>CM077023.1:69255626-70505626 GCA_039090855.1 Macrothele yani | reverse complement strand
AGCCGAAGTTCCTGCAGATTTTCTTCATGGGAGATGGAACCGCACAGGCCCAACAGAGATGTTCCAACATTTCAGTTAATCGACAAAATAGTGTTCTGGACTTTTGGAACGAATGCCAACAGATGATTACCAAATTGTGATCAAAGCTGACAAAACTCCAGGAGGGGAGGATCAAAGGAGATTCAATGCATCCACTATTGATGAAATTGCAATTGTCATTATGGGCAACATTGTCCTCCAGAAGAAAAACAATAGACTCCAGAAAGTAGCAGAAACTGATAGATCCTACGATGCCCTCCAATACCCGATTATCTTCTGGCAAGTCAATGACGGATATTACTTTGCGATTCCTCAGATTGATCCAAACACAGACAACCCGCTTTCTATAGAGAAGGTCTCTGCCATGGACTTCTATGCCTACCGAATCATGAGCAGAGTTGCAGATAAAATTCATGTGTTACAATATCGTCAACTGTTCCATCAGTTCCTTGTGGACATGTACGCCAGGTTTGAGAGTGAACGCTTGCTCTACATCCTGATCAACCAAAATGAACTGCGCGTGGATGACTGTGTTCATCTCAGGGATACCGTAGCCAATGATGCCAATCCCAATAACTTGGAGAGAATGGTGATTCTGCCAGCAACCTACATTGGCGGCCCAAGACGCATGCACGAGTACACGCAAGATGCAATGACCTATGTCCGAAACTACGGACGCCCTGATCTCTTCATCACCTACACATGCAATCCTTTTTAGCCAGAAATCCAAGAGAATCTTCTGGCTGGTCAGACGGCAGTTGATTAGCACGACCTGAATGCAAGAGTTTTCAACCTAAAACTAAAAAAATTGATAGACGTCATAACGAAAGGTCATATTTTTGGTGAAACACGATGCTGAATGTACTCAATCGAATGGCAAAAGAGATCCCTTCCGCATGCCATATCCTCATCTGGCTGCGAGAAAACATCCGACCAGTAATACAGCAGAATTGCCAGATCACCAACAAGACCTTTGCCATTTGAAGTCATCACAAAAAACATGCTCCACGGCCCATGTGGTGCACTCAACATGAAAGCTCCTTGCGTGGTGGATGGCAAATTCTCCAAGAAATATCCTCGGGAACTGCACCAGGAAACTCAATCATGCCAAGATGGGTATCCTTTGTACAGGAAAAGAAAGCCTGGAGATGGTGGATTCTCAACAAAACTTAAAATGCACATTGGCCAAACCTACCAGCAGCTGGACATAGACAACAGATGGGTGGTTCCACACTCTCCACTGTTGTCCAAAATGTTCCAGGCACACATAAATGTTGAATCTTGACAGTCGGTCAAAGCCATGAAGTACATCTGCATGTATGTAAACAAAAAAGTGATCAAGCAGTTTCTTGGGCTGGAACAACAAACAGCAACTGTTACTGAAGTTGAGAGTTTTCAATTGGGAAGATACACCAGCAGCAACGAGGCAGTTTGGCGAATACTCAGTTTCCCAATTCATGAAAGCTCTCCGACTGTTTTTCATCTCAGTGTCCACCTTGAAAATGGTCAAAGAGTACTTCAATCCAAACCACATTCAGCAGCAGCAACTTCAAAGGCCACCGAACACAACACTGAAAGCATTCTTTGAACTTTGTAAGCATGATCCTTTTGCTAAAACCATTCTTTATTGTGATGTTCCGCGCTACTACACTTGGAATGCATCCAGAAAAAATTTCCAGGGACGTAAACAAGGAGTTGATGTTGAAGGGCAACCTGGAGTTAAATCCACTGATGCTCTTGGCCGAGTTTACACATTTCATCCATCAACTGCAGAGTGCTTCTTTTTGAGAATGCTGCTCCACATTATCAAGGGATCAACATCTTTCGGTGACTTAAAATATGTGAACAATCAAGGTTGTGAAACCTTCAAAGAGCCATGCCAAAAAAGATGATTGTTGGAGAATGATGATCACTGGTACTTGGCAATGACTGAAGCAACTGCCACCCAATCACGAATGCGCCCCAGACATATCTTTTGCATTTTGCTGGCCACCTGCGCTGTCTCAAATCCACTTCAATTGTAGGTAAAATACAAAGATGATCTGACGGAGACATTGTTTTGAGAATCAGACGGCAAAATCCAATATAATATAAACAACACTTGCCGTTTTTACACGATATTATAAAAGTCGATGATGGTGACTATAAAACTTTAATCAAAAGGTTGAAATGCATTAGTACTTTCGGGTCTACTATAGACCCATATTCAGATTTGAAATAATCGAACTCTGAGATTACATATGGTTATATCAAGAACAATGCCAGATTACAACTTAAAACTTGAGAAGCAAAACACATATGTGACGTAGTCAATCACAAAGCCTGTGCACGAGAGTCAACGTCTTGTGGGAGGGTGTACTGTTTGTTCAAAATATGGTTCTTCCAAACTCCCGGAATGTAATTAGGTAAATCATCATTGCAACAAGTGTCAAAGTTCTTAAGTATAAATAAACTTTCTGTAAATAACAAATTTGATTTACATAACGGAGATGCCAGTATTGACATATTGTCCCAATCTAGAAAAAACTTACCACTGTTAACTGCTCTTGCCACGGCAGTCGTTTGTGATCCGTTCCGAACATTGTAATTATGTTCAACAAGTCTAGTATGAAACTTCCTAGAATTTGATCAGATATATAAAGAATCGTTAGTTCCTGGGTCGTTTGATCTCAACGGAATACAGTAAACACCCCATTTGTCGAGCCTTGGCACAGGATCACGGTCGCTACGGATCGATGATAAGATGTTTATGGTTTTGACTCCAAAGTCAACTTGATATCTGTGGCAGGCATTCTTTAGGGCATGAACAATAAGTGGAATAAATTGTACTGACCCCACAAATCTTGGCTTCTGATTCTCCTTAGACAAGGAAGTTAGTGTCATATTTGCAACTTTCCCAATTATGCATTGAACTGTGTTTTCAGGGTACCCATAAATTCGTGCTAATTCTGTACTTTTCTTGAACTCCTGACTACGAGTAATTGAAGAAGAATAATGTGAGAAGGCGCGATTAACCAAACAGTAAAACGTTGGAATATGCTGAAGGTTTTCTGTAAGCAGAAAAACTGACAGAATGTGAAACAGGATCACGTACAAGGGAGATGTCCAAAAAAGGTAACGAATGGTTATTCTACATTTTAACCGAATACCTGATGGTTGGATGAAAGGAAGAAACGAAGTCAACAAATTTAGGAAGGTCGCTGTTGGTAGACGGCCAGAAAACCAGTACGTCGTCAACGTAACGAATAAAAAGGTAAGGGCTAACATCAAATTGGCCCAGAGCCTGGTTTCCTAAATTTTAAAGTAGAATTTCTGCCAACACAAGAGAAAGGGGTGACCCCATAGGGGCTCCTTTAAGCTGCCGATAAATTTGTTTGTTGAACCTGAAATACAATCTCCCTTTAACAAGCTTCAAGGCACGGTCAATGGCTTGTATCTCCAACGGCGAATATAAATCTAAAGCAGACAATTTGGAATTAATAATATTGTGAACAACAGTAAGAGGAACATTAGGAAAAAGAGAGATGACGTCTAACGAAGCCATGAAGAAAGGTTGACCAGACCATTTAAAAGAACGAATTTTCTCAATTGCTTGGGTAGAACTTGAAATAGAGTAACTAGACGAAGAGGTTAAAGGAGAGAGAAATTTTGCTAACGCCTTTCAAGAGGCCTAGTCGACTTGAACGGCTGGACACCAGTGGGCGAATTGGTAAGCCCTCTTTGTGGGTTTTAACCCTTCCAAATAATTCTGGGATTCTTGGACCTGATGTTGTATACATAGAATGAACAATGCTTTTTGGAAGACTGTCGTGATTTTTTAAACTGCTCACAGCCCTTAGAATGGCAGCTGTAGGGTCTTTCGAGACAATGATATGAGGAATCCCATTAATAGTCTCTAGCATCTTCTAGAGTACCTGTGTTTGTCGATGGCTGGACGTGGCCTCAGAGAGTGAGTACTGCTATCTCCCAAAGAAACAACACGAACAATCTTGCAATGAAATTCTGCGGGAGATGAATTACAATGTCCAACAATTTGGAAGCATATGTTGCTGCCAATGAACCGCTCATAATTGCAGACCAAAGACAGGCCTACAATCAAGTTCTGGACATGATAAGCAATGCGAATGGAAGCATCTGTTTCCTTGATGCCCCAGGTGGGACAGGCAAAACATTTGTTATCAACTTACTATTGGTAACAAACAGTTCGCCTGCAAAAAAAGATGGCATATTTACAGTGGCATCCCGTGGTATCGTCTCAACACTGCTGGAAGATGGTCGTACAACACATTCTTCCTTCAAATTGCCTTTGAACTTGGTCCATGATGAAAATTCAGTTTGAAACATTACCAAAGGATCTGAACAGACAAAAGTCTTGCAAGACTGCGGTGTCATAGTTTGGGATGAATGTACGATGTCTCACAAACGAGCCCTGGAAGCTCTAAGCAGGACACTTCAAGATCTGCAAGCAAACCAGTCGCTCATGGAAGGAACTCTTGTGTTATTGGCTGGAGGCTTTCACCATATTCTGCCAGTTATTCTGAGGTCAACTCCAGCTGACGAACTCAATGCATGCCTAAAAGCATCTAATCTTTGGATGCATGTCAAAAAAATGTAATTTACCACCAACATGCGAGTTCGTCTGCAAAGGCACGCTTCACTAGGAGAGTTTTTACGCCAGCTGCTTAAACTTGGTAATCGTAAAATTCCAGCTGAGCCCGAAACTGGACTGATTGCATTCCCAAATGGATTTTGCAATGTTTTAAAGACTGTCGAAGAACTTGCGAGAAATGTTTTTCCAAACATTAAATTCAATTCCCTGAATCATGAGTGGCTGTGTGAAAGAGCAATTCTAGCTCCAAAAAATGACAGCGTCAACAATATCAAATCTCACATTCAAAATTTACTTCCTGGAGCCACCACATCCTACAAATCAATTGACACTGTCACAGAAGCAACACAGGCAGTTCTCTACCCTACAGAGTTTCTCAACTCACTGAATCCACCAGGTATGCCTCCCCACAGTTTGCTCCTCAAAAATGGGGCTCCAATCATGCTGCTGAGGAACTTAGACCCACCAAGACTTTGCAATGGAACCAGGCTTTGCATAGAGAATTTGTTCACGCACATCATCGAAGCAAATATTCTGACTGGCTGTGCAAAAGGGGAAGATGTCTTCATTCCGAGGATTTTACTGATTCCCACAGATATGCAGTTTGACTTCAAGCGTCTGCAATTCCCGATTCGTCTGGCCTTTGCCATGTCCTTCAATAAAGCTCAAGGTCAGTCATTGGCAGTGGCTGGCATTAATTCGGAGGAACCCTGCTTTTCACTATGTCGCCTGCTCAAGGGTTAGCAATCTAAAAATCTCTACATTTTTGCTCCCAATGGAAACTAAAAATATTGTTTACCAAAAAGCAATAACTTAAACAAATTAAAATAAATTTACTGGGAAATCACAGGAATTCATTTTTCATTCATAAAATTTCACCCGCTGAACTTGGTGATTCCACGTATATTTACCCGGGAAATACCGGGTACCCCTGCTAGTTGGCTATAAAGATGATTAGCATGTGAGATGTATTTTAATGTTTTTACTACTACAAAAACTGCTTGCAAAAAATATTTACCAGCAAATTTTTTTTTCAACTGTTGACTGAAAATTTTAATCAAGGTGTTCCCAGACATAAAATGCGCACAGGGCCTCCACTGACCTAAATCGGGACCTGGTAGCATGCCGTGGAGTTCGGCTAAGTTGTCACTTGAAATCTGGCCGGGGTTCGAACCTAGGCCTTTTAAACAGTTTTTATTCTGCTGATGATTCATAACGTTTACCTATCAAGTACCAAATATCTAGGTCCGTTGAGTGTCTATTATTAGGTTTAATAAAACGTTTACAAATACCAAATATCTGAGTTGCAACTTAAAATCTTTTAAAAAACCCAAGGCCTAGGTGCCTTGTAAAGAGTTGTGAAATAATCCTCTTATTAGGTTTTATAAATGTTTACAAATGCCAAATATCTGGGTTGTAATTTAAAATCTTCTAAAAAAGCCCGCGGTCAAGGTGCCTTGTAAAGAGCTGAAAAGGCCTTGAGATATTATCCGCTGAGCGCCTTTTATTAGGTTTTATTAAATGTTTACCATTACCAAGTCTAAAAAGGCCCGCGGGCTAGGTACTTTGTAAACAGCTAATAGATGTTCCATTGAGTGCCTTTTATCAGGTTTATAAAATGTTTTCAAATACCAAATATATGGAAGTCATTATTCAAAAGGATATAAATAAGGAGGAAAACAATTTAAATTATTATTCCTTTCTTAAAAATTAAAACAAATTGGCAGTTGGTAGGATCATACCATTGGACCAATCGGCATTAGAGTAATCGTACATTAGACAAATAGTCCATCGGACCAAACGGCATTGGACCAATTGTCACTTTGGATGAATCGGCATTGGACCAATCGTCATTGGACGAATTTCACGGGACTGTTCTACATACACACTGCTGCCTAAGCCGTAAGGGCGAACATCATGAAATATGACGATTACAGAGCATCATATGGCTAAAACGTCTTGCTAACACATATGCTCATGTGTGCGGTGTGATGTATGAAAACATTACATATGATACGCATCCCGTATGAGAATTTTCTGTAAGCACATGACAGCTGCCGAGGATGTATTTCGGAAGGAGTCCGAGTTGTGTCCCATATGAGTTCATTCTGCTTCTCACGTGTTTCATAAAAGCAGCGAGAAACTGCGTATCTGAGGTAATAAAAGTATGTCTCGCAGACATCAAATGAAGGGTTTTACCCGAGGATCTTCATGATATTTTGAACTTCATTTCAATGCAGCTCAAGTTGTGTTCCAAGATCGCTGTAAATAAAGACATTTGATACATCAACAGTAAGTAAAATCCAATACCAGTGGTTTCAAGCTTTCATTTTTATTTGGCCCGTCAGCTTTCTTCGAGGAGGCTGAAGGGCCAAATTCTCTGAATCTCACAGAACAGCTTAGTGATATCTAAGTATGTTTATGTGATGGCAAAAGTTTTACGGAAAAGTATTTAAAAACTCACACTGATATTTTAGACTGAGGGTAGTCTCTTTTTCTTTCGGGCTTTTAACGATCATCATGAGCAACCCTTAAAGTTATAACAAGTCTCCCGTCCCAAATTTGGGGCCCAAGCTTTTGCGGAGGGGATAGGCCTATCGTCATCAATGAGGTTCACCACCCATTCTTCATCTGGGACTCGAACCGGGCCCATGGTCAGAAGTCCGCGCCTCAGACCATTTGGCCATCGAAAAAGCTGACTCATCACTTAGTTTAACTGGCTCCTGTAGAAGACGAGAATCACAGACACAGAGCGAGGACGTAATACAATTACAAAATGGATAATTTCACAGATGCAAATGGGTACACTGCTATTTGAGCAATAACTATTGTGCGTCCAGTTCAGATGGGGGAAAACTTAAAGGAAATGATGAAATTACTCTTGCACAGTGATTTATGCTAATCCCATTAAAATAACCCAACACGTAATCTGTCCGAAACATATGTTACGGCGGAGAAAGATCTAATTATTCTAACAGTGCTTACAGGAGACAGACCCGTCAAGAACGAGACTGTACAAAAGGGTTATGTACAGTATATAACATCTGTTTTTCATGATCTTAAAAGCGAGAATTCAAAATGTGTTACCATAGTTTATTAAGTGAGGTACTACAACTGAAATTTCTTTTCGTTGTTCATTTTTAATGAATTTTCTATTTACAAATTTTTAATTAGCATAATTATTATTATAGAATTCGTTGCTGTTACACACTCTTTGCCACAAAAAAAGCTAAGAACACAGAAGGAATCAACCAATCGAGATAAAAATTTGCAGGTGCATTGTGCATATATAAGACAGGAAATGATTGCAAATCCAGAGAACTTGGGCCATTTATTCGGGTAAAACAGTTACACGAGTGGAACAAGTCAGTACGATGTAGCGCCACCTCTGGCTCGAATAAAACGTATTACCCAGCAACGCATTCACTATACGGAGGTACAGCATGCTAGATGGTGTCCAGATTGCCAACATTCCGGGATGGACGTCCCAAACATGTTCAATTGGTGAGAGGTCGGAGATCGGGCTGGCCATGAAAGGGTCTTGACATTACGGAGGCAGGCATGGAATAGACGTGCCGTGTGTGGCCAGGCATTATCCTGTTGAAAAACTGCTCCCTGCTGCTGCTACTTGAAGGGCAACACAGCAAGCCGTAGAACGTCGTCGACGTACCGTTGATCCGTTAGAGTGGTACGGAGAACTACCGAGGGTATACGGCTATCGTACGAAATGGCTCCCTAAGACCATCACTCCCGGTGTGCGAGACATGTGCCATTCCACGCTAAAGGCAGGATCCGTGCCCTGGTCTTCGGAGTCAAGTGAAAACCGTGACTCTTCACTAAACACAACACGACACCATTGGACACTATTACACGCTGATCGAGCCCGACACCACTGAAACTTGTGCCGGCGATGTCCGCTTTTCAGTGGTAGGCGGCGGAGTGGCCTCCTCGAATGTAGTCCCCGTGCCAAGAGTCGTCTGTCAACGGCACGAATGGCCACTTCCGTAGCTCTGGACGACGCAACATGACCACGTATGGTTGAGAGCGAAGAATTAGGTTCTGCTCATGCGGCTCTCACCTTTCCTCGATCCTCGCGTTCTGTCGTAGCCCTCGACCGTCCACTTCCCGGGTGCCGTTGGATAGTTCCTTCCTCGATCCATTGACACCAACATCGTCGGATTGTCGCGTCGCTCCGACCCAAGTGCCTGGCGATACGGCGAATTGGCCAACCGGCCTATCTTAACCCAATCATACGTGGTCACTCAAACTCGCTCAACAACTCGTATCGTGCGCGAATCCTACGTCGAGGCATCCTCTCAGTCGGTGGAGGTTAATGCAACCGCAATCTGCCATCACAATTGTCCCTGCGTTCGCGCTTTGCTCTTGATATACGCTCGCCGATGCGTGGTTCCCATGCGCTGTGGCGGGTCGCTATTTAGTCATTTGTCGTTATTTTTTAATCATTTCCATATTCGGCCCTGAGTTACTTGCTTGCGGAGTTTCAACAGGATCGAACGACTCTAAGGATGCTTCGTTTTTTGTTTGTTTTTTTGCAAAGAGTGTATTTCCAAGAGATTTTCGAAATTTTGAGGTACCGTGCCAACCAAATCACTTCATCGGAGTGGTTCATCGATGTTAAAAAATTAATTTTGCCCCATACTGTAACATATTCAAATTTTCAGGAGTACATTTGTTGTAAAAAAAATACAGTTAAACTTTCCTCTTTGAAAAACCTGAAAAATGCTATTCACAGAAAGAATCTTGAAGTTGAAATTGAAAACATTCCAATTTACAGCAGATTCACGCTAACTAGCAGGAGCTCCTTGGTTCTGGAATAACCCTGATTTTGAATTATCTTTATCAGAATCCTGAAATTAGAAGTTTTTTTCTAAATCAATTATGCCAGTGGTTTATATGGAAAACTCAATATTAATGACTAACTTGCTTGCAAAAAATTAGCAGGTTTCGAGCAAACTATTGGATGAAATTATATGTATTGCTAGAGTGGACCTAATTAACAGCTGAAAACCGTAAAATGTGCTTGATTCATCGCACTAAATATTTTAAAGAGAATTTCCGGAAATCCAGGAATAGTTGCGCTTAATTTGCATGACAATAAATGTGCGTTATATCATACTAAAAACTCGGTTCTTTAACATCTCTTAAAAGTCATGGGTAGCCCGAGAAATAATTTGAAAGAAGCTAAATATCAGAAATCTGAAAATCCTTAAAAGTTAACTTGTAAGAAGCAACATTTTTGTAGTAAAGTATAACATTTCTGCGACAGAACCCCGGTTTCTGAAAGAAAACCGCGATGAAACGGGAATCATTTTTCTAAATATACCTTCCAGTAGAATGGCAATAAAAAATCTGCCACGTAAGTATGTTTTGACGTTGCTAGACTTAAGAAGATTCCACAAATGTTGAATACCAGAAAAACTTCAGCAGAAACGATGAAAAGAATACATATTTCATTTATATAAATGTTTTTGATCTTATAATCCCACTTCAGAATCTCGAAAATCTCAAACGCATTGATTAATGCAATGTGAAAGGGGAGTTCAAAGATTGGGCCCTACTGAACACACACAGATGGCAACCTTCAATTCAGTGGTAAATGTCTGGGATTTAGTTGCAAATCTCGCTGTGGCTTTCGTTGATGTGAACGAGTTCAAGGGAAGTCCATTTGAAGGGTAGATTTATGGAGTGGAAAAAGCATGTACATAAAAATCACGTCCATTCAGGGTTCAACAGAAAAAAAAAACGTTTATGCCTTTGACTGAGACAACGTCCAAGCCATGTCTTTCCAGCATCTTCATATTTATGTAGATCCTCGCGCTTTTTATCTTTTGATAAAGGTCTTCGGCGGCGATTCCGCGTAAGCTATTTTCTTCGTCCCTTTCGATTTCTAAAGGAATCCAGACTTTCGCTTAAAAAAATATATCGACACGTTTTCCTTTTCATATCATTATTGCTCACGAAGGAGGATCATGACATAGTAATGTGACTTCGAAATACAGAAACATATACTTTAGCTCTTATTGCGTTTATTAGTGTATCGAACCCTTGTGCGTATCATGAGTTCTTCTTCATCTCTCTTATGATCTCACCTGAACTTCGTAAACAAGTATCTCTGTATCCTCTATACTTCTAATACAGAATCACTTCTTAGTAAAATGAATGTTGTTACTTTATTGCTTCCTCAAAATAATTGAAATCGAAGGTATTAATTGCACCGGTTTCCATGAATTGAGGAACTTGATAGTTGAAGCTTTTGTAAAAACTTCTCAGTGAAAGTGAATGAACCTTGTGAAATTACAAATTTGTCGCTGAAGGAGATTGAATTCGCATCCCGCTGCTCCGCAGCAGAAGGCTTTACCAATTGAGCTACACCGACGGAATTTATCGCTGCAACTTTGCCGTCTTGACATGTACGTTACCTCTGTTGTACGTCATAACCTTACGTAATAAAGTTATTTAAAATCGGTGATATCAAACATGATAATCACATTAACAGGTATCTAGACATGCAAATCAGCTTTTGTTTAAATGGCAGCAGTTCAGAACGTCTTGTCATTTCGCTTCTAGATTGCGAACAGAACACGTTGCTTCGAAAGTTTGCATTTTACTGTTATGGCTACGTTATCTAGACATCATTTTGGAGAAGAACTAAGATAGAAAGCCATTGGAAGGCTCGAAGCCGAGAAAGCCGGAGTAGATAGGTAGCAGAATGTGAGTAGTTCCGCAGTCCATCATCGGCTTTATGCCACATTTTTTTCAAGAGACAAATACGGAATCGAGAGGGTTTATTAATGGAAGACCTAGAGCAACAACGTCAAGGTATGTCTGTTATCTACTGCTAAGTGCTCGAAAAAGAAAGACTGTTACACCTACCCAACAGCGTTCGGATCTTATAACCACAAAAGAAAATATGATATCTTGTTCCACCAAGGCTTCATTAATATGGTCTTTATGCTAGGCAATCTATGGTGCTCATACTCCTTCCATCTCATCATAAAAGAGAACGTCTCAATTGGTGTTGCATCATGCCAACTGAACTGATGATCAATGGTGTTCTGTTCTCTTTACTAATGAGTCCAGATTTGCTCTCTAGAGTGTCTCCGACTGAACTTATTTTAAGAGAACCAGAAACACGCCGTCGTTCTTTAAATGTCTTAAAAATTAACATTAGTATACCGGCTTGGTGGCGCAGTGGTCTAAGCGCTGGCTTATGACTGTTCGTCCGAGAAGGGTCCGGGTTCGAATCCCGGTAAGGCATGGATGTTGTGTTTGTCTTACAGCACTGGCTCTCTCTCTCTCTTCCCTGGAACCAGTGGCCCTAAATTAGAGACGGGCGACTGCCTATAGCCCATTGAGTTGCTTATGGTGGTCGTTAAACCTTCTATCAAAAAAAAAAAAAAAGAACCTTAATAATGATGTCGTGGTGTGGGCAGAAATAAATTTGGGCAGCCGTACATATCGCTATCTGCTACAAACTGGCTCTATGAATGCTCACATATATAGGGATCAGATTTTAGAACGCTCTTTTAGGCATTATGAATTAGCAATTGGCGACCATTTTCTTCTACAGAGCGATAATGTACGCCCTCACCGAACCAGAATTGTTAGCCAATATCTTGAGAACATCATCATCCATATGGAATGCCCAGTTTGTTCCCCGACATGAACCCTACTGAGCGGACTTGGGATGCTTTAAGTAGACATTCTGAAGCCCTTAAATTCCCTCCCAATAGCCTGAGGAGCTTCGAAGCTCCTTGGTGAAGTAACGGTCGTTACTGCCAGAACAATTTCTCTGGACACTCACTCTCATTACGAGCATAAAACTGTCGGTCGCTGTGAAGTATTATTGCTGTGAGAGGTGACCACACTCCATATTGATTCACTTTGGCATTTTTATTTTAAGCACGTCTTGTGACCAGCTATATTTACTTGCTATTTGTTCTTTGATTGATACTTTGTTCCCTGAGTTTGTACACATAATACTGTACGAAAGAGTTTTAAAAAATAATGTTTTTCTCATATAAAAGATTTTTAAAAAATAATGTTTTTCTCATATAAAAGATTTTTAAAAAATAATGTTTTTCTCATATAAAAGAGTTTTAAAAAATGTTTTCCTCATATTTCATGTGAAAACTCCTTATAATTTTCGAGACATTTCAAAATTTCTGTTCGTTCCTTAATTTATGGAAATCCGTGTATCTCGTCCTGGATTTGCTGACAGTCTCTGTTGTATATTAAGTTAACTTTCCTTCTTTTTTTCAGAAAAATCATGATATTTTCTCATGATAAAAGTTTGGGGTCCGTGAATCACAGGTAGTTCTCGGTAATGATAAATATGTAAAAAAAAAGAAATTTTTGACTCGAAGAAATTGCGTAACAAGCTAGCACCCATCATGACACAATGTTATTGGATTCGAATGTCCACAACTGAAATTCAGCCAACGGAAACACTGACTTTAATGAAGCTTCCCAGGAATTGAAATATTGGAATCAGTTGTAAACACATCGAGCTATACACAAAGTGATAGCGAAAAATTAGATGTCCGTTGGAATAAGTCCACGGTAACACAATAAGAATAGAAGATACCTGATAAAAATAAAAATAAGAATATTTCTATGTTTGATTCACTGTGGTTATGAATTTTATCTCGACACTTCAATCTTTCGCCATGTATTGACCAAAGCTTCCCGATTTTCAGCCTCTTCGTTCGGTCTTTCACTTGCCAAACCGTCCCTTTCCAGGACACTTCATTAGTTCGTCAGTCTCATCTTTAATCTTCCTCTCTTCTTGTTGCCCATTGCACATTAAAAATTGGATACCTATTATTTTCTTAGTCATCAGAACTAGGTTTGCAGACCATCTTCATTTTGCGTTTTTTTTAGATATGAGACAATACTCCTTAAATCTTGAACTTAAGTTTGACCTATATACTGTACACTGCTCAACCCTTCCTGCATCAGTAAATGTATTGGTATGCATATCATCGTGTATGTAAGGAGAAATAAGATGTACAATTTTTTTCATTTCGAAGTCATCAAAGTCATATTTGGGACAAGGAAAACGGGACGGCAATGTGATATTTGGCATGGATAAAAGGAAAGGAGAGAACGTCATGGTACTGCACCGTAGACATCACGCTTTGTTGCTGTTGATATTTCTAAAGAGGTGCGTAAGAATATCGGAAGTGAATATTCTTCTGAAATGTGGAAGATGCGTGGCTTACCTTGCCAAATCTACCAGCAGCTGAACGGACTTCAGGAGGATCGGATTGCAGGCTAGTGCGAGGCCGGCTGTTCTACCTTCCGTACCGCAGCACATGTGAACCGTCATGCTATAACGATGGGATTCTGGTGGTACCGGTGGTCCCAGGATGGTACTCATAGTCATCGCAAATGAACAAGGGCAGTCAGATGTGCGTCAACATGTTTGGATCGCCGTGTTCATCTACAGGAAGTTGAAGACCCACCGGCAATTGTAGCCTCCACTTGATGAACTGTGGGTGCTATCACGGACTTCCCCATCATGACCCAGACCATTGGCAGGAGACTGATGGCAGGTGTACAATACTTAATATCACTGCGTTGAATTCCTCTGACTACCCCTCCTTCTGGTTTGTCTGGACTGTTGTCGAACAGAGTTTCTTGGAAAGAGCAATGGCAAAGCATTCTGTTCAGCAAGTAGGTTCTGGTTCTGCCTAGGTACTGAGGATAGTTGCATCCGCGTCTGGAGATGACGTGGGCAGAGGTTAGCTCTAGCTTTCATTCGCGAGTACCATACCTGACGTTCCATAGAGTATCCTCTTTTGTGATGTCAAATTACGGCAGCAGGTAGTATCTGTACTCCTGGAAGGCACTGCGACAGCCATGGAGACATGTCAACGATATTATGTCAGCTGTACTACCATTGTAAGTAATATCCAGTATCTCACCCCCAACCGGATAATGTCCACCCACATAATATCATAAGGGTGTGTATACGAGATCAAGGCATCCAGATGTTTTCCTGCCTTGCGGAATCTCTATGTTCATCTCCTATAGAACATAATCAGAGGATGCTCCCAAGCCACTTCTCAACGAAGCAGAAATGGATCTGTTTTTCGCGGTAGGCTACAGCTACATCATAGGATCAACTAAACGTGGCACGGAGCCAAATACCTCGAGACACCATAACATATCTTTCCGGTTCTATGCAGTGACATGTCGCTGGCTGTATCGCAAAACGTGATTACCACGTATTGACAGATGTGACGTTTTCTCCATTCTGTTTGATTAAGTTGTTGCCTTCAGCTGAAAATTAGGTCATGGCTTATCCATGTAACCACTTGTGTCTGTAATGATTTTCAACCAATCCGATCGAATCATTCTGAATTAAGCAGTTTCATTGTCAGCATGTGTCTCTTTATCCTGATCTCCAGAATCCCTCGTTTCTTCTTTAGTGTCTTATTTTAAATTCCACTTGCGTTAGTTACAATTTAGAGGATCTATCTGTTAGTAGGACATATGAGTGCCTTCTGATGCTATTACGATAACGACGTTTGAATTACACCGAGTGATCACTAAATTATGACCACCCCTATCAAAAGGGATGAGACTCGTTAACCACGTGATTTCTGAAAGGGAGAGATTAGTCGACCGACGTAGCATATATAAATTGTGAGTGGAGCAATAGCTTGTCAAATTCGGAGCGACAGAAGGATTTATCGGACTTTCGGAAAGAACAGTTTGTGGGAGCTCAGAGAACGGGTGCCTCGATTTCCCAAACGGCTGATGTTCGCGAGCCACAGTACTTAAAGTGTATCAAAACTGGCATGAAAACGGTCAAACAACGACCCGGAAGCAAAACTGCACAGGACAGCGAAAGGTTAATGTGAGAGGTGAGCACCGAGTCCGACGGCTCATACAGGCCAACAGAGGCAGTACTGTTCAACAGTTGACTACCCAATACAACTGAGGTCAACCAGGAACAGTATTTTTCATGACCATGCGTCGCACGCTCGCACGTATGGGCTATAACAGCAAACGATTTCGGACGACATCCTATAACAGCAGACGATTCCGGACGACGTCCTATAACAGTGGACGATCCCGGACGACGTCCTATAACAGTGGATGATCCCGGACGACGTCCTGTAACAGCAGACGATCCCGGACGACGTCCTATATCAGCAGACGATTCCGGACGATGTCCTATAACAGCAGACGATTCCGGACGATGTCCTATAACAGCAGACGATTCCGGACGATGTCCTATAACAGCAGACGATTCCGGACGATGTCCTATAACAGCAGACGATTCCGGACGATGTCCTATAACAGCAGACGATCCCGGACAACGTCCTATAACAGCAGACGATTCCGGACGACGTCTTATAACAGCAGACAATCCCGACGGTTCATCGGCTATTCATGCACTTTGGACGTCGAATGACCTGAAGAAAAATGTGCTGGTCTGACGAGTCGCAGTTCTTACTTCACTCTTTCGATGGCTGTGTGCGTATTTGATGCAAATAACATGAGACACTCGATCCATCCTGCATGGTCTCCATAGTGCTAGCCTTTGGAGGTGGATGTGTTGTGTGGGCATGTTAACTTGGCAGGAACTAGGACACTTGGTGCATGTGGAACACCATATGACTGATGCTCACTTTTGTGAAATGCTTGCTGACTCTGTACACCCAGCAACGTTCACTTTTTCTCGAATGTCGACGGTGTCTTCCAAGATTACAATGCGCCGAGCCACAGGTCCAATGTTGTGCAGAAATGGTTTACGAACCACAGTTCAGCCTTCCAGCATATTAATTGGTCTCCCAGCTGCGCCGATATTAATCTCATAGAGTATTTGCAGAACACTATGGAACGGCATATGAGGTGCCTAGATACACCAATCACCTCCATACTTACATTAGACACAACTTGGCTGGCCATACCTCCCAACTGCTTCCAGCATCTTATTGAATTGATGCCATGTCGGATAACTGCTGTGCATTAGACACAACTTGGCTGGCCATACCTCCCAACTGCTTCCAGCATCTTATTGAATTGATGCCATGTCGGATAACTGCTGTACTGAGGGCGAAAGGAGGACCTACAGAGTATTAGGTAGGTGGTCATAATTCACTCAGTGTATGTTTCTGAGTTTAATAAACGTTTCCCATGAAAGCTGTATCTTTATCTCTTCTCAGTTACCCCATCTATTAGTGTCAACGACCTAGGAATTTGTCTACACTTGCAACATTTTTAATAAGTTGCTAGCACATAATTCATATATCTGAGGTGCATTGTTTTTGTTTCTCATTTGTTTTTTATTACTACAGAAGAAATCAGAAAACCCCAAACCAGTCCTTTTTAATCAGATCTTTTGTTTGTAATGAAAGACTGCATTTCATCCCGCATGGAGAATTTCATGTAACTCGTAATAAAGATCATGTTTGAAAACATGCATTCCATACAGGAAGGTAACTGAGATTGCTCCCGGGCAAAAAAAAAGAAAGAGTCAAAACAGAAATGAAAATAGAACAATTTCGAGAACATTTGGTGTTTTAAATCTGGAGCTCCTTTAATCCATGAGCAGTAACAAAATTAACTGTACCTGTAGTCAATCATAGCAATCTGCTCCGGTGACATTAACGGGCGTGATTTCGTCTCGGAGTTAATGTCTTCCCGTCAAATGATGCTAGAAAATTTAAATTATAAGAACGGCGTTTCTCTTAAGCATTACACATTCCTGCATGATTTACACGAAATGCATCTGAAAATACTCCTCATTTGTATATTGCTGTTAACTTTCAGTTTATTTGCTTCTCGCGAAGGTACACATCCAGCAAGCAGAAATTAATTAAAAACTATCTCAGAACATCTATGTTAGAAGAACGCATTTTTTGGTTGCCAGAGATTTCTTCTGAAAATAAAACGGTTGATCGCTGAAACTTTGACAGTTTAATTAATTCAATTGGTAATGCTCAGAAGGACATTGAAAAAACATTTGCACGATCACAAGGGAGTATGATGAAGACACATTTTTAAATTTCTAATGTTGGAACTAAATTTCAAAAAGGGAAAGTTACAAATGTAATTTTCTTTTTTGATTGGAGGTTTAACGACCACCGTGAGCAACTCAGTGAGCAATAAGCAGTCGCCCGTTACTAATTTAAGGCCACTGGTTCCAGGTAAGGGAGAAAGCCAGCGCCGTAAGACAAACACAACTTCCATGCCTCACCGGGATTCGAACCCGCACCCATCTCGGACGAATGATCAGAAGCCATCGCTGAGACCACTACTCCACTCGAGCGGCCATAATTTTTTGGTCTTCCATGTTGTACTATTTATGGTACAAATATTTTGTTTTGTTTTGAAGTTTAACGACCCCCTTGCACAACTCATCAGGCTACAACCGCCTGTCCACAATTTAAGGTCACTGGTTCCACGAAAGAGAGAGATCCAGCGCCGTAGACAAACACAACGTCCATGCTTCACTAAGATTCGAGCCCGGACCCATCTCAGACGAATGGTCAAAAGCCAGCGATCTGACCATTTCCCTAACATGGTGGTGTGAAGTCCTTGAAAATACTACTGTTTTTTCATGAAGTTAAACTGTTTTTCATGTCTTTTTGGGTGCTAAAAAACTTGACGAATCCGGATTAGAGAGTCTGCTATAATACTTTACACTCTTTGCAAAAAAAGAAATGAAGCACACTAAGAAAGTCGTTCGATCCTGATGAAACTCCGCATGCTAGTACTACAAGTGTGAAAATGGGAATGATAAAAAAATAACGACCAATGACTAAATAGTGGCCCGCCACAGAGCATCGGAACCGTGAACCGACGAGCGTATATCAAGATCAAAGAGCGCACGCAGGGACAATTGTGACAGCGGATTGTGGTTGCATTAACCTCCAATGACTGTGAGGATGCCTTGACGTTGGATCCTCGCACAATATGAGCAGTTGAGCGAGTTTGAGAGAGGACGTTTAATGGAGCTGAGAGCGACCGGTTTGTGAAGTCGCCATATCGCCAGGCATTCGAATCGGAGCGACGCGGCAATCGCACATGTTGGCGCCAATGGGAAGAGAAGGGCACAACCTAGTGGCATGCGGGCTGAGGGCAACGATAGCGTGCGAGGATCGAACGATTGTGAGAGCCGCACGAACAGAACCGAAATCGTGGCTCTCAACCATCCGTGACCATGTTGCGTCATCTACAGGTACGGGACTGGCCATTCTTGCTGTATCCAGACAACTCTTGGCAGGTGGACTACATTCCAGGAGGCCTCTCCGCCGCCTACCACTGAGCAGCAAGCATCGCCGGCATATGATGCAGTCGTGTCGGGCTCGATCAACGGGTGATAGTTTCCAGTGGCGTCGTGTTGTCTTCAGTGAAGAGTCACGGTTTTCACTTTGCGCCGATGACCAGCGCACGGATCCTGCATTTAGCGTGGAATGGCACATGGCTCGCACACTGGGAGCCATGGAAAGCTATTTCCTGCAATAGACAAGCACCCACGGTAGTCGTCCGTGCCAGTCTCATGGCTCAACGGTACGTCGGCGACATTCTACGACCTGTTTTGTTGTCGTTCAAGTCGCAGCATCACGGAGCACTTTTCCAACACGATAATGCCCGGCCACACGTGGAATAGATATCCCAGACCTGCCTCCGAAATGTCGACATCCTTTCAAGGCCAGCCCGATTGTCCGACATCTCGCCGATCAAACATGTTTGGGACATGATCGGGCGCCACCAACGGCCATCCCGGAATGTCGGCTAATTGGCACTTAATATGGACACCATCTGGCAGGCTATACTCAGGGTAGTATCCGTGAAATCTAAGCATCTATGCCCCGCCGGGTAACCGCTTGTATCCGAGCCAGGGGTGACGCTACAACGTACTGACTTGTTCCGCTCGTGTAGCTGTTTTATCTGAATAATTAGCACTGGAACTGCAATCATTTCCTTTGCTATACATGTAAACTGCACATACCAATTTTCATCTCGAATGGATGATTCGTTCTGGGTGCTTCTTAGTTTGGGCAAGGAGTCTATATAACTGCATCCCAGTACTATAATTTAGAATACATTCTTTTCACCACCGCTTGAGCTTCAGTGTCGACTATCTAATGACTCCTTCAGCAGTTGTTTTCGTTCCATAGGTTTAATATCAAAACCGTATTCGGAACTAAAATGCGTTTGGGTATCTCCATTATAATCGAAATAGTTCGGCTGTCTTTATTGCATACTCCGTTTCAAAATCGCTGAACTTCAAATGTTACCGTATGCATTTCTGCTGGGCTGGAGCCGTGGTTAACGCCATAAGGAACTCTCACAGCTATAAGCAATCGCCCATCCCTAATTTAGGGCCGCTGTTTTTTGTTTTGTTGTCTTATGTTCGTGGGTTTAACGAAAAATGTGCGCTACTCAATGCTCTATAAGCAGTCGGCTGTTCGTACTCTGGGGCTACTGGTTACATGCATCCTATCCATGCCTCACTCGGGATTTGAACCCGGACCCATCTCTCTCTCTGTCTGTCTCTTTCTGTCTCTCTCTCTCTCTCTCTCTCTCGCACACACACTCCGATAAATGATTCATACCACTCGTTCGCTGTTAAAACTTCAACAAGAAGGCGAGCTGATGAAGACTGGTCCGACCCAGTAGAAATGCATACCGTAATATTTCAAGTTTATCGGAGAAAAGCATATTGTAACATTGAAGTGTTTTAAATCCGATAAGCCACTGGTTTCAGGGAAGTGAGAGAGAGTCGGTGCCATAAGACAAACCCACCGTCTATGCCTCACTCAGGATTCGAACTCATGCTCATCTCGAACGAATGGTCCGAAGCCAGCATTGAGGCACCGGGGCGGCTATTTTGTTTTTAGGTAGTTCTTTCCAAGTTTTACTTTTAAGGGCAATCCTACCAGTTTTAAAACATATGGGAAAACCCATTATATGAAAAAGTTTAGGAATCTCGCACTCCATCTTAACAGCTAATTTATCTGACTGAAAGCGTTTCCCTAGCAGCTGCTTTTTTAAGATAAGGAAAGCAAACAAATTACCAGGAGCATGCTCTTGGGTGTGTATAAATGTGAAATACATATCTCATTGGTGCTGGGTAGGTACTTCATCACAATATTAGTAATGTGAGATATCACGTCGTCAGAATGAAGCAACCACTAGTTGCACACAGCTTAGGGTGGGCCGAAAACAACTGTTTTTAATTTGCACATCGCCTAGCGCGGAAAATCTGCCATTTGTGTCATCAAGAATAACAAAAGAAATTTTTTGAAATAGACCGATATCTTACGTCTCCGCCCAGCACTCTAAATACACGTTTTTCCGACCGCATTGGGCCGTAAGCAAAAACGGATGGAATTTTTTTGTAATTTAAATCTAGTAACGCCTAGTGCGGAAAATTGTTCTTTAGTGTTCACAATAACAGTGAAAAAGTTTTGAAGTTCATTAATATGCTATGTCTCCGCACTGCACGCGAAGTTCACCAATTTCTTCCCACATTTGGCTCGTAGGCATAGGTTAAATAGAGGCATCCTGGCATGTAAGGCATCGGAAATCTCCGTAGGAAATTGCGCTGTTCTGATTGCACCATGCGTGTGCAAGTGCAGTACACTCAGTTTGCTTCGCAATGTGTAGCGTGTAGCTCATTGCTTGTTTCCAATGTCACATATAGAAAACACCCAGAACTCACCACGAGGAGGTGGCTACAGTTCGAGTTCCGCCCACAGTTCTTTCAGCTCAGAATATGTTTTCTACGGGGTACATCTTGTTCGGTAATTCGCTTTACTCGGAAAATGTGGCATTAATTGCCGTGATGCAATCGTTGCTCTTATGAACGAATCTCTAGCTTCAAACCATACACTGAGGCAGCTGCTTCGGTCACCAATTTCACGTAACGTTCCACAGCTTGCGTGCGGTCACCCAAAGAATATATTGCAAAGTATGATTGCGGACGAACGCACCCACGTTAGAGCTCTTTAATGGAGAACAATAAAGAAAGCTAGACAACAACAAATGAATGATGTCATACGAGAATTCGAAGTGCCGCAATTAAATCTGGATGCTAATGAGTATGAATATTATGAGATGATCGATTGGACTAAAACGCGTCTTACCGAACCACCCCTGACAAAACACATCTCAGACGAAGATCTGGATCGACTAATCGTAACTTCTGCCGCAGCTGGCGAAGAAATAATCAAGTTTCTCTGTCACACGCAAGCTGTGGAACGTTGCGTGAAACTGGTGACCGAAGCAGCTGCCTCAGTATGTGGATTTAAAGCTTTAGATTCGTTCATAAGAGCAACAATTACATCACGGCAATTAATGCCACATTTTTCGAGTAAAGCGGATTACCGAACAAGATATACCACGTAGAAAAACAAATTCTGAGCTCCAGGGATTGTGAGTGGAACTCGAAGTGTAGCCACCTCCACGTGGTGAGTTTTTGGGTTGTTTCCATATGTGACATTGGTAGCACGCGAAGAGCTACACGCTACACATTGCAAAGCAAACTGAGTGTACTACACATGCACACGCATGGTGCAATTATAACAGTGCAATTTTTTACGGAATTTTCCGATGCCCTACATGCCAGGATGCCTCTACCTAGCCTATGCCGACGAGCCAAATGTGGGAAGAAACTGGTGAACTTCGCGTGCAGCGCGGAGACATAGCATATTAATCAACTATAAAACTTTTTTTACTGTTATTGAGAACACTAAAGGACACTTTTCCGCACTAGGGGTTACTCGATTTAAATTACGAAAAAATTCCATCCGTTTTTGCAAACGGCCCAATGCGGTCGGAAAAATGTGAACTTAGAGTGCCGTGCGGGACGCATGATATTGGTCGATTTCAAAAAAAAAAAAAATATTTTGTTATTCTTGTTGACCCAAATGGCAACTTTTACGCGCTAGGCGATATGCAAATTAAAAAAAAAGCTTTTTTCGGCCCACCCTAATACAGCTAACGTTTCTGTTGGATGTGGTCTTACATAATCTTCATTACTGGTGTATATTCAGCCGACCATACTGTTAAATCATTCTATAAATGTCAGAGAAGGAGAGGACTGTATCACTTTCTGTCTTTGGAAAGCCCGCAAGCTTTTCCACAAAATACAGTAATTTACTCGCTGGATGCTTATCACACAGCCAAAGCACCTATGCAGTTATTGCTTTGCTTAAGAAAACCATCACCAGCTTAAATAGCCTTTCTCTTCAAGTGCAGGCAGACTTCCATGTCAGCATCCTGCTGAGTGGGTATCAGCACTCTTGGTATCCAGTATGCTTCATGTGCAGGCAGACTTCCATGTCAGCATCCTGCTGAGTGGGTATCAGCACTTTTGGTATCCTGTATGCTTCATGTGCAAACTGACATGAGCAGTATTATAGGTGCTGCTCATTGATGTTCTCAATTATCCTGCAAATTCTCTTGCAGTCAGGGATGTACTGATAGGCCCCGCAACCTCCAGCTGAAGGGACACCACGAAACATGTTTGTAATATTTATTGAGAAACTTCTGGAGTGTGAATCCAATTGTTTAAAGAAATTTCCCATTAATTTTTTCATATGTAGCATTGAGCGAAATATACCAGGATGAATCAAAAATTCGTCCCGTTCTGAGCTCCACATGATGTTGGGCCTCCATTCTTGTGTGAAACGCACACCAACGTCTCCTGGGTGCCGCGATGACGTGGAACACACATCACTGATGATGTGCATTTGGCACGTAGCCACATTGCCTTATCAGGTGAGCAGAGGAAGTCAGTAAACGCACTGTTCTTGTTCTTCTACGCCATCATTGGAAACAAGGGTTAAACACTGCACTAACATCAACAGAAATTTGTGCAGTTGAAGGCGGAGAAACAGCGGGCAGCACTGTGAGAAAATGGTACCGGTGTTTCAATGCTAGAGACAGCAGTCTCGAAGATAACCCAACATCAGGACGTCCAACGACCACCAACACTGACACCGTAGTCGAAGCTGTAAGAGCGAACCCCGATATCGGTACACGGCAATTGACAGCCGAGGTGAGGTCTTCCCAATCCACCATTGTTGTTATTACTTGTGCTGCGTGTATTTATCAGGTCGTTCGGAAAATAATGGCCGATTTTCTGATATGCCACAATAAATTTGACCACAATGCTTGCAGACCAACCTATTTTAGCGCAATTCGCACGAGTTGAAGGACGACTGAGACGCCACATACACGCCATAATCGGTTGAGCTGCAGTCGTTGATACTCGTGTGAGAGTGGTCTGTACAACCTGTAGGGAAGAAGTGAGTTGCAGGTGATTATGCTTCATGAGTTATAATTGGGTCGTAATGCGGCACAAACCTACCGTAATGTGGTCGAGGCATGTGGCGCGAAGGCAGCATCTGAACGCATTGTTCTTCGGTGGTTTTAGAAGTTTTGTTCCGGTGACACGAGCCTACAAGATAAGGAGGGCCGAGGACGACATTCGGTCAATGATAACGACGCTCTGAAGGCAAATGTGGAGGCATATCCTCGCATCACAGTCAGAGAACTCGCGAAACAGTACAATGTGCCGGGCTCTTGAACATCTCCACCAAATTGGTAAGGTCAAGAAGTTAGATACTTGGGCCCCACCCGAACTGACGTAGCATCAGAAACAACAACGGTTAGAGATGTGCAGTAACCTGCTTCGCAACAAAAAGGAGCCCATACTTGATCGCATTGAAACCTGTGATGAAATGTGGGTCCTATACAACAACCGTAAGCTATCTGGACAGTGACTGAACCATGGATAACCACCGAAACAACATCCTAAACCAAGGCTGACGCCAAAGAACGCTTCGTTGATAGTGTGATGGACTGTTAACGGTGTCATACACTACAGGTTCTTGAGTGCTGGTGAAAGCATTACATCAGTGACATACCGTCAAGAAATTGACCGAATGCACCAGTAGGTGTGTTCTAAACAGCCATCTTTGGGGAACAGGAAGCGTCCTATCCTCCTCCATCATAACGTGAGACCACACGTGTCACAAAGAACGAAATGGAAACTACACGAACTGAGGTTTGAACCCTCCTACATCCAGCCTACTCACATGACTTGGCACCCACCAATTTCTACTTGTTCATGCATTTTAGCAAATATTTCAAGGGCAAGACCTTCAGAAACCGAGAGAAGGCAAAAATTGAATTCCAGGGCTTTCTTGCATCCAGGGAGCCAGATTCCGGACTGGCATTCAAGCACTTGCCACTCATTGGCAGAGGTATGTAGCTGCTGAAGGCGCCTATTTAGAATAAAACAAGTTTGTGTACCATGAGGTATGTCTCTTTCATTTTTGCACTCCAAATCGGCTATTACTTTCCGAACGACCTAGAATAAGTGTCAAGGTTATGCAGGGTGTTAGTATTTGTACCGCATGCATCTTTGAATAACAAGTTTATTCCAAACATAGTTCGCATATACTACGAACGCGAACAAATATCTAACCTATCCAATAAGCATCAGTTGTGACCATGACAAAGGTGGGAGAAGTGGTCCAAAAATGTCGTCTTTGACTTCAGAGTATATATAAGTGCGAGCCCCCACGAACACCGATTCATCCCCCTTGGATTTGGCAGATACGAACTGCCAAAATTATTATGGAATGGATACTTACCTAATACTTTGTCGTGATCCTTGATTGGGGATTACAGCAGAAGCTTTTCGTTTTTGGGGAAGGGGTTTAACGACTACCGTGAGCAACTCTAAGATCTGTACTGGTTACAGGGAATGGAGAAAAGCAGCGCCATTAGCGTTTGACGGGGCAATGTTTGAGACCATTTAAGATGGGGAATTCCAGTATGACTTTTATTGCCAGCAAGCACCTCTTAATACAAAACACCACATTAACACTTTTTTATCCGCCTGCCTGTTCTGTTTGCCGTCAGCCTGTTTTGGATAAATAACTCGGCTCTAGGAACCGTTTAAGATAGGTATGACATTTTCTGAATGGCTTTTAAGAACCCTGAGTAGCTATCACACTATGTTTGCACTTTTTGTATTCTCCCGTACGTCCGTCTCCCCTGTGTTCACGATGAATGTTTCGGGAACAGTTTTTGAGATGACTAGGAAATTTCTGGATAGCTTTTATGCATCTGACGTAACTCTCACTCCATGTAAGCACTTTGTCTGTTCGTTCGTATGCCTAAATATCTGTCAGTGTGCTTCGATTTATATTTGGGAAACCGTTTCAGGTAAAGGTTGTCACATTCAGAGTGTAATAATCAAATACGCGTCTTTCACAGTATAAAATCAAATGCGCGTCGTTCACAGTATAAAATCAAATGCGCGTCTTTCACAGTATAAAATCAAATCTCTTTGGTCTTTTTCTCATTTTGTCAAACACTTCATGACGTGCACCTTCAATCTTAGAGTAATTATTATTATTTTAAGAGGGCGGCCTTAGAGTAATTATTATTATTTTAAGAGAGTATCCCCCTGTCTGTTCGCCACTGTTTATGGATACCATGTTATTTAGTATTCACATTCCAAACTCAGAGAAGGAGCACTTTTAGAAGTCTGAATAAAATCTCACAGTTCCTCAATGCAAGATTTAGTGGAATTTTTACAAGAAAATACATTTATCATGTACGAATATGTTACTTTAGAGTTCACAAGGCTCGAAATGTTCATTATAATGCAAGAACAGACATTGATAAAGCAAACGTTTGTGCAAAAGGAAGTGATCCTGTAACAGCATTTTCTGTTTTGACCTGAACTACATCAACCTTTTTTCAAACGAAGTATAACGCCAGCAATTTATCTGCGCACTGTTCCATAAATAACGATTCTTATTCAGCACTTTTTTGCATAAGTATATGGTAGCTAGATCGGAAAATCGTATTGCAAATGCTGTGCGTGGAATTGTGGACTACGTTGTGGCCGATTTATCTGATGTCACAAAAGTAATCCTCTGATATGATTTATGTTCTCCTCAGAATAGAAAGCCGGTAACTACAATAACTTGGAAGTTCTTTCCAGAGAAAAAATCTTCTATTTCATTCAGCACAAATATTCATAAACCTGGGAGCATAATGACATTTAGGAGTATCATGTAGCTAAATAGCAAAGTTGAAACTTCTGCGAAAATTCTGGGAGAGAACAACTTCTTTAACACAGCTGTTCGCATTGGAAAACAAGAAAAATATCCTTGTGAAATATTCCGCTTATGACTGAAAGTTTTTTCCGATTATAATCTCTGGTGGTTCTACAAGTTGGTAGACATTTTTTCGAGCTATTATTCATACCATTTAAATATGTTGCATAACAGAAAATTTGACCAAGAGTTCACCAACTGCGGTGCTAAATATTCGTCGAACAGCCTCTTCGTCAGCAATTTCCTTACCGTTTTATGGAAAACTGCTCATGAGAGGCACAATTCCTCGTCATTGTGGGGGGATTAATGACCATGATGAACTCTAGGGACTATAGGCAGTCACCTATCTCTAATTTAAGGCTACTGTTCTTTTTGCTTGTTCGTGGGTTTAACGACTACAGTGAGCAACTCGATGGGTTATAGACAGCCACCCCTCCCCAATTTGGGGGCACTAGTTCCAGGGACGGGGTATGGCCGGTGTCGCACGGCAGGCACACAATACATGCTTTACCCTGGATTAAAACCTGAATTCATCTTAGCCCAATGATTGAATGCCAGGTCTTCTATCACTCGGCCACCGATTTTATGGAGGGTAGAGAGAGCCAGTTCCGCAGGACAAGCGCATCGCCTATGCCTCCTTCAGGTATCGAACACGGGCCAGTTTTGTCCAAGGTGAGCGCTTGGACCACTGCGCCGCAAAGGCGGCATCATTTGTATTATATAAAACTATGATCAGTTTTGTTTTGTTTCAAAATATGGAATTGCTCAAATGTAGCTTATCTGGCCTTAACTTAAACAGTTAACGGCTGCGATATAGTGGGAAGGTACACATTCGGCAATGAATTACACCATTTTGACGTTTGCAAGCCGGAACGAGTTGGTAAAGCGATTAGTGCAACACATATACCAAAAACCAAAACATTATGACCAGCGAGATTTTAAGCAAAATCGAAGCAAGTACAGGTAAACTACGGTGCGTGTGAAGGTCATGAAGCGGTGTAAACAACACGTGATATTGAGCTCTGTCTCTGTTAATCAGTGTTATGCTTGTTCTTTAGATGGAAAAGGCAGCGGGCTTTAGTGAGTTTGACAAAGGTCAAATCGTAATGACCATAGGATTTTGTCAGAGCATTTCTGAGACAGCAGGGCTTGTGTGGTACTCACGGTCAGCCGTGGTTACTGTCATCAAAAAGTGGTTCGAGGATAGCCATGCCGGCAAGGTGTGAGCGTTCCACGGCCCATCGGTGCTCCAGTTGAGTGCAGACTTTTCCGTATAGTACGAGAAAACAGAAAAGATACTGTGGCACAAATATTACTTCTCTTGGTGAAGGGAATAATGTGTAACAACACACAGTACATGGAACCCAGGTGAAACTGGGGCTGCGTAGCCTCAGGCCACTAGGAGTGGACATGCTAACCTCGATTCGTCGTGGAAAGCGCCTAAAACCGGCAAATGGGCACGCGGGCATTAAAACAGGTTCTTTAATGATTACAAGAAGGCAGTCTGGTACGATGATCCCATTTCCTGTTGCACCATGTGGACGGCTAAGTATGTGTGCGTCGTTTACCGGGAAAAGTGTTGGTAACAGGGTATACAGTGGAAAGAAAACAAGCCGGTGGAAGAAGAGGAATGCTTTGGGAAATGTTCTGTGCTGGTAAAACCCTGGGTCCAGTAATTCTGTGCAGGAAACTATGATATCTACGACCTACCTAAACATCATTGCAGACCAGGTGCATCCTTTCATTGGAACGGTACTCACCACTGGAAGTGCCTTCTTACACCAGAATAATGCCTCATGCCACACAGTCAGATTTTTTTTCCAAAATGGTACGCGAAACATGGATAAGAACTCCATGTATTGCCCTGGTCTCCAAATTCCCCGGACATATATCCAACGGAGCATCTATGGCTTATGTTGCAACATCAAATCCGATACGCGGCTGCTCAACAACGTAACTTACAAGAGTTAAATGATCTGCTGATAAGGTTGGTACCTGATACCACGAGACGCATTTAGAAATATTGTAGCATCATTTTAAAGTATCTTGTGTTTTCTGTTTCGGAAATTTTATGTCTTCTCAAACTGACGACAGGTCAAGAGATTGACGTATGCAAATAAGTGTGTTGTTTACCATTGTATCGATGGGACTGGTAAGAGTTAATACATTGCCTGACAGAGAAAATGCCACACCACGAAGACATTAACGCAGCGCCATGCAAACTGCAGGGTGAGTGCTCACGCACAAGTTATGTAAATTATTGCATTTGCAGGCCAACCGCACGAACGACACGTGGGATATAAGCGGACAAGCAGCCCGTGAGGCCATCAGTCGAGACGTCGTCACAGTTGAGAGAATTGAGTGGTTGTCTGGAGAACGAATAGGGGGGGGAGCCGTTAACACGCCGTCGTACGCGATTTCGTCTAATTGATGAGTTCACGAAAGATGTCACCGTGGGTCTTCGTACCGCCGGACGGTCCTTGCGTCGTATTACTGAAGAAACGCAATTTGTTGCCACAACCGTCGGTCGCATTTGGAGACAGTGGTCCCAGGAAGGATCTGTGCAACGTCGTAGGGGTACCAAAGCACGGAGACGGACGTCCGAGCGCACCGATCGTCGCATCCATCGTCATGCCGTAACGAGCCCACAGGCCACAACGGGCGACATTTTGCTGAGTGCACGGGGAGGCTTGGATGCTCCGATAGCAACGCGGACAGTGTCGGGCCGATTGGCTGAGTCTGGTTTTCTGTCCAGCTGTCAGCTGCGAAGGCTGCCCTTAACAGCGAGACATCGTTGTCACCGCTTGGCATGGTGTCGCTCCAGAGCTACGTGGGGGGCCGAATGGAACAGTTTGGTTTTCAGCGACGAATCGCTGTTCTGTCTCACTAAGAATGATCGCCGTGTGAGAGTCTGCAGGTGACGTGGCCAACGGGTGTATTTCTACGTCATTGTGGAGCGCTACACGGCCCGGCAATGTGGAATCATGTTGTGGGGTGCTATCGCACCAACAGCCGCTGACCGCTGGTACGCATTACGGGCACATTGACGGCACACTGCTATGTTGACAAGGTGCTGCGGCCCGTGGCACTACCGTATCTGCAGGGCATCCCAAGCGCCGCTTTTGAACAGGATAAAGCTCGGCCGCAGACCGCTCGGATCAGTCTAAGTGCTTTACACGGTGTGTGGATGCTTCCCTGGCCAGCACGATACCGCAACCTTTGCCCATCGAGCATTTGTGGGACACGATTGAAAGACCGGTTGAGTACCCTTCCACTCCCGCAAAATGAAGATGAACTATGGACTCGGATCAACATCACATGGTCCACGATTCCTCAGGACTCTATTTGGACTCTCATTGCATCGATGCCACGTCGTATTCAACGCTGTATCACCCAAAATGGGGGCCACACTCCTTATTGATCATGCTGTATATTCGGCCATTCGAGCTTAGTCTGTATGTGACAATTAAATCATTTGTTGAGGACCTACTTGGCTATCTGTGTGTGCAGTTTGGTCTGTTTTGGAGCATTTTTCATGGTGAGACATTTCCTCTGTCAGGCAGTGTATCTACGGAGAGATTTGTACGAGCTTTGATTTGAGTCATTCACGCTGAATGTTACGTACGCTACATTGTTCAATAAGTCTCAATTGTTTGTCAAGTGCTGACCATACTTTAAGTTTATTCTGGAGTTCGCTAACCTATGTGTACTTATAAAGGACCAATGAAGAAGTTAAGTGCCATTTTCAAGTTAGTAAGAGTTTTCATTTCACCTGCACATTGTTTTTTCAGTGCGTAATTAGCTCTCACATGTGTAATTAATCTATCCGGAATGCGACGTTAATCTATCTGGAATATTTCAATCAGCTCTTCAGTGAAGCCAGTTACTACTGAATGTTACTGTTAATAACAAGAATGCTTTACCTTGTAGTTACGTCGGGGTTTTAGTGGTACCATAAACAATTAACAATACTGAATGTGCGAAACACTGAAACCCTACGCAATGAATGCAAACTTAAAACAAGCTAATTTTATAGTAATTAACACAGTAATCAGAAATGTCTGAATTGATTGTATTTACTGTTCCACACGTAAGATCAATCACATCAGAAAACTTGAAAATTTCCATCGCCCTGGAATGGGAATCGAACCCGCATCCCCCGATTACCGATCGAGTATGCTATCCATTACACCACCCAAGACGAGAAAGTTACAAGAATCTCGCTGTTAAGAGCATCGGAAAGTGGTCCGACTGCTTTCTTAATCAAGCAACAGTGCTGCCATCTAGAGTTGTTAAGCGTATCCCCGTCGTACAAGTATATATCATCATCATCAACATCATTGTCAACCATCATCAATCCACTGCTGGACGAAGGTCTCCCCAAGTTTCTTCCACAACGGTCTGTCTTGTGCCAGTCTCCTCCATGTTACTCCCGCATACTTTCGAATTTCATCCACCCATCTCCCACGTGGTCTTTTTCTGGGTCTTTTCCTGTCCCTTGGAATCCAATCTAAAATTTCGGCTGTCCATCGATGGTCTGTCCTTCTGGAAGTGTGTCCAGCCCATTGCCATTTCAGAGATTTAACTCTGATCATGATGTCTTCCACTCTTGTCATTTTTCGGATCCACGAGTTCCTCTTCTTATCTCTCCTGGTAACACTAATCGTGCACCTCTACATGCTGCTTTGAGTTGTCTGCAGCCTTTGCATGTCTCTTTTAGTTAAGGTCCACGTCTCTGCACCATACGATATAATGTGGAAGAAATATTCCTCCCGTACGTGGAAAATACGTCATAGTAATTAACACAGCAAACAGAAATCTCTGAATCTCGCTCCAAGTCGATAGAAGTTTTCAAGTTCTCTGATGTGATTGATATTACGTGCGGATGATCAAGTTTTCTGATGTGATTGATATTACGTACTAATGCATATGTGCTTCATAATGAATTAAAATGTAAGGATTGCGTTAGTGTTTGTACAGAAGAACCCGCTTCTATGACAGGCCGATTGAAAGGATTTGTAGCTAAGGTACGCGATGTAAATCCTAACATACACTGGTGTGCAAAAATTAAGGACGAAGAGGAAAAATTAGCATAACAGCGGAACGAGCAGGCAGAACGGGCCGAAAGACCACCAAGGAAATAGAATAGGGTCCGGTACGGTAGGACATGTGCATATATGCAGCATGACGGGGTTGGGGGGGGGGGGGTGTCAGAAGGGTATAACGCACACGGGCGGTGTACGCTCAGCAATTCGGTTAAAGCTATTGCACGGTGTACATCGATTTTAACGACGTCGAGTTGCTGCCACCGTGTGATATGGCCAAGAAGCAATCCAGTAGACGACATCTGGATGACTTCACCCGAGATCGCGTCATTGGGAAGTTGGAAGAAGGTCGAAGAGTGACTAGTGTGGCCGAGGAGTTCGGGATCGCTCACAGCATCGTTTCACGAGCTTGGGGAGCATTTTAAACACAGGAACAGCTGTCCGAGAGTTTAGCAGTGGTTGTCCACGAGGAACCACGGCGGCGGACTACCGGTATATTGTCCTACAGGCGAGAAGAGACAGACGGCAGACAGCGGGAGAAATCGCAAGGCACATGCAATAGACAACTGGACGGACGTTATCGCGTTTTACCGTGGCCAGGAGGCTGCACAAAGGTGTTCTATTTGCATGACGACCAGTAAGGTGTGTGCCATTAACGCCTGCTAATCGGAGACGGCGGCTTTTGTGGTGCCAGGAACACAATAATTGGGCACATCAGCAATGGGGTCGAGTTCTCTTTACAGATGAGAGCCGATTTAGTCTGACGAGCGATTCTGGACGTATATACATCTAGAGAGAGCAGGGAACACGCAATCGCAACTCCAACATCATAGAAAGGGACCGGTTTGGAGGAGGCGGAGTTCTCGTTTGGGGCGGTATCATGCTTGGTAGCCGTACTGACCTCCACATCTTCCAAGGAGGTTCAGTTACTGGTGTCCGCTATTGAACCGAGGTTCTCCTGCCTCACGTGCGTCTGTTTAGAGGTGCTGTGGGTCCTGAGTTCCTCTTCATGGACGACAACGCTACACCTCATCGTACAGTGGCTGTCGCAGAGCTGTTGGAGAGTGAAGATATGCAACGCATGGATTGGACCGCAAGGACCCCGGACCTAAATCCAATCGAACGCATGTAGAACCTTCTCGGAAGACGCTTGGCAGCACGTCATCAGCCGCCAGCAACGATTCCGCAGCTGCGATTGGCGCTACAAGAGGAATGGGCCGCGGTGCCTCAACAGCTCCTTGACAACTTCGTCCTCAGCATGGACAGACGTTGTAAATCCTGCAACGCAGTCAGGGGTGATCATATCCCCTACTAAAGACTGGATTTTTCTTGGCAGCCGCCTGTTACATGGACGTTTCTGTCTTCTGTCCAGTTGTGCTCGAAGCTACCTTTTCAATAAAGTGCCTTTGTATCCTTTGGATTCCTTGTTTGGATGGTTTTGCTCACTTGTCCCATATTATTACATCTTGGGGATCTTATGATATCATTTGAGTTGATGTGGAGCACTTCTCCACGACGTTACATTCGAAAAACAGTCTCGTCCTTAGTTTTTGCACGCCAGTGTACGATGCGATCATTGTCTCATTCACCGCGAAGCCATTGTTGTTCAGTCTTTGCCATCTTTTCTGAAAGTTGTGCTGGACGAAGTAGTATAAAAGTCGTAAACCTCATCAAATCGTGGCCCCTAAATTCGCGGCTTTTTTTGTTTTGTGTCAGGAAATGTGATCAGAACACATTACAGTTCTGCTACATACAGAAGTACGGTGGTTATCACGAGGAAAAGTGTTAACACGAATACTTGAACTTAAAGAGGAGGTACATGCCTTTTTGATTGTTGAAGGGCATGAGTGCCCGGATTTATTTGCAGATGACGAATGGGCATGTAAGTTGGCATATCTTTCCGATATTTTCGTACACTTGAATGAGCTGAACAGAAAAACACAAGGTTGGAACGAAAATATTCTGACTAGTATGGATAAGATTCAAGGATTTGTGAATAAGCTGAATTTTTGGATACAGAGAACTGAAACTGAATCGCCACTTCCTGAAGGCAATAAAGTGGTGATGAACTTAATTACAGAACATTTAGAATTCTGTCAGCAGAAGTTCAAGAAGTAATTTGGAGAGAGTGTTCAAGATTATGACTGGGTTCGTGATCCATTCGTTGCGAATTCAAAACCTCTTCCGCTTAATATACAAGAGGAACTAGCAGATTTAAAAGCAGACAGAACATTGAAATTAAAACTTCTCGAAGTGCCTTTGAACACATTTTGGTTAGCAATAAGGAGTGAATACCCGGCTATCTCCGAGATGGCAGTTACTGTGTTATTGCCATTTTCAACTACATATTTGTGTGAACTGGGCTTCTCGGCTTTGACTGAAATTAAAACATCAAAGAGGGAGAAACTCAAATCCGTCAATGAGGAAATGAGACTTGCATTGTCAACGATTCCGCCACTGATCAGCCGCCTGTGTGCAGCTAAGCAGGCGCAAGTATCACATTGAAGGTATGAGTAGAATTATTTACTTTAATAGTAATAGAAAAGTGTATTTTCTTGTATTTTCTACAGTGAATTAAAGTTCATAAATTGTTAATAAATGCACGAGTCGATATCTGTTTAACAATAATGTAATATAATAATAAAATAATTATATAATAATAATAACAATACGTTGATTACATTAGGTATTTCTCTTAATAGTGTCATATCATACGTTTTTGAGGAGATTAACATTTTGATGTGGCGTGTCGAGTCATGGATAATGTATAGTGTGCCGCGAGTAGAAAAAGTTTGCGGAACACTGGTCTAGAATTAACGAAAGTTCGTTCTTCGCTTACAAAAAAAAAAATTAAGACGGAGATGATGTAACGTATTACAGAGGTAAAGCACGTGTCAAGACGACAAATTTGCAGGGAAATATTCCTTTCGTGTAGCTTAGTTGGGAGAGCAACTTACTCCGGAGTGAGGGGGCGCGGTTTCAATCGGAGTCCCGGAAAAATTTGTGTTTTCACAATTCTTTTTCTTATAAGCATTGCTCTTTTCAAAGCTTGCTAGTCGATTTAGCATTAGCGCTCAGTAAAATATTCACTAATCTTTGCTTGTTTAAAATTTCTTAAATTCGGAGAAAAAGATAACATGCGAAAAAAAACGTAATTTAGTAAAGTTATAGTTGCATCACCTACAGTGGTGTGAACCACCTGCAAACACCGTGAATTTTTAAGTTTAACACGTTTCTTAACTTACTGATTTTCATAGTTATTTCGTCATTTATATGTCATCAGATGCGAAATGTAAGATTTCAAAAATGTCTTAGTTTTTCCTATAGTTACTTTTGTTTTTAAGATACATTACAAAAATCATAGCCAAGTCGAAAATATTATGAAGAGGATCATTTATCCAATACTTAGGTTTACAGCAATAAATCGTTTTTGTAATTCTTAAGGAATGAAATAACATTTTAATACAGAAATATAAAATGAAGCAAAATTATAAAATGTACCTAATATTTTGTTGCCCAGCCTTTAGCTTTAATCACAGCTTTGCATCTTGCTGGCATACTGTGAACAAGGTTTTGTAAAAGATTGGGTTGAAAGATACGATTCCAAATTTGAATTACATCTTCAATGACTTCAATTTTGGTTGTTGGCTTTTTCTGATTGTTCATGCCACCATTGGAACCACGAAATTTTGATCGGGTTTAAGTTCTGTGACTGTGGTGGCCAATCAAAGTGCTGAACATTTTTTCCCAGAAACCACTTTTTCACTACTTTAGTACGATGACAGGGAGCATTGTCATTCTGAAAAATAAAATTGCCGTCATAAAGTCTTCTAGATGATTTATTTTCTAATATCCAGATGTATTTCTGGTCGTTTATGGTACCATCGACAATATGGAGTTTCCCAACCCCATCTACGCCAAACCATGCACTTCACCGAATGTTTAACCGTAGTCACTAAGCAACTTGGATGGAATTCTTCATGCTTGAATCTCCTTACATAGGCCCTACTCTGATTCTCATTAAGGAAAAATTCTGATTTATCACTGACAAGAACATTTTCCCATTGCTTGGTTGTCCATGAGACATGCTGTTTTGCTCACTGAAGTCTACGCTGCCTTTGGTTTGGAGTTAGCAGTGATTTACGCCTGCCTTTGCAGCCACGTAAATTGCCGTGAAACAGCCTCTTCCTAACAGTAGATGTACTAACAGTAACATAAGTCACTTTAGACCATCTTCGAAGCAGTTGAGGTCAATTGAGCCTCCTGTCTGCCAAGCTTAGCTTTCTCAACAATCTGTCCTGCCTGGTTGCAGTGAATCTGGGCCTTCAGCTGCGACGCATATTGTTAATATCAGCAGTGTCTTTTACTTTGTTCAGTAGCCTAATAACTGTAGATTGATTACAGCCCACTCTTTCAGAGATTTTCCTTGAGGAATATCCCTCTTCACGCAGAACAACTATTTTAATTCTGTCCGCGTTGGACAATTCCACAGTTTTAACCATTATTGAGAATGTACACGAATTATACACCAATAACAACAAGAAGCAACCACTACAATGCTCTAGTAGCTCTGCGTTAACCCTCATAAAAACTTAAGTAGGATTAGGGAACAGCCAATCAGGTAAAAGAATGTCTATGATTGGTTGTAACAACTGATACGCTGCTAACGTGAATTTCAATGTGTTTATCAAGCCCTATATTTTATGTCATATCTTACGAACAGAAGTAGCTACAGGAAAAACTAAGATATTTTTGAAATATCCATTAAATTTCGCATCTAATGACATAAATAATGAAATAACTGTATTTCATGGCTGAACAAAACAAAAAACGCCCGCACTACTTCAAAAGAAGCTATAGCTTCCCTAAATGTTGGTAGCACTTTTTATGCAGAGCGTGGAACATGAAACCAATTTTTCATCCAAACCGAAAGTAAACAACATACTGTACTCTTCTCTGATGCGATCAAGGTTCAACTTCGGCTGCGCCCAGAAGGAACTCATCAATTCTGTCTCGATTCTCTCAAAGTTGTAACCTAGTGGGTTACGTATAAAAGAATTCAAGAAACGTATGTTTTTGATAATCAGAAATTCAAAATTTAATGTATAACAACGATAAAGTGAATAAACGAATTATGTATAGCCGAATTGCAAAAGCGATGAATGCTACCGTAAAACATCGGGACTGAAGGAGAATTGCGTATAAATGTGAAAAAACGTATTATTGGGAAACATATAACCAAAATTCCACTGTATCACGTTAGTTTTCAGTAGAACTGAAGTTTGGTTGAGCCAAGTGCTTAAGGCGGATCCACCTAAAAACTCTGCCCCATGTTTCCAATGGTAAAAACTTCTGTAGGCATTTTCTTATCAATTAATGTATTCCCAAAGATGAAAATTTAGACATCGATAAGAATAACTTTAAATTATAACATGGGACACTTAATATTTGTAAAACTTACCCATAATTGAATTAAAAACCAATAACTGTGGTAGTGTGGAGAACTGCTAATAGATGGAGCCCCACCTGCTAGATAGCTTACTAAATGTAATCATGTAGCATTTTTTGCAATAATTTATTAATTTTTGATGTCTTGAGTCTATCTATCCATGGGGTAGTCTGGAATATTCAAAATGATTTGAGCTACTTAGATTAAATTTCCTGACAATAATTTAGCTAAAAATGTTAACGGAACTGTAGGTACTACTGATTTGTAATTCCGAAATAAGCGAGCAACATTTTCAACTTCAGAAATTTTATCTAAGTGACTCAAATCATTCTAAATATTCCAGAATATCTCATGGTTATACTCAAGTTTTGATTCCAATCCCACAATTAATAAATTTTTGCCAAAAAGTGCAACCTGATTACAAATAGTAAGCTATTTGTACAGGTGGCGTCATCTATTAGCAGTTCTCAACACTTCCAAAGGAAAAGTTATTGATTTTTAATATAATTATGGTTTAGGTGTAGAAAATATTAAGTATGCTAGGCTATAATATAAAGTTATATTTATCAGTGTGCAAAGTTTCATCCTTGAGAACGCATTAATTACGAAGAAAATGTCTACAGAAGTTTTTACAATTGAAAACAAAGAGAAGAGTTTTTCGGTTGATCCACCTTAAGAGCTTTGTGCTTTTTTATTCGAGATGAATATAAATGTTCCTCCGTAAGAGAAAATACCATCAAATACTGAATTTCTAAGCCGTAATATTCCAAATGTTTGACAATTGGGCAAATGTGGATGTTTATGCACATTCTGTCAGATTCAAAGTTTCTTCAAACACACTTGTTCGTTAACAGCAAATTTCAAAATTTGCAAATGAGAGTTTATCGTTTACCTTTCAGCCCTTCAGCTTTGAAAGTAAAGATCATTTTCTCCCTTGCTGTGACTCTGTCATCTGCACCGCAATATTTTGCAACACAAAATCGTCTGAAGATTTAATTTCAAATAAACTACAAGGAAAGAATGCGAGTGATCATTTTGAGCATTCCAATCTTATTCAAAGAAATTATGTCTATGAATGATTCAGATTGAAGAAAGCACTGTCGCTGATTACTTTACGTGAAGATTCTCCCCTCCCCCTTGCTCAGCCGTTTTCTCAAAGACAAAAACAAGTCGCAAAACATTAACAAGGATTTTAATTTCTTTCGGAAGCCAGCTCTTGGCGGATGGCTGCATTGTGTGGCCGGAAGGAAGAATAACAGGAAAAAAACAAAGGCTAATCATGCCACGTCCTGAGGGTTAGATGTTAAGTAAGAATAATTTTTTCTGCTCCATCATGCAACTTCTAACAAGTCGTAATTGCTTTTCGTGTTCACTTCCTCGTGAAGCAAAGGTTTTAGTGGGAACAACGATTCCGTAAGGGAACAGCTTTGTATGCACTGAAATGGAGACGAGTCGACATTTATTAATCAAATAATTCTTACCACACTATCTCTTGTACGCATGCTGCCATTACTTCCATCATAAAATAATTCAGCACAGAACGTTCTCAGCGTACAAGGAATTTTTGCAGTTAAAAATTCGATTTGTTTGTTTGTTTCTAGCTTTATCGACCACCACGGGCGATTATCAGGGCTCTAACCAGCCGCCCGTTCGTAATTCGGGGCCACTGGTTTCGGAAAAGGAACATAGTTTGGAAAGCTTAGTATCCATGCTTCATTCGGGGCTTGAAACTGGGCCCATTTTGGACGCGAGGTGAGAAGACAGCGTCTCTGACAGCTCGATCACCGGAACGACCATTATACGTTGTTGCACATACAGATAAAGAAGAACGTGATATCGCAGGGACAAGTGAACTGAATTTGAAACGACGTACGTGAATATGTAAAATAGTATCTCAACCATTCCGTAAATTTCACAGTGGCAGGAAGTAACATTTGCAATTATCTGATTTCAAAAAGGAAGACATTGTGAAACTGTGTTGAATCGAAGTCTCTCATTGAGTTATGTGACCTTCTATTTGGACTATATCCACCGTGATGTTGCGCGAATTTTATTAATTTCGTAAAACGTTCGTTACACCTTCTTACTACATTGCACTACTATTAATATCAGGACACCTACATGTCTATAAATTTTTATTTACACGAAATTTAATATTGTTTGCTAAAACCATTTGGCAGTTATGACAGCAATACTCTCGTGTCGTGCAATACTCTCGTGTCGCTCCGGTGGCGCAGTGGTCTAAGTGATGGCCTATGATCATTCGTCCGAAAGGGGTCCGGGTTCGAATCCCGGTGAGGCATGGATGTAGTGTTTGTCTTACGGCACTGGCTCTCTCCCTTCCCTGGAACCAGTGACCCTAAATTAGGGACGGGCGACTGCTTATAGCCCATTGAGTTGCTCACGGTGATCGTTAAACCTCCAATCAAGAAAAAAGAAAAAATACTCTCCACCAGTTCTGTAATGTACACCGATATGTTTCCCCATTAGGCTTTCAAACCAGTCACGCCGTCCCGGTGGCGCTGTGGTCTAAGCACTGGTTTATGACCATTCGTCCGAGAAAAGGTCCGGGTTCGAATCCCGACGGCCGCCCCGGTGGCGCAGTGGTCTAAGGCGCTGGCCTATGATCATTCGTCCGTAAGGGGTCCGGGTTCGAATCCCGGTCAGGCATGGATGTTGTGTTTGTCTTACGGCACTGGCTCTCTCCCTTCCCTGGAACCAGTGACCCTAAATTAGGGACGGGCGACTGCTTATAGCCCATTGAGTTGCTCACGGTGGTCGTTAAACCTCCAATCAAAAAAAAAGAAAAAAAAAAAGAATCCCGGCGGTGAGGCACGAATGTTGTGTTTGTCTTACGGCACTGGCTCTCTCCCTTCCCTGGAACCAGCCGCTCTTAATTAGGAACAGGCGATGCCTATAGCCCATTCACTTGCTCACGGTGGTCGTTAAACCTTCAAACAAAAAAAAACAAAGCAGTGACTAGTTCAGCTTGGTTTTTTTGGGCGACCTCTTCTTCCAAGCATCTAACGATCCAATTCGTCCCAGAAATTTCCTGTATGGTTCAAGTCATGACTCTAAGCAGGCTAGTCCAAATTTCGGAACCCATGTCCTCAAACCAATCTGTAACATAGCGCGCAGTATGATATGGTACGTTGTCCTGCTGATAGAGGTGTTCTGGTCCCCCATGTATTTGCACCACGTTGGTAGGGCATAATTGTGCAGGGAGTCTAGGCATAGCTCAGCGTTTATGAATTTGTTCAAGACGATTATTGGCCCCAGGCCAAACCACAAGAAAAAACTCCATGCCATCGTTCTGCTTTCACCAAACGTATTCGTCTGGAAAATACAGTCCGGATGGTACTTTTCTCCCGGCATCTGCTACACCTAGGGGCAATCACCAAACTGGTAGACTGTGTACCATGACCCGTCAGTGTAAAGTGCAGCATTCTATTGTTCTACAGTCCAAGACCGATGTTCCGTACACCACAATTATCGGAGTGTGGCATTAGTCGAAATGATTAGCGGCTTGTGAATTGTTGCTTCACTGTGGTAACCGAGGTCGTGAAGCATCCTACACATTGTACACACATCAGTCTCAATAGTCTCACACATTATTTGCGTGATTTGAGCGAATGTTACTTTGCGTTCTGAGATGAAAGTCCTTTACACAGTCCTCCGGTTGCGTTCTGTTAGCTTCTGAGGTTTACCTGGTCATTTCTTTGTAGATTCTTCCCCAGGCTGCAAAAACTTGCATATCACATCACCAACCATGGAATTTCGGATCTTCAGTAATGCTGAAATGCCGCGTACGGAGCGATGTCTAATGTGGCATTCTATTACCAATCGGCCACCCCGGTGGAGCAGTGGTCTAAGCGTTGGCTTCTGATCATTCGTCCGAAAGGGGTCCGGGTTTGAGTTCCAGTGAGGCATGGATGTGGTGTTTGTCTTACGGCACAGGCTTCCTCCCTTCCTTGGAACCAGTGGTTCTAAATTAGGGACGAGCAACTGTTTATGGCCCATTGAGTTGCTCACGATGGTCGTTAAACCTCCAATCAAAAATAAATTACCAATCTGCGCTGGAAATCAGTTAACCGTAGTCCCGTTGGCGCAGTGGTCGAAGCACTGACTTCTGACTATTCGTCCGAGATGGGTTCGGGTTCAAATACCGGTGCGGCATGGATGTTGTGTTTGTCTTACAGCACTGGCTCTTTCTCTTCCACTGAGCCAGCGGCCCTAAATTAGGGATAGGCGACTGCTTATAACCCATCAGCCGCGGATGGCCTAGTGGGCAACGTTGAGGACTTCCACGGAAAGGGCCTCAGGTTCGATCCCAGGCAGGTACGAACGCTCGATCCACTCTATTTCTAAGGGTTGTTTAAGACCTGGGGTCATACACTGCCTTCCTAAAATCCTCTACATATGATCATTTGATCAGCTTATAACCCATCGAGTTGCTCACGATGGTTGTTAAAGCCCCAAACAAAAAAAAACTGTTAACTCTGTTGACTGAGGCATCTTGCATTCACTGTCGTGCCATTGTCTTATCATAGCCGTACAAAGGTATTAATTGTTGAGGCTGTGACATGGTGCTTGCGTAGAAACAAATTCACTAACGATGCAAGGGTGTCCGGATGTTAATGCTAGGACAATGTATATCTCCACAGAACAGTCATCTACAGTGCATAGTCATGCAAGACAGCGGATCTAATGAAAGGCTACAGACGGCAGTAGCATACTCCCGGATATTTGATTGTATCCTTCACATTATTTCCCCGTATTGCGCATTACTGATCACACAGTGTGAGAAGTTCAAGACGTGGAAACGTTTTCCGCATATCAACCAACATGAGCTTTCGACACCAAACTTGGTGGTTGTTAATGATAAATTCATATTTTGTCAAAGCTGACGTAACGACGGAGAGTAGGCTCGGCACCACGTGAAAGAACGGCCTGAAAAACGTTTCCAAAACTCGGACCTTTTTCTCTATGTTACGAAGTGGAAAATCGTTAACTACAAATCTGAGTCACTGCTCACGATTTTACATGGTACACTTACTTCCCAGCTCTAAAAATTTGCATTTGTGGTTTTCAAAATGTCTAATTCAGAGACTTTGAAAACCTAATTTAGATATTTTGAAAACCGCAGATTTAAATTTTTTTGTCAGCAACTCTGCAGCGGAGCCATGTTCGCATGAAGCTGGACAACCCTGAATCATCGTTATGCACCTTTCTCTAACCTACCATCGGTATGAAAATCTGAGCTTCTAAAATATTGGTATAAAACCTGAGCTTCCAAAATATCGGTATAAAACCTGAGCTTCTAAAATATCGATTGAAAAAATTCTTTCGTGGACTGATGCCACTCACATCTATAAACATTTTCGGAATATTTTCTTCTTAAAATATTTCAGTTTCTCCGCCAGGGGGCGTAGATGTATATCTTATTTTTGTCAATATATCTACTTCTAAGAGTCCGATTTGCAAAATTCCTTCTTTGTTGGATAGTATTTCCAGTGTGACATGTTTTTCATATAATTTCAAAATTTTCAAGTAATTCATATACTTTCCGCTAGGAGGCGAACTGGTAATTGCGTTTCCCTTTATATCCCTGCTTCTAAAACTCCGATTTGAAAACTTCTTTCTGCACCGGATACAGCTCCTGATGGGAAATCGTTTGCACATAATTTCTAATTTTTTTAAAAATGGTTTGGCCACCAGGGGGCGTAAGTCTGAATTTCCGCTTCTGATGTATTTGCAGCAAAATATGAGCTTCTAAAATCTTGATTGAAGAAAAAGTGGTTTGTTGACCGATACTTCGCATGTCGACAAACCTTTTAGGAACATTTTCTTCTTGGAATAATGCATAGTTTCTACGCCAGGGAGCGTAGTTGTATATCTTATTTTTGTCAATATCTCTGCTTCAAGGAGACCGATTCCTTCTTTGTTGGATAGTGTTTCCGATGCGAAATGGTTTTCCTATAAATTCAAAATTTTCAAATAAATCATAGACTTTCCGCTAGGCGGCACAAAGATAAAGTGCGTTTTCTGCGTTATTTCTGGTTCTAAAACCCCAATTTGAAAAATTCTTCCTGTATTGCATACAAGACCTGATGGATAATATTTTTCACATACTTTCTAATGTTTGGTAAAGAATGGTTTGGCCACCAGAGAGCATAAGTGTTAATTTCTGCTTCTGATGTATTTGTAGCAAAATCTGGGCTCCTGAAAACTCGACAATTTTTTTTTTCTTGGACCGATAGTGCTCATATGGAAAAACCTTCTGAGAAAACTTTCTTCCTAAAATAATGCATGGTTTTTCCCAGCAGGGGACGTAAAGTCACATCTTATTTTTGTCGATATCTCTGTTTCTAAGAGTCCGATTTGAAAAATTCTTTCTATGTTGGAGAGCGTTTCCGGTGCGAAATGTTTCTCATATAAATTCATTTTTTCTTAACGTACCAAAGGGCGTAAGATTTTTTACGTGATTCCGTTTGCAGCAATATCTTCTGGATTAAAAACACGATATAAAAACTTCTTTCTTCCGTCAGATACTATTGTTTTCCATACCGGTACCATTGCCTTTGAATAGCTTTGATAAATTTAATTTGCGTCAGGAGGGATTCAAAAGACGTGCTTATTACACCCGAAAATTCGGTGTCATCTTTCTTGTTTTCTTTTCTTTTTTTCCTGAGGTTCTTGTTATAAATTTGTAAAGTGCATAAAACATTAATATATCATTTCTCTTTACATGTGCTCTACCAACTTGCTAAACTATCAGCCTCCACTACCCAAAAATTACTTGTAAAAACGTTAAACAATCCGGGGGCGCAGTGGTCTGAGGGCTAATTTCTTCCCGTTCGTCGGGGCTGGATATTACTTGGGTGTTGTGTTCGTGTTACGGCACTATACGCACTCTTCCGTGGAACCAGTGGTCCTAAATTAGGGGCGAGAGACAGCTTATAGCACAACGAGTTTCTCAAGGTGGTCATTAAACCCCCAAACAAAAAAAAAACAAGTTAGTAAAATCATGCAATGCATTGATTATGATACGCTTTCCAACATACCAGAAATTATTATTCATGTTATGTGGATAATGACTGTGGAATAAATCTCGCTCCTGTGTCCTGACCTTTGACCCCATTTCGATGATATTCAACAGAACCGGTTCACTATACCTCCCGGAACACCATGATAAAGTTTTATCGCAATCCAAGCATTTTAGGTAAGTTATGATTCACAAGGGCAATGGAATGGATGCCACTCCAGTGTGCTGACCTTTGACCCCATTTCGCCCATTTTCAATAAGGTTCGTCCCCAGTGGCTCCCTACCACATACTAAAATTTCATCGAAATCGAACCATTTTTACGCAAGTTATGACGCATAAGGGCAATGGAATATATCCCGCTCTTATGCCCTGCCTGACCTTTGACCGCATTTCGCCCATTTTCAACAGGGCTCGTGCCCAGGTGGTTCCCTACCACATACTAGAATTTCATCGAAATTGAACCATTTTTACGCAAGTTATGACACATAAAGCAATGGAATGGATCCAGCTCCTATGCCCTGACCTTTGACCCAATTTCACAAATTTTTAATAGGGATCGTTCCCATGTGGTTCCCTGCCACATACTAACATACTAAAATTTTATCGAAATCGAACAATTTTTACGCAAGTTATGACGCATAAGAGCAATCGAATAGATCCCACTCCTATGTTCTAACCTTTGACCCTGCTTCGCCCATTTCCAATAGGGTTCGTCCCCAGGTGGTTCCCTACCACATACTAAAATTTCGTCGAAATCGAACCATTTTCACGTGAGTTATCGTGTGGACGGACGGACAAAGCTGGAGCATATACGTTTCTTCAACCTACGGTTGGAAAGCGTAAAAAAACATCAGTTTCTCTCTCTATCTTCTTTTGTAGGGTGGGGGGGGGGGGACGTAATGAGTGGCTGACGTATGCCCAGAAGTGTGCGTTTTTCTACATTGAATAAGTTTGCTATACTATCATTGATCTGGTTTAGGCTGGCTGTTTGTCATTTTAAATCTCAGTAATACACAGTCCAGTCACATTCTTGTGACCACCTCGTTCTTTGGACGTCAACAGCGCGTAGCCAATGAAAGAAGGCCTATGTCGTGAGCTGGCTTGGGGGTATATAAGGTGTGCTGTAGGCAATCTGGAAACATAGGTCTCGTTGCTGTCATGGATAAAAGGAGCGATTTATCAGATTTGCAAATATATTTTATCGGCTTTCGGACCAAGGGCGGCAGTATTTCTAAAACAGCACAGTTTGTGAACTGTTCGCGTGCTGCTATGGTTAAAGTGCATCATGATTGAAGAAATAGCACCATTGCGAATAAGCGACTGGAAACTGCGGAGCACCACGTGCCATTGATGTGAGAGGTAAACGTCGGCTTCGAAGGTGCGTGAGGGCCGATCGACGCGCTACAGTGGAGAAACTCACTGGCCGAATTAACCAGGGGGCTACCGGAAGTGTATCTAGAACGGCAGTTCAGCAAACCCTGCTACGTATGGGGCTCCGATGCAGACGGATGGTCACTGCACCTATGGTAAGGAAGGTGCGTCGGCAGAAAAGGCTTACATTTGCACGGCAGGATCTGAATTGGGCCTTTGCTGATTGGCAAAGGATTGCCTTCTCCGATGAGTCATGTTTTCTGCTTGATCGAACGGATGGACGTTGGCGTATAAGGCAAGAAACATCGGAAAACAAACACTTTTTAACCATTGCTGGAAGAACATAAGCTGGTGGGGGCAGAGTTATGGTCTGGGGAAGGACTTCGTGATATTATCTGGGTCCACTCATACCTGTGGAAGGCAACTATGGACAGAATTCGTTGCGAATTCATCCTTGCAGACCACGTACACCCATACATGCTGATTGTCTTCCCTGGGGCAGATGGGATCTTCTAGCACGACAACACGATGTGTCACACAGCTAGAAACGTCCAAGAGTAGTTGGAAGAGCACGATGAAGACTTCAAAATACATCCCTGGCTCCGTAATTTTCCAGACTTAAACCCAATTGAACATTTGTGGGACCAACTCAATCGTGTTGTTCGCTGCATGGATCCTCCACCACGCAGCCTCCAGCATCTGTCAGATGCACTGCAGTCAGCATGGCTCCACATACCAGTGAACACCTTCCAGCACCTTATTGAGCCACTGCCAGCCCGCCTAGCTGCTGTTCGCGCTGCACACGGCTGGTATTCTAGATATTACCTGGTTATCACAGTAATGTGACTCTACCGTGCATAAATGTAGCTTACTCCAAATACACTGCTGGCCACCCAAAATGCAACACCAAGAAGGACACGAGATGGCAAAGCCAGATATACTGGACACATAACAACAGATACAAAGTTAAAACGATTGAGCTTACAGGCCCGTGCGACTTGCGGAACACGCAGACATCAATAGTTCGTGTGGCCTCCATGGCTGGCAATAACGGCAGCTACACGCCGCGGCATCGAACGGAAGAGGCTTTGGATGTGGGCTTGGGGTATGTCAGTACAGGCTGCTTCCACACGTTGCCATAGTTCATCAGGCGTAGCCGCGGGTGGTGCTTGCCGGGCCACTCGGTTGCCGATCAGCGACCAGACGTGTTCGATGGGCAACATATCGGGAGAACAGGCGGGCCACGGCAGCAGTGACACCTGGTGGGCCATGAAGAATTGTTGCACGATGCGTGCCACGTGCGGGCGCGTATTGTCCTGTTCAAACGTGGCAGCTAGAAGCTCCTGCAGGTAAGGGAGGACTATAGGCTCCAAAACGTCGGAGATGTAGCGGTGGCTGTTTAGTGTACCGGCGATGCGTACCAGAGGGGTGCGGGCGCCATATCCAATTGCGCCCCAAACCATAACGCCAGGCGACGGACCGGTATGGCGATGCATAATGCAGGCGTCATACAGTTTCTCGCCGCGGTGCCGCCACAAGCGGATCCAACCATCGTGGTGTTGCAGGCAGAAGCGGGATTCGTCGGAGAAGACAATGTCGTGCCATTCCGTAGTCCAGGTGCGGCGTTCAACGGCCCACTGCCGCCGCACTCGCCGGTGCTGTAACGCCAATGATAATCGGAGCAATGGGCGCCGTGCGACAAGTCCCCGCTCCTGCAGACTACGTCGAACGATACGTGCTGACAAAGGTTGTTGCACAACACACCCTAATTTTTGCGCTAACGTTCGTGATGTGGCGGTGCGAGCCGTCAATGCACGCCGCACAACATGCCGGTCCTTTCGTTCGGTGGTGTGCCGCGGCTGCGGCAATTGCTCACGTCGGTCCGTCCGTCCCTTCCGTACCCACCGAATCCATACTCGTCTCACTGTGGCTGGATGTCGTCCCACACGGGCGTTGCTGTCTCGGTACGATAAACTGCTGTCGCGATAAGCCACTATTCGTCCTCTGTCGAACTCCGAAATGTGCTGGAATGACTGCCGTATTCTGCGACGACCCATCAGGAAGCTTTCCGCGCACAGGTCCGGCAGCACAACACACTTCCACTACTTACACTCCGCCTTCTGTGCACCTTTCTTATAGTGCTTCTCGGTGGCGTGCCGGGCGCACATGATTTGCATATGCCGTGCAATGCTAATCGTTTGCATGTCCGCTCGCGGGCGACGCATGCTGCGAATTTCAGGCCAATCGGATGCTTCCCTCTTGGTGTTGCATTTTGAGTGGCCAGCAGTGTGTTTTAAATTCCATTTTTGAAATGGCTTCCGAAAAAAAGATCTCTGTAAATTGTGGCAACATTTTCTTTTAAAAATATATCATTCGGTTGATTTGAAACTCTATCTAGTACCTAACTGACGAAAGATGGTAGTTTGAATTTACTTCCGAAGATTCCGGTAATAAATTTCAAATGCATGACTGGATACTACCTGAGATTACAGCCAATGTCATTTTCTCGTGTTATTTTTCTTCCCTTCTCAGTAGTCCTGTGTGTTTACGACTGCATCTCATCCTTTTTCCCGGAGGCCGAGTAGTCAGTGGCGCTATTTTCTGTCTAACGGTCAGCGATGTGCCCGGGTTCGATTCCCGGTATGAGCCATGAGCAGTGTGTTTGTCCTACGACGCTGACTCTTCTCCTTCCTGATTCTTATCCCTTTAAACTCTGTTGTTCCCTTAGTGTTTACCTCGGCGTTCGACTATTTCTTACTATTATTATCTCATTCTTTGCTTCGAACTTCGTGGCTACGTCTTCTTGGTATTCAGCGCGATTCGCATTCTGTTTATTCTCATTTAAATATAAACCAACATGCTTTTGTAAAATAGGATTTTCTACTGTGTAAACACACATTTGTCCGTGACGAACATGAAGTCGCGTCACCTCACTCCGAAGTAAGTTGCTCTGCCAACTAAGCTACACGGACAGAATGTATCGCTGCAGATCGGTCGTCTTGGCACGTGTTTTACCTCCCTAGTTCGTTACATCATCTTAATTTTTTTTTAAGGTACATCATCTTCCCCCTTTTTTAAAGCAAAGAACAAAGTTGCATTAATTCTAGACGATGTGTGGAACAAAAATATGACACATTTTTCGAATAACTCAACGGCCAGTACTTCCATTTTTACATTCGGGCGCCATTGTGAAAACACAAATTTGTCCGTGACGAGGATCGAACCTGCACCCGTCACTCCGGAGTAAATTGCTCTCCCAACTAAGCTGCACGGACCGGTATGTATCGCTGCAGATTTGTCGTCTTGATACCTGCTTTAGCTCCGTAGTACGTAACACTACAGGATGATTTTAAAAGCTCTTCTGTTTCAGTATTTCTTTCAAACCGTTAAGAGCTCTCTCAGGTGAAATAAACGCAGGAAATATGCCAAAGTAAAACAGTATAGATCAACTGATTTTGAATTTTATTCAAAATATATTCCATAACCACATGCACTTGTTGCATTGCTTCAGCTCTTAACCTCTAACAGTTTTTCTATGCATTTTGAAGTGTCACATCAGTTTGATGCACAGATTTCGTTTGGGATCTATTTCCAGCAATCATTTCATTGTCGGTGAATTTCTTTTGACGTATGTTGCCTTTTTGTTAAGATAACTTATGACGTTTAGAAGCTCGATGGAGGTTAGAATGCTTTGTCAGCAGTGATCATCTTTCCACGAGTATATTTCTAAAAGAAAAAAGTTCCACAGCCTTCGGGAGCGTCCAAGAACATCCAATCACTGTGGTGAAAAGAAAAGGAAAAAAATAAGCCCTACAAGTCAATAGATCCTTGGTGACATTTCACTTTTCGTTCTTACCCAGTGGCATAGTCGTGTGGACCAGGCCAACATCCCTGACATTCTCTCTGTCCTACATCTAGACGTCAGAATGCGTCCACCATGCATCCTCTGTCGGAGCAATCTCAGTATCCCTTGTTCTCACACGCTGTAAGATCATCACCATAAATCAGACTGTCAGTGCTTCTCTTCTCCAGCTCCTCTTTCCCTCCCTACCTCTCGAGGCCTGGTCTCCATCCAACCTAGAAAAGTCCCATCCATGCTTGGGCGCAGCACTCTCCTTCTTCATCCTCTGCGCATTGAGTCCTTCCCTCTTTCTTGCAGCGCATTTCCCAACGACTGTCCTCTTTCATATCCATCTTTTTATTTTTCATCCTGTTGTTCTCAGACTGCTTTCACCCTCCTGTTTCTGTATTATTTCCCCATTATTTTTCGTTTCTTCCATATTTTCTCCTTTTTTATTTCTTTCCCTCTTATCTTTCTCTTAACTTAGTCGGTACGTTTTTGTTTCCTAGATGTTATGCCAGATAGTCTTACACAAGCAAATCAACATTATGGCACACATAAGTATAATATTATCAGAAATTCTTTATGTACTGACCAATAATTCAGTATTATTCACACCGAGTGGATACTTTATTAAAAGCATCTTCATGTTCTGTGCGGAGAGAAGGAATTCTGGCGAAAGAGCTTTAGCTTCTGGAATTACATTTTGGTGGGAATACAGCATCAATTTTGGAAAAAATTAAATACACGAAACTAATTTCTCCGAGTGCCGAATTTTCTCTGTAGCGATGACCAGAATTTACGAGTCGGATGAGACATGGGTACAGTGTTGGTTCTATAGTTCTAGTTGCCATTATTGTCATTGTTTGGGGACTGCAAGTTAAAAATGTCTGGCTCCTTTTGGTTTACGTCCTCCTGTAGGTCGAAAAGGTCATGGGACGATTAAAAAATGGAAACTGAAGTGATTTTTGATTTTCTTTTGAACGTAATCCAAAATGCAGACAGTTGATTTTGAGATTCCAAAAGGAATTCCAAAGAGTAAGAGAAATGATCTTTTCTATTTGCCTAATTTTTATTATCATTTTTAGAAAAAGAAATGGGCCAGAAATGTAGAACAAACGCAACATTCGTGTTTTATCTGGAACTCGAACCCAGAGTCTCAGCGAGAAGTTCTTATAACTTAGAACATCAGTCACGAAAAGAATTCGTGTCTTCAAACTTCCATATTCTTCTGATCATCACAACAACAGTTATCAGTCGACTGCTGGATGAAGGTTTCTCCAAGTTTCTCCTACAACTTTCTGTCTTGAGCCAGTTTCTTTCATGTCACTCAGACATGCTTTCGAATTTCATCTACCCATCTTCCACATGGTCTTCTTCCGAACCTTTTCCTGTCCCTTGGGAATCCAGTCCAGTATTTCAGTTGTCCAACTGTGGCCAGTTCTTTTAGCAACATGTGCAGCCCATTAACATTTCAGGGATTTTACCTTGATCATAACGTCATCAACTCCCGTCGTTTTCCTGATCCATGAGCTCCTCTTCCTATCCATACTGGCGTCTAAGTAATACTTAATCATACACGTCTCTATACTTCTTTCAGTAGTTTGCAACCTCTGAATATCTTTTTTTAGTTAAGATCCATGTTTATGATCTATAAGAAAGAACTGGAAGGATGCATTGATTAAACACTTTTGATTTAAGACATAATAGTAAATTACTCTTGAAAATTGTGCTGTTTCTTCTGTGCCATTTTCAAGGGTAGTAAAGTTGGCTAAGTAATTCAGCCAACTTTCATACACCTATTAATTTCTTCTTCAATGTGGCACTTGCTTAAAATTATTTGTATGAGGTAAATGTCGGCATTTGTAACATCTGAATTTGCCCATCTATCACTAAACTTTTAGGTCTTGTAAGAATATTTGTACACCAATTTTCTTTTCTGTAAGTTCGCTTTTCAGCCCGCTGGACCATGCAAGTTCCTGGACATAATCTACAGCTCTGCGGATGTACTTGTAAAATTGACTATGTCGTCAGCAAAACGAAGGTAGGTTGAATAATCTCCATTAATTTATAGCCCCTTGTCTTCCCAGTTCAGTGATTATTTTGTAAATGTTAATAAAATGATGTCGAAGTCAGGTGTTTTAATCCACTTTTTGCGAAACTCTCCTTAGATGTTTTCGATGAAAGTGTTGTATCAAACAACTACTGTATATTTTGTATCCGAAATAAAAGATAATCAAGTATTACTTAGAAGTAACGCTGTGGAAGAATTTAATCAACTTTCATCGCGTTCATTACGAATCAAATCATTGGCCATGAGCACATCAAATCGAAATGAAGGTATTTTGAAGGAGGCTGCCTAAACTCGAAAAATCATTACGCTTAAATATTAAGGTAATCCATTTTAAAAAATTATTGCGTTATTTGATTAGCAATTCAAAAAACCTCAAGGCATTCATAAGGACGAAGAATCAGCCTCTCTCTCTCTCTCTCTCTCTCTCTCTTTTCTAATTCTGTATTATAATTCGACAGGCAATTAATAACACATTCAAGATCTCTGTAACTTTTCTTCAGCGCAACTTTTGCATGATAAAGTCTATTTGCGAGTGACTGAACCTTTAAAATAACCTTTTGTAGGTACCCTGAATTCTGAAAATGAGAGATGTTTCTGTTGACTGGAAAGAGTAACTTTCGATTGTAATTTACTTCTAAGCAACAGTAATCTCTTCTCTAGAGGTTATAACCAAACTATCAATCGTTTGAGAGTGGTTAAATTACTTCAAAAACTAACAGAGCGGGATCACAGCACTATAGAAATCAACTGGTATATATTCAGTAAACAACAAAACATTGGAAATAGGGGTGATGGGAAGTTGACATGGGCATCTCCGCTCAGAGTTAAACAAACCTAATACGAATGCAAGCGATAAATAGGCAGACATCAGGGCTGTCCAGAAGTGTATCGCAATCAACGGACATTGGTAAAAGTGGTGATCTGAGCGACTTTGATCTTCGATGCATCGTCGGCAAAAGACAGATGAGTCACTATATCTCTCAACTGGAAAGAACCCAATTGTTCCCGAAGACAAGCGTATCAAGGATGTACCGGTAATATACCATCGACGGGCGTACCAGCGCTCAGAGCGCAAACGGTGGCCGACCGCACGCCACTGATGACCGGGGTCGACATAGACTATCCAGGTCGGTACTGACCGATGGCTTGGTCACGGCGGCGCAAATCATATCCAGGATAAATGTTGGTGACACAAGCAGCGTAAGCAAGCAAACGGTACGGCGAACGCTGCATACCCTGGAATCCGAGAGACGACGTCCTACTCGTGTGCCACTGTTGACTGCTTGTCATCAGATAATTACGCCTCGTCTGGAGCCGAGAACATCAACACTGGACCTCTGCAGGGTGTTACTGCTTCGTGTTGGCAGATGAATCCAGTTTTTAGCTGTATCATGCAAACGGGAGGGTACGAGTGTGGCGTCGACTGCATGAGGCCAATGCCCTGTCGTGCCAGGTCGGCTCTGTTCAAGAATATGGCTGCTCTGAGATGGTTTGGGGAGCCTTCTCATGGGACACATTAGGTCCCTTAGTGTAGCAGGAGAGGTTCTTAACCGCTGCTCACTACCAGGAAGTGCTGGGTGATCACCTTCATGTTTTCATGGCCTTCGTGCATCCGGCTGCCGATGGTCTGTTCCAGAAGGACAATGCGCTGCCGCACTGGGCTGCAACTACCCATGCATGGCTCGAGAAACTCTCATCAGAGTTTAGAGCTATCCAGTGGTCCCCAAGGTCCGCGGATTAAAACCGTGTGAAAGGTCTCTGGAATACCGTGGAGAGGAACATTAGATGTCTTTTGTGGAGTTGTGGCCAATGCTGCAACAGGCATGTCTGGACCTTCCTCCGGAAACCCTCTGGCATCTGGGGGAGTCGATGCTTCGGAGTGTACATGCTGTTATTCGCGCTAGAGGACGACCAACACCCAATTAGGTAGGTATCTCTAATGTTTTGTCCACTTAGTGTAGTTCTGTACTTGGATTTTGGTTTTTTTCTTATATTTTATTAAATGAATCAAATAAAATGGCGTGCAGCTTTTTATTTGATTGACTTAATATCGACAAATACAGGATATACAGGGTGATCCATTTAAACCAGTACCATGGGATTTATTTATAACTTTTTTATAAATAACAACAAAATCATACAGTAAGTTGAGAATTATACATGCGCTATTGGAGAATCATTTTATCAAAGCAAATGTTGGAATTGTCCTCCCTTTTCTTGTAAACACAGTTGAACACGCCGCACCATACTCAGTGATGCCTCGTGTAGAGTACGAGCAGTAACATTGCCAATTTCAGTCGTGATTGTTTCACGCAATGCATCCAATGTTTTTGGATGGGTTTTGTAAACTCTATCCTTTAAGTAGCCCCATAAAAAAAGTCAGGGGAAGTTAAGTCCGGAGATCGGGGAGGCCATATGTTTTTTGAAATTAATCTGTCATCAAAGAAGCTGGTTATGGTTCTATTGAGACTTTCGATGTGTGACACGTAGCGCCATCCTGCTGAAAGTAGCCCTCTGTCAATTCAATGTTATCAAGTTGTTCCACAAATTCATTGAATATGCGGCAATAAACGTTAGTGTTGACAGTCTCAGAGAAAAAATGGGGCCAATAATTTCCATAGACGAAACCGCACACCATACACCAACCTTTTGTGAATGCATCGGTGTTTCACACATAGCGTGTGGGTTTTCGGCTGCCCAGTATCTGCTGTTTTGCGAATTGACGTAACCTGACAGATGAAACCAGGCTTCATCCGTAAACCATGTGATGGGGAGAATATCAGATCGCAAATTAAGAAAATTTTGAAACCATTTGCAGTGACTTACTCTCTTTCCCTTGTCCGGTTCCTGCAGCTGATGGATTACCTGCACTTTAAATGGTCGAATATTCGCTTTTTTTGCTGCCCTTTGACAAGTTCCTTATGAATATCCTGTCTGTTGGCTTAATCTGCCCAACGATTTCGCCGGAGATTGAAGCAAACGTTGCCGAACACCGTCCGCGCGCTTTTGGGGCACCGGAGGGTGATGTCTACCGCTACCGCTGAGAAGAGAACCGGTTTGCTCCAGTTTTTTTGCCATCGACAGAATTGTTCACTTGCTTGGCCCTTTTCGAACTCAAAACTCTCTTCGAAATGTTCGTTGCGTTTTGATGAAAGAATTGGTTACCCAATACGATTTCACTAAAAAAACAACGCTCTGGAACAGAGTACTGCATGTTTCCAAATGCACGCAAGTGAATGACAAGGCAACAACAAACAAATCACGAGCTGAGTTACAGTTACGGTTAACAATCTTCTTCACGGTGGCGGTTTTCATTCTCCAGGAGTTGCTGCTTCTATTGTAAAAAAAGAAGAAGTTCCTTGCGCGATCCCTTGCAAACATGTAAGGTTTTTTCAGGGTACTGGTTCAAATGGATCTCCCTGTATATGTCTAGGCCTCCTAGTGGAGAAACGATGCATTATTTTAAGAGGAAAATATTCCGAAAAAGTTTATCGATGTGAGTGGTACCAGCCCACGGACGAATGTTTACATTCGAGATTTTAAAATCTCAGATTTTGCTGCAAATGCAACAGAAGCAGAAATTAACGTTTACGCCCCCTGGTGGACAAACCGTTTGTTTGTGTGTTTTTACCAAAAATTGGTAGTTACATGCAAAAGATTTTCCATTAGGAGCTGTATCCGCTGCAAAAATAATTTTTCAAATCGGAGTTTCAGAAGCAGATATATCGGGATGAACGCAGTTTACTTTTACACCTAGCGGAAAATCGATGCGCAACTTGAAAAAGTGACTACACCTAAAATAGTTATCGATATAAATGGCATCGGAAGCTAAAAGAATTTTTTCAATCGGACGTTTAGAAGCAGATATATGGAATAAAATGTATTTTGAATTCGATATCATCTGCATTTACGCCCTCTATCGGCAAAGTTGTTCATCGTGAGAAAAACAAAGCAAAGGATCATCATTCGTAGATTTCAAGCTTCCCAATGCAAAAATAGTTTTTCAAATGAGGCTATTAGTTGCAGAGACATGGTGTCCATAGACGGACGGACAAACAGATAACATAAACACTATCATTTTTAGAAAAGACGTGCTATAAAAGAATTATGGGAGGAAACATGATATAACTCTACGCTTCCTAGCTGAGTAATTTTACATAATAGAAAATTTGAAAATATACGAAAAGTATTCGTCATGGAAAAGGCTATGCTAAAAAAAAATAACTTTTTTAAATACATCTCCCGGAAGCAGTGGTAGCGAGAAACAGGTTTTAACATCTTCACCACCTAGCGGGAAAACAGTGCATTATTAAAAAAGGATAATATTTCCCATCTTTATTGTAGCGAATGGCATACAGTAAGAAAAAGAAATTTCTCAACAGGGTTTTTAGAAGTGGAGATACAGTAGCAAGCAGAACTACACAAACACCTTCTAGGACTGTGAACTTGAGCAAACCTCATCAAGCGTTCCACATTTAAGTACAATCCTAAAGTATTCCACAATTTAAAGGTATCCGGTGTTAAAATAATTTTTTAAATCGGACTTCTAGAAGCAGAGATATCGAGAAAAAACGTATTGAACATTTGCGCCCCCTCCTCCTAGTGGCGACATTGTGCAGTATTTTGTGAAGAAAATGCACACAAAACATTTTCACAGTTGTTTAAGAGGTGTACACAAAATATTTTGAAATGTTTTCATAGTTGACCGAAAACGAATTTTTTCAATCGGGTTTTTAGTCCCGGAGATATTGCTGTAAACGGGAACGGGACTTACGCCCTCTAGTGCCACCCCTGAGCCTTAAAAAATATGAAATTATATGAGAAACATTTCTCCGTGGAAAACGCTCTCCAACAAAGAAAAGGTTTTTTTTCAAATCGGATGCCTAAGAGCAGAGATATCGACAAAAAAAGATGTACATCTAGAACCCTGGCGGAAAAACTATGTACTATTTTAAGCATAAGGTATTCTCCAAAGGTTTTCCGAGGTAAGCGGTTTCGGTCCAGAAAGAATTATTGAGTTTTCAGAGGCTCAGATTTTGCTGCAAATACATCAGAGACAGAAATAAGAACTTACTCCCCCTCATGGCGAAAATATTCTTTACCAAAATCTAGAAGTTATAAGCAGAACATTCCTAACCAGGATCTGCATCCGATGCAGAGAGAATTTTTCAAATTGGACTTTTAGAAGCAGAGATATCGGGGAAATGACAATTTAATTTTACGCCCCCTAGCGCAAAATCTATGCATTTCTTGAAAAAGAAACTGTACCCAAAACAGTCTTCGTTATACATGGCAGCGAAAGGTAGAATGAATCTTTTCAGTTGGATATTTTGAAGCAAATATATATTGAATAAAATGTATTTTGAATCCGATATCATCTGCGTTTCGCCCTCTAGCGACGAAGGCAGGGGTCGAAATAGATCCAGAATGCAAGGATCATCGCTCTTACATCTCAAGCTTTCCCATGGAAGAATTTTTCCAATCGGACTAAGCGCTGCAGAGATATGGTATCGACAGACAGACGGACGGACAAAATGATACTATGAGCACGTACTTTTTTTTTCAAAAGACGTGCTAATAAAGGTCTATAAAATCGTGTGACGGAACAGTAAGCAGTCACCGAATATGACAAAGGAGACGACATTAAAACCTTCCAAAGAGGAATGTTCGCCAACACATATTTAACAGGTAGCCTGGCAGAAAGGGGAATGCCGAACTTTTTCACTGTTCAAAAGTATACCATCATTCAAGGCTTCCACTGGGAAAACACCCTGAAAAAGAAGATCCAATTTCCTCCGGAAATATAATGAGTTACACCGAAATGATAAGGACTGAAACTTGGCAATAAATAATATAATTTGATAATAAAAACAAATAATAAAAACGTTATGATATTTCACGCTATTAATATTCAAAGGTTACTACTACAATGTTTTAAATGACTAGTTTTCTATGCTCGTGATAAAATGAATAAAACGCGAAAAGACTTTGTTTTGCTCTAATAACACATATAAACTTTTTTTTATTCCGTTCATTATTCGTACTTATAGTACTTCTAGTGAAATTAACTACTTATAGCTTCTAATGAAATTTAACATTAAACTTTAATAAAATGTTCTAGATTTGTACTGGACTATTTAAATACTACATTACAATTTTTTAAAGTCCTTTATAGAACACAAAATGCTGCCTGTGTTAATATCCTGATAAAATTCTGCTGTTAATTCTCAAGTAGCGTAATTTTGTACCGAATTCCGTGAATCCGAACTTGGAAAAAGTTCCACACTAAATGTCAGTTTCCTGTAGGTGAAATATGTTGATAGGTTTTAAAGTAGTAAAATACTTTTATAGGTTCTAATTTCTTGTAGTTAAAATATTTTTATAGTTTCTAATGTGATACATAAGAATTTAAAAACCATGATTACTTTTTTTCGAGTACTTCAGAAAAAGCCATGATTCAAGAATTTGTCACTGGGCTCCAAACGTATGATGAAAATCATATGTAAAGTGATAAACTGGAATGATAAAGTGTCCATATTTCAGTGGTCATTGCAACAAAAATCCGAATATAATCAATTGCACATAAAGGTGCTTTACTGATAGATTATTCAGAATTTAATGCCATATGGTGAGCTGCGATTTCTGGGAAGAACATGAGAGGTCATTATAATAACACGGGTGGAATAAAGTGCGTTTTCATCAGAAGTAAAGTAATAGTCCATTAGTACAAACCCTGATTTACGGGTGGCCGTTCAAACTAGAAGATCTCGAAAATAATCGGTCTTGCCAAGAAGACATTCGCGTAATGCGGTTCCTTTGAGCATAGAATGTTCCAGATCTTAACACTCACTAAAATCTTTCGGCTGCTTATGTCTCTAACCTGCAAATGCGCATTAGATAAACGATAGTGTTTGAAGCTGTTAGACCTAACTAACAAAGGAAAGGAAAGGGAACAAAAGTAAACGAAATCCAAATAGAGAGAATGTGACGGAGGGGTGCAAGATTGTATTTCCTAAATAAGCGCATCCAAGAAAGGTCCCCACGGATCAGGTAGTTTGTCTGTAGGTCGGGAACTGTGGCTGTCTACGTCCATTAAAGGCAGTGTATGGTTTAGGCATTAATGAAACCCGATTAAACAACCTGGCACTTCGGTTTTTACCGACAGCCATGCTCTGATTTTTACGGATAATCAATACTTCTAATCAATTTGTGTAAAACCATTCAAATGAGCACTCAGGGAATAAACATACATTCGGATATCCAATGAACTGAACAGCGCCCTGATGCGATTTCGATGAACACTTTCTACCATGATGTTGCATATCTGGATGCACTGACAGGTCCACTCATTTCTCCAGTTGTTTGTGGTGCGAGTTTAAAAACAGAGTTTTTTTGTTGTTGTTTTGTAGTACGCAGAACACACTGATTTCCGAAAATGCGGAATATCACTGCACCGCTTAAAATTTGTAAAAGATGTCGCAGAAACGGCTACGGAAATTCACCCGCGGCTGCAAACAAGTTCTACAGGATGAATTTTAAGATAGTGCCGACATTTAAAATTGAGGAAATTGTGGCATGTAGCTCTAGAAGTCCATCAACTACAGTATGCAAATTAATTGGAGGAAAAAATCTTTAATTTTTTATGTGTTTTAAGAAAACAGTGTAACATACGGTAACCTTAATTCACATTAGCATAAAATATGTAATCATCTGGCTACAATGACCTCCTGAACAAGTTTTGGGATTGCCTCCACCAGTTTCGAGCAAATATTTTTCACTGTGTTATCGCGGAACCACACTTTTACTGCGTTAGTTATCAAACGTTCCTTTGTTGAACAGTCCATTTTTTTAAAGATGTTTATTCAAAATACTCAACAAAATTTTAACTGGATGTACCTCTGGAGAATTTTATGTCGATCAAGTGCATTGATTCTGTTTTCTTGCATGAACTTCTTTGCTGGTCATGCAGAAAGTTGCCTTTTCCATCTGCAAAAGTCAGAAGGAATGGCAGAATTGTACCTATTAGAATTTCAATGAAATTTGATTCCGTCAATCAAGACTAGGCCCTTAGGCCCACTTGTGGTGACACGCCCACAAAACATCTTTTTAGGAGAGTGTTTTACAGTCTCTTGAAGGTGCTCAGTTTTCACCCTGGCTGTTCGTTGCTTCGTTCGATTTGGAAAGCAAGGTGCAATCTGTATCCGTGTACAAAATGTGTCTTTTCAAAGAAAACGTTTTTCCAGTCATCACAGCTCCAAGATTTGTATCTTCGTGCCCATGCCAGACTTTTTCTTCTTCTTGGCATATATCAACAATTGCTTTCTTGCTGGCTTTCTTACCTTCCGCTTAGTTTCAAGAAGACAGACGGACGGACAAAATGATACTATGAGCACGTACTTTTTTTTTCAAAAGACGTGCTAATAAAGGTCTATAAAATCGTGTGACGGAACAGTAAGCAGTCACCGAATATGACAAAGGATCTCTCCGAATGTCGTTACTTGTCTTTTGAGGGTGAATTTGGCTCTTCATGAATAGAATTTTATCACTTCTGAGTGTTTTTTTGTTTTCTTCCAAATTTCCGTTTCCCCTTTGGAAATAATTATGCAGAGTCTCTGTGTGCAGTGACAATTCTAGAGAGACTAGATTTTCCCACACCATCAGCAGAGGCAATTTTTCTCAGTCATTGAGGCTTACTATTTAACAGCAATAATCTTTGCCAGCTTGTTTGGAGTAATGTCCGTGTACACGTAACAAACAATATAAATTTCCTCGCAGAAAACACAAAAACAACATACGCCTGCCACAAACTCTATCACTTATCTGGTGGTAAAGTAGCTCCATGTGTCTAAAGACAACCAGACCTGTTCCTGTTGATCTACGTCGCTCTCCCACAGCAACAAGTAGCAGATAAAACTGGTTTGAGCCCACATCTCTCAGTCAAATTAAAATTTTACGAAAACATGTGCTTGTTACAATTAATATGCACACTACTATAGAATAACGAATGAATAGATCAGTTTTGTTATTTACAGTAATACAAAAAAACCGTAAAGAAACTTCTTGAAATAGCGAAAGAAATCAGAGTTTTGCATTCACGCGATGCATTATAACTGAAAATTTGAAAAGGAGGCGCGTTTCAGATACGTTGTTTCCACGACATGAAAAAGCAGCAGAAGAAAACTTCTTAAACCTGGTTTCTGACCTATTGAACGTAAATAAGCTGCTACCAGTTTTAAAGAAAGTATATGGGAAATTATGATATTCTGCGACATTTTTCCGTTTTCTCAAGTTAAGAAAAACTAAAAAGCGAAAGTTTCATGAAAGTGGGAGGAATTATGCAGAATGCGATGAACCGACTTTCGAAAAAATTAGTTTGACTTGTACCTCTACTCAGCATTGGGAGAAAGAATCTGGAAGAAGATAAAATTATCATTTGTACAAGTCAGATTATGTCTCAATGCTTCCTTTACGGACACCACTCGTATAGAAATATTTGAGTACAAAAAGGTGCAAGTCGTAATTCTTGTGTCGACAGGCACTTATTTACCCGCAATCTATACTAAAAATCCGATAGAAATTCAATATGTTTAACACAAGTTATGATCATCAAGAACTTTAAAGCACAAAATTTCTTTGCTTTCAATACCTTAATGAATTTGGAGAGGGAGGATTTTAAAACAGCGAAAGACTTAAATGAATGCATGATGTTCTTTTTATTGGGCCGCAAAACACTTTCTTTGCCTCAACGCGCGATCCTAAACATAACCTTCCCAAATTATACCCGGAAAAGGCTTGTGAAATACATCCAAGCCTACCTGCGGAAAAAAGAAACACAAGGCAGTTATTTTGATGGATTGCTCTTCAGCAACTTTAGCCAAGCTGTGCCTGTAAATTAATGATGGAAATTGTTAGAGGAAAGAAAGGAACGGCTTTCTTTCTAATCGCGCCATTCATCAAATGCATTGTTAACGCCTCGAAGAGCATCCGGAAGTTTATGTTCATTGCTACGGACGAGAAATGCTCCTTATGTTCCATTCATTGCCAGAGAAATTCCTAACGAACTTCAACGGGATCGAGTAATGTTCACACTGTTCTAAAAGAACAACGAAAGCCTTCAGAAATGCAGCGTAAACATAACTTCCACTCAGCAGAACATGAACTATTACGAGAGAAAATAACTTCGTTGATAAATGGCTTCAAGTAACTCATTTTATTACATTTCCTTTGTCACGATTTCAAGATTTTCAATTTTTGATGGAAAATAGCTTCTTCAGATAGGGAGTTTCACCTAGTAATTCCACCAGATATATATTTGGTGAGATCTTTCACATCTTATATTTTTTGTTACTCTGAGAAATAACTTACATCATCACTTTGACTCGCTTCTCTGAAATAAAACGCTTGTGAGTTTTATCCGGAAGGCAACTGCGTTATCTTGAACACGGGACGCTTTCTCAAATTAATCTTCGATCACAAAAGGTCTGTTTATGAGATTAAACTCTACAAAAATCTCATCCTATGAAATATTTTCGTTATTGTGAGATGCACTTTTGGTTAATATATTCTTCAAAGTTTGTTATGACAATCTGAAAATTTTGACCGCGTTGTTAAGAGACAGGTTTCTCCCGCCCTGTGTTTGGATTTGAATCTTGAGGAAGGAAATATTTACCACTTGGATTGCTAGTTATTAAAAGAAGCTTTTCATGATAATATCGCCCACTCCTAACGAAACTATAAGATAGGGGGGCTAGGAAGTATCAAGACGGTTTGTATTGTAGACCTAGAAATGCACCGAAGTTTTGTTTCATTTTAGTTTAACGACACCCCATGAGCACACTTAAGGATATACGGAGTCTCCAGTCCTTTATTTGAGCTATTGGTTTCAGGGACGGTGTACGGGCTGGGCCGTAGCACATACACAGCATCCATGTCTCATCCAGGCCTTGAATCCAAGCCTATCTTAAACGACTGGCCAAGAGCTTCTCCTCTGATGATTTGTCTACCAGGAAAGAACTGAGTATTAGTTCAAAAGTAATAAATGAAACCTTTTGGATTGTGGGATCTGGAAAATACCAGAAAATATTGGATTCCGGCCCTGAACAATTTATCAAACGCTTTCGATCGAGGACTTTGAAAATATCGGAAATCATTAGTACGGAGATCTAAAGGGTGTGAAAACGTGCTAGATCGGAGACCGTCATCCAGTGCGCAGGTGACTGAGGGCTCCACAAAAAGTTTTACATACTGATTTTTGATCCAGTGACGTGATATTCCAATGTGCAAATTTGCGCATCGCGAGGTGCTATAGAGGTGACATACATGCCAAGACGGCAAAGTTGCAGCGTCAATTTCCGTTTTACTGAATAATTTTCCATCCAATGACCTGAGATTTCAGTTGGAAAATTTGCCCATCCGGAGGATTGTTCGATTCCCACTGAGAAATGCAATCACCGCCTGGCAACTATATTAGGACCACCTGTGACGTACTACAGAGGGGACGTACATGTCAAGACAACAAAGTTGCAGTGACAAGTTCTGTCGGTCTAGCTTAATTGGGAAAGCATTCGGCTCCGGAGGAAAAGGAAGCGGGGTTCGATCAGCGCCACAGGCAAAAATGTGAATTTCACACTGGCGCCCGATTGTGGAAATGGATCTACTATCCGTTGGGTTTTTCGAAAAATATGTGATGTTCCTTCCACACATCGTCTGGAAAGAATGAGTAAGAATTCCTTCTTCTGCAGAGTGTTACTTCAAGCATGGTTTGCGGTGGACCCAAAACCTGCGATTTCGCGGCCCCGCCTTTATCAAAGAGGGGCATTATGGCATGCACTACACAGGGGACACACAAGTCAAAACAGCAAAGTTGAAGCGACAAATTCGGTCGGTGTAATTTAATTGGGAAAGAATTTGGTTCCAGAGCAGAAGCCCCCGTTGCCGGCAAAAAGTTGTTTCGCTATTCACCTTCATATAATGTTTAGGGAAAAGAACGCTTGTTGAAATAACACCAGCATGTGAGAATGAAGCTTGAATTATTTTTAATGAGAGCAATCTCGAGCAAGCCCTAAAATTCATAATCATATATTTTTAATATTTCAAGAATATCAAAACAATCTATGCAGAGTAAATTTATCTCGCAGTTCCGCGCTCGATGTATCCTTGAAATGTAATAAATAACCGATGCCGTGTTTCGATCTTTTAGAGACATTTTTTTTTCGATTACAATATCCAGCGTGAAACAATGAAATGTAACACTAGTTCTCACAAATGGTTATTTAAGATGCTGCACATCCAGTAGTGTGCATCCAGACATTGCCATTGCAGTCACTTTACTGGCCAAAATGACAAATTGCTACCACATCGGTGGTGCAGTGTTCTAAACTCTGCCTTCTAAGCTCTATCCGAGTGGGCCCGGGTGAGGCATTGGTGGTGTGCTTGTCTTACGAGCTGTGTCTCTCCACTCCGTGGAAACAGTGTACCGAAATTAAGAAAGGGAGAAAATTAGGAATTTGTAGCCCTTAGAGAAAGAAAGAAAGAGAGAGAGAGAGAGAGAGAGAGAGATTTGTCGAAGCAAAGAAAAAGACCAGTGTTCTACGAGACGAATATAATAGTGTGTATTAATGGCTTCAGAATACCGTTCACTCCTCCTCTAGCAGACAAGAGTTTCGTTGGATATGTGCTCGTCGCAGGTTGGTGTCAAAATATTAAACAATGTCAAAATGGTAAAACGAAGTTCAACTAAACATGACCTGCTGGTAGAAAATATTTTAGTAAAGAGCTACAACTTATTGTATATAATAATAAATCGTGTACTGCTTTTGAAAGAGAGAACATCCGCTGAAAAATGCCGTTACGCGGCCAAGTAATCAGAGGCACGGATCTCTGACCAATCGTCCGAGTTGGGTTCGTGTCGCGGATGAGGTAGGGCGTTACTGTTGCTGTCTCCACAACAGAACCAGTCGCCCAAAATTAGGGACGTGAGACTCTTGCTGTCCAGACGCTCTTGAGTATCGTTAAATCTACAACTTGTAAATCCTAAAGGTCAAATTGCTAAATGATTAACCACATGCGGTCAAATGGAGCCATGCCCGATTGTAACGTATACTCTAATTTAACTTTTCTTTCTGGTTCCTAAACTCTTATGTAAATTTCGGTTTATTCTAGTTCAGCATTTTTTAATCTTAACGCTACATTTTCTCTCTCTGTATGTGTGTTTTGGAAATGTGACGACAGGTCAAGAAATTGACGTATGCAAACGAAAAGAATCAGGATTTGATAAGAGATGGTTTGATACGGAGGGAGCTGTTTTGAACAACCATTTGTTTCCAAGCATGCACCTCTCCATGCTTTTCTGAGTTATCCACAGCCTCTGTATGCAATTTTTAGTTAACGTTCATATCGCTGATTCAAAAGTAAGAGCTGGAAGGATGCATTGAATAAAAACCTTTAGGACATAACTATAAACTGCTCTAGAAAATTAAACGGTTTCTCCCAAATGCTCTCTTACCAAGTGTTATACGCCTACGAACTTCTTCGATGTGATCCTTGCTTGACATCTGTTGTCCTAAGTAAATGTAAGCATTGGTTACCTGTGTGTTTTACCCGCCGTAGAGGCTAATGGTTCTGTTCATGCAGAATGTGTTGTGGACGAAAAAGCCAACATTGCATAATACAATGATTTTTTTATCTGAGGCGCAGGCTACGGATCAGTCATTCAAGATGGGCCCGATTTCGAGTCCAGGATGAGGAATTGATGGTGTGTTTGCTGGATGTCTCTGTTTCTTGCCTGGAAACAGTGGTCTCAAATTACGATGGGCGGCTGCTTATAGCACTTATACACCGATTACCCATTCCATTATGACCACATCCAGCCTAAAGAAATTAGCGCGTCTTAAGACCGAACGGTGGCGCAGGTGAAGTTCACACAGCAGTATAGAGTATATAGAACACGAGGAACGGCTTTCGGTTAGTACAGTGTTAGACGTCAGAATGGGAAAAGCTGCAGATTTATCGGAGTTTGATAGAGGACATTTTTGATGGCACGGCGTCTCGAAACTACGATCGCGGAAACGGCGCGGCTTGTGGGTCGTTCACGTACCGCTGTAGTGAGTACGTATCAGAAGTGGTGCACACATGGCCAAACGACGAACCGTCGTCCAGCCGTGTACCGTCCGTGTTGTACATATTTTGTAATTCTTAATCTTTTTACATACAATTTTCATTTATAGATGGCGCCAGATACTCACCGCACTGCAAACTGTCTGTGTATGACGTAACAGCGTCACTCCATGATAAGCCTCCATAGAGAGAAGTTGTGGTTAAATCTGTAGCGAAGAGCTCATCATGTCTTCATGCTATGTCATTAATAGCCACCCGGTGACGCAGTGGTCTAAGCGATGGCCTCTGATCATTCGTCCGAAAGGGGTCCGGGTTCGAATCCCCGTGAGGCATGGATGTTGTGTTTGTCTTACGGCACTGGCTCTCTCCCTTCCCTGGAACCAGTGACCCTAAATTAGGGACTGGCGACTGCTTATAGCCCATTGAGTTGCTCACGGTGGTCGTTAAACCTCCAATCCAATCCCAATCCTATGTCATTAATAAATTGTTGTGTTTTCTAATGTGATTGTAATAAGTATTTCAAAGTTGAGTAGTGCTTTGGTTATATCACAGCAAATTAGAAATAATAAAATTTAATCAACCGAACCATTCCTCCAACATACCACTGTTGGGGGGATGGTTCGGTTGATTAAATCACAACCATCAGTCCGCAGCTCATTGATGCCAGAAATGAGCGGAGACTGTCGCGCATTGTTCACAGCGACCGCACGGCCACAGTGCGACAAATTACCCGCAGCTACAACCGTGGTGATAAGGACAATGTGTCACATCACACAGTTCATCGCAGTCTTCTGCGCATGGGCCTGCGTATCCAAAGACCCAGCCGTGTCCCCATGTTCACTGCACGTTATGCCCAACAACGCATAAAATGGGCCCAAGGTCATCGAGATTGAACCGTGGATGATTGGAAGAAAGTAGTCTGGTCTGACGAATCAAGATTCCTGGTGCATCACGCAGACGGCCGAGCGCGGATACACCGATTACCAACGGAGGCTATGGCCCACAGGTACACTGTTGGGCGGAAACAGTCCGGCGGCGGCGGCGGTGTTATGTTGTGGGCGATGTTTTCTTGGGACACTTTAGGCCCCGTTATCCCAATAACACAATTGTTGACGGCTGTCAAGTATCTGAACATCATTGCTGACCAAGTTCAACCATTCATGGCAACTGTGTTCCTTGCTGGTGATGGCCATTACCAACAGGATAATGCGCCATGCCACACTTCTAGAATCATCAAGGAGTGGTTTGAGGAACTTGCTGGTGACTTTCTATTGATTCCCTGGCCTCTAAATTTACCTGACATGAACCCAATCGAACATTTGTGGTTCGACTTAGAAAAACGGGTTCGCGCTAAATCACCACCACCCCGAAATGTAGATGAAATGGAGGATATGCTGTTGACATTATGGTACCAGATACCCCAGGAAACCTATCGCCACCTCATCAAAACAATGCCTTGCCGAGTGGCCGCTGTTTTTCGGGCTAAAGGGGGTCCTACAGCTTATTAGGTAGGTGGTCATAATGTAGGTGTGTATATCGCTCATCGGTGTATAAAATGTATATGTGCTCATCGGTGTATATTTCCAAAAAGATAAAGGACTTCAAAAGAAATTGTCCCTATTTCATGAGATTAAGGTTATGATGCTGAGATACAGCTCTTCGAAAATATATTGAAGATTGGATGCAGTAGAAATGCAGTCTGTGTGTCACTTATGTCCCCGAATATTTTGATGTCCGTTAAAATCAGATTAATGAATCAGGGCACGAAATGATGCACAGTACTTTGATTTAAAAAAAACTAGGTACTGAGTTATCTCAAATAACGAAACGGTAATTTATATGCGACAGTCAGAGAAAAAATAACAGAAATGATCCTCAAGATACACGCATTAATCGAAAACAACTTTACGAGACCATAAAGAAATCCCAAAACCCCATGAGACAAAGAAAGATCAAGTCCATTTGAGTGAAATGTTTTCGGAGGATTTTTATGCCATACTTCGTCAAGAGCTCTTAAAATATTAAGTGCGACATCTGGTTTGACGTTAAACATTTTCCATGCCATGTGGTTGATACAGCCTAAAGCATCACCTCTTTAAATGAGGTCATTTAACTGATGGTCACTAGCTATATCTCGGAAGACTCCAAAGTAAACAGAAATTTCTTAATAGTATTTCAAAACGGCCTGATGTTCTTGCGTTTGAAAAAAGTTTTGTTTTGCTCATAGAAGCACCCTCGTTATCAGAAGTAACCAAACAAACTATTTCTGATAAGGAGATTTAAAATTCGTCAGAAGAGATTGGGCACATAAGACAAGACAAAGTACACCGTTTTTACGTATTAGGAGTAAATTCCTAATGCATCAGCTTTTAATGGCGGCTTCAGGTATCCCAAGAAGCTAAAATAGAAATGGTACGTGATTAATAAGTCTTTTTAAATAATGAAAATCAGTTGTTTACGATCCCTCCGTACCTTTGCAATTCAAAATATTTAAAATTCTGGACTAGCAACGTCAAGACGGAAATTCGCGGATAACATTTTATAAAGAGCATTTAATGTGTTAATCGGAGAAGTTATGCTATTCATCTAACTTTCAAGTCAGAAAAACTGTTTCTAACTTCTCATAATTAATTCTTACTCTTAAAGCTAGATACAATTATTGATCAGAATCTTCTCTCACATAATTATTTTTTCCCTGAAACTCTCAAAGCAAACAACTAAATAAATTGCTAAATCGCTCAAATATGAAAGCTTGAAAACGTAATTCAATTTTTCCTTCATGTAAATAAATCAAAAAGTATTGAGTTCTCTTTGTGTAATCTTTTTATAAAGGCCAGCTAAAGCAAGTAACAAAAAATGCCATCGACTTCATACAGAAATGTTGCAGCACATTGTTCATAACACATAGTCGTTCGTCGGAAATCCATATCGTAAGTTCATGAAATTTCTTCTTCCCTTTCAATCGCGATTAATTTACATATATGGTTTTATTGACACGACGATGCTATGGGGAAAATGTTTTGTACGATCTTGATTTCATGGGCACTTCACGACTCCAGGCGTCCAATCAGTCCCAAATCTACGTCCGCCGCACCATCTCTGTCACTTATTTGCCAATATTTCTTGAAATGGTCCTCCTTTTGTAAGAAAAATAGCAAAATAATAGAAAAAGAATACAGCTGGTGATAAAAAAGGAAGATTTCGATTGTGTCTGAAACTCAAAGTAGAAAGGTACAGGAATCTCTTGACTAATCAATCAGTGCTGCTATAAAAATGGCTTCCCTTTATCTAGCCTTTTAGACCCTTGTCTCTTTTTTATAGTTTTACGGACTGTCTTTGTAATATCGAATTCAAAATACCGAGAATGTTCATTGCGTCGTCTTTTGGCTGTATAAAAACCGAGAAGAAAGCCACTGGATATATCAGTTGGAGCTCAGCAAGTTGGTTTGTTGAATAAAATCAGTGATGGTAAGGTAGATTAAAAATGTTTTCAAAGAAAGAAGGAATTGCGTAGGCTACAATTATTGCGCTTACAGACATTTTGCACCATCGTGGAGATTTTTCATCATTACACTCATGTTTATAAACAACAGAACACCTGAAAGGAGTCGAGCTGCGAATTTGAATTTTACAGGATATGGTCATTAAGCAATACAGAACAAATGTTTAGCATCTCAGTGTCATATGAGCCAGGTGCGTCGATGTAGCTAATAATTGGTGTGGCCACCTCTGGCTTGTATCACCTGCTGCACGCTCTGAGGCATCGAATCAAATAATATGTGAATGGTGCCCTGTAGAATAGCAAATCCAGGCTGTAATGACTTGCGTCCAAAGTTCATCAAGAGTTGCTGCCGGACGGTCGTACAGCTGCACCTGTCGTTTGAGCATGTCCCAGAGATTTTCTATGGTGATAAATCCGGCGCTCTAGCCTGCGACGGCAGAAGTGGAACGTTATTACTCCTAAAGAAGGCTCGCGTTATTGCTGCAACATGCGGTACGGCATTGTCCGGCTGAAATATGGCCCCGGGAACGCCCTGCAGGCGCGGAAGAGCGTCGGGTGGCAGAATATCATTGACGTAAAGGGCACTCGTTGTAGTGGTACGGACTCTCACCAGAGGTGATGTGCTTTCGTACCCGATAGCACCTCAAACCACAAATCCTCGTGTTGGTGCGGTATGCCTGGTGCGAATACACTCTTCCCGACGCCTCTCCCCTCTCGTCGGCAGAAACAGATGCGGCCATCAGTTTCGCCTAAACAGAAGCTCGTTTCGTCCGAGAACATCATATTGTGACATTTGTCATGCCACTCCTTTCGTTCGATGCACTATTGCAGCCTGGCAGTCCGTTGCTGCGGTGTCAAAAGCAGCCTGAGGTGGGGACGACGAGCCTTCAGTTCGAACTGTGATAACCGGCGACGTACTGTTACGGCTGACATGAGAGAATGCGTCATAGTTTGCCACTGCTACCCCAACGCCATTGATGATGCAAAACGGTCATTTAAAGACATCCTCATGAGATGACGGTTGTCCTTTGGCATCGTCGATGTACCACGTCCACAACTTATTTTTCGTGTCCAATGCCCTTCTTTGTACCATCCCTGCACACTCTTGGTCCTACGGGCACACTGCTCATCACACGACCGGAAATCTGGTGGAGATAAGCATTGCAGTCTCTCATGACGATAATGCGACCTCTATGGAACTTGCTGATGTGAGTGTACGACTGTCTTACACGACGACGAGGCATCCTTACCCACTACTGACCAAACACTGACATGCCGTGGTTCGGTCATGCCTCTGTCTGCTTGACCGAGTGAGGCAGGTCTTATAACAGGAAAACGGCCGGTTTCCGGTCTGTGAAGTTGCTCAATTTAATTAGCCTGGACGCGGTACCCAAGCACATATGACATCGAAATGCTAATCATTTCTGCGATATTGCCTGATTAGCATATCTTGTAAAAATCAAAGTCGTGGGTCGACTGCTTTTAGCTGTTCTGTTTTTTACGAACATGAGTGTAATTTGTGTAATTTATGAAATCATGAAACGCGTTTCTTAGACGACTTGGAAAGATTTCTACGAAGTCACAGAGACAAGTGAGGTTTGCAGGACTATCATAATGTCTTTCATTACCAGGAACTAACAACTAGAATGCAGTGTTCATGTATTTTCTAGTCTTTTGATTCTGAGCAGGTGTGAATGTGCATAGGCAAACGTATGGAAATGAAGCAAACATTACTAAACAATGTGAAATATCCTCGCAAACACTCAAAGTATACACTACGTAGACAAAAGTATTCGGGACATTTCCACACATGAAAATAAACCTGCATTTGCACAACCAGACACGGAGTGTGTTAGGTGCCCTGTATAAAGAGGAGCGTTGACACTTCTGTCAGACAGCATTGGAAGCGATTATACAGCGCGGAATTACACTAACTAACTTTGGAAGGGATATCGTTTTTGGTGGCCACCTGAGAAAGCAATCAGTGCGTAGCATTGCTGCTATTCTGAGATTCTCGAGATCCAGTGTCGCTAATGATTTTCCTCGATGGAAAGCAGATGGTGCCACTGAAGCGAAGCTCCTCAAACTGGGTTATCGCTCCAATTTGGAAAAGGCAGGAACGTCCTCTGCCATAGAACTGGCCGGCAATATGTACAAGCCATTCTAACAGCTCTTTGTGCAGGAACAGTCCGACGGGACCTTCATGCCCACAGTTACCATGCTAGGTCGGCTGCTCACAAGCCCTATGTCACTTCAGGCACTTTCACAAGACGACTGCAGTGGTGCCTCGCATGCCGTTCGTGGAAAACAGAAGAGTGTAAGAGGGCCGTATGGATTGACGAATCACACTCACTCTTCACTTCGGATGGACGTACACTCACGGACAATGAAATTTTGCGCACTAAGAAGGAAGCATCGCATTGAACTGAAGTTTTATGGACGTCAGGATACAGATGAACGATACACATGATGGCAAAAACAGAGCTGCAGGAAAATTATAGTGGGATCTGTGGCACGCAGTCCGGTCATCTTCAATAGCACGTCGCACCGCCTCGTGCGGCGATACCTTCTGCAATACGGTCCGGCGTGGAGGCGATCAGACGGCTGATGTTGGCCTGCGGCAGACAAGCCCACACGTGTTAGACGGTGTGTTCCAAATCCCGGATAGTGCGGAACGGCGGCAGCCGGTGTTTCAACTGGCCCCCACAGGCTCGATAGAGGACGTGTCCGGGAAGCGGGAAAGCCATGGAAGTGTCTGGACATGACGTAGGCAGTCCTGGGAAACCGTCTGCAGACGGGCGTTATCTTGTTGGAAAATGGCTCCGGGCCGCCCCGCCAATAAAGGCAGCACATAGGGCCGCAGGATCTCCTGTTCGAAGCGTTAGGCTGTCAACGTCCCTCGGATCATTGCGAGGGAAATCCGGCTGTCATACGCGATGGCTTCCAAGACCACCACGCCCGCAGTCGTGGAGGTGTGGCGCTTCATAGAGAGGTTGGGATTGTGCCGTTGACCCGGGGACATCCACACCCGGACACGATGATCATCTGTCCTCAAACCGAAGCGGCACTCATTGCTGAACACCACGCGTCGCCATTCCATGGCGTTTCACGTAGCACTGGCCTGGCACCACTGCAAACGGAGCCGGCAATGTTCCGGTGTTAATGTCAGCACACGTAAGGGTCGCTGGGATTGCAGTTTCACTTCCGCGGGGCTCACAGGAGCCACTACATCTGCTTGTATGCGGGATCGGGTCCCCGTGGGATTCGTTCGTGCCTGGCGCACGAACGAACCTCTCCACCGGTGGTGGTCGTGCTCCATCCGGAGCCGCTCCGCCATATGGCAGTGCCGTCACGTTTCCACTGCTTCCAACACAGTCGGACGATATGGTCAGAACGATCCCCATGGCAGGCTATAAGGCTCGCCGACCACCCTGCGGTGTTCAGCCTGACGATCAGGCCTCTCTCAAAGTCCGTAAGTTGCGTAAATCAACGTCTCTGACATATACCAGGAATTCGTTTCGCTCTGTACTCTTGCTTGCGTCGGCCGGTGCTTTTCGATTTCATTGGGCATCGACTACACGCCAGTTTGTAAGGCTGCCGGTTCGTGCTTGCAGCGCCACCACAGGGTTTGTGGTCATGCGCAATCGCACCAAACGTGGATCATTTGCTTACCAGCACGCACTCTAGCTACACTCACGGACAATGAAATTTGCGCAGCTAGAAGAAATCATGCTACAACCGCGAAACTTTGCAAATTGATAGAGTGCGTGCTGGTATGCAAATGATCCACGTTTGGTGCTGTGGTGGCGCTGCAAGCACGAAGAGGCAGCTTTGTAAACCGGCGTATAGTCGATGCCTCATGAAAGTGAAAAGCACCGGCCGACGCACGCAAGAGTACAGAGTGAGAAGAACGCCGGGTAGACGCCAGAGACGTCTCATTTACGCGACTTACGGAATTTGAGAGAAGCCTGATCATCGGGCTAAAAACTGCAGTGTGGTCGGCGCACCGTATAGCCTGCCACGTGGATCTTTCTGACCATACCGCCCGACTGTTTTAAGAGCAGCGGACACGTGACGGCACTACTATAGGGCGGAGCGGCTCCGGACGGGCCAGGAGGACCAACGGTAGGGAGGATCGACGGATCGTCCGCCAGACACGAACGGATCCCACGGGGACCCGGTCCACTATACAGGCAGATGTAGAGGGTCCTGTGTGCCTATGAACCATTTTCCGACGCCTCGAGGAGAGGAATCTGCGATCACAGCACCCTTACGTGTGCTGCCCTTAACACCGGAAAATCGCCGGCTCCGTGTGCAATGGTGCCAGGCCACAGCGACGTGGAACGCCACAGACTAGCGACGTATGGTGTTTAGCGAGAAGTGCCGCTTTGTTTTGGGGACAGATGATCATCGTGCCCAGGTGTGGAGGTCCCCGAGACAAAGGCACAATCCCAACTTCGCTATCGAGCGCCACACCTCCCCCACTGCAAGCATTATGGTCTGGGGAGCCATTGCCTACGATACCCGATCAGCTCTAGTAGTGGTACATGGATCATTGATGGGCCAGCGGTATGTGGATTAGATCCTACGGCCCCATGTTCTCCCTTTCCTGGCCGGGATTCCAGGTGCCCTATACCAGCAGGATAATGCCCGCCCACACACGGCTCGAGTTATCTAGATTGCCCAGGACTGCCTACGTCATGTCCAGACACTTCCATGGCGTTCCAGCTCCCCAAACGTGTCCCCTATCGAGCATGTGTGGGACCAGTTGAAACGCCGGCAACCGCTGTGCCGCACTATCAAGGATTTAGAGCACACCGTCCAACACGTGTGGGCCAGTCTGCCGCATGACAATAACTGGCGTCTGTTCGACCGTATTGCAGCATGTATCGCCGCACGAAGCGGTGTGACGCGCTATTGAAGATGACCAGACTGCGTGCCACAGGTACCTCTGTAATTGTCCTGCAGCTCTGTTTTTGCCATCATGTGTATCATTCATTTGTATCATTACGTCCATAAAATTTCAGTTCAATCCGGTGCTTCCTTCTTGGTGCTCAAATTTCATTGTCCGTGAGTGTATTTACAAAGTTTAGCGGTTGTAGCATGTTTTCTTCTACGTGCGCAAATTTCATTGTGCGTGAGTGTATTTGGGAGCGACGTTTTCCCGAGATACGCTGTCAGGAAGATCGTATTTTCCTTTCAGTCAAGTTTGGAATAAGATCTGTGATGGCGAAGGGCTGTTTTTTGGGGGAGGACGCTGTCTTTTGGTTGTGGATTAGTTCTCCAGCCTAACATCCGCCAGGTACGAAGACAGTTTGAACAATTCCACATTACCTAGTGCTTGGCGCACTTCCTTATCTACACTGGCGTGCAAAAATTAAGGACGAGAAGGTTTTTCGAATGTAACGTCGTGCAGAAGTGCTCCACATCGACTCAAATCATACCATAAGATCCCCAAGATGTACGAATATGGGACAAGTGAGCAAAACCGTCCGAACAAGGAATTCAAATGATACAAAGGCACTTTATTGAAAAGGTAGCTTCGAGCACAAGTGGACACAAGAGAGAAACGTCCATGTGACAGGCGGCTGCCAAGAAAAATCCAGTCTTTAGTAGGGGATATGAATACCCCTGACTGCGTTGCAGGATTTACAACGTCTGTCCATGCTGAGGACGAGGTTGTCAAGGAATTGTTGAAGCATCGCGGCCCATTCCTCTTGTAGCGCCAATCGCAGCTGCGAAATCGTTGCTGGCGGCTGGTGACGTGCTGCCAAGAGTCTCCCGAGAAGGTCCCACACGTGTTCGATTGGATTTAGGTTCGGGGACCTTGCAGGCCAATCCATGCGTTGAATATCTTCACTCTCCAACAGCTCTGCGACAGCCACTGTACGATGAGGTGTAGCGTTGTCGTCCATGAAGAGGAACTAAGGACACACTGCACCTCTAAACAGACACACGTGAGGTAGGATAACCTCGTTACAATAGCGGACACCAGTGATTGAACCTCCTTGGAAGATGTGGAGGTCAGTACGGCCACCAAGCATTATACCGCCCCAAACGAGAACTCCGCCACCTCCAAACCGGTCCCTTTCGATTATGTTGGAGGTGTGATTGCGTGTTCCCTGCTCTCTCCAGATGTGTATACGTCCAGAATCGCTCGTCAGACTAAATCGGTTCTCATCCGTAAAGAGAACTCGACCCCATTGCTGATGTGTCCAGTTCTTGTGTTCCTGGCACTACAGAAACCGCCGTCTCCGATGAGCAGGCGTTAATGGCACACACCGTACTGGTCGTCGTGCAAATAGACCACCTTTGTGCAGCCTCCTGGCCACGGTAAAACGCGATAACGGACGTCCAGTTGTCTGTTGCTTGTGCCTTGCGATTTCTCCCGCTGTCTGCCGTCTGTCTCTTCTCGCCTGTAGGACAATATACCGGTCGGCCGCCGCCGTGGTTGCTCGTGGACGATCACTGCTAAACTCTCGGACAGCTGTTCCTGTCGTTTGAAATGCTCTCCAAGCTCGTAAAACGATGCTGTGAGCGATCCCGAACTCCTCGGCCACACTAGTCACTCTTCGACCTTCTTCCAACTTCCCAATGACGCGACCTCGGGTAAAGTCATCCAGATGTCGTCTACTGGATTGCTTGTTGGCCATATCACACGGTGGCAGCAATTCGACTTCATTCAAATCGATGTACACCGTGCAATAGCTTTCATCGAATTGCTGAGCGATGATCATATGTAGATGATTTTAGGAAGGAAGTGTCTGACCCCAGGTATTAAACAACCCTTAGAAATAGGAAGCTAGGAGATTTAGGCTAGAGTGCCCGATAGGAAAGTGACACGGAAGCGAAGTAGAAAGGGGGAGGAAGACGCCCTTATTTATTACCGGGGGGACAGTACCCGGGGTCCGACGGTATAACGTGCCCATCCGACGCACGGCGGATATATAGTGGATCGAGCGTTCGTACCTGCCTGGGATCGAACCTGAAGTCCTTTCCGTGGCAGTCACGAACGGTGCCCACTCTGCCCCCCGCGGCCCAACGAATTGCTGAGCGCACACCGCCCGTGTGCTTTATACCCTCTCGACACCCCCCACGTCATGCTGCATATATGCGCATGCCCTACCTTACCGGACCCTAGTCTATCTCCTGAGTGGTCTTTCGGTCCGTTCTGCCTGCTCGTTCCGCTGTTATGCTAATTTCTCCTCTTCGTCCTTAATTTTTGCACACCAGTGTATTTCAGTCATATATGGAGACATGCCACACTCGTCCGTCCAGGGAGGCCTATTTCGAAAAGTATTGCTGGGAGCATATGAAACTGCAGAAACCCCTGTATGTTTAGATAAACGATTTAGGAACTGCCTTTTGGGAATTATTAGTGACATACTGTATATTGTCTTTTACTATAATGTTATTTTGCTTTATCTTGTAAAAAACATGTTTGAAATTTTTTAATAGGTTGAGTTGGGATCTCTGTTCTCCTAAGTTCATTTCTTCTATAAGACTTTAAGTTTACGAGAAGTGAAGTTTTTCCGGATTGGAACCCTCGTCGCTGTTAGGAGGCGACTGTACGCTTTTCCATGAATGTTACGAGCCGTTCAGCTTTGAATCGCTTAGCTATAACTGCACTATATAGCATTTCCACGGATGTCACGTGTCAGATGACTCCATTATCCTTTCAGTATTCTTCCTTTGTATCTCTAGAATAGAAATCTCCAATCGCGTATCTGAGATCTATTTCTTCTGTAAGATTTATTATAGAAAAATAGGTCTTCATTCTGTAAGATTCAATAAGATTTATACTTTCTTCTATACGATTCTATGAGGCCGCCCCGGTGGCGCAGTGGTCTAAGGCGCTGGCCTCTGATCTTTCGTCCGTAAGGGGTCCGGGTTCGAATCCCGGTCAGGCATGGATGTTGTGTTTGTCTTACGGCACTGGCTCTCTCCCTTCCCTGGAACCAGTGACCCTAAATTAGGGACGGACGACTGCTTATAGCCCATTGAGTTGCTCACGGTGGTCGTTAAACCTCCAATCAAAAAAAAAAAAAAAACGATTCTATGAGAATCCGCCAACAGTAAAAAGCTGGAGCTTATACGCTTCTTCAACCTACTGTTGGAAAGCGTAAAAAAAAACAGTGAATGTCATGCAAATGAGCTCATGGCACCACAAATGAAATCCGAACAAAGAAGTGAAGAGCAGAATCAGAGTTTGCTTTTTCTGACTTTCGTGGCTTGGACAGAGCTCTTTTTTCATATTACCAACGGGTTAAATTTGGAGTTTTTCACTCATATTCTCTGACGTTCTTTGGGACTGCCGATAAATATCCCAGAAAGATGATGCTTCAGTTTATATAGCAAGAGTTATGAACACATAGTTTAACCCTTTAACGACCATGACCCAAAAAATCTTGTATCAATCTAAGGACCAAAACGCCCAAAACCGTCTCTTGGTTCACTTCTTTGTTTAGTAACAACAATAGTGATTGAGGGTGGCATCTGCTGACCCCTCGTAGGTCGTGCAAATTTGAAAAGCAGATAAATGTAGGAAATCTGACTCACTCTAGACATGCTTTTCGGGTGGCTATGGTCGTTTGTATATACGGGCGTTTCAGGCGTTATGGTCGTTTAATCAAATGGCGCCCAAAATTTTCTGTGTTCCTTAAACAGAAGTGTTTCCTTCTTTTCATCACGGCCGAGTTTTAAAAACGTTGAGACAAAATATTCCTGTCCTGTTCTCATCAGCACAATACCGATCATAAACCTGTCACAAGGATAAGCGCTCCTTTCCAGTACTTTAATCTCCGCTCCATTACTCAAGGCATGATGAGGAAAGGCTAGTCTCTCTGACATTGACATTATGCCACTGGGTAGAAACAAGTAACTCAAACATCTATCTCCTTTCTTAATTTCGTCGTCATCGTTCTAGATCTTTTGCCGGGTAATCAATCCGAAAGTATTTATTTCAATCATTCCCCTATAAATGACCACTTTAAATAACAATGTTAAGGGCAAAGCAATGGTTTTTGATGATCAAGTTCACTCATTCCAGTCGCGTTAGGCCTACGATGAAAATATTCGTTCGAGTTGATTTCAGTCCATTATGTTTACCCCGAGTTAATTCGTTCCAGGCGGATGAAAGGTTAAGAAAAAGGAAGATGCTTCTGAATTCATCAACCATGCCAAATTACAATTCTAAGGAACTTGACCATAGAGTATTAGGAAACCCGTTCACTGATTCTTGAATTCAAGTGTTCCTGAAAAGATTACTGTTGTCATACAGACAGGGCTTCCACTTTCATTCTGCACTTTTCTTCCGTTTTAAGGAGCGAAATTTCCCCCTTTTTCGGTGAAAATAGATGTGGTATATTTCTAGTTTTCTTTCTTGTTTTTTCTTAAATGTGAAAAAGCATCCATTTTTTAATTCAAACGGAAGAACTGATAATTATTTTGTATAATGTTAAAAAGCATATTTTATTGCATCATTGTAGGCAAAGAATACAATAATGTCCTTTTGTGATATGGCTAATCGTGACTTATCTATACGGTACGACACCAAACATTTGCCATGCAATCATAGTTATGAGAAGAGAAATTACTCAGAATTCAGATCTACCTTTGTGAAAATTAAAATCAAAACCACGTTATTTTGTTTGTTCTATTTGAAACAAAATATAGAAAAAAAAGATTACTTACAAGTTGCAAAATGAAATGCTGACTGAATGTGTTGCATAGATATCTGAATACGTTAAGTTCTGAGGTTCAGTTCCCAAATAATTAACGCAGAAACTTAAAAACAAAAACAAAAAGTCTTAGAAAAAGAGCAAAATATCGTCTATCTCGCGCAGTGGCAGAAAGAAATGAAAATAAATTAAGGGTAGGTAAGAGAGAAAACTAGAAAGAGACGTAGAAAAAGATTGGTGCATTAAGTTAACACAATAAAATTGAGGAGGCAATTTTACCACTTGTCGGCAATTCCTTTTCTCACATTTGTAGACTTCCGGTGTTTTGATAGCATTTATTTTCGATTCATGGGTTACCAAAAATACAGCGCTCATCTGTTAAGCCTCATGGATGGTATGGAACTGACGCTGTACTCTGTCAACTTTATACTTGTAATTTGCTTATGGCAGTTTCAAAGGTAATGCATGTGAACCCTAAATGGTGTCCATTCCCTTTGACTGATCCTTAAATTCTCCCACCCTTTTCAATGGCTGATGTTCCCTCATCACCTTACCCTTCCACTCCCAGACCGGCATGAAGCACAAACAACGTATTAACAGAAACCATATGTGTTACTTACCAAGCTGAAGCCGCACTCGATATCCTCGTCCTCACCCTAAGCAAAACATTTGCTGTAAATAGATTCAATTCAGGCAGGAGAAACATTCGACTTGACAAACCATAAAATCTGCTTCATTGAAATTATGGTTACAGTTTGGTTGGGGACTTTTAATTCAGCTACAGTTCAAGATTTTACATCTCTTGAGCGAAAATGTCCCCCTATTTTCCCCTTTTCCCTTTGTTTATGAAAATGTTCCCCTTTTCCTTGTTTTCTCCTGAGGAGGCCTGATTTTGATGAAATTTTCCTAAGAAGAAAATTTTTCCCTGAAAATGGAAGCCCTGCATGCAGATCCCAGGTTGAACCACTAGATTTCAATTTTTGAAATAACTTCCTTCCCACAACAGCACGCATTTTAGTACTGCTGTTATTTACCGTAACAATAAACTGCGTGAAAACTCGACCTTCAATGTCGTACAGAAGCTCCGGCTTCAGTTACGACAGTGCAATATTCATATAAATTTTAAAACCTTCACTTGCCTTTGTCGATTGGAATTGAAATTTAGTTAAACCAAATAGTGATTACAACAACTAGCACATACACTGAAATTCCTATTTATTAAATACACCTCTGCCCTCTTCACATAACTGGCTGAATCTACCAGGTAAGATGACACGTGAGCGAAGTGAGCTGTAGAAATCAGGTAGACTAGCTCGTCGAACATCAGTTAACGTTCTATTGAGGGTCAGAATGGGCAAAATGAGTTATCTGAGCGACTTTTAACGTGGCGTAAAAGTTAGCTGCAGGCGTGCCTGTTTGAGCATCTTCCAAAAGCCCGTCCTTCTGGGCGTTTGACATGCACCCGTACCAAGGGTATACGTGAATGGTGCGACACGCAAAAAACTTACAGCAATCGGCGATCCTGCAGACGAAAAGAGCTGTTGGATCGGAGGATTCAAAGAAAACTGGCGACATGATCGTCGGCTGCTGTAGCCCGTTCGCAACATGGCCCGATACGTAGCGTATTCGGTGATTCTGAAACCCAAATTTGCCGGTGGAGGAACTAGAAGCCACATCCTTTTGCTCCGCAGCTGAATGTTTTCCCAATTAAGCTACTTCTCCAAGGGATTATTGCTGCTAATTGCCGTCTTGACATGTGCATCACTTATGTAACCATGTTTTCTGTCCTTCCTTCCTCAAAGGGGTTATACACAGTCGTATCAGGATAATATGACCACCTACCTAATATTGAGAATAACCACCACTGGCCCAGATGACAGCGACGAGACGGCGTGGTATTGAAGAAATGAGGCCCTGAAATGTTGTCCGAGGCACACGTGCACATTCGCACTGCAGCAGGGCACGTAGGTCCCGGAGATGCCGTGGTTGTAGGTCGGCACGTCGAACTTGTTTATTCAAATAGTCCCACAAGTGCTCTATGGGACTGAGGTCGGGCGATTTTGCTGGCCAAGGAAGAACGGAGACATCGCTGCCGTGTTCCTGGAACCAGTCACGCACCCCCTTAGCGACGTGGCACGGCGCATTGCCCTGTTGATAGACACCATCACCATTAGGGTAAACGTCCAACATGAAGGTATACATGTGGTCAGCGAGGAAAGACAGGTAGGTAGTCATTTGCGTTCAGGGACCTATTCAGTGGTACCAGCGGTCTCAAGTCATACCAGGAAAACTTCCCCAGACATGCACACTGCCACCGCCAGCTTGTAATTGACAGACAAACGTGTCGGAGTGTTGGTTCTCGTGCATCTGACACGCCGTATCCACCACCGCCCGTCGCTTCTGTGGAGTAGAAACCTCGATTCGTCAGAGAAGGCAACCTTTTTAGCTCCTCCACTGTCCAATGACCTAGTCTCCTGAGAGCTGCAGGCGTCGTTGCCGATGAAACTGGGTAAACATGGGCGCCTTGATGCAGCGTCGACTCCGGAGACTCATGCGTAACAGGGTTCGCTCCACTGTTATCGGGGACACGTACCTGAGTGCCGCAGCGTTCATTTGCGTGGTCAATTACTGCACTATTGCGCGTCGATTGCTCTTTACTAGTCGACGGAGGCGACGTTCTCTTCTGGGGTCGATAGCCTTTGAGGCTCCACAGTTATGACGTCGGGAGGTATTCAGTGTAACAGCGCTCCATTCTTGGTACACCCATAATACAGCACCTCGCAAACAGCCCACGAAGTCTGCCGTTTCTGAGATGCTTCCCCCTTGGTGCGGTAGCTGATGATCATTCCTTTTTGAACCTCCGTCAAATCACTACCTCTGCGCATTGTGCTCACGGGACGCACTATGATTCATCTGTCCTTGCCGGCCGCTTATGTGTCCGTGTAGTCGACCGTGTCACGTGCACTCTGTGACGCCCCTGGGGGGGGGGTACATTGTGATTCCTGGGGTGGTCATATTATTCTAATACGACCGTGTATGTATACTTCTGTATGTCACATATATCCCGTTTGAAAAGGGAAGGAGAAGGAAATTGCAGGTTTTGGGCCCACCGTGAACTATGCTTGAAGTAACTCTCTGTAGAAGAAGGAATTCTCACTGATTCCAGACGATGTGTGGAAGAAGCATCACACATTTTTAGAATAACCTAACGGCTAGTAGATCTATTTTTACTTTCGGGCGCCAACGTGAGACCTACATTTGTCAGTGGCGTTACTCGAAACCACGTCCCTCTGCTCCGGAGTCGAATGCTTTCCCAATTAAGCTACGCTGTCAAGGGCTTATCACAGCTACTTGCCGTCTTGACATGCATGTGCGTCACCTCTGTAGTACGTCACTAGATGACCCTCGGTACACCAATATTGAACTCTGAAGAGATTTGCCGAGTTGTGGCCCGACTGCTCGCTCGCACGATTCTTGCTAGTCTCCTTTGATCGCTTTGAGCCACCAGCAGGTTTTATCCGCATGATCGCCTATTGCTGAAAACCGTTTGGGTGTTGAATTATTCTTGATAAACCCTTATTACGTTTGTGCGTGAAAAGCACAGGACGGCAGTTTGGGAGATGCTCAAACCGGCACGGCTGGCTCCAACAATCATACCACGTTCAAAGTCACTCAGAGCACTCGTTTTGCCCATTCCGACCGTCAATAATTAAAAATTTCCACTCACGTACAATCATATGTGTTAAAGTGAGCTATATAAGCAGCTCACTTTAACAAGGCAAGAGGTGTACGAGCAAGGCAAGAGGTGTACTTTACAAGGCAAGAGGTGTACTGAATTAACTGGCATTTCAGTGTACGTCGTAAAGTGAAATTTTCCGTGCCTTTCTCTTCGCATTAAAATTAAAGCAGTAAAATAAATACATGTAGCATGTCGTCAACAGCAGTATATTCAGGTTATTCACGAAGTTTTCCTCAAATTTCGAAATTCACAAACAATTAAAGCATGTGTATTATACCACCTTGCAAGCACATACGTGCGTGCTTCTGTATGTGTAAAACATCGTCTTCTGAGTGTTATAGAATGAAGACCTTTCACATTGCCTTTTCTCCCCGCTGTCTCTTGTGCTTCACTGATTCATCGAGTTCTTGCTTGCTTAGGCATTTCTTTATCCCATCGTCTTTTGGATCTTCCCTGCTTCCTTTTCTCCATTCTCGGGATTCATTTCTTTGATCCGTTTTTTCATCAGTTGCCATTTCCTGTGACTACGTTTCCTGGCCAGTTCCATTTCACTTCTTTTATTCTCACTATGATACCTTTAAGTCTTATTTCCCTTATCAATTTATCACTTTTATCTTTCTTAGTGATTTTTGCCGCAGTACCCCTGAGCAACTTTTTATACGGCTGGATGCAGGACACACAAGTTCTATATTTCTAAAGAAACTTCCTTTCAGGATAAACCTGCAAATTGTGTGCAAATGCATTTCACTTAAGCGTTCTCTTTCTAGTAGATACATTAGCTCCACAATATGTTTTCCTATCACTGTGATTAGCAGTTGTAACCATAAGCATAGCGTTGTAATTCATTCCTTAAATTGCATAAAATATTTTCATTAATTCTTTCATAATTCATTAATATATTTTTGTTTTTTTCTATTGCCTGCTTTGAACTCTCATCTTGTCTAAACATATTATTACTTGTTTTATAAGCTAGTCAGAATTAAGCCAATATTTCAAACTATTAAAAAGTAACTGACTATAATTTCTTCGATGTTTTACCTTTCGGTATTTAAATATAGCGTTCTAGTGTAGCTGCCGCGACCAAAAATCGTTTAATTAGATACCACAACTTTCATTTCGAAAAACACTATAGTTATTTCTTTACGATCCTGGTAATAAATTCGTTGTTATGAGAACACACGTGCAAGGTAAAACTGCGCTACTTCAAAATCTAAATAGAAGACAATAGGTAACATTTATTCATGATGTTAACACATGAACTCACCTCAAGTTTTTTGGCAAAATATTGTATGTATACTTAGTCACTGTCACCGATTACTCAATTTTCAGTGCAATAAATATTGCTACAGATCGGTCGAGATCGTTTTTAATGCATCTAGTGGCATCAGAATAACTGCAAAATGGATACGCTTATCCGAGCGGGAATTCTCAAGATCAAAGGTGGCAACCAGAAAAGCAAGAAAAGCACGCACATCAGAACGGACCCCTTACAAGGCACATTTATGATATAGGCTATATTAACTACACTTGCTTGTTGTGCGTACTATGTACACTACTATTACTATTTACACTTGCTGAAAAGGACCATTCGGTAATTACTGTCCGTGGAGAATACCGAAGTCGATCAGACCACGAAGCAAAAAACATTACATAACTATACTTACATTATCTTCCCCTTTTCGAAAAGATATCTGTGTTGCACTGAACATGCGAAGGTGACAGTGTTACTCCTCCACCGGTTACCTTGCAATGCGCGTTGGTCACAACTCGTCGTTCTCACTAGTCGGGGGGCAAACACACTCGGTCCTGGGTGAGTTTCATTTTAGGCGAAAGAGCTCTCCCAATTGTGACGTATACTCTAATTTAACTTTCCGTTTCAGTTTCTTTTTCTATGTACATTTCTGTTCGTTCTCTTTAACACTTTTCAAACTTAACGTGATATCTTCTCGCTCGCAAGAATATGGTTGGCAACACGCTGAGGTTAGAACGAATGACGTGCATGTCTGAGATAAGAACTGAACGATATGCATACACTGAATTGCCAGAAAATCTGGTACACCAGTCTAATACTTGGTAGGTCCCCCACGGGAGCGCCGGACTGCAGAAATACGACGGGGCATGGACTCCACTAGCTTCTGGAAATATGATGTAGGCAATGCACACCATACTTCCTGCAGAGCGTTCTACAATTCGGGTGTATTATGAGGTCTCGGATTCCTGTGTTCGACAGGGCGTTGCATGGCATGCCAAATGTGTTCTATCTCGTTCAGATCGGGGGACGTGGGTAGGAATGGCAACACCCCAAACTCAGGTGAATGGTCCTCTAACCATTATGTGGCGTCCCGACACTTGTGTGGAGGTGCATAGTCCTGTTGGAACAGGCTCGACCCATCAGCATGAATGCAGGACATGAACGGGTTTACCTAATCAGAAAGGATGCTCACATAGCGTTAGGCGGGTCACAGACGTTTGTAGACGTACCAGGGGTCCCAGTGAAGACCAGCTAAACACATCCCATACCACGATCAAAGGGACTCGAGTTCAGCGTCGCCCATATCGTGTAGGGTACGTTGCACAGTCCCGACGCTGATGCTTGTTGAGGCTCCGGCATTAAATTCCGATTGTACCTGCGAGAGTGTTGCACGCCTATCGCGTGAAACGATACTTGGCAGCCGACGATGGTCACGTTCACCCAATGTCTTTTTACGGCCACAATGGTAACGTAGGTTGGAGGTTTTGCCGGAATAATTGTAGTCACGGTACACCCTTGCAATGATCGTCCGGGAAAATCCGAACTTCGTTTCTACTTCCGAAATACTATGGCCCATCTCACGAGCGCCAACTATGACACCGCGTTGAAAATCCCTTAAATCGTTATTACTTGTCATTCTCATGCCGAAACTAGCTCTGACAGCTGGCGAGGATGTCTGGCGCATAGGTGATGTTGCTATGTACACTGCTGGCCACCCAAAATGCAACACCAAGAAGGACACGAGTTAGCAAAGCCAGATTTACTGGACACATAACAACAGATACAAAGATGGGACGATTGAGCTTACAGGCCCGTGCGACTTGCGGAACACGCAGATATTAATAGTTCGTGTGGCCCCATGGCTGGCAATAACGGCCGCTACACGCCGCGGCATCGAACGAAAGAGGCTTTGGATGTGGGCTTGGGGTATGTCGGTCCAGGCTGCTTCCACACGTTGCCACAGTTAATCAGGCGTAGCCGCGGGTGGTGCTCGCCGTGCTACTCGGTGGCCGATCAGCGACCAGACGTGTTCGATGGGCGACATATCGGGAGAACAGGCGGGCCACGGCAGCAGTGACACTTGGTGAGCCGTGAAGAATCGTTGCACGATGCGTGCCACGTGCGGGCGCACATTGTCCTGTTGAAACGTGGCCGCTGGCAGGTCCTGCGGGTAAGAGATTACTACTGGCTCCAAAACGTCGGAGATGTAGCGGTGGCTGTTGTGTGTACTGGCGATGCGTACCAGAGGGGTGCGGGAGTCATATCCAATTGCGCCCCAAACCATAACGCCAGGCAATGGACCGGTATGGCGATGCATAATGCAAGCATCACACAGTCTCTCGCCGTGGTGCCGCCACACGCGAATCCGACCATCGTGGTGTTGCAGGCAAAAGCGGCATTTGTCGGAGAACACAATGTCGTGCGATTCCGTCCCCAGGTGTGGCGTTCAACTGCCCGCTGCCGCCGCACTCGCCGTTGGTGTAACTTCTATGGTAATCGGAGCAATGGGCGCCGTATGGCAAGTCCCCGCTCCTGCAGACGACGTCGAGCGATACGTGCTGAAACAGGTTGTTGCGCAACACACCCTAATATCTGCGCTAACGTTCGTGATGTGGCGGTGCGAGCCGTCAATGGTCGCCACGCAACATGCCGGTCCTATTGCTCGGTGCTGTGCCGCGCTTGCTGCAGTCGCTCACGTCGGTCCGTCCGTCCCTCCTGCACCCACCGAATCCCTACTCGCCTCACTTTGGCTGGATGTCGTCCCACACGGGCGCCGATGTCTCTTTACGATAAACCGCTGTCGTGATAAGCCACTATTCGTTCTCTGTCGAACTCCGAAACATGCTGGAATGACTGCCGTATTCTGCGACGAGGCATCAGGAAGCTTCCCACGTACAGGTCCGGCAGCACAACACACTCCACTACTTACACCCCGCCTTCTGTGCACCCTTCTTATAGTGCTTCTCGGTGGCGTGCCGGGCGCACATGATTTGCATATGCCCTGCAATGCTAATCGTTTGCATGACCTTATGCGGGCGACGCATTCTGAGAATTTCAGGCCAATCGGATGCTTCCTTCTTGGTGTTGCATTTTGGGTTGCCAGCAGTGTATTTCGCATAAGCTCGTCTGTACCAGTTTTTCTGGCACTTCAGTGTACATATAATGTTTTGAGAAGCAGCAGCAGGTTGTGTGTTGTTGGTGAAAGTTAATGCTATTTGTAAAAGAGGCGCTGTTTAGCTAAAGATGCGTCTATTGAAAGGCTGCGTGTTGTGCTGATATTGAATATTTATATAGTTATCTTTAAGAGTTCTGCCGGTTAACTATATTTAGTTCAGACGTTTACTACTAATGGGATAAGTTTAACGTTCGCGATTAAGCGTTCTGTTCTGTTGGAATGCTACTGTTCAAGTATCTGTTGACAGCAATAAAGTAGTAGCTGTAAGTAACTACTTCTTGAGCTTTAGTTGAGTGACTCCTGTTTCACTCTACGGGAGGTTTTGAGAATTTATTTATGTAGTGTTCAGTAAGTCAGCTACACAGAAACATTACACCATCTTTACAGAGGATGGCGAAGTCCAGCAACTCCCCTGGGACAGTTGCTTTCTCAAGTGGAAAGCAACCAACAGTCCCTTTCAAAGTCCGTAAGTACTTTCGGACGGCACTCTTTCGAGGCTTCACGAACACTCTCATTCGATCTTTCATGTCGTCAATAACAGAATGCATTTTTTGACGGAAAACGTCGTACCCCGCGGGACCGGTATGGGGGGAAATTATGCGAAAGTCCATGTTATGATTTTGTGTATACCAGACCAATCTTAATAAATTTAAAACTATAACGCATATTTAAATAAGCAATTCACGGTTTTAAAAAGCAAGGATAAAAGAATGTCATGCGACATCACACGCCGCCACAAGATGGTTTCCCAGTTGGAGTGGAAAATTACCGGTTCGCCGCGTGGCAAAATTAGTATATCTCGGGAACGCGTACGCGTAAGACGTTGTGTGAGGTGGCGTTTAACAGAACTCGACGAGTACTATAAAATAAATTACTCATAGTGACAATAGTGAAAGAACTTGAAAAAATATACAGTGACATAATGAACTTGGACAAATTTTAGTTAAAATTTCAAAAATGTCGAAATATCTTCAAAACAATAAGGTAAATGCCTATCGTAAACGCTTACAAAGTGAAAGAAGAATAAATGAGGGATCCAAAAAGGCCCCTATGACAGCAGCAGAAGGAATGCGGAGGATGAGGCAGCGTCGACAAGTTGAGGCGAGTACCAGTCGCGCAGACGCCGCAATGCCTAACTCCAGTTCACAGGCAATGGATGTCGACAGTAAGATAGAACCGATGGAATGCAACGAAATACAAGCAGATGAGACGTTTGAGAATCGAGATTTAGCGTTTATAACCCACTGGCGTCTGGCGACGAAGCACTTTGAAGAGTCGTTCTATGGTAACAAATTGGGTTTTGTTTGTGGAGTTTGTGATCGCATATGGTTCCAAAATGATTTGAAACGGCCCAATGCAGCTATATTGCAATTCTTACAACAGGAATTCACAGATGAAGACGTTCAACAGTTTATGTTGTGCTTAAACTGCTGGACATTAGTAAAGCAAGGAAAGGTTCCAACGTTTAGTAAGAGTAACGGCTTCACGTTTCACGCTCCGACTACTTGGCACTCACTGAGACTTGGATGGATAAAGACAAAACCGTCGATATACCCGGCCTCAAACACATTGAGTCCAACGAATGCGACCGACACGGCAATGACGACGACCAACAGCCCAGTACGAGTCGTGGCGCTGGCAAGAAGAAGCATAGTGGACTCTACGGGGGCACGGCAGTCTTCAAGAATCGGAAAACGTGCAGGGCTCATGTCGCTAGACCCGTTCCCCGACGGCCAATACCCAAGTATTCTGGATTCAATTGTCTACAGGATATTCATGTCGGCAAAGGCGTACTAGTGGAAGTGGAGATACCCAACCAATTCAAATTCGTTCTAGTGTCAGTCTGTATTCATCCACAGACACCACTCAACTACATGGAGATGTTTCTCTTTCAACTAAGGCTTTACTACATAGCGCATGTCAGAACAATAGTTAGCGACTGGCTCTACGATCCGAACATACCGCTTCTGCTCACCGGGGACTTTAATATTGAGGCGTCGAACGATCGTCTGAAACAGTTTCTGAACGACAAGCTCAGATTGGTGTTGGCCTTGGATCCAACTGACTTCACAACTTTTAAGAATACCACAATAGACTTAATGTTCTCTAGAGAGATATAAGTGTAGCATATAAATCTTACATATTGTACTACTCGTACTATTGTCCTGCCTTCAACAAAATTTTACAAATTACTCAGCATTGTGAGAAATATATAAAATAAAAGACATGCAAGTGCGTTGCGCTCATTTCATTCTTACCAACCCTACAAACACCTAGCCACGAAAACACCGCCTGGGTAAGACGTTTTCCGCCAAACTCCTCAGCGGTAGTGACCCCAACACTACCTACCCCGAATTTGTTTTCTCTTTTTCCGTCTTGACAAAGATAGAGTTCTTAGCAAAACAACCAGGAAAGCTCCAGTTCCATCCAGCTTAGATTTATGCGTTTGTTTGGCCCACAGGCTCCACAACATATTCATTTTAGCGAGATCTGGATGGGTCACGCTTAATGAGGTTTTTTCTATCTTCGTCCCCTAAATTCAGTGGATCCCATTCTTACAAACAGATTCGTTTGGGCGACCTTTTGTCATAACAAGAGGCCCTCATGGGGAGCATCAGTCTGGGCCAGAGTTCCTTTGATTGGAAAGGGTCTCTTGAAATTCCCGGGTGATGCATTTTCAATTTCTATACACAAATTATCTTCATAACAAAATAATTCAATAGTACACAGTCATGAGTTACTCACATTTAAATTTCACATACAGTATTCATATCTGGGACAACACATTTGTCAGCATCTGTCTTCTACGAATAGCTCTTAGCGTTATTTCTACCGATTGTTTACATTTTTGCCAACACACATATATCGGTCTAGTCTAAATTCTCATCGATTACTGATATCACTAGATCTCACAATATTCTTTTCTCCATTTCCTCCGATTATTACTGTAATCTAATACTCAAACGAAATTTTCTATTGCGCAGAAGCTATAAGGTTGCAATTCATATTATGCAAGTCGTTACTTGAAAACCTAGCCAAAGCAAATATATATCATCATCATCATCATCATCATCATCATTGTCAACCATTATCAATCCAATGCTGGACGAAGGTCTCCCCAAGTTTCCTCCACAAAGATCTGTCTTGTGCCAGTCTCCTCCATGTCACTCCTGCATACTTTCGAATTTCATCCACCCATCTCCCATGTGGTCTTCTTCTGGGTCTTTTCCTGTCCCTTGGAATCCAATCTAAAATTTCGGCTGTCCATCGATATTCTGTCCTTCTGGCAGTACGTCCAGCCCATTGCTCGTTCGTGACAGACGTAGTGTTGGTGGCTCCAATATTTTATGCATTTTAGTGTGGAATACCTCGTCCCTCCCTCACCTGTTACGTGGCCCGGCTGTCTAAAGGTACTGTGTACGTTTCGAGCTACTTTTCTAGCGTTCTCATACTCATATTAGTTCATATTCATCCGTTTTCTTACCGTTTGCTCGTTTGTTTACGTTTGGAAGCTGCCAACATGGCGGCTTCCGGTATTTCCTTATCATCTATGGGCGTGGCGGATGCACGTCACGCCACACTTCCCACGTCCATGGAAGTTAACATACTCTCGTCCTCAGATGAGTCTGCTCAAATGCCTTCCCAACTTTCTAGTACTCCTGCACCGGTGCCTTCACTGGACTTGGCTGCGCTTTCTTCTTCAGCTCCTGCATCTGCCTCGGTGCCCTCCCTGGGTACTACTGATTCTACTGCCTTGCCTTCGGCCTGTGCTTGTCTTCCCTCACAGCCTTCTGTGCCTGCCGGATCCGAACAGACATCTCTTCCGAGGATGACATTTGCCTCTAAAGTGCAACGAGGCGCTACTTCTACGTCCGATTCCTCTCCACAAGATGGTCTTTTGCAAGCAACACCTATTATTCAGGTATCCAACCACAAGGTGAAGGTAACGATAGATGACAATTCGCCGATTGGCCGTGAATTCCATAACCTCCTGAATAGAGGTGTGCTCTTTCATGCTTTACCAAATACTCCATTGCCACGCTACATGGAAGCCCTCTCTGGAGATGTGTCGTCTGCGTCCATTGCAGGAATTTCTCGTACTCCTCGGGGTATTTCGGTACAGTTCAATCACAAGGAGGATGCTGACTTTTTCTTGCAAACGGACTCTCGATTGGGACAAACCATCTCATCCCGTCGCCTCTTTCCAAGCGACCGGTGAACATCACGTTCTATCCTGTTCCACAGGAAGTGCCTGATACTGCACTTCCTCTCCTTGTCAGTCATGTTTGTAAAATTGTTGGCAAGGTCCGTCGCCTCTCTGACGCTCCCCGCGGAACTCGATTTGCACATGCTACTGGACCTCGCCGTCAGTTATTGGTCGTCTTTCCCACCGAGAAAGCCTTGGCGGATTGCCCTACAGAAGCTACTGTTGAAATTGGCGCACGAACGTACAGTTTCAAGATTTTCACTGCTCACTATTGTACACACTGTTTAACACAGAATCACACCACTGCCTCCTGTGACCGCGTTCGACGTGGACGTTTATCAAGTTCGCATCCCACTGCTGTCCACATTGGTTTTTCTACTATCCCCACTACCGGTAGTTTGTGACCCGAATTCTTCGTTTCTCCGTCAGACGAACATTTCCGTCACGGACAATGCTGCCTTTCCTCCTCTCCCGACCCGTACGATTGGGTATCCACCTTCAAGATTGACAGAGTTGTCTTCGACTACAGATGTGTGTACAGCGGAGTGTTCCGATCCGGGTGTGTTGAGTGGTGGTTTGGCAGAGCGGCCGTCTGGCTCTTCTCCTAGCCTCTCGGATATCGGATCTCCATTTACAACCTTGTCTACCATACCCTTGTTGCAACATCTTCCTGAAGCCTCGGCTGTTGTACAAGTCTCCACTGAGGCAGCTCAGCTACGTACTGCTTCTTCGGCGACGGTCGTTTCCTCGTCTCCTGACTTAGGAGGTGAGCCTGATCCACTAATGGATACATCCGCCTCTGCTTCTTCTTTGAAGCGGATTGGAACTTCCAAAGGCGCTGTGAAACAGAAGAAGTTAAAACAACTTCCTGTGCCACATTCTGAGGATTCATCTAGTGTTCCCGAGGTTTCCGGTTCCGGTGTTTCTCCACCTGATGATTCTTCAAACAGTATGCTTCTCCGCTCAAGTCCTGTCAATCCTCTCTCTGATGCTGAGGTTCTACAGGCCGTTGATACGTTTCTTCCAGTTCCTGGACCACTGTCCAGACAGCAACTTTTACGTCTTTTTCAACCTGCACGTACGATTGTTGGTTCTGAAGAATTCCTTCACTCACCTGATCTGGACCTGTATGCAGCGGTAACGCAATTCGAAGCTTATGTGTCACTTTTTAAATCTCTGTGTGCCACCGATCCTCGGTATCAGCCTTTTTTGAGACGTTACACGCGCCGTCTCGCCTCCTTGAAGGACTTCGTTGAGAAGCACATATGTGATACTTCTATCCTTTTACCGATGACCTTTAGCTCTCTTCCTCACACCGATTACTTTTTGTTCTCTCAATGCTAGGGGATTTGCGAACCCGTTCGCAGAAGCCCTGGTTTTGCAGACTTAGTGCATGTTGCTTCTGATGTTTTCATTGTGTGTTTTTACTGTAATTCACAAGTAATGTATTGTAAATTTGCTTTATTTGTGTGTAAATTTGCTTTATTTGCTTTATTTTAAAGTTGCGATAATTGCGTGTTTTTGCTGTGTTTTCACAACTAATCGGTCTCGTTACTTGTGTGATCTCCTCATTATTCCAGTATCATTATCTTATCTGTTGTTTCCTGAATTTGTGCCTGTTTTTTAAATTACCTATAATTGTGAGTGTTTGCTGTGTTAGTGCTTTCCTCTATCGCGGCATATTATAGAGGTACGTTTGTTACCTTTGTTATTTTTATAAAGTTGCTGAGGTATTCAATGTTGTTTTGCGCTCTAAATACATTTCAGTTCCGTTCGGTTGATTTATCATAGCATAGTACATTTCATGCATTTGTGCATCGGTGTTATAGTGTTTGACATGCCGTTAGGCCATTCATTGTTCGTGTGCATATTCATTTCCTTTCTGTGTAACGTTGTGCTGCATCGTGGATATACTGACTTTCTGCACTGTTGTTTTCTGTACTGCAGCTTTTAATGAATCTCCTATGTCTGTATTTCATTACAGCAATAAACTGGGTACCATTATGGTACGCACAGTTACCAATACCAATACCATTGCCATTTCAGGAATTTAACTCTGATCATGATGTCTTCCACTCTTGTCATTTTTCGGATACACGAGTTCCTCTTCTTATCTCTCCTGGTTACACCAAGCATGCAACTCTCCATACTGCTTTGAGTTGTCTGAAGCCTTTGTATGTCTCTTTTAGTTAAGGTCCACGTCTCTGCACCATACGTAAGCACTGGAAGGATGCATTGATCAAACACTTTTCTTTTAAGACATAATGGCATATTGCTCTTGAAAATTATGCTGTTTCTTCCAAAAGCTCTCCAGGCAAGTTTTGTACGCCGATTAATTTCTTCATCAATGTGACCCTCACTTGATATCTGCTGTCCAAGATAAACGTACGTGTCTGTTATCTCCAGCTTTTCTCCATCAATCGATAAATATTCATTTCTTGAAAAAGCATTGAACATCACTTTTGTCTTCTGAAAGTTCATTTTTAATCCCACTTCTTTACTCTTGTCAGCAAGTTCCTGGATCATACTGTGCAGCTTTGATGGGGTAGTTGCAAAAATGACTACGTCATCAGCAAAACGAAGGGGAGTTAGATAATCTCCATTAATCTTTATACTCTTGTTTTCCCAGCTCAGCGACTGAAAGACACCCTCCAACGTAGCATTAAAGAGCTTCGGAGATATGGTGTCACCTTGTCTCACTCCCTTTCCTACTTTTATGTTTGCTGTATTTTCAAACAGCCGAATCTTTGCACTTGCATTTTCATAGATGTTATTAATAATATTGATGTATGCATCTTCAATACCACAGGATTTCAGAGCCATTGTAACTGCTGATGGTTTCACCGAATCAAAGGCTTTTTCATAATCGATAAAAGCCATGCACAATAGAAGTTCATATTCCCTCGCTCTCTCAATCAGTTCTCTCAGTACGTGGATATGATCTATTGTGCTGTAGCCACTCCTAAATCCAGCTTATTCTCTCGGTTGAGCAAACGCTATATTAAAGAATTTACAGGCATTATTTAGAATGTTAATCATATCTGGATTATAATGTACAGATCCAACAAACTTCAGAGTTCTTACCTCTTTTTGTAGGGTGGAACAGCACGTAGAGCGTAGTTTCCTGTATAAGGACAGCACATCATCCGGATTGTAGCTGTAATTGTCTGTGATTTCAATAATTTTGCGTAATTCTGCTGTTTGAAATGCTTGGTGTAAAAAGAGATATTTTTTCACGATGTAAAATATGACGGATAGCTGATTGTTTGAAGATCTTAGGGGCGATTTGAGGAATTTTGGATTATCACAGTGGTTGCTGTTGGTTTCCGGTACACAGAAGTTTGAATTGTATGGTTATTAGGGTTTCGTACCAGGAGGATGTCCAAAAATGGCAGTTGGTTGTTTGATTCTAGTTCGAGGGTGAACTTAATGGTTGGAAATTGGTTTGACATATGTTCTTGGAAAGACTTTAAATAAGCAACTGAATGAGGCCATATGAGGAGAATGTCATCGACATATCTGATATATAAGGTTGGGGTTGGATGGAAAGAGGCCAAGGTTTTTTCTTCAAGGTTTTTCATCAAAATTTCTGCAAGTAAAAGAGGAACGGGGGACCCTATAGGGGCTCCCTCAGTTTGAAGATAGGTGATATCTTGAAACCAAAAGAATGATGGGATTGAATTAATCTGAGTGCACAAGGTACAGCATTTATTTCTTCACGTGAATTTTGGTTTAGTGTTAATAAGCTGATGAACTGTAGTGACAGGAACACTGGGGGAAGACGAAATAACGTCGAGAGAAGCAAGCAGGAATGGAGATAAGTTGAGAGAAAGAATTTTCTGTATAATTTGAACAGGGCTGGAGACTGAATAGTTGGAGTTAGCTACCAGAGGTACCAAACATTTTGCTAGAGCTTTTTCTTGCAGACGAATTTGGCTGGTTGTGGCTGAGACTAAGTGACGAATAGGGTTACCTGGTTTATGGGTTTTTAATTTTCCAAATAGAGTGAGTGCACAGGCTCCATTCTGAGGTTTTGAGGTAAGATGCTATTGAGGCGGGGAGTGTTTGATGAATTTTTAAGCGGCTAACAACAGCTAAAGAGGAAGCAGTTGGATCAGTTGATATTATCTTATGGGGAATAGCTTGAATTGCTGTGGTCATTTCTTCAGTATAATCGTTCTTATTTAGGATTAAAATTTGGTTGGTTTTGTCCGCTTCTATAATTGCGAGGCTAGGATTATTGCGGAGGATTTTAGGTTGTTCAAGTTCTTCGTTGTAGAAATCAGAAATTGCAGAATTAGCTTTCCTATGGGAGTGTAACGCTTTAAAGAGCTTGAAACGTAGTGAACTCGGGATTTTGGGTTGGCAGATGTTTTAAAATTCATTCAGCAGTCTCCAACCCTGTTCGCGCCATACAGAAAATTTGTTCGCTCAACTTATCTCCATTCCTGCTTGCTTCCCTCGACGTCACTTTGCTTTTTCCAAGTGTTCCTGGATACGGTCCACCAACTTATTTATTCTAAATTATTATTTTGGTTTAAAATAAATAAATTTTTATTTTAAACCAAAATTCACTTGAAGAAATAAATGCTGTACTTTGTGCACTCAAATTAATTCAAACCCGTTCATTCTTTCACTTTCAATAAATCACCTATCTTCAAACTGAGGGAGCCTCTATAGGGTCCCCCTTTCTCCTTCACTTGCAGAATTTTTTTTTTTTTTGCAAACCCTTGAAGAAAAAGTCTAAGCCTCGTTCTATTCAACCCCAACCTTATATATCAGATATGTCGATGACATTCCCCTCGTATGGCCTCATTCAGTTGCTCATTTAAAGCCTTTACAAGAACATATGTCAAAACATTTTCCAACCATCAAGTTTACCCTTAAACTAGAATCAAACAACCAAATGCTAGTTTTGGACATCCTCCTGGTACGAAACCCTAATAACCATACAATTCAAACTTCTGTGTACGGGAAACCAACAGCAACCACTGTGATAATCCCCAATTCCTCAAACCGTCCCTAAAAGCTTCAAATAATCAGCTATCCGTCATATGCTACTTCGTGCAATATCTCACTCTTCACACCAAACATTACAAACAACAGAATTACGCAAAATTATTGAAATCACAAACAATCACGGCTACAATCCGGATGATGTGCTGTCCTTATACAGGAAACAACGCTCTACGTGTTGTTCCACTCTACAAAAAGAGTGTAGGAACTCTGAAGTTTGTTGGATCTGTACATTACAAACCAAAAATAATTAACATTCTAAATAATGCCTGGAAATTCTGTAATATAGTGTTTGGTGTTAGGACCAGAAACATTCTCTGATTCGTCCCGATTATGACTCAATTTCTGATATTAATAAACATGGAATTTACAGTATATTCCTAAAAGCAATAAGCCAAGAAGATATAGCGACCTATTTCATATAGGATCCACAAAAAGAAATTTGGGAACCCGCCTGAAACAACATCAATATAATATCAAACCTGGATCCACAAATACAGCTCTAGCACGGTGTGCAATCTGGCACTCATTACCCTGACTGGAATAGTACAAAAATTCTAAACACCCCTTCTCGTATCTCTCAATTACTTCTTACAGAGAATTTACGCATTTTTCATTATGGAAGAGTGTGTTGTAAAGATCACTTGCGTGTTGAAGTCTCACACATCTGGAACTCATACATTCGCCGTTACAATCATCATCATCATCATTGTCAACCATTATCAATCCACTGCTGGACGAAGGTCTCCCCAAGTTTCCTCCACAACGGTCTGTCTTGTGCCAGTCTCCTCCATGTCACTCCTGCATATTTACGAATTTCATCCACCCATCTCCCATGTGGTCTTTTTCTGGGTCTTTTCCTGTCCCTTGGAATCCAATCTAAAATTTCGGTTGTCCATCTATGGTCTGTCCTTCTGGCAGTATGTCCAGCCCATTGCCATTTCAGGGATTTAACTCTGATCATGATGTCTTCCACTCTCGTCATTTTTCGGATCCACGAGTTCCTCTTCTTATCTCTCCTGGTTATACCAAGCATGCACCTCTCCATGCCTCTTTGAGTTGTCTGCAGCCTTTGTATGTCTCTTTTAGTTAAGGTCCACGTCTCTGCACCATACGTAAGCACTGGAAGGATGCATTGATCAAACACTTTTCTTTTAAGACATAATGGCATATTGCTCTTGAAAATTATGCTGTTTCTTCCAAAAGCTCTCCAGGCAAGTTTTGTACGCCGATTAATTTCTTCATCAATGTGACCCTCACTTGATATCTGCTGTCCAAGATAAACATACGTATCTGTTATCTCCAGTTTTTCTCCATCAATCGATAAATCTTCATTTCTTGTAAAAGCATTGAACATCACTTTTGTCTTCTGAAAGTTCATTTTTAATCCCACTTCTTTACTCTTGTTAGCAAGTTCCTGGATCATACTCTGCAGCTCTGATGGGGTAGTTGCAAAAATGACTACGTCATCAGCAAAACGAAGGTGGGTTAGATAATCTCCATTAATCTTTATCCCTTTGTTTTCCCAGTTCAGTGATTGAAAGACATTTTCCAATGTGGCATTAAAGAGCTTCGGAGATATGGTGTCACCTTGTCTCACTCCCTTTCCAATTTTTATGTGTGTTGTATTTTCAAACAGCCGAATCTTTGCACTTGCATTTTCATAGATGTTATTAATAATATTAATGTATGCATCTTCAATACCGCAGGATTTCAGAGCCGTGGTAACTGCTGATGGTTTCACCGAATCAAAGGCTTTTTCATAATCGATAAAAGCCATGCACAATGGATGTTCATATTCCCTCGCTCTTTCAATTAGTTCTCTCAGTACGTGGATATGATCTATTGTGCTGTAGCCACTCCTGAATCCAGCTTGTTCTCTCGGTTGAGCCATGTCCAGTGTTACCTTTCAAGCGGTGTGAAAGAACTTTAGTGAAGATTTTATAAACCACTGATAGGAGGCTGATAGGTCTGTAGTTCCTGAGATCCTCAATGTCACCTTTTTTATGTAGCAGGATCATTGTAGCATTGTTCCAATCCTCAGGAATCTTCCCTTCATTAAGGCATCGAGTGAAAATTTGGGCGAGTACTGTTTCAATTTCTCCGCTTGCTTCTTGTATGATGTCTATAGTAATTCCATCTTCTCCTGGAGCTTTCCCCCGCTTCATGTTCTTGATTGCATGAGCAACTTCTGCTGGGAGGACTGGAAGAACTCTGGTACCTTTCATGATGTCTGGAGTACATGTATCATCCCTTTCATATAATTTGGAGTAGAAATCTTTCACTCTTGTCAAAATTTCTGCCTCTATTTCTTGTTATAGAACCATCTTCTTTTCTCAGAGCCATAATCTGTTTTCTTCCCTTACTGAGATGTCCCTTTGCTATCTTCAGGCTTTGGTTGTTTTCAATTGCTTTCCTCACTAGCTCACAGTTGAATTTCCTTACGTCTTCAGTGATACTTTTTCGTGTTGTCTTGCATAGCTCTATATATTCCACTTTGGAAGTCACATCTTCTTTAGTTGTCTTCATCTCTCTTCTTTTTGCATCAACATTTTGGTTTTTCCTGATAATTTGTTCACATGCAACTTGTTCTTAGACCCAGCTAATTTTGTTGCTGTTTCCATTAGAGCTTTGGTTACTTTTCTGTTAACTTCCGAAATATCCACTTCTTCCGATGTTAGGCCTTCTAAAGCAGAGAATCTGTTCATCAGTTCCAACTTGAAAGTATTATGGTGTTTTTTAAGGTTGGTTATGTCAATACATTTTGTTTGTCTTATGAGCTTGCCACGTTCCAGTTTAGTGTTGAGGTGCATCTTACATCTCACCAATCTATGGTCACTACCTGTGTTGAACTTGTTCAGCACACTGCAGTCTTCGATGACGAATTTTTTGTTACACATAATAAAATCAATTTCACTTGTCGTCCCAATTGGATGTCTCCATGTCCATTTCCTGTGTGGCTTTTTCTTGAAAAAGGAGTTCAAGATGAAAAATCCTTCTGCCTCTGCAAACTCTACGAGAGTATTTCCACGCTGGTTTCTGTTGCCGTGACCGAATTTACCTACTGAAGTTTCATTCTGTTGCTGTTGCCCTATTTTTGCATTGAAATCTCCCATAATTATCTTCAAGTGCTGCTTACCTTTATTATTTAGATCACGAATTTCCTCATAAAATTCTTCAATTTCTTCTTCAGGATGACTTGTGGTGGGTGCATAAGTTTGAATAATCTGAGCCTGGTATCTTCTCGATAGTTGGATAACGAGACGTGCAGCTCTGTCAGAAGAACTTTCAACTTCTACCACTTTATCCTTCAGTTTCTTGTTTATTATAAATCCAACACCACTAGTTCTGCCAGTATCTGTCCCACGATAATAGAAGAGATGTCCACTTTTCAGTTCAATGAGATCTTCTCCTTTTCTCCTTACCTCACTTAGCCCGACGATGTCCCACTTGATCCTTTGTAGTTCCTCTTCCAATTCAAGTAGCCTTGAATCAGAAGATAGGGAGCGTCCGTTATAGGTAGCCAAGGTCAGCATCAAATGGCAGCCTAGTCCGGTCCTCCGGGGATTCTTAGCACCCTCTGCCTTCATGTCGCACTGGCCGCTGCCTTGGCCAGGTACATTCCAGCTGCCGGAGACTGAGGGCCAAGATTTAAGTTGTAGAGTCATTTTGGAGGTGTTTGGCCGTAACTCACCACGCTGGCCAAGCGGGTTGGTGAGTGTGGGATAGCATTTCCTCTGATCCCGATGGTATAGTTATACCGCTATTGGCGGTCGTCAGAGCCCCTTTAGTGGGAACAGGATGCACCACGAGAAGGCGGGGTTGACATTTGTCAAGGAGAGGCTGTGATGTTACGCATCACCTGACCTTACATCCTGCCGTTACAATATGGAACATTTATTAAATAGTTCAATTTCCTCATCTCAATAAATCTAACTCATTCCTGCTTACCTCTCACCTAAGATATGCTACCATTAACTTAATTCACCCTAACCTTCTTCCCTTTCTTTTCCTTAACTCTATACTACTTCTTACCCTCTATTTATAACTTAACCCTCCCCCCTCTTCCTTACCTTACTACACATTAACTCGATTGCGTGCGGGAAGCGACCGTGCGCCAAGCGACCCTGTGGAAAATCGTGCGCCAAGCGACCTTGTTATATTTCACCGTGGACGAAGCGACCCTGCTGATCCCAAGGTCACTCCTGAGGGTCTCTTCGCAAGGAAACCAACGTTCCAGCCACCAGAAATGCTTGTGTGCGAGCCTACCAGTACATTCCCTTTTGGCATCGGTATTGTGAGATACGTTTTGAAAAGCGTGCTCTTCGTTATGGAGTTACTTTCTACAAGAAATGGCAAGCCTTGTTTAATATTGGGTGGCTACCAATATCGCCTTCAGAAGAAAAGTAAATTAACTATCAGATGGCTGTGCTTGAAAGAGCAAAAAGAAAATTGTAAAGGAAGTGTTAAAACGGATTTTCAGAATAATATAATAAGCAAAACAGGTCATGTTTATGTTCTGAATGAAGCAGAAGTAGAAGTGAAAAAAGTGATGGATGTTTGTAGAAAAAGAGTAACTGAAGAGGTTTCTCTTCCTGTAAATAAAATGTTTAAAGAGGAAATTTCCAAAGTTTATGATCAAGGGTATGATTTAGTAGCTGCACCCCCATCATACGAAAACGTATAAAGTACATTCTGCAAAGAAAGAAGAAAAACATTAGGAACATCACAGAATCCTAAAGAAAGTTCAGAAATAGAGTTCCCAAGTGACCTCCTCCTCTTACCGAATAAAGAAACATTTCTTCGCTTAGATTTTGTAAATGATGTTGGCAAAAGAATTCTAGTGTTTGCCGGCGAGGGCTTCCAAGATGTATTAAAGAATGACGATTTCTTCTTCGATGGGACTTTCAAAAGCTGACCGAAACAGTTCTATCAACTTCTAAGTGCCACGTAATTTAGAAAAATATAATTAGCATCTATTGGAGTAGTAAACGCCGGCTGCTAGTGTTGTCAGCAGCCGTTATTCTCCAAGGTAAACAAAAAGTCTGAAAACAGTGTTCGCGTTAGCTACATGGTATCAGAAAAAATTTCAAAACGTGGAAAGCCCTTTATTGAAGGCGAGTTTGTGAAAGAATGTATTCAATGTGCAGTTGATGTGCTTTGCACGTCACAGGTTCAAGTTTTTTCAAATATCAGCTTGTCTGGTGTGACATCAGTGAGGCGCATGGAGGATCTTGCAGCAAATGTATTCAGCATTTTGTGTTTTATTCTGTAGCAATGGATGAATCTACAGATTGAAACGATACTGCCCAAGCAGCCATTTTCATTCATGACATTGATAGAAATTTTATGACTGTATAGAGTTATTAGCCAGAGTAGTTGCTCTTAAGGACACGGCACAGACTTCAAATTTGCATTGAAGTCTAAGTTAGAATTTGCATTGAAGTGTGAGTTAGACGTGAGCAACATGTCTGCCATAACCACAGATAGTGCGCTTGCTATGTCCGAAAAGATAGGAGGAGTGACAACTTCAAATGAAATCTTACAAGGAGTGCAGCAATACTACGATGATGGCTTTTCACTACATCATCCACCAAGAAAATTTGTGTGCGAAGTCTTTCTCAAACCTTGAACATGTGATGACAGTTGTTGTGTAAGTGGTTATTTTTATTCGGTAGAAAGGTCTCAACCACAAGCAATTTCAAAAGTTCTTGCGCGATTTGGAAGCTCAGGATGGTGACGTTGCATATTACGCGAAATTACAGAGGGAGATTCGAAAGCTTTGTAATATTTGCATAGACGCATGAGCTGCGGTGGGTATGTTGCGTGTTTAAACTAAATACACTGCTGGCCACAGCATGCGTCACGCGCGAGAGGACATGCAAACGATTAGCATTGCACGACATATGCAAATCATGTGCGTCCGGCACGCCACCGAGAAGCACTATACGAAGGGTGCACAGAAGGCGGGGTGTAAGTAGTGAAAGTGTGTTGTGCTGTCGGACCTGTGCGCGGAAACCTTCCTAATGCCTCGTAGCAGAATACGGCAGTCATTCCAGCACGTTTCGGAGTTCAACAGAGGATGAATAGTGGCTTATCGCGACAGCGGTTTATCGTAGCAAGACATCGGCGCCCGTGTGGGACGACATCCAGCCACAGTGAGGCGAGTATGGATTCGGTGGGTGCAGGAAGGACGGACGGACCGACGTGAGCGATTGCCGCAGCCGCGGCACACCACCGAACGAGAGGACCGGCATGTTGTGAGGCGGGCATTGACGGCTCGCACTGCCACATCACGAACGTTAGCGCAGGAATTAGGGTGTGTTGCGCAACAACCTGTGACAGCACGTACCGTTCGACGTCGTCTGCAGGGGCGAGGACTTGTCGCACGGCGCCCATTGCTCCGATTACCATTGAGGTTACACCACCGGCGAGTGCGGCGGCATTGGGCCGTTGAACGCCGCATCTGGACTACGGAATGGCACGACATTGTCTTCTCCGAAGAATCCCATTTCAGCCTGCAACACCACGATGGTGGGATCCGCGTGCGGCGGCACCGCGGCGAGAGACTGTATGACGCCTGCCTTATGCATCACCATACCGATCCGTCGCCTGAGGTTATGGTTTGGGGCGCAATTGGAGATGACACCCGCACCACTCTGGTACGCATCGCCGGTACACTTAACAGCCACCACTTCATCTCCGACGTTTTGGAGCATGTAGTCTTCCCTTACCTGCAGGACCTGCCAGCGGACTCGTTTCAACAGGAAAATGCGCGCCCGCACGTGACACAAATCGTGCAACATTTCTTCAGGGCCCACCAGGTGTCACTGTAGCCGTGGCCTGCCTGTTCTCCCGATATGTCGCCCATCGATCATGTTTGGTCGCTAACTGGCAACCGAGTGGCCCAGCAAGCACCACCCGCGGCTACGCCTGATTAACTGTGGCAGCGTGTGGAAGCAACCTCATCCAAAGCCTCTTTCGTTCGGTGCAGCGGCGTGTAGCGGCCGTTATTGCCAGCCATGGGGGCCACACGAACTATTGATGTCTGCGTGTTCCGCAAGTCGCACGGGCCTGTAAGCTCAATCGTTTCATCTTTGTATCTGTTGTTATGTGTCCAGTAAATCTGGCTTTGCTATCTCGTATCCTTCTTGGTGTTGCATTTTGGCTGGCTGAGGCATCAGGAAGCTTCCCACGCACAGGTCCGGCAGCACAACACTGCTGGCCACCCAAAATGCAACACCAAGAAGGACACGAGATAGCAAAGCCAGATTTACTCGACACATAACGACATATACAAAGATGAAACGGTTGAGCTTACAGGCCCGTGCGACTTGCGGAACACGCAGACATCAATAGTTCGTGTGGCAACTATCACTGGCAGTAACGACCGCTACACGCCGCGGCATCGAACGAAAGAGGCTTTGGATAAGGGCTTGGGGTATGTCGGTCCAGGGTGCTTCCACACGTTACCACAGTTCACCAGGCGTAGCCGCAGGTGGTGCTTGCCGGGCCACTGGGTTGCCGATCAACGACCAGACGTGTTTAATGGGCGACATATCGGAAGAACAGGTGGGTAACGGCAGCAATGACACCTGGTGGGCCATGAAGAATTATTGCACGATGTGTGCTACGTGCGGGCACGCATTGTCCTGTTGAAACGTGGCAGCTGGCAGGTCCTGCAGGTAAGAGAGGACTACAGGCTGCAAAACGTCGGAGATGGTGCAGTGGCTGGCGAGTGTACCGACGATCCGTACCAGAGGGGTGCGGGAGTCATATCCAATTGCGCCCTAAACCGTAACGCCAGGCGACGGACCGGTATGGCGATGCATAGTGCAGGCTTCATACAATCTCTCGCCGCTGCGCCGCCACACGCGGATCCGACCATCGTGGTGTTGCAGGTAGAAGCGGGATTTGTCGGAGAACACAATGTCATGCCATTCCGCAGGCCAGGTGCGGCCTTAAACGGCCCACTGCCGCCGCACTCGCTGGTGGTGTAACGTCAATGGTAATCGGAGCAATGGGCGCTGTGCGACAAGTCCCCGCTCCTGCAGACGACGTCGAACGGCACGTGCTGACACAGGTTGTTACGCAACACACCCTAATTTCTGCGCTAACTTTCGTGATGTGGCGGTGCGAGCCGTCAATGCCCGCCGCACAACATGACGATCCTCTCGTTCGGTGGTGTGCCGCAGCTGCGGCAAACGCTCACGTCGGTCCGTCCTTCCCTCCTGCCCCTACCGAATCCATACTCGCCTCACTGTGGCTGGATGTCGTCCCACACAGGCGCCGATGTCTCTTTACGATAAACCGCTGTCGCGATAAGCCACTATTCGTCCTCTGTCGAACTCCTAAACGTGCTGAAATGACTGCCGTGTTCTGCGACAAGGCATCAGGAAGCTTCCCACGCACAGGTCCGACAGCACAACACACTTCCACAACTTTCACCCCGCCTTCTGTGCACCCTTCTTATAGTGCTTCTCGGTGGCGTTTCGGGCGCACATGATTTGCTTACGCCCTGCAATGCCAATCGTTTGCATGTCCTCTCGCGGGCGACGCATGCTGCGAATTTCAGGCCAATCGGATGCTTCCTTCTTGGTGTTGCATTTTGGGTGGCCAGCAGTGTACATTAAATGCTAGTCAGCTTTCGTCGTGAAGGTACGTATGAAGGCATGAAGTGATCCAAATATTGCAAAACTTTCTACTCACCCTCTGTGCGTTGGTTGAGCAGCGGGAAGATCCTTCAGCGCCTTTTTCTTTGAAGGACGAAGTTCAACATTTCATGAAATCCAAAGGGAAATCCATTCACGAGGTGCTATGATGAGAAGTGGTTAAGCGACTTTGCATTCCTTGTTGACATTACTGGACATTTACCAAGTAAATGGTAATTCAGTGAACTGAATTACCATTTACTTGGGAAAGGCCCAACTTGTCCATAGTCTTTATGAGTATGTGAAAGCTTTTGAGACAAAACTAATCCTGTGTGAACATCAATTGCAAAATAAAAACTGCATTCCCTTTCCAAAATTAGAGGCGTAAAACATGGAGCTCAGATTATTAGAGGCGTAAAACATGGAGCTCAGATTATTAGAGGCGTAAAACATGGAGCTCAGATTATTAGAGGCGTAAAACATGGAGCTCAGATTATTAGAGGCGTAAAACATGGAGCTCAGATGATTGTGTACAACGCATTTCCAATGCAGGAGTTGAAAATCAGATTTTCTGACTTTAGAGAGATCGAAATTTCCATGGCAATGTTCTCCGCGTCCTTCTTGTTTGACATCAAAAGTGTTCCACCTCATCAACAATTAGAGTTTGCAGATCTGCAGTTATGACTCTGTAGTGAAATGCAAGGTTTTACAAGTTCCTACAGTAATTGACTTTTATTCCAAATACGTGTCCGAAGAATCCAGAAATTCGTAAACATACGTAGTTCATGTCTTCTGCCTTTGGCAGTACCTACATGTGTGAGCAGTTATGTCAGTCAAATGAAGAACACTAAAAGAAGAACCCGTCTGACAGATCAACATTTGGAGGACAGTTTGCGAATCGCGACAATGTTGATTACACCTGATATTGAAGCTTTAGTCAGGCGAAAACAATGACAAGTTTCTCATTAATACTGCAATGGCATCCACCCCTGCTGTTATGTGAATACCTTATTGTCAATGGATTTTACTAGTAATATAGTTACATACTAGTACTATATTAATTCTCTTTCATAAAGTACAAAGTATATTGCTATTGAACGTGCTTTTGGCAATAAAGGTGTAGGATAGAATTAACTAAAATGCGTCATCTATGATTCTCTACCAGTGTCGACAGACGTGCGGGCCGTGGAAGCTTTTGAATCTGTTTATGTGGCTCTCGGTCCTCAAAGGTTAAAGACCCCTACTTTAAAGCATGGAGAAACAAACAAGTAAGTTTTTTTCAAGTATAGTTCAAAAACAGTTGACACCGCATAATTAATAAAATCCTTACTTTGATCGTGTGTCAGATTCTACTGCGCTGTGAGAAGAAACTGATCGTATTTTTTCCGAGAACATATACAGCAGCGCTTGGCACTACAGAACCACGCTCATTCCTGTAAAATCTTAATGCATAATCAAAACACGATTAAAAGAATTTTTTGTAATGAAATGCCAGAAATTTACAGTCGATAAGTCTTTTTTCAGCTCGTATGTTCAGGACTTATTCCATTGAGTAATAATTTGGAGTTACGTGATTGAAGTTACTAACAGTAGAATTTAGGATTATAATAGATGTTTGATGTTTTAAAGCTAAACTGTAAAACACTATATTTTGGAAACCCCAGTTTGAATTATTACATTTCGAACGTATGTTCCCAAAGATAAAGCACGAAATAGTCCTAAAATCAATGTTTCAGTTGTTTTGTATTTTTGCAGCTTGTAGAAGCCTGGCTAATTCATTCCAAAGTTTTTTCAGTTTGTTCGTTAATCCGTGGCTAAACGGATTTCGTTTGCTTTATGGCTTGTGTCATTTTCAAGTTCCTGCAATTTTTCTCTGTTTTCTTTGCGTCATTAGTTTTTTTAACGAAATCTTACGGAATAAAAATATTCGCATTAGAATAAGTTTAACCTTTTAAACGAATACATTAGTCTCGTTAATTCCAGCAAAGTAACCTGAATCGGGTTAATCAAGCACAATTTGAAGCAAAACGTGACTTAGAAATAAAAAAAATTGCTTCTGATGTTTAGAAGGAAAGTGAAGAGATCTGTCGTTGCCGGAATGGAACTCAGAAAGAAGGAAAGCGATATTTTCTTTTCTTTCTGTTTTTCTGCATTTTCCCCCGACATATACGTTTCATTTATTAAATGGAAATTTAGGACGCCAAACCCGCAGAACAGCGTATTTAACACTACTGAAATAATATTTTTTTTTCTCCTGTGCGGTAACAGGGTAAAGAATTCGTAATCATTTTGTGTGGCAGAATAAAATGAGTATGAAAAGTCCTAATTTCTCCCGAGCTGATATTTTGAGCACAGTTTAGTAAAATGCTTATTTAAGGCATTTACAGCAGCATCTGAAAACTCCCCTTCCCCCCACCAACAACCCCATTATTGACTATGAGCACGTGAAGAAAACCACTGATTTTGTTATTGTCGAAAAGTCTCGTTAATTGTCGTTCGGATAACAGTGTTGTTTTCCTGAGAGTTTAAAAACGGGGTTTTAAAGTAACTGTTGCGTAAGTTTATTTGAATCTTCTCTGCAGATTTCCATGGAAATAATTTGCGAACTGCTCTTGCAAAGAATAAAATATGAGTCGATGGCATTTTTTATGTCAGTGTCTGAATATGCTATTTAAATCCATGTGTCTTTTTTGTGTTCTGGAATTTCCTTGCTATGTAAGGATTTTTTACAAAACACCATTAGTAATTTACCTTCTGAATCTGTCCGTACACTGATTGCGACGTAGATTATTAATGAAAAAATGAAAACAACGATTCCCCAAGAAAAACAAAATCTATATTAATTAAATTTGAGTGTCTGTCTGTCGACCGACAGACAGACTACTGAACGTGGAGACTTGAAATTTGGTATGCACATAGCGGTTAAAAGGGCATAATGCACCTCGGAGTCTTTTTTTTTTTCAATATTCCCATTTGTTGATTTTTAATTAATTAATTAGTTTTTAAAACATTAACTATTTTTGAAATCTGATGATGCGGTATGTTGTCCCATGAAGTGACGCAACCAGTTGATTTCATTGTTACGCGATAATACATTTCGTTAAACTATCGCCGACAGTATTTCATCACGTTTTGCATAAACATAACAATATCTCACTGCATAAATTACGCTAACCTGATGCTAACCGTAATAGAAGCCATTACAAAAATGAGTTTTTTATTGACCTACCAACTTATTTGCCAAACTTTCACATATTTACGGGTGTTTTATCGAAACAGACTAATATTACAAATCTATACCGAAGAGCATCTAGAGGAGAAGTAGAAGCGCCGAAATATTTTGGGATGCACTTCCGAAGTCTGACGAGTATGATATCGCCGAAGTTTCAGGCAGGTTTGTTTAGGTTTTAGACCACGGCTCACCGTGTGCTACCACTTACTATAAGAAATTCTATGCTATTTCTGCGGGAAGATTTTGACTAGGTTTCTTCAACCATTGTTTTGAGATTGGCATGAAGCGCACAATTTACAATTTGAAATTTGATCTTGCACTGTGTTAGACTTCCGAAGTGTGTCCTTTCGCAGAAGCGGTCCGCGGGTTTATTTACGTCTCAGACTGCTGCTCCGATTGTGTAGTTACGCACTACATACAGTTCCAATCTATTTTTACGGGAATATTTTGGACTAGGTTGCTTCAACCATTGTTTCGATTTTGACATAACGCGCGCGATTTAAAATAACGAATTTGATCTTTCTGTTTACTGAGTTAGACTTCAAAAGTTTTACGTGTATACCTATCCTCCGCAGTTACAGACCGGTTTGTTTACGTTTCATGCCACGGCTTTTTGTATGTTCTACTTGCCACAAAATTGTTCCAAGCTATTTCTAGGGGAAGATTTTTACTATGTTCCTTCAATAATTGTTTCGAATTATACAGAGTGCGCCGGATTCACAATTTGAAATTTGATTTTGCTGTTTATCCTGCTAGGATTCCGAAATGTGTCCTACCTTCGCAATTCCCGCACTTTACTTACATTTCAGACCGATAGTGTTACTACGCACTAATATAGTTCCAAGCAATTTTTACGAAAAGATTATCACCAAGTTTCTCCAATCATTGCTTCAAATTTGACATAATGCGCGCTATTTACATTTAGAATTTTGATCTTTCTGTTTACTGCGGTAGACTTCCAAAGTATTACGTGTATTCTTCCACATCAGTTGCCTGCTGGTTTGTTTACGTTTCAGACCACGGCTCTCCTTATGTTACTTGAGTGCTTGTCGGGCCACTCGGTTGCCGATCAGCGACCAGACATGTTCGATGGGCGACATATCGGGAGAACAGGCGGGCCACGGCTGCAGTGACACCTGGTGGGCCGTGAAGAATTGTTGCACGATGCGTGCCACGTGCGGGCGCGCATTGTCGTGTTGAAATGTTGCCGATGACAGGTCCTGCAGGAAGGGAGGACAGCAGGCTCCAAAACGTCGGAGATGTAGCGGTGGCTGTTGAGTTTACCGGCGATGCGTACCAGAGGGGTGCGGGTGTCATATCCAATTGTGCCCCAAACCATAACATCAGCCGACGGACCGGTATGGCGATGCATAATGCAGGCGTCATACAGTCTCTTGCTGCGGTGCCGCCACACGCGGACCCAACCATGTTGCACGCAGAAGCGGGATTCGTCGGAGAAGACAATGTCGTGCCATTCCGTAGTCCAGGTGCGGCGTTCAACGGCCCACTGCCGCTGCACTCACCGGTGGTGTAACGTCAATGGCAGTCGGAGCAATGGGCGCAGAGCCACAGGTTCCCGCTCCAGCAGACGACGTCGAATGATACGTGCAGGTTGTTGCGCAACACACCCTAATTCCTGCGCTAACATTCGTGATGTGGCCGTGCGAGCCGTCAATGCCCGCCGCACAACATGCCAGTCCTAATGTTCGGTGGTGTGCCGCGGCTGCGGCAATCGCCCACGTTGGTCTGTCCGTCCCTCCTGCACACACAGAATCCATACTCGCCTCACTGTGACTGAATGTCGTCCCACACGGGCGGCGATGTCTCGGTACGATAAACCGCTTTCGCGATAAGCCACTATTTGTCCTCTGTCGAACTCCGAAACGTGCTGGAATGACTGCCGTATTCTGCGACGAGGCACCAGGAAGTTTCCCACGCACAGGACCGGAAGCATAACCCACTGCCACTACTTACACCCCGCCTTCTGTGCACCCTTCTTATAGTGCTTTTTGGTAGCGTGCCGGGCGCACATGATTTGCATATGCCCTGCAATGCTAATCGTTTGCATGTCCTCACGCGGGCGACGCATGCTGCGAATTTCAGGACAATCGGATGCTTCCTTCTTGGTGTTGCATTTTGGGTGGCCAGCAGTGTATATAGTCGAGTAACATTTTTGTGACCATCTCCTACTTTTGACGTCAACAGCGCGTAGCCAATGAAAGAATGCACGTTTCGTGAGCTGGCTTGGAGGGTATATAAGGTGTGCTGTAGGCAATCTGAAAACATACCTCTCGTTGCTGTCATGGATAAAAGGAGCGATTCATCAGATTTGCAAAAAAGAATGATTATCGACTTTCGGGCCAAGGGTGGCAGTATTTCTAAAACAGCGCAGTTTGTGAACTCTTCGCGTGCTGCTATGGTTAAAGTGCATCATGATTGGACAAATAGCACCATTGCGAATAAGTGACGTGGAAACTGCGAAGCACCACGTACCATTGATGCGAGAGGTAAATGTCGGCTTCGAAGGTGCGTGAGGACCGGTTGACACGCTACAGTGAAGCAACTCACTGGCCGAATGAACCAGGGGGCTACCGGAAGTGTATCTAAAACGTGCGTTCAGCAAACCCTGCTGCGTATGGGGCTCCGATGCAGACTGCTGATCACTGCACCTACGAAAACGAACGTGCGTCGGCAGAAAAGGCTTACATTTGCACGGCAGTATCTGAATTGGACCTCCGTTGATTGGCAAACGATTACCTTTTCCGATGAGTTACGTTTTCTGCTTTATCGAACTGATAGACGTTGGCGTATGAGACGAGAAACATTGGAGAATAAACACTCTTCAACCACTGCTGGAAGAACACAAGCTGGTGGGGGCAGCGTTATGTTGTGGGGAAGGATTTCGTGGCATTCTCTTGGTCCACTCATACCTGTGGAACGCTCTATGGACCGAATTTGTTATGAATCCACCCTTGCAGACCACCAACACCCATACATGCTGATTGTCTTCGCTAGGGTGGATAGGATCTTCCAGCACAACAATGTGATGTGTCACACAGCTAGAAATGTCCAAGAGTGGTTGGAAGAGCACGATGAAGACTTCAAAGTACTTCCCTGGCCCCCTAATTCCCCAGACGTAAACCCAATTGAGTTCACTCTATGAATCCTCAGCCACGCACCCTCCAGCATCTGTCAGATGCACTGCAGTCAGCATGGCTCCACATACCTGTGAACACCTTCCAGTAACCTTATTAAGTCACTCTCAGCTCGTCTAGCTGCTATCCGCGCTGCACACGCAGGTTACTCTGGATATTAGCTGGTGGTCACAACAATGTGACTCGACCGTGTATATGTTACACTGAGATAGCTTTGCATTGCCAACACCCACCTGATAACTCGTTGGTACACCTTTCTGTGCAAACACGGCTCACATACTTATGGGAACAGAGCAGATTCTACTTCTGCAGATATGGATGGAAATGGTCAGCTAACAGCTTCCGTTGGTTATCATCCCACAACACCATTCAGTGTCTGTGGGATGATAACCAACGGAACTAGAGCTTGCTAGGAAAAAGCTCCCCAGACAGGACACCACCTCCAACGACTTGTTGAACCCCAACTGTGCAGTCAGGGGATAGGGCCTCATGCTGTTTACGATATATTCCAATGCTGTCATCAGCATGGAGCAGCAGGAAACGAGACTCGTTACCCCAAACGACTTTCTTTCATTTGTCTAGGGTCCATCGCTGACGTTCCATTGTTTGCGATGACTGGGCGTCATCATGCGGACCCTCGTTAGTCTCCGGCAGTGGAACCCAAGGTGAACAAAAAGCACAGCGCATTGTGCATGTGAAAATAGGTTGAACTGCAAGCGCTGTTGTACTAGTAGGTGAGCTGAGGAACTGTTGCACGTCGTTGCTGAGCTAGCAATCGTGACATCTAAACGCGATGCTCACCTCTAGGATCAATCACGCGTGGCTGACCAATGTGAACCGTTTTGCTGGATGTCTGTGCATGGTTAATCCAGTCCTGGTACACATTTGATACAGTACTACGAAAGCAGCCAACAATTGCGGCTGTTTAAGTTATACTAACACCTGCTCTCCGGGCACCAAATATCTGGCCGCGGTTAAATTGTCTTACGTCCCCATGTTTTCCCATTACCGGCGTTACGCATTATGAACAGAAGATAGATGTGCATAATTTAAAGTAGCCGCTCGTAACGTTGGTATGACACAGTAAACGGGGAATGTTACTAAGGCACAGCTATTTCAGTATATAAATAACGTATTTTTTAAAACACTTCTCGTGACTTATTTACTGACTTTCCGTCGTGTAGACATATATATATATATATATATATATATCATCATTGTCAACCATTATCAATCCACTGCTGGACGAAGGTCTCCCCAAGTTTCCTCCACAACGGTCTGTCTTGTGCCAGTCTCCTTCAGGTCACTCCCGCATACTTTCGAATTTCATCCACCCATCTTCCATGTGGTCTTCTTCTGGGTATTTTCCTGTCCCTTGGAATCCAATCTAAAATTTCGGCTGCCCATCGATGGTCTGTCCTTCTGGCAGTATGTCCAGCTTAATGCCATTTCAGGGATTTAACTCTGATCATGATGTCTTCCATCATTATTTTTCGGATCCACGAGTTCCTCTTCTTATCTCTCCTGGTTACACCAAGCATGCAACTCTCCATACTGCTTTGAGTTGTCTGAAGCCTTTGTATGTCTCTTTTAGTTAAGGTCCACGTCTCTGCACCATACGTAAGCACTAGAAGGATGCATTGATCAAACACTTTTCTTTTAAGACATAATGGCATATTCCTCTTGAAAATTATGCTGTTTCTTCCAAAAGCTCTCCAAGCAAGTTTTGTACGCCGATTAATTTCTTCATCAATGTAACCCTCACTTGATATCTGCTGTCCAAGATAAACGTACGTTTCTGTTTTCTCCAGCTTTTCTCCATCAATCGATAAATCTTCATTTCTTGTAAAAGCATTGAACATCACTTTTGACTACTGAAAGTTCATTTTTAATCCCACTTCTTTACTCTTGTCAGAATTGTTCCTGGATCATACTCTGCAGCTCTGATGGGGTAGTTGCCAAAATGACTACGTCATCAGCGAAACGTAGGTGGGTTAGATAATCTCCATTAATCTTTATCCCTTTGTTTTCCCAGTTCAGTGATTGAAAGACATTTTCCAATGTGGCATTAAAGAGCTTCGGAGATATGGTGTCACCTTGTCTCACTCCCTTTCCAATTTTTATGTCTGTTGTATTTTCAAACAGCCGAATCTTTGCACTTGCATTTTCATAGATGTTATTAATAATATTAATGTATGCATCTTCAACACCGCAGGATTTCAAAGCCATTGTAACTGCTGATGGTTTCACTGAATCAAAGAACTTTTCATAATCGACAAAGGCCATGCACAATGGAAGTTCATATTCCCTCGCTCTTTCAATTAGTTCTCTCAGTACGTGGATATGATCTACTGTGCTGTAGCCACTCCTGAATCCAGCTTGTTTTCTCGGTTGAGCCATGTCCAGTGTCACCTTCAAGCGGTGTGAAAGAACTTTAGGGAAGATTTTAAAAACCACTGATAGAAGGCTGATAGGTCTGTAGTTCCTGAGATCCTCAATGTCACCTTTTTTATGTAGCAAGATCGATGTAGCCTTGTTCCAATCCTCAAGAATCTTCCCTTCATTAAGGCATCGAGTGAAAATTTGGGCGAGTACTGTTTCGATTTCTCCACTTGCTTCTTGTATGATGTCTACAGTAATTCCATCTTCTCCTTGAGCTTTTCCCCGCTTCATGTTCTTGATTGCATGTGCAACTTCAGCTGGGAGGACCGGAAGAACTCTGGTACTGGTACCTGTTATGATGTCTGGAGTACATGTATCATCCCTTTCATATAATTTGGAGTAGAAATCTTTCACTCTTGTCAAAATTTCGCCTGTGTTTCTTGTTACAGAACCATCTTCTTTTCTCAGTGCCGTAATCTGTTTTCTTCCCTTACTGAGATGTCCCTTTGCTATCTTTAGGCTTTGGTTGTTTTCAATTGCTTTCCTTACTAGTTCACAGTTGAATTTCCTTGCGTCTTCAGTGATACATTTTCGTACTGTCTTGCATAGCTCTATATATTCCACTTTGGAAGTCACATCTTCTTTAGTTGTCCTCATCTCTCTTCTTTTTGCATCAACATTTTGGTTTTTCCTGATAATTTGTTCACATACAATTTGTTCTTAGACCCAGCTAATTTTGTTGCTGTTTCCATAAGAGCTTTGGTTACTTTTCTGTTAACTTCAGAAATATCCACTTCTTCCGATGTTAGGCATTCTAAAGCAGAGAATCTGTTCTTCAGTTCCAACTTGAAGGTATTATGGTGTTTTTTAAGGTTGGTTATGTCAATAGATTTTGTTTGTCTTATGAGCTTGCCACGTTCGAGTTTAGTGTTGAGGTGCATCTTACATCTCACCAATCTATGGTCACTACCTGTGTGGAATTTGTTTAGCACACTGCAGTCTTCTATGACGAATTTTTTGTTACACATAATAAAATCAATTTCACTTGTCGTCCCATTTATTTGTCTCCATGTCCATTTCCTGTGCGGCTTTTTCTTGAAAAAGGAGTTCAAGATGAAAAACCCTTCTGCCTCTGCAAACTGAACGAGAGTATTTCCACGCTGGTTTCTGTTGCCGTGACCGAATTTACCTACTGAATTTTCATTCTGTTGCCGTTGCCCTATTTTTACATTGAAGTATCCCATAATTATCCTTAAGTGCTGCTTACCTTTATTATTTAGATGACGAATTTCCTCATAAAATTCTTCAATTTCTTCTTTAGGATGACTTGTGGTGTGTGCATAAGTTTGAATACTCTGAGCCTGGTATCTTCCCGAGAGTTGGATAACGAGTCGTGCAGCTCTGTCAGAGGAACTTTCAACTTCTACAATTTTATTCTTCAGTTTCTTGTTTATTATAAAACCAACACCACTAGTTCTGCTAGTATCAGTCCCACGGTAGTAGAAGAGATGTCCACTTTTTAGTTCAATGAGATCTTCTCCTTTTCTCCTTTTCTCCTTACCTCACTTAGCCTGACCATGTCCCACTTGATCCTTTGTAGTTCCTCTTCCAATTCAAGAAGCCTTGAATCAGAAGATAGGGAGCGTCCATTATACGTAGCCAAGGTCATCATCAGATGGCAGCCTAGTCCGGTCCTCCGGGGATTCTTACCACCCTCTGCCTTCATGTCGCACTGGCCGCTGCCTTGGCCAGGTACATTACAGCTGCCGGAGACTGAGGGCCAAGATTTAAGTTGTGGAGTCATTTTGGAGGGGTTTGGCCATAACTCACCACGCTGGCCAAGCGGGGTAGTGAGTCTGGGATAGCATTTCCTCTAATCCCGATGGTATAGTTATACCGCTATTGGCGGTCGTCAGAGCCCCTTTAGTGGGAACGGGATGTACCACGAGAAGGCGGGTTTGACATTTGTCAAGGAGAGGCTGTGATGTTACGCATCACCTGACCTTACATCCCTTATATCATCATCATCATCATCATTGTCAACCATTATCAATCCACTGCTGGACGAAGGTCTCCCCAAGTTTCCTCCACAACGGTCTGTCTTGTGCCAGTCTCCTCCATGTCACCCCTGCATACTTTCGAATTTCATCCACCCATCTCCCATGTGGTCTTCTTCTGGGTCTTTTCCTGTCCCTTGGAATCCAATCTAAAATTTAGGCTGTCCATCGATGATCTGTCCTTCTGGCAGTATGACCAGCCCATTGCCATTTCAGGGATTTAACTCTGATCATGATGTCTTCCACTCTTGTCATTTTTCGGATCCACGAGTTCCTCTTCTTATCTCTCCTGGTTACACCAAGTATGCACCTCTCCATGCTTCTTTGAGTTGTCTGCAGCCTTTGTATGTCTCTTTTAGTTAAGGTCCACGTCTCTGCACCATACGTAAGCACTGGAAAGATGCATTGATCAAACACTTTTCTTTTAAGACATACTGGCATATTGCTTTTGAAAATTATGCTGTTTCTTCCAAAAGCTCTCAAGGCAAGTTTTGTACGCCGATTAATTTCTTCACCAATGTGACCCTCACTTGATATCTGCTGTCCAAGATAAACGTACGTGTCTGTTATCTCCAGCTTTTCTCCATCAATCGATAAATCTTCATTTCTTGTAAAAGCATTGAACATCACTTTTGTCTTCTGAAAGTTCATTTTTAATCCCACTTCTTTACTCTTGTCAGCAAGTTCCTGGATCATACTCTGCAGCTCTGATGGGGTAGTTGCAAAAATGACTATGTCATCAGCAAAACGAAGGTGGGTTAGATAATCTCCATTAATCTTTATCCCCTTGTTTTCCCAGCTCAGCGACTGAAAAACACCCTCCAATGTGTCATTAAAGAGCTTCGGAGATATGGTGTCACCTTGTCTCACTCCCTTTCCAATTTTTACGTGTGTTGTATTTTCAAACAGCCTAATCTTTGCACTTGCATTTTCATAGATGTTATTAATAGTATTAATGTATGCATCTTCAATACCGCAGGTTTTCAGAGCCATTGTAACTGCTGATGGTTTCACCGAGTCAAAGGCTTTTTCATAATCGATAAAGGCCATGCACAATGGAAGTTCATATTCCCTCGCTCTTTCAATTAGTTCTCTCAGCACGTGGATGTGATCTATTGTGCTGTAGCCACTCCTGAATCCAGCTTGTTCTCTCGGTTGAGCCATGTCCAGTGTTACCTTCAAGCGGTGTGAAAGAACTTTAGTGAAGATTTTATAAACTACTGATAGGAGGCTGATAGGTCTGTAGTTTCCGAGATCCTCAATGTCACCTTTCTTATGTAGCAGGATCATTGTAGCGGTGTTCCAATCCTCAGGAATCTTTCCTTCATTAAGGCAACGAGTGAAAATTTGGGCGAGTACTGTTTCGATTTCTCCACTTGCTTCTTGTATGATGTCTACAGTAATTCCATCTTCTCCTGGAGCTTTTCCTCGCTTCATGTTCTTGATTGCATGTGCAACTTCTGCTGGAAGGACTGGAGGAACTCTGGTACTGGTATCTTTCATGATGTCTGGAGTGCATGTATCATCCCTTTCATATAATTTGGAGTAGAAATCTTTCACTCTTGTCAAAATTTCGCCTCTATTTCTTGTTACAGAACCATCTTCTTTTCTCAGTGCCATAATCTGTTTTCTTCCCTTACTGAGATGTCCCTTTGCTATCTTTAGGCTTTGGTTGTTTTCAATTGCTTTCCTCACTAGTTCACAATTGAATTTTCTTACGTCTTCAGTGATACTTTTTCTTACTGTCTTGCAGAGCTCTATATATTCCACTTTGGAAGTCACATCTTCTTTAGTTGTCCTCATCTCTCTTCTTTTTTGCATCAACATTTTCGTTTTTCCTGATAATTTATTTACATGCAACTTGTTTTTAGACCCAGCTAATTTTGTTGCTGTTTCCATAAGAGCTTTGGTTACTTTTCTGTTAACTTCAGAGATGTCCACTTCTTCCGATGTTAGGCCTTCTAAAGCAGAGAACCTGTTTTTCAGTTTCAACTTGAAGGTATTATGGTGTTTTTTAAGGTTGGTTATGTCAATAGATTTTGTTTGTCTTATGAGCTTGCCACGTTCAAGTATAGTGTTGAGGTGCATCTTACATCTCACCAATCTATGGTCACTACCTGTGTTGAACTTGTTTAGCACACTGCAGTCTTCTATGACGAATTTTTTGTTACACATAATAAAATCAATTTCACTTGTCGTCCCATTTGGATGTCTCCATGTCCATTTCCTGTGTGGCTTTTTCTTGAAGAAGGAGTTCAAGATGAAAAACCCTTCTGCCTCTGCAAACTCAACGAGAGTATTTCCACGCTGGTTTCTGTTTGCAGTGACCGAATTTACCTACTGAAGTTTCATTCTGTTGCCGTTGCCCTATTTTTGCATTGAAATCTCCCATAATTATTTTCAAGTGTTGCTTACCTTTATTATTTAGATGACGAATTTCATCATAAAATTCTTCAATTTCTTCTTCAGGATGACTTGTGGTGCGTGCATAAGTTTGAATAATCTGAGCCGGGTATCTTTTCGAGAGCTGGATAACAAGTCGTGCAGCTCTGTCAGAGGAACTTTCAACTTCTACAACTTTATCCTTCAGTTTCTTGTTTATTATAAATCCAACACCACTAGTTCTGCCAGTATCTGTCCCACGATAGTAGAAGAGATGTCCACTTTTCAGTTCGATGAGATCTTCTCCTTTTCTCCTTACCTCACTTAGCCCCACGATGTCCCACTTGATCCTTTGTAGTTCCTCTTCCAATTCAAGAAGCCTTGAATCAGAAGATAGGGAGCGTCCATTGTACGTAGCCAAGGTCAGCATCAGATGGCAGCCTAGTCCGGTCCTCCGGGGATTCTTAGCACCCTCTGCCTTCATGTCGCACTGGCCGCTGCCTTGGCCAGGTACATTCCAGCTGCCGGAGACTGAGGGCCAAGATTTAAGTTGTGGAATCATTTTGCAGGGGTTTGGCCATAACTCACCACGCTGGCCAAGCGGGTTGGTGAGTGTGGGATAGAATTTCCTCTAATCCCGATGGTATAGTTATACCGCTATTGGCGGTCGTCAGAGCCCCTTTAGTGGGAACAGGATGCACCACGAGAAGGCGGGGTTGACATTTGTCAAGGAGAGGCTGTGATATTACGCATCACCTGACCTTACATCCCTTATATATATATAAATATATATATACGAGGGCTGTACCGAAAGTACTGCAAAAGTTGTCATAATTTTTTATTAACTGACAGAGGTTGTTCAAATTGCACATGTTGGTGGAGTCTCTAAACAAAAGTACTGCTCAGCATAGTCCCCATAACAAGCGGTGCATTTGCGCCATCGATGAACCAACTCTCGAAACCTCCCTGAAAGAATTCAGGTGTGGACTGCTGTGCCCACTTCTTCACAGCCGCTTTCACCTCGTCTGTGTCATCAAATCGTTGTCCCCGGAGACTGTTCCATTAGACCGAACTGGTGAAAGTCCGGGGGGGGGGGCGCCAGATCTGGGATATACGCTGAATGGGGGACCCCGACAACCCTAATTTGCTGATCACCTTATTTATTTGCAAAGATGTGTATGGTCTCGCATTGTCATGGTGAAAGTAGATTTTTTTCAGATTCTTGTTCGGTCTCTTCCTCCTTATGGCTTCTCTATACTTCTTAAGTGTCTCAATGTACCGCTTGCTGGTCACGGTACGACTACGTTCCAGAAAATCAAAGAGAATGACACCCGTGTCATCCCAAAAAAAACAGTCACCATCACTTTTTATGCTGATCGCTGGCTCTTGAACTTCTTAGGCCTTGGTGAAGAGGTGTGACGCCATTCCAGGGATTGATTCTTCGTTTTCGCATCGTACAGATACGCCCACGTTTCATCTACTGCCACCAGATCGAAAATAAAACTTGTCTTCATTGGCTTCAAACCATTCCAGCAGATCAGAGCAGACTTCTACCTTTCTCTCCTTCAAATCGGGTGTCAACTGCCGAGATACCCATTTTGCACACACTTTCGGATACCCTAAGTCTTCCACCATCTTCTGTATGTCATTGTGACCAGAGTCCAGTTGTGCAACAAGCTCACGGATTGTGTCTCGTCTCTCCGCGCGAATCAATTCATCCACACGCTCACGATTCGTGTCAGTCTTTGCAGATGATGGTCTTCCACTGCGTGGTTTGTCTTCAATGCTGATTTCCCTTTCTTTGAACTTCTTCATCCGTCTGTGCATATTGCTCTTGTCAATGGTGTCATCTGCGTAAACATTCTGAAGCCTTCTGTGGATGTCGGACAGTCTGCACTATTCCTTCGTCAAGAATTCAACGACGGCGCGTTGCTTCTGCTCGGAATCTATTATTTACATGCAGTGAAGAAGGGTTACTATAGAGGAAGAGTTTCTCTACGAATACATGCGATTTGAGCAACCTCCGTCAGTTAATAGAAAAGTTGTGCCCACTTTTGCATTACTTTCGGTACAACCCTGGTACATATATATATACTCTTTACAAAAAATAAATATATAAATAAATAAAAGGAAAGAACGAGGCACCCAGAAAGAATCATCCAATTCAGATGAAAATTGGTAAGTACAGTGTACATGTATGGAAAAAGAAATTACAATAATTCCAGAGTAGTTGGGCTATTTATTCGGATAAAGCGACTACACGAGCGGAACAAATCAACACGTCGCAGCGCTACCTCTGGCTCGGATATAAGCGGTTACCCGGTGTGGCATCGACCATATAGTTCACTGATAGTATTCTGAGATACAGGATGCCAGATGGTGTCCACGTTGCTGGCCAGTTCGCTGACATTCCGGGATGGGCGTAGGTGGCGTCCCATCATGTCCCAAATATGTTTGATCGGTGAGAGGTCACGCGATCGGGCTGACCATAAAAGGGTGTCGACATTACCGAGGCAAGCCTGGGATAGCCGTGCGTTTGTGGCTGGCATTGTCCAGTTGAAAAATTGCTAGGTGATGCTGCAACAGGAATGGCAGCTTACAAGTCGTAAAATGTCGTCGCCGTACGGTTGAGCCGTGAGGGTGGGCCGGAGAACTACCAAGCGTGTTCGGCTATCGTAGGAAATGGCTTTCCAGACAGTCACTCCCGGAGTGCGAGCAGTGTTCCGTTCCATGGAAGACAACACGATGGACACTATCCCACGTTGATCTGGCCCGAAACCACGGTTTCGGCGATGCTCGCTGGCCAATAGTGGGCGGCTGAGTGGCCTCCTCGAATGTAGTCCCCGTTCCGCAATTCGCCTGGCAACTGTCCAGATGGTCACTTCCGTAACTGTAGACGACACAACACGACCACAAATTGTCGAGAGCGACGAAATAGGTACTGTTTGTGTGGCTATCACTATCACTCGATCCTTCGTGTTGTGTCGTTGCCCTAGGCCGTCCAATGCCCGCGTGCCGTTGGGCTGTGCCCTTCTCGACCCATTGGCGCCCACATCGTCAGATTGCCCTTCGCTCCAACCCAAATGCCTCGCGATAGCGATACGGCAAATTGACCAACCGGCTTATCTCCTCAGTCCGTGGAGGTTAATGCCACCCCGATCCGCTGTCAAAATTGTCCCGGGCTACTTGGATTTTTTTTTTATTTATTCGTTTGTCTGTTTGTTTTCGACAAAAAGTGTATATGCATTTTTGATGCTATGAAAACGGTGCGTGGTTGCGAAGTTTGGTTTCCTCTTGAACCCAGAGTGTTAAATTCCATTGTCGAAAGCTTCAAAATGATATATAACACGACAGAGTGTAAACTGTAGATATCTTAAACCAAAATTTACTAATACTTCCTCACTAACACACTTGTGATTCAGCTTTTCTATCTACACCATTGTGATGCCATGTCTTGAATCCCCCTGAGAAAAAAATTAATTTGGTTTCGAGGAGGCAAAACAGTCTTGAACCCCAGGTTAAACATCGAGGATGTTTTGGAAGTGTTTCCCAGGTAAAAAATGTGCCATGGATCAGAAAAGTGGTAGTCCGAAGGCGCAAATCCGGACTAAAAACAAGGTGGGGCATTAGTTTCAAACTCTCCAGTTCCTGTATCGGTTTCTTTAGTTGACGGGGTACAAAGAGCAGGAGCATTATCCTGTTGGAGGATAACTCATTTACGGTTCACCAGAGCAGGATACTTTCGATTTAAAGCAGTATACATCCCCTGCAACTGGCCACAGTATAGTTGCCGATTAGTGCATCGTCCGTCTGAAACCCCCTTAATGTCAGGAATTAGTACATCTTATTGTTATGATTCAATTTCACTTTGTATGTACCGGACTGTTGCTCAGTGTGGTCATGAGCAACGCGAATAAATTCAATGATTTGTGCTTAAATAAATGTATACTCTCGAATCATTCGTTTTGTTTCACACCCACAAAGATCTTGGCTTGCGAAAGATGCACAGCATAAATTATTTACATAGAGTACCAAGGTACTCTCTCCATTTCTTTTCTCTCCCTAGAGTCTTGTTTTATATCTCTATACTCAACACTCTTGACCTTATAACGAAGTAAATTTCTCCGTCATTTCTGTCCACGCCAGGATTCGAACCCGGATCCCCTCATTCCGGAATAAGTCACTCTACCAATTGAGCTACGCGGACGTTTGTTCTGACTACTATCTGCCTTTATGTCATGTGCGTCCTTCGGGCAGGTACGTCACATCTTCTGGTACGTTACAACCTAGCTTTTCATTTTCCTTCGACTCATTCTCACCGTTGCCAAAACCCACAAGTCGTTCGGAAAAGAAAATGTGCCGTTCAATAGAAAAGTGCTTAACCGAGAATTAACGAAATTTACCAAAGAAGCAGGAATTCAAAAGGTACGTTTAACTAGAGGTCTGATGTAGGAACATTTCTCACTTCAAGGGTTTAAAGAGTCGCCCGTCTCTAGTTTAACGACACTTGTTCGAAGGTAAATGAGATCCAGCACCGCTGAGAAAACACACAGACCATTTCTTTTTCGAATACGGGTCCAACTAGGATTATTGGCAAGAATTCTTCGCCTCTATCCACTCGACCACCACCTGTGATTTCAAGATGTGGTATCCGAAATGTGATAGTTTATGACACGCATGATCATAGAATACTATCGCTCAACGGGATTTCCACGAAAAATATACAGACCTGGAAGCACGTGCAAGAAATTTGGAGAATTTCCGCTCAAAACAACATATGTACCGAATTATCAAACATTTTAGTCCAAGAATTTCCATTATAAAATTGTGATAGCAATCATCAGTTGTACACTCTTGATTTTCGCCACGAAATCTTTCTTTCTCCTCCATGTTCTGAAAATTGCTTTTTCTTATAACATCTGATGACGGAACATTTCTCACCGGACAAAAAAACCTTCTTGAAGCGCTTAAAAGCAGGTGATGTATATCAAGAAACGCACGTTTAAGATTTACTTACATCCCTTGCTGTAACCTGAAAGCTTCCAAGCGCAACTGCAGGTTGCCTGATGCTGTTGCTATAAAATGTACATTTAAACTTCTTCTTATTTCTTTTTTGTGCCTTTACCATCTCCTTCCTTCCCTTCGTCCTTTCAAGAAAGCATTTCTTTTAGTACTTAGTGCATGCATGACTGGGAATTAATATTAAGGTTCTCCGACGAATCTGATGTTTCTGGCTCTTCAGAAGCTGCACTCAAAGATTTCCACACTTCTTACAAGCTCCATCATCATTTATTCTGAAACATATTTCTCATGAAAATGTTTCTCCGGAGCTGCAACACTACATTTAACAATAAGAATTCAACTTTTCTTCCGATACTCGTTTATATTTCTTTCTTTCAAGTAGCTTTATGCAGCGCACCTGTAAATGTTCTTCATGCATTTAAGTAGAGAGATAATGAGAAATTTTGATGGTTGCTCCATTTGCGGTTCCTCTGGAGAAATCGTTCCTGATTCGAGTGGTTATTAGGGAACTTAAATATCTCCACAAAATATGACTGAAATCAGCGTGCTTTTCCTATTTGAGCAACATAAATAAATTGCATATCTGTGAATATATGAACTGAATTTTTGGTCTATTTCTTTCAAAGGTGTTCATGCCTGATATAAAACCCCTTTCATGAGCTCGATATTTTTATCACTTATCACATTTCCTGCTTCTTTTTACTTTCATTTCCCGTTTAATTTCATATGTCAAGGCAATATTCAACCAGATCCAATTTGAACAGACCGATCACAATCACCGTCACTATGATGTTCATCGAAATCACATAATGTGCAGTATAAATTAGATGAAATCTTTTAAAACGTTTCTTTTCAAGTTACTTTTTTTCACAATTAATACAAGTTCCTTGCGGGACTGCATTTGCTCCATGAACAGGGGCATCGCTTCAAACGAAAAGTGCAAAACTATGTCATGGCGTTGTTCTATGGAAATTAGAATGAAAATCGTATGAAACTCCACAAATAAGTCATTTGCCGACAATACACTACCAGACCGATCCTTTTAAGCACATCGTAATATGATACCTGTGAAATGAAATATACTCATACACTGACGGAAAAAAATCCCAACACCACGAAAAAATAGTTGTAGAGGAATGAAATGGCGGCAATACATTTGTATAGGTAACATATTTAATCGATTAAGGTTTCAAGATCACAGCTTATTGTAAGCGCGAGAAGAGCCATTTTAAATGTAAAATGCTGGTACATTAATAACCGGTGTAACCGCCAGAATGTTGAATGCAAGCACGCAAACGTTCATGCATTGTGTCGTACTGGTGCTGAATGTCAGTTTGTGGGATGGAGTTCCATGCCTGTTGCACTTGGTCGGTCGATACAGGGACGGTTAATGCTGGTTAGGGATGACGCTGGAGTTGTCGTCCAATGATATCCATACGTGCTCGATTGGTGAAAGATCTGGTAATCTAGCAGGCCACGGCAACATGTCGACACTCTGTAGAGCATGTTGGGTTACAACAGCGGTATGCGGGCGAGCGTTATCCTGTTGGAAAACACCCCCTGGAATGCTGTTCGTGAATGGCAGCACAACAGGTTGAATCACCAGACCGACGTACAACTGTGGCGTCAGGGTGCGTGGGGTAACCACGAGAGTGCTCCTGCTGTCATAGGAAATTGCTCCCCAGACCATAACTCCAGGTGTAGGTCCAGTGTGTCTCGGCAGCAGAGAGGTTGGTTGCAGGCGCTCACCTGGCCTCCTTCTAACCAACACACGGATTCGCGCTAATATTCTCGAGTATACGGTTTCGCGTCTGCACATCCGACGATATTGAAGCAACTATAATACAGGAATTCCCCGGATGGCGCTGCAGGTCACATTTTTAATTCCGTGTTGTTTCAAACGTAACAGCGGTACCCTCTGGGTGTTCTAGCCAAAATGAGCACCGCTTGCAGTCCCACGGAGCTGTGCATTTCAACGTTGTGATACGAGTTGCTGTTATATTGGGATTTTGGGGGAGATTTTTTTATGTGTTTCTAATGAAACTCGCCTGAACTTTGCCCTGTGTTGCTAAAATTAATTCCCTTGAGCAATATTTTCTTGAAGAGAAGGTTCGTTCTTTCGTTCAGTAAACAAAACATAGTTAGTAATATTTGCAGTTGCAGGAGTGCTGTATTAGCAGCGGACACTCCATGTCGTTAAAGCAACTGTAATACAAATTTCTCTAGATGGCGCAACAGGTCATGTTTTATTTCCTTGTAGTTTCAAAGCAGTGGCTAAACTTCCAAGAGTGCACGCTCTGAAAAGAGCACCACTAGTCATACTTGGTTGCGTTTGGAATAGCATGAAGTCATAAACACAATTCAACGTTCTGCTACGAGTTACTGTTTTACTGTCTTTTCGTCGCTAAGTGAATCGACGTGTTTATGAGCACAGATTTAAATACACAATTTGAATGTTGATAATCATTTAGGATGGGGAACACTGTTGATGATGTGCTAAGTGTCTCATTTTCAACCAGAGCTTTTGCAGATTGTGTAGACATAGTTAAAGAAGGTAAGCCTCGTTCTGTATTTAAAAATCATAAACAAATGCCAAAAATTCGTTCATCGCACTAGTATTTGCACAGGAAATTTAGATTTTCCTTACATTGGAGTGTATATAATACACAACCTAAATGGGCACGCGTCGCCACTGTACATACACGGGTGAGTCATCACATTATTACCACCTGCCTAATAATATGTAGGGCCCCTTTTAGCCCGCACAAGAGCGGCCACAGGCGAGACTTCTATTCGATGAAGTGGCGATAAGTATCCAGGGGTATCTGGTACCATAATGTCAACAGCAGGTCCTCCACTTCCCGTACATTTCGGGGTGGTGGTGATTTACCGCAAGCCCGCTTTTCCAAGTCGAACCACAAATGTTCAATTGGGTTCATGTCAGGTAAAATTTGGAGGCCTGAGCATTAACAGAAAGTCACCAGCATGTTCCTCGAACCACTCTTTGACGATTCTGGCAATGTGGCATGACGCATTCTCCTGTTGGCAATGGCCATCACCAGCAGGGAACACAGCTGCTATGAATGAGTGAACTTGGTCCGCAACGATGTTCAGATACCTGACAGCCGTCAGGGATTATGCAATTGGGATAATGAGGCATAAAGTGTCCCAAGAAAACATCGCCCACAGCATAACACCGCCGCCGGCATCCTGTTTCCGCCCAACAGTGCATCCAAATGCCATAGCCTCCTTTGGTAATCGGTATATCCGCGCTCCGCCGTCTATGTGATGCACCAGGAATCTTCAATCGTCAGACCGGCCCACTTCTTTTCCAATAATCTACGGTCCAATCTCGATGATCTTGGGACCATTTCATGCGGTGTTGGCGATGGCGTGTAGTTAGCATGGGGATCCGGATGGGTCTTCCGCTACGCAGGCGCATGCCCAGAAGGCTGCGATGAACTGTGTGTTGTGACACATTACCCTGATCACCACTGTTGTAGCTGCGGGTGATTTGTCGCACTGTGTCCATGCGGTTGCTGTGAACTATGCGCGACAGTCAACGCTCCCCTCTGGCACCAGTGAGCTGAGGATGACATACGGCGGGACAACGGTTCGTCGTTTGGTTATCTATGCACCACTTTTGATACGTAGTCACTTCAACGGCACATGAGCAATTCACAAGCGGCGCCGTTTCCGAGATCGTAGTTCCGATGCGCCGTGCCATCACAATTTGTCCTTTATCACACTGCGATAAATCGTCAGCTTTTCCCATTCTGACTTTTAGCACTGTACTAATTGAAAGCCGATGCTCGGGGTGTATATATATTGCTCTGTGAACTTCACCTGCGCCATCGTTTGGTCTCTAGTTGCGCTCATTTATCTAGGCTGGTGGTGGTCACAATGGAACGGCTGCTCGGTGTATATCGTGAGGTTAATAGCCACCAACGTGAGCAACCCTACATAAGCAGTCGACAACCCATAATTTATTGCCATTAGTTCCAGGGATGGAAGAGAACAAGTGCCGGAAGACAATCACAGCACCCATACCACACCCTTAACTCAAACCTCGGCACACTCGGTCGAAAAGTTAGAAACTAGCGCTTAGACTTCTGCCCCACCAGACTGATACCATTTTCAATTCGCATCAATTAGTTGCGGCTTCTCGATAGGGAACATTATTTTCTCAGTTTCTTGTAACCGTGCACTTAATACGACCAGCAAGGTAGACATTTCTCGTTCTGAAAAGTACAAGTCGGCCAGTCATGCATTAAGGGGGATTTGAACCCGTGACCGGGTTGTATATACACTGCTGGCCACCCAAAATGCAACACCAAGAGAGAAGCATCCGATTGGCCTGAAATTCGCAGCATGCGTCGCCCGCGAAAGGACATGCAAACGATTAGCAAATCATGTACGCCCGGCACGCCACCGAGAAGCACTATAAGAAGGGTGCACAGAAGGCGGGGTGTAAGTAGTGGAAGTGTGTTGTGCTGCCGGACCTGTGCGTGGAAAGCTTCCTGATGCCTCGTCGCAGAATACGGTAGTCATTCCATTACGTTTCAGAGTTCGAAAGAGGAAGAATAGTGGCTCATCGCGACAGCGGTTTATCGTACCGAGACATCGGCGCCCGTGTGGGACGACATCCAGCCACATTGAGGCGAGTATGGATTCGGTGGGTGCAGGAGGGACGAACGGACCGACGTGAGCGATTGCCTAAGCTGCGGTACGCCACCGAACGAGAGGATCGGCATGTTGTGCGGCGGGCATTGACGGCTCGCACCGCCGCATCACAAACGTTAGCGTAGAAATTAGGGTGTGTTACGCAACAACCTGTGTCAGCACGTACCGTTCGATTTCGTCTGCAGGAACAGTGACTTATCGCATGGCGCCCATTGCTCCAATTACCATTGACGTTACACCACCGACGAGTACGGTGGCAGTGGGCCGTTGAACGCCGCACCTGGACTACGGAATAGCACGACATTGTCTTCTCCGACGAATCCCGCTTCTGCCTGCAACACCACGATTGTCGGATCCGCGTGTAGCGGCACCGCGGCGAGAGACTGTATGACGTCTGCATTATGCATCGCCATACCGGTCCGTCGCCTGGCGTTATGGTTTGGGGCGCAATTGGATATGGCACCCGCACCCCTCTGGTACGCATCGCCGGTTCACTCAACAGCCACCGCTACATCTCCGACGTTTTGGAGCCTAATGTACTACCTTACCTACCGGACCAGCCAGCCACCACGTTTCAACAGGACAATGCGCGCCCGAAAGTGGCACGCCTCGTGCAACAATTATTCACGGCCAACCAGGTGCCACTGCTGCCGTGCCCGCCTGTTCTCCCGATATGTCGCCCATCGAACACGTCTGGTCTCTGATCGGCAACCGAGTGGCCCGGCAAGCACCACCCGCGGCTACGCCTGATGAACTGTTGCAACGTGTGGAAGCAGCCTGGACCGACATACCCCAAGCCTACATCCAAAGCCTCTTTCGTTCGATGCCGCCGCGTGTAGCGGCCGTTATTGCCAGCCATGAGGCCACACGAATTATTGATGTCTGCGTGTTCCACATGTCGCGCGGGCCTGTAAGCTCAATCGTTTCATCTTTGTATCTGTTGTTATGTGTCCAGTAAATCTTACTTTGCTAACTTGTGTCCTTCTTGGTGTTGCATTTTGGATTGCCAGCAGTGTATATTGCTCTATATATATTTATTTATATATAATAGCTCAAGGTGGTTGCTTCGTGGGGTCTAGGGCCCATGCATTTAACTTGTGCTGCACATGAGAGAAAAGACATGGATGTTGTGTTTATCATTCCCTCGCTGCCCATCTCCTTTCCCTGGAACCAGTGGCCCTAAACTGTAGATGAGTGGCTCCTTATGGCTATAACTACTGATGGCGGTCATTAAAACGAAAAGAAAAACCGCAAGTTATCACAGTTCTATCTTTTTTTTTTTCTGTTGTGACATCCTACGCCGAACAGCCAAACGAGCAGCCTAATATGATGTTGGTCCTCCACGTACGTGCAAAGCAGCTGTTACTCGGCGAGACAAGGACGCTACAAGATTTTCCTTTTGTTGGGTGTTTAACGACCACCGCGAGCAACTAAATGGATTATAAGCAGTCGCCTGCCCCTTATTTAAGGGAACTGGTTCCAGGGAAGGGCGAAAGCCTTTGCCATGAGTCAAGCACAACATCCATACCTCACCGGCATTCAAACCCAGACCTATCTCGGACGAACAGTCAGAAGCCAGCTCTTAGACCTCTGCGCGAACGGGGCCACACAAAATTTCTAAAGGCGTCTGTGGTATATGGTACCAAACGCTACCAGAAGATCCTTCAACTCTTGTAAGTTTCGTGGTTGAGCTGGAGCAGATCATATTTGCTGTTCCAAAACGAACCACAGATGCTCGATTGCATTCAGATCTAGAGAATTTGAAGACCAGGGCAATACCTAGAAGTCTTCCTCGTGTTCTGCGAACAATTTTCGAACAATCCGGGCTTCGTGGCATGGTGCATTATCCTTCTGAAAGAAGTCAACACTACAGGAGGATACCGTTTCAATGAAAGGATGTATCTGTTCTGCAGTATACGTCATAGTTTCCTGCACAGAATCCCTGAATCCCGGGTTTCCCAGCGGAACATTGCTCAAAGCATTCCGCCAGCGGCTTGTTATCGTCCCACGATGCATCCTGGTGCCAACACTTCCCCAAGTAAACAATGCACAAGTACCTAGGTGCGACAGGAAATGAAATGCATCGCATCAGACGACTTTCTTCCAATCATTAAGGTCCAGTTTTGATACTCGCGTGCCCATTGTAAGCACTTTCGACGTTGAACCGCGGTTAGCATGGGCACTCAGAACGGCCTGTGGCTACGCAGCCCCATTTTCAGCAAGTTCGAAGTACTGTGTGTTGTGACTCATTACTCCAGTCACCAGCATTCAAATTACCGGCGAGTTTCGCCACAGTATCCCTTCGGTTGGCTCGCACCATACGGGATATTCTTCACTCATATCTCGCATCGATAAGCCGTGGTCGGACCACACCTTGCCTGAATTTCGTGGTTTTCCCATGTTAGGACCATTTTTTGAAGTTAGTAACCACGGTTGACAGTGAACAGCACCCTAAAAGCCTTACCGTGCCGGAAACGCTCTGACCCACTCGTCTGGCCACTACAATTTGGCCTTTATCAAATCCCCACGCTTTGCTATCAGAAGAACAATAATAACACGGATTAACAGAGTTCAGTTGAGGTGTTATTTCATGACCTTTGCACGCATTGTCATTTACCTACAGTCGCTTCGATTTGCTTAAAGATGCTTTGGTCATAATGTTTCGGCTCTTCGTTGTATATGGCCTTTCTTTACTTGAGTTTTACTTTTCTCCCATCGATACACCCATACAAACACACGCACATGTACATATGCATCCGTCATGTATAGTTTTCAACTCCCCGTTCTCAGAAACCCATGCTCCCTAAATGGCGTCTGAGATGCTATCTTCAATCTCCTTTTTGCTAAGAACCTCAATTTTAACTCGATTTCCGAATGTTACCTCAAAATAGGAATATTGATCGAAGTCCTTTCACCTGACAAAGTGAAACATTGAGAATACAAAAGAGCGCATATTTCTGTAGTAAGAAAGAAGAAAAAACACCATTCTCTCCCAGGAATTTGCATCATTTTTTGTACGATCCCCATTTCCTCTCTGCATTTTTGCTCCCTGTTTTGTTTTTGAATACTTCCCAAACAAGCAAATAAATATGAGAAGATTCCTGGCGATGCATCAAGAGCAACTCCTTGAACGTTCTACTTAACAGCAATGTCAAGAAGACCTCTTCCATCATTGTAAGTTGATCACACTTCATTAGCTTAGAGCTTTTTCTCCTCATCAGAGTTGTGTGCTTTGAATCTTTTGTCAACCTTTAGATCGTGACATCTTCATTTTTTACGGATGTTCGTAGGGAACGGAAGAAAAAATGTTTTAGTAAAACGATAAAAAAAACGAGAAAAAAATTGATACGAAAAAAGTTTCGCAATTTGCCTTGCAGAAAGGAAATTTTGAGTGCTGCCTTTTATTTTTCTTTCCAGGAGGTATTAGAATTCGTTTCTGTTTCGAATACTTCAGTCTCAGTCGCTAAACTGTCCGCAATAATAAATGCCGTACTTATTTCTTTTTGAGGTGCAGTCGAGCAATTAAGTGGTATTTAAAATTAATAACGAATAACAATACCCCAACTGTACTTAAATAGTATAACTATACTAGTGATCCGAAATTTCTTGCTGTCTACCTTTCTTGAAAAAGCCATCTGGTCGATGTGCTAAAGCTTGAAAACTTAGATTTCTATTCTATGCCAAGAAATTTCGGATCACTAGTATAGTTATACTATTTAGGTATTTCAAATATTTTGCTGCTCTTCTCTTCTTTGATAACTTAAAAATGATTCATCCTGCTTCGTAAATTAAAACGCGATGATCATAATATTTACTTGTAATTGAGCAAAATGATTTAGCGAACAACACCTTTTTTCCCACTCTAATAAAATGGAGAAAGATTATGTCTTCGAATTATAACTAGGGAGTTTAAAAGTCGCCCATTTCTTCCAGATAATGAAAACAATTAGTACAATTAGGATTTAAATACGGAAATACACTTAACTGTTGGATCCTCTTTCACCTGGTTCTATTCCTCTAGCAGCCACTGGCAAACATAAAGTGAACTTCAGTGCTCTTTGTTTTCTAGTCCGAATTTGCTCTCCAAAAGATGCAACGAAATTGCCAAATGAGGAGCCAGCGAGATTATTTTTTTCTTTGCTGCTCCGTTTTCTATTTTTTTTTCATTTAATATAGCGCATCTTTAAAAGCTCTAATTTGACCCACTGGTTCCAGGGAAGAGAAAGGAGCTTAGAAAAACAGATTCTTGCCAACCTAACTTCAGCAGCATGAAATTTAAGATTTCTCAGCTGAATGTGAGCAACCTCGCAATTAGCCAACTGTCCACTAATGACAGTTGCCCATGCCGTGATGTATCGTATCAGAGTACAATTATATGTGATTGTGGGTTTAACGGCCACCGGGAGCAACTCAATGGACTATAAGCAGTCACCCGTCCCTAATTTAGGGCTCCTGACACCAGGGAAGGGAAAGAGCTAGTGCCGTAAGACAAACACAACATCCGTACTTCACCGGGATTAGAGCCCCGAATCATCTCGGACGAATGATGAGAAGCCATCGCTTAGATCACTGCGTCACCGGGGCGGCGAATGTGTACAATTAACTGATATCAGCAGGAAGGAAAGATAGAAGAAAAAATGTTTACGCCAGAGATGGCGAACCTATGGCATGCGAAACATTTTTGTTGGAACAACGCATAGAGTGCTTGTCGCCTCTTGTTTCTTTAAACCACATTCATAATAAATAAATAATTATACACTGCTGGACAATTGCTAAGGACGAATCATAAACGGCTATATAGCGCATAAAAAAGTAAGTGTGGTTGGATGCCAAGTGAAATAAAATAATGTCAGAATGCCAGGACATTACAAGAAATACAATTTATTGTGCTCTGAAATCCAGAAGGCTTTGGAACGTGTTCAAGGGACAAACAGGCCCTTTTGTGCAGAATACGTAAACGTGAAAAAAATGCAATTACCGTCCGCAGGCGTTCCGGCGTAAGATGTCAATACGGGATATGACCACCATGGAGGGCGATGCAAGATTCCACACGTCGTGTCATGCTTTGCACAACATTATCAAGCAGCTGTTGGGATAATTTATCCCATTCCTCTGTCAGTGCACGGATGAGGGTGTCCTTGTTTATTGGAGGGCATTGGCGACCAGCAAGACTCCTCCCCAAAGCATCCCACACATTTTCAATGGGATTCAGATCTGGAGAACGTGCTGGCCATACGAGGCGTTGAATATCCTCGCTCTCAAGACACTCCTGGACAGCGACTGTTCGATGACATGTTGCGTTGTCGTCCATGAAAATGAATCTATCACCGGCAGCACCACGGAACATGTGAACATGAGGTAGCAGAACATCATTAATGTATCGTTGGCCAGTCATAGTCCCAGTTGGAAGCACATACAGGGACGTACGGCCATTGATCATGATGCCAGCCCATACCATGACACTACATGTCGGATATCGGTCCCTTTCCTGTATGTTTGCTGGACAATATGCAGTACCACTATCACGCCAGATCAGTTGTCGTCGACAATCAGACGATAGACTGTATCTACTCTCATCTGAGTAGAGGACAGCAGACCAGTCGTTATCAGTCCAATTGCGATGTTGATGGCACCATTGCAAACGGGCGGTACGGTGACTTCTGGACAATGGGATGCACACAACAGGACGGCGGGCGTATAGTCCTCCTTCATGCAAACGTCTGGCGACAGTTTTTCGGGAGATCCGCTTGCCAGTAGCAGCCATAAACTGATTTGCTACCTCACTAGCTGTGCTGCGCCGGTGTGTTTTTGTTGATAACACTATGTACCGATCTTCTGCAGGTGTCGTACTGCGAACACGACCTCCCCCGTGACGTTTGCTACACTTTCCATTTGTTTGAAATGATTTCCAAAGCCTTGAAACAACACTGTGGCTGACGTCGAACTCCCTGGCAACACCTGTTATTTTTCGCCCTTCTTCAATCTTGCCAATAATACGGATACGCGTAAAATCATCTAGGTGATGTCGGGAAGACATACTGAAAATTACAAGTTCGTCAATTGATTCTTTCCCTTTCAACTTTGCGTTTGAACAACAACGATCACTACGCGCCAAATCCTTTATATCTCTTATCAGCGCTATGACGTCACGAACAAGTTCGGCAATCCAAAATTTGCATACGCACAACACGTCTTACTGTATCCCGCACTTATGCTAATTTCCAAATTTTCATGCCTTCCATTTTATGGTTGCTATCGTTGCTATTGTCATCCGTCCTTAGCAATTGTCCGGCAATATATAATTATTAGCATTCCTACCAGATGAAGTAGATGTTACGAAGATATATTTTCGAGCTTTGAATGTCGGGGATAGCTTAGAAAATTTTAGTACGGGCTGAAGAAGGATTTGTTTGAGCTTAGTGCGTTTTCGGAGGGAAGTGCCTCAAACGAAAGCCTCCACCCAGACAAAGAGAAGATGACAGTAAATTGGATTCGTCTAAGAAGGAGCGCGAAAGGATTCTCCCCAGCCGGAACACAAAAGGTTGTTTATTAGTGATCAAGAGTAGAGAGGAGAGGGTTCGACGGCCAGGGTAGCACACCCGATTACTTCTCTCTCTGCAGACCAGACGGAGGGGAGGACCTGCTGTTTTATCCCCGCTCCTTGTGAGTCTAATGTAATAAATACAGTAATACTATGCTAATAACGTTTCACTAGATATAGTCTCTCAAAGAATCAGTCATTTTTTGCAACACACTCTACCTAGAAACATGACATATGGTTTACAACATACCTTTAGTTCATGCGAATGTAGCAGCATTCACAATAAGTGCTGAAAATGTTCTCCACCGACATACAAACACATTCGAACACCACGCTGCATATTATCGAAGGTCCTCCGTGGCATATCCTCATCAATATTCCGAATTGCTCCACTGATGTATCTTTCTAACGTGCGCGGTTTATTGCTGTAATCACGGCACTTCAAATATCCCCATAAGAAAAAATCGGGAGGAGTCAGATCGGGTGGATGAGGTGTGGTCGCAGTCCTTTGGAGATAACTCGGTCACCGAAGGAAGAGGAAATTTCACTGATCCTCACACGGGTCGTGTGGCATGTCACTCCATCCCGTTAAAAGTACCTTGTTGTCAAATCGATGTCGGTTAATTGGTCTACGAATTGTTTGAAAATGTTCACATATGACACCCAGTTTATTACGCTCCTGAAGAAAATGAGTTAAATTATTCTGGTTCGGGACACATTACACCAAACATCGACTTTTGCAGAATGTAATGGAGTTGCGTGTAATTCATGAGGATTACCTGTAGCCCAGATGCGGGAGCTCTGGGGATTGGCATACCCGTCCAAATGAAACCATCCTTCGTCAGTGAACTATGTTAAATCCAAAAGGTTCGTAATTGCAAGTAAAAATGTCCGGAATCAGTGACAATAAGATACATCCTTTTCAAGTTCCGGCTCTTGCACAGCTGTTACATGGTACGAATGAAGCAATGCTTTCTTCGCGGCTCTTTGGCAGTTGGAAGAGCCAGTTTGTTATGAAAACGTCGTAGGGATTTTTTCGGTGATGCCAGCAATCGCGTTGAGTTGCTCACGGTGGTCGCTAAACCCCCAAACAAATAAAACTACAAAGATGACACCCAATTTTCGGGGATAATAAGCACGTCTTTTAAAGCCGTTCTGACGCGTTTTACACTCCCGGGCAATGAAATTTGCGCACCTAGAAGAAAACATGTTACAACCGCGAAACTTTGCTAATAGTTAGAGTGCGTGCTAGTATGCAAATGATCTACGTTTGGTGCGAGTTCACATGACCGCACACCGTGTGGTAGCGCTGCAAACACGAACCAGCAGTCTTATACACCGGCGTGTAGTCGATGCCCCATGAAAGGGAAAAGCACCGGACGATGCAAGCAAGAGTATAGAATGACAAGAATACCGGGTAAATGCCAGAGACGTCCGTTTACGCAAATTACGGACTTTGAGAGAAGCCTGATCATCGGGCTGAAAACCGCGGGATGGTCAGCGCACCTTATAGCCCGCTACGTGGATCGGGCTGACCATACCGTCCGACTGTGTTGAGAGCAGTGGAAACGTGACGGCACTGCCACACGGAGGAGTGGCTCTGGACGGACCACGAGGTCCTCCAGTAGAGAGGTTCAACGGATCGTACGCCAGGCACGAACGTATCCCACTAGGACACGTTCCATCTGACAGGCAGATGTAGCGGCTCCTATGTGCCCGCGAACCACTTCCCGACGCCTCCCGGAAGCGAATCTGCGATCTCAGTGTTCCTTACGTGTTCTTCCATTAACACCGGAACATCGCCGGCTCCGTGTGCAGTGGTGCCAGGTCAGAGCGACATGGAACGCCACCGACTTGAGACGTGTGGTGTTTAGCAATGAGTGCCGCTTTGTTTTGGGAACAGATGATCATCGTGTCCTGGTGTGGTGGTCCCCGGGTCAACAGCACAATCCCAACTTAGCTATCGAGCGCCACACCTCCCCCACTGCAGGCATTTTGGTCTGGGGAGCCATTGCCTACGATAGCCGATCAGCTCTAGTAGTAGTACGTAGATCATTGACGTGCCAGTGCTATGTGGATGAGATCCTACGGCCCCATGTGCTCCCAATCCTGGCCGGGATTCCAGGTGCACTATACCAACAGGATAATGCCCGCCCGCACACGGGTAGGGTTACCCAGGACTGCCTACGTCATGTCCAGGCACTTCCATAGCCTGCCCGCTCCCCGAACGTGCCCCCTATCGAGCATGTGTGGGACCAGTTGAAACGTCAGCTGCCGCCGTGCCACACTATCCGAGATTTGGAACACACCGTTCAACACGTGTGGACCAGTCTGCCCCAGGAAAACATCAGGCGTCTGTTCGCCTCCATGCCGGACCGTGATGCAGCATGTATCGCCGCATGAGGCGGTGTGACGCACTATTGATGATGACCGGACTGCCTGCCACAGATCCCTCTGTAATTGTCCTGCAGTTCTGTTTTTGCCATCATGTGTATCATTTATTTGTATCATTACGTCCATAAAATTTCAGCTCAATCCGATGCTTCCTTCTTGGTGCGCAAATTTGATTATCCGTGAGTGTACATTTATCAGAGCTATTCAAAGTCAATTGAACTGGTATGGAAAACATATCTGACCGAAGAAAGAAGTTTCTTAATCGAGACTTTAATCTCGCAGATGTTGCTGTAAGCGGAATCGTGAACTTGCGCCCTCTGGTTACAGACTTGTGCGTTACGAAATTTTTTACATTATATGACATTTCGCAGCGGAAACGCTCTCCAAGAAAGAAAGAATATTTCAAATCGGACTCTTCGAAGCAGAGATATGGACAAATATAATATAGGCATCTACGCCCCCTGGCGGGAAAAACATGCGTTATTTTAAGAAGAAAGTATTCTCAAAAGGTTTTTCGATGTGAGCAGTATCGGTCCAGGAAAGGATTTCTTCAGTCGAGTTTTCAGGAGCTCAGATTTTGCTGCAAATACACCAAAAAGAAGCAGAAATTAACACTTACGCCCCATGGCGGCTAAATCATTATTTACCAAATATTAAAAATTATGTGGAAAACACTTCTCATCAGGAGCTGTATGCGATACAGAAAAAAGTTTTCAAATCGGAATTTTAGAAGCAGAAATATCGGAGAAAATGTAATTTACCTAAACGCCCCCTAGCGGAAAGTCTCAGTTACTTGAAAATTTTGAAATTATATGAAAAAAGTTTCGTACTGGAAACGCTATTCAACAAAGAAGGAATTTTTCAAATCGGACACTTAAAGATATTGACAAAAAATAAGATGTACATCTCCGCCCTCTGGCGGAGAAACCATACATTATTTTTGGAAGAAAATATTCCGAAAAGTTTTATCGACGTGAGTAGTATCAGTCCACAAACGAATGTTTTTCAATCGAGATTTTAGAAGCTCAGATTTTGCTGAAAGTACATGAGAAGCACAAATTAACGCTTGTAAGAACAAAAATTAGAAATACACTATCTACCAACAAGTAATTGGACACCCCTGCAATCCAAGATATCTGCGGTCTTGATACACGTCACAGCCGCCGCCGTTAAATATCGTGTGGGAAACAACAACGCAACCAGTCGCATGCAAGGTGCCACGCATTTCGGAGCTCTCTGATTTCGAGAAAGGTGTAATCGTCTGGTATCACAGAAAGGGCCGATCCATACGTGACATATCCAGCAAGTAGAAGTACCCAAAATCGACAGTGGCCTACGTGATTGGCAAGTGGAAGATGAGAGGTGACTGTCGGAATGTGCACCGACCCGGTAGAGTCACAAAACTGAGAGTTAGAGACCGACGGGGGTTGGCCAGAGAAATTCGGAAGAACCGCACCAAATCGATGAACCACATCCGCGAGGAGTTTCAACAGGCACCCGGGAGTGTTCTTACGATGAATCTGCTCGGTTATCATGGACGTGCTGCCGCCCACAAGCCTTTGATCACCAAGTCCAATAGCGCTGCTCGGCTAACGTGGTGCAAAGAACGTCGACAGTGGACCGTTGAACAGTGGAAACAGATTATCTGGAGCGACGAATCAAGGTTCGCCCTCTACCGTTCGGATGGCAGGGTCTGGGTTTGGCGTCATCCTGGAGAACGCCTCCTGCCGGAATGTATTGTGCCAACTGTGAAGTTCGGCGGCGGTGGAAATATGCTATGGGGGTGTTTCTCCTGGTATGGCACGGGACCCTTGGCCGCAATTCCAGGTAGACTCTAAGCCGAGACCTACTGCACCATTTTGGATGACCATGCGCTTCCTACAATGTGGCAGTTTTACGGGGTGAACCCATGTTACTTTCAGGATGACAATGCCACCTGTCATGTTGCGAGATCCACCATGGCTTGGTATGGTGACAATGTAGTTAATCAAATGGACTGGCCTGCGCAGAGCCAGGACCTTAACCCTATCGAGCACCTCTAGGACGAGTTGGATCGTCGACTTAAGGGGTGCCCCCACCGTCCGAAATCGGTGAAGGAACTGACCTGTCTTCTCCAAGCCGAGTGGAAGAAAATACCGCTAGCCGTCGTACAATGCTTGGTTGAGAGTATGCCCCGGAGGGTCGCAGCTGTGATCGCCGCTCGTGGAGGCTCCACCAACTATTGAAGGTGAATAAACTTCGTTTTCCTTTGCTATCACAGGTGTCCAATTACTTGTTGGTAGATAGTGTATATGTAAAAGATTTCCCATCAAGAGCTGTATCCGCTCAAGAAAGAATTTTTCAAATCGGAACTTTAGAAGTAGAGATTTTAGAGAAAACGCTATTTACTTTTACGCCCCTAGCGGAAAATCTGTGCGTAACTTCGAAAAGTGACTATACCTAAAACACTCTTGGACATAAATGGAATCGAAAGGTTAAAAAAAAATTTCAATCGGATGTTTAGAAACAAATATATGGAATAAAATGTATTTTGAATTCGATATCATCTGCATTTACTAGCGCCGAAATTGTACATCGTAAAAAAAAACGAAATGAAAGATAATCATCCGCATATTTCAAACTTTCCAATGTAAAAACAGTTTTTTTGAATCGGTTTATAATTGCAGAGATATGGAGTCCACAGACGGACAGATTGACAAACCGATTACATAAGCACGATCTGTTTTTACAAAAGACGTGCTAAAAAAAGCATGGAGGTTTCATTTTTGAAGTATTGACACAGAAGGAATACTGGATCAGCAGTTTGTAGTTTACCAATTATATTACTGATTCTATATTTACTTTTAAAATCATTAGGTAGGATATATTAAACATTTGCAAATAACGAATCAAAACATTAGAGCGGAAAAACATCGCAACTTGAAATAAAAAATTCGTTAAATATCAGAATATGACATATCTAAACCAATTTTATTAACAAGAAATTTATTTCAGTATAAAGGCTTGCGTTGTGGAAGCTCTGTCTAAAAATTTTAAAAATTCTTAGATGGCTTTGCCTTCGGGTTGTCAAGGCAACAAAGACAAAACTTCCAATATGAGTGAACAAGGGGCAACTATTTGTCGACCAATTCTTTCTCAAGAGATTTCTCAGGAGAAAAGGTGAAATGCTTTAGAATGTCATCCCCTACGAAGCACGAACCTGGAGATTCCCAAGCAGAACCTGGCATCGAACGTGAGGTAAGGGAGTTCTTCAACTGCTGCAATTCGTTCCCTTTATCTTTCTCTTTCGCGGAACGCTCCAGGAAAGGTAAACTCATTGCTGAATTGGGCGATACAACATCGGTGGGAGGAGAAAGGACGTCAGGCTTAAGGATTTCGCGCTCCGAAATGACGGCTGTGGGCTCGGAATGCTGTGTCGGTGTTTCATCGGCGCGTTCCTGGAATGTTTGGCATCTAATAAGAAAATCAGGGAGTATATTGATCGCTCCTAGCTTTAAAGCCACCTGACAGTCATAGCCCAACGACGCTAACCCCCACTGTACAAATATACTTGAAGAAATATGTAAATATCGACAACAGATCTCATTATATCAAAAAATGTCTCAGAAATAAACCATCAAAACAAGAATGGATATCTTTCTTCACTGCTTAAATGCTAAAGTGGTTAATTACAATCCGTCAAAGGAAGACTAGCACAGTTTCCATATGAGATCATTCTTTTGCTGTTTAGAAAAATTTTATTAGTAACATAATTTAACTAGGCTCAACAGTCGCGACAATTTTCAGCACCTCTTTTAACATGCGTACGGATGTCAGTGAAACGCGCGTTTGGATTACAACTTTGTCAATCTCTCATCCTGTCGGCTGTGGACGGGATTTCTTTTCAGCTAGAAGTCAGATTAAAAATATTGATTTTTATCAGAAAGAAAATGCAGGATCAAAATTTTCCATGACCCTTCCGATTGTTCTAAAGCACAATTTTATTTCTCGTTTAGTGTTGTAAAATCGTGTTTTCATTTGTCACGGTATCTGTGATTCTAGCACAAAGATTTAAAGATACGTATTTTTCGGTCAGATGGATGTGATAAAACATTTGATTAAATACTAACTGCGATGCCTTCAGGATTTGGCATACTTTGTAACAGTGCAAAAACTGTTATGAAAAGCAAATACAGGGTGCATTCTTACCGTCAGACTGGAGGACGACAAAACTGATAGAGGATATGAACAATTAGCACGACGAGATCTAAAGGGCATGGATAGAATTGTTCTAGGATGTGCGTGGTATTTTTTATTGTCTGTTATCACGATGGTGATAATTTTTATCCCGTTTTTCGCATTCACTCTCGTCAGAGTTCTTTCAAGAATCACTTCTGAGACTTTTTTTCTCTCATCTATGTTCTTTTAGACCTTGTGAAAAATGCTCACAAAGTATCCAAAACCTTTAATCAGCTCTTTTTCCAGTCGATTGGTGGTTGGTATCCTCAAGCCACTTTGGCATGATCACTTAACTTGGAGCCACGGAAGCAAATTTATTCGGTTTACGTATTTTTATCTAGTTTGTTTATTGAAATTTTCAGGGCAAGAACCATGCGTGGGTCAAAAAGCTCCAAGTTACACAAAGTCGGCTCTGAGTGTGGGGACACTAACCAGAAATCAACTGGAAAAAGAGCTGGTTATATGTTCTAGATACTTTGTGATCATTTTTACTGGTAACTTCCTCTATAACAAATAGCCGCTCCCGTGGCCAAGTGGTCTGCTGGACTCTATGTCCTTTTCTTGTAACCTGGCCCTAAGTTAGGGATTGGCAACTGCTTATCGCCCTCAGAGGTGCTCATGGTGGTCGTTAAATCTTTAACAAAAGAAAAATAGCCCGTAGTTTACAAACTGGGAAATTTTAAGTGGAAGTAACACGGTTATTATAAACTGCTTTTACCATGCAAAATGATTTCTGGTAATACAAAGTCCGACATAATTTCTACATTCCTGGCACAATATTTATAAAAATCCTTTGAATTTCCTACCTGAAATCGTCCAGGCAGTAAACTTCCGATAATATGATCAATAATTGTTCTTCATGTAAAGCACTATATAAGATCCTCAATGCCATTCTCCTGTTAACTTGGTAGAGTGAACGAGGCCACTTAAGATTTGAACTAATTTCATATGTCTGTACATGCTACTACTTATATATTAGTAGTAAAACATTTGGTTGATTAGGGTTTAGAATGTAAATTTCTCATCCGAAGAAAAAGCAAGTAGGTCAGATACCACTCGAAGTAAAAATTCCAGATTATATAATTCTCCTACAGGGCGAGAAAGACATTCACTCAGCAGAGAGTATAGATATGACTCAGAAGACAGATGTAGAGATAGTAGATATAGTTAATACTACTACATTTTCCTGCTCATGACCCTAACTGTAGAGGCGAGCAGTTAGTATCCTCTGAACTCTCAAAAACCTCAGGCACTAGAACACTACCTGAGATGCCTGAAAATTGTGACACTGGCACCATAGGAGTAGGGATATTAAATTCGCATTAAGTTAGTCAAAACCTATTATTGCATCATATGCTAAATTTTGCTCACATTCTGGTATTCTAGCATGCCCATAAGAGTTGGCAACATCCTCAACTCTTGATCACAAAATTGGTTTTATATATTTCACAATATCAAAAATCAAGAGCCAGTGATCTAACCAATTTTTATATTTAAATATTGATTAAAAGCCAATTATCGCATATAACTGAGACCCAACGATTTTGCGATAACGAAAATGTAAAAAATGCAAACATAGGCGACAAATATGTATGAACTTAGCTTGTTACTAACTCGGAAGAAAACACAGTACAGCAACTGAATACAAGTAATTTATAATAATCTTATGAACGAAATAGTCCGTTTATTTAAAGTAGCGACTATTAGGTATTTACTTTTGGCTTTTTCTTTGTGATAATATCACGATAGCATCTGAAGAACAGTTTTTTTGTCTGTCGCAGTTATTTACCATTGTTGATCAACGTAAGCAAGTGTATACTTCAAATCTTTCACTACCTCAGTATGGCTCATTCTATCCAGTTTCTCTATTCCAGTGTTATCGTCTTCCATTATCGTTGCTATTTCTCGCAACGCTTCACCAGCTCAGTTAAGCCATTATGAATAATCTGCTGAGTACCTTTACCGGTTCATTCTGTTGTAAGTCCTCTTTACTCACATCACAAAATATCAGATTAAAAAAGCAAAGAGATTTCATATTTTCTCAGTTTTCGTATACACCACCACTCACGAGTCATCCTTATCATCTTAAGCGGAAATATAACACACATTAATATTTTATCAATAAATAACAAAATTGTGTGCTACAGAAAAAAAGCTCACACCATCTTAAATCTTTTTTCACTCATACAACGAGAAATCAAAACAGGTGTAAATCACCATTGGAAAACATTTGGCTTGAGATCAACTCGCGTCATATTTACAATGAGCCAACGAATCATTATTTCTGGTGCGTTGGGGCGTCGCTAGTCCAAACCCTATTCGCTCTTCCTTAACTTAAAATTAGCGTACCAACATCGTAGAATAAAAAGAGCATCCATGTTCTATCTCGGAATCGAAAGAAGAACCTCACCGAGAGAGGCTAACACATCCGATTTCTCGTTCACAGACTGCTACTTCTAAATTACTTTTTGTAATTTTGTAACACAGATGCAGTAATGGGACACGAAACATTCGAAGGTAATTTTTTTGTGCGAGTAAATAAAATCATTCTTGCGTCTTTAGCAGCAATGTATTTTAGGGAGCAATCTTCAGTTTGAAAGACTTGAAAGCCGAAGCTGCTTTTCTCTACTTCCTAGTTCGGTTGATTTAATATCTGTTTTGTCAGTCTCTGTGTTAACTGCAAAGCTAATAGTGCTCCCTTTATTATTCTAATGGATTGCAAAAGTTGTTTCACACTCTACTGGGAGAGCACAGACTTCCTCAGAAGTCATGCACATAATTCTTTTATGCATATGAAACTCCTTGTTTTTTGCTGCATCCATTTTCTGTGACGACAAATAATGATAGGGTTAGCTGCAGCTTCTGCTGTTCCACGAACTCTTGGGTGGAAATTCGTCTTATTTCTCGTTGTCATTTACACGCGAGTGTGGCGACAGTAATTATGATGTAAGCACGTTTTACATGTACCATTGTCTATTTATCATCGTGCTTAGTCACAAAGCCATACTTGAGTCGGTATAGATAAAATGATCATAATGATGTGTACCTGCATTTTCTCAACATCAGTAATATATTATACTTTCTATGGACTTAAACAAATCTTAGCAAAAATTATTTTTCATTTCCTTTGTGCACGAGCACAATTCAATCATCCGTCCTGGAAGACTGTTCAAAAACCTGTGATTTTTAAAGTTTTTAAAGTCACTCAAATGGGAAAACCGAGAACAATGAGTTAACCCTGAATTGCAATATGAATACTGCTCTCTGTTGTTGGCTATCAAAATGTATTACACAAATAGCATCTGTTCTTTATTTCTTTTTACGATAAAAGGCATACAATTATGAAACTTCAGTGTATCAAACTTCAAATGTCACGCAATTTTTTATAATGTCATCTAAATCGGAAATACACTTACGTTCATATAAAACAGAACACCTGAAAGGAGTCAAGTTACGAATTTTATTTTGATAAGATAGCTTCATTAGGATATCGGTGTCATACGTACTAGGTGCGTCGATGTACTGTATAATAGCTAATAATCGGTGTAGCTACCTCTGGCTTGTATCCTCTGCTGTACGCTGTGAGGTATTAAATCAAATAATGTGTGAATGGTGTCCTGTAGAATAGCCATCCAGGCTGTACTGACCCGCGTCCAAAGTTCATCAAGAGTTGTTGGCGGACGACAGCATCGCTGCTCCTGCCGTTTCAGCATGCCCCAGAAAGTTCCTATGGGTAATAACTCTGGTGATTTAGCCAGACACGGTACAAGTGGAACGACGTTGTCATCCCTCAAGAAGACACATGTTGTAGCTGCAACATGCGGTGTAGCATTGTCCTTCTGAAATATGGCCTCGGGAACGTCCTGCAGATACAGTAGGGCGACCGGCCGTAGAATGTCATTGACATTACGGCCACTCATTATGGTGGTACGGACCCCCCTGAGAGGGGATCTGCATTTGTACCCGATACCACCACAGGCCATAATGCCTCGTGTTGATGCGATATGACTGATGCGAATATACTCTTCTCAACGCGTCTCCCTCTGTCGTTGGCGGACAAAAAAAGCGGTTATCATTTTCGCCTGGACAGAAGCGCGTTGTTTCATCCAAGAACAAAACATGGTGCCATTCGGCAAGCCATTCCCTTCGTTCGATGCATCATTGCAGCCTAGCAGTCCGTTGCTATGGTGTCAAAAATAGCATGAGGAGGAGCCGACGAGCCAGCAGTCCGTTGCTATGGTGTCAAAAATAGCATGAGGAGGAGCCGACGAGCCAGCAGTCCGAACTGTGATAACCTGCGACGTACTGTTACAGCTGACAGGGTAGAACAGGTCACAGTTCGCCACTGGTGCGCCAACGCCGTTGATGACGCAGAACGGTCACTCAAAGTCATTCTCATGAGATAAGTGTTGTCTCTATGCGTTTTCTGTGTAGGATGTCCAGAACCTTCTCTTCGTGTTTTACGCTCTTTTTCGTACTGTTCCCTACACACTCTTGCCACGATGGAAAAAGTGATCCCCTCACGACTGGCAATCTCCCGGAGGGAAACATTGTAGTCTCTCATGCCGATAATGCGACCTATGTAGAACTTTCTGATGTGACTGTAGGACTGTTTTACACGATAACGAGGCATCCTTACCCACTGTTGACCAAGCACTGACATGCCGACCGAGCCCCGCCGCGTTTATAACAGAAACAAAAATGCCGGTTTCCTGTCTGTGACGTTGCGCGATCTGATTTGCCTAGACGTGGTACGCATACACCTATGAGGCCGAAATGCTAGACATTTCTGCGATTTTGCTTGATTAGCATATCCGGTAAAATTCTAAGTCGGTGGCTCGACTCCTTTCAAGTGTTCTGTTTTTTATGAACTGAAACTGTAATAATTTTGATTCATTTGTTGGATTTCCCAGTACAGCAAGAGAAATTTTTAAAATATTTTTCAAGCTAAAAACCTCATGGTAAGAACGTAGGCCCGGTTTTTACCATAGTGGAGCAAGGCCTCTACCTAGGGCCACCATTTCTAGAGGCCGCGGATTTTAGTCGGAAAACACATTATCGCTTTTCTTTTATTTCTCCCATTTTTTTTTTCTGTACGGTGCCATTAAGTGAGACCAAGGAGCTGAGCGTCGTCTTCTTTAGCAGACGACGCTCAGTTAGTTGCCAGGATCAGTAAGACGTTGGGAATACTTTTTCTCCACTGTGGTAATAGCGAATGGACCGTTTTTGTAAAAAACTTGTACTTCTTTTAAAATAGGATAGTGGATGTGTCAACCCATCAACTAATGCACCTGCTGGTGTAAACTGAAATCGGTAATTTTACAAGGAGTAGTAATTTTAAAATAGATCATATATTTGAGAAACGAATTTCTCAGAAGAAATAATTCCTCATTTATACATGGCTTTTTTTTTTTTTTTTTTTTGGTTTTTTTTTTATTGGAGGTTTAACGACCACCGTGAGCAACGCAACGGGCTATAAGCAGTCGCCCGTCACTAATTTAGGGTCACTGGTTCCAGGGAAGGGAGAAAGCCAGTGCCGTAAGACAAACACATCATCCATGCCTGACCGAGATTCGAACCCGGACCCCTTACGGACGAATGATCAGAGGCCAGCGCCACCGGGGCGGCATACATGGTTTGCACTTAATGCTATGTGCCTGAGAAATTAGTTTCTCAAAAGAAAAAACGAATTTCTCAGACACATAGGAATTAAACGAATTTCTCAGGCTATGTGTGCAATTTTTTGTCCTGTGTAGTATAATGACTAGCATGCTCGACAGGAAATCGGGAGGTGTGGGTTCGATTCCCGCTCCAGGACAGTGAAATTCTTCAAGTTTTCCGAATGGAGTAAATACATGGAATACAGTGAAAATATGCCAATAATCCATAGAGTATTCCTCTAGCCATGATATAACGAAGTAAATTTCTCCGTCATTTCAGTCCACGCCAGGATTCGAACCCGGATCCCCTCATTCCGGAATAAGTCGCTCTACCAATTGAGCTACGCGGACGTTTTATTCTGATTCCTATCTGCCTTTATGTCGTGTGCGTCCTTCTGGCAGGTACGTCACATCTCCTGGTACGTTACATCATCTCCCCGTTATTTTTTTTTTTTTTTGAAGTGCTGGAGAAGGGATTCTCTTATTTTTCCTATCTCGGGGTGTGGAAATAACATCACACCAATGCGAGATTTTGAACGGTCGGGTCATCCGGATAGTTCGGGCGCCATTTATAACGAAGTAAATTTCTCTGTCATTTCTGTCCACGCCAGGATTCGAACCCGGATCCCCTCATTCCGGAATAAGTCACTCTACCAATTGAGCTACGCGGACGTTTGTTCTGACTACTATCTGCCTTTTTATGTCGTGTGCGCCCTGCTGGCAGGTACGTCACATCTCTCCCCCCCCCCCGAAAGAGGGCCTGGGGTATGGCCCACGGATCAGCCGGGATCATGAATCGTTGCAGGCAGCCATCCACTGTAGAACGTGCACTTGAGAACTCCCAGTCAATTTTTTTCGAAGCGCTGGAGAAGGGATTCTCTGATTTTTCCTACCTCGCGGTGTGGAAAGAACATCACACCATTGCGAGATTTTGAACGGTCGGGTCATCCGGATATTTCGGGCGCCATTATAACGAAATAAATTTCTCCGTCATTTCTGTCCACGCCAGGATTCGAACCCGGATCCCCTCATTCCGGAATAAATCGCTCTACCAATTGAGCTACGCGGACGTTTTATTCTGATTCCTATCTGCCTTTATGTCGTGTGCGTCCTTCTGGCAGGTACGTCACATCTCCTGGTACGTTACAATGATTTGGTGATTGTGGATGTGTGCGGAGGCACATAGCATTACAATTTAAAATAAATCTCGCATTTTACCAAAAGTCATTAGATATAAAAAGATAAATAATATAAAGAGATAAATTAGTGATCTTATGTTTAGTGCTCTTTAAAACAGAAATTTTAAACAATTTCCATTTACATTTTGAACGAAATTTTTGATGTAAAAATTAGGAAATGTCAAAAATTTAAATTTTCTCTCCAAATTTTCATATTAAGCGATTATGTTTTTATGTTCTGAAGAGTTCGATTTTGCAAAAGTACTACCCATAAACTGATACGCAGAAAAAAATAATCTCAAGGCTGCATGCATGTCTGATGATCTCACATTAATAAATGCAGTATGCCTGATGTTCAAAATCATCAATTAACATGTATCATTACCAAACTTTAACGTTTATCATATGTTATCTAAAAATGACTTATTTTGTACTGATCCACACGTTGCAATTTAAATTCACAGAACGAAGAACTCGATAAACATCAGTCTCATCTTCACAACTCAATGGGATTTTTTTTATTTCATTCATCTCACCAGCATGTTGGCAGCGGCTATGACGTCAAGATCGTGACCTTTTGTCGGATTCATTATGATTACACGAGGGGAATTGCGGACCCTTACTCCATCTGTTCTAACCGCCTAGAGTGAGACTGTACGGAAACCGTTTTTCTCTCCTTCTTTTTGTATTGCCTTTAAAGTTAATCTCTTTGAAGCCAGATATGTAACATGAAAGATGACACCGAATTTTCGGTTGTAATGAACACGTCTTTCGAATCCTTTCCGATGTGAATAATAAAATTTATCAAAGTTTTTGAAAGTAAATGGAACCGGTTAGAAAAAAATCAACCGGATTTCTACAATCAATAAAAAATCCAGAAATACCAATAGCTACTTACCTTACTTCCACCGGCGGTTAAAAAGTATGTTACGAAAATTAAAACATAGCACACAAAATGTTTCTCACAGAAGGAGTATCAGAGATAAAGATATTTTTAAATCGAACAGTTAAAGAAGAAATACAGAGGGAAACATGATGTAACTCCACGCCTTCTAGCGGAAGAATTTTGCATAATGGAAAATTTGAAAATAGGCGAAAAGTATTTTTCATGGCAAAAGCTATGCTAAGGAAAAAGAACTTTTCAAATACATCTGCTGGAAACAGAGATAGCGAGAAAAAAGTTTGACCTTTATGTACCTAGCAGAAAATCTGTGCATTATTTAAAGAGGATAATGCTCTACATCCTCATTGTACCTAATAGCATACATTAAATAAAGAAATTTCTCAACATGGTTTTTAGAAGCGGAGATACACCTGCAAGCAGAAGTACACAAATATCACATAGCGACGGAGCTATGCAGTAATAAATCTCCTCAAATACTAACCTAACCTAAATCGCACACTTAAAAGTTTGCGATTTGATATTGAGAAAAACAGATTAAACATTTGCACCCCTAGCGGCTGAATCGTGCAATATTTTGGGGAGAAAATACACATAGTTTTCATAGTCAGTAGTATCTGACGGGAAAAGAATGTTTTCAATACGATTTTCAGTACCGCACATATTAATGTAAACAGAAACGTAAGCTGTAGTGGCACACCTGTGCGTTAAGATAAATTTTAAATTACACGAGAAACATTTCGCACGGCAAACGCTCTCCAACAAAGAAAGAATGTTTCAAATCGGACTCTTAGAAGCAAAGATATCGCAAAAATAGGATATACATCTATGTACGCCCTGGAAGAAAAACTGCCCACTATTTTAAGCAGGGGGAATTCTTAAAAGGTTTTTCGAGATAATCTGCATCGGTCTACGAAATAATGTTTTCAATCGAGTTTTCAGAAGCTCAGAGTTTGCGGTAAATACATCAGACGCAGAAATAAACACTCGCTCTCCCTGGTGGCCAAACCATCCTTTACCAAAAATTAGCAAACGCTCTCCAACGAAGAAAGAAATTTTCAAATCGGACTCTTGGAAGCAAAGATATCGCAAAAATAGGATATATATCTACACCCTAGAGGAAAAACTACTCACTATTATAAGCAGGAGGTATTCTCAAAAGTTTTTCCGAAATAAACGGTATCGGTCTACGGAAGAATTTTTTCAATTGAGTTTTCAGAAGCTCAGATTTTGCTGCAAATACATCAGAAGCAGAAATAAACACTCACGCCTCCTGGTGGCCACACCATTTTTTACCAAAAATTAGAAATATATGCAAAACATTTCCCATCGGGATCTGTATCCGATACAGGTAAAAATTTCAAATCGGACTCTTAAAAGCAAAGATATTGGTAAAAATGCAATTTACCTTTACACCTAACTGAAAAGTTATGCATTGCTTGAAAAAGTGATATTGCCTTAAATAGTATTCGATATAAATTGCATCGAAAAAAAAATTAATCGTAGAAAAAAATATGTGGAATAGAACGTATTTTGAATTCGATATCATCTGTATTTACACCCTCGAGCGGTTAAGTTGTGCTTCGGAAAAAAACGGAATGCAAGGATCATTCTTCTCACATTTCAAGCTTCCCAATGCAAAAAGGATTTTTTTTAATGGGACAAATAGTTGTAGAGATATGGTGTCCACAGACAGACGGACGGGCGGACAAAATGATAACATAACCACGGTTGGTCTTTACAGAAAACGTGCTAAAATGTCAATAAGGAATATGTAAGCAATAGGCAAAGGGAAGGTAAAAGTTTCTTCGCTTGAGTGAAAAGCAGAACGTCTCAGATTTGCTAATTTAGGAGAACTACAGTCCCACACTTTTGACTGCAGACTACAAAAGATCGTTTGACTAATATAAATCTAAAAATATTCCTTATCAGAGGTTTGCATGAACTTTTTACAGTCCTAATCACGAAAACAATGTGCAATGAAAAAATTTCTGCGGAAGCTGTAGGCAGCTTTCGCAGAAATTTAGATTATAAGTCAGCCTTCAGTTCATTTCACTCAATTACTTTAAATTTCCTGTCATTGAGGAAAAACTACGTTACTCAAATCTGATTGAAAATTGATGTTTCAGAGATTAAGAACTCTGCACGGTTTTTAGTTAACAATGCTTGTTTCTGCCGCCAAGACAGTCTTTGCCTAGGTCTGTCGAAGTACTAAACCTGGACCTGCAAGAACGAAATCATTTGGATTTTTGTATGGTAAAACCCTGGATAACTTCTGCAACACAAAACGGATTTCTTTATGTATTACCAGACTACCTACCAGTCATCATGTTTCTAGCATGTGCGAGGGCTGATCTAGAAAAGTCAAATATGAATTTGTGAAACCCATTAGATTTTACGTGCACTGTAAATATTAGGCGTGATCAAATGAAACCCGTTTGAGTGGCTTTATTAAGACGAACGAAAACGTACATCCGCAGGTGTAGCAGAATTAAACAAAGCAATACATAAGGAAGCAAGAATGCATCAGTGTCCGTTAGAAGAAGTCGCCGTAGGCATTCAGACACGCATCGCACTGCTTGGGGAGACGTCGGATACCGTCCGCGAAGAAGGACTTTGGTTGCTCCTTGAACCATTTCGTCACCGCGGCCATGACGTTTACATCGATGTGGAATCGTTGTCCCTTTAGAGCAGTGCTCCTCAAACTGTGGTCCTCAAATTATGGTCCGCGGCTAGGTCCTAGGTGTTCCGCGAAATTTTCTAAATTTTCTATGGGAAATCTGTATTTGTAAAACGCAAGTAATGCAACTTTAAGATAAGCGGCGTGTGCAGTGGTCTATCGCACTAAGATGGGAGTGTACCTACTCCACTGCTATGCGGCTCAGGTATCAAGGTCAAATGCGCTGTAAACGTCGCTATCTTACCGTAATGTTGTAATCCCAGTAGCTGCAAAACGAAGTTACGGTGACGCAAACAAGGATCCTCCGCGGAAATCACTGTCACAGCTCAGTGGCGCCAAACAGCATGAACTGCAGAGCTGGAGGTTTCTGCCAGTGACAGCAACAGGTGGCGCCGACAGTGGTTCTGTCACTGATATTTAAGCAAACAGTCACAGCCAGTGACGGTGACATACTCGTATCAGTGACAAAATATAAGTGACGTGCTTTTCAACCCATCCGTAGTACTGAGTAGTTCTTTGCGTTCGGCGGATAGTTATTCTTGTGTGCTTTTTGTGTGTGGGGTTCACCTAAATATTGTATACTATTGACATTATTATTGTGTTATTTGTAATTTATATTCAGAATGGGTCGGTGGCTTAACAGTGGTTCATTGTAACAGAATATAAGTGAAATCGATACGACTGCACATGAGCCTGCTAAAACTAAAATCATTGGCGATCGTTTTCAAACCAGTTGCTCTGTTATCGCCAAAAAACAAACGAAATGTATAAACAGAAAATATGAGTGTTACCTGAAAATGGGATTTTATTGGACTGTGAACAACTTTCACCTAACCCTCTTTGTGTTGTGTGCTATGACACTTTGTCTAACGACGCGATGGAACGTCAAAACTTTCACGCCACTTTCAAACAAAACATGCAAATTTAGCCCATAAACCTGTTGAATATTTTCAAGACAAACGTAAAGTGATGTTGTCATCACAGAAATCAATGATTTCTGATTCTACATGTGAGGAAGAGAGTAAAATTACCGAGGCATCATTCCAAGTGGATTTACTTATGGCAAAAACTGGTCAAGGGCATACCGTCGCTGAAACACTTGTAAAGCCAGCGTCTAAACTGAAGGCGAAATATTATGCTTGGGCTGGGCGAGCAGTAGACAAGGTTCCTTTGTCGAATGATACAATTTAGCGTTGCATAACATCTTTAGCATCTAATGTGGAGGAGCAATTAATCACAAGTGTGCGTGGAAGTCGTTATTTTGCTTTACAATTGGACGATAGCACGGACGTAGAAAACTTGTGTCAACTTTTAGCATATGTAAGATACATTTACGAAAATGAAGTTCATGATGACTTTTTGTTTTGTTTATCGTTAAAAATTTACAGTACAGAAGATGATGTTTTTGGTATGGTTAATGATTATTTCATAACACACAATTTGTATTGGAAAAAAGGTGTCGGAGTCAATACTGACGGTGCGCTAGCTTTATGTGGGAAAAGAAAGGGTTTTACAGCAAACGTAAAAGAATTAGTGCCTGAATGTAGTTCAACTCACTGTTTTATCCACAGAGAACACTTAGCGGTAAAAGGAATGCTTTCTGAACTGGATCTTGTATTGAAATAAGTAGTTAAAATGGTTAATTTATATTAAATCACGGTCACTGAACTCTCGCCTTTTTAGTGTATTGTGCGAAGAAATGGGAAGTGTGCACAAAAATTCACTTTTCCACAACCGCGTACGGTGGTTGTCAAGGGGGAAGTGCTTTCAAGAGTTTTCGAGCGGAGAAATGAGATCAAGATCTTCCTTCATGACACTGATGAAGTAAATCTTTTTTCCACGATTTCAAGTGGCTAGCCCAGGAGACATATCTCAGCGATATTTTCAGTATCCTGAACAGCTTAAACCTGTCACTTCAAGGGCACGGTGTGACCATTTTTAAAGCGCAAGATAAAATAAAAGCATTTCTACAGAAATGTGAACTTTGGAGTAAACGGCTTGGTCGTGGGGTGTATGATTCATTTTCTGCTCTTGATTTTTTGCAGTCTTCAGGACAACTAATCGGTGATGAATTAGTGCAATTATTTCAGAACCATATCGCAATTCCGCAAAATAACATGAAAAAATATTTTCCGGAGCTTGATGAAACTAAGGAATGGATTAGGAATCCTTTCAGTGCTACATCTGTGATTGAGTCTTTAGGCCTTTCAGCTCGTATGTGTGATCAGTTTATTGAATTGGCGTCTGAGGGAGCACTAAAAATCACGTTTAGTGAGAAATCCCTCACAAACTTCTGGATCCATGTGAAATCAGAGCACCCTGAATTCTCCAACAGTACCACCAAGCATCTGCTACCGTTTCCCACAACGTACAATTGTGAAATAGGATTTCCTGCTCTGGTTGGACTAAAAAAGTGTGAAAGGAACAGTCTTAATGTTGAGCCTGACTTAAGACAACTATCTTCCATTTCACCTGATGTAACCAAACTGATCAAAGATTTCCAGCAACACTGTTTTTCACATTGAAATGGAGAATAAGAAATGTATTCGTTTATTTACTTTCTTGAAATGTTCTGATACCATTTTGATTCTAAAAATAATTATACTGTTATTGTTTCTCATCCTTCCTACACAGCACAGAATATTTCGTAGGTGTTACAAGTACGTAGCACTGAAACATTGAGAATTTTCAGATATGTTGCGCAATATAACTGTAATGTTTCAGAAACCTTACGGTTACGTCAAAATGTTCGCAAAACGTTACATAACTTCGAAACATAACCGATACGTTACAGTGAAAGGTCTTTGTAACTTCAACATACCAACTTCATGCTACTGTTACGTATTGGGAAAATATTTGTGACATCATCATATTACTGTTACGTGATAATAGGGGTTTTCTGTAAAAAAGAAGCCCTCCCCGTGCTGCCTGAAGGACGGATGTGGTCGATTCCTGGTCAATCATGACGTCAGTCGCAGCCATTTTTTCCCACGTGATCTTCCCGACCATCTTTTGTCCGCCATTTTCTTTTTGTGTTCAACCATAACATTTTGTGTGCCACATGGTCCTATCGAACATGTCTTGTTTGCCAATTTTTTTTTACCTCCCCAGATAGTCTCACCAATATCTTTTGTACGCCATTTTGTTTTTCCTCATCAGGAAATTTTAAGGTGTGACGTCACGACGCTAGTGAGATTTTCTTTCCAAGGAAATACAAATCCTCGAAGATCACGCCAGGTTCTAACCCCTGTCCAATGCATATCTTACTCTAATTTTTTTATACAAATCCTCGAAGATCACGCCAGGTTCTAACCCCTGTCCAATGCATATCTTACTCTAATTTTTTTTTCAAAACTTGCGTAGTTGTTAAACTTCTCAATATATTAACATTATTATTTTTTTTCTACCTTTACAAACTAACAACTACTTTTACTGAGACTTATTTTTCTGATTCAAAACCAGCAAACGTACTAAGATATTATACACTGGCGTGCAAAACTTAACGACAGACACTAGTGTATACTAACTAGCTAACTCCAGGGACGGAGTTAGCTAGTGGCCATCGAAGAAGTGACCACCGAAGAAGTTGCCACCGGAGAAGTGGTCACACGGAGAACTGGCCACCGGAGAACTGGCCACCGGGGAACTGGCCACCGCAGAAGTGGTCACACGGAGAACTGGACACATTGGAATTTCAGTGCCATAAAATTATTCTGCGTAAACACATTTCGTGTGGCTACATTCCCCACTACTTTAGCAACTATTGTTCATAATTTTTTTTAATATTTCATTTTTAGCAAGAAATTTAGACATTTCCATGATTTTCGGGCCAAAGACAAAGCGAAGAACTGGCCACAAAATTTTTAAGGGGCCGTATAAAACTTGCATTCTGGACTGCTCCATGGCGTCTTCCGAGATTGGTTATCTGACACACATAACATTTCCATAATTTCGTATTTTCTCATTTACGATATTTTTCAAGATTTATGAAGTACAGCAAAACAAATTCTCTGCGGGTATGTGCAAACCCAGAAACTTATCGGGGGTGGATTGCTTAAAACCTAAAATATGAAATATAAAGAATTTCTGGTTCGATCGGGAGATTTTCAGCGTCTACAACCAGAAATACTTTGTTTTATATTTCGTAGAAGGACAAACTATAGGCTTAAGGTTTTCTTGCCTAAACTTGCAGACCATCTTCAACCACCCCAATAAAGAAGAAATTGAATGTCTCCTTCAACTGTCGGGGATTCTCTAGTTCAATAACGAACGTCCTGGTTTTTGAGGATCTTCGTCTGTTACGAGCCAATATACTTTTGTTACAAGAAACAAATGTTGCAGTACACAACGATTTTTCCTGTTGGCGTCGCTGGCATTTTTTATTTCACCACAACCACCAAACCCATTGTGGGTCAGGAAGTGGAGTGGGTTTTCATAATTCCTTTTTGTCTTTTATTACTTTATTACTGATATCCACAAGTCACAGGGTTAGGCCGGAATTTTTCAATATGTTTCATTTCGATATTTTTCTGTTTGTTTCCATTTACTAAACGTACATGTGTCGCAAGATGCCTCTACAGCCGAATCTCTTCTGAATTCTCTATTCCTACTTCTATTCCGTCGTCAGACTTTATTATTTATGCTGGAGACTTCAACTGAACACTTAATCCAACATATGATAGGAATGGGTCTTCTGAATCCCGACATTTATTGGTTTCAAAACTCTCGCAGTTAATAGCTAATTTCGACCTACCTGATGCTTTTCGATTACTCTATCCGACTACCCGTGAATTTATTTGGTTTCCCTCCACCATTTTCACCTGTGTTCCTGCTCGACTGTATCGATTTTATGCTTCACGGTTTTTACACTCTGCGATTTCCTGTGTTTCCTCAGATCATCGACCGGTTATTCTTTCTTTTTATCGTTCGGTTTCAATTACCCCTCATCCTCAGGTTTGGACGTTTGATGCCACTTTGCTTCAAAATGCTACCTTTGTTTCGTAAATTATTAGAATCATTCCTTGTTCAGTTGCGTCACTTCCTACTTTCTCTGATCCAGCTGCCCTGTGGGTCTCCACCAAACAACAGATTATCGCTTTTACCCGAAAATTTTCTTTTCGTTTTCATACGATTCAAGCAATGCAGATTGATTCGCTCCAACGCGATCTGCTTCTTGCTCTGTCTTCCACATTTGAATCTGATTTTTTAAGTGCTAAACTTTGACAGCTTCGTTTATCTTTAGCATCCTCTGCCCTTGTTCGTCTCAAATACTCAAAGCAACGCTTTCATGGTGATCCTTTTGAAAGTATTCGTCAACTGGAATAGACCTCTGTTAAAAATAACATGATTACCTTCCTTGCTCTTCCCGATGGCTCTGCCACTGTAGGTCATTATCAAATTTTCTCGATGACTCGCGCATATTATAGCCGTCGTTTTAGTCCAACTCCCACTTCACCAGCGGAATCGTCTTTGCTTCTTCAGAATCTCCGCAAGTTCCTGCCCATTTTTTGTCTTCGTTATCTACTACCATTTCACCTGCCGAAATCAAAACTTCAATTTTTAGCCTCAACAACCGTTCGGCTCCAGGGGAAGATGGCCTTCCCCTTTCTTTTTACAAATTCTTTATTCCACATTCTCTTTCCTTTATTGGTTGCTTGCTTCAATTTTATTTTTTCAGCTTCACATTTTTCTTCGTCCTCTTTTTCGCTTGCTACTCTTCGTTTGATCCCTAAATCCGGAAATCTTAGCTCTCTTTCTAACTGGCAGACTATCTCTATACTCAATACTGATTATAAAATTTTTACTAAGCTTCTATCCCTACGTCTCAATCCCATTCTTGCTGATATAATCCATCTCGATCAAACTTACACGGTTCCATCCCGTTCTGTTTCTTCCAACATTCTTACCATACGTAATCTCTATTCCCTAGCTTCCAGGCTTTCGGGACCCCTAGCTGTCTTTTCTCTCGATGAGAAACAGGCTTTTGATTTCATTAAGAACCTTTACCTCTTCACTGTTCTTCGCCGCTTTGGCATTCCTCCCGCTTTCTGCTCTGCAATCTTTAACCTCTACTCAGATGCTTCTTTCCGTGTTTGTACTGCCGCTTTTCAAACGTCCTGTATTCCTTTTTCTAATGGGATTCGACAGGGCTGTCCCCTGTCTGGTCAACTCTTTGCTCTTTCCTTTGAACTATTGCTGATTGCTCATCGGTTTCGTCTATGTTCTACAATTTCTCGCAGTCTACCGATTCGTCGCTTCCATCACGTCGTCTTGTCCGCCTACGTCGATAACCTCACTGTCTTCCTACGTTCTAGAAGTGCTTTTGACATCCTCCGTACCACCTATGATGAATACGCTGCTATCTCTGGATCTGCTTTAACCATCAACAAGTATTCAGGCCTCTGGGCCAGGACATGGACCTCCCACGAGGATTGGTTGGCCCAGTGGTCGAATACAGTCATCAAGATTTTATGGGTTTATATTGGCTCTCCTGTGTCCATGGCTGCTGCTACATAGAATCCCATCATCAATGATATCGACAAACGATTTGTTCCATTCCGCCGTTTGAAAGCTCATCTTTCTTTCTCTAGCCGTTCTTTTCTGCTCAACACGTTTATTCTACCAAAAGTTTTTCATACATGGATTGCTCACCCGCCGCCTCAACTTGTGTTGATTCACATTCAACGTTTATTTACAGCTTTTATTTGGAACACCATTCATTGGGTACATCGTACTACGCTTACTCTTTCCGTGGCGTATGGCGGGATTGGTCTTGCCGATGTGTCTTCTAAATTCAGGTCCTCTCATCTTTATAACTTCATTCGTGAATTTACGCTTCCACTTTCTTCCTCAAGAACTATTATCGATACTCTTTTCTTTCCCCGCAGCCCTCATCTCACTGTTTCACCCTTTCTGCTAATGGATCTCTATTCACTCCTTCCCGCGCATATTCCAGACACTTACATTTCCGCAATTTCCCTTTGGCAATCCTTGTACCCAGTCCGACTCCCACCCTCTACTACACCTGATCTATTGGCATAACCTCTCTTCTTTTCTTCCGCTATTCATTCTCCCTCCTCTCCTTACCACCACTTCTCCACTTGGTTTGCCAGTGGAGTGGTGAAGGTTTCTCAGCTTGTCGATTCTTCACTTCGGTGGAAATCTTTTTCCTCAATCTTACCATCGTTACCTGACACATCGCTCCGTCGTCAACAACTCCGCTTGATCCAAACTTGTATTTGTCGGTTGTATCCTTCCTTGGCTGACCAATTTGGTCTTATCTTCACCCCTTCCGCGCCGCATTGCCTTCCATATCTTTTATTTTTGAACGACACCCTTATCTCCCTCATTCAGTACCTATAAAAATGATATATCGTCACTTTATGACCTGTTACAACGCTCCAATGCCAATTTCTTCAGTACTATCTGACGAACTCTCTCCCACTTGGACTTATTCCTCTACTTCATTGGCTTCCCCTAAAGCACAGGACATCCATTGGCTTTATTTACATCGTGAAAACCCTCCAAATACGTGGCATCAGGGAACAAACAAAGACATCGCTCTTTCGACGTTTAGCAACGCACAGCAACCGAAAAATTGTTATTCGGCTGCCGCCGGGGAATTGAATCCCGAATCTCTCGTTATCTAGCCGAGCGCGTTAGCCTTACACCACGCTGGCCAACAATCCACGGTGCTGTGTGCGTTTTTCTGTCAGCATCTGACATTAAAAATCCGTAAGATGGGCTCAGCTACTGAGACGTCTACATCTGGTGGGCATTAACGGCACTGGCCATATATTAATTATAGCAGTTAAATCCAAAGGGCGAGATCCAAAGTGAAAATCCTCCAAATACGTGGCGTCAGTGAATAAACAAAGACATCGCTCTTTCCACGTTTAGCAACGCACAGCAACCGAAAAATGGTTATTCGACCCCACGCATTTGGAGGATTTTCACTTTGGATCTCGCCCTTTGGATTTAACTGCTGTAATTAATATATAGCCAGTGCCGTTAATGCCCACCAGATGGAGACGTTTCAGTAGCTGAGCCCATCTTACGGATTTATAGCGTCAGATGCTGACAGAAAAACGCACATTGCACCGTGGATTGTTGGCCACCGTGGTGTAAGGATAACGCGCTTGGCTAGATATCGAGAGATTCGGGATCAATTCCCCGGCGGCTGCCGAATAACAGTTTTTTGGTTGCTGTGCGTTGCTAAACGTGAAAAGAGCGATGTCTTTGTTTATTCATTTACATCAACGATTTCTGACCCTCCCGCACCTTTCATCGTTTCCGCCGCCTGGCATCACCGAATTGTTTTTTCTGTTCTACTTTAGTTGATGTTTATCATTCTTTTCTGTATGTTTGTTTTTACAACCTTTGTTGTCTATGATGTTTTGTTTGGCCGAAAAAGTTTGTTTTTATCTTCATACTATGCTATATTATTTTATCCTCCGTCGTCATCATCGTCATGCTCAATCTCATAACCACCTTTGTTCTTTTTTCTTCCTTCAAGCTAAACTTTCCAATTATCACCTTTACCCTCTCATTGTTGATGACCCTACTTTGAGAAAATACAATACTGCTCGTAGTTTTGTTTGGCCGAAAAAGTTTGTTTCTTTCTTCATACTATGTTATATTATTTTATCCTCCGTCGTCATCATCGTCATGCTCAATCTCATAACCACCTTTGTTCTTTTTTCTTCCTTCAAGCTAAACTTACCATTTATCACCTTTACCCTCTCATTGTTGATGACCCTACTTTGAGAAGATACAATACTGCTCGTAGTTTTGTTTGGCCGAAAAAGTTTGTTTCTTTCTTCATACTATGCTATATTATTTTATCCTCCGTCGTCATCATCGTCATGCTCAATCTCATAACCACCTTTGTTCTTTTTTCTTCCTTCAAGCTAAACTTACCATTTATCACCTTTACCCTCTCATTGTTGATGACCCTACTTTGAGAAAATACAATACTGCTCGTAGTTTTGTTTGGCCGAAAAAGTTTGTTTCTTTCTTCATACTATGCTATATTATTTTATCCTCCGTCGTCATCATCGTCATGCTCAATCTCATAACCACCTTTGTTCTTTTTTCTTCCTTCAAGCTAAACTTACCATTTATCACCTTTACCCTCTCATTGTTTTCATACGATTCAAGCAATGCAGATTGATTCGCTCCAACGCGATCTGCTTCTTGCTCTGTCTTCCACATTTGAATCTGATTTTTTAAGTGCTAAACTTTGACAGCTTCGTTTATCTTTAGCATCCTCTGCCCTTGTTCGTCTCAAATACTCAAAGCAACGCTTTCATGGTGATCCTTTTGAAAGTATTCGTCAACTGGAATAGACCTCTGTTAAAAATAACATGATTACCTTCCTTGCTCTTCCCGATGGCTCTGCCACTGTAGGTCATTATCAAATTTTCTCGATGACTCGCGCATATTATAGCCGTCGTTTTAGTCCAACTCCCACTTCACCAGCGGAATCGTCTTTGCTTCTTCAGAATCTCCGCAAGTTCCTGCCCATTTTTTGTCTTCGTTATCTACTACCATTTCACCTGCCGAAATCAAAACTTCAATTTTTAGCCTCAACAACCGTTCGGCTCCAGGGGAAGATGGCCTTCCCCTTTCTTTTTACAAATTCTTTATTCCACATTCTCTTCCTTTATTGGTTGCTTGCTTCAATTTTATTTTTTCAGCTTCACATTTTTCTTCGTCCTCTTTTTCGCTTGCTACTCTTCGTTTGATCCCTAAATCCGGAAATCTTAGCTCTCTTTCTAACTGGCAGACTATCTCTATACTCAATACTGATTATAAAATTTTTACTAAGCTTCTATCCCTACGTCTCAATCCCATTCTTGCTGATATAATCCATCTCGATCAAACTTACACGGTTCCATCCCGTTCTGTTTCTTCCAACATTCTTACCATACGTAATCTCTATTCCCTAGCTTCCAGGCTTTCGGGACCCCTAGCTGTCTTTTCTCTCGATGAGAAACAGGCTTTTGATTTCATTAAGAACCTTTACCTCTTCACTGTTCTTCGCCGCTTTGGCATTCCTCCCGCTTTCTGCTCTGCAATCTTTAACCTCTACTCAGATGCTTCTTTCCGTGTTTGTACTGCCGCTTTTCAAACGTCCTGTATTCCTTTTTCTAATGGGATTCGACAGGGCTGTCCCCTGTCTGGTCAACTCTTTGCTCTTTCCTTTGAACTATTGCTGATTGCTCATCGGTTTCGTCTATGTTCTACAATTTCTCGCAGTCTACCGATTCGTCGCTTCCATCACGTCGTCTTGTCCGCCTACGTCGATAACCTCACTGTCTTCCTACGTTCTAGAAGTGCTTTTGACATCCTCCGTACCACCTATGATGAATACGCTGCTATCTCTGGATCTGCTTTAACCATCAACAAGTATTCAGGCCTCTGGGCCAGGACATGGACCTCCCACGAGGATTGGTTGGCCCAGTGGTCGAATACAGTCATCAAGATTTTATGGGTTTATATTGGCTCTCCTGTGTCCATGGCTGCTGCTACATAGAATCCCATCATCAATGATATCGACAAACGATTTGTTCCATTCCGCCGTTTGAAAGCTCATCTTTCTTTCTCTAGCCGTTCTTTTCTGCTCAACACGTTTATTCTACCAAAAGTTTTTCATACATGGATTGCTCACCCGCCGCCTCAACTTGTGTTGATTCACATTCAACGTTTATTTACAGCTTTTATTTGGAACACCATTCATTGGGTACATCGTACTACGCTTACTCTTTCCGTGGCGTATGGCGGGATTGGTCTTGCCGATGTGTCTTCTAAATTCAGGTCCTCTCATCTTTATAACTTCATTCGTGAATTTACGCTTCCACTTTCTTCCTCAAGAACTATTATCGATACTCTTTTCTTTCCCCGCAGCCCTCATCTCACTGTTTCACCCTTTCTGCTAATGGATCTCTATTCACTCCTTCCCGCGCATATTCCAGACACTTACATTTCCGCAATTTCCCTTTGGCAATCCTTGTACCCAGTCCGACTCCCACCCTCTACTACACCTGATCTATTGGCATAACCTCTCTTCTTTTCTTCCGCTATTCATTCTCCCTCCTCTCCTTACCACCACTTCTCCACTTGGTTTGCCAGTGGAGTGGTGAAGGTTTCTCAGCTTGTCGATTCTTCACTTCGGTGGAAATCTTTTTCCTCAATCTTACCATCGTTACCTGACACATCGCTCCGTCGTCAACAACTCCGCTTGATCCAAACTTGTATTTGTCGGTTGTATCCTTCCTTGGCTGACCAATTTGGTCTTATCTTCACCCCTTCCGCGCCGCATTGCCTTCCATATCTTTTATTTTTGAACGACACCCCTTATCTCCCTCATTCAGTACCTATAAAAATGATATATCGTCACTTTATGACCTGTTACAACGCTCCAATGCCAATTTCTTCAGTACTATCTGACGAACTCTCTCCCACTTGGACTTATTCCTCTACTTCATTGGCTTCCCCTAAAGCACAGGACATCCATTGGCTTTATTTACATCGTGAAAACCCTCCAAATACGTGGCATCAGGGAACAAACAAAGACATCGCTCTTTCGACGTTTAGCAACGCACAGCAACCGAAAAATTGTTATTCGGCTGCCGCCGGGGAATTGAATCCCGAATCTCTCGTTATCTAGCCGAGCGCGTTAGCCTTACACCACGCTGGCCAACAATCCACGGTGCTGTGTGCGTTTTTCTGTCAGCATCTGACATTAAAAATCCGTAAGATGGGCTCAGCTACTGAGACGTCTACATCTGGTGGGCATTAACGGCACTGGCCATATATTAATTATAGCAGTTAAATCCAAAGGGCGAGATCCAAAGTGAAAATCCTCCAAATACGTGGCGTCAGTGAATAAACAAAGACATCGCTCTTTCCACGTTTAGCAACGCACAGCAACCGAAAAATGGTTATTCGACCCCACGCATTTGGAGGATTTTCACTTTGGATCTCGCCCTTTGGATTTAACTGCTGTAATTAATATATAGCCAGTGCCGTTAATGCCCACCAGATGGAGACGTTTCAGTAGCTGAGCCCATCTTACGGATTTATAGCGTCAGATGCTGACAGAAAAACGCACATTGCACCGTGGATTGTTGGCCACCGTGGTGTAAGGATAACGCGCTTGGCTAGATATCGAGAGATTCGGGATCAATTCCCCGGCGGCTGCCGAATAACAGTTTTTTGGTTGCTGTGCGTTGCTAAACGTGAAAAGAGCGATGTCTTTGTTTATTCATTTACATCAACGATTTCTGACCCTCCCGCACCTTTCATCGTTTCCGCCGCCTGGCATCACCGAATTGTTTTTTCTGTTCTACTTTAGTTGATGTTTATCATTCTTTTCTGTATGTTTGTTTTTACAACCTTTGTTGTCTATGATGTTTTGTTTGGCCGAAAAAGTTTGTTTTTATCTTCATACTATGCTATATTATTTTATCCTCCGTCGTCATCATCGTCATGCTCAATCTCATAACCACCTTTGTTCTTTTTTCTTCCTTCAAGCTAAACTTTCCAATTATCACCTTTACCCTCTCATTGTTGATGACCCTACTTTGAGAAAATACAATACTGCTCGTAGTTTTGTTTGGCCGAAAAAGTTTGTTTCTTTCTTCATACTATGTTATATTATTTTATCCTCCGTCGTCATCATCGTCATGCTCAATCTCATAACCACCTTTGTTCTTTTTTCTTCCTTCAAGCTAAACTTACCATTTATCACCTTTACCCTCTCATTGTTGATGACCCTACTTTGAGAAGATACAATACTGCTCGTAGTTTTGTTTGGCCGAAAAAGTTTGTTTCTTTCTTCATACTATGCTATATTATTTTATCCTCCGTCGTCATCATCGTCATGCTCAATCTCATAACCACCTTTGTTCTTTTTTCTTCCTTCAAGCTAAACTTACCATTTATCACCTTTACCCTCTCATTGTTGATGACCCTACTTTGAGAAAATACAATACTGCTCGTAGTTTTGTTTGGCCGAAAAAGTTTGTTTCTTTCTTCATACTATGCTATATTATTTTATCCTCCGTCGTCATCATCGTCATGCTCAATCTCATAACCACCTTTGTTCTTTTTTCTTCCTTCAAGCTAAACTTACCATTTATCACCTTTACCCTCTCATTGTTGATGACCCTACTTTGAGAAGATACAATACTGCTCGTAGTTTTGTTTGGCCGAAAAAGTTTGTTTTTTTCTTCATACTATGCTATATTATTTTATCCTCCGTCGTCATCATCGTCATGCTCAATCTCATAACCACCTTTGTTCTTTTTTCTTTCTTCAAGCTAAACTTTCCATTTATCACCTTTACCTTCTCATTGTTGATGACCCTACTTTGAGAAGATACAATACTGCTCGTAGTTTTGTTTGGCCGAAAAAGTTTGTTTTTTTCTTCATACTATGCTATATTATTTTATCCTCCGTCGTCATCATCGTCATGCTCAATCTCATAACCACCTTTGTTCTTTTTTCTTCCTTCAAGCTAAACTTTCCAATTATCACCTTTACCCTCTCATTGTTGATGACCCTACTTTGAGAAAATACAATACTGCTCGTAGTTTTGTTTGGCCGAAAAAGTTTGTTTCTTTCTTCATACTATGTTATATTATTTTATCCTCCGTCGTCATCATCGTCATGCTCAATCTCATAACCACCTTTGTTCTTTTTTCTTCCTTCAAGCTAAACTTACCATTTATCACCTTTACCCTCTCATTGTTGATGACCCTACTTTGAGAAGATACAATACTGCTCGTAGTTTTGTTTGGCCGAAAAAGTTTGTTTCTTTCTTCATACTATGCTATATTATTTTATCCTCCGTCGTCATCATCGTCATGCTCAATCTCATAACCACCTTTGTTCTTTTTTCTTCCTTCAAGCTAAACTTACCATTTATCACCTTTACCCTCTCATTGTTGATGACCCTACTTTGAGAAAATACAATACTGCTCGTAGTTTTGTTTGGCCGAAAAAGTTTGTTTCTTTCTTCATACTATGCTATATTATTTTATCCTCCGTCGTCATCATCGTCATGCTCAATCTCATAACCACCTTTGTTCTTTTTTCTTCCTTCAAGCTAAACTTACCATTTATCACCTTTACCCTCTCATTGTTGATGACCCTACTTTGAGAAGATACAATACTGCTCGTAGTTTTGTTTGGCCGAAAAAGTTTGTTTTTTTCTTCATACTATGCTATATTATTTTATCCTCCGTCGTCATCATCGTCATGCTCAATCTCATAACCACCTTTGTTCTTTTTTCTTTCTTCAAGCTAAACTTTCCATTTATCACCTTTACCTTCTCATTGTTGATGACCCTACTTTGAGAAGATACAATACTGCTCGTAGTTTTGTTTGGCCGAAAAAGTTTGTTTTTTTCTTCATACTATGCTATATTATTTTATCCTCCGTCGTCATCATCGTCATGCTCAATCTCATAACCACCTTTGTTCTTTTTTCTTCCTTCAAGCTAAACTTTCCATTTATCACCTTTACCCTCTCAGTGTTGATGACCCTACTTTGAGAAGATACAATACTGCTCGTAGTTTTCTTTGCCATCGATATCGGTCTTCCATTACTACAATTTTACAAGCTGAATATGATACCGATAAAGCTATCGATTCCTTATCCTCATTCTACTCGCCATGAATGTATGACAACTCATGGTTCACTGTCAATGATGATACTGTTTCTCTAGTGATTTGAATTATTTCATTTTACTGATGTATTGTGTCAGTAAAGACAACTTGCTCCGTTTTATACAAATTAGTTTTTTTATTAGCTGCTACAGGCAAAATGCGCCTGTAGCATCGTTTCAAAGCTTTTCTTTTGTCCATACAAATGGACGAGCACACCAATTTTCCTTTTTTTCGGGGGGATGGACCAAAAGGAGTTTTTTTTTTTTTTTGTTAAAAACGTCTTTTTGTAGTATATGCTTATTGTGTGTTTTTCTTTCATCACCAAGAAGTGTTACTAGTGTTTCTTTCTCGTGATGAGAATGCCGCAGATTGTGTTATGTTTTCCGGGCAGATGAGACTGATCTTTTTCATGATGTTATCCATCAAGCTTCACTTTCTTGTGCTCAGCTTTGAATGAGTCATCGACCTCGATAGTTCTTGAGATCTCCTGGAACTTGTTCATTCTTCTGTCCTTGCCGGGTTTGCTACCTTTCTGCTCCATTCTCTCCAGTTATCACCGTGAGTGAGGTCTGTGACTGCACCATCATATTTGGTTATCATCTCGTCCTACTGCTTGATGTTTGCCATCCTTCGTTCACCTTCCCAACGCCAGTGCTTCTCGAATTCAACAGTGTCGCATCGTGTTGTGCGTAGTCATCCCTGAAATTTTTGCGTCTTCCTATGATGAGCTCCTTCCTTCCCAGTGAATCACAGCGCTTTCAACGACGGGCTTTCTCTGCGAAGCCGGCGCCCAACATCAAGCTGGCTTTTCTTTCCATCCTTCACCAGTGATTTTCCTACATTTCTTCAACAATTGATAACTTTGTGTTTTGTTCCTCCGAAATTTGAACATTCCCCTACTGAATTTCACTGACTTTTACGAACAGTCCTATATATGCGTCATTCTTCGTTACTTCTGTTAATTGCTTTGCCAGGTGAAAAGTTTGATGGGATCGCCAACGCGCAACGATAACCTGGTGATTGTAAATACTTGTATATATTTGTTTCTCAATAAATACCATTTTGAATTCTGACCATTCGTCCGAGATGGGCCAGGGTTCGAATCCCTTTGAGGCCTGGCTGGTGTGTTTGTCTTAAGACACTGGCCCCCACCCTTTCCTGGAACCAATGGCCCTTAATTAGGTACGCGTGACTGCTTATAGCCCAATGAATTTTTCAAGGTCGTTAAACCCCCAAACAGAAAAAATAAACTACGACAGAAGCTAAAATAAACAAGGCGCTGACTTGCAGAACATAAGAATTTGCACTTAGATGAAGGTTTCATCAAATTAGTGCAGATTTACACAACATAGCAAACAAACAATTAACTAATAGCAAACAAATTATCGTTATTCATTATCAAGCAAGCTTGATATTGGTAACATGTGACGTATAGCTCGCTCTATTTAACTTTCCTTTTGAGTTTCTGTTTTCTTAGGTACATTCCGTTACTTCTTGGTTAAAGATTTCCTCACTGAACGGCACATTACTTCCGAGAACAGCTTGTACATTTCGTAACGCAGACGGTGGGCGAGACCAAAATAAATAGACGACTTTGAATCTGAAAAACAGGTAGCGAGTATATTGTGGAGATTGCGAAAAGATTGGAGAGTAGATATGGCGAAAGAGATTGAAGCATGTTGAACATCTATGTGAATCGACAAAAACGTATTGCTGTTATATATTTGATATGTTGTTAAAAGAGCTATTTAGTGTCGGTGAATAAATTACAACGTGACTATTATATTGTATTAATTATCTGAACTTCCAGTACATTGAAAACAAATGACAAATTCACATTATACATAAGTGCTACTTCTTTCAACATGGCCGTAACTGTTATTCACTTAGTTGTTTCAAAAGTGAAATTTGTGTTCAACGAAGATATCTGGGCACATACGTTAGTTAGTTAAATACGTAAACAACTTCTTCAAGACTTTAAAACCACTACAAACAATCTCACTACTTATCACTTGTCACCCATCGACACAGTGATTCGTGCTTTTATCTGCTTTGTCTCATGTTTGACCAATGCCAGTGCATTTACATAGAGAGAAACGTTTTGAAAGCTCAGATATGACGTTAAGTACGGAAATTGTAATCGATAAATAAACAAAACTTACATGAAATACAACAATAAAAAAACAAGAGTTTAAATAGGTTATATGCGTCCCGAAAGTAAAAGAGCAAAATAATCATCTGGAACATATTATGAAATGTCCAGGGTGTTCAGCAAGACCCCAATTCCTGCCCTGAGACAAGTTGTTTTTAATCTTTTAAAGAGGTTCGCCAGAAAAGTTTTCAAAGTTCAGATATGACGTTAAGTATGGAAAATTTCATCGAGATATAAACAAAATCTGCATAATAAATAACAACAAGAAACTGAAAGTTCAAATAGGTTACACACACCGATGAGCCATTACATTATGCCCACCTAGCTAAGAAGCTGTAGTTCCCCCTTTAGCCCCCAAAACAGCGGCCACTCGGCAAAGCATCGTTTTGATGAGGCGACGATAGGTATCCTGGGGTATCTGGTACCATAATGTCAACAGAATGGCCTCCAGTTCCTGAACATTTCTGAGTGGTGATGATTTAGCGCGAACCCGCTTTTCCAAGTCGAACCACAAATGTTCGATGGGGTTCATGTCAGTGAATTTGGAGGCCAGGCAATTAACAGAAAGTCACCAGCATGTTCCTCGAACCACTCCTTGACGATTCTGGCAGTGTGGCATAGTGCATTATCCTGTTGGTAATGGCCATCACCAGCAGGGAGCACAGTTTCCATGAATGGGTGAAGTTCGTCCGCAACGATTTTCAAATACCTTACAGCTGTCAGGGATTATGGTATTGGGACAAAGGGGCTTAAGGAGTCCCAAAAAAACTTCGCCTCCAGCATAACACCTCCGCCGCCGCCGAACTGTTTCCGCCCAAATGTGCATCCAGTTGCCATAGCATCCGTTGGTAATCGGCGTATCCTCATTCGGCCGTCCCCGTGATGCACCAGGAATCTTGATTCGTCCGACCAGGCCACTTTCTTCCAATATTCCATGGTCCAATCACGATGATTATAGGCCCATTTTATGCGTTGTTGGCGATGACGTGTATTGAGCATGGGGACCCGGCTGGGTCTTCGGCTACGCAGGCCCATACGCAGAAGGCTGCAATGAACTGTGTGCTGTGACACATTGCCCGGATCACCACTGGTTTATCTGCGAGTGATTTGGCGCACTGTGGCCCTGCGGTCGCTGTGAACAATGCGCGACAGTACCCGCTCCCTTCTGGCATCAATGAGCTGCGGACGACACACGGCTTGATGACGGTCCGTCCTTTGGCCATCTGTGCACCACTTTTGATACGTACGCACTACAGCGGCACGTGAACAACCCACAAGCCGCGCCATTTCAGAGATCGTAGTACCGATGCGCCGTGCCATCACAATTTGTCCTTCATCACACTACGATAAATCGGCAGCTTTTCCTATTCTGACTCCGAACACTCTACTAACTGGAAGCCGAGAGAGTACCGGGGTATTCTTTGTAAATAATTTATGCTATTCATCTGTAGCAGTCCAAGAGCTCTGTGGGTGTGAAATAAAACGAGTGGTTCGAGAGGCACATTTATTTAGGTACAGCACAACTGCATTTATTCGTGTCACTCATGACTACACCGAGCCACAGTCCGTTACATACCAAGTGGAATTAAATCAGAACAACAAACAATGAGTTTTACTTACCCTGACATGGAGTACGTGGCACTTAAGTAGGTAGATTAGTGAATGTTGTGGTCGTAAAACCAATAAAAGAAGATATGTGAATCATAAAATTAAATATTTACTGAACCGTGGAGGCGGCAATAGTAAATGTATTTCGTCTGTTTAGTTTTTTAAAAACAATATTTATCTGTGTTATTATTATCATCATATATTAATCAGATTTAGACGAACGTAAAGAACGACACTGAGACCGATGAAATGTGATGTAGCTACGCAAGTCCATCTGCGCATGCGTTAGCTAAAATCTGCCGTCATGGTGGAAAGAAAAGCTGAATTGCAATTGTGTTAGTGAGAGGGAATTGGTAACTTTTAGCCTAGGATATTTACAGGTTATCACCCATCATGTTATGTCAATTTAAAGCTCTCCTCAATAGCAGGTAACTCCCCTTGTGTAGTTGAGAGGTAGCCAATTTTCCCTACGACACACCGTTTTCATAGCATCAAGAACGCATTTTTGTAATGGCTTTTATCACCTTCAGCATTAGGTTATCGTATTTTACGGTGAATGCGATGAGATATTGTTACGAGCCTGTAAAAGGTGCTGAAATAACGTTCGGCGATAGTTTAGTAAAACATATTGTTGAGTCAACTACTATTGAGTCCCTTCATGGGACAGCATTCTAAAATCAGATTTCAACAATGGTTTTGACAACTTCCGTTACCCATTTTCATTACATGGATTTTTTTACTTGGGATTTTTTCTTTCTGTTGGAAAAGATGGATAGCATCAAAACTGATTTGCCTTTTATATTTATATTCTGCCAACTTCTGTTCATATTGTTTCAAGCTTGCAGGGTTCAATGCAATTGTCTTGACATTTTCTTCCGATGTTTGTTATGATTGTTAATTATGTCCGCTATTGTTGTTACGTTGTTGTTCGAAATTCGACATTCATACTATATTTTCCAATTTTGCTGTTTGCATCATTTTGCGCTGGTATCAACTGCTTTGTTCATTCACGAAAGGTGACCCCATTCAGCAGTAACGTTATGGAAATAACTAAATTTACAAATATAAGTTTGAAACTAAATGGACACCACAACTTCAGAACTACAAATGCAACACAGAAACAGTAGAACCTGCAGATTACATATCAAAATGTAACAGCGGAAATCTGAAAATAACGGGAACACAGAACGGAAGAACGCCAAATAGAAAATTCAAACTTCTAACATCATGACGTTTCTGATTTCTTCGTTTGATACCGTTAAATTAGGATCAATAATGAAGTGTTGTTCTACAAATGCATTGGAATATCGATTTAAATATTTTCTCATTTCTACTACTGGAGTTTCCAGTTTTTAATTCGGAACCTGACAACCCTGGCTCTCCACTTTCCTTTGTCTCTTGTGACTGTATGAATTTGATATTTCTCTTCCCAGTCCAATTTCCCAATTCATTCTATATTATCTTCCGAAGACTAGAAAGGGCAGGTCCTTATCCGCAAAGCATTCTCCTTGCACTAATTACCTTTGTAAACACATCTTCTCTGATCAGATGTGTCCCAGAACTTCCATCTTGTTTCGTACAATGCCATTTATTTTGTTTTTTTGCTATTACCCAATTTTAAAACATTTTAGTTCGCTATTTTCTCTTTACAGTTGACAGTGATTAATTTCTTCTAGAAATCCATGCTTCAAAACTCATCAGCCGCACCGGTGGCTGAACTCTCAGAAGGACTGGTTTTTGGCTAATCGTTCGAGTTAGGCCCTGGGCTTGAGTCCAGGATGAAGTATGAGTGGTGTCCCACGGCGCTGGATAACTCTCTTCCCGAAACCAGTGCCCCAAAAGTAGCGACGACCCCCACGAGCAGGTCTTAGGATTATAAGCAGTCCCCCGTCAACTTATAGTTCTAAGAGACGCTCTTGCGGTAATCGTTAAATACCGAAACAAGCAAGCAAAACCATCAGCTGAGAGATGCTTTCGTGGGGATCGTTAAACCCCGAAACAAGAACTGCAAAACCATTAGCTGAGAGATGCTCTTGTGGTAATTGTGAAATTCCGAAACAAGGAAAACAAAACCATCAGCTAAGAGCTGTTCCTGTGGTGATCGCTAAACTCCAAAACAAGAAAAGCAAAACCATCAGCTAAGAGCTGCTCTTGAGGTGATCGTCAAACCTCGAAACAAGCAAAGCAAAACCATCAGCTAAAAGCTGCTCTTGTGATGATCGTTAAAATCGGAAACAAGCAAAGCAAAACCATCGGCGTCATCACCACTGATTTCGGGTATTTCTTCTGTCCGTACAGCAGCTCCGCGTAAGTTATGTACAGTATACGGGGGTTATTACCAAAAGCCCTGCATACTGTCAATTTTTGATAAAAGTGTCAAGTAACGGAGGAAACTTACCTTATTGCCGTTCAATGTACTCCTCTTTGCTGCCAATGACAGCTTGCCAGTGGTGATGCAGGTCCTGAATTCCACCGTAGTACGCCATCTTTGTTCAGCTGCCGTATTATTCGACCCCGTCCAATGACAGTTCGCCCACCGATTCGTAGCGGATGCGACGGAGCCGTTGTTTTAACTTTGGGAAAAGATTAAGTCGGGTGGACTGAGATCAGAGCTGTATGGTGGGGGGTTTAAAGTTTCACAGCCATGTTTCGACAAAAGTCCCCGTACCGACGCTGCTCCATGACACGATGCGTTGTCATGCAGCAAGATCACTCCCGCTTCCAACAAGTTGGAGAGATTTTGACGAATTTTCGGTCTCAACTTTGTCCTCAGAAAGAAATTGGGCTTCGGTCAAGAGTTCCTTCCCCACAAAGTTCAAGTGTGGGTCTGTGTCGGAGGTTTTCCCGCAGAGTTTCTATTTTCGCGTACGAACGCTGGTCTAACGGTATGATTCGATTTAAGGAGCTGCACGCTTCCATTTCCAAACCCTTCCACGTCCACACAGCAAATGATAGCACGTCGTTATGACACCACTACGTTGCTGAGAGTCTGACCTTGAGGTGACGCAATCATTTTCCCGATTGCATCATCCGCTTCCGTTTTAGATTAACGTGTGCAGAACTTTTGTCATGACTCTCCTAAATTACCGAAGTTTAGAGTGTTTCATTCACATTTAATGAAAGAAAATTCGGTCGTATATACAATTTTTTTCACTTACTTAAATTTTCTTTTTTACAGGAATGGAGATGTCATTTTATTTCTGAATGGTGTTTTTGTTCATGGACAGTTTTTCTGTACCTGGATAGAGAGGATAATCCATGAGTCATCATCAACTGTATGTGAAGAAATTCAAAGCAGGAAACAAGGTCGAGTCTATTGCATAACTTAGCAGTTTGTTTTAACACGCGTGTATGTTATGCAGCCTTTACATTGCATCATGGCATACTGGTTATGGTGGGCAACATGTAAAATACTTGTGTTATAAATCCGTGAGAGATTTTTGAGCAACTTTTCGAGATTTCCTGTAATTGGATTTGAGATGGTAAAGCATAATGAAAACTCTGAAATACCGTCTATGCACGTAAATTACTGAAACTAGTACAAATAATCACCATCGACACTCAGGATCTTTACTCAAACCCTAAAAACAGATAAGTACGGGTAAAAGTGAGATCTTTCGAGAGCACTATGCTCCCATCATCAGACAATATGTGATATTGTGTCCCGGTATATATACACAGTTGCAAGCGTAAGGCGACGTAAAACGACAGTCAGGAACATGCGCCACATATCAGCAGGTGCACCCCCACAGAGTCTCAAAGGAACCTAGACGTTAAGAAACAATGTGCAGAAGACAATGTATAGTAGGAATACTCCCATTAGTGAAGTAATAACACTGTTGACATGTTACGAAGTAAGTGTAATACAAAAAAATAATGACATGGACTGAAGAAGCACTAAATCAGTAGAAATGACTACAAACATAAGAATTACAAAATGTGTGTAGCCTCATCCCGAAAGTCCGCTACCCAGGAAGTAAATCCCTCCATGGCCGTGGAACCTCGTATGGGTATGAGTCATTACAACACAAAGTTCGATGAACGAAGATACATAAGCTTTCGGCTAAAAGCAATGAGGGCGTATCTTGATGGGTATACGGGACACGAGATTGATCCCAGAGGAGGTGATGAGTACCACCGAGGGTTAGTCTGGCCAATGACGTGTTCTGAACTCCCATTCGCACAATATATTTGTGTTAAGTCAAACGCGTCTCAAGAGACCACTTGGTGGAACCTATGTAGAGTTTTGGAGGAGCGTCAGCGTCGCAGCTTGCATGGGAATGTAATAAACACCATGTGGTTCCTGTTGTGCCACTGGATCCCTGTCTTCCTTGATTACTGAAAGAATGTTCGTAGTCTTGGCACCAATTCCCAAGTCATGACGTTTGCAGATGTTCTTCTAAACCGCCACAGACTTAGGGTGAAAATCAATTGAACCAACATATCTCAAGTTGGAACCATTTCTCTGGCGAGTTGTAATTGATCGATCCATTAGGTTTCTAAGTAACTTATCCACAATAGCGCCTTCATATCCATGCATACAGACAACGTTCTTAATTTTATGAATATCTTTACTGCATAATTCGTCCCTTGAAGAATGCGTTATTGCACGTTTGACCAAACATCTGATGGCCGAAAGCTTGTAGTCCATGGGATCAGACGATTGAATCGGTATGATTGACGTGTTCATTGTAGGTTTCTTGTACACTGAAAATTGGAGAATATGATCCAGTGGATTCCTAATCAGGGAAAGGTCAAGGAATGGCAGCGAATTGTCTACCCCAATCTCCAACATAAAAGATATTGAGATATAGTGGTTTTACATGTATTCAGTAAACTGGGAAAGATTATCCAAAGAATATTGCCAGAAAATCAAAATATCATCAAGGTACCTAATACGTGCCAATGGTCTGTTAGTCGAAGAAGAGAGAGCAGTGTCCTCTAAATGTTGCAAACAATTTCAGCAATTACTGGGAACAGAGGGGAACCCATAGGTGGCAGACTCTCCTATTTGTATATGGCACCATTATATCTAAACACGGTACGGTTTTTAATGACTTTCAGGGCGTTCAGGATTCTTCAACGTCTGCAGCACAGTCTCCCCATGTTAAAAGTTTAGTTTCAATAATAGAGTGCGCCTGACCACTGGTATGCTGTGAAAGAGTGAAGCAACATTCAGTGATGCCAATATGAATGGAACACGTTGTGAGTTGAGGCCTTTTATTTTTTCTAAAGCTTGAAAAGAACTAGTCACTGAAAATGCCGAACCATAGGTTAAAGGTTTAAGATATTTAGCCATTGCCTGTTCTAACCCGCGGAGGGGATTAACCCTTCCTGAAACCAATGGTAGAACTGGCATACCATTCTTGTGAGTTTTAATAGTACCAAACAAAGTTGGTACCCTGCTACCACTGGGGGGGGGGGTGAAATTGGTCACCAAGAATAGACGGTAGTGCCGAGTGGTTTTTTAAATGGCTGAGAGTAGAAACTGTAGTCCTAGTTGGACCTTTGAGCACGATAAAATGCGGGATCTGATCAGCATCAGAAAGCATTTTGTCTTGATAAGCCAACTGATCTAAAATGACTATTTGATTAGCCTTGTCTGAAGGCACCACCGCAATGTGAGGGTTCTGCCGTAGTTCTTTGAGCTGAAGTCGTTCTTCAAGAAAAATCCAATCAGAGTCTGAAACGGGTAGTCGGTTACGAATGACTTTCTTGATCTCATATCGAGCTGTCTCTTGTTCATTAGCTGGTAAAAAACAGAAAACATTCTTTACCTGGTGTATAAACTTGAGTTTATTAGGGCGAGGCTCTGGGCATGCAAATTTTAAGCTCCGAGACAGGACTGTCTCCTGAAAACTACTTAACTCAACACTGCTGAGATTCAACCATGACTCATACCCATGCGAGGTTCCACGGCCATGGAGGGATTTATTTCCAGGGTAGCGGGCTTTCGGGATGGTGCTACACACATTTTGTAATTATTATGTTTGTAGTCAGTTCTACTGATTTAGTGTTTCTTTAGTCCATGTCATTATTTTTTTGTATTACACTTACCTTGCAACACGTCAACAATGTTATTACTTCATTAATGGGAGTATTCCTACTATGCACTGTCTTCTGCACATTGTTGCTTAACGTCTAAGTTCCTTTGAGACTCTGTGGGGTGCACCAGTTGATATGGGGCGCATGCTCCTGACTGTCGTTTTACGTGACTTTACGTTTGAAACGTGTATATATACCGGGACACGATATCACATATTGTCTGATAGTGCTCTCGAAAGATCTCACGTTTCCTGTACTTATTTGTTTTTAGGATTTTAACAAAGATTTTGAATGTCGATGGTGATTATTTGTACTAGAGTAAGTAATTTACGGGCATAGACGGTATTTCAGAGTTTTCATTTCAGCAGTTTTGCACGTTTTCATTCTTACCCAAAAAAGCAAAGCTGACAATAAATTAGCTGACCATGGTGTGAGAACTAAAACTCCATCCGAATGCTTTATGCACTGGAGTATAGAAATCGTTAGATTTCTGTCATGGGCATTACGTAGGGTAAGTTTTCAGAAGATGAAATCACAGACTTGGGGTTAACAGCAGTTTGCTACTTTGAAAGAAAAGAGTATTAATTTTCATTTGCCCCCACTAAGAAGAAAACACGGAAAAAGATGCTCTTACAGAAATCCCTTACAAAAATCACTTTTACAAGTCAATATTACCTTGACACTTTTACAAGTCAATGTAATATTGACTTGTAAAAGTGTCTCCGGTTTTGTTTGGGATGATGGGATTCTTTCAACATCAGTACTCTCTACTGAACAGGTGTGATTATGCAAGACAAGGGATACAAGGACGCAGGGAGTGAAGAGAATAAAAGCATGCCTCCATTTGGAAAGACAGTAACATAGTTCGTGATAGTTTTAGGGTGCAAGTAATCATTCAAGATTCAGTGAAACCTTTAAATAACGGTCAACGCCAGGACCGGGAGATGGCCGTTGTTCGGAAGTTAGGCCTAGATCAATATTGTTTGTCAATTGTGTTTGAGCTGAGAAAATCCTGGAAGTCAATGCGGAATTAGAAGCAGATATGGTCAGCGATTGTAGCGGTGGAAAGAGGGTAATGCACACTGCATATTTTTACAATACAGAAACCTGAGCTTAGTTCAAGATTGAAAATGTCCAGATTTAGAACAATAAACGCAACTTATTGTCTGCAGCTGAATTTTTGAACTAGCAATGGCAGTTAAAATACAAATTTTCTCGTTACCTCCACATATTGTTCACTAGAACTGGATGACCTACAGATAAACTGTAACGATTAATTCTGGCGTACAGGATTTTAGGAAGGCAGTGTCTGACTCCTTGTCTTAAGCAGCCTATCCCCAACTTGAAATAGCAAGTTGGGAATTTCGGGTACTTTATCATCATCATCATTAGTGTTCTGTATTTTGACAGGTCCAACGGTAACTCAACAAGTTCTCTTCCTCCATTTCTCTCTGTCCCTTGCTTCCGCCTTCAATTCTTTATAGCTTCCTGTGCGCAGTATAACATCAAGCATCATTAGTCGTGTTCTTCCTCTTGGTCGCTTTCCTTCAATTTTCCCTTCTACCATTCTTTTCAGTAGGCTGTCGCCTCTTAACACATGTCCTATCCATTTACATCTGCTTTTTCTTATGGTCTTTAGGTACTTTATACGAAATAACAAAACCCAATTTTAGAGACAGTGATGTCTAACTGCACAGTTAGGAGACCGCGGGCGGGAAAGGATAAATAGAATCCACAGGGACCTAGCCAAGACACTCACCGCCAACGGGCAATATTCCAGGCACCAGCGACTCAGCCGGCCTCGGTGCGGGATTGAGACATACACTGGAGCTGCAGCTCCCTTCAAGTAGTTATCGTCGCACATCAAACTAAATTATAATTATTTCATTTTCACTTCAGTACGCCATTATGCCCGCCGTTATGTAATCCATCCTGCCCGAGGCACAGTTCCTTTAGCAACATTTTTATCTGAATCTTACTCACCTGCCGAAGTACCGAAGAAGCTACGTGAAATTTCAAGAGGGTAAAGTTTCCATTAGTCCTCTTTCCGGATTGACTGGGCTGCCCGTTGACCGCTGTTAAGAGTTTCCGTCGTTCGGAGGTTTTCGCTTATGTTGATCCTACCGCAGCTGTTCTGTACAATCGAAACTTGTCGTTCTTTGGAGGTTACCGTTGTTCGGAGGTGTCTGTTAATGGAGGTTTTCCTGTATATGCTACTACTGGATTTTTTCATGTAATGTAGTTGCACCAAAACAGCAAGCATCTCTCTTGGAGTATTTTAAAAATCATGTTCTTTAAATATCTGTAAGCCGGTATTTTTCTTTTTTTGTTGTGTTTACACTTACCCAACACATCAACAGATTGTAAGTCTTGCATTTTATTGATCCCGTGTTTTCCAGACTGAACCTGAAAGTGAGGAGGGTCCGTTACCTGCTGACAGGAATTTCTTCCTTTCTCCTTCTACGTTCCTCTATCCGTACTTTTGATGTGTTCAATTTTGTTACACCTGTAGTATATCTGCTGCTGAAACACTTAGGGTTTTTCTTCTTTGCTTTTCCTTAAAATGTTTTTAGAAATTTTAAAAATATTTATTCGGCCTTTCTTTTTTCAGCTTAATGCAGATACTAATAACAATACTAACATATTTCGTGCTCATATTTCGAATAATACCCCACTTGAAAGATTTCCTGGTTTAAGGCACAAACTCCTGTCCCTAAAGAACATTCTAAATCGAGGTTCCACTATAGTTTCTTCTGTTTACGTATTCGAACAAGAACACGTGAAAACAGAATACATTCCACTCGTGTCTTCGGCACTTCTTTTAAGACCTTGGTGATTTACCGGAATTTTCGTTCGTTGCATAAAGAACATCATCAATCAAAATTCTTGGAATCAAGAATCTGTAAAGCGAAAATTCAAGTGTGAACAATATATTAAATAAACGCTGAGAGGCTCTGTTTTGGAAGGCGATACTCTCTTTTATGTTGTTATGAAAGGGCGTTCTGTTCTTTATTTTCATGTTCACTGTAAATTTCTAGAATACCTTGGAGGAACTAAAATAAAAAACAAATTTATGTTCGGATCACTCGATTTAAGAGTTTATTCAATTACTGTTGGCACTAAGTTTGAGAACAAAGAAATTAATCTTCCACCGGTTCCAAATAGTTCATTTATTAACTGGGAAATCTCCCTGTAACGAAAAGTATCATTAAACAGTTTCTTATTAGGGATACGTCATTTTCAAAAGGTCACATGCCGATCAAAGCCCTCATTTTGAGCAGAGAAAAGCGGCAGATATTAGCGAAAGTGCAATTCAACGACATTGTTAATGTAATATAAACTGCTGCAAACGCCAATCAGCCCGTTTGATGAATGATATCCGGGAATGTCTTCAATGAATGGGCTCCCTTCGCAAAAGTGTATTCTTGCACGAGAACATCTTTCTGAAGGAAATGTGAAGTAATTAATTATGGAAACGTACAAAAAATGTTGCTTGGTCCCTGGAAATATGTTTTATGATAAGAGTGCGAGTGCTTATCGCACGAGCCTCTGAGATTATTTTTATGAACAAGTCCAAATCTACAAGTCTGATTTTATCAGAATCAGTAATTTTTCCGGGTTTTCTTCCCTGAAGCATATGATAAGTATTCCATTTCTTGGTATTTATTACTTTGGCATTTATGCTAAACAAAGGGGTCTTTACAGGAGAAATTCATTCCTGGGCATAGGATTCCACAGCTCATTAGGATTCCTCAACAGCGTTGACAAACGTCCAGTTCCTTTTCCGATTCATTCATTTGGTTAATGAGTCGCTCAATACCAAGGCCGATGGAATTTCGCTCGTGCTGTGGCGAGCGCCATTGTTCCTCAAGCGGAGATCCTGCGTGAGATAGTCATAATGGACAACGACATTCTCCCTTCTCTCGAGGTAATTAAACAGAATATCTTAATGAGAATACAAGAATTAAGTAGTTGGCCGTTAGGATTGGGAACCAGACCGGGAGATAGCTACATACCCTACGTGTCTCGGTTGTGCCAAATTGCCGGAGACCTCACACCAATTCCCTCTCACTGGCTCCGCAAATATGCAAGAAATTTACCCACGTCGCTCCTTATTATTTGATGCCCAACTATGATAGCGGTTGAGTCTTGTTTTCCTAAAACAAATGGACGTTGGTTCACGAGCAAAGAAATGTAAAAACAGCACTGAAGAAATTTCAAGCGCTGAAGAAAATGACTGTGAAACCAAAAGCGTCTTGCATTATCTCCCAGTTCTTTCAAAAAGTACAAGGCTGCATAAAATCTTGCATGCTTTTCATACTACGTGCCATGTATACACTCGATTTGTTTTGTGTCCGTAATTTAATTTTGTTCAGTTCAAAAGCCTTTTCTACCTAGTCCCAATTTTCAGTCAAGCGTCAAATTAATTTGAAATCTAGGATTCAATTAAGCACACACATTTATGTTTTTATTTCGAATTTTCGTTAAACAAAGTCCCATTTGGTACGAGAAACCTTTACTCAAAACTCTCCAGATAAGTCGTTTTGTTTCGTCAATAAATATTTATGCATGCGACGAATTATAATGTCTGTGTCTTTGATAAAAGTTAAACATATTCATATTTTCACATTCAGAGAACAGCTTGAACAATGTTAGAGTACAACAAGTTAAAAAATCGTCAACAATTTCGTTGAGTGCACAGCAAAACATTTTGATCCTGCTGAGATATATTCCGAACGGTTGTGCACATATGCAAGCCAAATACGCCTGTGTTATCTATTTAATTTAGATCGCATGTGCACCATACGCAAGCCAAGTACGCCTGTGTGTTTACAGAAACCTTATGGCTGGACAATTGGAAAATGTTTTAATTCCTTGCATTTTATTGCATCTGTAAATCTTCAAAAAAGCACACAGTAATAAACTTACAGATTCTTGAAATAGGTCCGATTGCGGTTGCTAATTCAATAATGAATAGAGATTGGAAGTCGTAATAGCTCCTTAATGAATTTAAAAAACAAACACCTTTACCACTCTTTCGATAATGATGGTACCGATATTGTTCGTATCACACACAGCTTCTAACCACTGTACGTATGATGTATTAATATTTATTGCATTAAGAAAATGGAAAAGTCCGAAGTTACGTGGAACTGTTCTCTTTCCAACTACTGTGAATAGTGGTCTATATCTAGGCTACTTCGTTCTTCCGCAATAAACCTGGACCTGGTGCAGGAACAATGAACGCAAGCTTCAGTTTCTGAAAATGCAAAACGGGAATCTTCCTGATCAGATGTCTGGCTTTTCAATAGATTCATTCATCGTAATTCGGTCTTCACAATCTGTTGCATGTTTATTGGTCTTATGAAGCCAATTATCTCAGGCAGGACTTCTCCTGATCTACCGTGTGAGACAGATTTGAACGAACTTAGAGCAGAAAAATTTAGCCAAACACTGAAGTGATTTTCCTCGTTTGCGTACCGTTTAGTTTTGCGGTTAGCACACTAACTTCCAGTAAGGTTTTCTTAGGTTGATGTAGATGAAATGTCCAAAATGATAGTGCAGACTTTCAAACCGTCAAACAAATACACCCAAATAGTTAAAATATCTCCCCTCTACATCGACACATTTCTGTTAACGGCTTACAAGGCTGTGGACCTCACTGCGATAAAACTCCGGAGTCTGTGAGGCAAAGAAGGTGGTAATTTGAGAAAATCTCCCCCGGGAAATGATCCAAATGCCAGAAGAGGTAATATTCTGTGGGAACAAGATCTGTGGAATATGCAGTGTGCAGCAAAGTTTAGTAGTTCAATCGGTGGATTTGTTGGATTATCTTTTAGGAAACATACGGGTGCGCGTTGTCGTAAAACAGAATAACCCCATGCCTGTTGGCTAAAGCTGGCTGCTTCGTACGGAGCTTTAGGTGCATCTGCAGCATTTCAGCACAGTTGCTCTCCGAATCGATGGTCTCATGAAGCCAGAAGCGGACCACCATACGAGATCTAGCACTTTCCCCGGTATAGGAGTAGATTTTCACACTCTTTAGTTGGCTCTGTGGATAAAACCACTATGATGACCGCTTACGATTGTTGTAGAGGGCTCACCTTTCGTCGCGAGTTACGATCCGGTGCAAGAATTGCTCCTGGCTTTGCCTTGTCAAAGAGCAAATACACATCTCCAGGCTACGTATATTATATTTTTGCCGGTAATTCGTTTTTAGCTTTCAGACATAGAGCTTTTCACCTTCCCTAGGTCATCCAGGCACTAGGCAACCGTCGAATGATGCACACGGATCTTTGATGCTGTCTTAGGGACACTTTTCCTTGGGTCAGATTGCACAGTATTCTTCAACTCTTCATTTATTCCAGGTACTGGTGGACGACCACGAGGACGTGTCTCCTGTTTTGGAGTTATGTAAGCCATCGGTATATCGTGCCTTTATTCACAATACCCTGCCCAAAAGACACATTAACCTTTCGTCACAAAATTTGGCACACATCGTTTACACCAGATACGTTTTGTCACGAAATCAGGCACACAACGCTTGCACCACAACGTCCTCATGACGTATGCCTTTGCTAAATCACACAATTCTGATGAAGTGACGCATATGTCCAACTGCTTGAAGCAGAAATTTTATCCGCACCAACCCATTATTCTGCTAAAAGATTTGTTTAGCTTTCGAAATCAGTGAGTGATGCTGATTTTTCTTAACAGGTTAAAGAACGGCTCTTTTCAGGTATTAATTTGTGTGACTGTATTGAGTTGGAAAGAAAATAATGTCCAATGAGAGAGGTATCCGAAGTCGAAGCCCTTGCCACGGCGCACATTGGCCGCTGAGATTGCTCAGCACTCCGGCATGACATCAGCAGGTGGGTGGCTAAAGTCAGTGGCAGTTAGTGGTCAGAAGGTGAAGAGTGTAAGCGCCAGCCAACAAGGAAGTGGGCAACGAGCACATCCGCCATTGCACGCTGTTTGAGTTTCGTCGCGCTAGAAACCCGGCAAGTGCTGTAAGGAACATTACCCGTGTGTACCCGTTAGTGCTGTTGTTGGTTCGAACGGTATCGTGAGGTATATTTTGACCTGTCAGACCGTCCGAAAGCCGAAAGACCAGCAACAGTGTATATGGACAATCATGCTGAAGACTTCAGCTGAAACCGACCCACGTGTGACCACGCGGGAGTTGGCCGAGCAGCTGGGCACTTCTCATTCGAGCATTATCACGCACGTGGTTTAACTTGGGAAGGTACATAAGAGGGAAGTTTGGGTACCCCATCAACTAACAGTTGAGCAGAAAGCAAATCGCATGAGTGCATGCGTTTCTCCGCTTGCACGTGACCAAGTTGAACCGTTCTTGGACGGCATTAAGACAAGTCAAGAGAAATGGATCCCTGTACGACAATGTCACCGCCAAACAATGGTTGGACCCAAATCAGAAGCCCATGCCGACCCCTAAAGCCAGGTGACGGAGTCGGGCCCCATTAATTAATTCCATGTAGTAATATTTCCTGTAATGATTTCTCATTTCAAAGGCAAAGTAATGTAAATTCAAACGCATTTGTTGCCACGCGACACCATTTCCTTTGTAAGCTGGATTATGTAACCGAACGAAGTACGTGAGTAGCCAGATCCGTTGACGTCGACGGGGTCTGATGTATAGGGAAAAGGTCACCACTTCCGGTGAACGGCTAACTCAACACCAACAGGATTTCCAGAGGCGGAAAGGGGGGGGGGAAGGAAGATTAAGGATATAAAAGGAAGCGACACGTTCGCTAAGGAGGCTTTTTGTGTTTCACCTTCAACGTGTTGGACGCCGTTAGCTAAAGCAGAGAGTGTCGGTTAGACCTCTCGGGGTTTTTCACTGACGGAGAACTCAGGGGTTTTTTTCGGCGATAAGAGATCAGCCGGGGTTTTTGAGGGAACGACTCAAGTCCACGTGGTGAAGGGTCTTCCAGAATATCGTTAGATAGTGAAGTGTTCGCTATCTGGAAATCTGTTGGCACGTGGAGATAGCCAATCTAACGGAACTTATTCTTTCAGCTATTAAATTTTGTTTCGACTAACCAAGGACTTGTTACTGGCGTTATTCATCGTCGTGAACTGAAAGGATTGCTGACTGCACGTTCCAGTTTTTTTCAACGATCGAGTTTAACTCGACGGCACTCGAAAGAACCTACGTCAGGCTCGTTTAAGAGATTCTGATTCCGTAAGGCCTAGTGGTAGATCGAACTCAGCGGGACCTGACATACATATTTTGGCGCAGTCGGCAGTACGTGTAGTAGCGGCAACATGTGGTCAGAGAGGTGACAGAAAAATAAAGTAGGGCACGTGATTGCCAGGAATCCATTGACAAGGGACAGAGGAAAGAAGTGCACGTGGTTGCCGGAATCCAGCGACAACGGACAGAGGAACGAAATGCACGAGGTTGAAAGAAATTTAGTGGCAACGGACAATGAAACAAAGTGCACGTAGTTGAAAGGAATTCAGTGACAAAGGACAAAGAGACAATCGGCACGTGGCGACGATGATGGACTTGGTTTAACAGATGAAGCAGTACAGTTGAAAAAGAAAGAGGCTCGAACGCTTCGGGTAATGTACCATTTTCTTGACCTTTTGTTTTTTCTGTTGTTTTAAACTGTGTCTAGGATAGGAAATAGGAAAGTGTTAGGTTATTCCCCATCGTGGCATTAGGGCTAATATAGTACAAGTTAGATAGTCATTAGGGAAAGTGTTAATAAGAATTTGTGTTTTTATTATGTTGCATGCAATCAATCAGTCATTTGTATTATATTGTGCTTAATTAATTAGAAAGTTTTGTGATTTTTACATAACCGAATACAGTTCAGAGAAAATAATTCAGTGTCAGAAACAAGCAATGAAGATAGGAACGAAGGAGATGACCTTCATTCCAGTAATGAAGTAGAAATAAATCAGGATAAATATCTTTTAAATCAGGATAGGATGGAATGAGAATTAAGACCAAAAGTTTTGGAACTACAAGATAGGAAAGTGGAAAGAGAACAAAAAAACGTTAGAGCTAGAGTTAGAATTAGCGAATAAGAGAGAAGAAAGAGAGATAGAATTAGTAAATAAGAGAGAAGAAAGAGAGAGAGAATTTGTAAATAAGAGAGAAGAAAGAGAGTTTGTGTTAAAGAAAATTGAGCTAATGATAGGTAAAGGAATTGATGTCGATAAGAGTAAAAGCCATGATAAACTGTCTGAATATATTAAGATATTAGAAAAGACGTTGCCTAGCAGTTCGAGAAAACCGGACGAGATTTTAGTTTTTTTTTGTATTGTTTAGAAAGAGCTGTTATGTTACATGAAGTTCTAGATGTGTTAAAAGGTAAATTAGTAATTGCACTTTTTAACTCTGAGTGCGTGAACCATTTGTTCCGAAAGTTGACGTTGGATGAATGTAAGGATTATGAGGTAGTAAAAACTGCTATTTTGGCAGTGTCATCTAACGCCGGATATCTATAGGAAGCAATTTGATAAGGTCGCTAGAGAAAAAGGGGAAATCTACATGCAACTAGCAGGGAGATTAAAAAGAACATTAACATACACTGCCGGACAATTGCTAAGGACGGATGACAATAGCAACGATAGCAACCATAAAATGGAAGGCAGGAAAATGTGGAAATTAGCTTAAGTGCGGGATACAGTAAGACGTGTTGTGCGTATGCAAATTTTGGATTGCCGAACTTGTTCGTGACGTCATAGCGCTGATAAGAGATATAAAGGATTTGACGCGTATTGACCGTTGTTGTTCACGCGCAAAGTTGAAAGGGAAAGAATCAATTGACGAACTTGCAATTTTCAGTATGTCTTCCCGACATCACCTAGATGATTTTACGCGTAGCCGTATTATTGGCAAGATTGAAGAAGGGCGAAAAAAACCGATGTTGCCAGGGAGTTCGACGTCAGCCACAGTGTTGTTTCAAGGCTTTGGAAATCATTTCAAACAAATGGAGAGTGTAGCAAACGTCACGGAGGAGGTCGTGTTCGCAGTACGACACCTGCAGAAGATCGGTACATAGTGCTATCAACAAAAAGACACCGGCGCAGCACAGCTAGTGAGGTAGCAAATCAGTTTATGGCTGTTACTGGCAAGCGGATCTCCCGAAAAACTGTCGCCAGACGTTTGCATGAAGGAGGACTATACGCCCGCCGTCCTGTTGTGTGCATCCCATTGTCCAGACGTCACCGTACCGCCCGTTTGCAATGGTGCCATCAACATCGCAATTGGACTGATAACGACTGGTCTGCTGTCCTCTTCTCAGATGAGAGTAGATACAGTCTATCGTCTGATTGTCGACGACAACTGATCTGGCGTGATAGTGGTACTGCATATTGTCCAGCAAACATGGAAAGGTAACGATATCCGACATGTAGTGTCATGGTATGTGCTGGCATCATGATCAATGGCCGTACGTCCCTCTATGTGCTTCCAGCTGGGACTATGGCTGGCCAACGATACATTAATGATGTTCTGCTACCTCATGTTCGCATGTTCCGTGGTGGTGTCGGTGATAGATTCAATTTTCATGGACGATAACGCAACATGTCATCGAACAGTCGCTGTCCAGGAGTGTCTTGAGAGCGAGGATATTCAACGTCTCGTATGGCCAGCACGTTCTCCAGATCTGAATCCCATTGAAAATGTGTGGGATGCTTTGGGGAGGAGTCTTGCTGGTCGCCAATGCCCTCCAATAAACAAGGACACCCTCATCCGTGCACTGACAGAGGAATGGGATAAATTACCCCAACAGCTGCTTGATAATGTTGTGCAAAGCATGACACGACGTGTGGAATCTTGCATCGCCCTCCATGGTGGCCATATCCCGTATTGACATCTTACGCCGGAACGCCTGCGGACGGTAATTGCATTTTTTTCACGTTTATGTATTCTGCACAAAATGGCCTGTTTGTCCCTTGAACACGTTCCAAAACCTTCTGGATTTCAAAGCACAATAAATTGTCTTTCTTGTAATGTCCTGGCATTCTGACATTATTTTATTTCACTTGGCATGCAACCACACTTACTTTTTTATGCGCTATATAGCCGTTTATGATCCGTCCTTAGCAATTGTCCAGCAGTGTAGTATGTTAACAGCAGTGAGGTCAAAGAATTTGACCAATTAGTAAATCTCGTTGTATGTGATAAGTTTATAACCTTGATATCTCCTGAGCTAAAGACCTACATTTTGCAAAGAGGAGCAACGGGGAAGCTAGAGAAAATTTAATATCTAGAGGCATTATGTGACCTATTTACGAGTCACGTGGGGACAAGAGGCAGCAAGGAAGAAAAACCCAGACAAGGATATAACAGCGGGTTTGCAGGGAACCAGGGTAGCGGACCGGAACGCAGCTATTGGCCTAAATGTTCTAATCAAGGAACAAATATAGTTAGTAAACCGGGTAATTCTGAGAAGAGTAGAATTTGTTTTCGTTGTGGGATGAAGGGGCATTTCAAGAATAATTGTCCCCAAAAATCATTGCCCAGGGGAACGAGGATAATCCAGGGAATTGGAAGAAGGAAGACCCGAGAAGAATTAATCGTGTCGGCCTAGAGCAACGAGTTGAGAGGGACGTAGTTCAGGACAGGCAGGCCATAATTCAAGAGAAAACGGCTGAAGAAAGGAGAATCACCGCAAGGGTAGACAGGGTGTCCCCACGGGATAGTTTACAGGCGGAGATAGCGGAAATTCCGTTACGAGACGCGGTGAGGCTTGTAGGGGAAAATGAATCGGAAGCAGTGGCATTAGTAGACACTGGGTCAGAATTTTCTTGTCTAAGGGCTGAGGTTTTGGGTGAACAGTCAGTTGAACCGCAAGGTTCCGTGATTTTGACAAGTTTTGATGGTAGAAAGACGGAATTTCCTATCAAACAGGATAGGAAATTCCGTCTTAGGGATGATCAAAGCAGACAAAGGGGTAGGTTCGGCTACCGAGATTTTGTGTGTCAATGTACCCAACCTCACTAATCAGGTAATTTTAGCACCAGATGATTTTCTGAGGTTAAGAGAGTTACAGAAGGCGACGCCTCATTGGCCGACAGGAGGAGTAAATTCCGAGTCGGAGATATCAGATAAGCACGTGGTAGGAAAGATTTCCGAGTCGGAGATATCAGATAAGCACGTGGTAGGGAAAATGTCCGAGTCGGAGATATCAGGGAAGCACGTGGTAGGAAGAATTTCCGATTCGGAGATGTCAGATGAGCACGTGGTAGGATAAAATTCCGAATCGGAGATGTCAGATGAGCACGTGGTAGGAGAAACCTCCGAGTCGAGGATGTCAGATAAACACGTGGCAGGAGAAAAGGCGGAGTCGGATAAGCACGTGGTAGGAGGAAGCCGGGTGATGAGTCATGAGGACGGGCACTTCGCTGTCAGAGCCTTGCTTAGAAGCGGTAAAGAGAGCCGCGGTGTAGAGCAACGTAAGGGCGAGAAAGTAAATAGAACAAAAGGAGAAGCCACGTTGCAGCCACGTGGCGAAGCGAAAGAGGATAGCCTCAGGGCGGATCAGAGCTTGACGTCAGGCGCTCTGCAGGTTAGGGGGAAACTCAACCAGCGCAGCATAAACCAGTGGACGAAGAACAGCCCCGGGCAGGTAGGCGAGATTTTAGAGAGACGCAGGAAGAGCCGTCGGAGACTTACTTGTCCGACACCAAAGCTTTCATCAGAGAGCAGATTAAAGACCCGTCCTTGTGAAAAGCAAGGGATTGGGCAAAAATGAAGAAAGGAGGTTATGTGATATGGGACAACATGATATATCACAAAGAGAAGGTACAGGATCAGGTTACTTTACAAGTTGTAGTACCGGTAACCAGAAGGGAGCAAATTTTAAAATTGGCCCACGATTCAGTTTTTGGAGCACATTTGGAAGCGAAGAAAACTAAAGAACGCTACCTGGAAATCTGTTGGCACGTGGAGATAGCCATTCGAACGGAACTTATTCTTTCAGCTATTAAATTTTGTTTCGACTAACCAAGGACTTGTTACGGGCGTTATTCATTGTCGTGAACTGAAAGGATTACTGACTACACGTTCCAGTTTCTTTCAACGATCGAGTTTAACTCGACGGCACTCAAAACAACCTACGTCAGGCCCGTTTGAGAGATTCGGATTACGTAAGGCCTAGTGGTAGATCGAACTCAGCGGGACCTGACAGTCCTTCTGTCCTTTTGGTGGGATATGCAGGTGTCGTGTTTTTTGAGCTGCTGCCGGTCAACACCATTAGCCCCGCCGGTGTGAACTGCCGTCGGCTCGACGATCTGTACGCATCGCTTACTTCGAAACAAACAGCACTGCAGAATAATCCCATTTGACAAAATACCGGGCCGCGTTCGCTTGATGACCCTTTTGAGGTTGCGTAACGTATTGCAGTATGTGGTTACCTTGACCGTATTGCCTGCGTCCAGCCAATCCAGCAGCAATGGGCCATTATCATTGAAGAAAACGTGAGGATCTCTGTTCCAGCTCTAAAGGAGGACTGAGCTTTTTCGGACGTGGAGAGTTGGGATGCCGCCATTCCATACTCATCCATTTTGTGGCCGGATCGAAGTGGTGGCATCAAGTTTCATCTGCGGCCACAATCTTGGAAAGAATCTGTCCTACCTCTGCGTGGTAACGATGCGGATGCTACAGGGAAGCACCCATTCGCCGAGTCTTCTGCCTTTCCTTTAGATGCTTGGGGACTCATGATGCCCAAACCTTGCTGTATCTCGATCGGAGATGTAGAATGGTGTTAACAGTACTCTTACTCACGGACAATGTTGCCGCAAGCTTGCGGGTGGTGATTCGGCGATTCTCCTTCACAAGGTTGTCTACAGCAGCAATCGATTCCATGGTGATGGCCACGTGTACTTGCCCAGGTCTCGGCATATTCCCCGTGCTCACACGTCCTTTACGAAATTCACTACACGAGCAGAACACTGTACACCGTGACTGACACTCATTCCCATACACATCCTTCATACGATGATAAATTTCGGCTCCACTAACATCTTCTGTCGTCAAAAATTGCATAACTGCCTGCTGGGCCTGTTTGGACGAATCCATGTCACGACCCTATGTAGTCAACTTGCCGCCGCACGTGCAAACAGCCCACTGACGCGTGCAGCCGATAACAACGTGCTTCCTGACATGACACGCCATCTACCGACGTAAATGAATGGCTCTGTGTAATTATACAACGACGCTATTTCACAAGTCTCACTTTCATTTGGGTGACCTTTATGAAAAGCCGAAGGCACATGGAGACTTTTGCTCATGCTTGCATTTGTCCGATGCAAAAAGGACTTTTCCAGTAAGACTCACAGAAGCAGAGATATCTTATCCACAGACAGCAGACAAAGGAGTATCATAAGAATGCTATTTGTTAGCGTAAACAAGAATGTCGAAAAACTTGCTAGAAACTTATTAGTGATTACCTTACATTTTCCCTTCAACCTATTGCAATTAGTTTGCCGCCCAGGTGGGGTCTGAAGAGCTAGCTTCTGACTACTTCTCAGATATTAACCCAGGCTGTATTCGCGGATGAAGCATGGGTGGTGCACCTGTCTGAGAACACTGGCTTCTGACCATTCGATCGAGATTGGCCCGGGTTCGAGTCCCGGATTACGCATGCTGATGCCGCTGTCTCGTCCCTTCCCTGGCACCATTAACCCTAAATTACGGACGAGCGACTGCTAACTGGCCTACGAGTTTCTCGTCGTCAAACACCGAAACAAAAAATCGCAAACAGTTTTACGTAAAATACAGTAAATATGCTTACAGTTCTGGCACAGTTCAACTTCGACATCTGATGTTGTGTTTTAACTGCATAATTGATCTAAAATATTTTGCGCTCGATGAGAGAGAAATAAATGTCAAAGGGTGTCTAAGAGTTTTATGTGATAAATATGCGTGCCCTCGTTTAAACCACCTTGAAACTACGGCAATAGCATTTAAATTATTTCAAGAGAGAGAGAGAGAGAGAGAGAGAGAGAGAGAGAGAGAAATCGCGATGGCATTTTTCTAACATTTCAAATAGATTCGAGTTATAAAAAAGTGCAGTGTAACAAACTAACAGAGAAAATGCCTCACATAAATTTAACACGAATTAGAGAAGGATACGCAGTGGTTACTCCAGCAATTATTTAATGTGGCACTTTCCATTTGAACTCCTTAATTTAAACAGTAGATTATTTTTTACTCTGCAGATTTATTCAAAATGAGAGGAAACTGAACGTTCTCGTGTTCCACGAGAGTCAATAGAGAGTTTGAAGTATTTGCAGCAGAGCTCTTATTTTCTTTTTGTATGTCCTCTTGAAACGTCTGAAGAGAGAAGCCCTGTTGCAAATATACTGTCGCAGTTAAATCTCAATGAGAAGTTGGAAAGTTAGTGTAAGTGGCATAGGCAATCGAGACCCAAAGTAGCAGTCTCGTTATTTAAAAGTGCATTACCGTCGGCAACTGGGATTTCAAATGGGGATTAATTGGAACCATAATTTACGTCCACCCAAGGATGCCTGGCTTCAAACATTTGGCGTCCAAAAATAGGCTCGACGATGTTTCGATGCATTCGTTATATCGCAGGAAATAATGATTGCTTTTAAACCAAAGATTCAGCAGCCTTTCTAATGAAGTGTGATCTTTATCTAGCGAATGAATCTTAATGGAGAAAAATCGTTCTTTTATAATGGTTCTCGTAATTACATGGCAATTAAGGAATTATGGGAAAAGTTCACTGGGAGGACTTCTTTTGGGCATGGAAAAGAATGAAAAATTCGGAAACTTTCATCATTGTAATTATGAAAGAGGAATTTATTAAATGGGTTTCCTTTTTATGAGAAGCAGATCTTCCATTGCCTGATTGATTTCATCTTATCAATAAGTATCTCATACGTTTAATGTTTTTTTCATTACAGAACTTTCTGCAAATTGTTGGATCCTGCACAAATCAATACCGTTACGCTTGTTTTCTAATGATGACAGAAACTCTGACAGAGAATCTTTGAAGCTTTTAGGTAATTAATAAGCCGCATCTAGAAATATGTATTACAATGACATGCTACGAAAGATCACATCGATACGCACTTTAAAAAAACTAGGATATGCTTGATTCAACTAAACTAAAGGGTTCAGTGGTGTAGGTACCATAGGGCAAGGTGGTGCAGTTGCACCAGGGCCCTCCCGCTTGAGAGGCCCATTGCAGGCTAACGATAAACTGCAGAAAGGACGAGAGGTACTAATGAAAATAATAGGAGATAATAAAATTATATTTTCTGTCTGGTAGCAGAAACACTTTTTTATGACTTTCTCAAAGATGAAACATAACATTCATCCCACAATAAGCCAATAGAAGTCAATGGTAATATACACTGCCAGAAAGTGAAAAAACAACATCATTAAAAATTGCAGCTGCATCTATGAGATTCATGTCGTAGCAACAACTTGTTAAGAAAGGAAAGTGACCACACGTGTGAAGTGATTCATTGTTTATTTAACCTTTTAATGCGTATTGCAGTGTACAGAAGGCACATTTTATTAAGGTGTTGAACCTCCTCCAGCAGCAACGCAAGCTTCCTATCTGGCATGCAATCAGTTGTACAGATGCTGGATATCACGCTGGGAGATAGCATTCCATGCTCTTTCAATTTGGACGCTTAATTCAGAGATAGTCGCTGCCTGCCGGGATCCGCGGAAGAGTCTTTGTCCAATCCAGTCCCAGATATGCTCGATTGGAGACAAGTCCGGAAAGCGTGCTGGCCAACGGCGTTGATGCACAGCCTGAAGAGCATGTTGAGTTTTCCGGGCGGAGTGAAGTCTGGAGTTATCGTGCTGGAATATTGCATCGGTATCTCACTCAAAAATGGCAGGCATAATGTCGCTGACGTACCTACTGCTATTCAGTGTACCACTACAAACACCAGACTCGTACAAGAGAGATAGCTAATCGCTCCCCACAGCATGGTGCCCGGCGTGGGGCCTGTGTGTCGTTGTTTTATGCACGATGGCAGACGCCGCTCACCTTGTAGCCTTCAGACACGTACATGACCTTTAGACGCTCCACGCAAAATCGGCTTTCATCACTGAGGACCATAGACCGCCACTCTTCCTTCGGATAAACTCGTTTTTGACACCACCGCAAACGTGCTCGACGGTTGCCAGGGATCAGTGGTAACCGTGCGAGCGGCACGCGTGCCCGTAGTCTTGCTCACAATAAACGATTCCGTATCGTTCTGGTAAACACTCTTGGTATGACAGAGGATCGAATTTGTGAGGCCGTAGCAGTCCGCTCTGCCAACGCTGCCCTCTTGATACGCCGATCCTCTCGTGCGTCCGTAACTGTGTATTTGCCTGGAACCACGTTTGCGAGGGTGTGAATGCTCCTCTGACCACCGATGCCACCATCTTGCCACGGCCGATACCTCTCGTCCCACTCGGTCATCAGTTTGACGGAAGGGCAAACCTCCTTCCCGCAGACCCACTATACGGCCTCACTCGAACTCCGATAACTGTACAAATTATGCCCACCTGCGTCATACAGACAATGTAGCTTCTTCAAAGAGCACTGGACAACACAACACCAGACGAATGGCTTCGTTCTGCACGTCCTGGTCCTTAAATACGCGCTGCGTACATTTGCATGTTTGCATTTCGCAGTGACGTCATTATTTCATCCAATGACATTTCCAAGTTGTATCAAAGTTTCTGCTGTCTTTAACAATTAACATTTTTTTAAATAACATAATGTATGACGTTTCTACCGGCATTCCTTCTGGGTGTTCTTTTTTTCACTTTCCGGCAGTGTAATTGTCGTGGGTTATTGAACACTTGCCGATCTTCAGGTTGAATAACATTCTATTGTTACGAAAAGAACTCCGAGAATGTATGTTTTTCCTACCTTCTCTTTCCCTCGTTTGAGCCGTATTCTTCGGTAAGACTCCTTATGCTCGATGCAGCGCTTTTAAGTTTGTCACTATCTGAGACTATGCTTCGTTCTTACACTCTGTCCTGTAGATCAGTGTTTCCCAACCGCCGGTCCAATCGAAATGGAGTCAAAGTAAGAGGAAATCTAGATTTAAATTTTTTGAACACCCATTGTGGAAAACTAAAGGAAGCTTGAATCGCTAATCTGTTCTCAAAAGATCTGAACTCTTGAAGGCTAACTAACCAGAAAAAGGAAAGCTTTGTTGAACTTCCTTCTGATACCAGTCTGGTATCGATATTCAGATCCAAATCTCAGACTCAGTTTTATGGTATTATGAAGAAAGAATATCCAAGTCTCAGCGACAAAGCTCTAAAATTATTAGTAACTGTTTCGACCATCTATTTATTGCGAGAAAAACTTGTCAGCCGTTTCTGCAATCAAAACAAAGCACAGAAACATAATGGGCATTAATGCTGCACTGCGCCGTGCAGAAACGACGCTGGAACCACGGCTCGAGAAGTTGATCGCAAGCAGCAGCAACAGACGTTGCATTGACCCCAGAAAAAATTGTATTAACGGTAAGCAGAATGGTGTGGTATATTGATTATGTACTGCACGTATTAATCAATAAAGATTATTAACAGATTAAATGATATTAGCTGTAAGTAGGTGGCATAGAATAATCTGGTATATGAATTATGGATTGTAAGCAGTGATAATATAGAATATTGCGAGATTAAATGCTCTAAAATAGCCTAAAGATTTCGTTTCGGCATTGCGGATCCGCGAAAATTTCCCCAACATTTTCCCTGTCCGCGAATGCAAAAAGATTGGGAACCACTGCTATAGATCATTTACATACCGCAGTACGTTGCAGACAGCTACATAATCAGTGGACTACCGGATGCCCAATAGATACAAATATCCGTGTAACCGTGTGTCGTTCAGTTTTGATAAAATAAGGAGATCCTTCTTTTAGTGTTGATTCGAAAATGTTTGGGTAGACAACTCTCTGCACGTAGACATGCCTCAGAAAACTTGAAAATTACATCGATGAAAATTCAGGAAGGCCCTCAACGAGCAAGAAACCCAAAATGATCGAGAAAGTGGTTGCTGTAAATAAACTGTAAAGAAGGAGTGCGTCGCCCACGAGATGCAATGCGGCGGAAGAGATCTGATCTGTGGCAGCAAGGTGACTGACAGGTCTTTTTATTATTAAAATAAAAGGACTAGTGTTCTATATTCTGGTCTTTTTGTCCCAACACCTGATCTCATAAATGAGGCAAATCTCATACTTTCCAAAAAGTAGCTCCTTGCAACTTCTGGCTGTTCCCTAAGTTGAAAACGATTTTGAAGGGGAGATTGAAAAACACAGAGGCTATCAAGAAGAATGCGACGCAGCACTATTGGCGATCCCTAAAATGGACGTTAAAAAATGTTATGATCAGTAGATAGACGGCTAGAAAAAGTGTGTAGTGTCAGAAAGTCCCTACTTTGAAGGGAACTAGGCAGCAACACATTAGGTTAGTTAGGGTATTTTTTCTGGCCTTAGGTTGGATACTATTTGATCAGACCTTCTATGTTGAGACTGGGGTATACAGCGGCGCACCCAGAATTTCTTTATGGTGATGGCCCAAAGTACAGAAGATACAAATAAGAACGCCATAGAGAAAATGTCTCCCAAAATATTGGGTTGGGATAAATATGTGCCCACCATATTAAAGTCCATTCCCAGTGATTCATAAATTACTGTATATATTTAAAAATATATACAAATATATTTTGAAATAAGCAGCCAAAACAAAGAAAGAAAGAGTGCGCCATTGGGGGTATATACCCGGTTATTACAATGAAATAGACCGTTTCAACATTTCATAAAGCTAACACTATGTAAGATATTGACACTCACGATGCACCGTTCTATCACAAATAGTAATGATTTTATTATATGGATGGCTTCAGTAAAATATTGTACGTTTACACCGTCACATGGCCAGTCAGGCAGGAGGTCGCAAATGCTGTTAAGAAGCGTTCTGTGTGCTTGAATTGAGCAAAAAAAATGTTGTTACTATTGTGCAACGGCATTTTAGAATACGTTTCAAGAAATCACAGCCTAACAGACAATCCATCAACGACTGGCACAAGAAATTTGAAACAACGGGATGTTTGTGTAAAGGTATAAGTCCGGAGAGACCACGTACATCTAATGAACAAGTGGAGCGTGTTCGTGCCGTTTACCAGCGGAGCCCAAGGAAATCCACAACGATTGCGTGTAGGGAGTTACAAATTCCACAACTGACTCTTTGGAAACTTTTGGGGAAACGGCTGAAAATGACTCCCTACAAGCTGCAGTTATTGCAAATTCTAAGTGACAATGACAGAACCGCTAGTCTGACTTTCTGTACAGAAATGCAAGAGCGTTTTCAAACAGATGGTTTTAATGAACGTCTAATTTTCAGCGACGAATCGACATTCCACATAAGTGGGAAAGTTAACAAACATAACATTCACGTATGGGGAACTGAAAATCCTAGAGCAACAGCAGAGCATGCGCAAGATTCCCCAAGTGTTAATGTACCCTATGGTGTATCCCGTAAAAAAATTTATGGCCCGTCCTTTTCCCAAGAAAACACTGTAACGGGAAGTTCTTATCTCGCTGTACTAGTTATGTGGTTGATGCCTCAACAGCACAAAAATAGTCACAACTTCATTTTCCAACAAGATGGAGCACCACCCCACTGGCATCGGGAAGTTAGAAATTACGCCGATGAAAATCTTTCACAGGAATGGATTGGCCGCCCAACAGGCGACAGCATGTTCCTTACATGTTGACCACCAGAAATCCGGAAACACCATGTGACTTTTTTTATGGGGCTATGTCAGAAACAAGGTCTTCATTTCTCCCCTTCCTGTTAATTTAGCTGATCTGAAACAACGTATCACAAGAGTTGTTGCTGGAATTGATGAAGATATGTTAACGCGTGTTTGGAAAGAATTCGACTTGCGTTGATATATGCAGTGTGACTAAGGGTGCACACAGTAATTTGCTGTAACCACTTCAAGAGTTTCCCTACAAAACAGTGCAAATGAATCTTAAATAGTTTTGGTTTTAGGGAATGTGGAAACTATTACATTTGTAATAGCCCTGTATACTGATTTGAAGTCTTTCTCTAAAGAAATGGTACGTGGGATGTGTCTTAATTTTCTAAAAGCATCCCAGGATTGTTTTTCAGGTTTTAGTTGGTTTCACCTGTGTAATGCATATTTACAAGAACGTCTTTTATGGTTTTTCCTTTTAGGGTCATTGCATCAGTTATACTGTATCTGTTTCTCATTGCCTTTTTTTCTCCATTTTTTACAACATAACTACATTTCTGGTTTCCTTATTCAAGTCATTTTAGCATTCCATTCAAACATCTTGTCTAACTTAAGATGGGGACAATGTGGCAAGTATATTTTAAGTGGTAAATCTTTTTGCATCCTGTTTTCATACACTTATCATCCCAATTAATGCATTTAAGGACACTTATCGTCAGTGCTATAATTTTGATGGTTTCTTCTTTTATCTTTTAGTGCTTTGTTTTTCAGGTTTTACATTCTTTTTCTCCTCTTGCTCTTTTCTATTAAAGGACATTAAATAAATTTATTCTGCGAAGGTTTGCATAAGACTTTGTCTCAGTAAAAATGAATTCCTGCAAAAGAAACGTCATCAGGCAGCTATTTTATACTCGCGGATCAATGAACTTGCACTCATAACAGAAGGAAACTCCAATCATATCCTTTTCAAACTCGTTAACAATTTTTTTTAAAAGTCAGTGGAATTATTTTTTCTTGTTGCTAATAAAATATGTATGGTACATGGTTGGGCGTCAGCTTCGCGATTATCCCTTACTAGCTCAAAATGTGGTTGTGCTGCAGCAATAGGTGCAATCCTCTTGCTCAGCAGTACCGCAGGAGGATATTCGACATCTGTATGACTCAATGACCTACCGCATTGTCATATGCATCGTAAACGACGGTGCCAGTACGTTATACTAATGTAAGTTAAGTTTAGGCAATAAAAGTATTAAATCCATGTCGATTGGTCACATTCTTTGATCATTTGCTTATCTTTTACGTACTTAACTGCTCGCTAATTTTCACACATTTTCGTGCATTCCTTTCTGGTGTTGCAATTTTTTTAAACTGAATGTACATGAAACTGATAGAGTCCAGATTCCTTGATTTCCACGTAAACTCAAGCTCCTACGCTATATTTTAAAACATTTACTATCAACAGAAACTCTAGTAAAATAAATCCTTTTCAGTCGTGCTCTAATAAACGTAGTCCCTTTATTGCTAAACCACTGCTCGTAAAAGGAATACGTTTTCGAAACTATACAAGCGTTTACATTATGAAAACGGGAAATTCAGAGTAACGACCTCGGAAGCAATATTTCTACTGCCTCAACGCAAGACGTTATCATGAGGTTAAAGATTTTAACACTATTTTCTTGAGATCATGAGGTTATGAGCGAATACCGTTTCGAATAAAGGTACTCTCAACAACGCTAATCTGGAACCACTATAGTTCACCTTAAAATGTGCGCGGTGGTACTAAAACTCATTTCTTAGTAAACAGACCGCGAGGAGTCGGTGATAGAAAGGCGAATTTTTCCATACTGAGACGGAGATCCAAATTTAAATGAAAGTACGCTTAAAACTATTTTCGTTCTTGCAGTTCCACAGTGCTTAAAGTAATAAATCTGATAAAACAAAAAAGCTACGAAAAAATAAAATGATTAGTTTTAATGCTTTTGAAATTTTAAGTATCTACACTGAAGTGCCAAAAGTCATGGGATAGCAGTATGCAAATCTTTAACTTGCGCTGCCGTCGCATAAAGGCTTCGACGCACGCCACGATTTTTATCGGTTGCGAGGTGTAATCTCATGAGTCAGGCTGAATAACCGCCAGTAGGATTATGGAAGCCCATGGGAAATTATCGGAGTTTGAATGAGGCATGGTAGTGCAAGCCAGACGGGTGGGACCTTCAATTTCCGAAGTTGTGCGAATATTCATCATTCCTCAACCCATAGTGTCACGTGTGTATCGAGAATACCTTATGGAAGGCATTACCACACACCGTGGACAGCGCAGTGACCGACCACGGGTGCCGAATGATGGTGACCAGCGGCGTCTGACCAGGATAGTCCATGCTAATAGACAAGAGACACTGGCTCAAATAACATTCACATTCAATGCAGAAGATACCAAAGACATATCCATCAGGTCAGTACAGCGTGATTTAGTATCCATGGGATATGGGAGCAGGAGCTCACCAGAGTGCATTTGTTAAAACCACGACATCGGACACAACGCCTCACCTTGGCTCGTGAACACGGTAATTGGAATTTGGAAGACTGGCAACATGTGGCGTGGTCCGATGAGTCATGCTACCAGTTGCTACAAGCTGAGGGCAGGGTTCGTGTGTGGCGCAGACTCCATGAAGCCATGAACTCCAGCTGTCAACAAGGCACTGTGCAAGCTGGTGGTGGTTCCATACTTGTGTGGGGTATCTTTACGTGGCACGGTTTGGGTCTCTCTGGTTCTCATAAACACGTCATTAACCGATAATTAGTTTGTGGCTCTGCTGGGTGACCATTTGCAGGCCTTCATGAACTTCATGTACCCCAAAAACGATGGCGTTTTCCAGGCGGACAATGCACCATGTCATCGGGCCAAAGTTGTCCAAAATTGGATCGAGGAGCATTCTGGACAGTTCCGACGGATGGTGTGGCCACTACATTTGCCCGAAATGGACCCAATAGAGCACTTGTGGGACTTGGTGAGAAGGTCCATTCGCACCCTTTACAAATACCAGGGAACAGTGGGCTGCTATTCACACGGCATGGCTCAACATCTATCCAGAAGTCTTCCGGCCACTTGTGGAACCGATGCCATGTCGAGTTGCTGCACTTTGCCGGGCTACAGGAGGTCTTACACGATACTAGGTACGCATCCCATGACTTTTGGCACGTCAGTGTATTTATAGAGTGTGGCGATGAATATCGAAACATTCTTTCATGAATGTATCATCTAAACTACGTTTAAACCCCTATTAAGAAAACAAAGCAATATGTTCAAGAAGAAAAATGTGCTCAGAAAAGGAAAATTTATTTATCCGTTGGTTTTTTCAACGAGCGCTTATACCTCAAGGTTTCTTTTATGCGATTTGGTTAACACCTTTGATTTCTAAATTTTGTGTCATCTTTTCCTGTAATGGTGTTACTTAGTTTACAAAATACATTTCGTAGCTTAATTACTAATAATACATTCGTTCGTTTCAAAGTCCCACTAATGAGAATGGGCGATTTGCAAAGTATTGGATTATAAATTACTTCTAAGAGAAAGCCAGATTCATTATCAAATGATTATTTTAAATACTAACAGAATTGGTCTTCCAAAGACAGTGAAGTTTAATTTTACAAGTTATATAAAGAAACAAGTTTTGCACAAAGGTATATTCATTCATAAATAATCATTGTCAAAGAGTAATATACCAGAGATGCACTCAGTGAGAAAACTGGTTCCCCGACCCTAAAGTGTTTTGATATTAAATGTCATATATATATTAAATGGCATAATGCTATATAATAATGGTTGATGAGAAAGTGAAACACAACGTACTGTTGTTTTAAATTTAAAAAACAAAATTTGCCCCCAGAACAGCGACATTTCGAAAAAGTGAAAATCATCTTTTACATACATAAACATTTATTTTATCGGTTGAAAACCTTGTCTTTTTAACTATTAAAATATGAGCAATAAGTCGCATCTTTATAATACTTCAGTTCGTTTTCCAAAACATAAAAACTCATGCTGAGTTGCTTTAACCAAATTACAAAATAAACTTGGCCAAAGAAAGTTCCTGTAGACTATATATTCTGAGTAATAATGAAATTGCCACACACAGACGTAGTGGTCGAATGAGGATGAGAATGGGCACATCTGTGCAGTTTGGTGAAATATGCCGGCGATTCTATTATTGCGTCAATCTGATGGATTATGCTGGCACGTCCGTACTCAGGTCGCTCCAGGGGGGAAATGCTACGTTTCTGGAAGAAAAGCCGGTAACAACGCCATCGGACAACAGAGACTCATCACACAGAACAAAGCCTGTCGCAACAACGTGCAGGAGTTAATCAAAATGATGGAAATACCAACTGCGACTAGAGTACAAGCAATACGCCGTTTGCAAATCACAGGAACGACGTCACCCTCGATGTCAGATATGTAAAAGTATGCAGAATGATGTCGGCTATCACATAGAGGTGTCACAGTCCCTGGAGAAACAGCTGTTGGAGAGTAATTGTCGACAATGTCAAATCTCAGTGATCTCAAAAAAGGCATAATCATTAGACAAAGTCATCGCTCTTTCCACGTTCTTCTATAATTAACACACTGCAACCAAAACGTCGTAATTTCGACACTGCTGGGATCAAATCCCAGAGCTCTCGATATAACTAGCCGAGTGCCCGAGTGTTTTCGCCTTACGCTGCGGTGCCAACAATCCACGGCGCTATGTTGTTTATCTGTCAGTCATCGCCCATTCCACGTTCTTCTATAATTAAGACACGCTCTCACAGTTGCTGTGTATTAACTATAGAAGTACGTGGAAAGAGCGATGACTTTGTCTATTTACTTTGTATCCACGTATTTGGAAGGTATTTCGGCATAATCATTGGTGCGCGTCTTGCAGGAGCTTCAGACTGTCTTGCATTAGTTGCAACCGGCAGAAATAATCGATGTAACACGAGGTACTGTATCACAGATTATGATTACTTATCAACAAGTTAGTAAAATCATGCAATTCATTGATTATAATACGCTTTCCAACATACCAGAAATCATTACTCAAGTTATTACTCAAGTTATGAGAATAATGGCTGTGGAATAAATCTCGGTCCTGTGCCCTGACCTTTGATCCCATTTCGATGATATTCAACAGAACCGGTTTGGTATACCTCCGAAATAACATGATAAAATTTCGTCGCAATCAAAGCATTTTTACGTAAGTTATGATGCATAAGGGCTATGGAATAGATCCCGCTCCTGTGTCCTAACCTTTGACCCCATTTCTCCCATTTTCAATAAGGTTTGTCGCCAGGTAGTCCCCTACCACATACTAAAAGTTCATCGAAATCGAACCTTTTTTACGTTAGTTATGACGCATAAGAGCAGTGGAATGAATCCCGCTCCTATGTACTGACCTTTGACCCCATTTCGTTCACTTTAAATAGGGTTCCTTCCCAGGTGATACCCTACCAGATACTAAAATTTCATCGAAATCGAACGATTGTTACGCGAGTTATCCTGTGGACCGAAATACGCACGCAACGCGTGACGTAATGAGGCAGATGGGAATCGCGACCATCTGCTTGCCGCAAGTGTGACGTCGTAAAACTTTGATAGGATCCACACACAATGCGTGACGTAATGAGACAGATGGTGTGACCGCGCGCCAACATTCTCAAAGGCGAGATTATGACGTCATAAGATTTCTAAGCATTGGTAACATTAATGGAACAACGCCATCACTAAAAACGTTATAATTCGGGGTGGTTATTTAACCCACTAAACGAATTCTCCTAAAGTCGAGATCAAGCTAAATTGATTTCTAGTACCAGAAAACGGTAGGTTAACGACTTTCATCAAAATTCTTAGAGCCGTTTTCAAAATAAAATGTACATACATACATACAAGAATTGCTACTTTAAGGTGGACGTCAAGTAATTTTGCTTCCTATACTTCCAATGGAAAAACTTCTGTACACATTTTCTTCACAATTAATGCGTTCCCAAGGATGAAAATCTGTACATCGATTAAAATATCTTCATTTTATGACTTGCAATACTTAATATTTTCTAAAACATAACCGTATTTATGCAATTCAACATTTGTTTGTCTACTGACGTCATGAAAATACAGGTCCCGCCATCTTTTTTCTGGACAATTAATGCGTTCACAAGGATGAAAATTTGAACATCAATTAAAATAGCTACATTTCATAACTTGGAATACTGAATATTTTCTAAATCATAACCGTAATTATGCAATCCAACATTTTTTTGTCCACTGGCGTCGTCAAAGTACAGGTCGCGCCATCTTTTCTCTGGTTTTAACACCACCAAAGGAAAAGTAATTGATTTTTAATATGATTATGGTTATGTTTTAGAAAATATTAAGTTTTCCAAGTTATAATATGAAGTTATTTTAACCGATGTTCAAATTTTCATCCTTGCGAACACATTAATTGTGAAGGAAATGTTTACAAAAGTTTTTCCATTGGAAGTACAGGAAGCAAAATAACTTGACGTCCACCTTAATAATATGGGATAAGAGCAATGGAATGGATCGCAATCCTATGTCCTGACCTTTGACCACATTTCGTCAATTTTCAATAGGGTTCGTCCCCAGGTGGTCCCCTACTACATACTGAAATTTCATCGAAATCGAACCATTTTTACGCACGTTATGACGCATAAGGGCAATGGAATGCATCCCGATCTTATGTCCTGACCTTTGAACCCACTTCACCCATTTTGAATAGGATTCTTTCCCAGGCGGTCTCCTACCACATAGTAAACTTTCATTGAAATCGAAACATATTTACGCAAGTTATGTCGCATAAGGGCAATGGAATTATCCCGCTCCTACGCCGTGACCTTTGACCCCATTTGTCCTATTTTCAATAGGGTTCGTGCCTAGGTGGTCCCCTACCACATAGTAAACTTTCATTGAAATCGAACCATATTTACGCAAGTTATGACACATAAGGGCAATGGAATGATTCCGCTCCTACGTCGTGACCTTTGACCCCATTTGTCCCATTTTCAATAGGGTTCGTTCCCTGGTGGTCCCCTACCACGTACTAAAATTTCATCGAAATCGAACAATTTTTACGCCAGTTATCGTGCGGACGGACGGACGGACGGACAAAGCTGGAGCATATACACTTCTTCAACCTACGGTTGGAAAGCGTAAAAAAGGACATGACTTTGCCTCCGAACGAGAAAATCGTGAACGCTATACGAAAATGTCAGATACGGATAGGCGAACGTTGGCACTGATTGTACAACGAAAGCACGAAACCACGGCACCGCAAATAGCACCGGAGTTAAACCCTCGGGGGTATATCCCGATTCCGCCATAAAAATGATCCCGATTCTGTCGTGCCCGTATTTCCGGCCGTACTGCAATTCACACACCTCTAATTAAACACATCAATGCAGCAAAACGTAGAATGTGGTTCGAAGCACATAGAGACTGGGATGCTAAGCACTGGCAACGTGACATCTAGTCCGATGGATCATGCTTCACGTTATTTTTCACCACTGGTAGAGTGTACGTCTGAAGAAAACCTGCAGAAGTGTACCACCTTGACTGTTTGGTTAAGACTGTGAAGAATGGAGATGGATCCCTGAAGATGTGAGGTGCCATATCATGTTTCCTTCTGACTACTCTTTATTCTGCAAGCTCGTGTCACATGTGCAAAGTACGTATCCATTCTTGAGGCCACCTGCACTCAATGCTGCAGTTATTGTTCCCCAATGACCATGCCTGGTTTCAAGCAGCTAATGCACTCGCGCATTGTGAGAAACGTGTCAAGTTGTGGTTTGCAGAGAACGAGGATAAGATACAGCAGCTGCTCTGGCTGTCTTTATCTCTAGACCTCAGTATTTTTTAATATTAGTGGGAACATCTAGAGCAAAAGGTAGGATCACATTTTCCCCTTCCAACATCACTCTCACAGTTGGAACATATTTTACAGGAGTAATAATCTCAAATTCCATTATTGTGTATGCATGACTTGTATACGTCTGTTACAAGCCAAAATGCTACTGTTCTGAAAGCCCGATGTCGGCCTACAGCTTATTAATAAAAGGTTTTCCGCTAATAGGACGTGTTTCCATTATTTTTATGAAACCCTGTAATGCATAGCAACATTCTGGACGCTATCCACCATTACTAGGGCAGCCATACCAATCATAAAAAAATCCGCAACACAATGTACCACTGCCCCACGATTCACACAGTCACAATTCCAGGCACTTCACTCGTTGTGTCTTCTTCTATTGTATATCAAGGATTTTCTTTTTTCTGGGTTTACTGACCATCACGAGCAACTCCAAGGGCTATAAGCAATCGCTCGTCCTAAATTGAATTTAGGGCTACTGGTTCCAGGGAATGGAAAGAGCCTACGCCTCCGGCAAGCACGCCAATCATGTCTCATCTTGGGCTTCATCCTGGGCCCATCTCGAACGAATGACCATCAGCCAGCGCCTCAGACTAATGGCCAACGGCGCGGCTACCGAGCATTTTCAGCTCAGTCTAAGTAAATGCCATGGATACAGAATATTGTTTTATCATTTTCATTAGCTATTCTTCGATTTGGTTTGAGTCCGATGTCCGTTGTATATGCGAATGAAGATGAGGGGGCCAACAATGCATTCCTGCTGCCGTTCGCAGAGAGTGTACAAGACGCAAAGCTGGTATTACAATATTGGGAACCATCTGTCTGACATTTCTTACAGACAGTGTGACCTCTCGGCGATGTGTCGGTAACTTCCCGGCGTCCGTAATAATACCTTTCATAACTAGGATGTCTGTCTCCATTGTTCAAGGACGAAATCCAGCTCTTCTATGACTCCATCCTACCCATGGTAGGTTTGCAACATACGCAGTAGTAACGAAATGTTATTATCCCGCTATCTGACGACTGGATTGGTTTCAACGCGGTGGCGCACACGTGTGAAGGTCCAGGGCGTATGCAGCCCTGTTCTGACACATGCAGTATCAATCAGAACCGGAACTGTGATTGTAATGGATAGGGGACGAGATCTGACTTCCTTGGAAAAGGGCATGATCATCGAACACAGAGCCAAGATTGGAACTATTCAGGAAACGACGTTCTTCGTCGGCTGGGCTTCCGTAGTTAAAGTCTACTGAAAGTGGATGGAAAGAGGCGCAACGCATAACCGGCAGGCAGGTGTTGGACTTCCACAGTTGCTTAATACTGGGAGAGAGATATACGACTCGGCTATATTGTTGGAAACAATAGGCGAGCTACCTTAGCCATCTGATCATGGTCTGCAACCAGGAAGCACAGAGGAGTGTATTCATAGTCTCAGTGCAACGATCCCTCCACTGTATGGGACTACAGGGTAATTGCTGGACCACAACACCCCTGAAGACAGCATGTCGTCGACGACAACGATTGTAGTTTGACAGAAAACATCGTAAGTTGACAGTGGAAAACAGTTGCCTTCCTTTGTGAATCACGTTTCCCGCTGCATTGAGTGGATGGAGGGTGGCAGTCAAGGCGAACAGCTGTAGACATCATGGTGCAAGATACCGTGACAGACAAATGGCGAAGTGTAAAGCTCGGGGGAGGGGGGAGGGTATTTTCGTGGAACACTCTTAGTCCTCTGATAGCGGTGGATGGCGCTCTAAATGCCAACGCGTATATGCCCGTCATTGCAGACCAGGTTCATTCGTTCATGTTGACAGTGTTTCCAAGCTGAGATGGGATGTTACAACAGGACAACATGCTATTTTGCATGGCCCCTGACGGCCAGGTCTGGTTTGAGGAACCCGATGATGACTTCTGTGTTCTCCCATAGCCGCCCATATCGCCCGACATGAACCCAGCTGAACACATTTGAGACTATATGAATTGGCACCCGCTAGGTATGGACCCTCCACCAAAGACACTGGACGAACTACGGGCAGTACCTATACAGATATGGCACGACATACCAGTGAACAGCTTCCTGGGTCTTGTGGTGTTCATGACTCGTCGCATGGCCTCAGTGGTGGCTATTCAAGGATCACCTAAACAATACTAGGTAGACTGTCATAATGTCTAATATTTAATTTTTATTTATTTATTTATGCTGTTACATAACATAAGAATATTACAGTAAGTTATGAATACAAAGGCTATTAAACAGCAAAAGGAACAAGAAAAAAGGCCTCTCAAGAGTCCACACATAGCTCATGCTTCCCTCAAAAGTATGAGATAAGTAAGTGTGGCCTTATGATGAATTAGTTTTAGTAAATAATTAGTATTATTATTTGGATTTAATTAAAGAAGATACCTTTTATTTTTTAACTCAGTAGGTACACTCATTGTCATAAAAATCCGCGCATCAAGAAAAAACTGTGCGATTAACGCGAAACTCGCCGAATACCTACGGGGAAGACAGACATGCAAATGATTAAAGTTTCGTGCGATTCCGCATGCCCGCGCGTCCAAAACCGGCGCTGCAATCGCAGTCCTTGGGGCTTATAAGGTGCCACGCAGAAGACTCCACATGCGTGCCGAAGTGCACGGTGAGAGTCAGGTGAGATCTTTGAGCGATGGATATGCCGAGGGGTAGCCGTAGATGTGGGTACGGGCAACTGACGGAGTTTGAACGAGGCTGTATAGTTGGGAGGAGAGAGGCAGGGTGGCCGGCGTGCCGAATCGGCTGCCATTTGGGCCGGTCGGACAGTACGGTGCGATCGTATTGGGAGCAATGGACACGCTAAGGCACCCGGACACGGCGGACTGGCTCTGGACGGCCCAGACACACCACCAGCAAAGAGGACCGTGGGATCGTAAGGGCGGCAGACACAGAAGCTACGACTCTTTTGTCCAATATCCGGAGACATGTGGAGACTGTACAAGAGCTTCCTGTGTCATCCAGAACCATTTCCAGACGCCTGGCAGAGGCGAATTTGCATTTTCGACGGCCATAACGTTTTCTGCCATTAACACCTCACCATCGTTGGCGTCGTTTGCAGTGGTGTCATCAGCGAGCAACGTGGAATGTTACCGACTGGCGACGTATAGTGTTCAGCGACAAATCCCGGTTCTGTATGGGCACGGACGACCACCTTGCCAGAGTGTCGAGGACCGCAGGTGAGCTCTACAATCCCAACCTTGCTGCACAGCGGCACACGTCCCAAACTGCAGGCGTGATGGTCCTGGGAGCCATCGCGTATGGCAGCTGAACTTCCCTCGCAGTGATCTGAGGAACGTTGACATAAGAGCGCTATGTACAGGAGATACTGCGGCCCCATGTGCCGCCTTCCTTCGCGGGGCGGCCCGGAGCCATTTCCCTCAAGATAACGCCCATCCGCACACTGCTTGGGTTTCCCAGGACTATCTACGTCATGTTTCGACGCTTCTGTGGCCTTCCAGGTCGCCTGATCTCTCGCCCATTGAGCACGTGTGAGGCCAGATGGGACGCCAGCTTTCTCCATGTCCCATTGTTCGTGGTTTAGAGCGTCAGTTGCAAGAAGTGTGGGCCAATATGTGTCAGGATAACATACGGCGTCTCTTTGACTCCATGCCGGACCGTATCACCGCATGTATCCGGGCACGAGGCGGTACTAACGCTGACCGGAATGTGTACCGTATGTCCGCGGGAAATCGTCCTGCTGCTGTGATATTGTAATCACTTCTGTCATTGATACGTGCCATCTCAATACTAAAATCTCATTTCAATCCAACGCCTCCTTCTTGGTGCGCGGATTTTTATGACAACGAGTGTATTTCTTAAGTGTTTTTTAAAGAGATTCTGGTTATCAATATTTGTTAAATCCAAAGGCAATGAATTCCAATAATCTGGTCCAGCATAGTTTAAACTTTGTTTTAATAGCTGATTTCTAGGATGTATTGGGCGAAGCGGTAATCTGTTCTTGTTTGGTAGTTGTGTCTATTGCAATTAATTTCTATAAAATCTATATGCAAATTGTTCTTAAGTCTCTGAAACATGATTTTACCAAGGTTATAATAGGAAAATTGATGTATTGTTAGTATTCGGAAATCATTCGGGTGAACTGGAGGATGTAGGAGTGGATATATATGTGTGCAGTCATACAGTACTGTAGTAGTACTTCGTTTTGGATGTAGGTCTATTTATCTAATATACAGGGTAATTCAAAAGGATTGCCTCGATTACAAAGGACAATAACATGTCTAGGAAGATAAAAAGACAGCTGATATCCCTACAGAAGAAAGAAGGAAGTTTAGAATTTTATTGGAAACAACTGCTGTGTTGCTATGGTGACGTACTGCTGTGTTGCTATGGTGACGTACTGCTGTGTTGCTAGCATTGGTCGTTGTGGACAAGACGACCAGGTTTTGTGCAAGTGGCCCCCCAGGTCATCGGACCTTACTCCTTGTGACTTCTTTTTGTGGGGGTATGTCAAAGATCATGTGTATGTGCCACCTTTGCCGAGAACACTGCAAGAACTAAAGATGTGCATTCAGCTTGAACTGGCATCAGTGACTACGGACATGCTTCATTATGTATGGGGTAAAATGGATTACCGTTTAGATGTTGTCCGTGTGACACAGGAGAGTCACATAGAATATTCGTAAGGTATGGAAACAAAATTCTAAACTTCCTTCTTTATTGTGCAACAATGTGATCTCTGTATCCATGTTCATAAACCAGGTATTGTCATTTGTAATCGAGGCAATCATTTTGAATTACCCTGTATTTATTTTGTAATACCTGTAATTTATTTAAATTTCTTTTAGTTGTTTATTTAAATTGTTTAGTGTTTTAACTGTAAGAGTTAATTATTGAGTAAATATTAAATAAAAATTTAAATAAATAAGAGCTAATAAGAGAATTTAAATAATAAGAGTAATAACTCTTATTTAAATATATAAGAATTATTTATTTAAATTTGTTTTAGTGTTTTAACTGAAAGAGTTAAAACACTAATTCTCTTGTATTACAGTTTTCCTTTCTTTTACTTTTCGGACATAACATCACATCATCTGCCAAGAACTATTACATGGTGCTACTTTTCTCACTCGTGCTGTTGCCACATCTCAAGCAGATTCAAATAAGAATGAGCTTTAAATTCTAATTCTTGATTTACTCATACCCTCACGTCAGATTTTCCTATTTCACCTAACGTTACTTCAGACACACGAGAGAGAATATCTTCCCATTTTCTTTATCAACTGCACATACCTTTTCCTAGCATAATTTTCTCTCTCAGATATTCCCATATTTTCTTCTTTGGTACTCTATGGTACGCCTACTCTAGATCTATAAATATCATCAGTCAGTGTACATTTTCTTCTTTGTACTTTTCCAAAAGTTGTCTTGGGGCAAATATGTCATCTGCAGCTCTCCTTTCCGGCATGGTCCACGCAAATTGTTCTTTTATTAGGTGTACAAATAAGTTTATAGGCGTTTCTTGTGTAACGTAAACCGCTAATTTACATATCCGACATTCCCCCGTGTTGTTGTCATGTGACCTTAACTGGTCCAGAGTATAAAATATGACACAGAACTTTGCCCAATAGTCAAAAGCACTTGCACGTCGTTAGGTGAAAGATGGCAAGCGATACTGCATTTATTTGGCATTGCATTCGTTACGAATTTTATCAAGGAAAAAGTGTTGCAAAAACATGTGCGTGGATTTGTTCTGTTCTGGGGGAGTATATTGTATCGAAAAGCACGTGTGCGTTTGGGTTTAGACTGTTTAAAGCAGGTGATTTTGATGTTAGCGATCGAGAGCGTAGCGGCGCCCCGCAGAACATTACACATGAGGAACTGCAAGCATTGCTGGATGAAGATTCATCCCAAACGCAAAACTAACTAGCTGAACAACTGGGGGTAACTCAACAAACCATTTCCAATCGTTTACGCGCAATGGGAAAGATTCAGAAGGAAGGAAAATGGGTGCCACATGACCTAAGCCTGAGGAACAAGGATGAGCGTGTCATGAAGTGTTTGAATTCGTTGAATAAACAACAGAGAAAGTCTTTCCTGTGGAAAATCGTTACGGGTGATGAAAAGTGGATATGGTACGGCACTCCCAAACGCAAAATTCACTGGGCAGACCCCGGTGAAGCAACGACTTCGGCGCCGAAACGCAATATTCACTCCAAGAAAGTTCTGCTGGGCATCTGGTGGGATATGAAGGGTGTGCTCTATTATGAACTATTGGAACAGGGTCGAACTGTTACTGCTGATCGCTACAAGCACAAAATTACTGCAATTGAACCAGGAAATCTGTTGGAAACGTCCATTCGTAGACAAAAGATTGCATTCCGTGAAATTACTGCATGACAACGCTAGGCAGCATATCGCGTAATCGGTCAAGGAAACGTTACTGACGCTTGGCTGAGAAGTTTTGAAGCACCTGGCGTATAGTCCCAACATAGCCCCTTCACACTATCATTTGTTCCGATCGATGCAACATGATTTGTCTGCTGTACGGTTCCGGACCTGTGACGAAGTGCAAAAATGGGTTGATGACTTCATCGCGTCACACGACGAAGTATTCTTCATAGCTGGAATCCGTCACCTGCCCGACCGATGGCGGAAGGTAATAGATAATGACGGCGCACATCTTGATTCGTAAAGCTATTGTTGTTTTCTCTCAAATTACATGTTGCGTTGTCTTAAAACGCTTTAAAACTTATTTGTACACCTAATACAATCTTTGCCTGTTTTCTCAATTTCTTATCTACACTGGGTTCCATAAATTAAGGAAAAAACAGAAAAATCGCGATTATTTGCGAACGAAGAGTTCGAAATGCACGAAACTTGGGTATATGTAGTGAAATGTGTTGCGGAATCAGGGTATCGTATGCAAATGAGTGGTAATGGCATTGGCTTATGCAACTGAGCTGTAGCATAAAAGCGGCTGTTGCGAAGGTGTCCGTCACATCGTTTGCGAGTGGAAAAAAAAAGGATTTTGTGGTAGCAGATTTGTTGTAATATCTACGAGACACCATTTAACACATGAACTTAGGTGGAGACTGTGGGAAGACTAGAGACAGGCCAAAGTCAGGTGGAAGTTTCAAGATCGCTTCATGTGAGTCCTTCTGTGGTCCACAGACTGTGGAATCAATTTATAAATACGCAATCAGCTTTTCTGAGGTGTAGCGAAGGAAGGACTAAGACTAAATATCCAATATGTCAGATTAAGTGTGCGGGCGAACAGGATGACTACACAGACGCAGTTGCGACTTGCCCTTGCTGCGGCTACAGGAACGGTGCTATCTGCTTCCACTGTGCACAAAAGGCTTCACGAAGGAAGTCATTGTGCTAAGCGACCAGCACATTTCAAGACCTTAATACCCCGTCACAGGGGTAAACATTTCAATGGGGTAAGACTTTATTGTCAATTCAACTGAAAACCAATGTTCGTCAGTACCTTTCACCGATGAGTCTAGGTTTGCTCTGCAGAGCGATTACCGGCGTGTTCATATTTGGAGAGACCGATGGACACACTCTAATTCTTATGTAACCCGTGAAACGGACACTTATGTTTTTTTTATTGGGGGTTAACGACTACTGTGAGCAACTCAATAGGCTATAAGCAGTCGCCCGTCCCTAATTTAGTGCCACCGATTCCAGAGAAGGGAAAGGATCAGTACTGTAAGACAAACACAACATCCATGCCTCACCGGGATTCAAACCCGGACACTTCACTGACGAATGGTCATAAGAAAACGCTTAGACCACTGCGCCACCTTATGGTCTTGGTAATGTGCTGGCATTTCGTTAGGTGAATGCACAGACCTCTATGTACTTCCAGGGGGAACCTTGAATGCTAGACGCTATAGGGATGATATTTTGGACATCTATGCTTGCCCTTATGTTAGTGCCAAAGGAAATATATTTCTCCTACAATATGATATCGCCCGTGCTCACCGATCAAGGCTGGTAGGAAAATGTCTTCAAGAGGATGTCATTGTCCGTACGGATTGTACAACCAATTGCCTATAATTTATGACAGCAGAACTTGTGAATGTTGAGATAGAATAAATTAGCAACGTCTATTCACAATTTAATGTTTATTTAACATCGACTATAGCTTCGCAGAACGTTTGGCTCTTCATCATCGGGACAAATGTAGTGTAAACATTCAAATCCTTGAAACATCTTCAGAGTTCAGACAGTCACAAATTTTGGTGAGTTGTTTCCACGCGCTTGAAAGAAATGGAATAGACGTCATGTCGTTGACAATCCGTGAAGAGTTGCGGTTTATAGAGAAAGTTCTTAATATGTTAAGCTTGACAGTCGAATCAGGTTTATCAATAAGCGTAGCATTTTCAAATAAAAATTTATGGTTATGTTCGTGACAATGTTGGACTATAGACGATTTCTTCAGTTCACAGTTCCGTACGTAAGTCTTGTGTTCCTTCACACGGAAACTTAAGGCCCTGCGGGTCTATTCTATATATGAACGTCCACATTTACAAGGTATCTGATAAATTCCCTGACTTGCTTCCCAATTATTGTCTGATAAATTCCCCATACAACAATCAGTTCATGTTATTCTTCGATGTGAAGTCCATGTTCACAACTGTCTTACTGAATGGAGTCCTCGAATCATTGAAAGCAAGTCTCTTTGAATGGCATTACAGCCAACCGGAAGTACATATTAATAGAATACGTTTTCAGACTAGTGGAAATTTGTATCAGATAAAACAGTTTCCTTTCTCGTGGAAGAGTTTTCCAACAGATGGAAGGCCTTGCCATGGGTACCCCACTGTGGCCTGTTTCATACGAACTCTACATGCACCACTTTGAGGACAAACTCTTTCAGCTTGTTACATTCGATCTGTTGATTTGATATGTAGATACTTTTTTCTCTGGAATATATGAATTCGTAAATACCTAAATTTGTTGAACTTATTAATTCAATCAATCCTCAAATACAGTTCACATGTGAGATTGATAATAATGGCTGCTTACCACTCCTTGATGTCCTTGTGTCACGCTTTGAAGGATCCTTTAGTATAACAGTTTATCGAAATTTATTTGCTTTCTCCTTACCTCCACATGGAAAATCAAATCACCCATGAAAACAAAAGATCTCTGCTTTCTGCACATACGTATACCGTGCAAAACATACACCAGTATGCTCAACTGAGGATTCCTTACAGAAAGAGCTAGACTTTCTTAAACGAATTGTAGTACACAGAGGATATAGCCCTTCCGTTATAGGCAAAGCTGTCCAAAAATTTAGGAAACCGAAGCCTGTCTGTTCGCTCACGGCAATAGACCTCACAGTATGAAAACAAATGGGCGGTTATAACATTTTCTTCTCATATTTGCTTCGGAATTTCAAAAATTCTCAAAAGTTTTAATTTCAAAGTTATTTTCAAACCCATAAACAAGGTGAATTTTTACGGAACAAAAGACTATGTCGAAGACATAAATTCCTGGGGAATTTATCAGATACCTTGTGAATGTGGACTTTCATACATAGGATAGACCCGCAGGGCTTTAAATTTCCGTGTGAAGAAATATAAGACTTACGTACGGAACTGTGAACTGAAGAAGTAGTCTATAGCCTAACATTGTCACGAAAATAACCATTTTTTTAAAGCGCTGCGCTTATTGATAAACCTGATTCGACTATCAAGTTTAATATGTTAGAAGCTTTCAACATATACCGCAATTCTTCACGGCTTGTCAACAACATGACGTCTACTCTGTTTCTTTCAAGCGTGTGGACACAACTCACCAGAATCTGTGACAGTCAGAACTCTGGTGATGTCACAATGATTTGAGTGTTTACGCTTCGTTTGTCCTGATGATGCGGAGCCAAATGCTGTGTGAAACTATAGTCGATGTTAAATAAACATTTAATTGTGAATAAAGGTTTCCAACCTATTCTATGTACAACCACTTGGTTCGATCGAGCATGTCTGGTATGATCTAGGAAGGCATGCTGATACTCTCAACTCCCCTCCGCAAGACCTGGTGGAGATTTGACAAGCTTTGCACAAACAGTGGTCGTTGCTACCGACTGATCTCCTAGACACCATCATTCATTAACAGCATGCATTGCTGTGAGAGATGATTACACTCCCTATTGAGATACTTTGGCTATTTCATTTTGAACACCTTACTTCTCTCCTGGTTTTGTATGTGGTCAGTTTTGTCGGAATGAAGTGTTTCTTACGATGTTTTAGCGTCTTTCTCTAACGTACGATATGATACAGGTTTTCATCAAATTTTATCGTGTATCTTTTGAGTTATCGCGATGTCTTTCTGCTTTTCCTGAATTTGTGGATATGGGTGTACTATTCTTCTCCATATCTCTATGATATGCGAAAGAATAGTACATACCGAGGTAGTTGTGAAAGTCATGTACGTGCTTCCCCTTTTTCTTAATAAATAGGTATCAACACAATACTCCACCTTTTGCCTGGTATAGCTTGCTGCTCGAATATCTTTTATCATTAGATGCCACAAGATATAAATACTCTCTTCTCTTACGTAGTTCTTTTCACTCACCCAATGATGTATTTTCTGGTTCACAACCTTTTCTCTTTTTCATGCTTTTTAGGGCATTGTTACCTCTAATTCTTTCTGTGTTACTTCCTTCTTTAGCTAACCTTATTCTCTGATAAAAGTTATGGTGTCTTCATTCCGAAGTCTTTCAAAGTATTCCTGTAACTAATCCTTATGCCTTAAACATTCGTCAGCACGACGCCAATCTCGTTTCTCATTCGCCTGCTCCAAGTGCTATCCTCTGTAGCCCTTCCTAGTTTTGAATATCATCTTTTATCCCTCTCTTCTGTCAAGTTCTTTATAAATTCCACTCAGACATTGTGTCTTTGCATTCGCCACTGACTTTTTAGCTGATTTCATGGTTGTCATATACAATTTCTAATCCTCTTTGCCTTAATAGTTGTCCAAATCTTTTTCCTTTTTTCTTTTCTTGTGTTCTGCGCTTATGTCAGCAGGTTCCTTTTTCAGTTCTGTCTTCTTAAAGTCACTATAAGTTAAACGCCCTCAGCCGGTTTCAAAGATTAGCATTTCCTTTTCACCACTCACCAACACCTTCAAGTTTATTTCTTTTGATATTCTCCCTTTGAAAGCTAACCTATATCTCACCCTCTGCAGTTTCCATCATCTTATTTAAGTTTCCTCCTTTATAAACTCTTGTCTTCTTAATGTTAGTTGTCTTTCTTATTTCCAGGCCTATAACGTGTACCTGATAATACACTGCTGGACAATTGCTAAGGACGGATCATAAACAACTATATATCGCATAAAAAAGTAAGTGTGGTTAGATGCCAAGTAAATAAAATAATGTCAGAATGCCAGGACATTACAAGAAAAACAATTTATTGTGCTCTGAAATCCAGAAGGCATTGGAACGTGTTCAAGGGACAAACAGGCCATTTTGTGCAGAATACGTAAACGTGAAAAAAATGCAATTACCGTCCGCAGACGTTCCGGCGTAAGACGTCAATACGGGATATGGCCACCATGGAGGGCGATGCAAGATTCCACACGTCGTGTCATGCTTTGCACAACATTATCAAGCAGCTGTTGCGGTAATTTATCCCATTCCTCTGTCAGTGCACGGATGAGGGTGTCCTTGTTTATTGGAGGGCATTGGCGACCAGCAAGACTCCTCCCCAAAGCATCCCACACATTTTCAATGGGATTCAGATCTGGAGAACGTGCTGGCCATACGAGGCGTTGAATATCCTCGCTCTCAAGACACTCCTGGACAGCGACTGTTCGATGACATGTTGCGTTGTCGTCCATGAAAATGAATCTATCACCGACAGCACCACGGAACATGCGAACATGAGGTAGCAGAACATCATTAATGTATCGTTGGCCAGTCATAGTCCCAGTTGGAAGCACATAGAGGGACGTACGGCCATTTATCATGATGCCAGCCCATACCATGACACTACATGTCGGATATCGGTCCCTTTCTTGTATGTTTGCTGGACAATATGCAGTACCACTATCACACCAGATCACTTGTCGTCGACAATCAGACGATAGACTGTATCTACTCTCATCTGAGAAGAGGACAGCAGACCAGTCGTTATCAGTCCAATTGCGATGTTGATGGCACCATTGCAAACGGGCGGTACGGTGACGTCTGGACAATGGGATGCACACAACAGGACGGCGGGCGTATAGTCCTCTCCTTCATGCAAACGACTGGCGACAGTTTTTCGGGAGATCCGCTTGCCAGTAGCAGCCATAAACTGATTTGCTACCTCACTAGCTCTGCTGCGCCGGTGTCTTTTTGTTGATAGCACTATGTACCGATCTTCTGCAGGTGTCGTACTGCGAACACGACCTCCCACGTGACGTTTTCTACACTCTCCATTTGTTTGAAATGATTTCCAAAGCCTTGAAACAACACTGTGGCTGACGTCGAACTCCCTGGCAACATCTGTTATTTTTCGCCCTTCTTCAATCTTGCCAATAATACGGCCACGCGTAAAATCATCTAGGTGATGTCGGGAAGACATACTGAAAACTGCAAGTTCGTCAATTGATTCTTTCCCTTTCAACTTTGCGTTTGAACAACAACTGTCAATACGCGTCAAATCCTTTATATCTCTTATCAGCGCTATGACGTCACGAACAAGTTCGGCAATCCAAAATTTGCATACGCACAACACGTCTTACTGTATCCCGCACTTATGCTAATTTCCACATTGCCGCCCCGGTGGCGCAGTGGTCTAAGCGATGGCCTCTGATCATTCGTCCGAAAGGGGTCCGAGTTCGAAACCCGGTCAGGCATGGATGTTGAGTTTGTCTTACGGCACTGGCTCTCTCCCTTCCCTGGAAGCAGTGACCCTAAATTAGGGACAGGCGACTGCTTATAGCCCATTGAGTTGCTCACGGAGGTCGTTAAACCTCCAATCAAAAAAAAAAAATTCCACATTTTCCTGCCTTCCATTTTATGGTTGCTATCGTTGCTATTGTCATCCGTCCTTAGCAATTGTCCGGCAGTGTATAATTTTACTTGCTTTCCACTGGGATCTTCTGTACAGCACATAATCTGTCTGTGATGTTGATTGTTCACTCTCATATGAGTGATAAGGTCCTCCTTTCACTTTTAAAATAAAGCATTAATCAGTGTTATATCAGAAGCTATGGTGAAGTCTATTAACCTGTCCCCAACTTTGTTTCTGCTAAAAGGAATTCGAGGCCGCTGTGGTGTAGCGGAAGCATATCCAGCGCGTAACTGGAAGAGCCTGTGTTCGACTCCCGGTGGCGGCCAATGAGAATTTTTCCGTGACTCACTTATAAACGTGGAAAGAGCGAAGATCTTTGTTTGATGTTCCTGGTCCACGTTAAATGTTTGTATTAATTATTCATTCGCTTTCTAATTATTTCTACAGTTGCTGTTTACCATCTTTGGTGAATTCCCAGCATTGTGCGGGGCTCCAAGAAGCAACCTGCCAAATTTTCTTGGTAGTTAGCGTGTGTGAGTCCGGAGGAATTCGAGGCCACTGTGGTGTAGCGGATGCATATCCGGCGCGTAACTGGAAGACCCTGGGTTCGATTCTCGGTGGCGGTCAATGAGAATTTTTCCGTGACTCACTTATAAACGTGGAAAGAGCGAAGATCTTTGTTTGATGTTCCTGGTCCGCGTTAAATGTCTGTATTAATGATCATTAATGCTTCCTCCAGTGAACACCATCCAATTTCTGACACATATTTTAAAGCTTTCTCCATATGCTGCCAGACTTCTTCTTTTCGTCCACGTCACAGCCGCTTTGTGCTGCATAAGCAGAGAAACTGCTCATTGTCATTGCATTTAATTCAACATAATTCGTTCTCACATGCGTTTATCACTTTTTTTCACTTCCAAGATGTTGCCTGCTAGGTCCTTTTACAGGACGATCTTTGTTCCATATGTGCCCGGTCCATTGAATGCACCGTAAAGGATCTTGTAACCAGCACCCGGCTACCGAATTTTATCCGTTTTCGACCTCGTTTCTCAATAAAGGATATTTAAATCCATCAAATTATCCAGTTCTCTTCTTCTTCCAGTCATGCTTTCCACATTCAGTTTAGCCACTGTGAATGTTCGGTCTTTTTCCTTCAATCCTTCTTCGTGAGGTAACCCTAACGCATTTTTCGCAGAGGTAGGGTGGCACAACTACACGTCTTCTAAGAATAATTATCTAGCTTTCATCGCTTTTCTATGGATCTTCATTTCATATGCTTGTAGAAAGACTTATGATCGGATTCTCTTCCTGTTGTCAACTCTCTCCTTTGTTCGTACTTGAGACAAGCTACGAATGGTTTAGTTTGCCACTCCCAACAAAAGTGGGGGTAGAATTTCCTCATATCGATGCTATAATTACACCGCTTATTCTCTTTCATAAGGGCTTCTTTTGTAAGAACAGGCTGCGCCACACAAAGATTGGACCGACAGTTGACAAGGGGGTAGGTTATATTTTACGCCTCTCAAACCCATTAGCAACACTCTGTAACTACCATGTATTTAAGCAATACCGTAGAAGCAGGGGCGGGTTTACAGTGAAGCCTACGAAACTCCGTGATGCTGAAGGGACCCAAAATAAAAAAAAACCTGTCAATTTCTTCTTATTATTTTCTTTTCATTTAATTTCTAAAAAAAAGAAAAAATGCTGTACAGTTGTGGACAAATTCGCTTTTCTGCGTCTTGGGAGCATGATTGCGCCTTAACTCGAAGTATGTCATCTGTAACTATTAATTTTCTCGCTCAAATGCAGTCTGACTAAAAATCACACACACACACATACTTTGAGAGTAATATTATTTAGTACTACACTACAACTGAGTTCAGAGATTGGGTTGTTATTTCTTACTAAGAATGCAGTCAGCATTTTGTTCTTTAAATTAGTATCTAATACGACTGCTCATCTGTCCCTTATAATTTCTTTTGGGGGGGGGGGGATTAACGACCACCGTGAGCAACTCAATTTTTACGAGACACTGAACTCGATTTCATCTACACTGCTGGCCACCCAAAATGCAACAACAAGAAGGAAGCATCCGATTGGCCTGAAATTCGGAGCATGCGTCGCCCGCGAGAGGACATGCAAACGATTAGCATTGCAGGGCATATGCAAATTATGTGCGCCTGGCACGCCACCGCGAAGCACTATAAGCAGGATGCACAGAAGGCAGGGTGTAAGTGGTGGAAGTGAGTTGTGCTGCCGGACCTGTGCGTGGGAAGCTTCCTGATGCCACGTCGAAGAATACGGCAGTCATTCCAGCACGTTTCGGAGTTCGACAGAGGACGAATAGTGGCTTATCCCGAAAGCAGTTTATCGTACCGAGACATCGGCGCCCGTGTGGGACGAAATCCAGCCACAGTGAGTCCAGTATGGATTCGGTGTGTGCAAGAGGGACGGACAGACCGTCGTGAGCGATTGCCACAGCCGCGGCACACCACCGAACGAGAGGATCGGAGTGTTGTGCGGCGGGCATTGACGGCTCACACCGCCACATCACGAACGTTAGCGCAGGAATTAGGGTGTGTTGCGCAACAACCTGTGTCAGCACGTTCCGTTCGACGTCGTATGCAGGAGCGGGGACTTGTCGCACCTCGCTCATTTCTCCGATTAACATTGACGCTACATCACCGGCGAGTGCGGCGACAGTGGGCCGTTGAACGCCGCCCCTGGACTACGGAATGGCACGACATTGTCTTCTCCGACGAATCCCACTTCTGCCTGCAACGCCACGATGGTCGGATCAGCGTGTGGCGGCCCCGCGGCGAGAGACTGTATGACGCCTGCATTATGCATCGCCATACCGGTCCGCCGCCTGGCGTTATGGTTTGGGGAGCAATTGGATATGACGCCCGCGCCCTCTGTTATGCATCGCTGGTACACTCAACAGCCACCGCACCATCTCCGAAGTTTTGGAGTCTGTAGTCTTTTCTTACCTGCAGGATCTGCCAGCGGCCACGTTTCAACAGGACAATGCGCGCCCGAACGTGGCATGCATCGTGCAATACTTCTTTACGGCCCACCAGGTGTCACTGCTGCCGTGGCCCGCCTGTTTTCCCGATATGTCGCCCATCGAACACGTCTGGTCGCTGATCGGCAACCGAGTGGCCGGGCAAGCACCACCCGCGGCTACGCCTGATGAACTGTGGCAAGGTGTGGAAGCAGCCTGGACCGACATACCCCAAGCCCACATCCAAAGCCTCTTTCGTTCGATGCCGCGGCATGTAGCGGCCGTTATTGCCAGTCATGGGGCCACACGAACTATTGATGTCTGCGTGTTCCGCAAGTCGCACGGGCCTGTAAGCTCAATCGTTTCATCTTTTTATCTGTTGTTATGTGTCCAGTAATTCTGACTTTGCTAGTCCTTCTTGGTGTTGCATTTTGGGTGGCCAGCAGTGTATATTCGGGATCTTATAATATGAGACAAGAAATTCAACGCTGCATGTAATATAAATGGTATTTAAAGCAGTGCGATGAACTAAGCATATATCCATCCATCCAGTCTGCTCATGGCCAGTTGAGTACCCCAATGACGACGATACGCCCGTGAGGGTTACTGGCAAATTAATGCAGCCGGCCTGCCATTCCTCTGCTGCATACGGGCAAGGTACAAAGTGCGTCCGGGGCCGACTTCACCTACGCATTCGTGTCCACAGCAACAGGGAAGCTGCGGAAAACCCCGGAAAAATTGCAGACTAGATGGCCGGAAGGATCGAGATTCGAACACTCGTCAGAAACATCCGCCTCCCATACAACGCATAGCGACTGAATCAACTGCGCTATGCCGGTGGTACGCATACATAGCATATCATACTAAATTCTAGTATTGCACTTAACTGACAATCTTTTTAAAAGTTCCGCCCTTTTTCTCCTCAACAAAAACTTTGCTCCTTGTATCGTTTCCTATTTCATCCCCATCGGGTATCACGAAATCCATAAACATTCAATTTTGTCATGGTAGATATAATAGTTTTTCAGTTATGGCGGCAACAAACCACGCAGCCACTACTATAAAAATAATCAAATCGGTTCGGGGGAACACAAAAATCGACTTTGCGATTTCTGTTAAAATCTCAAAGTCGATTTTTTGCGATTACAATGGTGATATTTTCTGATAAATTAGTAGGAGAAAGTGAACACGGAGTAAGAGAGAAGGTGAATGTTGCGGTAGCAAAAAATATTTTCAAGGGTGGCTGGTAAAGTAAGGAAGGCCCCATAACCGATTCTGTGCACAGGGTCCTAGTAATCCGAAATCCACCACTGTGTAGAGGGATGGTAATTGGTTAAATGCAAAAGTGTATGCGTACTTCCTGGTAACTTCAATCCACCTTGCAGATTCTTCTAATTAGTCTTTATCATATCCTGAAAATCATATATCTCTCTCTTTCTCTGTGGAAGTTTTTGGAACTCAGCATCGTCTGTGAAATATCTTTCACGACGAAGAACTCTAGGATTCCACAGACGTTAACAACATCAGGGTTAATAATATTAGCCCGTTCATTTCCTGCTTGGTGATTCACAGATGCAATCTTCCTCTCCATTACTGACCGACGGAAGAACTCAATTTCTTAAACTCCAAAACTGACATCTAATATCTACCCCGTCGTATTTACAATTCTAAAGGGTTATGTAATTTCAGCAAGCACTGTCAACATCCATATGTTATTTCACAATATGCGAATTTAGAATTTATTGAACGTCACTCAAATATCTATGGGGTGGTACTTAGCTAATCTACTAACTCTTTTCAAACGTTTGCTTTAAGAATTGCATGATACCATTCGTAAACTATCTGGACTATTAATAAAAATTATTTAGGCTTTTCATTCTTGTAATGTTTAAGAATTTATAGTTCGGAAAGTTTAACGTTACTGGAAAAATAACGTTAAGGATGAAGGCTAATATGAGAGGTATTAAAAGAGTATCACAATGTTTAGAGAAATTTCTCAGCTTTAACCCAACCAAAAACAGTAGGCAAAACTCAACATTTATGTGTCACCCGCTACTTATATCTAGACCTGAGACGTGAAACACAAGTTCCTTAAGCGTTCGACTATATAAAAATATTACGGGGTGTTACGAAAGCATTGCTATTATATCTATTTCAAAGTACATTGCCATACCATTAATACCTGGACACCTGTGTATCCATAAATAATCTTTACAGAAAATTTAATAGTGTGAGCAGAAAACTTTGTTCTTTATGACAGCTTCCAGTCTTCTTGGAAAACTCTCCACCAGTGTTTTGCGAATGTCCGCCGAAATTTTCCGCCATTTGGCCTTCAAAGCAGCGACCAGCTCAGCTTTGTTCGTTAGGAGATTTCTTCCACGTGCCTGAGGATTCGGTTCGTCGCTGAGATTCTCTGTAAGGTTCAGTTCAGGATTCTGGACTAGCCAGTCCAACTTTGCGACGCATATGTCCTCTGTAACAACGCGAGCTGTATGACAGATACCTTGGCCTACTGATAGAGGCATGTCTTCCCCAAAATAATGCCACAACGTTGATGGTGCATAATTATCCTGAACATCTACATAGAGCTCAGCATTCATGGTTTATCCAAAACGGCTAATGGGTCCAAGCCGAACCACGGAAAACAGCTCCATACCACCACTCTACCTCCATGAAACTACATTGTCGTGATGATGCAGTTCGGAAAGTACCTTCCTCCCAACATCCGGCACAACTAGGAATATTCATGAGACTCGTTCGCTGTGCGCCATCTTCCGTCAGTCCACAGCACGATTTTCCATTGGTCGTCAGTACACAGTACGCTTTCCCATTGGTCGTCAGTCCACAGCGAAAGTTTTGTGACGTATATGCTAAATTAACTTTCATTTTAGTTCCTTTTCCTATGTAAATTTGAGTTTGTTCTGCGTTGTACTTCCAACCTTAATGTGGCATCTTCTCTCCCACGAGAATACTGTTGGCGACACATTTGAGGTCAGAGAGAAAGTGACGTATGAATGTGATAAGAACGATAGATGAAAAGAGCGATACAACAGTTGTTCATGTGGATGTGGGGGTGTAGCCATTCTATTTTTAAGTTAAATGTGAAATTACCAATTTTAGTGCCATGTTGTGGAGTTCTATTAAATTACTGCTACAATAAAGAAATAATTGCCATAACTTGACTTCTGTTTTATGTTTCGTCTGACCGTAAAAGCTTAATTAGGAACTATTGCATCGTAATCTTATTTATGGTTTTTGACATAGCGTAACACCATTCTTGCTCACGAAAAAGACAATACGTTATAGTTCCTTAATCTACGCTAATCGGTGTATGGCATTAGTCGAAGTGATGAGCGACTGGTGAATGGCTACTCCACTGTGGTAACTTATGTGGTGCAGCTTCCTGCGCTCTAAATCCTTTAACTCTCGCTCTAAATCCCTTAACTCTGCCGATCGAAACATCTTTCAATCACATCCTTCCATTTACCTCATCATAGCCCCACGAGAATATTAGTAGTTCGAACTGTGATGTGGGGCTTGTGTAGGACCTAATTCTCTATCAATAGGTGGGTGTCAGGATATTACTGGTAGGACAGTGAATATACACTGCCGGACAATTGCTAAGGACGGATGACAATAGCAACGATAGCAACCATAAAATGGAAGGCAGGAAAATGTGGAAATTAGCATAAGTGCGGGATACAGTAAGACGTGTTGTGCGTATGCAAATTTTGGATTGCCGAACTTGTTCGTGACGTCATAGCGCTGATAAGAGATATAAAGGATTTGACGCGTATTGACCGTTGTTGTTCAAACGCAAAGTTGAAAGGGAAGGAATCAATTGACGAACTTGCAATTTTCAGTATGTCTTCCCGACATCACCTAGATGATTTTACGCGTGGCCGTATTATTGGCAAGATTGAAGAAGGGCGAAAAATAACAGATGTTGCCAGGGAGTTCGACGTCAGCCACAGTGTTGTTTCAAGGCTTTGGAAATCATTTCAAACAAATGGAGAGTGTAGCAAACGTCACGGGGGAGGTCGTGTTCGCAGTACGACACCTGCAGAAGATCGGTACAAAGTGCTATCAACAAAAAGACACCGGCGCAGCACAGCTAGTGAGGTAGCAAATCAGTTTATGGCTGCTACTGGCAAGCGGATCTCCCGAGAAACTGTCGCCAGACGTTTGCATGAAGGAGGACTATACGCCCGCCGTCCAGTTGTGTGCATCCCATTGTCCAGACGCCACCGTACCGCCCGTTTGTAATGGTGCCATCAACATCGCAATTGGACTGATAACGACTGGTCTGCTGTCCTCTTCTCAGATGAGAGTAGATACAGTCTATCGTCTGATTGTCAACGAAAAGTGATCTGGCGTGATAGTGGTACTGCATATTGTCCAGCAAACATACAGGAAAGGGACCGATATCCGACATGTAGTGTCATGGTAAGGGCTGGCATCATGATCAATGGCCGTACGTCCCTAATGTGCTTCCAACTGGGACTATGACTGGCCAACGATATATTAATGATGTTCTGCTACCTCATGTTCGCATGTTCCGTGGTGCTGTCGGTGGTAGATTCATTTTCATGGACGACAACGCAACATGTCATCGAACAGTCGCTGTCCAGGAGTGTCTTGAGAGCGAGGATATTCAACGCCTCGTTAGGCCAGCTCGTTCTCCAAATCTGAATCCCATTGAAAATGTGTGGGATGCTTTGGGGAGGAGTCTTGCTGGTCGCCAATGCCCTCCAATGAACAAGGACACCCTCATCCGTGCACTGACAGAGGAATGGGATAAATTACCACAACAGCTACTTGATAATGTTGCGCAAAGCATGACACGACGTGTGGAATCTTGCATCGCCCTCCATTGTGGCCATATCCCGTATTGACATCTTACGCCGGAACGCCTGCGGACGGTAATTGCATTTTTTTCACATTTACGTATTCTGCAAAAAATGGCCTGTTTGTCCCTTGAACACGTTCCAAAGCCTTCTGGATTTCAGAGCACAATAAATTGTTTTTCTTGTAATGTCCTGGCATTCTGACATTCTTTTATTTCACTTGGCATCCAAATACACTTACTTTTTTATGCGCTATATAGCCGTTTATGATCCGTCCTTAGCAATTGTCCAGCAGTGTATTAATAATATACACTGAGTGATCACTGAAATTTGACCACCTATTTAATACTACGTAGGTCCTCCTTTTGCTCGCATTACAGCAGCTATCCGACGTGGCATCGATTAAATAAGATGCCGGGAGCAGTTGTGTGGTATGTCCAACCGGGCTGTGTGTAATGAGGGCTTCAATGCAGGTATGGAGATGATTGGTGTATCCAGACTCCTGAGATGCCGTTTCATAGCGTACCACAAATGTCCTCTGGGATTGATATCGGGGGAGTTCGGAAGCTAATCGATATGATGGAAGTCTGAACTGTGTTCCACAAACCATTCCTGCACAACAGTTGACCTGTGGCTCAGCGTGGAAGATACCGTCGCCATTCCGGAAAACTGCAACATTGCTGGGTGTACAGAGTCAGTAAGCAATTCATCATAGTGGGCGCCAGTCATGCATTGTTCCACATGCACTAGGGGACCAAGTTCCTGCCAGGTAGACATGTCCACACCATACAACCGCCTCCACCGGTTTGCACTGTGGATACAATGCAGTATGGATAAAATGGTTCATATCGTTTGCGCCAAATACATACACGACCATGTAAGGAATGGAGTAAAAACACTTTTTGTCCAGTCATCAGAGGTCCAACTTACATGATTTTTTCACAAGACGAGTTTTTTCGTCAATGAACCGTGGTTAGAAGATGTAGGCTCGTCTTCTGTTGTAGCCCATACGCAGGATCATGACAGAGACTGTTGCGGATCAATCTCTGTTGTTTTGCATATTCATCTGTTGAACAGTGCTGCCTCTAATGGCCTGTACGTGTCGCTGGACCCGACGTTCACCCCTCACATCAACCTTTCGCTGTCCTGTGCAGTTTTGCCTCCGGGTCGATGTTTGACCATTTTCACGCCAGTCCTGATACACCGTAACTATTTCAGCTCGCGACAATCAACTAGTTCAACCGTTCGGGAAATCGAGGCATCCGCTCTCCCAGCTCCCGGAATTGGTCCTCTCTCAAAGTGCGATAAATCCTTCCGTTTACCCATCACGCTACGAACTTTACTGCCTGCTGCTCCACTCACACCATACATATGCCACATCGTCGACTAATCGCGCCATCTCGGAAATTACGTGGTCAATGTATAACGAAGTAAATTTCTCCGTCATTTTTGGTCTACGCCGGGATTCGAACCCGAGGACGCTTATTCCGGAACAAGCAGCTCTACCAACTGAGCTACGCAGACATGTATTCTGATTCCTATCTGCCTTTATGTCATGTGCGTCCTGCTGGCAGGTACGTCACATCTCCCCTCCCCGAAAGAGGGCCGGGGGCATGGCCCACGGATCAGCCGTGACCATGAATCGCTGCAGGCAGACAACCACTGTAGAACGTGCACTTGAGAACTCCCAGTCAATCTGGTGTGTGGAATGCAACGTCACACACATTTATTTTTCGAAGCACTGGAGAAGGGATTCTCTGATTTTTCCTATCTCGCGGTGTATAAAGAACATCACACCATTGCGAGATTTTGAACGGTCGGGTGATCCGGGTAGTTCGGGCGCCATTATAACGAAGTAAATTTCTCCGTCATTTTTGGTCTACGCCGGGATTCGAACCCGAGTACGCTTATTCCGGAACAAGCAGCTCTACCAACTGAGCTACGCAGACATTTTATTCTGATTCCTATCTGCCTTTATGTCGTGTGCGTCCTTCTGGCAGGTACGTCACATCTCCTGGTACGTTACAAATGGTCCGAATCCACTTCTGACTAAGGGTCGTCATAATTCAGTGATCATTTGGTGCATGTTACACATACACAGTCGAGACACATTAGTGTGACCACCTCCTACTGTTGACGTCAACAGCGCGTACTCAATGAAAGAAGACACGTGTCGTGAGCTGGCTTGGAGGGTATATAAGGTGCGCTGTAGGCATTCTGAAAACATATCACTCGTTGCTGTCATGGATAAAAGGAGCGATTTATTAGATTTGCAAAAAGGGATGATTATCAGCTTTCGGGCCAAGGGTGGCAGAATTTCTGAAACAGCGCAGTTTGTGAACTGTTCGTATGCTGCTGTGGTTAAAGTGTATCGTGATTGGAGAAATGGCACCAATGTGAATAAGCGACGTGGAAAGTGCGGAGCAACACAAGCCATTGATGTGAGAGGTAAACGTCGGCTTCGAAGGTGCGTAAGGGCCGTCGACAAGCTACAATGGAGCAACTTACTGGCCGAATGAACCAGGGGGCTACCGGAAGTGATTCTGAAACGCCAGTTCAATGAACCCTGCTGCGTATGGGGCTCCGACGCAGACGGATGGTCACTGCACCTATGCTAACGAAGGTGCATCGGCAGAAAAGGCTTACATTTGCACGGCAGTAACGGAATCGGACCTCCGCTGATTGGCAACCGATGAGTCACGTTTTCTGCTTCATCGAACGGATGGTCATTGGCGTATAAGGCTAGAAACATCGGAGAACAAACACTCTTCAACCAATGCTTGAAAAGTACAGGCTGGTGGGGCAACGATATGGTCTTGAGAATATTTTCGTGGCATTCTCTGGGTCCACTCATACCTGTGGAGACACTATGGACCGAATTCGTTATGAATCCATCTTTGCAGACCACGTACACCCATACATACTTTCTGTCTTCCCTGGAGCGAATGGGATCTTCCGGCACGACAATGTGACGTGTCCTACAGCTAGAAATGTCCGAGAGTGGTTGGAAGAGCACGATGAAGACTTCACGGTACTTTCCTGGCCCCCTAATTGCCCACACTTAAACCCAATTGAGCTTCTACGGGACCAGCTCGACCGTGTTGTTCGCTCTACGGATTCTCCATCACGCACCCTCCAGCAGCTGCCAGATTCACTGCAGTCAACATGGCTGCACATACCTGCGAACACCTTCCAGCACCTTATTGAGTCACCCCCTGCCCGTCTAACTGCTGTCCGCGCTGCACACTACGGTTACTCTATATATTCGCTGGCGGATACAATAATGTGACTGGACCGTGTAGTTCACAATAAAAAGCTTTGGAGAAAAATATATGCAGGTGAAAAGTAAAATATCTGCACATATGTTTCTCTGAATTTTGGTTTTATTCTTTGCTTTAAATGAGGATCTAAAACTACGATGAGACGTTTATCCCTAAATTAGTGCTACTTGCTCCAGGGAAGAAAAAGAACAACAGAAGTGAAATTAGAAAAAATATCCATGTTTTATTCGGTATTGGAGTGCAGTCCCAGCTATGCTATGCATCAGCCGCCCACGTTCTGTACCATTGAATTTCTTTGATATACTCTAAGTCTCCGGACTAAACATCTTCTTTTCTAGATATATCTTTTTTTCATAATACAGTCCTTAAAATGTTGTCTCTTTCCCTCCTTTGTGATAGTCTCATAATGAGATGTAAAACTAAATGTTTTTGTTCATTAACTACCCACCAAGTACTGTTTAGTTTCTGGAAATGTTTGAATGGCTTCCTTGTCAATGCGATTTGAATAATGTTGATTAAAACGAAAAATATCCGCAACAAATAAATAGTAGAAACATCACAGCACGATGCACAAGATGAGAAACAGGTTGCCCTGATATTTGCTTCACGTCTTCAAATGCCGAGCAACAAATATCTGCTGCCCCAAGCTTCGTATGCAGGAGATGGCGGCTTTTCTATTAGGAGATAATCTGCAAAAAAGGGTTTTCCCAAAGGTAGCTACTATGGGAGACGATTTTTTCCCTGAAGTATTAACCAAGCTGTACATTCATAATAAACAATACTGAAGATCTGCGTTTCCCCTCGGGGGACATGGCTCAAGAGAAGTACGCGAACATAATGTGATTACTTCAGATGTCTTGTCACTAAACATATTATTACGTGAAACGTAATGCATGTATTTTAATAAATGCAGGGGTTCTGTTCATCAGGAAACTGCCTGACATATACTGGTCTACTCAACTCCTTATTCAAGGAATTGTTTCATGAAAATATTTTGCAGTAAAGGACATCTGCATTTACTTCATTGCTTGACAAGCTGGCTTCTTAATACATCTGCGAAACGTCCATTAGTAAGGCTGTTTTCAGGCCTTTTAGTCTCATGATTTTAAACATATTTCTTTATTTCGCTAGTCAGTAGTCAGAATTGATTTTTAAATGCATAGAGTGCAAAGAATAACTGTTTTTTTTAAGCGAATGTTACGGGAAACAACACAAATTTGGAAGTTGTGAACCCGTTAATTGGTGTAAATATGACATGGATGTTAAGTCAGATAATATCCGAAAACTTGAAAATTTCGTCGTCCTGGAGCGGGAATCAAATCCGCGTCTTCCGGATAGCGCCCGAGTATGCTAACCAATACACCACCCAAAACGGCAAAGTTTCAAGTTTCCGATTAATTTGAATATAACCATCACAGAATGCGCTAGTCGAAGCAACCGGCATTCGTATATAGCGAATCTGGAGGTTTTTTCATTTCTGTGATTGCCCGGAGGCGTAGAATATTAATGAATGAAATACGGGATTACACCATTGTACGATGCAAATTTGGAAGTTGTGAATCCATTTATTGGTGTAAATATGACATGAATGGTAAGTCAGATAATCCCGCTCAAGGACGACCAATTTTCAAGTTTTTGGATGCTATCCGACTTACCATTCATGTCATATTTACACCAATAAACGAATTCACAACTTCCAGATTTGTACTGTACAATGGTGTAATCCCGTATTTCATTCATTCTTACTGGAAACTTTGGTTGAAGCACTTGAAATTATGAAGTTACGTTTTATTTGGATGCACCATCCCGAATGGTAGTTAAAACTCCAGGACTGGTTGAATTTGTGACATGTACAAGGACAAGAAAACTGTTCAGAAGGAATATGTCATCTAAATCGAAATGTTTCCTTAAAAGTAGATAAATTTTGCAATGAAAACAAGATTTTGTTCCTTCTTTCTTTATTGTTTAACGACCACCATGGGCCCCTAAACTTACAGGGAGCTGCCAGTCCTTAGTTTTGGCCATGGGTTCCAGAGCAGGTGTACAATTAGCTCTGTGGAATAATCACATCCCCCATGCCTCAGCCAAGTCTTCAGCACGGGCTCAGCTTGACCGACTAGCCAGCGATCCGCATTCTGACCATTCGGCAACAGGAGTGGTGTTTTTTTTTTTTTTTTTTTATTGGAGGTTGAACGACCACCGTGAGCAACTCAATGGGCTATAAGCAGTCGCCCGTCCCTAATGTAGGGTCACTGGTTCCAGGGAAGGGAGAGAGCCAGTGCCGTAAGACAAACACAACATCCATGCCTCACCGGGATTCGAACCCGGACCCCTTACGGACGAATGATCAGAGGCCAACGCCTTAGACCACTGCGCCACCGGGGCGGCACAGGAGTGGTGTTTATGCTAGTACGAGACGAAATAAGGTGCACTTATACCCCGTATTCTGTAAGTCGGCATTCGGGGTTCCGCTTATTCTTTTGACGTAAAAATACTGTAACGTATACTCTAGATTCAGTTTCTTTTTGATTTTACTATCTCTTGTTATTTTATTTTCCTATGCAAATTATCCTTTCACTTAACGAGATGTTGTTTCTCCCGCTGAATTATATGTGGCAACGAGTGTAAGTCATGACATGGTGGTATGCAGTATATATATATAGGCGCGCTCAAGTATACAGAAGAGCTTCGTTTTATATGTGATAGGTTCTTCCTGATTATTGATGTGCGATTTACCTACGTTTCTACGATATTACGATAGTACGAAAGTTCGGGCTATCAGTAGTTGTGTTATTTTATTTTTATTTTTTTATTGGAGGTTTAACGACCACCGTGAGCAACTCAATGGGCTATAAGCAGTCGCCCGTCCCTAATTTAGAGTCACTGCTTCCAGGGAAGGGAAAGAGCCAGTGCCGAAAAAAACACAACATCCATGCCTCACCGGGATTCGAACCCGGACCCCTTACGGACGAATGATCAGAGGCCAGCGCCTTAGACCACTGCGCCACCGGGGCGGCTGTGTTATTTTGGAGTGTGTATTTGAGTAATACCAGGAGCTCCCCAATAAAAGGTTAAAAGTGAGTACGTTCTCTTAGTTCATTTTATTGTCAGACCTCTGTCTGGCCGTTAAGTCTATTTCATTGAGTGTTTACGTTACGTTCAGGGTATATTGTGTTTACCGCTCTAATAAGGAGCCTTCAAGGTACTAATGTACTAAAACCGAAGTTATATTACTGATATTCAAGATAATGAGGAACGCTGAGTAAAAATAAATTCCATATTTTGGGAATTTATTGCACGTGCGTGTCTAACCTAAACAAACTCTAGCACTTTGAAGATTAAGCACACTTTAGCTACGTCAAGTAACCTTTCAATAACCCTAACGTAACTTAACGTAAGCTTTCCTGCACTACACGTCCAGCCGGAGAATTTTATTCATTATAATACGTCTTTCTCCGCGCTGGGTAACATCGAGAGCATGGATGCAACGAAAACATGTCGCACATTGAACGCTTATATCATCGAAACTAATATAATCGTATAGTAATAAATGATACATCATTAGATACTTTATAAAGTACCATTTATAACTAAACAAGTTTCAACCCTCGACCCCTAAACCCTTCTATATAGTAGCGTTAGAAAAGTAAAGGTAAATTTCGTGTGATTTTGTTTCACCGCACGCCGTTTTAAGGTTGATAACTAGTGAATAGAGAATGATAGCAATTACTTCAGCCCCGAATTCCGTAGCTGACAGTCAGAGCTAACGGACGTTAGGAATAAACGAAATAAAGTGGATTTAAAATTTATTTAGTTTTTGGATAAAAAGAATTGGTGACGGAAATTTAGAAATGCCGCGAAAATCCAGGGAAAATTACGATAAGAATCGACGAAAGTTGAAGAAACGGCTAGAGAAGAACGAGAGGAATCCGAAAAGGCCCGCTAAGTCATCAACCGAAAGGTCACGGGAATGTGGGGAGCGTCAGAAATCCGCGCGCCAGGATGCGTTTACCCGATTTCGACTCTATAATCACAACCTTCAACTTCAACTGCACAAATTGAGCCTGAACAGCACAAAGAGATGGAAACTGATGTCATCGATCCAAATTTTCAAATTTTCACACCGAGCATGAAATACCAATGTACATCACCAGTCTTCACAACTTCGCTAGATAATGAATGCTGTGACGTACTACAGAGGTTAAAATATGTGTCAAAACGACAAATCTGCAGCGAGACATTCTGTCCCCGTAGCTCAGTTGGGAGAGCGACTTACTCCAGAGTGAGGGGACACGGACAAACTTGTGCTTTTATATTGACGCCCGATTGTGGAAAATAGATTCACTGGCCGTTGGGTTCTTCGAAAAATGTGTGATGTTTGTTCCACACATTGTTTAGAATTATTATAAAATGTCTACTTCGCGTCAAAGGAAAACAAAATTCAGAGGGAGATGATGTGACGTACTGCAGAGGTTAAAACATGCGTCAAGACGACAAATCTGCAGTGAGACATTCTGTCCGCGTAGATCAGTTAGAAGAACGACTTACTCCGGAGTGAGGGGACACGGACAAACTTATGTTTTCACAATGTATTACGCCTCAAACCTTTACCCCGCCTATGGATTCTGAATCTAGACAAGAGCAACAATAAGAAGAGTACATGAGGCCCGAGACGTGTCACCAAATTTATAACAAGGCAACTAAGGAGCTTGAAAACTTGTTTTTGAAGAACGATTACTTCAGAAACAATTTTAGGAATAACTACTGACAACGATTATACTACGCCTTCTATAGTGCGTCGCATAAATATAGAGACAGAACACATTCTCGAATAAAAAAGAAACAACAACGAGCTGAAATGCACACTTCATATTTATAACAAAAGTAGCATAGGACACGCAGCTGCACAATAGTTTGACGGAAACATAACAATTCCAACGCCAAGTACAAGAAAAAAATAAAGAAATACGCTGCCTCAAAAATATAAAGACTTACTAGTTATGGCACCTCCGGTACGAATAGTGGAGCCGTTGTTCCGAATAACACTAAAACCCCGATTGGGCATGTTGTCCACCAAGTGATGTAAGTGTTCTGGACGGAGTGCGTACCAACTTCGTTCAATCTGCTCTTGCAATGGCACCACACTTGAGAACTGCCGTTCATTCGCATACACATCACGAGCTAGGATACCCCAGAGGTTCTCGATCGGCTTCAGATCTGGACTGAGTGCTGGCCAATCCATTACGGTCACATGATGATTGTTAAACCAGCTTTTCGTTGATGCAGACCGATAGATAGAGGCAATGTCTTGCTGGAACAGATAATCAACCCCCGCTAGAGTTTCGGCAAACGGTAGAAGGTGGCTGCTGAGTATGTCCTGATACGTTTCGGAGTTTTGCCTGCCTTGCAGAAAAGCGATATCCGTCGTCTCATTGAACGCAAAAGCTCCCCAGACTATCACAGATCCCCCTCCTTTCTGTCTGTTGAAAAAGGTGCGTGGCTCGCGTCGTAAATCTTGCCAATAGCAGTTCCAATCGTCAGGGCCGTCCAGGGTGAACTTTTTCTCATCGCCGAAAATAGTTGTGATCCACTCTTCCGTCCAGTGCATGTGGCTGCTTGCTCATAACAATCTAGCTTCCTTGTGGCGCCGCGTGAGGTGTGGCAGACGGCGCATTTTACGGAGCACAATGTTGCGACTTTCCTTGATTCGTCGATGAACTGTGCCCTTTGAGACGGTGACACCAACAATCCGAGAAACTTGACCTAGTGATAACCTTTGGGATGAAACTAAACGCCTGATGGCACGCACGATCATCTCGTTTGGTTATTATTCGAGGCCTTCCAGGCCGTTTTTCTGGCAGTTAACGCACCGCGTTCCGATAAAGTCTTATAAACGACTGTCCTACTCTTCCCCATGGCTTTACAAATTTTCGCTACAAGCAATCCATTTGCTCTCAGTCTCCAAATCTTTTGCACCTCCCCACCAGAAAGTTCACTGTTGCGTGGCATTTCGGCAAATGAATGTCTGACGGCAGGCCCGCTGTTTTTTGTAGGCTAGACCGAATTACGGCACATGCGCGTGCGTACAACATGCTAATTTGTACATCTCATTTGCATGTGGCTACTCTTTATAGGTGTCTTTATTTTTATGAGCCACCTAAAATTACACTATTTCACTTTGTAGTGTTCTTTTCGCACAATCCGGTCATCTCGACGGATCGAAACGTTTGTTGTAGGGTTATGTCTAATTAGGTACCACTTCAGCTTCCTACCTACATTCGCATTGCATTCACGGCGCAAAGTCGAATGTCCCTATATTTATGCGACGCACCTTCCTAACTTTAATTTATAATCAGCATCAGTTCCTATGAATTGTATTAGGCGGACACCTTCATTCTCGGCCACAGGCACGACACGTTGGCAGCAAATTATAGCAAATCGAATAAATGCCTAATCCTGGAAATAACCCCCGTCGTGTTGGATACATTTCAGCCATCGGTGAGGTCGGTGCCGAATGCCACTGAGGAAAAATGAGGACTGTTTTGAGTTGATAAAGTCATCAATACTTGTGTAAACCTCCTCGACAGATGGGAAGTGCATATCACTGAGGTGATTTTGCAGGGAACGAAAGAGGTGATAATCCGACGGGGCGAAGTCTGGAGAATAAGCTGAGTGGGACAAAATCTCCTATCCCAGGTCGGTGATCGTGTTTAAAGTCGTTTTCACGGTGTGAGGACGCGCGTTATCCTGAAGCAACAGGACCGACCTTCTACCCTTGCCAGTGTATGACCTTTTCGCCTCCATTGCGTCACTCACACGAATGACTTGCTGACAATAACGCTCAGCATTGACCGTTTCACCATGTTTGAGCAACTCATAGTGTACGACACCTGCTGATCCCACCATATGCACAGCAACAATTTCCTGGCATGGATATTCGGTTTGGCGGAACTGGTGGTAGGCTTACCTGGATAAACCCACGATTTGCGCCGCTGAGGATTATCGTAGAGGATCCACTTTTCATCACAGGTCAAAATCATGTGGAGGAAATCCTTCTTCTCGAATATGGAGAGCAAGGAGACAGCAACATCGTAGCGCCTAGACTTGTTAGCAGCTGTGAGTTGGTAGGGCACCCAGCGGCCCTCCTTGTGAATCCGTCCAAGCTTGTGCAGGCGTTTTGCAATGGCTTGCCGTGTTACTCCGAATTCCTGGGTGAGCTCTGACTGTGCGCGACAGGGATCCGCATCCAACAGTTGTTCCAGTTCCTGGGTGAGCTCTGACTGTGTGCGACAGGGATCCGCATCCAACAGTTGTTCCAGTTCCTCATCGTCAACTTTATGTGGCTGTCCAACACGTTCTGCATCACGGAGATCGAAATTTCCCTGCTTAAACCGCTGGAAACACTTCTTACACGCACTGTAGGACACAGCAGCCTTACCCAAAGCAGCACAGCTCATTTTCTGGGCTTCTGCAGCTTTTCTTTTCAGATGAAACGCGAACAGGCTTCAGTGCCTCAAATATTGCTTCTCGAACGGCATTGCTACCACCGTCAACTTTCGTCCCTTCTGTCACTACAGCTGTGAGAGGTTACGGTTGTCTGGAAAGCTGTACTGAAGAGCAATTGAATTAGAGATACCTGTCTAGTAACGTGTAGCACCATCTTTCGCCCTGAAGATGGCATCGATTCGTCTCGGCATGGACTCGACAAGACACCGGAAGCGCTGGCAAGCCATACGGATCCACGACCCCTGAACAAGCTCCCACAGTTCACGAAGATTTAATGGAGGGAGGTCAGAGCCTCGAGCAGCTCTCTCGATGGCATCCCAGATGTGCTCGATGGGACTGCGGTCAGGTGACCCAGCTGGCCAAGTAAGCGAGGTCACGTCGGTGGAGTGTTCATCCAACCATTCGGATATAATTCGGGAGCGATGGCACGGTGCATTGTCTTGTTGCAGGATGAGGTCCCCAGTGGGATATTGAAAACGCACCAACAGGAGCAAATGATCGTCCAGGATATCCCGGTAACGTTGACCTGTGAGGGACGATGTCACACGTACCAGGGGTCCCATTTCAGTCCACGTAAACAGTCCCCAGTCGAGAATGCCACCCCCACCAGCTTGAAGAGTACCCTGCTGGCAAGAAGGATCCATTGCTTCATGTGGTTTGCGCAGTACTCGTATCCTGCCTTCCGCATGTACCAACGTAAATCTCGACTCATCAGTCCAGGCAACATTTTCCCACATGTCTAGGGTCCAGTGGCGATGTTCCCGTGCCCATGCTAATCTTTGCAGCCTGTGATGTGATGAATATTTTCCGATATTATCGACGGAAATTCACTATTCACGAGGTTGATAAACGACATTCTCAGTTTCTAATATGTCTGAAACATGTTTCGTGTGCTCTATTTACCCTATTCTTTTACTAGGGTGATTAAACCACTCACTTCTGATCTAAATTATAATCATGGCTTAATTCACAATAAGATATTGCTGACTTGAAGCAAACGTTGCAACAGACGCATGTTTATCATATCAAAAAAGAAATAATAATACATAACATGTTTTGTACATTTCAGAAATAAGGAGCTCTATTTGAAGAAAGTCGCCTGAAGAGACGAAAAGAGAGTAATGTGTATGTGTCGCCTCTTTACAGATAATTTTTCTTTTGCTTTTCTTATGCTCCAAAGGCGATATTCAAATATACACCCAAGAGCTAAATCTCCAACGCGTCTTCATGCAAATCGAAACAACTGCAGATAAATGAAGGTCATGAAACGGTAAGTTTGAAGGTCATGAAACGGTAAGTTTGAAGGTCATGAAACGGTAAGTTTGAAGGTCATAAAACGGTATGAATAACACCTGATACTGAGCTCTGTTAAACAGTGCCACTTTTGTTCTTCAGATGGGGAAGTCAGCTGACTTAAGCGAATTTGACAAAAGCCATATTGTAATCTCCCGACGACTGGGTCAGAGCATTTCTGAGAGAGCAAGGCTTGTGGTCAACGTGCTTAGTGCCTTCAAAAGGTGGTCTGAGGAGGTAAAAACCACGAACCGCGGGAAAGGTGGGGTTCGACCACGGCTCATCGATGATAAAGGTGACTAAGGCTATACGATCCATCAGAAGAGATGCTGTGAGGCAATTCTGTGGAAATTTGAATGCTGGTGATGGGAGAAATGTGTCACAACGCACAGTACGTTGAACGCTGCTGAAAATGGGATTGGGTAGTCGCAGGCCGCTCCGAGTGTCCATGCTAGCACCGGTTAACCGTCGAAAGCGCCTACAATGACCACGTGAGGATCAAAATTGGACCTTGAATGATTGGAAGAAGGTCGTCTGGTCTGATGTATCTCGTTTTATGCTGCACCATGTGAACAGCCGGGTACGTGTGTGTCGTTTACCTGAGAGAGTGTTCGCACCAGGATGCACCGTGGTACGAAATTCAACCCAGTGGAGGAAATAATGCTTTGGGAAATGTTCTGCTAGGAAACCCAGGGTCCAGTCATTCACGTGCAGGAAACTATGACGTCTACTACCTACCTGAACATCTCTCCAGACCAGGTACATCCTTTCATAGCAAGGGTATTCCCCTCTAGTTGTGCCTTCTTTCAACAGAAAAATGCGCCATGCCATACTGCCCGCATTGTTAGAGAGTGGTTCGCGGAACATGAAGAAGATTTCCAGGTATTTCCTTGACCTCCAGATTTCCCAAGCATTAACACAATCGAGCGTCTGTATTTTTTATTGGAACACCAAATCCGATCTGCGGCGGCTCAAGTACGGAACTTACAAGAGTTAAAGGATCTTCTGGTAATGTTCTGGTACCAGATATCACGAGAGATCTTAAGAAATCTTGTAGCGTCTACACCTCGCCAGGAAAGAGCTGTTTTGGCGGTATGTGGAGGATCAACATCATAATAAGCAAGTGCTCACATGTTTTGGCTCTTCGTTGAACACATCTTTGATAACCTAATCTTATAAACTTCAATTAATTCCCTCTTCTTTTTTCTGTTTATCTCTGCTTTATATTAGACTTCCGCTGTCGGTAAAGCTGAAGAAAATGCATTCAAATAGAAACAGTTTTACATGTGTGAATGATTCCTATGTTCTGCTTTAACTCAATGATTTATAACAGCAGCTAATTAGACATATATATTGACACCACCTTTATCATTTTTAAGTTGGAACACACCATCGGCCGTAGGATGCGCGAAGACCATGAAAGCGTATAAGTGAACAGCCAGCACATGCTGGTAGCGCGCAGCGGTTACGTACCTCTCCAGACGCAATAAGGGACATAACGTGTCCCATGAAAAGGCTCTCCAAACCATCACATAGCCACCACCGCCTTGAGCAGAGCCGACCTGGCACGACAAGACATGACCTCATGCTGTCGAAACCCCACTCGCACCTTCCCGTCAGCTCGTTAAAACTGAAAACGGGATTCATCTAACCACACGACACGACGCCACTTTGCAGAGATTCAGTTTCGACGTTCCCACCACCAGACGAAGCGTAATTTTCTATGACGAGCAGGCAACAGTTGCACACAATTATGGCGTCGGGGGTAGGCAGTGTCCGCTGTACCGTTCGCTCGCTGACGATGCTTGATCCTCCGATATTTAACCTGGATGTGATATGCGCCGCCGTTGTCATGCGGTCGGTGTGTACAAGCCTGAACTGTCTACCTCAACCCCGGTCATCAATGGCGTTTGGTCGGCCACCGCTTGCTCTCTGGGATCTGGTACGTCCGTCGATGGCATACTCGCGGTACACCCTTGATACGGTTGCCCTCGATAACCCTAAGAGTCTTACCACTTGGGCGATAGAATGACCTATCTGTCTTGCGCCGACAATGCGTCTACGATCAAAGTCGCTCAGATCACCACGTTTACCCACGTCCGTCGATTGTGATACACTGTTGGGAAGTCCTGCTGTCCTCGTATTTATCATTTGCGTTTGGTTTGGGTCTGTTGCACTCTGCGCGGGGGATACCTATGTCAACGACCCATCACCCTTATCTCTAATGTTTTGTCTGTTGAATGTATGTTAGCGGCCCCGGTAGCACAGCGATGGGTTCTGATCCTTCTTCCGAGATGGGTCCGGGTTCGAATCCCGCTGAGGAATGGATATTGTGTTTGTCTTACGGCACCAGTTTTCTCCCTTCCCTGAAACCAGTGTCTCTAAATAAGCGACGGGATGCTACTTATAGCCCACTGAGTTGCTCACGGTGGTCGTTAAACCTCCAATAAAAAAAATTATGTTATTAAGCGTTGTCATGGAAATCGATGCAACTGATGAAGATAGTGTATGAGTGAGTGACCTGACTTTCCAGTGGTAGAAGAAATGAAGACATGGAACTGTTCATAATTTGTCATGTGGATTCTGTAATTGGTCGTTTGAATATTGTTTCAACAAAGTATGACAGATATTCACGAAGTTCATTACGAACATTGGCAGATACGCATAGGTAAGCAAGTAAGAATCTAAACTTATAAACCTTAACATTCTCAAGTCATGCGGTCTGTTAAAGGTGAGCAAGTTTTTATTTTCCGCTCTAGCCTAACCGAAACCGCTGTTTTTCTACGGCAATTGTGAAATTTTCAATTAAAATATTCAGGAGTTTGAAAACTGAAACGGAATTATAAATAATACGGAAGGAAAGAAAAATAGTTTTTCGTAGAGCAAACTAACTTTTCTCATACTCAAAAAATACTTGCTCCTCACGCGCTTCCTCTTTATCTACGCAACAATATTGCTGAATATTTTCCTTTTATCACAACGCTTTATATATATCACCGTCTTTTTGCAAGAATTTTGCTTCACAACTGTTCGACTGAGTGTAAGCCTCCAAGAAGCCTATTGGCAATTCTCCAGATTTTGCTGCGGTGCGACAATTCATTTGCATACACGCACCTGCATGAATCCGCCCTCCGAAATCGTGAAGTGTAATGCAAATCGAGAAGCCCGTCTTCTACCTCACCCAAACATCATCAATAACTGCGGCTCAGTTTTTGTCAGAGATGCAGGGAGAAAGGTTTCCAGTTAAGACACTTAAATTACTTCTCGGGGTAACGCCGAAACAGTGCTGTGTGCTAAAGCTCGAAATACATCATGGTCTCGGAATACGGTAGATGGGACACTGAATACGTGCCGAAGAAAGAGATTATTAAGCCACTTAAATTGTACGTAGCAGTATGCTATAATTTCAGACATCATTAAATCAAGACGGCCATTTAAAGATAAGCTTCAATTTTATCCCAGTGTTTACCATAATGAAGATTTTATCTAATTGTATTTAATTACGTTGAGCAGCTAATTTTCATTTTACGACCTAGGACATTAATGCTCCCTAGAAGTTTTACCACATCACAGATATCAGGAAACCGATTTCATCCTTGATAAAAGAAATGTTTCACGAAAATGGATCACCTATGACCAGGAAGCATAAAGTCGTATCTCTTACCTCCAGAAATGAAGCTGTTTCATTGTGTGTTCAAATATATTATTTCTTAATTAATATCTTCAGTGTTGTACGTGTGCTATGAAATCCCTTTTTTTTATTTGTATATTAGTTTTCATGTTCAGTTAGCTCAGATATGCTTAATCAATGTGCTCAGTTACTTTGCCTTGATTTATGATTGATGGCACAATAAAGTAGCTCTTTTGGTCTTAAGGCCAGGGAAACTCAAATTTCGATCCCAGGCAGGTACGAACGCTCGATCCACTAAATATCCGCCGTGCATCGGATGGGCACGTTAAGCCGTCGGACCCAGGGTACTGGCCCCCGGTAAAAAATAAGGGCGTCTTCCTCCCTTTACTACCTCGATTTCGTGTCACTTTCCTTTCGGGCACTCTAGCCCAAATCTCCTAGCTTCCTATTTCTAAGGGTTGTTTAAAACCTGGGGTCAGACACTTACGGCACTGGCTCTCTCCCTTCCCTGGAACCACTGACCCTAAATTAGGGACGGGCGACTGCTTATAGCCCATTGAGTTGCTCACGGTGGTCGTTAAACCTCCAATCAAAAAAAAAAAAAAAAAAAAAAAAAGGGGTGTAAACAAAACATTAAACAGGAACGGTTACGGATAACACAGATATAAATGTTCGTATTTTTCTGTTAAACAGCGTAGTAAAGCATATCAAGGGTATATGAAGTAGAACCAAAATTCTGACGTAAAGTTTTTTGAATCTTTAAAGAATTGGCCGTGTGACGTAACGCATCTCTGACGTCATGTGAGAATGATTTGGATTAGATGACGTCACAGCAGCAGCTGTGTTCTTTGTTGTTATGATAACAAAACAAAGTGAATACGCGCAGACTGTGCGCGTGCAGGTGATGACGTCACTTACCCGAAAACACGAAAAGCAAAGCGTGACGTCGCAAACATTTGTTTCTCGGTTGTTGATATGACGACTTAAAAAGTGGCGCGGAGAAGGAGGACTTTAGCAAATTATATATTACGGATTAGCAATATATATGCTCTGAGAGGACAGAGAACATGAGATACCTGATTTCTCGGCAACGCGACACTGTCACTCCTCTCGCCAGTGGAAGAACCCACCGTTTGGCAGGTATATAGGTAGGAGGACATCGATGTATTCACGTAGACCCATTCCAATACGGTAAACGTTGTGAGTTAACAGAGTTTGGAAAAAGAATGATAGTGGGTTTCCGAAGCATGGGCGGAGGTGATACAGGAATTACAGCTCTCCCATTCGAAGTATCAGGAATGTATCGGGAATAAGTCGTTTCCGGTATAACATTGCATCGTGGACAGCTCTGTGGGTGGAGAAAAGTGGTGGACCAACATTGCCGTCGACGTCTGCGTCGCATAGTTGCAACCAACCGGAGAGCAACAATGGCACAAATCAGCGTCTACTTCAACGAGGGAGGTGCGAGAAACGTCTCCATTAAGACCATCAGACGATCATTAGCCGCAATATTTTTCGTAGCTAAGGCCTTATCCGAGGATTGTACGTCTCAACGGGGCAAAAGAACATCGGCACTGTGCCTTGAATGATTGTCTCCTGGTCCAATTAGTCCGGTTTCCAGTTATTTCGCGCAGACGAGATGGTGCGGGTCTGGCGGAAACCACAAGAAGCAATGGAACCGGCATGTCAACAAAGAACTGTTCACGTCGGTGGAGGCTCGATTATTTTCTGGGGGTTCAACTGCCATACATTGGGACCCCTGGTAGGTCTAGAAGCATATCTGAGCCTTTCACGCTAAGTGTTCATCATTGTAGACTATCTCTATCCGTTCATGGTCATCATGCACCGACAGGGCAATGGACTCTTCCAGAAGAACAATACGCCGCCCCACAGAGCCGTCGTGAATAGAAGATAGTGAGAAGAGCATTCCGCAGAATTTTCCACCATGGAATGACCTCTCCCTTTACCGGACATGAAGCCTGTAGAAAATCGTTTTGATGTCGTGGAAAGATCAGTCCCAACTTTGGATCCTCCACCCAGGAAAGCAACGGAATTATGGACACCGATGTAGCAAGCAGGAGTGGAGATACCTGTGGAACGATTTTGGAACTAGTTGACTCATTGAATCGCAGTGTGACTTTCCTTATCAGGGCGAAAGGAGGACCTACTTGTTACTAGGTACGTACCCATGATTTCCGTCCATTCAGTGTACTATTCAATATCTTGGGGATAGCTCGCTTTAATGTGCTTTGCTAGGTTTCTTCATGTTCTTTTTTTCTGTCCAATACATGTACCTAATAGCAAAACTGTAGATCTCTATCAAGTTTCTAAAGTTAAAGAATGAAGAATAACTCTCTAAGCTTAAAATTGTCTCCCTAAAATTGATTTTTTTATTTTTTATTTTTCAAGTTCATTCGCTTTTCAACTATGTAAACCTGCTAATAATTGCTTTGTTCACTAATATGAGAAGAAGCCGATACATTATGATACAGGATTTTAAAGGACACACGGGAATGGTGTCCTTCAGAACGGAAAAACTAATCTTTTAAAATTTTTATTAGTTATGTGCACCGTTCCATCATTTACTAAAAATATTCACGTCACGCATATTATAAATTACGGTTGTGTTACTGAATTTTTTATGCTATGGTACATGCCATTATGTCTTAAAAGAAAAGTGTTTGATCAATGCATCCTTCCAGTGCTTACGTATGGTGCAGAGACGTGGACCTTAACTAAAAGAGACATACAAAGGCTGCAGACAACTCAAAGTAGCATGGAGAGATGCATGCTTGGGGTAACCAGGAGAGATAAGAAGAGGAACTCGTGGATCCGAAAAATGACAAGAGTGGAAGACATCATGATCAGAGTTAAATCCCTGAAATGGCAGTGGGCTGGACATACTGCCAGAAGGACAGATCATCGATGGACAGCCGGAATTTTAGATTGGATTCCAAGGGACAGGAAAAGTTCCAGAAAAAGACCACATTCCCATGATGGGTGGATGGAATTCGAAAGTATGCGGGAGTGACATGGAGGAGACTGGCACACGACAGACCGTTGTGGAGGAAACTTGGGGAGACCTTCGTCCAGCAGTGGATTGATAATGGTTGACAATGATGATGATGATGATGATGATGTAGGTGAATCGATGTGACTATTTTTAATTGAATGGCACCCTCAAGTATTCATTACTTTCTCGGTGGGTACGCCTAAGGCACATGAATAACCTAAGAGTTCCGACTACAACTCTGATTATTATCAGAACAACAAAAATACAAAATTTGGTGTTTAGAGCTTTGCATTGAAAAAGGCAAAATGCAGGCGGCATACCTAATATTTGTGTTACCGTATTATGTCCGATCGGTATTTTATGGTGCCTTGTTTTTGTTGCCGCGTTCTAATTATCGGGACTGCGTTTGTAGGTGAGTTTTCCTGTTAGCATTTTGACCCAGATCATTTTACAACATGTGAACTAATAGGACATTTTGATCGTTAAATGTCGGCTTTCTCATGAAACCGTTATCGAAGGACCACTGTTACGGAAAATGTGTTCCACTACATGGATTACAGAAAATCGAAGTGGCATCACAGGATTAGTGGAAGAACTCCATGTCATCACCATGATGTATGAAATACACCACACAAACTAATATTTGAAGCTGGAGAAAGAAATGTGCAATACAACAACCTTTAGGCCTACCATTGTTGTTCATATAGACTTTCTGATAATGAAGTATGTGATCAATAAAGCCCTGATGTTCAAGCACTAAAAACCTCCAAAATAAGTAGATGTATGTGTATTTTACTCTTCAATATTTTCACGATTCCACATGATAACTAAATGCTTTCTTATATTTTCGAAAGGAAAAGCATACCTTCTGTTAATGAAAAATACTTATTATAGAAAAAGTCCCTATCACGTCCGAAGAGGTTATTGGTGCATATTTAAAGCACGCAATGTAAGACATACTTTCACAATCAATATATCTCCTTGAAAAATTTCATAACGTTTTTTTCATTTTTTTCGAAAACCAGCATTACTAGATAGGACCTTGGAATACCTTTTTGTAAAGCTTGTCTTTGTTCGCTAGATATACAGTATATTCAGTGTCTTTCTTGATATCTTCTATCACTTTGAAAGCGTTTACTAAAGTTTCTTCCCTTTTTTTCAGAGTAGATATAGCTGTCGGAAATTTAAAAAAATAAGCATTAATAAATGCCATTTCACAGATGATAGTTGATTTTCTTGAGTTGTTCGGCTCAAACGATCATAGAGGAATCTTCATCCGGAAGAGCATTCACGATATCTGAAATTCGTTCCCTGTGCGAAGCATAATAAACTGCAGCAGAAACCCCATGTTCCCCACTTCGTTAAAACTGGCAATGGTAGGAGATTTAATTCTGGAGCCGTTTCCTTAAATAATTGAATTCGAGAGGGAGCTTTTAAGAAACCTTTCTTCACACTTCATATCGTTCCGTCAACGTCAAGAAATAATATCCTCACTTCTTCTGAAACGCTGTGTAATGCACGAGCCAAATGCGTTGCTGGTGAAATCCTTTAGTAGAGAGTAGACTAAGCATTTCTCTTTTGATTCGAAGTGTATTGAGTATCACAATTCTGTAGCACGATGCTATTAAGGGTTAAGTCTAAAAAACAATAATTACGTTTTACAGACGTGCTTTTCTAGAAAATTTTCAAAATATACGCAAAAATATTCACGAAATGTGAAAATATGCTTTTATTCTTCAAAGCGGCTAAATCTGCAAAAATATGTATTTTTCTTGAGCATCCGGGATCTACTTATCAACTAGATCGTCAATCTACGAAACATCAGTATATGTTTCTCCAAGGCTGTCATCCAGTACGATACTAAACAATCTTGATTGAACCACATATCCTGTCATGTGAGGGCCGCGGTAGCTGTCCATGAGACATAATCTATAATATTCCTAGCAACATATCAAGTGTAGGGGAGAGCATCTTATTGTTTCAGAACACTAACATAAACTCTTCAGAGGACTGGATGCAGTATGGTTATACACTGATGTCTTAAATTAACGTGATAAATACAAATTCGAGAATATGTCTAAAACGAGACAACCGGTTGTAAAGATTTATCAGAGACATGTGCAAGGGGTAACGCGAAATCGACGGACCTAACCAACATTATGCTATCCCCTACGAAAATATCCGAATGACGACCGTACGTCATCGAACCGGCAGGCACGCGACTTTGACAAACGTTGTTCTGTAGGAGTACAACAACTGAAGCTTAAGTTGGACTGTTAGGGGAAGAGTAGCTCCGCACCATTGCTTAGAAGACTATTCACAGTAATGAGCAAATGGCAGATTGGAAGCAAAGAAATCGCAAGCTGAGGTAGTGAGATGGCAGAATGTGTCCCGGCAAGTGGTCTCCAATTTTTGGAGACAGTACCAGGGAACCGGAACATTAACCAGAAAGCTGAAATATGGACGCCTATGAGCCACAACAAATCAAGACGACTGGTACTTGTCTCTAACAGCTCGCTCCCATAGGGAGTCGAAAGCCAGGTAACTCTCGCAGGAACTGTCCTCTGCTACGGAAAGCGCAATATCGGGGAAAACATTTTACAGGAGATTCCACGAGAGATGTCTTTTTGCAAGAAGACCAATTATTATCTGTATCCAACTAGCCACATTCCACAGATGGGTCCGTCCAAAATTTGACACAAAAGCATCACGCCTAGACATCTGATCAATAGGACTGTGTTCTCTTCAGTGATAAGTCGTGGTACAGCCTAAACAGTGGTTCTCGATGTGAGTACATTCGGAGAGAGGCGGGAAGCCGAAATCTTTCCTCCACATTAAGGACGTTGACCACTAGGGTGGTGGAGGACTCCTTGTTTCGGCTGGCATCATGTTGAATGCACGGCATTCTGACTGTTACACGCTACAAGGGCGACATCATACAATCCTGTGTTTTGCTTTTAAGGGGAGCTGTTGTTTTGCTTTTAAGGGGAGCTGTGTTTTGCTTTTAAGGGGAGCTGTTTCCTTTTTATGGATGACATACATTGTGAAATGCAGCCCCCTCCTTCTGCTCCGGAGCCGAATGCTCTCCCAATTAAGCTACACCGACAAGGGCGTACCACTGCTACTTGCCGTCTTGACATGTACGTCACCTCCTTAGTACGTCACATATATCCCCTACTTTGAGAAAGCCAAAGGCACGAAATCGCAGGTTTCGGGGCAGCCGCAAACCATGCATATTATAACTCTTGCTAATAATTCGCTAACTCTGGACAATGTGTGGAAGAAGCATGACACATTTTTCGAAGCGAAAGATGATTTCTCATTAAATCCATGCAATGTGTGGAAAGAACGTCACACATTTTTCGAAGAACCTAACTGCAAATAGATCTTTTTATGTTCGGGCACCAATGTGATAACACAAGTTTGCCGGTGGCGGTATTCGAATCCACATCCTTCTGCTTCGAAACCGAATGCTTTACCAATTAAGTTACACTGACAGGTTCTTATATCTGCTACTACATGCTGTCTTGATATATACGTCACCTCTGTAATTAGTAACAGAGTCGTGTTTGTAGTAAAAACGGTTAGATAACAAGAAGACACAGTAGAAACTTGCATATGGTGTTTGTATTGTTATTTTTGTTTCAATATCTGTTTGCCCCCTCCTAAAATTTAAGCTATTGTCGCCCATGAGCATATTTGCTATTACACATTTCGCAATCAGTGAACTGAAACAAAAAATTCGCAATACTAATGTAAGGTAAGAAAGTGACTACTTATGATAAAGAAATTTGCTTTGCTTAAGGGAACGACAAGAGCTAAACAAAATGTGATGGCAAAGCGTGTAAATGCAAAACATAGGATGATAGGTAAATCAACACCTACCTGAAAAATAAAGAAAACATATGCTAATGAGTTGGAGTATCCATTAGTCGTAGCGTAGCCGATAAATATTAAAACAGAGGTTGCTCTTAGATGTTTCTCTGAAAGTACGATGGTCAAAAATAATTTAAAATAGACGTTCAGGAAACTCTACGTGCATGCCTAGAAGTTGGAGGGAACGTGAGTTTTTGACAAAGAAAGAGGGAAAATAAAATACACTCTCCTCCAAGGTTTCCTACGCTACAACACGCGACATCTGAAGTCACGCAAAATGCTTCGTAGAGATCCATGCTGCCTTTATAATTCTTAAATTACACAGTTTCAACAGCTTGTTCTTTTACACTCTGCTGCCACTACAGTGATTAAACTCAGATTCCTGTGTTCTTAAATGACGCAAACTCGGTCTTATAAAGTTTTAACTCGCTGAAACCGTCTTGATGAAAGTAAGGCAACCTTTCAGCTTTTTTATTATTATTATTCTCTCAGAAAAGACATTATTAAAACATTCTGCTTATCAAATGCATGTAACTTTACTTTATCAAGAGTCGAGAAAGAAACACAGGGCGGCAAACTGCCATGCAGAGAAACTATTTGGAACTGCACTTCGTTAAGAAAATATACACTGAAGTGCCAAAAGTCATGGGATACGTACCTAGTATGGTGTAGGAACTCCTCTAGCACGGCGAAGTGCAGCAACTCGACGTGATATCGACTCCACAAGTGGCCAAAAGACTTCTGGACAGATGTTGAGCCATGCCGTCTGCACAGATGGCCACAGTTCCCTGGTATTTGTAGGTGTAGGATATTGGGTGCGAATGGACCTTTCCACCACGTCCCATAATTGCTCTATTGGGTTCATGTCGGGCGACCGTGGTGGCCACACCATCCGTCGGAGCTGTCCAGAAAGCTCCTCGAACCAATTTTGGACAACTTGAACCCGACAACATAGTGCATTGTCCGCGTGGGAATTCCCCATCGTCGTATCGTCGTTGGGATACATGAAGTCCATGAAGGGCTACAAATGGTCACCCAGCAGAGAAACAAAGCGATTCCCGGTTAGTGGCGTGTTTACGAGGACCAGAGGACTCAAACCGTGCCACAAAAAGACACCACATATATGTTTGGAACCACCACCAGCTTGCACAACTTGTTGACAGCTTGGGTCCATGGCCTCATGGGGTCTGCGCCACACCCGAACTCTACCATCAGCCGGTAACAACTAGTAGCGTGACTCATCGGACCACGCCACATGTTGCCAGACTTACAGGGTTCATTTACCGTATTCACAAGCTCAGGTGAGGCGTTGTGTCCGATGTCGTGGTGTTAACAAAGGCACTCTGGTGGGTCTTCTGCCCCCATACCCCATGGACGTTAAATTACGCTGCACTGACCTGACGGATATGTGTCTGGTACCTCCTGTATTGAGTGTAGGTGTTATTTGAACCAGTGTCGCTTGTCTGTTAGCATGGACAAACCTGGTAAGATGCCGCTGGTCATGGTCATACAGAACCAGTGGTCGGTCACTGCGCTGTCCACGGTGGGTGCCTTCCATGAGGTTTTCGCGGTTCACACGTGACACCGTGAATCGCGGAATGTTTAATTTTCGCTCAACTTCGGGAAATGAATGGCATATCCGTCTGGCCCCTACTACCATATGCCTTGTTCAAACTCCGATAATTCACGTCGGCTTGCAGTAATCCTACTGGCGGTTGTTCAACCTGACTCACGAGATTACACCTCGCAACTAATAAAAATCGTGGCTTGCGTCGAAGTTTTATACGACGGCAGCGCCAGTTAAAAAGTGTGCATACTCCATTCGAATGACTTTTGGCACTTCAGTGTACAAAATAATATTTAACAATGCAACCGAAGAAGGCAGAATTTGTGGAAGAAGGCAGATACAGTCGAAGAAGGCAAATAGCTACTACGCTATGAGATATTAGTGGAATAAGTTCTTTTTTGAAATAAATTATTAAACAAGAAAGATGACACCGAATTCTCGGGTGTACCAACCGTATTTGGAGTCCTTTCCGACGCACAAAAAATATTTTGAAGTAGATTTTTAGAAGAAAAAATTCAGCGAAAAAGGGAATTCATATTTGCGTATCCAAGAGAGAATTTGCGCATAATTGAAAATCCGTGATAGGAGTATTTTTCTTCATAATGTATGAAACAGTTATGCAAAAAGAAAGCCAGATTTCTGCACAATCGATAAAACATCCACAAATAGAAATAGCTACTTTCGGCTACTAGCGGACAAATGTGTACCACTAAAAACCACAAACTGTGCGCAAAACATTTCTCATACAGGAAGCTATCCAAGGCAAAAGAATTTTCCAAATCGAACAACGGCAAAAAAGAATTTAAAAACCCGTGATAAATTTTACGACCCACGCGGAAAATCTGTGCGTTACATAAAAGACAAAAGCGGCGCTCAATAGTTTTCATAATGAAGAGTATTCTTTCAAGAAAGGATCTATTCATTGCGGAATTTGTGCTGCTCTTATACACTGGCGGAAAGTGAAAAAAGAACACCAAGAAGGAATTGGTGGACGATCATGAAATTTACATATGATAATGGGGTCGAATTTACGTAGGTGTGATGTTAATTTCGGGACCAACCGGTAAGCGCTTACGCCACAGCACGGCATAATATGCCAGGTTGTGGGAGCTTGCATTTTTAACAGACATTACCGACCATCTCAATCGACTCAAGGGAAAGATAAACTCGATCATGAGTTGTTTCCGATCTGAAGTCTTTCTAATCGAAGTTGGAACTCATCGAGCGACGGTTAGCAGAGCAAATATTTTAAATTTTCTATCTTGTAAAAATATATGTTGGAAATAACACTGGTAGTAAAACAGTGTAAGACGAATGAAAACTAATGCCACGTGGCATTAGGCACCTACGGAACAATATATTATCCAATGTTGTTGATGATAATGTCTGATAAGTGTGTTTCTGATGTTTAGCTCTGCGTCACAAATATTAATTAGTTGAAAGCTGACTCTGAAAGACGCTTTGGTGAGTTTTACAAGCATGAAAAACCATTCCAGGTATTTCCCAACCAATTTAATTTTGCGGTTGATGGCGAGGAAAATTTACAATTGGAACGATTAGATTTGCAATCTAATAATAATAGGAAGTCATTGTGTAACAGGGAAAGTTTGATGACCTTTTATTCTATTTTGCTTAGGAATAGTTTCACAAATCTGGAAAGGTTTGTCAGGAAAATGCTTTCAGTGTTTGGCAGCACATTTGCTGTGTGAGATCAAACTTTCTCCAAAATTAAATACGGGAAATTAAAGCTTCGTTCACGATTGACCGAAAACCTCTTGTCAAACTTTTCAAAAATTGGGTTGTGCAACTTGAAACCAAATATCAAAAATGTCGCTAAATTATTCCAGAAACAATACAATTCTTCTAGTTGAATTTTTTCAAGTTTTAGATGCCATAAAGTCAGTTTGTTTACGTCAGAAGGAAACTTACTAAAGAACAAACTTTAGTCTTTAGTAAGTTTAGTTTTGTATTTATTTTAGATGTGTATAAATATATTTAAATATTTATTTGTAAACTTCCATGTTAAATTACAGACGATATAAAATTTGTTAGACCTTGACAAACATTAAATCATTGAAAATTTATGATATCTATTGATCTTCGGTTTATTAATTTTTCAATTTAATATTATTGATCTTCGGTTTATAAATTTTTCAATTTAATATTATTGATCTTCGGTTTATTAATTTTTGTTTTTCAAAACGGCCCCCCGAGCTTAAGCCAATTTCCTATTTGGCCCTTCTTCCCAAAAGTTTGATGAGCACTGCTCTAGCCAATAGAAATTTAAGCTCACATCCGAATAGTGAATAAAAGAAAAGTGAAAAATATGCCCCCAGTGTTCTCCATCGCAAAATCCATGCGAAGGAAAAATAATTTTCCGACTTTTTCAAACAGAGACAGAGAAAACCGTCTTTACATATACGCCTCCTAGCGGGAAAACTGAAGATAATGTGTTCCCAATCTTTACCATAGCGAATGACGTGAAAAATATTTTTTTTATTACGAAATAATATTTTTCAATAAGAGTTTTAGAAGCGGATACGCAATTGAAACCAAATCGCAAACTAACCCTACTTAGGGTCAGAATTGTGCACGACAAAAATCCAAGAATGAATGCAAAATGTTTCACAAAATGAATGTTATCTGGTGTTTAAAGAATGTTTCAAATTCACTTTGAGAAACAGAAATATCGAAAAAAAAATAACTATTAGCGGGTCAAATGTGTTATTTTTAGCAGAAAATGCGCAGAAATATTTTCGCAATTAGCGGTGTGTGACCGAAAAATGATTTTTCAATCGGATTTTTTCGCGCGCAGAAATTGTTGTGAATATGTTGCAAACAAATGTGAGGTTACGCCCTCTAGTGGCAAACTTGTGCATAACGAAAGAATAGATATTAAATGCAGAACATTCTCTAAGCGAAGCGCTGTCCAACAAAGCAAGATTTTTTTTTAAATCGGACTCTTAGAAGCAGAGATATAAAAAATATGATATACATGTAACTCTACTGTGGCGGAAAAGTTGTGCATTATTCTACCCAGAAAATATTTGCAAAATGTTTTCCTTAGTAAGTGGTATCAGTTCGAAAAGGAATTTTTCGATGTAGTTTTTAGGAGCGTAGATATTGCTGAAAATATTTCGGAAACAGAAATATATACCTTCGCCCTCTAGTGGAAAAACTGTTTGCTTCACAAACTTATATCAAAATATTCCCACTGCGGATTATATACCAAGCAAGAACACATCGGTTTTTTAGAACCAGAGATATCGGGAAACATGCACTTTACATTAACGCCCCCTAGTTGGAAAACTGTGCTTTATTTGAAAAACGAACTTATGTATATGGTATCGAAGGAAAGAAAGACTTTTTCAGTCGAATGTTTAGAAGCAAAAATACGATAATCAATATATTTCTGCACCTGTTAGACTCGTATATAATAAAATGTTTTTTGAATTCGACAAGATCTTCATTTACTTCCTCTAGCGGCGGAGTTATGCTTCCGAAAAAGACCAAGAAGCAATGATCGTCGTTGTCACACTTCAGGTTTCTCAATGTAAAAAGAATTTCTCACATCAGTCTAACAAGTGCAGAAATATGGTGTCCGCAGACGGACCCTAGGACCGACGACATGCTAAAAAACAGATGAATTTCAAAAGACGTGCTAAAAAATAGATGGATTTTAAAAGACGAGCTAAAAAGCAAATGGATCGCCAACCTTTATTCCAACTAAGAGTAGTTCCTCCGTTCAAACCTACTCAAGGTTTTTTCTCTTCTTTTTTCCCGTAATCGTAATGCAACATATGCGCTTAGTATTCACTTAGTGATTTTAACTTATGATGATTTGTATTGATTCACCTTTCATTTTTAAGATCAGTTGCTGTCTAGTATAAAGAAGAATCTGTGATGAAGCACGAGGTGTACTACCAAAAGCCTAAGGCTTTCGAAACACAGATTTTTTTATTACAGTTCACGTTTGACATAATGCAGCTTTCAGTCAATAATTGAAAGCCTTGCACATCCCATAAAAGTAGAAAGTAATCGTTTCTCCATCTAACCGAATATTAATCACAGATACGTATAAGAGCAGCACAAATTCCGCAAGTGCAATGTTCACTGGATTTATTTCGGTTCCCTATTGCGTGGGTTAATCAGACTTTCACTTGTAAGGTAATTAAGCAATTCTGAGGTTTTCAGCTATGTTTTCCCTCGATGATGAAACGAATGAATTACCAGCTAAATGAGAACTCGCTTTTCGCAATGGTATTTTTCATTCAACGTCGTATACTGGAGAGGTCATGGATTTGCTTGTCCCGATTTCTATATTACACCTACATTACCTTTCTTGATTTTCACTTCGATTTCTCATCTCGGCATCGGACATTCAACATTTCTTTTTTCTCTCTGTAACGTACCAGGAGATGTGACGTACCTGCCAGAAGGACGCACACGACATAGATGCAGATAGGAATCAGAATAAAAGTCCGCTTAGCTCAACTGGTAGAGCACTTTATTCCGGAATGAGGGGACCCGGGTTCGAATCCCGGCGTAGACCAAAAATGACGGAGAAATTTACTTCGTTATATCTCGTCTTCCGAGGAAGAGGATTGTTCTTCTGCCGGGAGAGCAAGGAAACCTCTTCCCCTGCTCTCCTCAAACGCCAGCTCAGTTCTGTCGGCCTCTCATTAGACAACCAAAAAACGCGGTACACTTTTCACGCAACATCTAGGCAGTCGCTGGATCCTCATTACAGCGACTTTCACCCTCCTCGTGAGAAATCTCTCATTAAAACCTTAGGTTGTAAGAAACACCCGTGTCTTCGAACATCCTTCTGCGCGGGCTCTGATGCCATAAAACGGTTCGTTTCCATGGCAATAAAGTCATTTCGAAACTGAACTGCATGAACAGCCAATGCAGGAAAGTGCCAGTAATAGTGTTTTCTCCTGACATCCTAAGCATAGAGTGATCATCTCCCATCTCACATTAGCTGATGGATGTAATTCATATACGAGGTAGAAAGTTCCCGGCCTGGGTCCGTAAGTCCACAGATAGAATTACAAAGCTGGAGCACATCGTCCTTCAAAATAAGACCCTCTTCCAACAACACACTTCTTACAGTGGCTGTAGAGTTTGTTGAAGCACTTTTGGAACCCATTCTTTGCAATGTCCTTCAGTGCAACCAGCGATGCGTTCTTCACTTCTTCTGCGCGCCAAAACCAAAGACCCTGAAGTTGACATGTCAGCTCAGGGAAGAGGTTTAAGTCGCAGAGAGGCAAGGTCAGGGGACTGTAGTGGATGTGGGAGAGCAACAGTTCTTGTTCTGCCGGCAAACTCACGAACGAGGAGTGAGTGACCTAGGCGCCAGTGCATTGTTGTACAACAACACCCACGATTGATCGCCCCACAGCTTAGGCCTCTTCTTGCGGATCGACTCACTTAGCCGTCGCATGATGTCCAGATAGATCTCCTTGTAGACAGTGCGTCCTTCAGGGATAAATTCAAGATGAACAGTACCCTGTATGTCGAAAAAGACCTCTTGAATGATCTTGCCTTTGCTGCGATCTCGGCGGAATTTCTCCTTTCATAGAGACGATGGCGATTTCTACGTAGCTGATGCCCGCTTAGTCTGTTGGTCAAAGAAGAAGCACCATTTTTCATTCATCGTTATGATTCTTCTAAGAAATTGTGGGTCTTAGTCGGCCGCGGTTGCGAGATCGCCGGCCATTTCCATCAGTATGGCCAACTGATCTTCAGTTAACATGCGTGGGACGATATGTTGACACACCCGGCGCATCCTCAGATCATCTGTTACTATCCGTTGACACGTAGTCTACAATATCCCAGCAGCCCCTGCTATTTGCTCGATCGTCTGTTATCTGTTGGCGCGTACGATGGTAGCAACCTTTGAAGTGTTTTCATCCGTGCGAACTGTCACAGCCGCCCGCTTCGTTCGTCGTTTATGACTTCATGTCTGCTTTCTCTGAAGCGATGACGCCAATCGAATGTTTGTGACCGCGACAGGGTGTTTTCGCCGTAAATTTGTTTCAACAGCTCGTAAGTTTGTGTTGGACTTTTGCACAAATGAACGCAAAATTCAATGTCAACACGCTGCTCAAAAAACGCCATTTTTCATCAATCGCCGAACACTGCGCAAGTTGCTCACAATGCCCAAATGTACCGCAGCGAGTTCGTGACGTAGATGGACGAAACAAATTTTCCTGTGAGGGGGGATAATGTCGTAACGTAATCCAATAATCACCGTGGGCATGTAATACACGAAATTTGTCGTACAGACTCAGTCAGGGAATTTTTGGATCCTACTCCTTAAATACGATTCTTATAAACATGTAAAACCTTGTGCACTGCAAGAAGAACTTCGAGAACGTGTTAAATTGCAGTTTCTGATCAAATGTCTGTTCGCTGCCTTGAAGAAATCCTTTTTTTTTTTTTTTTACGCTTTACAAACGTAAGTTCAAGAAGCGCGTAAGAATGGTTCGATTTCGATGAAATTATAGTATGTGGTAGAGGACAACCTGGGGACAAACTCTATTGAAAATGGGCACAATGGGATCAAAGGTCGGGACATAGCAGCGGGATCCATTCCATCGCCCTTATGCGTCATAACTTACATAAAAATGCCTCGATTGCAACGAAATACGATACGTTGTTCCGTAACGACTTTGGAAGCAGTTCCGCCAAAAATGTTTTTTGCCAGCAATTGCGGGCAGTGCGCATGCGTAAGATTCGTTATCCATTATTTTCGCACTATAACTTCCGTGAAAATTGCCCGATTTAGATGGTATTTTTAATTATAAAACGGATTATGTGTGGTAGCTCTGGATAATAGAAATAGGTAACACGGGCACAAAGATATTTAATTTTGATATATGTGAACCTCAAAAGTTCTACCATAGTTTAGTCCCCTCAAAACCAAGGCATTTTCCTATGATTTCTGGTATTATAACGTAGAAGTCTTTTCGTACTTCTACGTTATTTAAAGAAAAACATAACCATACGATGAAATAGTTCCTAAATTAAACCTTAACGACCAGACGAAACATTTAAAACAGAAACCAAACTTACAGAAAAGATGCTTTATTCAAGGTTTTCTCCAACACATCGTAACATAACATAGCACTTCGCATTAAACACTCCACACACCACACAGCTCCACACAGCTTCACAAGCAACTGTTTACTCGTAGTTTATATCTCTGGTTCTTATCAAATAACAGGCATACGTCACGTTCATTCAACCTCAATTATGTTTCCCACAGTATTCGTTTGAGAGAAAAGATATCACGTTAAGTGTGAAGTATAACTGAGAACAAACTCAAGATTTACATAAGGAAAGAAGCTAAAAAGCAAAGTTAATTTAGAATATACGTCACAGTATGTTGGAAAGCGTATCGTAATCAACACATTGAGTGATTTTACTAACTTGTTTACATATACTCCCTACTAGCACTGCTAACATTTTCATAGATACCACTCACTCTGTTGCGATAATATCCAAATTATTCTTGATATCAGTACGTGCATTGGAAATAGTCTAACGTGGTCTATCTCTTTCGATTCCATCCTTTACTTCAGTCCAAATGAAGGTTTTTTTTTTTTTGTTTTTTTTTTTTTTTGGATTGGAGGTTTAACGACCACCGTGAGAAACTCAATGGGCTATAAGCAGTCGCCCGTCCCTAATTTAGGGTCACTGGTTCCAGGGAAGGGAGAGAGCCAGTGCCGTAAGACAAACACAACCTCGATGCCCAACCGAGATTCGAACCCGCACCCCTTTCTGACGAATGATCAGAGACAATCGCTTAGACCACTGCGCCACCGGGGCGGCCCAAATGAAGGTTACTGGCACATAATTTAAAATACACGATGTAAGCACTGTCTCCTAGGTGGGCTAAAGGTCTGAGGGGTTGGCTCTGACATTCGTCTGAGATTCGAATCGCTGATGAGGCATGAGAAGTGGGGTTTTTTCTGATGGCGCTGGCTATGTCCTTTGCCTTGAACTCCCTTTGAGTTGCTCATGGCGGTCGTTAAACCCCGAGGCAAAAAAATCCTGTTAGTCAGATCCGGCTGCTTACTAAAGACATTTTATTCACGTTTGCTCTTCAAAATCATGTAGAGCTTTTCCACAAGAGACATACTCTATTTTCTCTATATCGCTACTTGTAAAAGGTCGATTCGAAAAATTCTCTTTATATCGGATACTCCTCACGGGAGCAACTGTATCTCCGATTCTAAATATCCGATTGCAAAATTTCTTTTAGCACTGCATGCGATTCGTTATGGCAAAGATTGCGAACATTTTTCACTTAAAAGAATGCATAATTTCCCCACTAGGTGCGCATCATCATCATCATCATCATCATTGTCAACCATTATCAATCCACTGCTGGACGAAGGTCTCCCCAAGTTTCCTCCACAACGGTCTGTCTTGTGCCAGTCTCCTCCATGTCACTCCCGCATATTTACGAATTTCATCCACCCATCTCCCATGTGGTCTTTTTCTGGGTCTTTTCCTGTCCCTTGGAATCCAATCTAAAATTTCGGCTGTCCATCTATGGTCTGTCCTTCTGGCAGTATGTCCAGCCCATTGCCATTTCAGGGATTTAACTCTGATCATGATGTCTTCCACTCTTGTCATTTTTCGGATCCACGAGTTCCTCTTCTTATCTCTCCTGGTTATACCAAGCATGCACCTCTCCATGCTTCTTTGAGTTGTCTGCAGCCTTTGTATGTCTCTTTTAGTTAAGGTCCACGTCTCTGCACCATACGTAAGCACTGGAAGGATGCATTGATCAAACACTTTTCTTTTAAGACATAATGGCATATTGCTCTTGAAAATTATGCTGTTTCTTCCAAAAGCTCTCCAGGCAAGTTTTGTACGCCGATTAATTTCTTCATCAATGTGACCCTCACTTGATATCTGCTGTCCAAAATAAACATACGTATCTGTTATCTCCAGTTTTTCTCCATCAATCGATAAATCTTCATTTCTTGTAAAAGCATTGAACATCACTTTTGTCTTCTGAAAGTTCATTTTTAATCCCACTTCTTTACTCTTGTCAGCAAGTTCCTGGATCATACTCTGCAGCTCTGATGGGGTAGTTGCAAAAATGACTACGTCATCAGCAAAACGAAGGTGGGTTAGATAATCTCCATTAATCTTTATCCCTTTGTTTTCCCAGTTCAGTGATTGAAAGACATTTTCCAATGTGGCATTAAAGAGCTTCGGAGATATGGTGTCACCTTGTCTCACTCCTTTCCAATTTTTATGTGTGTTGTATTTTCAAACAGCCGAATCTTTGCACTTGCATTTTCATAGATGTTATTAATAATATTAATGTATGCATCTTCAATACCGCAGGATTTCAGAGCCGTGGTAACTGCTGATGGTTTCACCGAATCAAAGGCTTTTTCATAATCGATAAAAGCCATGCACAATGGAAGTTCATATTCCCCTCGCTCTTTCAATTAATTCTCTCAGTACGTGGATATGATCTATTGTGCTGTAGCCACTCCTGAATCCAGCTTGTTCTCTCTCGGTTGAGCCATGTCCAGTGTTACCTTCAAGCGGTGTGAAAGAACTTTAGTGAAGATTTTATAAACCACTGATAGGAGGCTGATAGGTCTGTAGTTCCTGAGATCCTCAATGTCACCTTTTTTATGTAGCAGGATCATTGTAGCATTGTTCCAATCCTCAGGAATCTTCCCTTCATTAAGGCATCGAGTGAAAATTTGGGCGAGTACTGTTTCAATTTCTCCACTTGCTTCTTGTATGATGTCTATAGTAATTCCATCTTCTCCTGGAGCTTTCCCCCGCTTCATGTTCTTGATTGCATGTGCAACTTCTGCTGGGAGGACTGGAAGAACTCTGGTACCTTTCATGATGTCTGGAGTACATGTATCATCCCTTTCATATAATTTGGAGTAGAAATCTTTCACTCTTGTCAAAATTTCACCTCTATTTCTTGTTATAGAACCATCTTCTTTTCTCAGAGCCATAATCTGTTTTCTTCCCTTACTGAGATGTCCCTTTGCTATCTTTAGGCTTTGGTTGTTTTCAATTGCTTTCCTCACTAGCTCACAGTTGAATTTCCTTACGTCTTCAGTGATACTTTTTCTTACTGTCTTGCATAGCTCTATATATTCCACTTTGGAAGTCACATCTTCTTTAGTTGTCCTCATCTCTCTTCTTTTTGCATCAACATTTTGGTTTTTCCTGATAATTTGTTTACATGCAACTTGTTCTTAGACCCAGCTAATTTTGTTGCTGTTTCCATAAGAGCTTTGGTTACTTTTCTGTTAACTTCCGAAATATCCACTTCTTCCGATGTTAGGCCTTCTAAAGTAGAGAATCTGTTCTTCAGTTCCAACTTGAAAGTATTATGGTGTTTTTTAAGGTTGGTTATGTCAATACATTTTGTTTGTCTTATGAGCTTGCCACGTTCCAGTTTAGTGTTGAGGTGCATCTTACATCTCACCAATCTATGGTCACTACCTGTGTTGAACTTGTTTAGCACACTGCAGTCTTCGATGACGAATTTTTTGTTACACATAATAAAATCAATTTCACTTGTCGTCCCAATTGGATGTCTCCATGTCCATTTCCTGTGTGGCTTTTTCTTGAAAAAGGAATTCAAGATGAAAAATCCTTCTGCCTCTGCAAACTCAACGAGAGTATTTCCACGCTGGTTTCTGTTGCCGTGACCGAATTTACCTACTGAAGTTTCATTCTGTTGCCGGTGCCCTATTTTTGCATTGAAATCTCCCATAATTATCTTCAAGTGCTGCTTACCTTTATTATTTAGATGACGAATTTCCTCATAAAATTCTTCAATTTCTTCTTCAGGATGACTTGTGGTGGGTGCATAAGTTTGAATAATCTGAGCCTGGTATCTTCTCGATAGTTGGATAACGAGTCGTGCAGCTCTGTCCGAGGAACTTTCAACTTCTACCACTTTATCCTTCAGTTTCTTGTTTATTATAAATCCAACACCACTAGTTCTGCCAGTATCTGTCCCACGATAATAGAAGAGATGTCCACTTTTCAGTTCAATGAGATCTTCTCCTTTTCTCCTTACCTCACTTAGCCCGACGATGTCCCACTTGATCCTTTGTAGTTCCTCTTCCAATTCAAGAAGCCTTGAATCAGAAGATAGGGAGCGTGCGTTGTAGGTAGCCAAGGTCAGCATCAAATGGCAGCCTAGTCCGGTCCTCCGGGGATTCTTAGCACCCTCTGCCTTCATGTCGCACTGGCCGCTGCCTTGGCCAGGTACATTCCAGCTGCCGGAGACTGAGGGCCAAGATTTAAGTTGTAGAGTCATTTTGGAGGTGTTTGGCCATAACTCACCACGCTGGCCAAGCGGGTTGGTGAGTGTGGGATAGCATTTCCTCTGATCCCGATGGTATAGTTATACCGCGCATATATACACGTATATAAGTGTAGTTTCTGCGACGAAGAACAATTTGTATATATTTTCTACATTTTCATGATGCACGATTCTGTCGTCAGGGGCGTCAGTGTATATTTCTGCTTTTGCAAGAGTATCTCCTCTTCTAAAAATTATTTTGAAAAATCATCTTTGCCCGGGAACTTTTGACTATGAAGAATGCTTTGCGTCCATATTCTTCTTCAAATGGAGCACAAATTTCCCGCTAGGGTGCGTAAAGCTATGCAGTCAACAGTTGATGTACCATCACCGTTTGTTACATTACGTTGTAGCGTTACATCAAGTGTGGCGTGATATCAAATTTGTCAGTAATTTTTAAGTAACCCAATTTTGTTAATCACGGATCCTCGAAATTCATAATTAGCATTAAGTTAAAAACATGTTAATTGCAAAACAAAATGTAGTTGCACGTTGTGTACTTAGTGCGTAAGCGCCGGTTTCCATTTTGGAAGCTTCTGGTATGCATTAAATGTGGAAATTTACTTTGCATAGCAGCATTACACAAAATCATTTTACACACTTCAGTTTCTTTTAAGAACCTCGTCTGTTTTCATGTGTGTTTTAGATTTCAGTGCAATTATTTTCAGACCACAATCTAATTTAACAAGTGCTTTTAAAATACTGCCATCGTGCACTTAAAAATCTTCTTAATGTTAAGAAATACTGATTCGCATCTTTGATTGAATCAGTGTCTTTAACACTTAAGGTTTGCTGCAATTGAATTACGGTCCGAAAAATCGGAAAGTGGATTCTCACGCAACTTGAAAGTAGCGGTACATCAAGTATGTTTTATGTTGAGAAAGATAGGTTGGCATAGCGATATACAATACATTGGCGAATGCCCTGAGAGTGGCATTATATCAAAGGATGTTTTACATAGAGCACGTCTTTTCAGATCCAAGGGGTTGCGTTATGAAAGGGTGGCTGCAGATTGATGGGTTGACTGAGGGTGACTGTATTTTAGGGCGGTTCAAAGTCATATGCAAAAAATCAACTTTCATAAATTGTTGGTGCTCATGGATTTTATTGTTCCTTTCGATGGGTAAACAACTCACAAAATATTACAAACGAATCGCATTATATTTAAGACTGCCTCATCAAAGTTGAAATTTTGCTGTGTAGATTATATGATAAAAGGCATTCTAACTTCATCGGATCTGCTTCCCATTTCTTCTTTGAAGTTTTGCATTTAAAGTGCTCTTTCTTGGCCAAGAACGTGGATTCGTGAGAAGACATTAATTCTTTCCAGGAAGCAAAGAAGTCAGTAATGGCTCTTAAAGTTGTCAACGACAGTGCTGAAAGGGGATTCGCTCTTGCTACCACTTTCAATTCTTCTCTCCCTAAGCACGAAGATCAGAAATAATCCCTCTTTCAAGTTCTGAAAGGCCACCGGAAACGCTTTCCAGATACCAAAAAAAGAACACTTTTCGCAGAGACTGAGAAGCAAACCGACTGAGAAATCAGCAGTGGGATTTTCTGTAAATTGTTGCATAGTATAATCACTATAATAACCGTATGTGAGCCTACTTACGAAATAAATTTGAGATTTATCTTGTTCAGTTAAAGTATTCTAGTGTCAATGTGTCATGATCATTATTTTCCTTATAACGTGCGTAGTCTTATAGTAGTAACAGTTCAACCATCTTGAGGATGAGGCAGTCCTAAATATTATCGGATTTCCTTGAAATTTTAAGAGACATTTTCTCATCAAAAAGAACAAAAAAGAATCCATGAGCACTAAACCATTTCGATGTTCTAATTTTCTGAACCACCCTTCTGTACTGGCTTTTCATTGAAAACTTTGATTCGAATTGTTTGTTTTGAGAACATTCATTTGGTTTGGATATCTTCCGCTATAAAGAACATTTTGCTTACAATCTGATATTTATGGTAACACATAGACCTGGTAATAGTCGGCGTTCAGCAACTAATTTGACTCGCAAATGATATTCCTGGTGATAGTGAGCGTATCTGGATAGGGATAGTGGGAGTTAAGCAACTACTTTTACTCGCAAATGTTTTAATCATTCTGGAAATCTGAGTTTAAAAAATATTTTTTGTAAATGGTTCCATTCTCTGTGAAGAAAACTGCACACATTTTATATTTTAAATAACACTTAGTTTTTCTGCTAGAGAGGTAAATACATTTTCTTTTTTACTGATATTCTCTTTACCGCTTTTATAAATGCTTTTCGTGCCAGAAAGGATTCAATAGACATGCTCCTTACTTCTGAGAACCTGGTATTATGTTCCTTGAACGCAACGACTTCGTTGAAACGTCGCTCAAGCGGCAATTGTATCTACGTCAGCTGAGGCTATGAGAACAAACGCCACCTTTAAAACAACTGGTGTACATTTTCCTCTCTGAACTGTTTCTCGTAGTGCGTGCTGTATATTAACCTTTAAGGTGCATAAATAAGAAAAACCCCTTTAAGGTACATAAGGCTTGGCTGACTATTAACCTTTTAAGGTACATAAATAAGAAAAACAAGCTCTTTAAAAACATTTTTTCGTACTAGAGATCCGAGTGACCTTGCCGACTTTCGTAGGTATCGTTATTGCTTAAATTCTAAATCGAGGCACTAGGAGAAATTTTTATTAGAATTACTTTGCTTCAACTACTGACAGCAAGAGTATAAGGCGTTCCCTCAATGAGCTATTGATAAATTTCAAAAGTGATGATACACGTCATCACTTTTTCAATTGAGCATAATGGGATTCGCCTGTCAAGTGATGCCGCGGTTGTTGATTTTTTCAATGATTATTTCATTGAACTACCAGGTAACTTGATTTCTGATATACCTACTTGTTCTAAAAGTTATAGTATTACTTGTAATCTCCCCCTTCTTCATTTTTCTTTAAGCCTATTGGAATGATTTATTCTCCGTGATGAATTAACTAAATTTTTCTAAGTGTGCTGGACCTGACGATGTTCACCCAAGGGTAGTGAAATTTGTATCTTCTGAATTACTAATTCCACCAATACATATATTTTTAATTGTATTTTAAGTACGGGTATTATTCCTGAACCTCTAAAACTCAGTAGAGTCAGTGTAATACACAAAAAAGGTCCAGGAGTGATGTCTCAAATTATCGTCTTACTTCCGTCATTTCTGCATTTGCAAAAATTTTTGAGAAGTTGATTCATAGTCTGTTGTTATCTTACATTGAAACTAATAATTTACTAAATAAAAAACAATGTGGATTCCGTCGTGATAGTTCCACGGAGACAGCTACTCTTGATGTTCTAAATTATTTACAAACCAACATTGATAAAGGCTTGGGTGTAGTGGGAGTTTTTTGTGACTTATCTTGTGCCTCCGATACTGCTTGTCATAACATCCTTATTTCTAAGCTCGAACACATTGGCTTTAGGGGAGTCGCAAGAACTCTTTTTGAAAATTATCTTACTGGGAGGAGGCAATATGTTCAATTTCGAAATGTTCGTTCTGGTATTAAAACTGTTCTTTATGGTGTTCCACGGGGATCGGTATTAGGGCCATTACTATTTTAAATTTATGTTAATAACATTTTTCATGTTCGTTCCTGTGCGTACACGCTCCTTTTTGCTCATGACACAAGTATTTTTTTCTGGTCATGTGGTTTTTGACTTAGTATCCCGTGTTAACCACGCCCTACAGGAATATCAGACTTGGTTTCGTTGCAATTTATCAATTCTTCATACCACAAAAGTTAAATGTATGTTTTATTCTGGCCGAAAAGCTCGAGTTGAGGCTCTACCAGAAGTGATTTTGAATTGCACTCCTTGAGTTTTCAAGATAGGGTTAAGTTTTTAGGTGTTTTGTTTCAGGAGAATTTAAAGTGGAATTCCCATGTTGGAGTTATTTCCCGGAACTTGAGGTCTCGAACAGGAGTCTTATCTAGAGTCTCCAGTCTATTGCTATTAAATATTAAATTAACACTCTATTATTATTTTCTTTATCCCTACCTGTCTTATTATCTGCTTGCTTGGAGTATGTAACATTAACAGAATTTCATCTTTACAAAAAAAATCGTTCGTTTGTTGAATCCAGTGGAAAATGTCGAAGTCCTGTTCAGTCGTTACACATTATTGATTTTTGAGAGATTATAGAGTTATCGGCTGATGTTGTTAATGCATGAGCGTGTTTATGCCACAAACATCTCAATTTAATAAATGTATGTATTTATTAGCCATGTTACATGCATTTAACTCCATAGCAGGGAAGTCATCAAATTCGTGGGCGTGATAACTTTTTAATTCCAAGGGCTCTTACTAATGCGCTGTATTTCAATATTAATGCTCATTGCCCCCGGCTCTGGAACGGGTTGCTGATTAATATAAAATCTCTTGCCAGTTTTGTATCGTTTAAAAAAGCACTAAAGGAATATTATGTAAATAGTTAAATTTGATTAATTTTAGTTATTTCGTATTGCAAATGTGTATATACGTATAAGTTGAAAAATATGTAATTACTTGACCTGACATTTTTCTTATTTTAGGGGCCGGGGGCTAGTCAGGCTAACATTAGCCTTTTCCCTGGTTCCCTGCTATGTTGCTATGGAGTTAACTGCGGGTAACATGGCAAATAAAAATGTTGGCCATTTGTGGAAGTATAGCGGATGATACGAAACAATGCATCCAGCTGGTAAGCCTGTCCTGGGTTGATCGTGTGATACCGATTGGACATCTCCATTTTTCCTTTTAAACTTTCAAAGAGCTTAAACTCAAACATAAGACGAAAAATGTGGTCTTTTTATTTTGTTTTTCCTTGTTGGTTTTTAAACACAATATAGCAAAATGAATGAATAATGAGGTTATATGGCCCATGGATCACGAAATTCTGTAAATAATCTTGAATAGAACGTTGAAGAAGTTAAGTAATGTAGTGACTTAAGACCTAGCAAGAGTCAGAAAAGAAGGGTAGACCTGTCATTGTACACTAAGCTTAAGCTTCAATTTTGAAAAATGCAAATAATTTAGTGTGCCACTTATTTTACATTTTATAGATCTCGCTAAGATTTTGCTTGTGTTCGGAATAACAAGTTATGGGAAACATTGTTATATAACGAAACTTCCAGGGCATATAATTGAATAAATCAAACATCTATAACTTGATTAGACGGCAACTGTAAAACAGGTAATACAGAATGGTGTAAAGTAGCTTATTAGGGATGTACTTTATTTCCACATAGTACTTTCAGCTTTTCTGCAGATGTCATGCGTCGAGCATTGAATGATACCGATAATTAAATCAAAAACACAAGTAACCGTAAATATAGTAATGATACAAAATTACGTTCGCTGCTCTAAACCTAAGTCAGAAGGAACTGGTTTTGTGCAAAAGACAAACAGAAACGTATATCTTTGTACTCACACTGGCGCTCAAAATTAATGAATAATCTACAAAAACATATATAGATGTCAATGTACGTAAAATTATGCACTGAAAATTTTTCTATGGAGAAGTCTATCCCGCAATCTACTTTTGCCGAAGGTAAACCGAAATATGCAAATTAGTATTGCGTTAAACAGTCTACTGGCAACTTGTAACTATTCTGGGCATCTTTTGCTTTCACTTCAGCGCCACGTTGAGCTGATTGTGTCACGAAGACAACGTATGGATGGTTTTCAGCGATGGAGATCAATTGGTAGGATGGAAGTAGGTCAGTTCCAGACGAGGTTTTTCACAGCATTGAACGTTCAGCAAAATATACTATCCAGACTCTGGAGGCAGTTTCAACAGACAGGAGATGTTCGCCGTCGACCAAGACAAGGTCGTCCCAGCGCCACAACTGCAGTAGACGAACGCTGTATGAGAGTGACTGCCAGAAGGAACAGAGAGATGCCCATTAGGCAACTCGCTTTGGAGATTGCAGCTGATACAGGAACGAAGGTTTCGAGGCATACTGTTTGTAGAAGACTTCGTTAGCAAGGCCTTTATGCAAGGAGATCAGTTATTTGTGCCCCTCCAACTTCCGCCGCCCACAGAGCTCGTTTAATGTGTAATTGTTAACATCACACTTGGAGTCCAGACCAGTGGAAGAATGTTCTTTTCATAGATGATTCCCCAATTCAGCTTAAGTACTACTTATTCCCATCTGGAGAGGACCAGGGACCCGCAACAATCCCCTCTAACACCGGAGAAAGGGACACCTCTGGTGGCAGCGTCGTGATGGTCTAGGCAGGAATCATGACGAACGGGAGCACTGACCTGTACATCTTTCAGAGTCGCTCTGCTACTACCCTGAAATATAGAGACGAGATAATGAACTCATATATCAGGCAACTCCGGCGAGCCCTCGATCCATATTTTATTTTTATGGACGATAATGCCCTCCTCATCAAGCTCATTTGGTCAAAGATTTTCTCTAAGAGAAGCTATTTCTTGAATGAAGTGGCTTCCCAGTTTCCCTTACTTCAATCCCATTAAGCATGTATGGGATGCTCTAAGAAGACGCATTGGAGCTCGCCAGCCCCCTCACAGAACACTACAAAAGCTCAGAACAGATCTTGTTGATGAGTGGTCACTAATCTCTCGAGACCTCATCAATACCCTCATAAACTGCATGAGGAGTCGTTGCTTGAGTTGCAGGACTTTCAGAGGTGATCAACTCCATAATAAAATGCCACGTTTGTCTTGAGCAAAAGACTTTATATAATGTTCCATGGACTGCTCCTTCATGTAAATTAAAAAATTATAATATTAACACATGCAAATTATAAGATTGTTACTTTCTGCTTGAGTTACACATAAGTAACGTAATAATAAACCTCTTTACCAGATTTCATTGGAAAATAAATACTTCGAGTTATGTACGAATATATAATTCATCTTTTAATTTTGAGCACCACCGCAGGCAGTTTCCCACAAACTGCAAGAAGTTGTTGAATTTGACCGCCCTTCATTATTATCTAAAGCCGCAAGAATTCGCCCGTTCCTAATTGTTGTCAATTCTTTATGAGGAAGGCATAAAAACAGAGCCATGAGACGAACACACCACTCATGCCTCGCTTAGACCTTGTTCAAACGATTAGTCAGAAGCCTTTGTCTGTAACTACCACACCACCGGTACGCATTGTTATATCAGATCAACGATCAGTAAGAATGCTAGTTCTGGAAATTATCTAAACAGGAGACAAGCTACTGCTAGAATTCTTCTTACTGTGCAATGTTTTTAGCTCTTGAACGTAGTTTGTTAAGTAATTAATGAATGTCTTTCGCTGAACTCTTGTTCAACATAGAACGCACTAAATAAATACGTTGGAATAAACGGTCAGGGTGAAACGAATCAAAGCTTACATAAACTTGAACTAATGTAGTAACGAACAAGAAGTTGCAGTCATCAGTGCACTTTGAGTTGATAATCATCAAGTCGTAATTCATCAGATGACATCAAGTCGAAATTCATTAGACCATGCGCATTTTTCATATACAGTAGAAATCGCCACCATATATCTACTGCACGGTATTCATCTCTTCCATATATCTACAACACGTTATTCATCTATACCCATATGTCTACCACACGCTTTTTGTCTCTCTACACTCGGTACTCTCGTCTTAGTTTTTCATTTCCATTTGTCTCACTGTCAGCGTTGGCAAAACATACAAATTGTTCGGGGAAGTAATGCACCTTTCAGTAAGAAAATCTTTATCCCAGAAGTAACGAAATTTACAGAAGAGAGAAAAGCTAAAAAGGAAGGTTAAATGAGGGGTATCCGTCACAACTGATTTAGTTGAACTGTAAAAAGATAGTGTTCGTTCCATCAAAACAGGTAAATTTTGTTATTTTCGCTGTAGCCACCTACGGGTGGAGGAGATGGAGCCTTAGAGCAAGTACTAAGAATGTAAGAGCACGCATATGAAATGTAGTGCTTCAACCAAATGTTTCGGTTTTCTTTTCTAGGTACGAAAGCGGATAAGTAAACTTTGAAGAAAACTGGGTGTTGTGTGCGTCTGGTGGTCCGAGAACTTAGGACGAGATGCTGCACTGTGAACTTTGGATAATATACTGAGGGATGTGTATATATTGGGTTGTCGGAAAAGTCATGACGTATTTTGGCATCCGATGGCGGTTGGGCGGTTTTGGAAGTACTAGAGGCATGCGCAGCTCTCTTATCGCTATGGCATTCGACAGGTGCCAGTTCTAGCTGCAGTCTAAAAGGAATAGTAAGCGATTTGGTTGATTTGCGAAGATTTAACATCAAGTTGAAGATGGAAGACCAAACTGTGCATTTTCGCCGTATTTTACTGTTTTACTTTCGTAAAGGGAAGAACGCGCGTCAAGCTTGTGAAAAGTTGCGTACCACCTTCCGGTGGTTCAACAGCCACAAAAAGCTTTATATACGGTGATAATGTTCTACAAGAACGTCAGTGCCAGCGGTGGTTCGCAAATTTCCGTGCTGGTGATGTTGACCTCAAGGATGCTCCTCGGTCCGGGAGGCCAACCGAGTTTGATGACAACCAAATTAAGGCATTGATCGAGTCAAACCCACGTTACATGACACGAGAGATTACAGACACATTGCATATCCATCATTCAAGCGTTCACAACCATCTGAAGAAGCTGGGATACGTAAGCAAGCTCGATGTGTGGGTTCCTCATGAACTCAAAGAAGCTCAGTTGACGGCGCGTATAAACATTTGCGATGTGCTCATTAAACGTGAGAATACGATGGTTTTTTAAAGCGACTGATAACTGGTGACGAAAAGTGGATTTTGTACAACAATGTGCTGCGTCTTCGTCTCGACGTGCCGCTTCACCTCAAACGACATCCAAAGCAGACATTAATCAGCGGAAGGTTCTGGTCTCCGTGTGGTGGGATTTTAAAGGTGTCGTGTTTTTCGAGCTCCTACCACGGAACCAAACAATCAATTCGAATGTGTACTGTCGGCAATTGGACAATTTGTACGAATCCATCCTCCAGAAACGTCCAGAGCTCGTTCATCGTAAAGGTGTTGTGTTCCATTACGACAACGCGAGATCCACACACAAAGTTTGATCACCCGGCAAAAATTATTGGAGCTTGGGTGGGATGTGTTGCCACACCCAGCATACTCGCCTGACCTTGCGCCGTCAGACTTCCACTTGTTTCGCTCTCTTTAACAGTCCTTGCATGGTATAATGTTCAATTCAGATGAGGCTGTAAATTAGCACCTTGTAGAGTTTTTCGCCACGAAAGACTGGTCCTTCTATGACCGAGGCATTCTGCAGCTCACTGAAAGATGGCAAAAGGTTATCGAACAAAACGGGCATTACATCATCGATTGATCTTTGTTCTTTCTATCAATAAATGATCTTTGCAAAACATGGCTAAAATACGTCATGACTTTTCCGACAACCCAATAGATCATGTATTCGTTCTCTCTTGTGGCACTAGCTCTCATCCTTTCTCGGAACCATTTTTCACGAACTAGAAATGAGAGGATCCTGATGACTTCCATACTGAAAGGAGGGTTGTAAAGACACTCCACAAGACAGAAAAAAAAGACAGAAATACAAAAATCCGAAGTTCTTCATGATAGCAACAAAAGCAAACATCCGCATTCTGTTTATATTGCAAAAGATAAGGCTTTTTATAACCACACAACTAGAAAGGAAAACTGAAGAAAAAATAAATTAATCAAGGTAAGCAACACTTTCATTGGCGTACGTTTGGGAAACCTGGAGTGGCAACATGGGCAATGTCTGGCAGTTGCGCAGAACGTACCTCGAGCTCAGTTCGTGCCTACCTATCGACTAGTGAAGGTTGTAATAACGATGAAACAACTGAGACGACCAGTGAGAGAGGAATAACATTGTGGTTTTTTTTATGTTTCGTGACTTATTTTTTTTTGATTGGAGGTTTAGCGACCACCGTGAGCAACTCAATGGGCTATAAGCAGTCGCCCGTCCCTAATTTAGGGTCACTGGTTCCAGGGAAGGGAGATTCGTGACTTATTACTGTATACAGAGGACGTGGAACAAAGTCTTCTGCTGTAGGTCGAAATGCCTTTAAGAAAACGGAGGTGAGCAATTGAATGAAAGGATATAAGAAAGGCAGAAAATCACTCATGCATGCGAGAAGATGCGGTTTACTGATTTGGGGATCCAGCCAAGCGATGCATCCAAGTGGCCTTACGGCAGTCTTGTAGGGTGAGTGTCAATGACATTTCCACAAAACTGGGTATTCCTCACACAACGGTTTGTACTGTGGTGACAAAAGTTTTAGGACTAATGAGTAAACCATCGACGTGGGTACCACACACACTAACCACGACACAGAATGAATTCCGCTACGAAATTGTAACCAGAAACATTGCGTGGAATCATTGCAATAGTAGTGTGTTCAAAAGATTCCTCTGCTTAGATGAACGTTGGGTGGAATTTTACGCACCCCAGTAATAACATCAGTCACAGTCCTGGATTGAGCTTGGTACTTCCGCAGCGTCTTTACTCTGTGCAGAGTTGCATGAGCATAACATTTTACTGGTCGTTAGTGTGGATGCGAGACGCCCGGATTGTTCAGCTGTTCACTTAGCAGAACGATGGGGTGCAGCTGCCCCACCGATCGTGTTTACCTGATATGAGACCTGTGATTTCAACTGTTTTGCCATTTTCAAAGGGTACTCACTACAACAACATACAGGATTTGGATGTCAGAAACATTTTCCACAGACTTAATGACACTGATATTTGTAATGGTGTTCGTGAACTGCCCACAGTTTGAGAACGTATTATTGATCATCAAGGAAACTATAAATAATTGCCCTCAAGTATTGTAATCATTTGCTTTGTTATTACAGGAATTATGTTAATTTGAAAGTGTTCACTTTTTTCCCGAAAGACCTAATATAATGAACTTATCAAGGGACTCCCAAACATGAGGATATCTGACGGCTTACAGCATTGTAGAAGTCGGAGGAGTTCTTTCAGACTAATTATATCAAGAAATTCACTACTATGAGGATTCCCGATGCTTCATATAGCCCACAAAATCGTAAAAATTGGACGAGTTGTGTCGTAGTCACAAAAGGATTCCAATGCAAATCTCCACTTATGTGTTCTATCAGGTGGTAAATAATTGCTGCTACCATTAGAGTGAAAGCTGTTCTTCCTCTTTTCGATTTGAATCTTCTTTCTAGTTTTTCCATTTCAGCGGGCATCAGAGTGAATAATATGAACTTTATCTACAGATAAACCACTAGTTTCCCCGAAGTGTTTCAACAAAATGATTTACGTTTCAAAGTTACCATGTATTCTGTTTCAGATTCCAGCCACGGTACAAAATGCGTGACCTCAAGTTTCACAGGCTACGCGGTGTGAATTCTCAAGTTACGGTGCATATTGAACAGAATTCGATGTTGCATATTTTCCCGTATTGCACGTTTCATGTATCATAAACTTCATTTCTAAGTTCTTAAAATTTATTTGAATCGTGCTGAAAAACACGAAACATTTGAAATGCAATTATTTTTTAAGTTCAATTAATCTCATCATCATCTAATTTACTTTCTATGATTTTAAACTTTGCCGAGTTGTTTTGTTTTGTAACTTTTTTTGAGCAACACTTCTTTCCTTTATAAAGTAGAAACATAAGTTTTTATTCCTATTAAATTACTCACTTGCGCTCTTTAACAAGAGTCAGAGACCAACCAAGAATTATTTCTTGATTCGGGTTTAACGACCACCTAGAGCACCACTGACGTATACACTGAGTGGCTACTTTATGATGACCACCCCCTCAGGACTTCGTTGGGCCACCTTTTGCCTTTAATACTGCGTCGATTCTTCGTGGCATGGACTCCACGAGATGTTGATAGGTGGTTTGTGGAATCTGAGACCATGCTTGATGAATAGCACTTTCCAGGAGTGTGAGATTGCAGGGTTGTGGATCCAGCTGTCTGATGGCTCGTTCAACTTCATCCCACAAATTCTCAATAGGGTTCAGATCTGGAAGCTGTGGGGGCCACCTAAGCAAAGTAAACTCCCCGGCATGTTCTTGAAACCAATCCTGTACAATACGAGCACTATGGCAGGACGCATTATCTTGTTAAAAGTAGCCATCGCCATTGGTATAAACCATCCACATGACAGCATGCACTTGGTCCACAACGATGTTTAGATATGATGTGCCAGTCACACGTTGATCAACACAAATTAAAGGGTCCAAAGCATGCCAGGAAAACATTCCCCAAACCATAACGTTGCCTCCAACAGCTTGAAGGGTTGTAGCAATGCATTTGGGGTCCATGCTTTCGTGCTGTTTCCGCCAAATTATCACTCGGCCATCGGGATGGTGCAACTGAAAACGTGATTCATCGGACCACATAATTTGTTTCCAATTATCGACTGTCCAATCTTTGTGCTCCTGTGCGAATTGGAGACGTTTTCTCCTGTTAACTGCAGACAGCAAAGGTGTTCGAACAGTCCTTCGGCTGCCATATCCCATCCGATGCAGTGTACGGCGAGCAGTGCGTGCAGAGATCATTTGAGGGGATCCTTGATTAAGATGGTCTGTAATTTGCTGCACTGCTGCCCTTCTGTTGTCTGTTATCAGTCTGGACACTCTCCGTTCCACCCGAACAGTCACTAGTCGATGACGACCACACGTTGCACGTACATTCCCAGTTTTTTGGCTGATAGTCCAGTCTTAAACACTTTAACAACAGCTGCTCTGGAACATTTTACGAATGCGGCGGTTTCGGTGATACTCGCTCCATGGCTCCGAGCTCCTACAATCATCCCACGTTGAAAGTCTGTCAAATCACATTTTTTACCCATCTCGTCACCCAAAAATCACTTCTACTACTGTCGCAAGCACTAAGCTTTCCCTTTTCATGCTAGCCTCGCCCTCTGGCGGCAACAGTGTGCAGCCATAGCTCATTTGCGTAAAACTGTCAGGTGGTCATAATAAATTGCGCAAGTTATGACGCATAAGAGCAATGGAATGCATCCCTCTCCATGTCCTGACCTTTGACCTTACTTCACCCATTTTTAATAGGGTTCCTTCCCAGGTGGTCCCCTACTACATATAAAAATTTCATCGACATCGAATCATATTTACGCAAGTTATGGTCATAATAAATTGACCACTCAGTGTATAAACAGTCACTCATTCTTAATTTGGGGCCAGCAGCTCCGGTGGCGCAGTTCTTACGACCATTCGTCCGAAAAGCGTCCGGGTTCGAATCCCGGTGAGGCATGGGTGTTGTATTTGTATGTCTTACGGCACTAGCTCTCTCCCTTCCCTGAAACCAGTGTGGCGTATACTCTAATTTAACATTACTTTTTAGTTACTTTCTCTATGCAAATTTAGTTCATTTTCTCCTTAGCGTTTTTCAAACTTAATGTTATCTTTAGTAATGGTGCTTCTCTCTCGCAAGAGTATGGTTGGCAACACCTTGATGTCGGAACGTATGGTGTGTCTATGTTCCGATGAGAACTGGAAGATATAGTAAAATGTTTGAGCAGCAACAATGGGTGTAGGTGGTAGTATGACGATGTAATAGTAGTTGCGGAAGTAGAGTTACTTGAAGTTGTGATTTCTTGACGTCTGCGTATTATCTTTAGTAATGGTGTTTTGTTTTTCATTAACCATGTTCCTTCTCATTAATTGGATTACGCCAATAATATCATTGAAGCGTGAGTTGTGCCAAAGGAGTTTTGCCTGAATAAAGACTGATTGTGAGTAACTTTTTCTCGACGCTTTCTTGAATGACTCCTGTTTCGCTGTAGGTGAAATTTTTCAGAACTTGTTTATGTAGTGTTCAGTCAGCTATACATACACGAACATTGCACCAGTGACACAAAAGTAGGGACGGGCAATTGTTTATAGCCCATTGAGTTGCTCACGGTGGACGTTAAACCTATAATAAAAATAAATGGGGGGGGGGGGGCACTGGGCCAGCGATGGGACAATGCCAGCTCCTCAGACCACCCAGACATCCGGGCGGTGAAGAAAATGTTTATTCAGAGACATGCTTTATTCAAGAACATATTACTTGTTGAAATGTAAAATCAGTGCATATTTTAGTGACGAACGTGACGCCCTCATGCAGATAACAACAAATTAGTAGTTTGGGGGACATATGTTCTAGAGAGAAACAAGCACTAAAATCTTGAAGGAAAAATGTGCGCTGAAGTTCAGGAAAAAGCTGGTGTTTCGGAGCATCTGAAAAACGCTGAAGAAGATATTGCGAATAGACCTACCATGGAGAATTTAAAATTTTCAACCAAGTCATGAATTTTATCCATGTGACAGTTAAAGTGCTCGTTTTAATAATCATCAGATTTTTTTCACCCAAATCTTCGTGGACCAAATTTATAATTCAAATTCTCACTATGTTCTTGTCCATAATTGACCGTTACTTGCTGTATACGAGTTCGAATGAATATGTGAGGGTTGTTCAGTAGGTAGTGAGACTTTCTGCCTGAAAGAGTCAAAACATGACATACCTAAAAATGATCGCCGCCAGCATTTAGACAGCAGTCCCATCGATGCACAAGTCCTTGTATTCCCACGGCATAGAAGAAGGCAGGCTGCTGCTGCAGCCAGTTTTCTAGAGCTTCACGCTCCTGATCATCCGAAGTGAAACGTTTTGCATTTGAGAAATATTTCATAGGTTCAAAGATGTTGAAATCACAGGGCGATAGGTCAGGGCTATACGCCGGATGTTGAAGGACATCCCAGCGAAAACGTTGCAATGTCCTTTGCGAGGTAACTGCCGTGTGCGGCCGGGTGTTATCACGCAGAAGCACAATACCTTGAATGAGGTTACCAGGTCTCTCCTTCTTGATGGCTTGTGGGAGCTTCATTAAAGTTTGACAATATTGTTCGGCGTTGATGGTTGATCCTTTTGGTAGCCACTCAAGAAGCAATGCTCCTCGATAGTCAAAGAACACGGTTAACATAACCTTGCCTGCGGAAATTGTGAACCGTGATTTCCTCGGCGGTGGTGATGATGGATATTTCCACTGCATGCTCTGGTGTTTCGACTCTGGCTTGAAATGGTAACACCAGCTTTAGTCCACAGCAATAAGGCGTAGCAGGAAATCTGCACCTTCTTCATGGTAGCGGAACAGATGCTGCAACGATAGTCCCATTCTTTGACTCATGCGTTCATCGGACAGATGTTTCGGTATCCACGTGGTGCAGACCTTACGATATTCAAGGTGCGAATGCATGATCATATTGACAGTTCCGATGCTCGCACCCGCACTGTTTGCAAGTTCTCGGATCGTGATTTTTCGGTTGGCCTTTACGGCAGCATACAATTGTCGTAACTGAAACAGAATGACGTGGTGCTCCTCATTTTTTTATTGAGGGTTTAACGAACACGGTGGTCAACTCAGTGGGCTATAAGCAGTAGCCCGTCGCTAATTTAGGGACACTGGTTCCAGGGAAGGGAGAGAGGTGGTGCCGTAAGAAAAACACAACATCCATGCTTCACCGGGATTCGAACCCGGACCCATCTCGGACGAGTGGTCAGAAGCCATAGCCCACTGTGCCATTGGGGCAGCCTCCTTATTTTGGCTGGTCTGCAGTGCTTTCTCGTCCACCACTAAAGAGCTGGCACCACCGCATTACAGTGGTGCGTGGAAGGCAAGCAAGCCCATACACCGCCTTCATTCGTTTTGTGAATTTCGCTTGGTGGCGTTTTTCTCCGCTTTCAAAAACTGATTTACAGCAGGTTGAGCAACTTCGGACGTATCAATCTCCTACGAGAAAACAATAAAAATAGTCCAGCACGTTACACGGCTTCCGCAACAAAAAAACAAGCTGCCATGCAGTTGCATAGCCTTTGATTGTACACTAGCGCTACCCATTGACAAAATTAGAAAGTGCAAAAGCACTCCAGCCAGAGAGTCTCACTACTTATTGAACAATCCTTATACTTATGCTGCACAGCAAAAGCGTTCTGAGTCAGAAGCAGATGAAACTTTTAGGAAAACTCCTAATCAGATATTATTTTTCAAATCTGTCATGTAGGAAAAGAAATATCGCGATAAATACAAACATATCACATGCGTTTCCTAGTGATGGATTTTTCTACTATTTGCACCATAAAAAAGTGGAAAATCTTGGTTAGTCTCACCTCTATCCCCTTCAAAAAGAATTTCTTTGATTTGTCTAAAAATGGCGATATCTTGCCATCAGACGAGCTGATGGAGAAAACGTAAATACACTCACGGACAATGAAATGTGCGCACCTAGAAGAAAACATGTTACCACCGCGAAACTTTGCAAATAGCTAGCATGCTTGCTCGTATGCAAATGATCCAAGTTTGGTGCGAGTGCGCATGACCGCACACCCAGCGGTGGCACTGCAAGCACGAACCGGCAGCCTTATAAATCGGCGTGTAGTGGATGCCCCATGAAAGCGAAAAGCACCAGTCGACGCAAACAACAGTACAGAGTGACAATAATGCCAGATAGATACCAGAGACGTCGATTTAGGCAACTTCCGGACTTTGAGAGAGGCCTGATCATCGGGCTGAAAACCGCAGGGTGGACGGCGCGCCGTATAGCCCACCATGTGGATCGTTCTGACCATACCGTCTGACTGTGTTGAGAGCAGTGGACACGTGATGGTACTGCCACATGGCAGAGCGGCTCCTGACGGCCCAAGCGGACCACCGGTAGAGAGCATCGACGGATCTTGCGCCGGGCACAAACGGATCCCACGGGGACCCGGTCAGGCAGATGTAGCGGCTCCTGTGTGACTACGAACCATTTCCTGACGCCTCGCGGAAGTGAATCTGCAATCCCAGCGCCCCTTACGTGTTCTGCCATTAACACCGGAACTTCGCCGGCTCCGTTTGCAGTGATGCCAGGCCAGAGCGATGTGGAACGCCACAGACTGGCGACGTGTGGTGTTTAGCAATGAGTGCCGCTTCGTTTTGGGGACAGATGGCTATCGTGTCCGGGTGTGGAGGACCCCGGGTCAACGGCACAATCCCAACCTCACTATCGAGAGCCACACCTCCCCCACTCCAGGCATTATGGCCTGGGAAAGCCATTGCCTACGATAGCTGATCAGCTGTAGTAGTCGTACGTGGATCATTGACGGGCCAGCGGTATGTGGATGAGATCCTACGGCCCGATGTGCTCCCATTCCTGGCCGGGATTCCAGGTGTGCTATACCAGCAGGATAATGTCCGTCCGCACATGGCTCAGGTTGCCCAGGTTGGCTACGTCATGTCAAGACACATCCATGGCCAGCCCGCTCCCCGGACATGTCCCCTATCGAGCATGTGTGGGACCAGTTGAAACGCCGGCTGCCGCCGTGCCACACAATCCGGGATTTGGAGCACACCGTCCAACACGTGTGTGCCAGTCTGCCGCTGGACAACATCAGGCGTCTGTTCGCCTCCATGCCGGACTGCATTGCAGCATGTATCGCCGCACGAGGCGGAGCGACGCGCTATTGAAGATAATCGGACTGCGTGCCACAGATCTCTCTGTAATTGTCCTGCACCATTGTTTTTGCCATAATGTGTATTATTCATCTGTATCATTGCGCCCATAAAATTTCAGTTCAATCTGATGCTTCCTTCTTGGTGCGCAAATTTCATTGTCTGTGAGTGTATAAACACTGCTGGCCACCCAAAATGCAACACCAAGAAGGACACGAGATAGCAAAGCCAGATTTACTGGACACATGACAACAGATACAAAGATGAAACGATTGAGCTTACAGGCCCGTGCGACTTGCGGAACACGCAGACATCAATAGTTCGTGTGGCCCCCATGGCTGGCAATAACGGCCGCTACACGCCGCGGCATCGAAAGAAAAAGGCTTTGGATGTGGGCTTGGGGTATGTCGGTCCAGGCTGCTTCCACACGTTGCCACAGTTCATCAGGCGTAGCCGCGGATGGTGCTTGCTGGGCCACTCGGTTGCTGGTCAGCGACCAGACGTGTTCGATGGGCGACATATCGGGAGAACAGGTGGGCCACGGCAGCAGTGAAACCTGGTGGGCCGTGAAGAATTGTTGCACGATGCGTGCCACGTGCGGGCGCGCATTGTCTGTTGAAACGTGGCCGCTGGAAGGTCCTGCAGGTAAAGGAGGACTACAGGTTCCTAAACGTCGGAGATGTAGTGGTGGCTGTTGAGTGTACCGGTGATGCGCACCAGAGAGGGGGCGGGTGTCATATCCAATTGCGCTCCAAACCATAACGCCAGGTGACGGACCGGTATGGCGATGCATAATGCAGTTGTCATACAGTCTCTCGCCGCGGTGCTGCCACACGCGGATCCGACCATCGTGGTGTTGCAGGCAGAAGCGGGATTCGTCGGAGAAGACAATGTCGTGCCATTCCGTAGTTTAGGTGCGGCGTTCAACGGCCCATTGCCGCCGCACTCGCCGGTGGTGTAACGCCAATGGTAATCGGAGCAATGGGCGCGGTGCGACAAGTCCCCGCTCTTGCAGACGACGTAGAACGATACGTGCTGACACAAGTTGTTGCGCAACACACCCTAATTCCTGCACTAACGTTCGTGAAGTTGCGGTGTGAGCCGTCAATGCTTGCCGCACAACACGCCGGTCCTCTCGTTCGGTGGTGTGCCGCGGCTGCGGTAATCACTCACCTCGGTCCGTTCGTTCCTCCTGCACCCACCGAATCCATACTCGCATCACTGTGGCTGGATGTCGTCCCACACGGGCGCCGATGTCTTGGTACGATAAACCGCTGTTGCGATATAACACTATTTGTCCTCTGTCGAACTCCGAAACATGCTGGAATGACTGCCGTATTCTGCGACGAGGCATCAGGAAGCTTCCCACGCACAGGTCCGGCAGCACAACACTACTTACACCCCGCCTTCTGTGCACCCTTCTTATCGTGCTTCTCAGTGGCGTGCCGGGCGCACATGATTTGCATATGCCCTGCAATGCTAATAGTTTGCATGTCTTCTCGCGGGCGACGCATGCTGCGAATTTCAGGCCAATCGGATGCTTCCTTCTTGTGTTGCATTTTGGTTGGCCATCAGTGTATAAACACATCATTTTAAGAAATCAACATGCTTACACAGTCGCATCCGAATAATATGACCACCTACCTAATAATGGGAATAACCACCCTTGGCCCGGACGGCAGCGTTGAGGCGACGTGGCATGGACGCAAGCAATGAGGCCCTGGAAGGTTGCCTGAGCCACACCTGCCCATTTGGACTGCAGCAGAGCACGGAGGTCCCGGAGATGACGTGGTTGTGGGTCGATACATCGAACCTATCTATCTAAATAGTCCCACAAGCGCTCTATGGGATTGAAGTCTGGCGATTTTGTCGGTCAAGGGAGAACGGAGAAATCGCTGTCGTGATCCTGGAACCAGTCACGCACCCCTTAGCGACGTGGCACGTCGCTTTGTCCTGTTGGTAAACACCATCACCACCAGGGTAAACGTCCAACATGACGGGATGCATGTGGTCAGCGAGGATGGACAGGTAGCCATTGGTGTTCAGGGACCCATCCAGTGGTAGCAGCGGTCCCAGTCATACCAGGAAAACATACCTAAGATATGCACACTTCCACCGCCGGCCTGTACTTGACCGACAAGCGTGTCCGGGTGTTGATTCTCGTGTGTCTGACGCCGTAACCGCCACTACCTGTCACTTCTGTGGTATAAAAACTACGATTTGTCGGAGACGGCATCCTTTTTTCCACTCTTCCACTGTCCAATGGCCGTAGTCCCGTGCTAACTGCAAGCGTCGTTGCCGATGAACCTGGGTTAACATGGGCGCCTTGACGCAGCGCCGACTCCGGAGAACCATGCGTAACAGGGTTCGCTCTACTGTTATCGGGGACAAGTACCTCGGTGCTCCAGCGTACATTTGCGTCGTCAATTGCTGCACTGTTGCGCGTCGATTGCCCTTTGCCAGGTGACGGAGGCGACGTTCTCCTCTGGGGGCGGTGGCCTTTGGGGCTCCACAGTTATGATATCGGGAGGTACTCGGTGTGCCAGCGGTCCATTTTCGGTACACTCTTACTACAGCCCCCCGCGAACAGCCCTCGAAGTGAGCTATTCCTGAGATGCTCCCCCCCCTGGCGTGGTAGCCAATGATCATTCCTTTTTGAACGTCCTACAAAACACTACCTCTGCCCATTGTGCTCACGTAACGCACTATGGCTCATCTGTCCTGGCCGGCTGCTTATATCTGTGTGTAGTTGACTGTGTACTCTGTGATGCGCCTGGGTTGTTTTACTGTGATTCCGGGGTGGTCATATTATGCTGATACGACCGTGTATGTGCGTGTGCGTGTCAGACCTGAGCTATTAAAATTAAGCGTCTCATTTTAAGTGGACAGATTTTGATGATTCAGCATACTCAAATCAATATTTCTCGGCAAAAAGAAACGAAAAAATACACCTGAAATGTTACAATTAAATGCTATATGAGTCATAAAAATAGATTCTTTTACTCATCACATAATAATATCACTCACTCAAAAAATGCATTAACAGAATACCGCAAATGTTCCACTTTTCAATAATTAAATTCCATGTTGATTCTTCTAAAAATTGAGATTATCTAACAGATTTTCTTTAGCAGCAAATCTCTTTTGTCGTGGAAATGTGATCCATTTCATTGTAATTTGCCAGTAACTACCGAATACGACGAAATTTCTGACTAATGCTTTCCAATCTATTGAGTTCCGTGAAAGCTTTTAGAATTTTTATGTTACCTTGCGTACATAATGTGGCGTGCATAATTAAACACGCTATAGTGAATCGTACTGCATTTTGGCTAAAATCTGTTCACGCTTTCCTAAAAAAAATTGTAAATTCTTTGATCCTTGAAGAAGATTTGAAAGGAACAGAAAAGATTTCAAATAGAAAATATATGTAAGTCTGGAGAAAAGAAATATAATGGGGAAAACTGAAAATAGTCACATTTATCAGACGGAAAGATCCGAAAATGCTTTATGTTCCTTTTTCTTTTATATTATCATGTAATAAAAGGATATCGTGTAACAAACAGCTCACATCAATAAATACAAGGATTCAAAAACTCAGATTCGTCTCTTTCGCATTCTTTTGTTGTGTTTTGTTTTTAAATCTCCTTCGTTTATCGAAATGCCGTAGCCACTTCAACGAATTGCACATAACTTTGCCTATCAGGCCTGAAACGTATGTACTGATATACAGCAGACACTGAACAGTAAAAATGCATTCATTTGAAATGCGAATATCTTCTTCCTGATGCCCTACACTAGGAAACATCCATCAGCGGTATGACTCACGAAACCTATGCGATGTCGTTTTACAAAACTGTAATGTGTCGCCTTTACCACGCTTTTATTTATTTATTTATTTATTTATTTTTTACATTTTACCTTCACGCCTGATTGCTTGAACGCACCAGAAAAACATTCAGACAGACTTTCTGTTAAAAACACGTACAGCTGCCATTTCACAAAGTCAAAGAAAATGCGGCATAAGGGTAAACAAAATGCTCGTAAGCATTCAATAGAATAAAATACCGTTTTTCATTCCCAATGAAATATTCATCTGTAATACTCTCATCCTTAAAATGAAGCCTTATTGCAAAGTTAAATGGATCTTGACACCTTAAATTTAAGTGCTTTATCGATAAATCCTCCCGTTTAGTTTTCTGGAACATTGACACTCGCTTTGACTACAGAGCAAATCGATCTCAAATGACAATCGCTTTGACAGATCAGACTTAAAAAATAGATTTTTGTTGGCAGATTCGCTTTTCAATCGCTTTTTTTTTTTTTTTTTTTTTTTTTGCTCAGTACTAGATTTAATGAGCTGGAATAGGAAAACAAAAAGACAAAATTCTCTCTGGAAGAGTATTAATCAAGCGAAGTCAAAAATGAGATAACGAATAAAATCAAAAATCAAATGAAAAACAAGGAGCTCGCAGAAAAGGAACTTAATCAAGTGAACTAGAAAAAAAAACCATGCAAAAAAAAAAAAAAAAAGACTAGTAGATGCCTAGTGATGCTTCCCGGAATTTCTCTCGGTCTAGCAGAAACTAATCAGTGATGAACCTTCCTTCGAAGCACGGCAATCTCCATTCTCTGAAATCACAACGCAGCGCTAAGAGGGGGAAAAAAACAATCGGACAAAAAGTGAATCAGAAATACCTAGGTACTTACCTCTACAGTACAGTGCAAATCAATAACACGGTAATGCGTTGTCATTGAATTTCTAGTGATCATTTACATTGTTCTACCATTAACGTAGTTTTATTTCCTTCACATTTGTTTTACCAACACCAGCAGCAGATAATGAGGGGGATAAAACTAATTACATGAGCCGAATAATCTGAGGAAAGACAGCGAATAACTGCAGTAAACAGCGATGAGGTGTAACTGAGCCTGACGCTCAACTTCCTCTAAGACTGGCTTAAGCATTGGCTTTAACATTTAATGCTAACTGAAGCGCTGAGAGAACAGGCTTTCATTATTAAATAAAATATTATTACTCTGGTCTCCAAAATTAATGCACCTTCCATGTGCATTCCGAGGAAATCGGGGCGCAGGAAGTGGAAGGACGTAATTCGCCTGCATGAAATTATCTAGGAGAAAGCGACACATACCTCAACTTCACCTAACCACAAAATTTTGGATAAACGCACCTATAAAATGGAAATTTTAATGCAAACTTCTAAAATCTGTGAAAGAGATAATACACTGCTGTTTATAGAAATTGTAACACAAAGATAGACACGAAATAACGAAGTGCGGGTTGTATGCCAGAATACTTACGATAGAAGACAAGAATGGTCAGAAATGCAGTGCTGTAGGCGCAGAGGAATACGAGTATTCAATGTACCCAACACGAGCAAAGATAACGGCATGTACCCGGCATGGCATTGAAATAAAGAGATCCTGGATGTCTGTCTGTGGAATGGCCAGTAATGCTACCTTTATCCCTACCCAAACATCATGCTCAGTAGATAGAGACGTAGCCTCAAGGGCCAGTCGCTGAACGACCGTATCCTAGCCTATATACTTTCGATGGGAGATAAATCTGGCGAGCGTACATGACAACAAAGAAATACCACATTTCGGGCATCCAGAATATCTAACACACTGTGTAACGTACCAGGAGATGTGACGTACCTGCCAGAAGGACGCACACGACATAAAGGCAGATAGGAATCAGAATAAAATGTCCGCGTAGCTTAATTGGTAGAGCAACTTATTCCGGAATGAGTGGACCCGGGTTCGAATCCTGGCGAGGATTAAAATGACGGAGAAATTTACTTCGTTATAACTGCGCGACACATATGGCCTACCGTTTTCTTGTTAAAAGATGAAGCCAGAGAGAGACAGTCTGCAGATTCGGTAGGCCTTCAAAATGTCCTCAATGTACCGCTGGCTGTTCAGAGCCCCGACAATGCGTATAAGGTGGAAACGTGAAAGTAACCCAATGGCAATCCACACCATAAAGCACCGAAATTATCTGCTCCAGCATTCATTGACCAGAACGTCTCCGTACAGAAGGTCTGTCAATCATGGTGCATCATGTTAAATCGTCACACGTCGGTAAACTCAAGCTTCCGTTCTTGCTATTATTGCAGTTTATAAAGTCGGTGGTAAAGGGTCAGTGGAAGTCGCAGCAACAGACGGAGATCTCTGTAGGAAACGGCGTCGAACAGAGCTTGTAGACATCACATGACGTGTGACAAAGCTCCAGCATTGCATCAGGGTTTGGGACGTGGCTCTGCTGTCCTCCAGCTTCTATAATGCTCAATGTCTGACAAATGCACATATGGATTCCTTCTGCTGCGGCATAGCATGGTGACTCGTTTTCAATGCTACACTGCCCGCATTTGCTCAAGGCAATAATGAAAGCACCTTCTCTGCGGCCTTCTTTTGTACCTACTCCGAATCATTTCAGAGAGTGTAGCTCTCACACGTAATTTTCACACGCTGTAGTCATTTGTGTCACCTAGTGTGGCCTACTCCCTCAGACAACTTTCTCTTAGATCTGAGTCGTTCTTTTTTGTGTTGTAATTTCAACATACAGTGGCGTTCTGCCTCTAAAAATAGAAAAACTGTGTTTTTCGATTTGTTTATCAATTAAAATAAATCTCCGAGAAAGTAAAAGCGTTTTCCGAAAAGGTTCCAGATAGAAAAGTAGCTTTACCAAAAGCGAAATTTAAAAGAATAAAATAGGCATCCTTGTCTGCTAAAATGAGAATATGTTTTTTTAAACCATTCACCTAATTCCCAGCTTTTAGAATGGCAATCATTTTTCTTCCCACTTCTGTTTCTCCACTCGTTTCGGATCCTTTCACTAATTCTCAAAGGTGGTGTTCGCAGAAAAGGAGTACTTTGATTTAGTTAAGGAGACAGGTTTTCTAACTTTCACTAAATTTGCCTAACTTTTTACCTTTGTAGAGGACATTTTAAAGTGAAGCGGGTTTTTTTTCTTAATTATTGCCGATCATAAGAAACGCCAAAAAACGCACCTTGCTGTACGTTGAATATAGCCTCCATAGCGAAAGAATTAGGCGAAAGAAAAACTATAGCAAACTGTTAAAATTTTTGTGGTAGATTGCACCAAAACGTGGTGCTACACCAGCTGCTGCCGTCCTGGTGGCGCAGTGGTCTAAGGCGCTGGCCTCTGATCATTCGTCCGTAAGGGGTCCGGGTTCGAATCCCGGTCAGGCATGGATGTTGTGTTTGTCTTACGGCACTGGCTCTCTCCCTTCCCTGGAACCAGTGACCCTAAATTAGGGACGGGCGACTGCTAATAGCCCATTGAGTTGCTCACGGTGGTCGTTAAACCTCCAATCAAAAAAAAAAAAAAAAAAAAAAAAAAAACACCAGCTGCACCACTTTCTTAGAAAAGATACAATATTCTGTGGTACAAAATAAACCCAACAACCTGGTGTAACTTTGCGTGGAACCTCGTACAATAACGTGACGAAAAGTTAAACCACGTTGTTGGGTATTGTTCGCAAAACACGATGGTGTATCTTTTCTCAGAAAGTGGTGCAGCTGGTATAGCAGCACCTTTTTGGTGCAACCTACCACAAAATGTGTAACAGTGCACAGCAGCAGTGCCGTTATTTATATCACGAAAAGAAGCATACGCAAAATATGGAGAAGAACATCATGACGCAATTAAAACTTTCTACAGTCAAAGGGAGAAATAAACTTTCTCTCTCTCTCTCTCAGTCTTTTGCTGACTATCTATCTTTAACGCAGCCATGCCTGTGAACTCCTAAAACCGGGAGTGCGTCGCCTAATTTTAGAGCCGTTGGCGCGTCTCTTATGACTACTCGTACTTCTGTGTTCGGGTTTGAATCCCAGTACAGTTTACCTTTCCGAAATTGGAACCAATTTCCTTCTCTGAGTCAGGGATTAGATACTCTTTGTAGACTTAGATGTTCATGAAAATAGTTAAATCCCGAAACACAAAGAAAGAGGGTGTGATGGTATTTCATTTTAAATTCAACGTTTACAATATCAAATGCTGTGTTGTACAGCGTGAAAAACCTCACCGCGTTAGATATATTAACACTATAAAGGACCAACGGTGTGGCCATTCGTTATTTGTTTTTACAGCCTAATGCAATCCGCACTTTCAGGTACCCGTGTAAGTCTTGAACAACTTGAAAATCTGTAATAGAGGCATATTCAAGTGTAAAAAATAAAAATTTTTGTGTATTTAAAATGCAGATGGAATTTTTGTGTCTCGTTATCTCTAGGCCAACTAGAGGTAACGAGAAGAAAATGCAGGTATGGCTGCACAATCAAAAATAACATGAGAACTTCATATTTCTAGATGTTCGATATTACCAAATGATAAAAAGAATTAAATAATGGTTTTTAATCGTTCGTTTCTCACACACAGGGTAGCGTAAAGGTTATACTGGGTTTTACGTCGCCCTATAACTTATGCTGCTAGGGAACAATCTGTCTGCAATGAAGCCTGAGTTAAAATGCTTCGTAAGGTAAATGGTGAACTGCCCTTTGAATTTTTCTTCTCATTCTCTCCGATAGCCAGTAATTCTAAATTAAAGTTAATTAGCTCATCTAACTTAATATTTTCATGAAGTTCTTTAATCCTCAACAGAAAGCAAATGCATAATTAAAAAGACTACGAAATACGTTACTTTACACCGAGATATGTTTCCAGTCCGTTTGCTGTTTGTCCTTGGTCATTCGCACCGATTAAAAAAGAGCAGAATCTTCTTAAAAATTGTCATTATGACGCAATTAAAACTGTCTACAGTCGAAAGGAGAAATGAACTTTCTCTCTCTTTCTCTCAGTCTTTTGCTGACTATCTATCTGTAACGCAGCCATGCCTGTGAACTCCATGAAAATATTATCTAAATGCGATAAAAATAAGACAGTGAGGAACATTTTGTGATCTGCGATCCAAAAGTGATCATAATCTCTAAACACAGATGGTTTAGAGAAAGGAAAGAAGTAACAGAAGACAGCTTATACCTCGACCCATATCTCGGCCATGCCGAATGAATTGAAAAATACATTCTTACAGCATTCCGCCCATGTATTGTTGTCCGAAGCACTTCCTAATTTTGTTAACAGTTCGCTTAATTAAATTTAATCGCGGTGTAATTCTACTCAATTTTTTCTAGTGTTAATAATTAACGCCTAACCTTTATGTATAATCTTTTCTCGTACATTTAACTGAAACCTATACAGTCCCGTCAGCTGCGGCGTTTGTCATCTGGTAATATACTACGTATCGTGGCGTAACTGATGTTCTACTGGAGGTGACATATGAGTCAAATCGGCAAAATTGCAGCGAGGAGCCCAGCCGGCGTAAGTAAGTTAGCAGAACTGCGGCCTCCGGAGTATGAAGACGTGGGCTCGAAATGACCACCGGAAGATAGGTTATGCTCTGTATTTGTCCCCAAAACACAAATTAATCTCCTCGCGCTGAGGCTCGAAAATATGAGGGATGATTCTTCCACACATCGTTTGGAATTAATAAAACTTTATTCTTCTACAATACGCTGGTCCTTCAAGCATGGTTGTCGGCAGACTCGAAAACCTGCGATTTCGTGCCTCCGCCTTTCTCAAAGAAGGGATAATATAACGTACTACATAACATGACGTTGGTAACGTACTACTGCGGTGACCTATGAGTCAAATTGGCAAAGTTGCAGCGATAAGCCCAGCCAGCGTAGTTCAGTTTGAAAATTTGCGGCCTCCGGAGTAAGAAGACGTGAGCTCGAATCTCACCACCGGCAGAAAGGTAAACGCTATAACCTCAATGAAGGAAGAAATATTCCTCATAATAAATGAGAAATCAATAGAATATTCATAGAAAACAGAATATAAATTCTGATTTGCTTGTAATTGCAACACTTACTGGTCATCCATGTAACACCTCTCAGAAAACTTGAAAATTTCATACTCCAGGGCGATGAAATTTTAGGTTTTCTGAGAGGTGTTACATGGATGACCAGTAAGTGGTACAAGCAAATTCAGAATTTATATCCTGTTTTCTTTGAATACGCTATAACCTGTTGTTTTCCAAGGTCCCATAATTTTAATCGGTGACAACATCGGCACACCACAAGATTCGCTTTATTGCTGAGGTCAGGAATTCTTTGCTCATCCCTTCAACACTCGGCAAGTACTTCCTCTCCAAGCATCTCTTTCTTGTTTTGCATAAACATATTCTTTCAGTAGGAATGTTCAAATTCACACCCGTTACTTCAGTCAACTCTTTCTGAAAGGAACTTTTTGTGAAATGCACTTCGGTTTCAATGCTGAACGTTTTCTCCTCCAAACTACATCCAACTGTATCAGTATGGAATCATGTGCCCGATTAGAATTATTAGTTCCTTCTCTATTGATTTTTATTTTTGTCTAATCCTTTCACGAAAGAAAAACGTTTGAATGTTTTGTTAATGGGTTTGTACAAACCACATTACTAACGCAGGAAGATTTGGGTTCAACAGCATTGCCCTGCCTTTTTTCTCAAAATAGTTTTCTTTTCAAAGCGCATTTTCAACTTCATGACTTCCCTTCTTTTTCGCTTTTCCGTTTCCTTAAAGCCTCAAAGTGTTCTTATTGCTACACCTCACTTCAATTCCGTGATGGTATCTTGTAATAATAAACAGGAAAAAAGCTACTTCTGCAATATGCACACAATAACAAATTTGTGTTAATTTAGATTAACGAACATTATTACAAACTTAATGATCATATTAGTAACTTAATGAGAACTTCAACACTGGTGGGAGAAAACCCGTAAGTAACCAGCAGTAATAGGACAAGCAGGATTAGCATCATCCACAAAAACAAACTGTTTGATTAATCATTGCACGAAAGCAATGGGCTGGAGATCTCAAAGCTGAAATGATCGAAAGTTTCCATTCAAATATTAGCTGGACAGCATAACAATCACGTTATACGTATGATATCAAAGAAATACTTGTTATAATGTTTCTATGCAGCCACGGTGGCGCAGTGATCTAGGCGATGACTTCTGACCATTTATCCGAGATGGATCCGCGTTCGAATCCCGTGAGGAATGGGTGTTCGGATTGTCTTACGGCACTGGCTCTATTCCTTCCCTTGAACCAGTTGCCCTAAATTAGAGACGGGCGACTGAATGTAGCCCCCTGAGTTGTTCATGGTTGTCGTTAAACCCCCAATCCAAAAATGTTTCTATAAACCTTACAAATCGCAGGGTAGGCTAAAAATATGTTATTTCCCTTCCTTGAGATCTCGTCCTGTGAAGCTATATACTTTTCTCATTAACCAAATAGCTTCTACGTATGGGGTAGAGGATATCCTGCACCTCTATCCCTAATAAAAGGATAGAATCTGGATCTAATAAGGCCAGTTGCGTCGCAACGGGAGAACGAAAATTCTTTTGATATTGCAGAGCTGTGGTCATTCAGGGCCGAATTAACCAAGCACGTCAAATGGAATGGTGGCCGATAATTTCAAACACAAACACAAGCATTTAATGTATATTAGGACAAAGTCCCCTATAGTTTATTCTTCTACAATACGCTCACAGCATAAATATAGATATGCGAATTTGCCACCTTCTGGTAATCTATATCTAAAGAAATCACAAGTTGTATTGAATGAACTACAGATTAAAGGACTTAATAGAGGTGCTAAATATGCGTACCAAGAAAATATCCCAAAACCTGAAGTCTTACTGCAGCACCTTGAAGAGATTGTTTCAAACTTGCCCAAGGAACGTCAAAACCCACTGAGGTATAAGTTAGCAAGGACGATTAGCAATTCAAAAGATCATCCTCAACAACGAAATAGTATCAAATACGAACGCCAAGAACTGCTTAAATTAAACAAATGTGATGATATTCAGATGGTTCTGGCTGACAAATCCAAGCAACGTGTAACAGTTGATAGAAATGAATTTCATGAGAAGATGCTGCAAGCTATTGAAAAACTAAACACAGAAGTAATAAGAATGGAGCCCCCAGATACAATAATTAGAAAATTAGCAATGTTAAAAAATCATACTAAACTTCCATTGCAAGTCAAGAATAAGTCCTATCCTCCAGTAGGATCTTCCATACCCAGTATATTTGGAAATTTAAAAATTTAAAACACATAAAGCTGATTGCCTTATTCGGATTATTGTTAATAAAACTATTGCACATACCATAAATCTTGAAAAAGCTTTGTTTAGATATCTTAACCCCTTCTTTAAAACTCACGCATAAACAGTAAATAACTCTACAGAAGTCATTGAGAAAATTAAAAATATAGAGATTGGTGATTGTATAATGGTGAGCCTAGATGTCGTTGTATCATACCCGAACACTCCCACACGTGAAGCTATTAATCTTGTAAACAAAAAATTGATTGCAGTTTGAGTACCTGAGATTGAGGTTAACAGCATTATATCTGCACTCAACCTAATTACAGAAAACAATTATTTCAGATATAATCAAGTAATATACAGACAGAAATTTGGATCCCCTATAGGCTCTCCAATTTCGGGCATGTTGTCAGAAGTCGTACTACAGCACATTGAAAACAAAGTACTTCAACAAGGACAAGAATATTTGCCGATGATATTCCTGCGATATGTGGACGACATTCTTGTCATCTGGCAATATTCAGAAGATATCTTAATGAAGTTTATTGAAAAATATAACGAATACTACCCAACAATACAGGTTACTGTCGAGAAAGAAATTAATGGACAATTGCCCTTCCTTGACATTCTGCTTTGTAAACATCATGGACGTATTAACTATTCAGTATACAGGAAAGACACAGTAATTATACCAAATGATTCAATCCACCCTAAAAATTATAAAGAAGCTGCATTTCATTCATATATTAAAAGAGCTGTTTCCCATACGTCAAATAGAAATTTAGAACATTCAGAAATGAAATGGGTCGTAGAAACAGCCACAGCATTTGGATATGATAAAAGATATACTGTATTTAGAAGATGTATAGAAATTATAAAACCAATATTAACAGACCTAAGAGGGAAATTAACGTTGAGAACAGCACACAGTTTTGCGGGCGTTTACCTTATATACCACAGTTAAGCAGCATTTTAAAAATCAAATGAAATACACTGCCGGACAATTGCTAAGGACGGATGACAATAGCAACGATAACAACCATAAAATGGAAGGCAGGAAAATGTGGAAATTAGCATAAGTGCGGGATACAGTAAGACGTGATGTGCGTATGCAAATTTTGGATTGCCGAACTTGTTCGTAACGTCATAGCGCTGATAAGAGATATAAAGGAATAGACGCGTATTGACCGTTGTTGTTCAAACGCAAAGTTGAAAGGGAAAGAATCAATTGACGAACTTGCAATTTTCAGTATGTCTTCCCGACATTACCTAGATGATTTTACGCGTGGCCGTATTATTGGTAAGATTGAAGAAGGGCGAAAAATAACAGATGTTGCCAGGGAGTTCGACGTCAGCCACAGTGTTGTTTCAAGGCTTTGGAAATCATTTCAAACAAATGGAGACTGTAGCAAACGTCACGGGGGAGGTCGTGTTTGTAGTACGACACCTGCAAAAGATCGGTACATAGTGCTCAACAAAAAGACACCGGCGCAGCACAGCTAGTGAGGTAGCAAATCAGTTTATGGCTGCTACTGGCAAGCGGATCTCCCGAGAAACTGTCGCCAGACGTTTGCATGAAGGAGGATTATACGCCCACCGTCCTGTTGTGTGCATCCCATTGTCCAGACGTTACCGTACCGTCCGTTTGCAATGGTGCCATCAACATCGCAATTGGACTGATAACGACTGGTCTGCTGTCCCTCTTCTCAGATGAGAGTAGATACAGTCTATCGTTTGATTGTCGACGACAACTGATCTGGCGTGATAGTGGTACTGCATATTGTCCAGCAAACATACAGGAAAGGGACCGATATCCGACATGTAGTGTCATGGTATGGACTGGCATCATGATCAATGGCGGTACGTGCCTCTATGTGCTTCCAACTGGGACTATGACTGGCCAACGATACATTAATGATGTTCTGCTACCTCATGTTCGCATATTCCGTGGTGCTGTCGGTGATAGATTCATTTTCATGTACAACAACGCAACATGTCATCGAACAGTCGCTGTCCAGGAGTGTCTTGAGAGCGAGGATATTCAACGCCTCGTATGGCCAGTACGTTCTCCAGATCTGAATCCCATTGAAAATGTGTGGGATGCTTTGAGGAGGAGTCTTGCTAGTCGCCAATGCCCTCCAATAAACAAGGACACCTTTATCCGTGCACTGACAGAGGAATGGGATAAATTACCCCAACAGCTGCTTGATAATGTTGTGCAAAGCATGACACGACGTGTGGAATCTTGCATCGCCCTCCATGGTGGCCATATCCCGTATTGACATCTTACGCTGGAACGCCTGCGGACGGTAATTGCATTTTTTCACGTTTACGTATTCTGCACAAAATGGCCTGTTTGTCCCTTGAACACGTTCCAAAGCCTTCTGGATTTCAGAGCACAATAAATTGTCTTTCTTGTAATGTCCTGGCATTCTGACATTATTTTATTTCACTTGGCATCCAACCACACTTACTTTTTTATGCGCTATGTAGCCGTTTATGATCTGTCCTAAGCAATTGTCCAGCAGTGTAAAAGTGAATATAAGATTCGCCGACATTGTAATCGATAACAGCAAATTCCTTACCGCCGATTACAGTAATAACGCAAATATGCATAGAGCAGGTGTATACGGTATACCCACGAAGAATAACGATACCGGTAATATTGATAGCATATACATAGGTAGTACTAAAAGACAACTAAAAACAAGAATGGGAGAACACAAGAGAAATTGGGAAAAGGGTGAGCAACGAACGTCTCTTATTACATATTGCATTAATAATAATTATATCCCCGTGTGGGAAAATGCAAAAATATACACTACGCATAACACACATAAAAAGATTTTGTATTCTGAGTCTGTTGTAATAGAAAAAAACACAGGATTTAATTGAATGAACATGCACCACTTGAATTGGCGTTTGCCTGGCGATACATAATATCAAAAGAAAAAGAAACTGAAGAAAAGTACATAAAAACTAAATTTATTGAAAATGTCTTATCCAACAACAATGCTGCAACAATAGCAAATGTCGCAAATCACGTGATTAACCTACGCACGGATACAAGACCAATGAGCGATGAGTCGACTGGTGACAAGGAGGTAGTCAGTACAATAAAAGCATATGGATGTCTCTTACAACCGACCGCTGAAGATGGGCACAGTGTAGCCTGAAACATGTCCGGGCGAGCGAAGAAGGAATTGTTGACTTTTTAAATCTTTTAATCTTGATACTTCATAATAGCTTGACATAGAACAGCGAAATGTTTCAACTGCTGAAATTCTGGCTGCGTCGACGTAATCTAGTCTTAACAATAGTCTCGAAATTATTTTAACTCATCACCCCCTTCTTTTAGAATTGTGCTGTTGTTCATGTTTATGTTTAACTTTGAACGTGGAATACCTTTAATGATGTGGTACAACAGTGGACACCGGACAAGTAGCAGAGGGACTGAAGCTGGAGTAAGGTGAGCGCAATATGTGTTGCTCCATATTCCTCATTGCTGATTTTTATATCTCACTGGATATAACCTATACCAGCTTTCAACATTTAAATGTAAATATATTGAAATTGTAGAAATATTCTTAGGTTCAGATATAAATATTCCATTATCATTGAAGTCAATTTGTCTTTTCTGAGCTCATATACTACAACGTGTGTAACAGTACTATAGAGGACTTTGTCCTAATATACATTGCCTATCTCCCACGTATTTTATTGTTCAAATATATGTATGTATAGACTGCACTTCTACAAAGACAAGCATTTAATTTAGCTATTTAACCTAATAAATTCACAAGGATGACTATTGAGTAAAAATAAAAGATACGGACTGGATTTTTTGCTATTTACATATGATCCCCTAAACACCAGCTACTGAAAAATTGCATGCAAATAAAAGTTCCTATTAGAGCCATCCTATCGACTAGTTCAAGCTGAGAAGTTTCTACCGGCAGAGTAAATGAATAGATAGGATTGCTTTACTTACTGCTCTGGAGAATTGATATATCCATAGGAATTGTCGATTTTACGTGAACTAATAACTCGACGAATCACTAACGGACTGTTCACCTACCCGGCTCAGATAACTCGACAAGTGGTAACAGACACATCGACACATGGCTTGAGCAGGTAAAAATTCTCACACATGATCCATCCATTACCCAGGTAAAGAAGTTCCAGGCAACAGCCCGAACGCTGTCCTTCTGACAGAGGGGCACATCATAAAATCCCTAGCTGTCCTTCGATACAGGAATGCATCTTGAAATTCCTAGTTACGGGAAGACCTCTTATTTTTGCTCGTCTCAGGCCAACAATGTCTCCATTATTTTTCTGGCTTTTCACTATTCGTAGGCCCCGGTTTTCCTGAGTTCCTTTTCTTTCAAGGAATAGCGTGGCCCCTTTTGCACGTCAGCTCGCTGCTACGGTACCCAGCACAACAGTCTAACTTTCCTTTGTCTTGTTCCTTGCTGACGCGATCACGAACAGACATCTTGGCTTCCGCATTACGGTTCTATTTTGACTGACTTCTAAATTCCTTTCTCTGACCCAGGCATTCTAATTGCGTTGTTTTTGTCCGAGACTGCTCTGAACCAACTTCTCTCCGCGTTCTTGGGGAGAAGTAACAGGGCGTTTGTTGGAATCTTCGACTCGTTATCTCTGCTCAAATTCTCTCTTTTAGAATCTTCCCCAAAATGCCTTATTCTTTCATTTCTAATGTCCAACTTCCTGCTTGTTATACAGCTGTATCTTATGAAAGGTTAAGACCGTGATTTGTTTTATGATAAAATAGGCATGGAAAGTCATATGTATGTCCATAAATACAATGCTGTTAGAAACGTTTATCTCACCGCATGAAATTGTTTTTTCAGCTTAATCAGTAAATCAAATCTTCTGATATCTAGATTACACAGCAGTGCTTATGAAACTTATTATCACAGTATCGTCAGCTCTGCTTGTTTTCTAATTAACTGGTGGTAACACAGGTGCTCATTTATTCATTCCTAACATGTCATGTTCCAGAGAACATACTTCATATCAAAGAAGTCCATGTCCATAATCAAAGCAAAATTCATATTTCCCATCTACACAGACAGTATATTCTCAGTCTAATAATTCCTAAAATAGCATAATTAGAAAAATAAAAAAACACAGGGGTTGCAAAGCTTGATGAAAGGTGCTTAATGCACTCGACTTTAACATCCAGAGTTCTTCGGTCCACGAAAGCATGGCAGATTGGAGACACGACTTATCTTCCTCAGCCCTAAGAATTATTAATCGCAAAGAAAAGTGATACAATCAAGGTTTGCCAGAATTCGTCCAGTGGTCAATCAGAAAGCGATAACGAAGACTCATGTAAATATTTGCTTTAGCAATAGGAATCTTTAGGAAACTTCCAAAAGATAATAAGTGCACCAATAATAACTAAAGAGACAGCAAGGTCATATAATTCGTGAGAATGGTGTGTATCAAAATATTTAATCCTGCCAAGCTTTCTCTCTCTTTCTCTCTCTCTTTCCAACGGAGGCTACCTCCGGGCAATAATGTTGGAAGGCGAACTTCCAACATTATTTGCCCGGAGGTAGCAGTATCAATAGGGATCTTTAAGAATATATGATCTTGTTGTCTCCTTAGTTATTATTGGTGAACCTATTATTTTTTGGAAGTTTTCTAAATATCCCTATTGAGACTGCTACCTCCGAGCAAATAATGTTGGAAGTTCGCCTTGATAAAGCCTCCCGTTGGAAGTCGAAAGCTTGGCAGGATTAAATATTTTGATATACACCATTCTCACGGATTATATGACCTTGTTGTCTCCTTAGTTACTTGCTTTAGCGTTTCAAACTATTATAAAGAACTATAAAATACATGGCACGCATTTCAGAAACGTACTAATGCTGAAATTACACTAAAGTAGCAGGGCATTAGGAACACTTAATAGCAATCAAGCACGTGCCATCTTTACTTACATACGCGACTATAACGTTGAGATGGCTTTTGAAACAGCTCACTAAAACATTTTCAGACATGTACGAAGTGGAAATATGGGGAAGAGTCGTTATTTAAGGGACTTTGAAAGAGGCAAGATACTGGCTGCTAGGCGGGCAAGTACAACCATATCACAAACAGCAAGTCTTCTCGGCTGTGCAAGAGCAACTGCATCGAGAATGTACAATGAGTGATGCACAAACAACAAAACAAGCAGTCAGCGGTCTTCCTGTGGGAGTGGTCGATGTTCGAAGGCAACGGGGGTTGGAGAAGATTGTACGAGGTAACAGACCAACTCCAGTGCGCCATGTAACCGCGCAGTACAACAGCGGTATCGAGAGGAGAATTTCAGCATACACAGCCCACGTCACATTGACACGAATGGACGCTTTCGTGAACCAACTTGTTTTTTCAAAAGTGCATTTAAGACTTTGAAAGAGGCCGGATAATGAGGGTTAGGCGAGCTGGTGCAAGCATCTCACTAACGTCAAACTTTCTGGGAACAACTGCACTGGGTTTATAAAATGAGTCGTGCACAAACAACAAAACATTCAGTCAGCGGTCTTACTGCGGGAGTGGTCGATGTTCGAGGGCAACGGAGGCTGTGGATGATTGTAACGGGTAACAGACGAACTCTAGTGCGCCATGTAACCGCGCATTACAACAGCGGTATCGAGAGGAGAATTTTAGAATACACAAGCAGCCGCACATTGTCGTGAGTGGGATATAATAACAGACTTCCTTTTCATATATTACTTGTCTCATCTAAAAGCCGATGAATTCATCTGCAATGGGCAAGGGAACACTAAAACTGGACACCTGGGGACTGGAAAAAGGTCGCCTGGTACGTTGAATCAGGATTTAAGTTAATCCGGTGGGTGAGTCAGAATATAGCGTCATCAGCACCAGTCGATATATTCAGTTGCATAGCGTTAATTGTTTAACCTGCTAGAGCGGTCTTGCGGTCTGATTTCGTGCCAGACACTAGGTTACTTATTACCTTAGGAAAAGCATTTGAAGGCCAGAAGGTATCTTAACATTACTGCGTACCAGGCACACTCATACATATGAACAGTATTTTTTGATGGAGAGGGTTTCTTCCAGAAAGATACACAGTGCGGCAATTGCACGCGAGTCGGGAAGGTATGGTTTTTGATGAGTCATTTTTCAGGTATTCTGTGGCAACAGCCTTTGTATGAGAATTGCGCAGATGATTATTTACTCCGTATATGACGTCATTCGGTGGAAGAACATTGTCACCCCTCTGTCATGGAGCAGAGAGCAAATATCCGCTTCTGCTTGAAAATCGGTCAAACTGCATCTCAGACAGTTGAATAGCTACGTAATGGGCATGGAGCTAGTTGCCTATTTCGTGCACAAATATTCCGATGGTATGCACGTCCCAAGGATGGCCGGGAGGATTTGTAAAATGACGAAAGGCCGGAACTCTCGATTTTAGTGCGCACGTCTGAACTCGTTGAGAGAGTTTGTGAAAAGATAAAAATTGATCGTTGTGTGACCTTGAGGATGATGGATCAAATCAGATCATATGTAGAGGATTTTAGGAAGGGAGTGTCTGACCCTAGATCTTAAACAACCCTCAGAAATAGGAACCTAGGAGATTCGGTCTAGAGTGTCCGATAGGAAAGTGACACGGAAGCGAGTTAGTAAGGGGGAGGAATACGCCTTTATTTATTACCGGGGGGCCAGTACCCGGGACCCGACGGCTTAACGTACCCATCCGACAAATGGCGGATATTTAGTGGTTCGAGCGTTCGTACCTGCCCGGAATCGAACCTGAGGTTTCTCCGTGGCAGTCACGAACGCTGACCAATAAGCCATTTGAGGATGCTAGAATGTGAGCTCGGTGTTAATAAGAAGACGATTCGTCGAATTTTAGTGCAAGATTTGGGGGGAAAAGAAGTTTGTGTGCTCGTTTTGTTCCACATGCTTTCTCGGACGACCGAAACACGCACGAGTGGAGTACGCAAAATACATCCTAGAGACTGCAGAAACAATGCAAAATTTTCTCCAAAGCATTGCGGCAGGTGACGAGACATGGATATTGTTATGATCCTGAAACAAAGAGAGTGTTCACTGGAATTCGCTACAGTCACACAAAGGAAAGAAGATCAGGTTACAGAAGTCCAAAATCAGGAGAATGCTTGTGGGCTTTTACGACAGCAAGGGAATTCTGCAACACGAGTTCATTACTAAAGGTACAACTGTTAACCGCAATGCTTACACATCCATTTTGGAACGATTGTGGAAGAGGATTCCAAGGTAGCACAGCTTTGCAATTTAACGTAGGCACAACACTGAACCAGCGTCTTCTATTCTTAAAATACGATGGCTCGGTGTTGAGCCAACGTTAAATTGAAAGGCTGTACCACCTGGGTTGTTCGTGTCAGGTGTGTGTACAAAAGTTGGAAGTGGTTCCTTCTCTACGACAACACACCCGCAAACAGAGTAGTCAGAGAATAGCAATTTCTGGCACGAAAACAAATGTGTGCACTCAACCTCAACCATCCCCCTATTCTCCAGACTTGTTACCGTACATCTATTTTCTATTCCCTAAATTAACGCTGCCTTTAAAAGGAAACTGTTTTCATCACATTGAAGACATAAAATGAACTGTGACATCAGCTGTTCACTCCATACCAAAAGATGATGTCTGCAAGTCCTTCCTTTCCTTATATTTAATATTGTTCTCAATATTAGGTACTTCAGATCGTGCTATATCTTGTAGTAACGCATGAGGAATGTACTTCGAATAAAATATATTCCCTTAAGTTTTCCTGCTTTTCCGTTTCTTTTCAATTCAGTGTCATTCCTTAATTGGCGCACTATGTAATGTCATGTCACAAGGCTCGGATAGTTATACATTGTTTCCAGAAGCACTACAGTGACTTCAAAGTACTAAAATTGCTTCCCCGTTCCCCTGAACTTGACTCAATTGAACACCTGCGGAATGAGATTAACACCTGCGGAATGAGATTAACAAATATTCTCTTCCAGAGAACATTCGGCAATTGAAAGGCTGCATTACATCCTCTTGGCTGAAGATACCTGAAGAACGATGACAGCACCTCGTTGAATCCCTGCCATGTCTAATCAGGGCTGTTTCCAAGGCCAAATGCAGCTCAACACGTTATTATATAGGTGTTCTCAATACTTTGGTACTTCAATGTATGTCAAAGAGAAAAACATTCCGTTAGAAAGGAATTCATTGAAGTATTTTTACGTCATTTTAAATTCAAAATGTTAACATAGCCCAAAAACATTTTATGAAAAATAACTACAATCAAATTTCATGCAACATTAGAAACATTTGGAGACACATCAAGCAAAATGTACAGTATTCCTGGAGGAGGAAATTTACGAGAACAAAAGTAATCCTCACAAAGAGGTAACAACAACCCTGACAGTAAAAGCAATAACTTCAGAAGCTCGTAAAAGTAAGACACGTGACACATTTAAAGCATTTCAAAACCCGGATATGAGGTGACCGAAGTCAGCTTCTTCTAAACACAAAAAGGTATCAATATTTATCTTTCAGCTAACAAAAAACGCCGGTGTAAATACTCAAAGGGTAAAGACATGGTATATAGACACAATCCTGCGCTGCAAAAATTGCCTCAAAATATTTCAGCTTCGGTTTCTTTTGTAATTGGGTGCTTTCATGCATTTTAGCATGAGAGAGATTTCAAGTGCTCTTCAGAGGAACAATTGTTAGAAAATTTTTGTTTTGGGAGTTAATAGAATACAGCTTAATATTTATATATGAAGGTAATATGCACGTTTTGCTATCGTAATAAGGTTAACCAGAAGGCGATGTAGGTTTTATGTGTGAGCTACCCGTATTGGCAAATTTTAAATGCCTGGGGAAATTCAAAAATGCTTTTCGTCCTTTGACAAATACTTGTTTTTTAAACAACTCCTTGCCATACAAGTTGAATTTGGAGAAGAATGAGATGAATGAGATGTGGTTTTTTACCGTAAGGATTTATATATTGGAATATGTGAACACACAGGAAGTAAGAGTGATACATGGGCTACATACCCGCTACACATAGTCGCCTTGTCGGTTCAAGCAAGTGTCCCAGCGCGGCACGAGATTGTGGATACAATGAGCGAAGAACGTCCGTGGTTGGCTGTTAAACCAGTCTTAAACGGCGTCCCGGACATCTGCGTCGTTAGCGAACCAGCGTCCCTTGAGAGTTTTTTTTTTCAGTGGCCCAAAGATGTGGTAGTCGCAGGGCGAGAGATCGGGGTTATAGGGGAGATGGTCTAGGACCTCCCAGCGCAAGCTCCGCAGCAAATCTTGGCACACTGTCGCCACATGCCGGAGTGCGTTGTCGTGCAGCAGAATACCCCCATTTGACAACATACCGGGTCGCTTACGCTTGATGGCCGTTTTGAGGTTGCGTAACGTATTGCAGTATGTGGTTGCGTTGACTGCACTGGCTGCGTCCAGCCAATCCAACAGCAATGGGCCATTCTCATTAAAGAAAACCGTGAGCATCACTTTTCCAGCTCTTAAGGAGGACTGAACTTTTTTTGCGCGTGCAGAGTTGGGATTCCGCCATTCCATAGTATTCCATTTTGTGGCCGGATCGAAGTGGTGGCACCAAGTTTCATCTGCAGCCACAATCTTGGAAAGAAACTGTCCCCCCTCTGCGTGGTAACGATACTGATGCTCCAGGCAAGCACCCATTCGCCGAGTCTTCTGCTCTTCCTGGAGATGCTTGGGGACCCATTGCGCGCAAACCCTGCTGCATCCCAATCGGCGATGAAGAATGGTGTGAGCAGTATCTTACTCACGGACGATGTTGCCGCAAGCTCGCAGGCAGTGATTCGGCGATTCTCCTTCACAAGGTTGTCCACGCCAGCAATGGATTCCATGGTGATGGCCTCGTGTGCTTGCCCAGGTCTCAGCATGTATTCCGTGCTCTCACGTCCGCTACGAAATTCACTACAATAGCGGAACACTGTAAACCGTGACTGACACCCATTCTCATACATATCCTTCATGCGACGATAAATTTCGGCTCCACGAACACTTTCTGCCGTCAAAAACTGCATAACTCCCCGCTGAGCCTGTTTGGACGAATCCATGTCTCGACCCTACGTAGTCAACTTGCCTCTGCACGTCCAAACAGAACACTGGCACGTGTCGCAGATAATAGCGTGCTTCCTGATATGACATGCCATCTACCGGCGCAAATGCAGGGCTCTGTGTAATTATACAACGACGCAGTCTCACTTTCATTTGGGCGACCCTAAATTACCGCTAAAAATCGGCTGCGAGGAACATTTAACATTCTTCCAGAGGGCAAAGTTAAAGGCTCATAACCATCTGGATTTCACAAAATAAGCCGTAGCAATATAAAGGAAGCACGAATTAAAAGCGAATGAGCTTCACTAGGTTATTTAAATGTAGTATGCACTGAAATGACGAAAATAATTTTGAAGAGAACTTTTGGTGAGAGCAAAAAATACGTGAGGGATACACTGGATCAAACATTGTCTGGAACACTCTTGAACTCGTTAGCAGACTGCGACTATGAACTTTTTTCTTTTGTTTCGGGGTTTAACGACAACCATGAGCAATTCTAAGTTAGCTTGCTTTCAAGGCACTGAGACAGAAGCAGTATGCGGACGAGCACTGTCCTGTTGGAAAATCAAAACGGAGTGAGCGTCCAGAAAAGGTAGGGCCACTGGTTGCAGGACCTCATTAACGTAACCTTGGGCTGTCAAAGTGCATGTAATGAACACCAAAGGTGATCTGGCATCGTAGGCAATTGCACCCCACACCATGACACCAGACCTTTTGGACGTGTTACGCTCGGCAACAAACTGTTCATCTTGGTGCTGACCACGGTTCCTCCACACACGGATTCGTTGGTCGTCTCCTCCAAAACAAAAGCGGTACCCGTCACTGAGGATCACCCGCTGCTGTTCTGCGTGGCTTAATGACAGTCAGGTCGACACCATTGCAATCTTTGGTGACGATGCAATGGTATTAAGGGAAGTCGTCGTAACGGTCTGCGTGCGTGTAGTCCTACGTCGGGCAGCCGTCTGCCAATGGTGCTGGCACTAATCGGACGATGCATGGACTGCTCGCTGAATATTCGCAATCGTGGCTGTTGAGTCACTCCTCGCTTGTCGGACATCCCGTTGGTCCTTTCTCTCCGTGGTTCGTCTAGGCCCCCCAGTCTCCTCCTGTCCCTTCTGCATGCCTTGTTCTATTCGCTGCCGCCAACAGCGTGCTATGGTGATATCCGCACAACCGCTATGGAGCGCAATACGGCGATAAGACCATCCCGCTTCCAGGAGCCCGACAGCGTCGTCCCTCTCGGACTCCTCCAACTGCTCGAATTGCTTCCAAACTTTTCTCTGAAGCATACTTCACTTGCAAAGAGTGTAACCAACAAAACAACACGAGTCAGAATGACAAGCGTGTGTAACGGGACGACCTTATATGGCCGGTCAGGCACAACGCTACGACCCCACCTTGCTTGCGTCACATGCGCGGCCCAACGTGATACTTGAATCATTTTCATGTCTCACGATGTCAAACCTACCCACCAAGTTTCATTCCTGTCGGTTATTTTCTTCTGGGTGCAACTAATTTTTTGACGATGAGTGTAGCAAACAGCCCATTTCATTGTGCCTTCTCGTTTTTGTAATCCATCACTCATGTTGATTATGCTTAACGTTTGGACACCAGTGTACTTTTAAACAAATTAGGTTTCTGTTTCGAATTAGATTAGCTTTCCAAATCCCGTAAGAATCTCAAGTCAATCCGACCGTGATGTTTAGTTCTCATGTATAGCGTGTTGTGTGTGTGTGTGTGTGTGTGTGTGTGTGTGTGTGTGTATGTGCGTGTGTGTGTATGTGTGTGCGTGTGCGTGTGTGTAGAATGAAGCCTTACATCACTTAGTTCCCCACAGAAGAGATCAGTATGACTCACTAACAAACGTCGACTCACTAACTTTTTTTAATCCTTTTCCTATAATCGTGAAATGTCAGCTCTGAGGATATTTAACAGTTGTGATTTCAGAAGCTCTTGGCACTCTTGTTAAATACGGAATACAAATATCTATTCCGGTCGCATGAAACTAGATTTCCCTATCAGGCAGAGTTTTTTTTTTTTTTTGAAAATTGCAATTTTCAGCAGCTTAAACCAAGATAAAACTACTTTATTTCAATTCCTCCTTTTCAAATACTGGTTATCTATTAAGTACTGTGCTTTTCATTAAAATCCGCGAGACAAAATTTCTGAACTAAATGGAATAAAAGTTTTGGATTCAGACAGGATCAAATGTGTGATATTGAAGTAGGAACAGAGCAAAAAAGCAAAATAGTCAAAGGAAGATTTAGCTGCATAAATTTTTCCGTATCAGAAAAGTTCTCAGATTTTCATTAAAGCAATATCTACCTTACGTAAACTTTTAGCAAGGAAATCTGGCAATGAATGTTCCGACAAGGGATGTGTCTATTATCAAGACTCCAAGTATCTGTCGATTTCACACTGAGATCACACGTTTCCCTTGCAGTCCAATTAAATATGCGCTTCAGCAAACATTCGTTTTACCGTGCATAGGTTTCAAAAAAGTGGAAAGCAAGAAGCGGTGTCTCTAATTTTAAAATTTCTACCTTGCGTGCCTAGTGCGAATGCTGAAGTACCCGCAAAACCCTTCTGTAAGTATTAAATATTTTCAAAAAAAAGAAAATTCATGGAAATCGGTATAGCAGAAGAAGGAAAAGATGATTCCTCAACTCACAAGAACTCCCATTTGTTACAGGGCTGCTTCGAAATATTCTATTTCACTTTTTATAATGAGATTAAATCGATTCAAGCGTCACAAGTTTAAGGGCGAACTTAAATTTTAGGACTACATTTTTTTTTCAAGGATCAAGCTTTTATGTTCAGTTTGGTGAAAACATGCAGCAAAATGAGAATTATTTGTGAAGGGAACTAATGGGAGGGTCCACTGGTTACAACACAAATAAAGTGCTTTCAAAGGCCAAATAAGCACGTGTTACTGTTCACCAGGAACGTTCTGTTCCTTTTGCGTTCATACAAGAGTAACTAAGTTGTCATTTCCATCATCCACAATTATTTTTTACATATAAATGCATGGTTCTGACGTATACTCTATGTTAACTTTCCTTTTTGGCTCCTATTATCTATGTAAATTTTGGTTTATTCTTCTTAAACAGTTTCAGACTTAAGACTTATCTCTCGCGATCAATGTTTTGTGGCAACTTGAATTGAAGTCAAGAGTAGAATTGCGTATGTATTCAACAGAGATAAAAATTATGTTTATAATTGTATGAGGTAGACCTTCGTCAGATGCTTTCTGCTGACTTGCGCCAGAGTGTTGTTTCCTGTCAGATGTAAAGTATTCTGTTGTCTTTCGTTAGACATACTGACTAGCTCAGTTTAGATGTATTAACTCTTTTGTAAGTTGTTTTAATTTTCTCGTTAGATATTTTGAGTCTCTCGTTAAAAGGATCGTCCTTGTTATAAGTTGATTAGATTATTATGTTGCTTTGCGAGTCATCCATTAAATTGTTATCAAGTTAGTCATCCTTGAAGAGTGTTATACGCCTACGAGTAATCTACTGTATTCAACGTATTAGAGAATCTGTGGTATCCATATGTATAAGTATGGGATGATTCGATACTGTGCACTAATATTTAGAGTGCCTAGATTTGTAATAAATAAACAGCCGAATTTTCGTCAGTAAAATACTTGTCTTTCACCTGGCCGTTAAAGCCCTAAGTGTTTAATTAAGTGATATTTGTGTAGTATAACTTAGCCATCAGGAGCACGACATAATGCTACGGAAAGATTCAGTAAAGTAGCATATATATCCACGTAATGCTAATGTTCTGATGAAACACTGACTTTTCACATATTACTAAACACCAGAGAATATTACATGGTCCAAAGGAAGACAAACTGGTTGAGTATAATTTCAGAGAAACCCAGTTCTTTGTTTCCACGTGCTATGCGAAATAACTTTTCGGTAGGAAATGGTTGCCTTATATACTGCCCGTCCATTAATGTCCGGGCACCTGCATATAATTTTATATTGTGTGATGAAACCTTTGACCCTTAGGACGTAGTATTCATGAAACACGATCCACCAAGATTTTGTAAATGTCCGCTGACATGTTCCGCCATTCGGCCTTCAAAGCAGTGAGCGGTTAAGTTTTGTACACTATCTACCAACAAGTAATTGGACACCCCTGCAATCGACTATATCTGCGGTCCTGACACACGTCACGGCCGCCGCCGTTAAATATCGTGTGGGAAACAAAAACGCAACCAGTCGCATGCAAGATGCCATGCAGTTCGGAGCTCTCTGATTTCGAGAAAGGTGTAATCGTCGGCTATCACAGAAATGGCCGATCCATACGTGGCATATCCAGCAAGTTGAAGTACCCAAAATCGACAGTGGCCTACGTGATTGGCAAGTGGAAGATGAGAGATGACGGTCGGAATGTGCACCGACCCGGTAGAGCCACAAAACTGAGAGTTAGAGACCGACGGGTGCTGGCCAGAGAAATTCGAAAGAACCGCACCAAATCGATGGGCCACATTCGCGAGGAGTTTCAACACGCATCCGGGAGTGTTCTTTCGACGAATACCATCCGTAAGGAAGCCCATGTGCTCGGTTATCATGGACGGGCTGCCGCCCACAAACCTTTGATCACCAAGTCCAATAGCGCTGCTCGGCTAACGTGGTGCAAAGAACGTCGACAGTGGACAGTTGAACAGTGGAAACAGGCTCTCTGGAGCGACGAATCAAGTTTCGCCCTCTACCATTCGGATGGCAGGGTCTGGGTGTGGGGTCTGCCTGGAGAACGCCTCCTGCCGGAATGTATTGTGCCAACTGTGAAGTTCGGCGGCGGTAGAATTATGCTATGGGGGTGTTTCTCCTGGTGGGGCACGGGACCCTTGGTCGCAATTCCTGGTAGACTGAACGCCGAGACCTACTACACCATTTTGGATGACCATGCGCTTCCTACGTTGTGGCAGTTTTACGGAGTGGTCCCATGTTACTTTCAGGATGACAATGCCACCTGTCATGTTGCGAGGTCCACCATGGCTTGGTATGGTGACAATGGGGTTAATCGAATGGACTGACCTGCGCAGATCTCGGACCTTAACCCTATCGAGCACCTCTGGGACAAGTTTTAGCGTCGACTTAAGGGGTGCCCCCACCGTCTGAAATCGGTGAAGGAACTGACCTGTCTTCTCCAAGCCGAGTGGAAGAATATGCCGCTAACCGTCGTACAACGCCTGGTTGAGAGTATGCCCCAGAGGGTCGCAGCTGTAATCGCCGCTCGTGGAGAATCCACCAACTATTGAAGGTGAATAAACTTCGTTTTTCTTTGCTATCACAGGTGTCCAATTACTTGTTGGTAGATAGTGTATATTGGGATATCTCTTCTTTCACGCTCTCAATGATACATTTTGTTTCAGAGATTCTCTGTAGGGTTCAGGTCAGGAATCTGGGCTTACTAGTCTAGCTTTTCGTCGACCATGTCCTCAAACCAATACGAAACAACGCGTGCAGTATGATATCGTGCGTTGTCCTGCTGATAAAGGTATGGACCTACAGTACCTCAAAGTACTGCCATAACGTTGGTAGTGCATAATTGCATAGGTCATCTAGGTAGGGCTCGGAATTCTTGGTTTTATCCATCTCGGCTATTGGTCCCAATCCAAACTACGAACAACAGCTCCATGTCATCACGCAGTATCCACCAAACTTCATTGTCGGGATGATACAGTCCGAAAGGTACCTTTCTTCTGTTCTGGCATCTACCACATCCAGGAACGGTCATCAGACTGGTAGACTATGTACCGTGACTCGTCATTCCAAAGCACAGTTTTCCATAGGTCTATACAGTCTCAGATCGTAGTCAATCATACCACGTTAATTGGTGTGTGGCATTAATCGAAATGATCTGCTGCTCGTTCATAGGTGCTCGACTGTGATGAACAGCGTCTTGCGCATTGACCTGGTGCTAACATCATTCCAATGGTATCCCATGGGGTTTGAGTGATTTGAGACAATGTATATTTGCGGACCATCCTTTACCGAGATCTCCTGTGGCATTCTTTTAGTTTCGAGGATTAACCAGGGCGTTTCGTGACAGATTCATCCCCAGTCAGCTTACATTTTAATCTCACATCCCCAACCGTCGACCTAGGGATTTTTAGTGTTGCTGAAATATCACGCGCGGAGCGATTGCGTATATGCCACCCTATTACCAATCCTCGCTGGAGATCAATTAACACTGTCGATCGAGCATTTTGCATTCATTGCCGTGGTAGTATCTCATTGTAGAGCTACGAGCATATTTATATTTGGATCAGGGACGTGGTGCTTGCTTAATACCTAATTCATTATCAATGGACGGGTGTCCGGATGATAATCGTATGCAGTGTATTCTGGTCTAAATATTTCTTTTCAACTTATCATGGAGCTTTCAGTACATCTGTTTCTCAAAATTTAAGATTTCTTTATCAATTTGATACAGGAGGGAATACGAGAATAAGTCTCTCTACGAGAAGGACTGCTCGACTAGCGTAATCTGTTTTTTCCTTTTTTTTTTTTTTTTTTTTTTTGATTGGAGGTTTAACGACCACCGTGAGCAACTCAATGGGCTATAAGCAGCCGCCCGTCCCTAATTTAGGGTCACTGGTTCCAGGGAAGGGAGAGAGCCAGTGCCGTAAGACAAACACAACATCCATGCCTCACCGGGATTCGAACCCGGACCCCTTACGGACGAATGATCAGAGGCCATCGCTTAGACCACTGCGCCACCGGGGCGGCTGTAATCTTACTGTTTTTCAGTCGCTTTGAAAGGTTTTTTCTACGGGATGTAACGGTATGGAAAACAGAAATCTGAAGATGAGGATGCGATTCCCAAACCAGGATGATTCAATTTTATTAAAGAATTTGCCACAAGAATGAAAAATGAATTGTGGCATTTGTATGCCGAAAAATAACTACCATGGGTTATTATCCCTCACAAATGAAATGATGAATCTGATCTTTCCAAAAACTTTCCTCTTCATACTGTGCACTCATTAGTTCTCTCATGTCCCTTTCATATACACGGAACGTAAGCAATCTATGCTTGATTTGCAGATAATATCTTAAAATGCGGAAGTATTAAGAAAGCTGTTAATGCTTGCCTCCCAGCCTTCAGTTTTACATCATATTACCATAGCCTTATAATTACCCAACACTCATTTTGCGTCTTGATAGAGAATCGTGCTTATAGTTGTAACATGTATAATCTACTTTAACTTTCTGTTTTTATGTAAAATTTGTTTATCTCTCGATTACTTTCCGTGCTTAACGTCATATCTGAACTTCCGAAAATTTTCTATTAATGTGGCCGTGCTGACAGCGAGTCAGAGATAATACAAGACAAATAAAAGCACGAGTCACTGTGCGCGGTGTGTAATAAAGATAGATGGTAACATTCTTATCAGTGTTACTTACTCACTTTATGGTTAAAAAAGACATTACAAAATTCCGTTTATTACAAATTGTAATTAGTACTTATTAATCAGCACTAATAGCTATTAACGTCAGTGTTTGTTATTTAATCTGGGTGTTTTTTTTTTTTGATTTGAGGTTTAACGACCACCGTGAGCAACTCAATGGGCTATAAGCAGTCGCCCGTCCCTAATTTAGAGTCACTGGTTCCAGGGAAGGGAAAGAGCCAGTGCCGTAAGACAAACACAACATACATGCCTCACCGGGATTCGAACCCGGACCCCTTACGGACGAATGATCAGAGGCCAACGCCTTTTAATCTGGGTGTTGCGAAGCATAGTCGCCGACTATAGGAAGCAAGGTGAATCTTGCCCCCGTAATAATTTTACTAAGGGGGCAGTGCACACCCAGTATTTTTGGTCCTGTTTAATTAAATAATCGTTTTGACCTCATAAAGCGGACCAAGCTCCACCTTATGAGGCCAAAGCATTTATTTCCGAAAAATTTATAAATAACAAAATAAGTAAACTTTTTTCCCATATATAAAGCATTGCTTATTTGATAAGAAATTTGATTGTCAGCTCCGTATTTTGTTCGACATGTTCTCGTGATGTTTAAAACAATTATGAAAAATAAAATAAATCAAAATACAGAAACGTTATAATCTCTAGCGGCTATTATGTATCTATTTATTTTTTGCGCTTCTTGTTCTTCGTTTGAGTAACAGTGCGAATTTTTGATAAACGTTTGGAAACAAAATCTCTCGGGATATTTTCATAAAATCGCAGGCTGAGTTTCATTTTCAAAAATATTAATATTCAGCAAAAGAATATTTCTACTTCCTTGTTCATTTGCTCATGAGCAACTACAATTGCGTTTCAAAATATACGTCGAATCTCCTAGTTCATCATTTTGCTCGTCCCCCCTACCTTTTAATTTTTATATTTTTCCTGACAAAGGAACAGACGTGTTCCTTCCTCCCACGTCTTATCTCTTAACGTCTGCACCCTCAATAATTTGGTGAAGTCGGCGGCCCCTGTTGCCAAGTCTACATCATTCTGTAAATTGGTGTTAGCAAAATCCACGTCGTGTCTAATAAGTGGTTCTATCATTGTATGTTCTAGAGTGTACTTCTTCAAGAAAAGAAATAAACTAGAAGTTGTCCATCTACTCATGGACCGTTAGGAAAAAGTATTTAAATCTGAAGTTTGGTTTAAGCTTTCTGGTATTCAGTAATTTGATTTGAAACAGCACACGTGCTGTTTCAAATCAAATTACTGAATACCAGAACTGTTTACTGTTTCCACGAGGAAACTGGACAATTACAGGAGAAAAGTTTTCTCTTAATATTGCAACATTGAACTGCTCGAATAAAAGAAAACAAACAATGTATTTAGCACCCACTTTTCTCAAATAAAATTGTCATTTAAGAATTTTTGTCAATATGGATGCTAGCAATACCGTTTTAGCACGATTTATTAAAAGATGAAAATTATGTACAGGTTAAACACACACACACACACACACACACACACACGGAATTTTTATGTTCACTTATGTTTTGTTCTTCAAAGAAGAAAAGAAGGCATGCATATATTCTATCCGCAATGCTAAACCCAACTCTTAGGAAGGCCAATCCAAGTTTCTTGAAATGTGTCTTTGGATATGCCGTTAGGTGAAACCGGTGAACCGTCAACATTTAAAACAAGGTGTTTTGGTATGTGATGTATCAAGAAAATCGTAGCGTCCGTTATTCCTTAGAAAATACACCCTGATGGGAACTATTCCTTTTCAGACTTGGACATCAGGATCCTCACGGGACTTGGAGATGCTGCACGTAGTCTAAAGTGAGGCATAAATTTGCTAATGACGCCGTCCTAGCGCGGCATTACGAATATGATATGACTAGTGTCGAAATGGATCATCCAATGGCCAAGAAGTAGTCGATCCCCAGCATGTAGCATCTGCACCAAAAAAGAAAAACGCTTACGATTTCCGTAGTACAACTGCAACAGCAGTGTTGCTACCCCATGCAACTGTGAGAAAACTAATTGCTACAAGCGACAATAGTTCCGATGATGATGCTCACGCATAAAAATGGTTTCAAATTGCTTTTTGTTTGCGAGATACTTGCCCACTATTCACTTCTGACTCCTGATCAATGTAGTACATATCTCCAATGGTCTCAGGCCAGAGCACACTGGTACCTTCGGCAAGGTCCAGGCTTCCTGTTTAGTCATGAATCTAGGTTTGTTACAGAATGACATAACGCTAGACACCGTTTTCATCGACATACGTTTCCTCCAGAGAGTCATGTGGTTCAGAGATAAAAATGGGTCACGGGTCATTGAACCCGAAAGTCACCGAGTTCATATTTCTTTCGGGTAAACCAAGAATAATAGTTTTGGAATCGCACGGGAAAAATCCCTCCATTTTTATTTTTTTATTTATTAGTTTGAAACTTTGCTTATACCTCATAATGTTGGCTAACCACAACATGGCTTTTCCAAATTTTGCTAAAAAAGCTCGCACAATACACATAACTTAACAACTAAAGAAGATAAAGACTCACGACTTGCATAAATGGGTCTTTCACAAAAAACTGAATGAAACTTTGATTTTTGTATATTTCTTATTTTAAATAAGGGACACATTTGCGTTTTCTTCGGGAAAAATGTCCCACTGTGCACCAACGTTCCGAAATTCCAAAACTTCATGTCTACTGATCTGTCACGAATACAAAATTAAAACTTGGGGAATATTCATGCATTGGAAGTATCTACTTGCGAATTGGTGAGGGGTGGTAGGTAGCATCACCCGATCACACGTGGAATGACCCATAAATGAGATTATGTTTGTACAGTGGGATGTTTAATACACTGTTTTTATGAATTGTAAAAAAATATTCGTTTAATGCAGAGCCTCTTGATAGTATATAATTAATTTGGTGTCATAAACAGAAACAAATTGCTACTTTACTGACTATACACCTACCAAGAAAAGAAGTTGACTTAATCTGTACGTAAATTGCATTAAATAGCACGTTTTCTGCAATAAATGTTCTTAAAACTAGGAGGTAAGGTGAGTAATATCAGTATGTTGTGTTGCGATATACTCCTAAAGTTAACACATGCACTGAGATACCAATTTATAAGGTGCACCTGCCCTCATCTCCGCAATGACTCACTTCAACACATAAGCACGTAAGGCGGTGAACAGCAAACAGACTGGCTTGTCAAACATCACTTAGCTTTCGATTGAGGATTGAAGTATGCAAAATGAGTAATCTGAGCGATAGTTGCTGCCAGATGTGCCGATTTGGAAACCTCCCAAACTGCCGGTCTCCCGCGCTGTTCGCCCAACGGTAGCAAGGGTTTATCATGATTGGTGTGGCAGGCGAAAACGAAACTTCGAGCAGCCGGAGATCCTTTGGATGAAAACAGCTGGCATATCAGTGTTAAAAGAGAAAGGCGATAATCGTGCAAGCCAACAGACAGGGTTACAACCCGGAAAATCACTACAAAATTCAATATTAGTGTGCCGAGTATCATCTTCGAGTGCACCACGTTTCGGACCATGTCGTGAATCAGTTACAACAGCCGACGCCAATGTCACTAGTCTCCGATTCACAAACTGTTTTCTTCCACAGGATCGCCGATTGCTGGACGTTTTTAGTGCGACGCACCATTTATCGTAAACCCTTGATACGGTTGTCCTTGAAAAATCCAGGAGGACGGCTGTTTGGGAGTTGATCGAAGAGGCATGCCTGGCCCTAACTACCATGCCACGTTCAGAGTGACTCAGATCACACGTTTTGTCGGTTACATGTCAAATTAACCCGGAAATAATAACCCGCGTCAAAATCTCCCAGTCAAAATTACCCGGCGTCAAAATAACCCAACGTAAATAACCAGTAAGCAAAATAACCCGGGGCGAAAATAACCCGACGTCAAAATAACCCATAGTTAAAATCTGGAAAAACTCGTTTTTTTTTCTTCTAATAGCAACGAAAAGCAAAATGAATTTATTTTCCACTTGAGACGTTTATTTTCCACTTTAGTATTGGACTAAATTCCAAATCCTCAGGAAAAAATGTCTTACCAACCCAAGAAGAGAATACCGGTTAAACTAGTTACTTAAGGAACATGGCAAAGTGAGTGAGGGAAGCATTTCTTTGCATTAAATAAGGTGCCGATTTTTAAAGTTCTCAAAATTTACCGATTAAAATATGACGAAAAGAAAGGAAAATAATTTGAAAATATATAATTTTAACTTTTCTATGAAGCGATTAATTACAAATAACAACGGAGCATTTAATAGAATTAATTTCCAGCTTTTTAATTAAGCGAGTTCCTTTAATGTTGCTGAAGTTTTGATTTGTTCGGCATAAAGGAATTTCTTTATGAGGTGCTACTAACATAATGTTATGGTGTTTTTTCTTTCTCTCGAATTTATTTAAAGAAGACAGTGCTACAGTTGCATATAATTAAATTTAAAAGCTATGATCGCTATCCTTGCACATTTCCTTAAGCCCGTAAATATCCTGTTTAGATTAAATAGATTTGAAAAAAATTATACTTATGTTCTTTAAAATCTTGGTTTACAATAAATAAAATATTCATATGGATGTCAGTTTTTCCTGCGTGTATTGTTGACGCTGTTTTTTTGTTTTTGTTTTTTTTACATTCCATCTTGGCTGTAAGTTTTCAAATTCAAAACGAATTTGAATTTGAAATTGTTCACAACACTTCTCCCGCAAGTGCTTCAGTTGTATCGACCAAGTATCGACGGTCTACCCGTCCTTTACAGTGACGTCACTACGTAAGGGACCGATACTTCCGCTACGAGGTACGTGGGGTGAGCAAACATTTCTGTCTATTAAATTTGCTTGTGCGGTGGCGGTCATAATGTCGACGGTCACAATGTCGACAGGGTCATAATGTCGACATGCTCCAGAAAAGGTCCTCATGGTACTCCCATTTAGACCGTAGACGGTTTTTGGAAGGGGTCGGAGCCCCAAACCCCGCATACACAATTTTCGTAAAATCTACGGTTTTCAATTTAGAACCACAACATTTGGTATACTATCTCATGAAATTCTAACTTACACTGCACAGGGATTTTGGAAGGGGTCGGTGTCAAGTGGCCTCCATACAAAATTTTCGTAAAATCTACAGTTTTCAATTTAGAGCAACCAAATTTGGTATACTAACTCATTGTACTCTAACTTAGACAGTAGACGCCTATTGGAAGGGGTCGGGGCCCGGGATCAAGCTGCCCCCCACACAAAGGTTTCGTAAAATCTACAGTTTTGAATTTAGAACCACCAAATTTGGTACACTATCTCATTGTACTCTAAGTTAGATAGTAGACGGCTATTGGAAGGGGTCTGGGCCCGGGGTCAAAGGGCCCCCATACAATATTTTTGTAAAATCTACAGATTTTTATTTTGAACCACGAAATTTGGTATACTATCTCATGGAACTCTAACTTGGACTGTATGTGGTTTTCGTAAGGGGTCGGGGTCCGGGGTCAAGGTGCCCCCATACAAAATTTTCGTAAAATCTACAGCTCTGAGTTTAGTACCACCAAATTTGGTATACTATCTCATGGTACTCTAACTTAGTCCGTAGATGGCTATTGGAAGGGGTAGGCGCCCGGGGACAGCAGCCCCCATGCAAAATTTGCGTAAGATCTACAGTTTTTAATTTCGAACCACCGAATTTGATATACTATCGCATGGTACTCTAACTTAGACCGTAGATGCTTTTTGGAAGGGGTCGGAGCCTGGGAACAAGTGGCCCACTTATCTAAATTTTCGATAAATCTAGAGTTTTCAATTTAGAACAATGAAATTTGGTGTATTATCTCATGGTACGATAACTTAGACTGTAGACGGTTTTTGGAAGGGGTCAGAGCTCCCCCCTACAAAATTTTAAAATTTTCGTAAAATCTACAGTTTTTAATTTAGAACCACCAAATTTGGTATACTATCTCATGAAACTAACTTAAACTGTAGAGGGTATTTGGAACGGGGAGGAGCCTGGGGTCTAAGAACACCCCCCCCTCCCTTCACACACACAAAATTTTCGTAAAATCAACTGTTTTGAATTAAGAACTACCAAATTTGGTATACTATCTCATGGTACTCTAACGTAGACAGCAGACGGCTTTTGGAAGAGGTCGGGGTCCGGGGTCATGAGGCCTTCACACAATTTTTTTGTAAAATCTAGTTTTTAATTTAGAACCACTAAATTTAGTATACTATCTCACGGAACTCTAACTTAGACCATATGTGTTTTTTGTAAGGGGTCGGGGCCCGGGGTCAAGGTACCCCATACAAAATTTTCTTAAAATCTGAAGCTTTCAATTTAGAACCACCAAATTTGGTATATACTATCTCATTTTACACTGACTTAATCCGTAGAAGGTTTTTGGAAGGTGTCGGGGTCACACAACATTTTCGTAAAATCTAAAGTTTTCAATTTAGAAACACGAAATTTGGTATACTATCTCATGAAACTCTAACTTAGACTGTACACGGTTTGGGGAAGGGGTCAATACCCCCACGGTCAGAGCCCCCCCCCCCCCCCCCCCCATCCATGCAAAGTTTTCGTAAAATCTACAGTTTCCAATTTATAACAACCAAATTTGGTATACTATCTCATGAAACCCTAACTTAGACCTTATGCGGTTTTTGGAAGAGGTAGGGGCCCAGGGCCAAAGAGCCCCCATACAAAAGTTTCGTAAAATCTACAGTTTTCAATTTAGAACTACCAAATTTGGTATACTATCTCATGGTACTTTAACTTGGACGGTACACGGTTTTTGGAAGGGGTCGGGGCCCGGGGTCAAGTGGGCCCTATACTAAATTTTCGTGCAAATTCAATTTTTTACTGTTAAAATCTCCAACACAACTCAGCACTCCAATACCCTTATCTACGGTCTAAGGCGCTCTTTGGCCCTTTGAGGCCCTTACGCCATAAACCACCAACTAACCAACCTACGGTCTAAGTTGGAAACCGTAAATAACAATAATGTGCAAAAATATGTGGTTAATGATGTATTAAAAACACAAATTAAAATAGTTTAGCTTTCACTACCAACGGGCGGCTTTTCAGGCAGAAACATAATGTAAAGTAAATAGAGAGTTCCAGATATTCAAAATTCAAACCGGTAAGAAAAAGATGATCAATCCCAATTGTAACGTACCAGGAGATGTGACGTACCTGCCAGAAGGACGCACACGACATAAAGGCAGATAGGAATCAGAATAAAACGTCCGCTTAGCTCAATTGGTAGAGCAACTTATTCCGGAATGAAGGGATCCGGGTTCAAATCCCGGCGTAGACCAAAAATGACGGAGAAATTTACTTCGTTATAATGGCGCCCGAACTATCCGGATGACCCGACCGTTCAAAATCTCGCAATGGTGGGATGTTATTTCCACACCGCGAGATAGGAAAAATAAGAGAATCCCTTCTCCAGCACTTCGAAAAAAATTAAAAAAAAAAAGGGGGGGGAGATGATGTAACGTACCAGGAGATGTGACGTACCTGCCAGAAGGACGCACACGACATAAAGGCAGATAGGAATCAGAATAAAACGTCCGCGTAGCTCAGTTGGTAGAGCAACTTATTCCGGAATGAGGGGAACCCGGGTTCGAATCCTGGCGCGGATAAAAATGACGGAGAAATTTACTTCGTTATAATGGCGCCCGAACTATCCGGATGACCCGACCATTCAAAATCTCGCAATGGTGTGATGTTATTTCCACACCGCGAGATAGGAAAAATAAGAGAATCCCTTCTCCAGCACTTCGAAAAAAATAATAATAAGGGGGAGATGATGTGACGTACCTGCCAGAAGGACGCACACGACATAAAGGCAGATAGGAATCAGAATAAAACGTTCGCGTAGCTCAATTGGTAGAGCAACTTATTCCGGAATGAGGGGACCCGGGTTCGAATCCTGGCGCGAATAAAGATGACGGAGAAATTTACTTCGTTATACAATGTCAAGTCGTATGCATGCGACATCACATAGGTACATTGCATTTCTGTGTGGCGGGATTCTCAGAAGCACATGCCAGATGTACGGCAATTTTATAGATGTCTCCTCGAAGGTAAGTATTTCCATTCCTTTTCCTTTCTTTTTTGTTTCGTTAAATTAAATTAACTAAATCAAAACATTTAAAATACACTGACGGAAAAAAAATCCCAACACCAAGAAGGGGTTGTGTTAGATAAACGACAGTTGGTAGGCGGTGAGAGTACATCTGTAAGATGACGTCTATGAAAAATTCGCGCTCGGCGCATACGTGTGGTGCTAGTAGCACCTCGGAACATGCAAAGCAGGTTTGCAGTAAATACGCGCTGTAACGTTCGTGAGCGTTAGTTATCGTTGAGATTCGACGTAGGGTGTTGATGTTAGTCAAGAATGCCTTTAAGAAGACGAAGAAACCATTATCAACAGCTCACGGAGTTTGAACGAGGTCGTGTAATAGGGCTACGAGAAGGTGGATTTTCTTTCCGCAATATTGCAGAACGACTTGGCAGGAATGTAGCCACTGTGCATGATTGTTGGCAGAGGTGGTCAAGGGAAGGTACTGCCTCAAGATGACCGGGTTCCGGCCGGCCACGTGGCACTACTGAGAGGGAAGACCGCCGTGTACGTCGTATGGTCGTGGCGCATCGTACCGCGTCTGCGGCAACAATTCGAGCTGCAGTTGCCACCACAGTGACACAACGAACTGTTACAAATCGGTTACTTGAAGGGCAGCTCCGAGTCAGACGCCCTGTAGCGTGCATTCCACTTACTCCAAACCACTGCCGTTTGTGACGTCAGTGGTGTAAAGCTAGAGGTCATTGGAGGACGGAGTGAAGATCTGTTGTGTTTTCTGATGAAAGCCGGTTCTGCCTGGGTGCCAGTGATGGCCGTGTGTTGGTTAGAAGGAGGCCATGTGAGCGCCTGCAACCAACCTGTCTGCGGCCGAGACACACTGGACCTACACCTGGATTTATGGTCTGAGGAGCAATGTCCTATGACATCAGGAGCACTCTGGTGGTTATCCCACGCACCCTGACGGCACAGTTGTACGTCGGTCTGGTGATTCAACCTGTTGTGTTGCCATTCATGAACAGCATTCCAGGGGTGTTTTCCAACAGGATAACGCTCGCCCGCATACCGCTGCTGTAACCCAACATGCTCTACAGAGTGTCGACATGTTGCCGTGGCCTGCTAGATCACCAGATCTTTCACCAATCTAGCACGTATGGGACATCATTGGACGATAACTCCAGCCTCATCCCAACCAGCATTAACCGTCCCTGTATTGACCGACCAAGTGCAATAGGCATGGAACTCCATCCCACAAACTGACATCCAGCACCTGTACGACACAATGCATGAACGTTTGCGTGCTTGCATTCAACATTCTGGTGGTTACACCGGTTATTAATGTACCAGCATTTCACATTTAAAATGGCTCTTCTCGCGCTTACAATAAGCTGTGATCTTGAAACCTTAGTCGATTAAATATGTTACCTATACAAATGTATTGCCGCCATTTCATTCATCTACAACTATTTTTTCGTGGTGGGATTTTTTTCCGTCAGTGTAAGTTTACAGGAAAATTACAGGCATATCTTTTTCATTCATTAGGTTTCACCCGCTCAACTTGGTGATTCCACAAATAGTAATATGTACCTGGCGTATACCTGGTATCCCTGCTAGTACAAATTATATTAATGATTTCTTTGCGTCCAGTTCAATCTAATATGTCCCTAAGAGCGTTTGGGGCCGTATGAAGAATGCATTTCAACGTGAGTCGCTACGGTGGCGCAGTGGTCTAAGCGCTGGCTTCTGACCACTCGGCGAGAAGGATCCTGGTTCGAATCCCTGTGAGTCATGGACTTTGTGATTGACTTCTGGCACTGGCTGTCCCCCTTTCCAGGAATCAGTGGCACAAAATTAGGAACTGCCGACTGCTTATAGCCCTCTGAATTGATCACGGTGGTCGGTAAACAACCAACTAAAAAAAAAAAAAAAGATTGCGACGTGTCCATTGCTATTTGTTATGGAGCCGTATGAAAAGTACGTTTTTGATATCAACTTGTCCACTTCCATATAGGCTGGCCCTAAAATGTTAGGGGACCGTATAAAATTGCACTTTTGTTTTCACCTTGTCAGCGCTTCGGTATATGGTTGAAGAATACGTATACATAAATGGGCCATTTCAGCACGTAGTTTGGTTTATATAGAAAATAAACATAATGTTACACTTTTACACAGTTACAACACATTAATCTTAAAGGCTATTTCCTGAAATCTTTAATCAGCCGTGCTCATATTGACAACGTTAACACAACATGTCAAGTTATCAATGTTGCCGTTTTACTCTGTCACAAAACCTTAATTACAAGACCTTAGGCGTAACCTTTTTTTAGGAATTTTTAGTCCGACGTATTCGTAATGTTTCGATAACATGCGAAGGTTATGGTACAGCGTTTTGATCAGTTTTCAATCAACCGTGCTCATATACATAAAATTTTCATAGAAAGTCAAGTTTATTGTGTTGCGCATTTACTCGAGTACAAAACTATAAACAGCCATTAGGCTTAGGCACAAGTCTTATAAGTAATTGTATGACATGGTCATATTGATAATCTGTGATGACAAGTCAGGTTAATAATGTTGCGCTTATTAAAGATTTTTAAAAAGGGATAGAGGCTAATAATTATTGTTTGAAGCCTAAGTAAAAGCTCATTATTAACTTGACTTGTGCTGCAATCCTTATGAATATTACATTTATTTTATTTTGTACATTTTACATAGCGTGTGCATTTCTTTTTTATGATTTGGCATTTGTTTTATTTTGTGTTGTGCTTGTTACAAAACGTTTCGCATTTTTGTTATGCTTGTGACTTGTGATTGCATTTTAAATTTTTATTTGCTTCACCTTTTGGATTACTTTTTGACATTTTATGTTTTTGACATGCTATTTTGAAAATTTTGTCTTTTTAAATTTTGCGTTGTGTTTTACATTTCTGCATCTTCAGCAGAATTACATTCCTGAAAATTTTAAATACAAGTTAGTAAAAGGTATAATTCAATTAGTGAAAAATACCAGCACATTTTAGGAAAGGGTAGAAGTATAAGAAATTCTTCTTAAAAAGTCTAGCACATTAACATTGTCTCTGTGTGCCAAAGAAGTTCGAATTCCTTTTTATCTTGCCAGCGTTTCTCTTCTAGGTGGATTGGTTGGAATCTGTGATATCTCTCTTTCGATTTTAGCCGTAGTTGTTCTCTGCTGTTTCGTAATTTCAGTGATTATTTTATACAGTCCCAGTTTTTTTCTCTGCCAGAATTGTATTCCAACGTCTGTCTCATCCTTCAAGTTTGTTTTGTGTTCTGGGAAAGCCAAGTAAATTGTTTTCACTTATTGACCGAATTGTTAGTGGGAAAAGCGAAGGGATTCTGCTCGGATTGTTTCTTCTGCTTCCACGAAATTTTCCAAGAACATAATTTTCCTCAAACCACTGAACTACAGAATCTGCATATTCTAGTAAAATTGATTTTACTTCTTCAAAAGCAGCTGGAATTTCATCAGATGAAAGAAATACGAGTGCTTGCAAATGTCTGACTTTGAGATCAAACTCACTGTTTTCCTCATATTCCGAGGTTATGCCAGAGGATGGATATTCCTCTGCGCATTTTTTCCGAGATGAAACCAACAACATTTTTGTGTCCTTCAAAAATTCCTTTTTAGCAGCATTATAATGATAGCTATTTCAAAATCTATCATTATACGTATTGTGGTGCAAGCTGAATATCATAATCTGATGCACAGTCATGTAAATCCTGCAAAAATCTTGTATAATATAATATTCTTCATTCTTGTTGGAAGGTAACTCATAAACTAGTGGGACAAATCTTTGCCGCTCTGGATTCGTTCCAAACATAGCATGAATAGTATATAATTGCTTAAATAGGGTTGGACAAGTTTCAAAAATCCAGAGGGGTGCTTCTTTAAGCTTTCGTAAATTATTTTCTGTTAAAAATAAAATAATTATTTAATCTCCAAATGCGCTGTCTCTGCCAAAAAATGTTGCACCATCTCTTTCCTGTAAATCTGTTGGGGCATCGATCCCTTCTAAAGTCGTAGGCTCTGCAGGCATGTCTTCTCTTCGTATTCGTTTTACAACTTGCCTTAGTGCATCAATATTAGGTATGTAACCTGCATTTACTGTAGTCATTGAAGTTGTCACGGTTTGAATAATTTGTGCAGGGGCTTCGTCCATATTTCTCGCTTGTTCTTTTACTTGCGCTCTTGCAACAGCAACATCACGTTTCTATGGTCTTGGAGCATGATTATGTGGTTTCTCATTGTGGCTCCTGTGTTCATCTCCAATAAAAATAGTACTAGCAAAGCCAGTACATTTTCCATAATGTCTTTCAATACAGTGCCAATGCAATAAATCACCCCGCACTCTGTTATGGCAAAATAAATACCCTTTCCATTTTAGCAAATCATTTCCTTGTTGTGAGTTAACTATGTTGCATACTTCACCTAAATAATGCCTTCGGAAAACAATGCTTTCTCTTTCCAAAATATTTAGAATGACATATCCACTGTTATCCCTTGACAACGCACAACAAAGGTTTCAACAAGCAAGTTCTCTGTTCGCCAGTCAACTACGAACTGATGAGCAACTATTCAATAAAACACTCAGACTACAGACGATCACGTGAGGCCTGTTCCTCCAGTTAGGGTTTAGGCGAAGTTCAAGATTTTGGTACCTGCGGTCACAAGAAGAGTTTAAGTTTAGGGATCGGCATCTTATCTTTTGTTTTTCCAAAACGCAGAGGTACATGTATTTTACAGCAGGGACGCTCCAAGCAGGGGATCAACGGATGCCAAGCATCCGGGCGCCAAGTACCAGGGGCGGACTGAGCTACTGTACTCAAGGCCGGTAGGTGCCATGCTAACTCTAAAAAATAAAATAAAATTGTTTTCTGTGCTGCACCATGCGTATGAAAGAAAACTGTTATACTGAAAAGATAATTTGTTTACCCCGTGACGTATTAAAAAGAAGACCTACGTCCCTACGTTCCGAATGGTCTGTAAGCCAAAGACAGTTTTTCGTACAACACCTTTCCCCGACTTTCTAAGTTCAGATCCGTCTCGTTTGACTTATTTCCTGTACCGCACCTCGCTTTCGCTAATTGTTGTTAATTGCCTGTGAAACTGGTGTTTTACCTTGGGACGTATTCCGGTGTGTCCTGAAGATTATACTGAAAGCGGTGAACACCAGAGGAAAGGTATTCCATCAAAAGCAATAGAAATCCAATGTCAGAGCAGAACTTTGTTCGTTGGCATTACCATCCAAGCAATTTACGCGAAGTAGGAGGTGTGTTTTTTTACTACGACACCAGGAGCTTGTCATGGGTTCTCAGGCAATTGCGATACAGATGTGTCCTCAGGACTTCTCTTTCAAGACGTCCAAAGGCCGGCATTAGGGAATTGGGAGGCATACAGTGCGGTTATTATTTTTTTTGTTGGAGTTAGAAATTCCTAAGCTCATTCTTCCTCAAAACTTTGCCTGGTTACTAGTAAGTACTGTCTGATGCCTCAACCATTGCCCAGATTTGTTGTTTTTGTTTTCATTTTTTCAGTTAACAGCAGGGAAATGTCTGAACTGCGCAGTTTTAGTTGGAAATATTGTTTAACTTCAGCAACAGGGCTTCATATATAATTGCAAAATTTTTCGATACAATAGACATATCTTACATAAAGAATTTACATGAGAAAATAGAGTAATAATAAGGAAAATATTCTAAAACCAAGAAATAAAATTGCGGAGCCGAAAAAGCTAGATAGAGGAAACAGAAGGCTCTGAGAAAATTTAATATTTAAAGAAACCTGGAGTTGCTTAAGGAGTAAGTGGTATAAATCAATACAAAAACATGTGCTGTATTTTAAAAAATGTAAGCAAGTAGGCATCGTGAGTGTTAACAGTTTCCCCTTTTCATCCTGTGGAAATTAAAACCACCACAGAAAATAAAATAACCAAAACATAACAAAAATGCCCATACAAAGTAAAATGCCCAGAACATAAAAACAAGTAACCACTCAAAATGAAATGCCCATAACATTGGTAAGAAATTCTGTTAAAAGCACAATGAAGATAAAAAAACAGGTAAAATATATGTTATCAGAACTTAATACAAGTGTCAAAACTGAAATAAAAAGAAAAAAGAAATATTCCAAATGTTATTGTTACTTTAGATATTTTGACCTGTCGACATTTCGTAAATTGCACTTGCACTCGGTCAAAAAATATTACTTACAAGGACTCTTTAGTAACTTTTGATCGCTGTGCTCATATTCATAAGGTTTCCATAACAAATCAAGTTAATAATGTTGCGCTTTCACTTAGGCACCAAATATTAATTATCGGCCGCTAGGCCTAAGCCTTTTAAAAATTTTTAATAAGCGTAACACTCTTAAATTGATTTGTCATGAAAAGCTAATATGATCACGGCATTACAAAATTACTAAAAATGCATATGCCTAGGCCTCGGGCGTATCTATAAATGTCTTGTGCTAGAGTAAAATTTCAACAGAATTAATTTGATTTTCCTTGAAAACTATATAAATATCAGCTCGGAGGACTGAAAACTATCAAAAAGCCCTAAGCCTAGGGCCTGCTTAATAGTTTCAACCTCAGTAAAGCGCATTGCTAAAATCTTCGAGTTCTACGCAAACCTTATGAAAATTAGCACGGTGGATTGAAAATTACTAATAAGGCCCAGGCCTAGGGCTTTATAATTATTGTTTTGTACCTGACTAAAAGTGCAACATTATCTTTAGTTCCTACTAGCAGAAGTACCCGGTATTTCAAGGGTAAATATTACTATTTGTAGAATCACCAAGTTCAGCGGGTGAAAGTTAATGAATGAAAAAATATTTCCGTAAATTTCCATTAAACTTATTTAATTTTTTTGATTTAGTTAATTTAATTATACGAAACAAAAAATAATTTACATTATCTACATTACATTGTTTTTCTGCCTGTTAAGGTACTCGTAGGTGGTGAAAGCTAACGTTTATTAATTTGTGTTTTTATACACCATTAACCGGATATTTTTGCGCTTTATTGTTATCTACGGAATCTAACTTATACCGTAGGTGGGGTATGGAAGGGCTGAATTGGGTTGCAGTTCTTAAGAGTAAGAAATGTAATTTTTGAATTCATTTTCACCCCGGCACCCGACCCTTTCTTTTTGCGCTCTAAGTTAGAATAAATTGAGGTAGAATACCAAAGTTTGGTCGTTCTAAGTTGGAAACTATAGATTTAACGAAAATGTGTATGGGGGCCTCATAGACCCCGGGCACCGACCCCTTCTAAAAACATCTACCGTCTACGTAAGGTAGTATATACCAAACTACCTTACGTAGACGGTAGATGTTTACCTTACGTAGACGGTCCATGAGGTAGTATACCAAATTTGGTGGTTCTAAATTGAAAACGAAGATTTTAGGAAAATTTTGTGCGAGGGTCCTTCGATCCCGGACGCCAAACTCTTCAAAAAAATCTACCCTCTATATTAGAGTACCATTAAATTGTATACCAAATTTGGTGGTTCTAAGTTAAAACTGTAGATTTTACGAAAATTTTGTATGGGGGCCCCATTGAGATCTGTTCCCGACCTGTTCCGAAAACCATCTACCTTCTAAGTAAGAAATCATCTACCATGAGGTAGTATACCGAATTTGGTAGTTCTAAATTGGAAACTGTAGATTTTACGAAAATTTTGTATCGGGGCTTTTGACCCCGACCCGTTCCTAAAACGATCTACAGTTTAAGTTATAGTACCATGAGATTGTATACCAAATTTGGTAGTTCTAAATTGAAAACTGCAGATTTTACGAAAATTTTGTATGGGGGCACCTACTTGTTCCAAAATCCATCTACCGTCTAAGTTACAGTACCAGGAGATTGTATAACAAATTTGGTGGATCTAAATTGAAAACTGTAGATTTTACGAAAATTTTGTACGGGGCCCCCTTGATCCCGGGCCCCTATTTATTTCAAAGTCCCATCTACAGTCTAACTTACAGTTTCATGAGAGAGAGCATACGAAATTTGGTGGTTCTAAATTGAAAACTGTGGATTTTACGAAAATTTTGTATCGGGGCCATTTGACCACGGGCCCCGACTGGTTCCAAAAACCATCTACCGTCTAAGTTAGAGTACCATGAGATGCATACCAAATTTGGAGGTTGTAAATTAAAAACTGTAGATTTTACGAAAATTTTGTATGGTGGCCCCTTGACCCCGGCCCCTATTTGTTCCAAAATCCATCTACCGTCTAAGTTAGAGCATCATGAGATAGTATACTAAATTTGGTGATTCTAATTTGAAAACTGTAGATTTTACGAAAATTTTGTATCGGGGCTTTGACCCCGACCCGTTCCTAAAACGATCTACAGTTTAAGTTATAGTACCATGAGATTGTATACCAAATTTGGTAGTTCTAAATTGAAAACTGCAGATTTTACGAAAATTTTGTATGGGGGCACCTACTTGTTCCAAAATCCATTTACCGTCTAAGTTACAGTACCAGGAGATTGTATAACAAATTTGGTGGATCTAAATTGAAAACTGTAGATTTTACGAAAATTTTGTACGGGGCCCCCTTGATCCCGGGCCCCTATTTATTTCAAAGTCCCATCTACAGTCTAACTTACAGTTTCATGAGAGAGAGCATACGAAATTTGGTGGTTCTAAATTGAAAACTGTGGATTTTACGAAAATTTTGTATCGGGGCCATTTGACCACGGGCCCCGACTGGTTCCAAAAACCATCTACCGTCTAAGTTAGAGTACCATGAGATGCATACCAAATTTGGAGGTTCTAAATTAAAAACTGTAGATTTTACGAAAATTTTGTATGGTGGCCCCTTGACCCCGGCCCCTATTTGTTCCAAAATCCATCTACCGTCTAAGTTAGAGCATCATGAGATAGTATACCAAATTTGGTGATTCTAAATTGAAAACTGTAGATTTTACGAAAATTTTGTATCGGGGCTTTGACCCCGACCCGTTCCTAAAACGATCTACAGTTTAAGTTATAGTACCATGAGATTGTATACCAAATTTGGTAGTTCTAAATTGAAAACTGCAGATTTTACGAAAATTTTGTATGGGGACACCTACTTGTTCCAAAATCCATCTACCGTCTAAGTTACAGTACCAGGAGATTGTATAACAAATTTAGTGGTTCTAAATTGAAAACTGTAGATTTTACGAAAATTTTGTACGGGGCCCCCTTGATCCCGGGCCCCTATTTGTTTCAAAGTCCCATCTATAGTCTAACTTACAGTTTCATGAGAGAGAGCATACGAAATTTGGTGGTTCTAAATCTAAAACTGTGGATTTTACGAAAATTTTGTATCGGGGCCATTTGACCACGGGCCCCGACTGGTTCCAAAAACCATCTACCGTCTAAGTTAGAGTACCATGAGATGTATACCAAATTTGGAGGTTCTAAATTAAAAACTGTGGATTTTACGAAAATTTTGTATGGTGGCCCCTTGAACCCGGCCCCTATTTGTTCCAAAATCCATCTACCGTCTAAGTTAGAGCATCATGAGATAGTATACCAAATTTGGTGATTCTAAATTGAAAACTGTAGATTTTACGAACATTTTGTATGGGGGGCTTGACCCCGACCCGTCCCAAAAACTATCTACCGTTTAAGTTATAGTACCATGAGATTGTATACAAATTTGGTGGTTCTAAATTGAAAACTGTAGATCTTACGAAAATGTTTGTGTGGGGAGAGGCTTGACCCCGACTCGTTCCAAAAACTATCTGCCGTCTAAGTTATAGTACCATGAGATTGTGTACCAAATGTTGTGGTTCTAAATTGAAAACTGTAGATTTTACGAAAATTTTGTATCGCGTAACCCTTGACCCTGGGCCTCGACCGGTTCCAAAAACCAACGACCGTCTAAGTTAGAGTACCATGAGATGTATACCAACTTTGAAGGTTCTTAATTGAAAACTGTAGATTTTACGAAAATTTTGCATGGGGGCACCTTGACCCCGGGCCCCTATTTGTTCCAAAATCCATCTACCGTCTAAGTTGGAGCATCATGAGATAGTATACCAAATTTGGTGGTTCTAAATTGAAAACTGTAGATTTTTCGAAAATTTTGTATGAGGGGGGCTTGACCCCGACAGTTCCAAAAACTATGTACCGTCTAAGTTATGGTACCATGAGATTGTATACCAAATTTGGTGGTTCTGAATTGAAAACTGTAGATTTTACGAAAATTTTGTATGGGTGGCGGGGCTTGACCCCGACCCGTTCCAAAAACTATCTATCGTCTAAGTTAGAGTTCCTTGAGATGTATATTAAATTTGGACGTTCTAAATTAAAAACTGTAGATTTTACGAAAATTTTGTATGGGGACCTATGACCCTGGGCCCCGACCGGTGCCAAAAACCATCTACCGTCTAAGTTAGAGTTCCCTGAGATGTATATTAAATTTGGAGGTTCAAATTGAAAACTGTAGATTTTACGAAGATTTTGTATGGAGGCCCCTTAACCCCGGGCCCCTACTTGTTCCAAAATCTATCTACCGTCTAAGTTAGAGCATCATGAGATGGTATACCAAATTTGGTGGTTCTAAATTGAAAACTGTAGATTTTACAAAAATTCTGTATGGGGCCCCCTTGACCCTGGGCCCAGACACGTTCCCAAACCCATCTACTGTCTAAGTTAGAGTACCATGAGATTGTATACAAAATTTGTTGATTCTAAATTGAAAACTGTAGATTTTACGAAAATTTTGTATGGGGACCCTCGACCCCGGGCCCCTACTTGTTCCAAAATCCATCTACCGTCTAAGTTAGAGTACCATGAGATGTATACCAAATTTGGAGGTTCTAAATCGAAAAATGTAGATTTTACGAAAATTTTGTATGATGCCCCTGGACCCCGGGCCTCTATCTGTTCCAAAATCCATCTACCGTCTAAGTTAGTGCATCATGAGATAGTATACCAAATTTGGTGGTTCCGAATTGAAAACTGTAGATTTTACGAAAATTTTGTATGGCTTGACCACGACCGTTCCAAAAACTATCTACCGTTTTAGTTATAGTACCATGAGATTGTATACCAAATTTGCTGGTTCTAAATTGAAAACTGTAGATTTTACGAAAATTTTGTATCGGGGAACCCTTGACCCTGGGCCTCGACCGGTTCCAAAAACCATCGACCGTCTAAGTTAGAGTTCCATCAGATGTATATTAAATTTGGATGTTCGAAATTGAAAACTGTATATTTTACGAAAACTTTGTATGGGGGTCCGGTCCCCAAAACCCATCTACCGTCTAAGTTAGAGCATCATGAGATGGTATACCAAATTTGGTGGTTCTAAATTGAAAATTGTAGATCTTACGAAAATTTTGTATAGGGGGCACCTTGACCCGGAGCCCCAACTTGTTCCAAAATCCATCTACCGTCTGAGTTAGAGTACCATTAGGTAGTATACCAAATTTATTGGTTCTAAATTGGAAACTGTAGATTTTACGAAAGTTTTGTATGGGGGCGGGGAGCTCTTGACCCCGAATCGTTCCAAAAAACCATCTACCGTCTAAGTTTGTGTACCATGGGGTTGTATACCAAATTTGTTGATTCTAAATTGAAAACTGTAGATTTTACGAAAATTTTGCGTCGGGGGCAACTTGACCCCGGGCCCCAACCAGTTCCAAAAACCATCTACCGTCTAAGTTAGAGTACCATAAGATGTATACCAAATTTGGAGGTTCTAAATTGAAAACTGTAGATTTTACGAAAATTTTGTATTGGGGGTAGGCTTGACCCCGACCCGTTCCAAAAACTATCTATCGTCTAAGTTATAGTACCACGAGATTGTATACCAAATTTGGTGGTTCTAAATTGAAAACTGTAGATCTTACGAAAATTTTGTATCGCGGACCCTTGACCCTGGGCCCCGAAGGGTTCCAAAAACCATCTGCCGTCTAAGTTAGAGTATCATTAGATAGTATAGCAAATTCATTGGTTCTAAATTGGAAACTGTAGATTTTACGAAAATTTTGTTTGGGGGGGGGCTAATGACCCCGACCCCTTCCAAAAAACCATCTACCGTCTAAGTTTGTGTACCATGAGGTTGTTTTTTTTTTTTTTTTTTGATTGGAGGTTTAACGACCACCGTGAGCGACTCAATGTGCTATAAGCAGTCGCCCGTCCCTAATTTAGGGTCACTGGTTCCAGGGAAGGGAGAGAGCTAGTGCCGTAAGACAAACACAACATCCATGCCTCACCGGGATTCGAACCCAGACCCCTTCGGACGAATGATCAGAGGCCAACGCCTTAGACCACTGCGCCACCGGGGCGGCACCATGAGGTTGTATACCAAATTTGGTGGTTCTAAATTGAAAACTCTAGATTTTACGAAAATTTTGTATTGGGAGGGCTTGACCCCGACCCGTTCCAAAAACTGTCTATCATTTAAGTTATAGTACCATGAGATTGTATACCAAATTTGGTGGTTCTAAATTGAAAATTGTAGATTTTACGAAAATTTTGTATAGGGCCCCTTAACCCCGGGCCCCTATTTGTTCTAAAATCAATCAACCGTCTAAGTTAGAGCATCATGAGATAGTATACCAAATTTGGTGGTTCTAAATTGAAAACTGTAGATTTTACGAAAATCTTGTATCGGGGGTGACCCTTGACCCTGGGCCCCGACCGGTTCCAAAATCCATCTACCGTCTAAGTTAGGCTTCGATTCGGTAGTATACCAAATTTATTGGTTCTAAATTGGAAACTGTAGATTTTACGAAAATATTGTATGGGGGGTGGGGGCTCTTGAGTTTCTGTACCATGAGGTTGTATACCAAATTTGGTGGTTCTAAATTGAAAACTGTAAATTTTACGAAAATTTTGTATGGGGACCCCTTAACATCGGGCCCCGACCCGTTCCCAAAACCATCTACCGTCTAAGTTAGCGTACCATTAAATTGTATACTAAATTTGGTGGTTCTAAATTGAAAACTAGATTTTACGAAAAATTTGTATGGGGAGACCCTTGACCCCGGACGCCGATTCCTTCCAAAAAGCGTCTATGGACTAAGTTAATTTCATGAGATAGGTTATTAAGTCGTGGGTTATTATGACGCGGGTTATTCTGACGTACAATAATTGTGTCCTGGGGTTATTGGGTCGCAGGGTTATTTTGTAACGGGTTTTTTCACGCTGGGTTATTGTGACGTTGGGTTATTTTTGTAGCGGGTTATTTTAACGCGGGGTTATTGTGATGCTGGGTTATTAAGACGCAGGGTTGTTTTGACTGGTTTATTACGACGAGGGTTATTTTTTCCGGGTTATTTTGACGGCACACCCGTTTTGTCCATTGCGATAATCAACAAAATTATAAATGATGCTCGACAAGCTGGTCTTCTTGATTTATACCGCACAGAGTGGTCACGTGCCATCTTACGTGTTGGAGTGAGCCATTAATGTAACGAAGGCAGATGTATTGTGAAAATAAAAATTTGCCGGTAGTAAAATCGAATCCGGAGCCGGATGTTTTCCCAATTAAGCTACACTGACGGAATTAATCGCAGCAAATTTGCCTTCTTGACAGGTGCTTCACCTCTGCAGTCCCTCACGTATATCCCCCGTTGTGAAAATTCGCAGGTTTCGGATCAGCCGCAAACTATGCTTGAAGTGACTCTCTGTAGAAGAATTAATTTTCACCAATTCCAGACGATGTGTATAAGAAGGATCACATATTTTTCGAAGCGAAGAAGGAATTCTTATTAAATAATTTTAGGCGATATATGGAAGGAACATCACACATTTTGCGAAGAACCTAATAGCCAGTAGATACATTCCCACGATCGGGCGCCAATGTGAAAATACAAATTTCCCGGTGGCGAAGTTTGAATCCGGAGCCGACTGCTTTCCCAATTAAGCTACACTGACGGAATATATCACTGCAACTTCACTGCTATTTTAATATGTGTGGGTGTGTTTGTGTGATTTAACTTACTTAACATTACTTAGCCTAACTATTTCCTAGTTCTTACAGACTGTTCGGAGGATTTGAATGAAATATATTGAGGTCCCAGTGGGATCAAGTTAACAAAAGCTTGACCCGTGTCCCTCTCCTGAATAGCAGCTGTTGTGTCAGAGCTCTATGCTTTCTTCACAACATGCTATTTTTGTAAACAGCGCATTAATTTCCTGGTACTAAGAGTCTGATATTTTGGAATCCATTCTACTCATTATAATTTTTTTCATTATAAAAAGTATGGGTCGGGAGCATAGGTGCATTGACCAGTCGTTATTAGCAGCGACATACACAGCCGATGTGAAAAGGGGCTTCAAATTCTTCCGAATAATTTCAGTCGGGAAAAATTGAATTCAGGAAAATGTGCCGTAACTTTTAATGCATAGTGACATAACCACATCTCGAATATTCTTTAAATTTCGTAGTTTTCATTTATGCTTCCGTACATGCTATAACGAAGTAAATTTCTCCGTCATTTCTGTCCACGCCAGGATTCGAACCCGGATCCCCTTATTCCGGAATAAGTCACTCTACCAATTGAGCTACGCGGACGTTTTATTCTGATTCCTATCTGCCTTTATGTCGTGTGCGTCCTTCTGGCAGGTACGTCACATCATCTCCCCCTTATTTATTTTTTTTTCTTTCGAAGTGCTGGAGAAGGGATTCTCTTATTTTTCCTATCTCGCGGTGTGGAAATAACATCAAACCATTGCGAGATTTTGAACGGTCGAGTCATCCGGATAGTTCGGGAGCCATTATAAGGAAGTAAATTTCTCCGTCATTTCTGTCCACGCCAGGATTCGAACCCGGATCCCCTCATTCCGGAATAAGTTGCTCTACCAATTGAGCTAAACGAACGTTTTATTCTGATTCCTATCTGCCTTTATGTCGTGTGCGTCCTTCTGGCAGGTACGTCACATCTCCTGGTACGTTACAATGCTGTGACGACATAGCCTCAACTTTAAGTAAAGCACTTTAATCAAATTTACCTTTTTTATGAATCTTTTAACTCTGAGGGTTAAAAGATTCCTGCGAAGCCTTAAAGCGAATTCCCGATGAAACGACTCTCTTAGAGAATAAAAATTTGCTGGCCTCTCTAAAACGGATCCTGTTATACAAGATAACACTTATATTAAGAATATGATATCTAAACTGCTGGCCACCCAAAATGCCACACCAAAAAGAACACGAGATAGCAAAGTCAGATTTACTGGACACATAACAACCGATACAAAGATGAAACGATTGAGCTTACAGGCCCGTGCGACTTGCGGAACATGCTAACATCAATAGTTCGTGTGGCCCCCATTGTTGGCAGTAACAGCCGCTGCACGCCGCGGCATAGAACGAAAGAGGCTTTGGATGTGGGCTTCGGGTAGGTCGGTCCAGACTGCTTCCACACGTTGCCACAGTTCATCAGGCGTAGCCGCGGGTGGTGCTTGCCGGGCCACTCGGTTGCCGATCAGCGACCAGAGGTATTCGATGGGAGACATATCGGGAGAACAAGCTGACCACGGCAGCAGTGACACCTGGTGGTCCGTGAAGAAATGTTGCACGATGCGTGGCACGTGCGGGCGCGCATTGTCCTGTTGAAACGTGGCTGCTGGCAGGTCCTGCAGGTAAGGGAGGACTACAGGCTCCAAAACGTCGGAGATGTAGTGGTGGCTGTTGAGTGTACCGGTGATGCGTACCAGAGGGGTGCGGGTGTCATATCCAATTGCGCCCCAAACCATAACGTCAGGCGACGACCCGGTATAGCGATGCATAATGCAGGCGTCATACAGTCTCTCGCCGCGGTGCCGCCACACGCGGATCCGACCATCGTGGTGTTGCAGACAGAAGCGGGATTTGTCGGAAAAAACAATGTCGTGCCATTCCGTAGTCCAGGTGCGGCGTTCAACAGCCCACTGCCGCTGCACTCGCCGGTGGTGTAACGTCAGTGGTAATCGGAGCAATGGGCGCCGTGAGACAAGTCCTCGCTCCTGCAGACAACGTCGAACGGTACGTGCTGACACAGGTTATTGCGCAACACACCCTAATTCCTGCGCTAACGTTCGTAATGTGGCAGTGCGAGCCGTCAATGCCCACCGCACAACATGCCGGTCCTCTCGTTCAGTGGCGTGCAGCGGCTGCGGCATTCGCTCACGTCCGTCGCTCCTGCACCCACCGAATCCATATTCGCCTCACTGTGGCTGGATGTCGTCCCACACGGGCGCCGATGTCTCGGTACGATAAACCGCTGTCGCGATAAGCCACTATTTGTTCTCTGTAGAACTCCGAAACGTGCTGGAATGACTGCTGTATTCTGCGACGAAGCATCAGGAAGCTTCCCACGCACAGGTCCGGCAGCACAACACACTTCCACTACTTACACCGGACCTTCTGTGCACCCTTCTTATAGTGCTTCTCGGTGGCGTGCCGGGCACACATGATTTTCATATGCCCTGCAATGAAAATCATGCAAATCGAATCATGCATATGGCCTGCAATGCACATCGTTTGCATGTCCTCTCGCAGGCGACGCATGCTCCGAATTTCAGGCCAATCGGATGCTTCTTTCTTGTTGTTGCATTTTGAGTGGCCAGCAGTGTATATTAAGAATATGTTAAGAATAATGATTTCAAGAAGATAACACATATTCACCCTATACAGCTATCGACATTTGTAGATGAAAAGACGTCTCGGGAGCGTAAAATAAAGAAAGAAAATTAAAAACTCATCGAGAACTAACAAATTAACCACTTTTAGATTTATAATATCTTGTATTAATCTCAATGCGGAACGTCGAATGAAGAAAATGGGGAGAATGAAAACAAAAAATATCTTCGTCTGCCATTATTAACAATAAACAGGAAAGATGGCTTGGAATTTTCGGTTGTAATGAGCACGTGTTTTGAATACTTTCCAACGCGAATAAAAGTTTTCAAAGTTTTTCAAAGACAAAAAAAATCAACCGGATTTCTACAATCAATAAAACATCCAGAAATATTAGAGGTATGCAAAAGTTTCCGCCGTTTTAAGGAGAAAGGAGACAGGAACAATCAAGAAACCAGTACACATTTATTCAACGAAATAATGGCCGTTAGCATCAATGCCTTTTTGCCATTTTTCAGGGAACAAATGAATGCCCCTGTGATAGAAGGACTCGGGGTTTGAGCTGAAGAACGCAGTTAAGACATTTTCCACCTCTGGAACTGTGGTGAACCGCTGTTGGGCTAGGGCATGTTGCAGAGAGCGAAACAGGTGAAAGTCTGAGGGAGCAGAGAGCAAAACAGATGAAAGTCTGAGGGTGCAAAAGTCCGGGGAGTAAGCCGGGGGCGGTAAACCCTCCCCGTGTAACTGTTCAAGGGTTGATTTCGCGGTGGCACCGACATGTGGTCTGGCATTATCGTGTAACAGGATGACTGGGTGTCGTCCTGTCCATGGGCGTTTTTGCTCGATTGCGGCGTTCAGTTTCATCAACTGATCCCTATATCGTTGTGCATTGATTGTTTCGCCCGGTTTCAACAGTTCGAAGTACAGCACTCCATGCATATACCACTACACACACTATAGCACCTTTTTCGTGGATATCCTGTTTTGCAGTGGTTGTTTATGGCTGCCTGGGTCAACCCAGGATCGCTTGCGTACCGGGTTGTTGCCATAGACCCATTTTTCATTCCCGGTGACAACCTTTCACAGGAATTTCTTCCCTTAAATCCTCTTCAGCAACGACATGCAGATGCCAAATTGTTCATTAATATTACGCTCCGTTAAAGTATGCGAAACCCACTTACCAATCTTCTGTATCTTCCCCAAGGCCTTTAGACGCTGTACCACCGTCGATTGAGCCACTTTCAAACGTTTCGCCAGTTTCATGGTCGATTGTTTGGCATCCTCTTGCAACAGCGATTCCAGCTCCTCGTGTGCGAGTTCGTGCGGTCTACCTGTACGTGGCTTGCCTTCCAAGTTTAGATCACCTATCTTAAAACTAGCAAACCATTCTCGACACGTCCGCTCATCCATAACCGTTTCGCCATACGCCTGACATACTGAACGGTATGCTTCATTCGCACGTTTCCCCAAAATTAAACATGAATGACAAACAGTGACGCAAATGAACTTTATCGGCCGCCATGCTTGGCTTCATGTACGAACTGACAGCACGGGTCGCCGGCAGGTTAGACCCCTACAGTGCCCGCTAGCGGGGGCGGCGGAAACTTTTGAATACCCCTTATAGAAACAGCTACTTACTTCCACCAGCAGCTAGAAGGCATGTTACCAAAATTAACAAATATTGCACAAAGAGTTTCTCGTAGGAGAAAGCATCAGAGATAAAGATATTTTCAAATTGAACTGTTAAAGGAAGAAACATACAATAGAAGGAAACATGATATAACTCTACGCCTTCTATCGGAAGAATTCTGCATAATGGAAAAGTTGAATAGGCGAACAGTATTCTTCATGGCAAAAGCTATGCTAAGGAGAAATAAATTTTCAAATACATCTCCAAGAAGCTGAGATAGCGAGAAAAAGATTTTTAACTTTATGCTCCTAGCGGGGTAGCTATGCACCATTTTTTTAAAGAGGATAATGCTTCCCATCTTTATTGTAGCGAATTGCATACAGTAAAAAAAAGAAATTTCTCAATAGGGTTTTAGAACCCGATGAATTGAACAAGAGTTAAGAACACACCAGAGGCTTTTCGTGGGTTTGGCCCAGCTTTTCGGAGGTCTGATCACGGTAAAAACATTCTTCCCCATACAGTACAACACTGGCAAACCAAACCCTTCATACATTTAAATACGCCTACTGTTAGGTGCCTGGCTGTGCTATAAAAATTGGTCGTTGAATGAATGAACAACACAGGGCTCAGATGTTAACAAGTACAGTGAGTTTTTCTAAAGGTGAAAAAGAACTTTAGAAAAAGAGCCTTTACTTCGAAATAAAATGGAAACCTGGGAAAGAGCCGGTAAACAGCATCCTTGGCATCAGAAACATCGCTACCCAAAAACCAACGGTCTTGTTACTTAACAGACCTATTGTGAATATAAACACACCGGACAAAATTAGTCACCCGTGTCAGAACTTACCTAATAACGGGTGACGGCGCCTCTTGCCTTCATAACAGAATGAATCGCGTGTGGTAGAGACTCCACGAGGTTGTGGATGTATTCAACATCGATTTGCAGCCATTCGTGCGTCATTTGATCCTGAAGTTCAGCCAGAGTACGTGGGAGTCTATTCCGGCGTTTCACCTTCTTTTCCAAATTGTCCCATATATTTTCAATAGGATTTAAATCTGGGGATTTAGTGGGCCAGTCGGGGTGAGACAGTTTTGCTGATTGTTCATCGTGTCACTCAGACACTGTATTAGTTCCGTGCGCACGGACATTTTCGTCTTGGAAGACAGGAGTGGCAATGTGATGCTTGCTCCTGGAGATGTAGGGCAAAGGGCAACACTTCGTCATTCAGAATGCGGAGGTACACATGCTGGTTCAAATTCATCGTCACTGCAACGAGAGGGCCCATTTTGATGTGTCGCCATTTTCCAGTTTCTGAAAAAGAGACTGGCCGTCTCATTTTCGGAAAGGAAAATAGGCTCCCATCACGCATCTTGATTCCCTTCGGGACAAGATGAAAGAAAAAAGGGAAAAGAATGATGCCTAGTTCTTTTGGTTTTTTTACCATCGACCTCGGAAAATTTTAGTAAGGAACTTGAATCAATTTTCTATATGTTCTGAAGTTTTCAGTTCGTTTTATTTGGGAAGTCAAGAAAAAAGTTATGAAATTCTTTAATTTCCATTCAATCTTCAAATCCTCTTTTTCTTCTATCCTTTTCTCAATTCCTTATTGAGTGCTAGAATTTTTTGCCAAGTGTGTTATGTTGAGTGATGTGTGGGAATGACATGTACGTGTATGTTCTTTGGTTTATTGTTCTGGGATCGAACGTTATTTTGGATGTGCCGAGATTAAAGCTTTTTTTTTTTTTTTTTGATTGGAGGTTTAACGACCACCGTGAGCTACTCCATGGGCTATAAGCAGTCGCCCGTCCCTAATTTAGGGTCACTGGTACCAAGGATGGGAGAGAGCCAGTGCCGAAAGACAAACACAACACCCATGCCTCACCGGGATTCGAACTCGGACCCCTTCGGACGAATGATCAGAGGCCATCGCTTAGACCACTGCGCCACCGGGGCGACAGGTTAAAGCTTTAGATGTGATTCCTTGCATATTGTTTTAAATGTTGCCAATCCTAGTGATTAGTAATGTCTGTTCATTTGTTTCATTCAGGGAAGAATTGCTCCGATAAAGGTTTCAGAGTTGCGGTTCTGATTGAGAAAAAAAATCATTTTGTCTTCACATTTGTTATCAATCTTGTTCCGTGGTAGTATTTGTATGCATATCTCTGTATATTTTTCTCTTTCCTTTTTGTACACCACGCAAAGTGAGCTCAGCGTATGAGATAAGGGTAGGCGATTTTCATGGTTGGAGGAAGACCGCCACACAGGAAGACTGCCACACAGGAAAACTGCCACACATTTTTCAGCAACTTAGAAAACCGCCACACAGGAAAACTGTCCCACGATTTTCATTAAGGGGCCGTGCACAAATTGCTATTCCTCCGAGGAACACTTTGAATGTGTGGCAGTTTTCTGGTGTGGCAGTTTTCCAAGGTGCCTAACGATGGGAAGGAGCTCTTTTGTTTGTCTGAATTTTCATGTCGGTTCATACTTAGGGCAACTGGCCACAAAAGTTCGAGGGTGTGTGTGGGTGGGTGGGTGGGGGGGGGGGGGGGGTATAAAGATTGCCGTTTCTTGGCCTATACTGAGAATTGAATTGGGAACTCCAAACAAATTTCGAGAAAACGTTCTATGTAAGCCCAGCAAAAATTGTTTTGTTCAGGAAAGACCAATAAGGTGGGATTATTTTAATAACGCTGCACTTTTACTTAGGCACTAAATATTTACATAAGATGTCAAATTTGTAGTATTTTTCTTTCAGCTAATTAATTCATAGGCCCTACACCTCGGCCTTTTTAACAGCTTTTAATTCGCCGACTTTATATTCATAACGCTTACGTATCAAATCAAGTCAATAGCATTGCTCTTTTACTTAGGCACTAAATAGTCATAATAGACCACAGGCATAGTGCCTATTTAACAGGTTTTATTCTACCAGTGTCATATTCACAACGTTTACGCTTCAAATCAAGTTAATAATATTGCGCTTTTATTTAGGCACGAAATATTTATTCACAGGCCTAGGTTTAGACCCTTTAACCAGTTTTTATTCTACCAATGCCATATTCACAACGTTTAACAGAAAATCAAGTTAATAATATTGGGCATTTACTTAGGCACGAAATATTAATTCATAGGCCCTAGGCCTAGGCCTTTTTAATAGTTTTTACTTTATCACTGCCATATTCACATTTACACAACAAATAAATGTATTAAAATTGCGATTTTACTTAGGCAGGAAATATTAATTCATAGGCCCTGGCCTAGGCCTTTTTGACAGTTTTTATTCTACCATGCCATATTCACAACGTTTACACATCAAATTAAGTTAATAATATTACGCATTTATTTAGGCACGAAATATTTATTCACAGGCCCTAGGCCGAGGCCCTTTTACCAGTTTTTATTTTACCAATGTCTTATTCACAACCTTTACACAGCGAATCATGTTAATAATATTGGGCGTTTACTGACGCACGAAATATAAATTCATAGGCCGTAGGCCTTTTTAATTGTTTTGACCCTATCAATACCATATTCACTACGTTTACACAACAAATCAATTTAATAATATTACGCTTTTACTTGGTCACGAAATATTAATTCATAGGCCCAGACCTAGGGCCTATGAACGAATATTTCGTGCCTAAGTAAAACAGCAATATTATTACATTTTTTGTGTGTGTGTTAACAGTGTGAATATGTCATTGATAGAGTAAAAACTATTAACAAGGCCTAGGCCTAGGGCCAGTGAATTAATATTTCGTGCCTAAGTAAAAGCGCAATATTATTACATTTATTTGTTGTGTAAACGTTGTGAATATGGCATTGATAAAGTAAAAACTATTAAAAAGGCCTAGGCCTAGGGCATATGAATTAATATTTCGTGCCTAAGAAAACGCCCAATATTACTAACATGATTTTCTGTGTAAACGTTGTGAATATGGCATTGATAGAATAAAAACTGGTGAAAGGCCTAAGACTAGGCCTAGGGCCTGTAAATAAATATTTCGTGCCTAAATAAAAGCGCAATATTATTAACTTGATTTGATGTGTAAACGTTGTGAATATGACACTGGTAGAATAAAGCCTGTTAAAAAGACCTGTGCCTGTGGCCTATGACTATTTAGTGCCTAAGTAAAAGAGCAATGCTATTGACTTGATTTGATACATAAGCGTTATGAATTTAAAGTCCGCGAATTAAAAGCTGTTAAAAAGGCCGAAATGTAGGGTCTATGAATTAATTAAGTAAAAGAAAAATATTACAAATTTGACATGTTATGTAAATATTTAGTGCCTAAGTAAAAGTGCAGCGTTATTAAAAAAATCCCACCTTATTGTTCTTTCCTGAACGCCTGGCGCTTAAATAGAACGTTTTCTGAAAATTTGTTTCGAGTTCCCAATTCAATTCTCAATATAGGCCAAGTAACGGCAATCTTTATACCCCCCCCCCTCGAACTTCTGTGGCCAGTTGCCGTAAGTATGAACCGACATGAAAATTCAGACAAACAAAAGATCACCTTCCCATCGTTAGGCACCTTGGGAAACTGCCACACATAATTCGGAAACTTGCAAAACTGCCACACATTCAAAGTATTCCTCGAAGAAATAGCAATTTGTGCCCGGCCTCTTAATGAAAAACGTGTGACAGTTTTCCTGTGTGGCAATCTTCCGGTGTGGCAGTTTTCTTGTGTGGCAATCTTCCGATGTGGCAGTTTTCTTGTGGGGCAGTTTTCTTGTGGGGCAGTTTTCCTGTGTGGTAGTTTTCCTGTGTGGCGGTTTACAGTGAACTGATTTTCATTTGTATATATGAGAGCGTAAAATTAAAGCTAAAGGGTGTGAATCGTGCAATAAACTTTTTCAGTCGTAAAGCAACTTCAAAATATAAAAAAAGAAGAAAAAGCAAATGATTTTATAATACCTTTTTTTGTCTCTGTTCCGATCCATTTCTACTTGAAATGCTGGTTTTGTAAGATGATATTTTCGGATGTAGGTAAAAATACCCCCGGGAAAAAATACCTCCGGAAGAAATAATCACAGAGCAAACGGTTCAGTGTAAACTTCCACACAGGAACACTGATGTGTGGCAGTGTTCCGGTGTGGCAATTTACCGGCAACCCTGCCACACATCTTTTATCAACTTGGCTACAAAAGCTCAAAGGGGGGGGGTCCATAAAGATTGCCGTTTCTGGACCTACATTGAAAACTGAATTGGGAACTCCAAACGAATTTCGCGAAAACGTTCCATGTAACCCAAGCGAGAATTGTACTTTAATTTGAAGAAATAAATTGCCGAGGATCCGAGGTGCACCTGGTTGGCGGGGGGGGGGGGAGCTCTACCCCGAACTTCCGTAATACAGTATTATATTCTGGGCCCCTGGAGTCTGTCAGTGTATCCAGGAGGTTCCCCTTGAAGTGTCCGTGAGGTCCATGAGCTTGGGGGGGGGGGGCTTTTCCCCAAAATTTTAAAATGGACGTAGAGCGGTAAACATTAGTACCATGCTTTATATAATGATTCTGTACACGATCACGAATTTTCAGGAGGGTGGGGTACCCCCCCCCTCCCCCGTTTCTAAGAGCTATTCAGGGGTAACATCCAGGATACACTGACCGATTCAAGAGGTCCAGAATATAAAATTACGGAAGTTGGGGGTATAGCCCTCCAAACCAAGCACCTCGTATCCCTTTCGCAGGATTCACCAAATTTCTGGGGGAGGGGGAAGGGCATTCATAGTTTACCATTAAACACAACATGAAGCATAGAAATTGCGAGCAAATCCCTTACCTTGAACACTTGTGTGCGCTCTTAGTAACTTGCACCCCACCCTCCTGAAAATTCGTGGTCGTGTACAGAATCATTATGTAAAGCATGGTTCTAATGTTTACAGCTCTACGTCCATTTTAACATTTTGGGGGAAATTCCCCCGCTCAAGGATCGCGCGGACGCTTCAAGGGGAACAGCCTGGATTCACTGACAAACTCCAGCGGCCCAGAATATAATATTACAGAAGTTCGGGGTAGAGCCCCCCTCCCCCAACCAAGTGCACATCGGATTCTCGGCAATTTATTTCTTCAAATTGAAGTACAATTCTCGCTTGGCTTATCGTTTGGAGTTCCCAATTCAGTTATCAATGTAGGCCCAGAAACGGCAATCTTTATATACCCCCCCCCCCATTTGAACTTTTGTAGCCAAGTTGCTGAAAGATGTGTGGCAGGGTAGCCGGTAAATTGCCATACCGGAACACTTCCACACATCAGTGTTCCTGTGTGGCAGTTTACAATGAACCGTTTGTTCTGGGGGTATTTCTTCCGGGGGTATTTTTTCCGGGGGCATTTTTCCCGCTTTTGAGTTTTCAGGGGTATTTTCTCCGGGGGAATTTTTTCCCGGGGGTATTTTTTATCGTTTACCGATATTTTCATCTATCTTTCTGTATATATATATATATTCAAAAATCTGTAAAGTTTATAACACAAGCCAAAAAGGAAAAAGGAAGAAAAAAAAATCGTTGTTAAGTAACACGCCATTTTTATTTTTTTACTTCCTTCACTAGGGAAAATGTTTTCAGAGCTCTCGACCAGCCGAGGTTACTTTGGGAAGAAAGGTCACGCCAACGTATTTAGCTGACCTGTTTTTTTTTTTTTTTTGATTGGAGGTTTAACGACCACCGTGTGCAACTCAATGGGCTATAAGCAGTCGCCCGTCCCTAATTTAGGGTCACTGGTTCCAGGGAAGGGAGAGAGCCAGTGCCGTAAGACAAACACAACATCCATGCCTGACAGGGATTCGAACCCGGACCCCTTACGGACGAATGATCAGAGGCCAACGCCTTAGACCACTGCGCCACCGGGGCGGCGTATTTAGCTGACCTTGGTAGATTCCGAGAATTTTGGTTGGCGTTGGGGGTCAAGCGTAAGTTGCATGATCTCCTGTTACTTTCGTCCAATCACAGTCTTGGAGCCCGCAGCTCAGGGGTTGAACCATCACGAGATGCATTAGATTATAAAATTAGCCAAATTTAAATTTTCTAGTTCTAAATTTTTATTTTACGAGTAGTTTAAAATAAGGTTAACAAAAGGTTTCCACGTACCTTAGAGTTGAAAATTTTCACGCTTTATTGCTGTAATCCGTTTTCTGAGAACCTCCCCATTAGTAAGGAATTTGAATACTTTTAATATTCCTCTATGAAAATAAATTTAGTTGACAATTTGACAACAACAACCACGCACATCCGTAGTCACGCTTACACAGAGTGAGCAAGCTCATGCATGCTCGACCACCCACCACGGACATCAGCCTACTCTCCCATACGTCACGCAGCTTCCGGCGTTCGGTGCGCGGGCCTGCTAAGCTATTAGGGGGTGATGGTTGAGCACGTGACCCCGTGGAGCGTTAAAGTCTGGGTTACTAGGTCCATGTACTAGGTCAGTCAGACACTCTCTGATTGAACTGGTTGCTATTCAGGCATAATTTTTGCACGCTCTCTGCTGCTTGGTGCGATCTGAACCGGAAGCCAGCCCCTCCAACTTCCTAGACAGGCGAAAAAAGGCTCAGGCCTGCCGTTTTTGTCTTGGGGAGAACTGGACATAAGGGCTGACTGCACTCTCACTCTCGCTATCCCCGGGTACTGGCCCCCCGGTAATAAATAAGGGCGTCTTCCTCCCCCTTTCTACTTCGCTTCCGTGTCACTTTCCTATCGGGCACTCTAGCCCAAACCTCCTAGCTTCCTATTTCTAAGGGTTGTTTAAGACCTGGGTTCAGATACTCCCTTCCTATAAATCCTCTACCTATGGTCTGACTCTCGCTATCCAGTGCACCGCATCCCAAATTCAGAGCTGAGAAAAAAAAAGATGATGCATTTAGAGTTAAAAACCATGGCCCTTAATTCCTTCCTTCCTCCTCCTGGGTCAACTACTAGTTGAAGTGGGAATCTAGGTAAAAAGTCCGAGGAAAAAAATTCCAGGAAAAAAAGTCCAGGTAAAAAAGTCCGAGGAAAAAAAGTCCGAGACTGTTGATAAACGCGGAAAAAAGTCCAGGAAAAAAGTCCGAGAAAAAAAAGGCCGAGGAAAAAAAGGCCAGGAAATAAAGTCCGAGGAAATAAAGTCCGAGGGAAAAAAGGCCAGGAAAAAAAAGTCCGAGATGGGCGTTTTGACTGTCATCATGGGCATACCAATAAGTAGATTGGACATACTGTTTGAATGTTGAAGGTGTGTGGGGGGGGCATACTTTCATTATTTACCTAGTGTTGTGGGGTTGCCGGGAAACCGCCACACAGGAAAACTGCCACACGTTTTTCATTAAGGGGTCGGGCACTAAGTGCTATTCCTCCGAGGAACACTTTCAATGTGCGGCAGTTTTCCAAGATTCCTATAATTATGTTGTGGCAGTTTTCCAAGGCGCCTAACGACGGGAAGGAGCTCCTTTGTTTGTCTGAATTTTAACGCCGGCTCATACTAGTTTAGAATGACTGACCACAAAAGTTCAACTGAAGGGAGGGTATAAAGATCGCCGTACATTTCTTAAAACTACAGTGTTCGACGAAACAATAGAATTACGCATGATTCATGCTGTGTTCAGAAAAGGACGATAAGGTGGGATTTTTTTAATAACGCTGAACTTGTGCTTAGGCACTAAATATTTACATAACATGTCAGGTTTGTAATACTTTTCTTTTACTTAATTAATTCATAGGGCCTATACCTTGGCCTTTTTAACAGCTTTTAATCCGCCGACTTCATATTCATAACGCTTACGTATAAAATCAAATCACTAGCATTGCGCTTTTGCTTAGGCACTAAATATTAATTTATAGGCCCTAGGCCTCGGTCTTTTTAACAGTTTTTATTCTACCAATGTAATATTGACAGCGTTTACACGTCAAATCAAGTTAATAATAATGCGCCTTTACTTGGGCACGAAATATTAATTCAATGGCCTAGGCCGAGGCCCTTTTACTGGAGTTCTATTTAACCAATGCCATATTCACAACGTTTACACACCAAATCAAGTTAATAATATTGGGTATTTACTAAGGCACGAATTATTAATTCATAAGACCTAGGCCTAGGCATTTTTTATAGTTTTTACTCTACCAATTTCATGTTCACAACGTTTACACATCAAATAAAGTTAATAGGATTGTGCTTTTACTTCAGCACGAAATATTAATTCAAGGGCCTTTGGCCTAGCCGTTTTGAACAGTTTTACTCCATCGGTGTCATATTCGCAATGTTTACATATCAAGTCAAGTTAATAATACTGGCCTAACTACGAAGGATAAGAAGAGGAACTCTTGGATCAGGAAAATAACCAAAGTTGAAGACATCATGATGAAAGTGAAATCCCTGAAATGGCAATAAGCCGGACATATTCCTAGAAAAATGGGCCACCGATGGACTAATGATGTATTAGACAAGGCACCAAGGAACACAAAAAGACCCAGAAAAAGACCACGTGGGAGATGGGTAGATGAAATTCGAAAGCATGCCGGAATGTCAGGAAGGAGATTAGCTCAGACAGACAGTTCACTGTAAACTGCCACAGAGGAACACTGATGTGTCGCAGTGTCCCACTCATCTCCCACCTGGTCTTTTTCTGGGTCTTTTGGGTTCCTTGGTACCCTGTCTAATACATCAGTAGTCCGTCGGTGGTCTATTTTTCTAGCAGTATGTCCGGCTTATTGCCATTTCACGGATTTTACTTTGATCATGATGTCTTCTACTTTCGTTATTTTCCTGATCCAAGAATTCCTCGTCTCATCCTTCCTAGTTATGCCAGTATTATTAACTTGACTTGATATGAAAACATTGCGCTTATGACATCGGTAGAAATAAAAATTGTTTAAAAGGCCTAGGCCTAGGACCTATAAATTAATATTTAGTGCCTAAGTAAAAGCGTAGTATTATTAACTTGACTTGATATGTAAACATTGCGAATAGGACATCGATAGAATGAAACTGTTTAAAAGGCCTAGGCCAAAGGCCCTTGAATTAATATTTCGTGCTTAAGTAAAAGCGCAATCCTATTATCTTTATTTTATGTGTAAACGTTGTGAATAAGATATTGGTAGAGTAAAAACTATAAAAAAGGCCTAGGCCTAGGGCCTACGAATTATTATTTTGTGCCTAAGTAAATACCCAAGATTATTAACTTGATTTGCTGTGTAAGCGTTGTGAATATGACATTGGCTAAATAAAAACTAGTAAAAGGGCCTAGGCCATTGAATTGATATTTCGTGCTTCAGTAGAAGCGCAATCCTATTAACCTTATTTGATGTGTAAACGTTGTAAATATGACATTGGTAGAGTAAAAATTATAAAAAATGCCTAGGCCTAGGACCTATGAATTAATATTTCGTGCCTGAGTAAATATCCACTATTATTAACTTGATTTGCTGTGTAAACGTTGTGAATATGACATTGGTTAAATAGAACTCCAGTAAAAGAGCCTCGGCCTAGGCCATTGAATTAATATTTCGTGCCTAAGTAAAGGCGCATAATTATTAACTTGATTTGACGTGTAAACGCTGTCAATACTACATTGGTAGAATAAAAACTGTTAAAAAAGCCGAGGCCTAGGGCCTATAAATTAATATTTAGTGCCTAAGCAAAAGCGCGATGCTCTTGATTTGATTTTATACGTAAGCGTTATGAATATGAAGTCGGCGGATTAAAAGCTCTTAAAAAGGCCAAGGTATAGGCCTTATGAATTAATTAAATAAAGAAAAGTATTATAAACTTGACGTGTTATGTAAATATTTAGTGCCTAAGCACAAGTGCAGCGTTATTAAAAAATTCCATCTTATCGTTCTTTTCTGAACACAGAATGAGTCATGTGTAATTCTGTTGTTTCGTCGAACACTGTAGTTTTAAGAAATGTACGTCGATCTGTATACCTCCCTCCCTCCTGTTCAACTTTTGTGGTCAGTCATTCTAAACTAGTATGAGCCGGCGTTAAAATTCAGACAAACAAAGTAGCTCCTTCCCGTCGTTAGGCGCCTTGGAAAACTGCTACAACATAATTATAGGAATCTTGGAAAACTGCCGCACATTGAAAGTGTTCCTCGGAGGAATAGCACTTAGTGCCCGACCCCTTAATGAAAAACGTGTGGCAGTTTTCCTGTGTGGCGGTTTTCCGGCAACCCCACAACACTAGGTAAATAATGAAAGTATGCCCCCCCCCTTCAACATTCAAACAGTATGTCCAATCGACTTATTGGTATGCCCATGATGACAGTCAAAACGCCCATCTCGGACTTTTTTCCTTACCTTTTTTTCCTCGGACTTTTTTCCTGGACTTTTTTCCGCGTTTATCAACAGTCTCGGACTTTTTTTCCTCGGACTATTTTACCTGGACTTTTTTCCTGGACTTTTTACCTCGGACTTTTTACCGATTACCTTGAAGTGGCGGGAACTCAGCTTTCCTCCAGGAAGCAGCTAATGTTAAAAAGCTCACAGCATGTCCATTCCAGCCCTCGCCTGCAAAATCCAAATTATGCAGCAAGCTTGACTCTCGCTCGAGAGCCCCGCCATGTTGATACTGCCACACATAGCCTTTTCGACCGCCCATTTTGGTCGAAGAATATCTGGGCCAGTCAGCTGTCCTGGTGCTAAACTAGAACTGGAAGCTTCAAAGGAACTTTATTTCCTTCACGCACACCACTGAAAGGACTTTGTTTCCATCACGCACACCACTGAAAGGACTTTGTTTCCATCACGCACACCACTGCCGATCAGGCAAGGTAACGTAAAATTTCTTTTGGCTGTAAAACAGAACGCCGAGTGGCGTCAGCTGATGGTCAAAAGAAAAAAAAAATGAACGAGGAAAAAAATATTTTTTTCGGAGATAGCCCAAGAACAAAAAATCCTCCGACTGGAATTGAACTATGCCATTGTTTGGATGTGATAACGGAAAAAGAAAGGAATAAATTACATATAAATATATTAGTGCATAAACCTCTGGTAACAAAATTTTTTTTTGCAATGTAAATTTTTGTTTCGTGAATTGGCACTCAATATTTTTTGCACTGTAAAATAAACAAGGAAGTGGAACAAGTCTGCAGTGGGAAGTTTACGGGGAGAGTCAAAGGAGGAAGTAATTTTTTTTTTTTTTTTTTGGTCAGCTATGTCATGTATCCGTCAAATAACAAATTCTTTTTTTTTTTTTTTTGAGGAAAGTTTTAGTTGACCATTTTGAACCACAATATTTTTATCTTTTGGATTGTGTAGGAAGAGGGGGGAATCTATAAATTCAAAGTTTGGGAGTTAAAGAGAAAAGGAGAGGGGGAATCTATAGATTCAAATTTTGGGAGTTAAAGAAAAAAGGAGAGGGGGGAAGCCCTGAAACCCCTTCCTTTCTCTAATTTTTTCCTAAATAACTGCAAGCTAGCAGGGCTAAAGTCATATACAGTGTGCAATATAAATGATGTATATTTAAATGTTTAACCGTGATGTATATATAAAAGTAAAATTTTTGCACAAATTAACCAAGAAGTGGGTAGTGATAGGATAGTGTCACAATGTATTAATGGAACTTACCGTGTGCTTTGAATCCCAGTACCTTTTGAAATGGTTAGTTAAGCCGAACTGGTACCTAGAAAATATTTTTACTGGCTTAGCCTTATATCCTAATTTTGCTAAAGATGTTGAAGAAGTGAAATAAGTGTTCTTGATATCCTGATTTTTAGCTTTTGCTAGCGTAGAAAACAATGTGTTCTGCTAAATCATGATTTCAGTGACGCCTAAGAAATGTTGTTGATATTATTTTGGCAGCTTGTAAATTTCTGTAATGTTTACATACCACCACGGATATTCATAGTGCTTTTGAGAAAAACCAAAATAAACTGCTGGCCACCCAAAATGCGACACCAAGAAGGAAGCATCCGATTGGCCTGAAATTCGCAGCATGCGTCGCCCGCGAGAGGATATGCAAACGATTAGCATTGCAGAGCATATGCAAATCATCTGCACCCGGCACGCCACCGAGAAGCACTACAAGAAGGGTGCACAGAAATCGGAGTGTAAGTGGTTTTAAGTGAGTTGTGCTGCCGGACCTGTGCGTGGGAAGCTTCCTGATGCCTCGCCGCAGAATACGGCAGTCATTCCAGCACGTATCGGGGTTCGACAGAGGAAGAATAGTGGCTTATCGCGACAGAGGTTTATCGTACCGAGACATCGGCGCCCGTGTGGGAAAACATCTAGCCACAGTGAGGCGAGTATGGATTCGGTGGGTGCAGGAGGGAGGGACGGACCGACGTGAGGGATTGCCGCAGCCGCGTCACCCCACCGAACGAGAGGACTGACATGTTGTGCGGCGGGCATTGACGCCTCGCACCGCCACATCACGAACGTTAGCGTAGGAATTAGGGTGTGTTGCGCAACAACCTGTGTCAGCACGTACCGTTCGACGTCGTCTGCAGGAGCGAGGACTTGTCTCACGGCGCCCATTGCTCCGATTACCACTGACGTTACACCACCGGCGAGTGCGGCGGCAGTGGTACGTTGAACGCCGCACCTGGACTACGGAATGGCATGACATTATCTTCTCCGACAAATCCCGCCTCTGCCTGCAACACCACGATTATCGGATCCGCGTGTTGCGGCACCGAGGCGAGAGACTGTATGACGCCTGCATTATGCATCGCCATACCGGTCGTCGCCTGGCGTTATGGTTTGGGGAGCAATAGGATATGACACCCGCATCCCCTCTGGTACGCATCGCCGGTAAAATCAACAGCCACCTCTACATATCCGACGTTTTGGAGCCTGTAGTCCTCCCTTACCTGAAGGACCAGCCAGCGGTCACGTTTCAACAGGACAATGCGCGCCCGCACGTGGCAAGCATCGTGCAACAATTCTTCACGGACCACCAGGTGTCACTGCAGCCGTGGCCCTCCTGTTCTCCCGATATGTCGCCCATCGAACACGTCTGGTCGCTGATCGGCAACCGAGTGGCCCGGCAAGCACCACCCGCGGCTACGCCTGTTGAACTGTGGCAACGTGTGGAAGCAACCTGGACCGACATACCCCAAGCCCACATCCAAAGCCTCTTTCGTTCGGTGCCGCGGCGTGTAGCGGCTGTTATTGCCACCCATGGGGGCCACACGAACTATTGATGTCTGCGTACTCCGCAAGTCGCACGGGCCTGTGAGCTCAATCGTTTCGTCTTTGTATCTGTTGTTATGTGTCCAGTAAATCTGGCTTTGCTATCTCGTGTCCTTTTTGGTGTTGCATTTTGGGTGGCCAGCAGTGTATTATTGTTTGGAAAGAATTTTTGAATATAATTTGTGCAATAAGCTGTATTCAAGCTAGTCTGAAAATATAAAAGGAAAAGATACACCACCTTATGTGATTTACCAGCAAAGGGCTGATATTTTCCATTAAAATTTGTTGGGCTCTAACCTAAATTTCATATTAGCCACAGGAAAGTGTTACACTAAATTTGTAATTGAAATTTAGTATTTCGTGAGCCTATTATTTCCACTTGCAAATAAAGGTGAACCCAATGAGGTTCTTCAAAAATCAAAAATTCGAGTGGCAGTAAATTTGTTGAGTAAAAGGGCTATTTCTAAACAGTTTCTTTAGAACTTGTATACACATCAGCCTAGCCTGAGGGTGGAAACGAACTCGGTTCTTAGCCGCCCCGGTGGCGCAGTGGTCTAAGCGATGGCCTCTGATCATTCGTCCGAACGGGGTCCGGGTTCGAATCCCGGTGAGGCATGGATGTTGTGTTTGTCTTACGGCACTGGCTCTCTCCCTTCCCTGGAACCAGTGACCCTAAATTAGGGACAGGCGACTGCTTATAGCCCATTGAGTTGCTCACGGTTGTCGTTAAACCTCCAATAAAAAAAAAAAACTCGGTTCTTATTGTGGCATAATTGCTGTGTCCTTAAATCACTGCCAGAACGAGTACAAGGCCACTTTAATTTTTATGATACAAATTTTTTACACATGGACAATAACACCTTTTAACACTTTCAGGTTGTCAATTCTACAATCACAAAGAACACAAACAGTAAATAAACATTGTTAAAGAAATTTCCTTTTTTGGTGTCTATCCATGTAATATTCTTATTGTGTTACCAGTTTCATCTACAAATCTCCCAAATTTGAAAATAGCCAACAATTGATTACACCTATTATTTTCACAAGTTATAGTGTAAGGAAAACACCTATAAATCAGGTGGTGCCTCTGTGCCCAGGAAATTTATTATTAATACTGCTTCACAAGGCTTTGATTGATTGATTGATCGGTAAAAAACCGATAAATCAATTTTGTGGTACGAAAAACATACCCAAAACATCACAGAACCCCCTCCAGCTTGAGCAACACCTTCGACACAATCAGGATTGAAGGCTTCATTGGGCGTGTGATGCATTCGCCGTCTCTCATCATTGGAGTACAAACAAAGACGAAACTCATCAGACTAAATTACTCGTTTCCAATCCGCCACAGTAACGTTTTGGTGCCTCTCAGCCCATTGATAAAGTGCGATTTCGTGACTTGCTGTTAGAAGAGGCCTCTTCCATGGTACTCTGCTCCAGATGTCCATCGCATGCAGTTCTGGTCGCAGTGTCCTTTCGGAAATTGGTAGGAGTTGACTTTCATTGACTGTTTGGAGCAATTGTTGCCTGGTTTGAAACTGATTTGCAGTTACTAGGCGTGAAACATGGCGTCGGTCCCTGTTGGTGAGAATCGTTTTCCGGCCACAGTCACGTCGCATTTTGCAGTTGACTGCGAACTACACCACTATCTGTAGACCCGCTGGACGGTACGCTTCGACACACCATCAAATTGGGCGACTTCATTCACTTTGTGTCAGTGGGCACGACCAAACAGCATGGCTCATTTTTGCCACTCAGTAACGTCTGTCTTACGACACATATTGCAGACTAAATTTAACACACACGTTGCTCTTCACCACTGCGCGAGACAGAAATGATCCTATTAACCACGTCAGTGCTGTTTATCTCCCAACAATGCTATAACGGCGCCCTCTGTGCTACCGGTAACGTCTTACTGTCATTTCTGTTAGGGGTGACTAATTATTTGCCCGGTGTGTTTGCTAGATAGTAATGAAAAGTACAGTACTTTTCGGCTAATAGGTCGATATGGAGTATAAGCCGAATGGATTCAACTTCTCAATTTCGTTATCTTCATTCATGGATCAGTCGATCCAAAGCATAAGACTAAGCTAGAACAAATGCAGTTAGTCTTCCAAAATTCTGTAACTATAATTTTAATGTAAAAAAAAGTTGAATTTCGTAAGTTTGTTTTTTCTTACTACCTGACGCTACCGTATCCCTTCACTCCGACCAAACAGTCGGATAAGCCGACGCGCAAAGTTGGAAAAAAGAAAAAGAAACCAAGATCACACAAGTGTGCCAAATCAGAGTGATGCTTGCAGCGTGAGTCATGGTGCACTGCTTTTTTTATTATTATTGGAGGTTTGACGACCACCATGAGCAACTCGATTGGCTATAAGCAGTTGCCCGTCCCTAACTTAGGGCTACTGGTTCCAGGAAAGGGAAAGAACCAGTGCCGTAAGACAAACACAACATCCATGTTTCACAGGATTCGACCCATCTAGTACGAATGGTCAGAAGCCAGTGCATAGACCACTGCGCCACCAGGGCAACTCACTACTTTTTCACATAGTCCGATTGAAATCAGAAACCAAAAGCGCTTTTAATTTCAATCGAAAACATGAAATAAATTAAGAAAGCGTGATAAATGAAAGCAATAATTGATTTCAATTCCGTTGGGCGATACAATTGGAAGATTGGCAGAGCGAAAAAAGAGTGCCCTCGCTAGCAGCTGGTCATTGCTATTCTTAAGATGGATACGCCGCCGGCTGTCGCTAGCCAAACAACTGGGCTTGTTGTGACGACAGCCGGCGTGGCAGTGGCGTGTTGCAGAGGTTTAATCATTGCGAGAAAAGTGAGATGCACCTATTATAGTTCTGACGGCTTTGCAAAGCCGGAGGTGAATGCTACCCACGGGGTCTTGTAGGGATTGCGAGGGAGATGCAATTAACATACAACAGCTGCCATTCCAAATCGATCACGACAATTTTAATGTTTCTGCCGAACGGAAATATCCACTTCGGCAGCTTTTAAGCAAGTTCTTAGTGAACTGAATATTACGTATTGTGCGTTTTCGAAATGGCTTCTTGCAAATGAAATATTTGCTGCCGCCCCGGTGGCGCAGTGGTCTAAGCGATGGCTTCTGATCATTCGTCCGAAAGGGGTCAGGGTTCGAATCCCGGTGAGGCATCGAGGTTGTGTTTGTCTTACGGCACTGGCACTCTCCCTTCCCTGGAACCAGTGACCCTAAATTATGGACGGAAGACTGCTTATAGCCCATTGAGGTGCTCACGGTGGTCGTTAAACCTCCAATCAAAAAAAAAAAAAAAAAGAAATATTTCCTTTCGTTGTGCTTGCATCGCGACAGAATGTAAGGCACAATATTTTTTTCTCATTGAGAAATTTCAATATATAAGTGGATGTGACGTATAAGTCAAGGACCGGACTTCTGAAAAAAAACGACTCAATTTATACGCCGAAAAATGTGGTAACCAAAATGTACATATAAAAATATTACTAGTAATGGCAAGTCATAGTGTGGAAGTATTTTTGGGAACAAATTGCCGTACCGCCCTTTATTTTATTTTACGTTATATACATCCTAAACGATGCTGATTGTTAAAGCTGAGTTCGATGAGATCTACGGCTTTTAAAATGAATGATTCGAAAGAACGTAAAGTAGATGTAACTTCGTTTCCAGTTTAGCGCGAGTAAAACTGCTTGAGAAACATATATGATATGTTTCAGATTCTGGGAATTATGCTTTAGCAATGAAACGGTTTTAATGTTGCAGTGGAATCAAATTTTCCGTTGATTCTCTGCATATTAAAAAAAAATCAGAGCAAATCTTTGATGCTATAAGGAAAACATTCTCTAATGTGGTTCTAACGAAGGCAAAATCGCTGGGCTCATGGTATCATGTCCAACATAACTGTTTGGATGAGGACATGGGAACTAATTACGTTAGTTTGCGACCTTTTTGGGTTTCGTAATGCATTTTCATTACTTTTGGATCTCGTATATACTGACAGTTCTAGTTTGCCAAGCCCAAAAAACCCAAAAGGAATAAATAGGATGAAGGAGAAAAAAGCAAAGCGTGGAGTATCATTGCAAGCATTGAGAATTGCAATTAAGGGTAATCATGTCAAAAACTCACAAGCCGTTCGCTTGTACACCTAAGCGTTCTAACCAGATTACGGGCATCCATACTTATAAAATCAGTTCATAGATTCTATACTTCCGGTATATGTACAACATTCCCGCATTCTCAGCCACAACTGCGCCGTATGAAATTGATCCCCACAAGTTCTATTAGCACAATGAAAATGAACTAGGTGTTGTAAATGTAGATTCTGCTGTGATGAAGTAAGACATGTTAGTACAGAGTCAGCTGATGCTTTCAATTGAATATGTTACCATCCTCACGGACCTCGAGGCCCGACCTTTTTTTTTTTTTTTTTTTTTTTTTGATTGGAGGTTTAACGACCACCGTTAGCAACTCAATGGGCTGTAAGCAGTCGCCCGTCCCTAATTTAGGGTCACTGGTTCCAGGGAAGGGAGAGAGCCAGTGCCGTAAGACAAACACAACATCCATGCCTGACCGGGATTCGAACCCGGACCCCTTACGGACGAATGATCAGAGGCTAGCGCCTTAGACCACTGCGCCACCGGGGCGGCAGGCCCGACATTACTGATATTGTATATCACACACACACATACATATGTACATGTAGGTACAGTATATCATCATCATCATCATCATCAACAACAATTGCCAATCCACTGTTGGATGAAGGTATCCCCACGTTTCTTCCCCAACGGTCTATCTTGCGCCAGTCTCCTCCATGTCACTCCCGCATGCTTTCGATTTTCATCCACCTATCTCCCATGTGGTCTTCTTCTGGGTCTTTTCCTGTCCCTTGTAATCCAGTCTAGAATTCGGTTGTCCATCGGTGGTCCGTTCTTCTGGCAACATGTCCAACCCATTGCTCGTTCTTGACTGACGTTGTGTTGGTGGATCCTACATTTTATGCATTGTAGTGGGATATACCACGTCCCGCACTCACCTATTGCGTGCCTCGCCTGTTTAAAGGTACTGTGTACGTTTTAAACTACTTTTCTGGCGATATCGTCTTTGTATTAGTTCATACTCCTCCGTTTTCATATCGTTAGCTCGATTGTTTACTTTTGGAAGCTGCCAACATGACGGCTTCCGGTTTATCCTTATCATCTCTAGGCGTGGCGGAAGCACGTCACGTCACACTTTTCACGTCCATGGAAGTTGACGTAGCCGCCCCGGTGGCGCAGTGGTCTAAGGCGCTTGCCTCTGATCATTCGTCCGTAAGGGGTCCGGGTTCGAATCCCGGTCAGGCATGGATGTTGTGTTTGTCTTACGGCACTGGCTCTCTCCCTTCCCTGGAACCAGTGACCCTAAATTAGGGACGGGCGACAGCTTATAGCCCATTGAGTTGCTCACGGTAGTCGTTAAACCTCCAATCAAAAAAAAAAAAAAAAAGTTGACGTACTCTCGCCCTCAAATGTGTCTGCTCCGGTGCCTTCCCTGGACTTGGCCGCGCCTTATGCCTCTGCCGCACTGCCTTCCCTGGGTACTGCTGTGACTACTGCCTTGCCTTGTGCCTCTGTTCCTCTTTCCTCACTGCTTTCTGTGCCAGCCGGCTGAGCACAGACTTCTCTTTCGGGGATGTCGTTTGCCCCTACAGTGCAGCGAGGGCCTACTTCTACGCCAGCTTCTCAACTTGATAGCATCTTGCAATCAACACCTATTCTTCAGGTATCCAACCACAAGGTGAAGGTAACGATTGATGGAAATTAGCAGATTGGCCGTGAGTTCCATACTCTCCTGGATAGAGGTGTACTCTTTCATGCCTTACCGAATACTCCTTTGTCATGGAAGCCCTCTCAGATCATGTGTCGTCCGCGTCTATTACCGGAATCTCTCGTACCCCTCGGGGTATTTCACTGCAGTTCTAGCGCAAAGAGGATGCTGATTTTTTTCTTGCACAGGACCTTCGATTAGAACAAATAATCTCATCCCTTCACCTCTTTCCAAGCGTCTGGTGAACATCAAGTTCTATCCTGTTCCACAGGAAGTGTGTGACGTCTTGGTAGGGTTTCGTCCCGAGGTCACTGACCGGAGTTATGTACTGCCTTGGAATGGATAGATTATTAGTTTAAAGTAATATTAAAAATTAGTTAAACTTAAATTTGGGAATTTATTTTATTGCAGTACTTTTCTTTATGGTGAATGTTATTTACGTTGTGTGTCGTAAAAGAGTTCTGGAGTGAGGTTATGTAAATATGTGAAGCGATGACGTCTGTTGAAGGCGAGATGGGAAGTCGTCGTGGTCTGAGGCTTCCTTCACTATTTATATCGACTTCCACGGATCTTGTGCGCTTGGCCTGTACGCTTGGCTTGGCTTGACGTGTTTGCTTGGCCTTTTGGTTTGGTTCTTTCGTTTGGATATTTTCCTTGTTTTGTTGCTGCCTTCCGGGGTAACCTGTGTGAGGTTTACTGTTCTCGACGAGGACCTGATGGAACGATTCCAGTAGTGATATTGGCTTGATGTGTATTTGAAGTTATTCTTGCTGTAAGCCGTCTTGAAGTCACCTAGTTGGGTCAGCGATTGGACACCTGCTGCGCTATGCTGGAATTACTTGAAGGTATTCTGTTGCTGGCGTCTTCCTGGAGGGAACATGATTCCGGAGGTGCTATGTCTGGATAAGACTGAGTACGTGCTTGTCGAGAAATTGCTGTCTGAGAGCTTTAGCCGTATAGTTGTTTTTCCTGGATGACTTCTTGAGAGTCACCTCGCCGTTAAGCCTTAAAGGTTCATCAATTTGATACCTGCTGCGTCATGCTGGATCTATTATTGACGTCTTCCGGAAGGGAACGTGATTCCTGAGGTACTATGCCCGGATGAGACTGAGTGCCTTAATGAGGCTGAGTTACGTTCTTGCCAAGAAACTGTTTTCCGAGAACTTTGGTTGTGAATTTGCTTTTGCTGGATGGCGTCCTGAAAGTCACCTAGTTGTTGGGCCTTACGGTTTCATCGTTTGGATCCTTGTTGCGCTGTGCTGGAGTTGCTTGAGGGTGTTCTTCTTTTGGAGTATATGTTCTTCTCTTTGGAACTGATTCCTGACGTGTTGTGCCTTTATTAAGTGCGGGTTAGTTCTGCTGCATGGAATTGTATTAAAAAGCGGTTCCTGTGAGAAGATTTACGGGATTGCAGTGCGTGAGTTGTGATTTATTTTCTTTTGAATAATCCTTAATAGTTTACTGGCAGAGTATATTGAGTATGATTAGAGAAATTTAGAGAAGCATAGTAATTAGAAAGCTGAGCATTCGTAAAAGTAATTTTCTTGTTGCGTTATTGTTAAAGTAAGAACTTGATAATATGTTCCAAATACTAAGTGTTGAAAGTGAGAACTTGATAATATTTTTCAAATACTAAGTGTTGAAAGTGAGAACTTGATAATATGTTAAGATGTTCCAAATACTAAGTGTTGAAAGTGAGAACTTGATAATATGTTAATATGTTCCAAATACTAAGTGTTGAAAGTGAGAACTTGATAATATGTTAATATGTTCCAAATACTAAGTGTTGAAAGTGAGAACTTGATAATATGTTAATATGTTCCAAATACTAAGTGTTGAAAGTGAGAACTTGATAATATGTTCCAAATACTAAGTGTTGAAAGTGAGAACTTGATAATATGTTCCAAATACTAAGTGTTTACAGAATTTGAGTTTGTTGGATAATTTGTGCGATTGTGTATAAAGTGCTGATAATAACTCGATAGATGGTGAAAGTTGTCAAGAGTTTGCTTAGTTGTTCTGCAATAATGTTGCAATTTTTGCCTAATCTAACTATTGAAATATTTCGAATTACTTTTGATTACATAAAGAGTTACAAATTGGATAGTGCTTTTGAGTTGGTTATTTGAAGAGCCTGTATAACCGCATCTTACGTCCTAGCCTGATTCGAACCCAAAGAGACAAGTAAAAGCCGAGATATTAGTCGGGCAATAGAACCTCCTTCGCAGGAGAGGGTGGTGGTGGTTAGGAACGTTGCGAGTGCCTGATACTGCGCTTCATCTCCTTGTCAATCATGTTTGTAAAATTGTTGGCAAGGTCTGCCGCCTTTCTAACGGTTTGCGCGGAACTCGATTTGCACATGCTACAGGACCTCGCCGTCAGTAATTGGTCGTCTTTCCCACTGAGAAAGCCTTGGCGGATTACCCAACAGAGGCCACTGTTGTAATTTGATCACGCACTTACAGTTTCAAGGTTTTCACCACTCACTACTGTACTCACTGTCTTACACAGGATCACACCACTGCCTCCTGTATGCGCATACGCCATGGTCTTTCTTCCAGCTCGCGTCCCAATGCTAATCTCATTGATCCTTCTACCATCCTCTCTACCAGTGTTTTGCCTGACGCGACCTCTCCTTCCCTCCGTCAGACGCACCTTCTAGTCAAGGACAATGATCTATTTCCTCCTCTTACGCACCGTATGGTAGTGCATCCTTCTTCTTGGTTAACAGAGATGTATTCCACTACTGGTGTGCCTCCGGCGGAATGTTCCGACTCGAATGTGTCGAGTGGTGCTCACTTTGGCCGACTGGCTCTCCTCTGTGTCTCTCGAATATCGGATCTCCAACAACGTCTCTTTCTCCTGTTCCCTTGTTGTTGCTGTATCTTCCTGATGCCTTGGCTGATGTTCCAGTGTTCACCGATGCTGATCGGGTACATACTGATTCCTCGGCGCAACTTGTGTTCTCGTCTCCCGTTTCGAGTGATCTTCCAGATCCGCCAATGGATTCATCCACCTCAACTTCGTCTTCGAAACGGACTGGAACTTCCAAAGGCTCTATGAAACAGATAAAGGTAAAATATATTTCTGTTACTCCTTCTGTGGTTTCATCTAGTGCTCCCGATGTTCCCGGCTCTGATCTCTCTCCGCCTGATGACTCTTCGAACAGTATGAATCTCCGTTCTAGCCCTGTCCATCCTCTCTCAGATGATGAGCTTATACAGGCCATTGATAAGTTTCCTCTAGTTCCTAGACCACTGTCCAGACAGCAACTTTTACGCCTCTTCCAATATGCTCGTACAAGTTGTCTGTACTGAAGAACTTCTCCACTCACCTGATCTTGATCTGTGTGCAGCGGTGATGCAATTTGAAGCTTATGTGTCATTTTTCAAATCTCAGAGTGTCGCAGATCCTAGGTACAAGGTTTTCATGAGACAATACACTCGCCGTCTCTCCTCCTTGAAAGACCTCACTGAGAAAAAATTTTGTGATATCGTACTTCCTCAAGCCGAGGAACTTTAGCGCTCCTTCCCAACCCAACACTTTTAGTTCTCTCCGGCGACGTTTTCCACCTTGCGTTCGCCTGGATTTTTTTTTCGCGTTGATTCATCGACTGTTTCGCTAATTGTGTGCTGTTCCCTACATGTTATCACTATCGCATTTCAATGTTGTTTCCTGATTTTCTTATTGTGCCTTATGTTTTTCTTTTGCTCTCATTGTATGTCCTTGCTGTACTAGTGTTTTCCTCCGTCGCGGTTTATATTAGTGCTACCATTGTTAACTTTGTTCTCATAACGTAGTTGGTGTATTTCTGTACAGGGCCTTGCATCTTCACCGTCTTTATGTTCTACTCGGTTGGAGTTTGATCATACCCTTGAACATATGCTCATAATGTTGTACTTGTGTTACTTCGTATCGAAAAATATGCCGTTATGCTATTCCTTATTTGTGTGCATCGTATTTTTACTATATGTGCAAATCGATGTTTTGCCGGCATTGCCTCACACTGTTGGCACCCTGATGTTATGGCCCGACATCTTATTTGTTTATCTTTCACGCTGAGCTGTTCTCTAGGGTTGGTCTTACACAACTGATTCTGCCTCTGTTAATACCGATGTCACTGTGTCGTGGTAATGTGCTCTTTATGTTTGCTCTCCAGTGTGTGTTGCATTGTGGATATACCTGTATTTTCCTCTCTATATTTTCTGTACTGCAATATTCAGCGACATCTCCTATGCTTTTAATCCTACTATAGCAATAAACGGGGTACCGCTTTGGTACCCACAGTTACCAAAACCAAACCCATTGTCATTTTAGTCATCATGATCAGATTTTACTCTGATAATGATATCTTCCACTCTTGTTATTTTCCTTACCAATGAGTTGTACACTCAGCGGCCACTTTATTATGACCACCTGATAGTTTTAAGCAAATCACCTATGGCTGCACGCTGTTGCCGCCGGAGGGCGAGGCTAGTATAAAACGGTAATGCTTAGTATATTGCAGTAGTTAGTATTGATATTGCAGTAGTTAGTGCTTGCGACAGTAGTAGAAGTGATTTTTGGGTGACGAGATGGGTAAAAAATGCGATTTGACGGACTTTCAACGTGAGATGATTGTAAACCGCCGCATTCGTGAAATGTTCCAGAGCAGCTGTTAATAAAGTGTTTAAAGACTGGACTGTCAGCCAAATAGCTGGGTCTCTACGAGCAACGTGTGGTCGTCATCGACTAGTGACTGCTCGGGCGGAACGGAGAGTGTCCAGAGTGGTAACAGACAACAGAAGGACAACAGTGCAGCAAATTACAGACCATCTTAATCAAGGATCCCCTCAAATGATCTCTGCACGCACTGTTCGCCGTACACTGCATCGGATGGGATATGGCAGCCGAAGGACAGTTCGAACGCCTTTGCTGTCTGCAGTTAACAAGAGAAAACGTCTCCAGTTCGCACAGGAGCACAAGGATTGGACAGTCGATAGTTGGAAACAAATTATGTGGGCCGATGAATCACGTTTTCAGTTGCCCCATGCCGATGGCCGAGTGAGAATTTGGCGGAAACAGCACGAAAGCATGGATCCCAAATGCATTGCTACAACCCTTCAAGCTGGTGGGGGAAAAGTTATGGTTTGGGTAATGTTTTCCTGGCATGCTTTGGGCCCTTTTAATTCGTGTTGATCAACGTCTGACTGGCACATCATATCTAAACACCGTTGCGGACCAACTGCATCCTGTCATGTGGAAGGTTTATCCCAATGGCGATGGCTACTTTCAACAAGATAATGTGTCCTGCCATAGTGCTCGTATTGTACAGGATTGGTTTCAAGAACATGCCGGTGAGTTTACTTTGCTTAGGTGGCCCCCACAATCTCCAGATATCAACCCCATTGAGAATTTGTGGGATGAAGTTGAACGAGCCATCAGACATCTGGATCACCAACCCTGCAATCTCACACTCCTGCAAAGTCTATTCATCAAACATGGTCTCAGATTCCCCAAACGACCTATCTGCATATCGTGGAGTCCATGCCAGGAAGAATCGACGCAGTATTAAAGGCAAAAGGTGGCCCAACGAAGTTCTGAGGGGGTGGTCATAATAAAGTTGCCACTCAGTGTATATATGGGTTATATATATATATACACAGTCGTCACAATATTGTGACCACCTCCTACTTTTGACGTCAACAGCGCGTAGCCAATGAAAGAATGCACGTGTCGTAAGTTGGCTTGGAGGGTATATAAGGTGTGCTGTAGGCAATCTGAAAATATAACACTCGTTGCTATCATGGATAAAAGGAGCGATTTATCAGATTTGCAAAAAGGGATGATTATCCGCCTTCGGGACAAGGGTGGCAGTATTTCTGAAACAGCGCAGTTTTTGAACTGTACGCGTGCGGCTGTGGCTAAAGTGTATCGTGATTGGAGAAATGGTCCCATTGCGAATAAGCGAAGTGAAAACTGCGGAGCACCACATGCCATTGATGTGAGAGGTGAACGACTGGCTTCGAAGTTGCCTGAGGGCCGATCGACAAGCGAAAAGGGAGCAACTCACTAGCCGAATGAACCAGGGGCTTCCGGAAGTGTGTTTAAAACAACAGTTCAGTGAACCCTGCTGCGTACGTGGCTCCGATGCAGACGGATTGTTACTGCACCTATGCTAACAGAAGTTCATTAGCAAAAAAGGCTTACATTTGCACGGCGGTATCGGAATTAGATCTCCGCTGATTGGCAAAGGATTGCCATCTCCGATGAGTCACGTTTTCTGCTTCATCGAACGGATGGACGTTGGCGTATAAGGCGAGAAACATCGGGGAACAAACACTCTTCAACAATTGCTGGCAGAACACAAGCTCGTGGGGGCAGTGTCATATTCTGCGGAATGTTTTCGTGGCATTCTCTGGGTCCCACTCATGCCTGTGGAAGGCACTATGGACCGAATTCGTTTTGAATCCATCTTTGCAGTCCACGTACACTCATACATGCTGATTGTCTTCCCTGGGGCGGATGGGATCTTCCATCACGACAATACGACGTATCACCCAGCTGTAAATGTCCGAGAGTGGTTGGAAGAGCACGATGAAGACTTCAAAGTACTTTCCTGGCCCCTTAATTTCCCAGACGTAAACCCAATTGAGCATCTGTTTGACCACCTTGATCATGTTGCTCGCTCTATGGATCCTCCACCACGCATCCTCCAGCAGCTGTCAGATCCACTGCAGTCAGCATGGCTCCACATAACTGTGAACATATTCCAGAACCTTATTGTGTCACTCCCACCTCGTCTAGCTGCTGTCCGCGCTGCACACAGCTTTTACTCTGAATATTAGCTGGTGGTCACAATAAAGTGACTCGACCGTATATATATACACTGGCGGAAAGTAACAAAAGGACACCAAGAAGGAGACGTCTGATACCAACGAAATTTATACAGCATAATAACAAAATACAGAGGATAACGTGATCAAAACATTATGGCAAAATACAGCTGTATTTGCTGGTAAACTGAAAAATAACATTTCCATGTAACATGGTTAGTACGAGGTTGAACCGCCATGAACTGCGTCACACTGCGCAATTCTGGCATGGAGTCTGTCGTACAGATGTCGGATGTAAGTTTGGGGTATTGAGTTCCAAGAATCCTCAACCTGGACGCGTAAATCGGGGATGGTCGTGGCTGGCCGTGGAGACCGGATAAGTCGTTGTCCCATAAAAACCCACACGTGCTCAATGGGGTACAAATCCGGTGAACGTGCAGGCCATGGAAGTTGTCTCACACCCTGAAGTACATGTTGCGTTGCACGTGCCGTGTGTGGGCGTGTGTTATCTTGCTGGAAAACACCACGATGGACCGACCTTACAAATGGCACAACAACGGGCTGAATGATGTTGTTGATGTAGGAGGTGCTGTTTAACGTACCCGGTACAAACACCAGTTGTGTACGGGAGTGATAGCTGATCGCTCCCCACACCAGGAGATCAGGTGTAGGCCCTGTGTGTCGCTGGCGGATGCAAGAAGGGTGGAGACGCTCCCCTGTGCGTCTGCGAACACGCATACGGCCATCGGAGGCTCCCAAGCAGAATCTGCTTCCATCGATGAGCACGACAGATCGCCATTGACATGTATTCTCAATGCGTGCGTATTAGGAGAGAGGCGGTTAGCCGAAATCTTTCCTTAAACATTAGGGAATCTGAACACTACGGTGGTGGAGGACTCCTTGTTCCGGTTGGCATAATTTTGGATGGGCGCACGTCGCTGCACATGTTTCCACGAAGCCCCCTGATGGCTGCAAGCAATAAGGATGACATTAGATATGAAACGGGCTGGGCCCGGGGTAGAATGCTCGAGCCGGAGCCCGAGCCCGCGCCCGAGGCGGGCTACGGATAGCATCATCAGTTTCATCTCTGTTTGACTCGGACGAGCTACGAATAGCATATTAGTTACATCTCGGGCTCGGACGAGCTACAAATAACATATTAATTACATCTCGGGCGGGCTTCTTTTTTATGTTAAAATATTGAGAGTCTTTCTTTTCCGTTTTTTTCTTCTTCTGGGTTTTAGGAAGAGGAATCAATTTTTTCCTGCATTGGATCCGTGAATACTGATTGCATGGGACGGGAATTGATGTGTCATTGTGGGATAATTTAAGTGCTTTTTAGGAGAGTAATTAGCCTAAGAAAGTAGGGGGTTGAGACAGGGGAAATGGAAATTGGGGAACTCCACCTTCGCACAGGCGCAGTAGAACGGTCAGTTCAGTGGCCAGTTAACATTGCCCTTGGAGACATCAGAGAAGACGACCTCAATTCTCAAAAGAACCATCCCGGATAAAACAGAGGAAGGGGAAAAAGTTAAAATCGCTAGTGTCATAAATTTGTCATTGAATCGTAATGCACAGAAGAGGAAAAAATCTGTTATAAATAGAGGGTGGATAAAGATATGCAGTTTAACTTTCTACGTAGAGGGTGGATAAAGATATGCAGTTTAACTATGTTGTGAAGAATAGCTCTGGAGTACGATGGGAGTTTAAGTGCGAATCAAAGTAAATTCCCCAGAGGAAATAGTCCGCTTGAAAACCAGCGGTAGGACAGCAGGAAGAATTATTGTTTCTACGGCTTTGTTCCGCATTTGTGAAACAGGCTTTAGGATCTCAGCTCTGAGGACGGAAGTTCGCCCCCAGTATTTCAGAAGACCTCGTTAAACCAAACATCGTGTAGAAGGTGGCAAGGAAACCATAAATTAAACAAAGCTTTTCTAATAGCTGTTACTCTCACCTCTACTCAGCATTCATCCTTTAAGTTGAGTTACTTGTTTAATTGATTTGCGCATTACAATATGAATGATTCGTATCCTGAAGTTAGACGAAAAAAGTCCATACTGGTGGTGATTGTAAAAAAATGAAGTGGAAAAACCCACCGCGTGGAAGCATTTTTTTTTTCAAATTATTTATTACACGACCAACGCAAAATTGGATTATGTTCAGTGTAAGAAATGCGAATGCGTTTTGAAATATAAAAGTTCTTCAGGATCTAGCAGACTTTTGCGTCATGCCAAAACATGCGTGAAGACCATCCATGCACAAAAAAGGTAGACAGTTTCTTTTTCTTAGATAAGAAAAAAATATCAGCTGCTGCAAACCTTTCTGTGAAACTGTAAAATATAAATTTTATTTCAAGGTTATACCCTTCCTAATGAGACGCATAAATGCTGAGCATCACATTCCATGCTTTTTACTGTTTCAATGAAAAATCCGATAAAAGGGACAAAAGCATCAGCACTTGGAAAAGTCGGGCTCGGTCGGGTCCCAGAGTACACAGACCTCACGGGGCTGAGTCGGGCTCAGGCCGAAACATTTCGAGCTTCGAAATCCGAGCCCGAACTCATCTCTAGATGACGTTCTAGAGTCCTATGTATATCTTTTCATAGGAGCTGTTGCATAGCAGTTACTTTTTACGGACGACAACTCCCGTCTTCACTGGGCTCGGCTAGTCTACGTATTTCTGGAGAGTGAGGATATTCACAGGACGGAGGGCCTCGTGAGGTCTGCGAACTTAAACCCGACAGAGCATGCTGCTAGGATGCCCTGGGAAGACCAATTGCATTCTGGAAGCCCCTTTCCTGAATCCTCCCAGACTCTGACGAGCTTTGGTGGAGGAGTGGCACTTATTACCACAAACTCTCTTTCACAGTCTTGTAAACAGCGTGAGGGTTCGTTGAGCTAGCTGTATGGCTCTTCGGGATAATCACACTCCCTATTAGCGCCTCGAAATTCGCGCCACCTTCTGCATAACATTTGGACTGCCATGCTGTCATGCATATGCTTCCTCTTCATACGCTAATTGCATTCCTTTTTGTTGTGTATTGCTGCATTATCGGCATATGTATGTCTGTACCAACTGTCATTAAACTGTGACGTGTGGATTTTGCGTTATTCATAGTTTTGTGTTTGTCATGTTAATTTTGAACACCATTGTATACATATAATATGACCAAACATGACCAAAGAGCATCGTAACCCATTTTATACATATATACTGCATATATATAAAATGGGTTACAATGCTCTTTGGTTATATGCGCCAGAAATTCTGAATAAACAAACAATCTTTAAGATGCGGCTCTCTCCGATTACGAGAGACAGAGAGAGTGAGAACCGCTTTTAAATTCATACCCCATTTCTACAAAATCGATGCAAATGCTAAACTATCATCTACATTTTGGGTGCTGCACCTAAGTTATCCGTTAAACTTCTTAAGCCTAACAGAAAATTACAATTCGTTTGAATAATATTCCCGTATACAATACTTTTCTTCAGTCTTTTTCAGACAGGTGCACAGTGACAGCTCCGGGCACCTTTCACTCGCATTACTGTGAGAAGTGCGCTCACCAGGAATCACTTCCCAGAGCTATTTGTAGCGCACCAAAAAGCGCGATTGTCAAAAAAAAAAAAAAAAAAAAAAAACTCACCTGATGTCCATTTGATTAAGTGTCACACTTCAACTTAGCCAACGCATTCATTTCCACTACATCGAAATTCTGGAATTCTTTGCCTGATGACATCTTTCCAGAGAATTCCAACCTTCAACTATTTAAAAAGTGTTAAATAAACTTCTTGTGAGAAGCTCCACGTTTTAAAACAGGGAAATAACAATTGATCATCGTACCATGTATTATAGGTTTCGTGTTTCATGGTCGATTTTCTATAGAAAAGATATTCTGTACTTAATTCAGTTGTAGGTATGCTTACCAGTAGTGTGCATGGTTCAGTTCTGTTCAAACTACTGATGTTGACTAGTATTTACCCGAGCTTTTTCCATAATAATATTTTATATATATCTCTCTCTGCGTTTTCGATATAAAACGTGTGCACTTTAGTCGTACTTACTGTAACTGGTATTGGGTAATTATAATTACAAAATCTCTATTCACAGCCATCTGCAGGGCAAACCAGTGGTCTAAATTCAAATAAACATCCTAGGAGCACTTTCCAGAATGTGTTGAAAATATTTTGAAATTTTATAACAAAATTTCAAAAAATCAATAGCAGGGAAAATTTTCTTGCTGCTAATGGCGAAAGGGTAACGGCCGCCCCGGTGGTGTAGTGGTCTAAGCGATGGCCTCCGATCATTCGTTAGAAAGGGGTCTGGGTTCGAATCCCGGTGAGGCATGGATGTTGTGTTTGTCTTACGGCACTGGGTCTCTCCCTTCCCTGGAACCAGTGACCACCCTAAATAAGGGACGGGCGACTGCTTATATAGCCCATTGAGTTGCTCACGGTGGTCGTTAAACCTCCAATCAAAAAAAAAAAAAAAAAAAAAAAGGGTAACGTCTGTATAACGCATAATTTCTACGGGCAGCAACAGGGTTGAGTCAAAAGTTTATCTCGTTTGCAGCTAAAACGTGCAATGATGCAAGAAAGCCATATCCACTAACCTCACTCCGTAAAGTACTGGCTGTTATTTTCTATAGTCCTTTGCCAAAGTTCCATCAGAGTCACGTTCCCACGGTGCTACCATTCGGAAGGTTTCGAGGACGGAAACACTCTGAGGCCAGATTCCACATACACTGTGTGAAGAAGTTATAAATACAGTGACGTTTCTCGATAGGCGAATAGAAGGGTCGTTAGCAGAACAAAGAAACCAGTGCGAGGCGCTTTCTTTATTTTAATTAGAAAACGAGCGTTCAATAACTGAAAATACATAAGGATAAAAAAAATCTACTTTATTTTTAAAAACATAAAATTCAGACCAGAGTCATTTTAAAACAATTATAAATTCAAATAAAAACACAGCGTTAAAGAACGATGTATGCAAATTTTGCTTACTTTACTTATACTGCGCAAATCCTCCTCATTCCTTTGTTGCAAGTAAACAGCTTTCTACTACATTCTGTACGCATATAAATTAAGCTGTTCTTCCATGTAACGTAACCGCAGAAATTTTAAAATTTCATTATCCTGGAACGGTAATCGAATCTGCATCTCCCGATTTGCGTTAGAGTATGCTAACTATAACACCACACAGGACAACGAAATCCAAACAACTGAGGCTTATCTGAGACGTCAAACTTTCATTGCACTAGTCGAAACAAACGTGTTCCATCGTAACGCTAAGAAAATCACCAGCAAATGAGTAAATATCAAGTTGAAAATACATGGAATATTTAATACGCAAATAAATCATGGCACTTCCATTTCTGTGGTTACTTTACAAGGAAGAACATCTTGATTTATTTGCGGATTAATTATTCCTTGTGTTTTCAGCTTGATACTACATTCTGTGTTAACATGCCGAGGGGTACAGAGTTACGTGAGGAAGATGTCGGAAAAGTGTTATTTTATCTTGGCCAAAACAAGTCTTACAGAATAATTGAAAAGTTAATCGGAAGATCTTTAGAAGCCGTGCAAAATGTTGCAAGGAGCAAAGATAAACCCAGTAAAACAACAAGGAAATGACGGAAGCCATACCTGAGTGCTGGTGATAAACGACTTGTTTTTAATTTAGCAACTGTTGGTAATATTTCTACAAGAGAAATTGCTCGATCTTTGCCTAAAAAGTGTCTCATAAGACAGTCGCAAAGACTCTTAAGCAAAACAAAAATGCTGCGTACATTAAAATGAAGGCAAAGTCTTTACTCCCTGGTGAACACAAACGCTGAAGATTGGACTGGGCCAAAAACGTAATAATATGGTCTGAAAAGTGGAAAATTGTTCTGCTATCAGATGAGAAAAAAATTAATTTAAAACGGCTCCAATGGAAATAAATACTACTGGTATAATTTATGGAAGAGGTCCAAAGAATGTTTAGCAGACCAATGGGAGGAGGTGGTGTGATGGTGGGAGTGGCTTTCGATTATGGCGGTAAATCGGACATTGTCATTATCGAACACCGTATGGTATCCAGGAATTACCAGGCTTTGCTGTACGAACATTTAATTCCATTTGCACCCCTACTAAGTGGAAACAGTTGGATTTTCCAACAAGATAATGCGCCTTGTCATGCTTCTAATTCCATAAAACAGTGGTTTACAAATGAAAATAACAGATGTAATGGACTGACCATCTCGGGTCCCAGACTAAAACCAGATGGAAAATGCCTGGTCCTTACTTGTCACGCTTGTATACGAAAAAAAGCAAGCAACATTCTTCATCAAGAGAATTGCAAGTTGCAATACATCGCTGTTGGGACAAAATCAACGTTTCGCTTCACAAGACTAGGTAACAGCAATGCCGAAAAGAATTTATTCACTTATTGAGGCAAACGGAAGTGCCATAAATTATTATTCAGAAAATATTATTTTCTGCTTTGTAATATCTGATGTGTATTTATAATTTCTTTACAGAAAAATATGCTTGTTAGCTTTACTTTTACTTATGTTTAATGATGTAATAAACATCTTGAAATGCTATACCGCCCAACATTCTATAATACAAATTACGAGGGTTGTACCAAAAATAATGCTAAAGTGGGCATAATTTTTTTATTAACTGACACAGGTCGTTCAAATTGCATATGTTGGTAAAGTAACCCTTCCTCTATAGTGACCTTTCTTCTTCATTGCACATAAATAATGGATTCCAAGCAGAAAAAACGTGCCGTCATTGAGTTCTTGAGGAAGGAATTGTGCAGGCTGTCCGACATCCACAGAAGGCTACAGAATGTTTACGAAGATTACACCATTGACAAGAGCAATGTGCATATATGGATGAAGTTTAAAAAAAGAATCGTCAGCGAGTTGATTAATTGATTTGCGCAGAGAGACGAGTCACAATCCATGACCGCGCTCTTTAAACTATTGTCTGTGCTTCCTGTCGTGACCTCAGCAAGTGGTAGGATAGCGCTGAAATATTAACTTTTCCTCACCTGTAACGATACGATGCTAAAACATACCGTCTTGTGGGTTTTACAGCAATCTGCGACAGAGATATTGCTGTTAAATCTACAGGACGCTCGGGTTTCAATTCATTGGGAGCCATTCGATGGCGCCTGGAGGAGAAAACAATCTAGTCCAGGTGACGATCGATAATAAATGTATTGGGTAGATCTCACCTCAACTACCAACTGTCATGTACTGGTACCGGGGTTTTCTGTCACAGCTTCGATCAGGCTGTCACTGTTGGTGATCTTTGGAGTTCTTGACCTCGCATTTTGTGTCTTCGAGACTGGAGTCTTCAACATTGAAACGCCGGAACCATTTTCCATGCAGTACTGCTGTCCTCACCTTCAAATGCACAAATACCTCTCGGTGCTGCCGTGTTTAACACTTTTTTCCAGTAACGGCGTAGGAGCACCAGCACAGCACGTTTATCGACGAAGGTCCTCTGCTCACCTGATAACGTAATGTGTCTCCGTGCCAGATGCACCTTATCAGGATGGTATGTCCCACGTCATTGTAATACCGAGTCGACATAGTCCTACATTTCGCACATGAATGGAAGCCCAACATTATGTGTAGCTCCAAACGGGACGAACTTTTGACTCACCTTAGTATGCCAAGTGGTATGCTGACACAAATATTTAGGTAAAAGTATTCCTTTACTCTTTCCTCTATCCATAATTAATTCCATAAGATGATTTTCTATTTTGAAGAAAGGAAATGTGATTGTAGATGCAATACAAACTCATTTGGGATCAAATGATAAGCGCTTTATTGCATGCCTGAGAACTTAATATTTGTCTCTTATAATTATGACAATGAATTCTACAATGACCAGCGCTGTTGTATCTAGGATTATATTCGAAAGTTAGTTCTGAAACTCTTCAAATAGTTCCTGTTTCATGGAAAACATGTGAATTCGCTGTCTAATAACACGAATAATATTAGGACTTTCTAGAGAAGAGGAGAAACGAAAGAGACGTAATTTACGGGAAATCAGCGATTACGTCGATTAGTCCTTGTATTAGATTTATTTAGTCCGCTAAAATGGATGAACTTTTAATTCTATGAATCAAATTTCTGGCAGTCACATGAACTTAATCTTTTCCTGTAAAGGTCGAGTTTTACCATTTACGATACGTCTGAGAAAATGAGAGCGTTTTGAATGGGTCACAGGATTAAGAGAGAAATAGTCTCCAGTTCTCCAAATCTTGAGCTTAGAGTAGTTCTGCACACAAAATGAGTTATCTATAAAAAAGCTTATGATTTCCTTTGAAAGGATGATTTAATAGTACTAAAAAATTAAGTGCACATGTCTGCAAAAGTCAACTGGGCAAACCTATGGCCCAAATGTAAGATGAACCGATTTTTACCCATTTTCCGATTCTTTCCACCTCACATAAGCAGTGCCTAATTTTCTGCCGTGTGAACTCCCGAATTTATTTACCACATGAAGTTGGTATTTTTTTCAAATTATCGTAATTATTTGAACGTAACTCAAAGTAACAATGTTTTCAGATATGATATGAATATGCACAAAATACTGTATGCACTGGGGTGCATGAATTAAGGAAGTTCCAGGTTTTAATATATTTTTAAAAATAAGCAGAATTTTCAGTCATAATAAGTGGTCATCCTTTGAGTAGTAAAACCCTATGCAAATACAGCACCTAATATGCAAATCAGGAATAACTTTAAAAGAAGCGCTTTAAGTGATTGCCTTTCCTTCATGATTTAGCGACACTAAATTGCTGCAGCTGACAATTTTTGTTCTAAATGTCTTCACGGCGTCATTTGAATGGCAATCAGAGATGTAAAGCTATGGAAATTGTGGAAACAAGTGAAATAAATTAATAGGTTTCCAGATTTGTGAATGTATCAGAAAGTGTCATATTAAGGCTATGACGACAATTCTAAGATACAAGGACATGCACTAGACCAGAGGTTCCCAATCTTTTTTCATTTGAGTACCCCTTGGCAGCCTACTTCCATAAACTGTACCCCTAATATCAGCAAAATGTTTGTAATTAATATATTATTTATAGGTTGTAACTGGAAATAATGGGCCAATAATGAGATTAAAAATAATGTAAGAATAAGCTGAATAGAAAATATATTTTACATTCAAATATCAAAAGTTACAACAAAAATTAACGCATTTGAAATTGAAATCATTTTTTTATAAAACACGCAATATGCACGGTCGAGTCACATTATTGTGACCACCAGCTAATATCCAGAATAACCGCCGTTTGCAGCGCGGACACCAGCTAGACGGGCTGAGAGTGACTCAAGAAGGTGCTGGAAGGTGTTCACAGGTATGTGGAGCCATGCTGACTGCAGTGCATCTGTCACCTGCTGGAGGGTGCGTGGTGGAGGATCCATAGAGCGAACAACACGATGCAGGTGAAAATCTTCCAAATACGTGGAGACAATTTTCACGTTTATCTTTAATTACACACAGCCACAGAAAATTGTTATCCGGACACCGCTGGGATCAAACCCCAGATCTCTCGATAACTAGCCCAGTGTGTTTGTCTTACACTTCGGTGGCCAACAATCAACGGCGCTATGTGTGTCCTTTGGATTTATTAGCTATAATTAAATATTATAGCTTGTGCCGTTAAGCACCACCAGATAGAGATGTCTCAGTTGCTGAGCCCATGCCTATGGATTTGTGAAGTCAGATACTGACAGATAAACACATATAGCGCCGTGGATTGTTGGCCACCGTAGTGTAAGACGAACACACTCGGCTAGTTATCGAGAGATCTAGGGTTCGATCCCATCGATGTCCGTATTCCAATTTTTCGGTTGCTGTGGGTTAATTAAAGATAAACGTGGAAAGAGCGATGACTTTGTCTATTTACAATCTAGGTGGTCTCACAGATGCTTACCTGGGTTTAAGTCTGGGGAATTAGGGGTCAGGGAAGTACTTTGAAGTCTTCGTCGTGCTCTTCCCAACCACTCTCGGATATTTCTAGCCGTGTGACACGTCGCATTGTCGTGCTGGAAGATCCCATCCGTCCCAGGGAAGACAATCAGCATGCATGGGAGTACGTGGTCTGCAAGGATGAATTCGTAACGAATTCGGTCCACAGTGTGTTCCACCGCTATGAGTGGACCCAGAGAATGCCACGAAAACATTCCCCAGACCATAACGCTGCCCCCGCCAGCTTGTGTTCTTTCAGCAGTGGTTGAAGAGGGTTTGTTCTCCGATCTTTCTAGCCTTTTACACCAACATCCATCCGTCCGTTGAAGCATAAAACGTGACTCGTCGGCTAAGGCAATCCTTTGGCAATCAGCGGCGGTCCGATTCCAATACTGCATTCCAAATGCAATCCTTTTCTGCCGATGCACCTTCGTTAGCATAGGTGCAGTGACCGTCCGTCCGCATTGGGGCCCCATACGCATCAGGGTTCGCTTAACTGTCGTTTCAGACACAGTTCCGGTAGCCCCCCCCCCCGGTTCATTCGGGCAGTGAGTTGTTCCACTGTAGCATGTCGATCGGCCCTAAAGCACCTTCGAAGCCGACGTTCACATCTCACATGAATGACGCTTGGTGCTCTGTAGTTTTCACGTTGCTTGTTCGCAATGGTGCCATTTCTCCAATCACGATACACTTTAACCATAGCAGCACGCGAACAGTTCACAAACTCCGCTGTTTCATAAATACTGCCACTTTTGTCCCGAAGGCGGATAATCATCCATTTTTGCAAATCTGATAAATCGCTTCTTATATACCCTCCAAGCCAACTTACGACACGTGCCTTCTTTCATTGGCTACGCGCTGTTGACGTGAAAAGTAGGAGGTGGTCACAATAATGTGACTCGACTGTGTATAACAAATGTTTAGTGCGATCTTTGAGCTTGTTTTGAAGCACATAATTTTTTTGAAATCAGATTCAAGTGATGTAAAATATATTCTTAAATCTGGAGTTGCATTTATTTTACTACGGTATTTATTTTTTATAAAGTTATAAGAAGAGAAAGCACTCTCCACCAGCTCCGTATTTGTTAATGGCAACAGAAACTTAAGCGCCTTCTTCAAAAGGGTTTGCAATCCAGTTGTTGTTTTCTCCAGATTTTGTGAAGTACTTCTCGAAAGATGATTTAGCCCTTTTCAATTTTCTCTCTCATGTCCTGAGAGAGGTGCAGCTTGTTCTCAGATAGGAAATTGTTCAGAGTTTTAAATATCTCAGGCTGGCCGTTTTCAATACATGACCTCTGTAGCGTTTATGTGTAGCTGAATTACTAAAACACTACATAGACCAAAACTTCACGTATAGTGACATACGAGTCACTCAAATAAACTCAGGAAGTTGTTACTTACAGCTAATTCTTTATTGCTGTCAATAGGCACTTGATTATTTGCACTTCAACAATGTTAGATCACGAAAACTTGGATTAATATACACAATCAATTAACTACACAACACTGGAACTAGAATTAATATCCACTAGTACCCAACACTGTTATTAAAGTAGAAAACGTAACCTTCACAAATACTCGAATGGCAATTAAGCAGTCACGTATCCAAAAGAAGCATTAACGTTCACCATCCACCATCTCTCTTTAAACAATCGCCGCATTGCCTTTTTATCTATCGTTCTTATCCGGCCACATATACGTCACTCTTATTCCGACCTCACGGTGTTGCCAACAGTATTCTCGTTTGAAGGAAAAGAAATAACGTTAAGTTTGGAAAGTATAAAAGAAAACCAACTCAAATTTACATAGGAAAAGGAACTAAAAATGAAAGTTAAATTAGAATATACGTCACATCTCCAAAATCTAATTTTTTAATAGTAGAATCAATTTTGTCTCAAATATTGAAGATCGTTACCAAGCTAATCTCAAGTGCCAAATTTTATTTGTTTATTTGTAGGAAAATATCTGATAAGTATGAAAGACTCTGAAGCCAATCACAGTCGTGTAACTTGGAAGCAAGTTGGAAAGGATGGTCTTAAAAAAAGCTGTACCTAAGTTTGAACAGCCGGGTAAGAACTTTACATCGGGAAAGCCACCTTTCTTCTGTATGAAGCATCAGGGTAGAATGAAGACTCATTATCTCTTCACACTATACTTTAAAAAGCCTCGGGTTTGTGGACTAAAATTAACCACTTTCACAGCTTCATAAAAAAAAAAATTAATTCACCAGGAAGATGCTTAGATGCAAGGCTTTGCCTGTGTATGCAGCAGTGACTCCAGGTTATATTGGGGGCTAACCCTTCATGACATGAGCGCGAAAACCGGAGTAACAATCTGGCATAAACTAGCCTTCGTCAGTGCATAGTCCACAACAATTAGACTAATTCATACTTTTTTCTTTGAAATAACAATCAGTAGCATTAAACATATCCTCACCTTTTGTGCGCTCTGACAGAGGATAACAAAGCACAAAAAGGTTTGCTTTAACTTCATTACCTTTCAAATACCACTTAATAACAAACAAAACAGCGAAATTAACAACATCTGTGCTTTCGTCACCTTGAATAGCAAAATAGTTTCAACCTTCAGTTCTGACTATTATTGTCGCCTTAACATTGTCAGGTGGCGCATTGGTCTAAGCGATGGCTTCTGATAATTTGTCCGAGATAGGTCCGGGTTCGAATCCCGATGGGGCATGGATGTTGTGTTTGTCTAACGGCACTGGCTCTCTCCATTTCCTGGAACCAGATGCCCTAAATTAGGAAAGAGCGACTGCTTATCGCCCATTGTGTTTGTCTAACGGCACTGGCTCTCTCCATTTCCTGGAACCAGATGCCCTAAATTAGGAAAGAGCGACTGCTTATCGCCCATTGTGTTTGCCTAACGGCACTGGCTCTCTCCATTTCCTGGAACCAGATGCCCTAAATTAGGAAAGAGCGACTGCTTATCGCCCATTGTGTTTGTCTAACGGCACTGGCTCTCTCCATTTCCTGGAACCAGATGCCCTAAATTAGGAAAGAGCGACTGCTTATCGCCCACTGAGTTGCTCGCTGTGGTCGTTGAAATTCCAATAAATAAAAAAAAACATTGTCAGACGTATCCTGAATTCTCCGAGAAATAGTATTTTTCGAAAGAAGGATAGTGTTCATTTTTCGAACATGTCCCTCTCCGAGCACACACAGATCGGCATCTTTTATACAAGGAGAAATTAAATTCTGTGCTGTAGTATTAATTTCACCTCATTTAGCAATACGACAACGAACAACGGTAGAAAGCTTCAACCGCCTTTTCGTTATCTTAGTTAGCTGACAAGTAAGATGTCACATTCTGTTGGTTTGATAGGCTCTGAAAATAAATGCAGTCGTTGTTTTCATAACTGGCGTATTTTGTTTTGTAAATGACGCAAGAGTCAGGAGGGTTTCATGCTACCATTGGATAATACTTCACCACATACAACACACTGGGCCGCCCCGGTGGCGCAGTGGTCTAGGGCAATGGCCTCTGATCATTCGTCCGAAAGGGGTCCGGGTTCAAATCCCGGTGAGGCATGGATGTTGTGTTTGTCTTACGGCACTGGCTCTCTCCCTTCCCTGGAGCCAGTGACCCTAAATTAGGGACGGGCAACTGCTTATAGCCCATTAAGGTGCTCGTTGTTTGTGCTCCAGTTTTGTGCCTGAATTAGTGTGTTTCCAGAGTGTGTCGTCCATTTCTGTTGTGTGTACCTTCAAGACGAAGGTGAGAGATTTCTTTTGGTTCGTCTCACAAGGTGGTGAGTAACTTATTATTTCTGTAATCAGCATTTAAATTTTCGATCGAGCTGATCGATTCTTTCGTTAACCCTCGCCATTAGCAATGACGGCAACTGATAAGAGTGATGTTCACGCCCCTATCAGCAAGGCTCCTTTAACCTCCTCCTCAACCTCTGGAGACCAATCATCTCCAATGCTTGTCAGTGACGTAGTGTGTACACAGGATGTGGCGCGCGACTCCTCTGTAAAAGCTCAAGCTGCTTTCCCTGTCCAGGATAGTGACGTCGCCTTGACGCATGTCTCTGGTACTGCAGACGAGGCTATGGATGTGACTGACGGCGCAGATCCGCTGCCTTCCACTTCCACTCAGTTCCAAAAGCCGCTTCCAGCAACTGTAGCTGCGTCGCAGCCCTCTCTCGTCAGTTCTCCTTCTCGTACATATTCCAAGGTTACCTCCGGAGCGAAAGCTCCTTCTAAGTTTGTGGCGACTACGTCAGCGTTGACGGCAATTCCGCTACCATTGACATCCCGGAGGACTTCCCAGCAAGAAAACAATTTATGTCAACCATGGTCTTCGGCGTCTGTTTCGATGCCCTACCTGACACGAAGCTCAAAGATTACAGTCTTGCACTTAAGCAGATGCTTCCCGCTGGAGCCCACATTACTCATATGGCCCGCAAACCACGGGTCGTATTGGTGTATTTTGCTCGTAAGGAACATGCCGATTTTGTAATGACTGACGACTTGACCATCAAAGATGTTCATCTTCTACCTGAGCCTGTTGCGCAGCGGCCTATCCAGGTTACTTTTCATCCAGTTCCACCTGAAGTCTCTAATGTTGCACTGTGTACCTTACTTAGCAAATTTGGCCGAGTAGTGGGACCGGTGACGACTCTCTCAGTGGCGCCTAGAGATCCAGATGACAAAACCATTGGAGGGTTTCGTCGTAGTGCCCGCGTCATCTTTCCGTCGGATGAACATCTGCTGGCGTGCCCGAAAATCCTCAATGTGCGCTGTGGACAACAGCGTCGGAGAATCGACGTGATTACATCCCTACACTGCACACTATGTCATGGCAAAACTCATCTTCGAGTGCATTGCCCCCATCAAGTTCCACCGGCCCCAACTAGCTCTCTATCAGCTTCTGCACCTCTCTCAAAGCGAACCCCACCATCCACCTCAGCACAGCAAGCCCTATAGCTGAGATCTGACAAAATTCGTCGACTTACAGCCGTTGGTCAACGAGAAGCTTCCACGGCCGCTTCCTATGATTTACAAGAGGATTTTCCAACGATTGCTTCAACACTTTCCCAACGTCGTCATTCGGCTTCTGAATCCCCCTCAGAGGGTTTTCAGTCCGCTTTTACTACTGGTACCTTCGTCGCAGCAGATACAGAGTCCATTGGCAGAGAGTCTCAAGATGATGATGATTCGACTGAGCCTCCGTTGAAGCGCCGTGGTTCCTCCCGTCGGCAATCAGCAAAGAAGCAGAACTCAACTTCACCCAGATCCGGCAGTTCTATCCGCCATACCTCCCCATCCAAAGCTGAAGTCTCCTTCCCCACGGTTGAAGACTTTGCTGCATCTCTCCAGAAAGCCAATATACCTCCCGTACCACTCTTCTATGAAGATCTCCATGCATATTTAACGAACAAGACCAGCTACACCATCGCACATGCCTTAGCGACGAAGAATCCTTCACTTCTCCATCTCGTGCCAGATCACATCTGTAACCTGTCACACTTTTGCTGTCAGAACATACCTGCCCACCCGTGGGCGAAAGCTTTTTCAACCGACTGAAGTCTTTTCCTCCAGTCCTGAAAGATCTTCAGCAAGCATTAACTGAACCTCATATTCAAGATCGTATCACTTAATTGCAGGGGATTCGCATCCCCTCTCAATAATGCCTTGGCTTATGAAGACCTCAACCCGTCAGGGGCAGATCTTCTCCTACTCCAGGAAACGAATTGCAAATCTACCACTCTCTTCTCTAGATGGCGGCCGTGGAACTATACGTTTCACCATGTATTTCGATTATCTCCTCATAGTGGCCTCGCAATTGGCGTCCGCAACACCTTCAACTTTACTGTCACCTCCTCTTCAGCTCGCAACCTGTGTCGAGATCTCCTACAGCTTGCAACTTTCACCATTGAGTCAACTTGTTACCATATTTTCAATAACTACATTCCATGTTCTACAACTTTCCTGTCGATACTATTCACCCGTCTTCGTCGTGCTTTATCTCGCATCCCTCCTACAGATCACGTTCTCATAGGAGGTGATTTTTACTGCACCCTCAATCCTTAACTTGATCGGTCCCCTTCCATCAGAGAGCACCGAGTCGCCTTGGTGAATCTTCTACAGTCAATTGTTTCAAACAACTTACTCACTGATGTTCACCGCCACTTCCATCCGACGACGACTCTTCACATCTGGCGCTCATCCCATGACCACAGTCCTACAGCCCGTCTTGACAGGTTTTATGCCTCAAGTACCCTTCTTCCAGCTGTGACTGAATCGTGCATTCATCCCACAGCCTCTTCTGATCACTGCGCTATTGCTATCACCGTCCATACTGCTAGGACAAAACTCAGGACAATTCGTCCTTGGACTTTTGATAATGCTCTTCTCTCAGACCCAGATTTTTGCTCGTCAGTTCGATCACTCCTAGAGGAAAGACGACCACAACTCCAATCTGCCTCCTGTGGTCTAACTTTGTGGATGGAGATCAAACAACACCTTGTTCTTCATGTCCGCAACCTTTCTTTCAAGGCAAAAACGATTCAGAACATGCGTCTTGACCATGTTCGCTCAATGCTCTCTCTTCTTAGCCTAAGTGATCCTCTCTTCTCCTCCTATCAAGCAGAACTTCGATCTCTTCTCCTTCCACTGGCTCAACAAGCTCTGTGTCGACTCCGTCTTCAACATCTGACGCCAGACGCGCATAATTATGAGTTTCTTACATCAGTGGAACGCACACGACAAGCATCGAGTGCACTTCATCACCTCCGCCTTTTTTCTGGTGAGGTGTCAGACGACCCGATCACTCTTTGTTCTCATGTCCGTAAGCAATATACTGAAAAGTTCTGTGAACCTCCTCCGCCATCCCCCACATCTATGGCATCTCTCCTTTCTAATTTACCACAAGTTCCACCCCATCTTGCTACCTCTCTCCTTCTCCCCCCCCCCACACTTTCCGAACTCTCCTCCACATTCCTTTCCCTGAATTCCAGTGCCGCTCCAGGTCCGGACGGCCTAACTTTCTGCTTTTACAAAACTTTTCTACCTCTACTTCTTCCGTTTCTCCTCTCTGCTTTTTCAGCTGCCTTTACTGTCTCCCCCTCCCGAGGAGATTTACAGTCGCATATGTAGTCCTTTTCCCCAAGAAAAGTGATCTCCTTGACTTGCAGAACTGGCGCCCTATTTCCGTACTAAATGTTGATTACAAACTTTACACTAAGCTTCTTTCTCAACGACTCAATCCCATCCTCACTCACATTCTCTCCCCCAACCAAACTTACACACTCCCCGGCCGCTCTCTTTCTCACAACATCCACCTCCTTAACGACCTGATCCACCTCGCTCGTCTCCGCTCTGAACCCCTCGCTCTCCTCTCACTAGATCAACAGTCAGCCTTCGATAATATCTCCCATTCATATCTTTCTGACACACTCCTTTCTTTTGGGTTTCCTCCCTCTTTTGTTTCCCTCCTCTCCTCCCTCTATCAGGACGCCAGTCTTCAGGTTAAGTTGCCCACCTTTCTCACAGCGCCGATTCCCTTCCGCCGTGAAGTGAGGCAAGGCTGCCCACTCTCTGGCCAACTCTTTGCAATAGCCATCGAACCATTTCTTCGCACAGTGCACCGTTCCTTTCAAGCTACTCTGCCACCACTCATCGGCCGCACGAGACATCATGCCATCACCTCAGTTGCATATGCAGATGATGTAACCTTTTGCGTTCGTCTCGAATCACAGTTCACTCAACTGCAAAGTATCTTCACAGAATACGCCTCGTGCTCTGGCGCAGCGATTAATTCTTCCAAAAGCACAGGCCTGTGGTGCGGCTCCTGGGTTGATCGTATGGATTCCCCTTGGGGTGCCAACTGGTCTTCCATCTCAAAACGCTTCCTTCGCCTCCATCTTGGTATACCGGGCGATGCCTCCCTTACCACGTGGAATACCATTCATCCACGCTTGCACAAGTTAACTGCGTTTTGGCGCAGAGCCCAGTTCTGCTCATCCTACTTCCAACGAGCACGTTTCACACGTACTTACCTACTTTCTTTATGTATTCATTCCTGGCACGCAGTCAAAACTCCACTCCTTCGTCTTCAAGACATCACCCGTTGCTTCACTTCCGTAATCTGGACTGGCCACCACTGGATCAGCGCCCCAAAGCTCTGTCTTCCTCCAGACCACGGTGGCATTGGCCTTGTCAACACACATCTGTATTACAAGGCTTTCAAGATTACTACGTTCCTTCGCCTAATCACGTCACCTGTCCCTGATGCTATTTCTGTAAGAGATGTCATCACTCATCCGAGCAACATCAGCTTCACTTTCCTTTCCCTACTACTCATGGACCGTCGATCTCTTGTTCTCTCCCGTTGTCCCCCTGTCTACCGAGAAGCTCTCACTTTACTCCGCTCTCTCTCCCTTTCTCGCTCCCCGCCTGATTCTACCACGAAACTTCTCGCCGAACCCCTCTTTTTCTCGTCTCTTCTCCACCCTTCACATCTGTCGCACTTTGCCTATCCTTCCTGGCTCCGTGCAGGAGTCGTAACAGTCAGAGACCTCACTACTTCCGACCTTTCCTGGCGTTCTTATGCCAGTCTTCCCTCCACTCTTCTTCTATCCCCCTCCTCTCGCTCTGTCTATGACTCCCTCCTTTCTACTATTATCTCTCAGTTCCCCCACCGCGCCATTCCCTTGGCCTTACCTTTGTCCCGTCTGCTTCCCTTCCTGTTCCCTTCTTTCTGTCCGTTGCCAGCACAACTCTTCCACTCTCTTCCTTGTCGACGTCGGCTCTCTACCGTTTCCTTTCCATGTCCCACTCCTCTTCTCTCATCCCCATTCCTGACGTCCACCTATCCTCTACCACCGCTGTGTGATCCGCCGCCCTCTCTCCTCTGTCCGATCCACTAGAGATCAACACTTATTGGCTTTTTCTTCACATGCCGTCTTCCCGTCCCTTCCATCCTCCACCGCATGACACTTCTTGATTCACCTCTTTGCCCCTTCTGTGCTCAGGAAGCTGATGTCTCTCATGTATACCTCCATTGTGTCATCTTACTGCCGCTCCTGCATTTAGCATTTTCCACCGCCCAACGCTCAGTTACAGCTGATCTCACTTTCGACGCTTACAAGACACTGCTGCGTCAAGTTTCTCCTCCAGTCAAGCTACCATTAGTTTGTTCCTACATTTTTGTTTTAGTAAAGCACGTTATCTACGTGTTTCACCAACGCTGCCGAGATATTACCACTCCTTATACAGTGCCTCAAGCTTCTGAGATGTTACTGTGTCACTTTCGAGACTGCCTTCTTTCTCGTCTCCGCTTCGAGAACCAAGTAGCTGTTACTCAGCACTGCGAGAGTACGTTTCTCTCCACATGGTCTCCGGCTGCCTCCTGGTTTACTGGCTCGCCGATGTCGCTACAACTGACGGTTGGCCGACCACGACTTCGACTATACTTGCTTTTGATGAGCTTTGTTTAAATCTTCATGATCACCATTGCACTAGACCTTTCGTGTTGTTTCTCCTCAATTTGAATCTTATGTAATTCTTGCAATACCGTTTTTTGTGTTTAATTATTGTAGTCTCTATCATCCACGTGAATATTTCATATGTTGAGACCAACAACTCCCGTCTGTCTCATGTTTTCACATTAATGCTTTCTTTGTTCTCATAGTGATTTGCACAATGTTGTACTTATATTATAATTTCGTTCTGTTGTTTGTTTTCACAATATCGTATCTTTCTTTTGAGACGGCCTGTTTGTCCGTCTCTTTCATTGTTCATCGATATGTGCGCCCTCTTCACTCTTTTGTTTAATTTGGCCATTGCAATATGCTGTATATAAATTGTACACTGTTTAGAATATCGTTACTTCTTTACTACATTTTACTTGTATTAAGTAATACTCGTCGGAATGTTTCCTAAATCATACTTTAATGAAGTTGCTTTCTTATACCGAATGTATTTCTAAACTGCGCAATGCTGTACATGTGTAATTAGTTATCGCCTTCACTATTATTGATTGCGATATCTTAGTTCCGTTTTGGCTCAAGTTTTTCCACGTCTATGTAATGTGCTCATGTGTTGAGACGATCAAGTCACGTCAGTCTCATGTTTTCACATTATCGCTATCTTCATTTCAGTTGTGAATTGCACAAAGTAGTACATATCTTGTAAATACGTTCTGTTGTTTGCTATCGCATTACTGCGCCAGTTACCATGAAATGTCATGTGCGTCCATCTCTTGTATCAGTTTATCACTATGAGCGCCTTCATCATTATGTTGCTTATTTTGACCATTGCACCGTGCTGAAAATAAATTGTACAAAATTTAGAATCTTGTTACATTTTAAACTGTATTTCACTTGTATCCAGATATACTAGTCAGATTGTCATCTAACTCAAACTGCAATACCACGTTGATTTCTTATTTCCAATGTTTCCTCAATTGCACAATGCTGTACATGTGTATATAATTCTTGTCTTTACTATGCATGATACAAAATCCCCCAGTACTGAGATATTCTAATTCCGTCTGTCTCAGATTATTACATTTTTTTGTATTCTTTGTCCTCAGTAATTTCTTTTCGCACAGTGCTCAATTATTGTACACTTGCACTGTTATCTGTCAGCACTGAATTTGTACCTTTACTACGAGACGCACTGTTACGCAAGTCTCTTATGTTCTCGTGCTAAATATGAATGCACCCTTTACCACGATGCTCCTTTGTAGATCATTGCACCGTGCTGTATTTAAATGTACATAGTTTTTAGAATTTTGCCTATTTTAATGCATTTAACTTGTATCAGGACGTTCTAATTAGTTCGCTTCCTGAACCCTACCTTGAAAATAAAACCGATTTGAAACCATTGAGTTGCTCACGGTGGTCGTTAAACCTCAAAAAAAAAAAAAAAACACACACCGGAGCTTAGTACAGTCCTCATCTTCTACAAATGAAAATTTCATTGATCTTCATCAAAGTGTAAGGAGTGTCTTCAGAAATATGTGGCGATAGATCACTTTCCAAATTATGTTTCAGCTTTTTTACTGTTCCGGTTATCAACCACTGATCCATATTTATAATACACGAATTGAACAATTAATCAGATTACGAAAACTACCGTATACAGGGAACACAGGAAGAACTCACTCGTTCATTGTTCACTGCTCACCGGACTTACTGAGCCGCGCGGGTCGTCACGCACTTTTGAGACAAAGGTGGAATCCACACCACTTATCAAAATAACAAAGCCAGGGAGACGCGGGCATTTCTCAAGGTCAAATAACGAAAAATATCGGCACTATCTTCTCGGTAGCATTAAATTATTTTCAAAATTTTTGACTTGTCTCTTACACTCTGGAGGAAGGTACCTTTTCTCGTCATTGCAAACATTTTTTCGCGTACCCCAGTTCGTCCTGGCGGTTTCCCCTGCAGATACGCGCATCCCAGGCTGGAAATCACTGCATTAGGTGGATATTCCAAGATTGGACACGGTCTACAGCAGCTGAGGATGACCTGTGTGTAGCAATAACTACAAAGTGCAATAGATGCCCTGACCCCTTTTGGCTGAGTGGCGACACTGCCTATGCAGTGTTGCCACTCAGCTAATATTCCCCTATGCAGGGACGTCACTAGACTTCAAAATCAGGATGGACGACGGGTAGGGCAATTTTGAGAGGAACTTTATTACTAACTATATTTACACTATGGGCTACAAAGCAATTTTTACAATCCCCACCCCTTCCTCTGGAGACACACACACGGGTCTGACTAGTTACGCCATTAGTGTAAGATACAAGTGTTGGTAGAATGTCTTCAACTTTTTATTTGCTGTGGATGCATTGTCTTAATTGCTTTTAAAAATTTTGCATTTTTGCTTACGAGAATAGTACTATACTTAAACAATTTCTTTAAAGAAAAATGTCCTTTCTATTTATCTAAATCAAATTTTAACGTCGTGAAACGCAACACCTAATCCTTCCCTAACTCCTTTCCTTTAAGCCAGCGACCTTACCTTGCACTCCTCTCCTCCAAAGCAGTCGTCAGCCTCACTGCGCCGAGAAAGGGTTAAGAGCGCTAGTATAGCCTTTTTTTATTTTCTAGGTTTAACGTCCACCGTGAGCAACTCCTGGATGGGCTATAAGCAGTCTCCAGGCCTTAACGTAGGGCCACAGGTTCCAGGGAAAGGAGAGAGCCCGTTCATTATGGCAAACACAACATCCATGCCACATCAGGATTGGAACCCAGACCCATCTCGAGCGAATAGTCAAAAACCAGCGCTTAGACCACTGCGCAAATTGAGGCGGCATGGTATGGTAGACTTCACTTTCCGTGTTGGGATATCCTACTTAGTAGCACAAACAGCAGAGCAATTAGTAATAACCTCTCTCGGTGAATTCCTATCCACCGCATCCATCCGCCTCTGGCCATACTAATATGAAACGAAAAGGATTAAACTAAAAATTTTAAAGAGCTGAGAACAACTGAATTTTCATTGATCTATGGATGCTATTTTGATAGCCTTTCTATGGAGACGTAAACAAAGTACTTCCTATGGGAAATATGTAGGGCTACACGACGAAAAACACGACACTTATTACTCGGCAAAATCCATATTATACTTTAAAGTTAAAAAATGAAAAATGGCTCACCGTGAATTTGGTGGGTGGTAGGGTGGGCTAGAGCCCACCCTCGCATTCCCTTGGCGACGTCACTGCTCATATGTGTGAGACGTGTAATGTACCTTTGACTGTTGTACATGCTTTATGTTCGTGTCGTCGTCTTGTCGTGAGAGTGCTCATTTTCTGCTTTTACCATTCTACCAGACGCTTCAGAAACCCTGAGTCGCCCTTTAAACGATCATTGTGAATCACTTTTTTCTTCGTTGTGCTGATGTTTTTCGCTTAGTGTAGTATGTCATCGTTTTATTGGTCATTTACACCGTTTATTTTTCTGTTTTATGACATCCTTTTTTGTTATGTTCTAATGTTGATTTTGTTACTGTTATTTCTCCCCCGTGCTCTTTCTGTGCCCAGTCAGCAGATGTACATCACGTTTACCTGTATTGCCCTGTCCTGTTATTGCTTCTGCATCTCGCCTTCGCCATTGCTCGCCGTTCGTGCACCACAGAACCCTCCTTCGACGCTTACCGGACTCTCCTGCTGAGTGTTACATCGCCGATTCGTCTACCGGCTTTGTGATCCTATGTGTTTGTGCTCGTTAAGCATGTGATTTACAGTATGTGTATCATCAGCAGCTCCGTACCGTCTCCTCACCGGTGTCTCCCTTCCAGGACAGCGCCTCCCTATTGCGTTACTTCCAGGCACGCATTTCATCCCCGCCACCGTCTGTAACATATGTCTGCTCTCGCTAATCACCGCGAACGAGACTTCTTCAACACCTGGTCTCCGTCTCTCTCGTGGTTTACTGTCACGCCTGGACCTCTCCGACTCACGGTATGTTGAATTTTCCTGCTGACTTTCTCTCCACGTAGTGCTTCTTCAGTGACTCGTACGTTTTTCGCTCGTCCTACGGACTTATACGTCCGTCGCTACTTCATCCTGTGCATTGTCATTCCTCTCATTTGTACATATCATCATTCTTACTGTATATATGAGTGTACTAGCGACCCAGCCCGGCTTCGCACGGTAGGAATTTAGAATATACGGCGAACCTAAAGAGAGACGATTATTACGTTCAACGGGCGACTGTCTTTCTCTTTGTAAAGCCATTCTTTGTCTGTAATTTGCCAATCGAAATTCTGTTTCTTAGAAAGTTTCATTACGACGGGATAAACACATTCTTTTAGCGTCCGATGTACTACGACCTATGTTCGATTTTCGTCTCGGTATAATGTTAATACAATTTTTAAATATTAATTAAAGAGCTACTCAAAGAGATACATACGTGTGGACAAAAACAACTACACATTTAGTCTGTGCAAGAGCCGATAAACCAATTCTTTCAGCGTCCAATGTAACTACGCATTTAGTCTGTGGCCTTACATGCTATCAGACCGGCCGCCGCGCATGCGCCTTGCGTCTTTTTCCAAATGAGCAAAAAGGTTTCGTAAACCGGTAGCAGCGCCTCGTTGTTTAGTCAGTGGAAGCCACGAAAAAATGTGAACGGCGGTTTTTCTTTGATTTGTCACTAAAATCGTTACAGCTCGGCTCCCTTTTGTCATAGATTGATGTTTCATACACCTGAATCTTACTCGACAAATGCTCTATGGAATAGTGAAAACCGCATCAAAATCCGTCCAGCGATTCTCGAGATTAGCCCGAACAAACAGACAGACGCCTACCGGGAACTTTATTTTATACTATGTATAGATATAGCTTTTACGTTGTGTAATCTTTGTTTGAGACGTCACTTTGTTGCTCGTCTCCCTTTTCCTTCAGTCAAACAAAGCGATTTTGTTACTATTATAAACCGTAGGACTTGGCACTCTTTGGTGAATGAGGTCGTTGGGACAATAAACACTTATCAATCAACTAACAGCTTGACAACTATCTCTGTATCCTGCCTCTGCAACAAGAAGATCAATATCAAAGTGGATTGCATGAGCGTAACTAGGGCGGGGCAGGCCGGAGCTCCCGCCCTGCAGCCGCTCAAGAGTGGGCATAAAATTAACTACTTAAAGTCTTATTAATACTAGAATTCGAACATTTACACCAGTCTGTGGTGTAAAAGACAGAGTGGTGCAAAAGTTTCAATAGTATGAATAGTTAGCTGGTGTAAAAGGGTTTTTTTTCGCGCCATACTTTGTCATTTATCCATTTGCAGAATTTAGTTCTAATATGTTTACCAATTTCGGTAGCCCTGGCAGCTTAAAATTCGGATTTCGTCCTCAAAATGTTCCGAGAAAGTTAGTTGCCAACTTTCAGAAATGATGGTGTGATTGTATCTCGTTCACATTGTTGAACATTCTCTGGGGGTATTCGCTAGTTACTGTGACTGTGAGCCAAGATTGCCAGCTGCATTCGGTCCGTTTTATGTGGCACCGATGGCATAACTGAGATGCATTTGGAAAAATCTGTACAGACAGTCGCAGTTTGATTGCGCCTGCCCACACAGAAATAACAGATAACTTAGGGGTATGAAGCAGAGAGAGTGAGAGAGAGAGCTGCACAGCATGATCCGGGAACTTACTGACAAGAGTAAAGAAGTCGGGTTAAAAATGAACTTTCAGAAAGCAAAATTGATGTGCAATGCTTTTACAAGAAATGAAGTTTACTGATGGGGAAAATCTAGAGGCAACCTATGCCTACATTTACCTTGGCCAATGGATATCAAGAGAAGACCACATTTATGAAGATATTAATCGGTGCATAAAATTTGGTCTTAGAGCTTTGGAAGAAACAGTACAATTTTCAACACCAATACGCCATTATGTCTTTAAAAAAGTATTTAACCAATGCATCCTGCAAGTGCTTACGTATGAAGTAGAGACGTGGAACTTAACTAAAAAAGACATACAAAAGCTTCAGACAACTGAAAAAAGCACAGAGAGATGCATGCTTGGTGTAACCAGGAAAGATTGGAAAAGGAACTCGTGGATTAAGAAAATGACAAGAATAGAAGCCATCATCGTCAAAGTAAAATCCCTGAAATGGCAATGGGCTGGACATATTGCTAGGTGAAATATTAAACTGGATATCAATGAATAGAAAAAGATCCAAAAGAAGACCGCGTGAGAGATGGGTGTACGAAATTCGAAAACATGCCGGAGTGACATGGAGGAGACTAGCTCAAGACAAACAATTGCTTAAGAAACTTGGGGAGACCTTCATCTAGCAGTGGATTGATAATAGTTGACAATGATGATGATGTGATATATACTCGCGTATATACACTGAAGTGCAATTGAATTAGAGATACCAGTCTAGTAACGTGTAGCACCACCTTTCGCCCTGATGACGGCGGCGATTCGTCTCGGCATGGACTCGACAAGACACCGGAAGCGTTGGGAAGCCATACGGATACACGACCCCTGAACAAGCTCCCACAGTTCACGAAGATTTTATGGAGGGGGTCAGAGCCTCGAACATCTCTTTTGATGGCATCCCAGATGTGCTCGATGGGATTGAGCTCAGGTGACCTAGCTGGCCAAGAAAGCTAAGTCACGTCGGTGGAGTGTTCATCTAATCATTCGGGTACAAATCGGGAGCGATGGCACGGTGCATTGTCTTGTTCCAGGATGAGGTCCCCAGTGGGATGTTGAAGACGAACAAACGGAAGTCCAGGATATCCCGGTAACGTTGACCTGTGAGGGACGATGTCACACGTACCAAGGGTCCCCTTTCAGTCCACAGACGAGAATGCCACCTCCACCAGCTTGAAGAGTACCATGCTGGCAAGAAAGATCCGTCGCTTCATGTGGTTTGCGCCGTACCAGTATCCTGCCATCCGCATGAACCAACGTGAATCTCGACTCATCAGTCCAGGTAACATGTTTCCACATGTCTAGGGTCCAGTGGTGATGTTCCCGCCCCCATGTTAATCTTTGCAGCCTGTGATGTGCGGTCAGCAGCGGTACCCTCGTGGGACGATAGCTTCTGTACCCCATAGCGAGGAGATGGTTCTGGATGGTGTGGCTGCTTACACGTTTTTGTGCACCAGCGTTAATTTGCCGAGTGATTTCTTGCACTCTGGCCCGTCTATCTGCTGTTACAATGCGAGCTAGCCGACGATGACCCCGCTCATCCACACGCTGTTGTCCACGGCAGTTGGCCCTTGCAAGGATAGTTTTACCGGATTCGAGGCTCGTGAAAATAACAGTGCCTGCACATCTTCCGAGATGGAGTGACCCATTCGTCGGGCACCGACAATTTTCCCACGATCAAATGTGCTTAGATCCCATACTGCGTCCGACTCTTACTGATTCCCGTCGCATCACTCCTTATATTGTCGGATCGCTGCATACTATAACGAAGTAAATTTCTCCGTCATTTTTATCCACGCCGGGGCTCGAACTCGGGTCTCCTCATTCCGGAATAAGTCACTCTACCAATTGAGCTACGCGGACGTTCGTTCTGAGTGCTATATGCCTTTATGTCGGGTGCGTCCTGCTGGCCAGGCACGTCACATCTCCCCCCCCCCCGAAAGAGGCCGGAGGCATGGCCCAGGGGTCAGCCGTGACCATGAATCGTCGTAGGCAGCCATCCGCTGTAGAACGTGCCCTTGAGAACTCCCAGTCAATCTGGTGTGTGGAATGCAACATCACACACTTTTATTTATCGAAGCGCTGGAGAAGGGATTCTCTTATTTTTCCAATCTCGCGGTGTGAAAAGAACATCCCACCATTGCGAGATGTTGAACGGCCGGGTCATCCGGAAAGTTCGGGCGCCAATATAACGAAGTAAATTTCTCAGTCATTTTTATCCACGCCGGGGCTCGAACCCGGGTCCTCTCATTCCGGAATATGTCACTCTACTAATTGAGCTACGCAGACGTTCGTTCTGACTGTTATCTGCCTTTATGTCGTGTGCGTCCTGCTGGCCAGCACGTCACAATACGTCATGTCGTTTCCGCTTACAGGGCCGCCCACAGCGCCACATTTGCATAACGCCAGCTGTCTCTAATTCAATTGCTCTTCAGTGTATATGTATAAGGTTTGCCTCAGGCGCAAAAATGACTATTTGCGGCTCTGGTGGGCTGTATCCAGAAGGCTTTGCGAAAGAGGACTGTCTGCCAGGAATGCTAGGAAACCTGGAGTCTGTATTTCTGTATTCCGGTTACCCGTGGCCACGATAGAGATCGATTAACATGGAGTTGGTAGTGTCGCAATCGGACACCTAAGCAGTGGGGACATGTACTCTTCACCGATGAACCAAGGTTTTCGCTTACATGTGATTTTTAATTCCAGTGCTTCTGGAGCGAATTAAGCACCCGAAATTGCCACTCCAACATAATATAAATGGACAGTTTTGGAGATGGAGGGGTAATGATGTGGGCAGGTATTGGAATTGATGGTCGTAGCTCTCCCCATGTTTCCGATAGAGGAACTCTGACGGGACACAGGTATCTAGAAAATATCCTGGAACCTCATGTATGAATCTTTGGAGTTGCTGCTGGCCTAGAATTTGCTTTTATAGACGATAACACTCGTCCTCATGAAGTGAGGCTTGTTGATGAATACCTGGAAAGTAAAGATATACAAACAATGGATTGGTCAACCAGGTTCCGAGACCTTCATCCCATTGAGCATACTTGGGATGTTTTAGGATGGCAACTTTTATCGTCAACTCGCTGCTGAACCACCTTTTGAACGCATCCGAGTCATTGTGAGATTTTCATAGCGTTTAGAGATGTCCATACTGAGCCCAAGTGAATTCTAAAATTGGACATTTACACGTTTGCACGATTTATCATGATCAGAATGCATATTATTTTCTTGCACGATTTCTCATGATCAGAATGCATATTATTTTTTTGCACGATTTCTCATGATCAGAATGCATATTATTTTGTGTTTTACAGAATTTTGAGAAGTTGTATCAAAATATGTACATACGAAGTTTTATTAAGCTCTACAAAAATTTCTTTAAAAGATTTGAAAATATGTCTTACTTTCTTAATTTATGCACACCAATGTATTTTGAAAATATCCGTTTTAAAGATAGACGACACTAACAAGGGGACCTTACAGCTGACCACCCGCGGATTTCGGTGAATTTTTTGAATGAAAGTAGAGGCAAATTAGGATATACGTGTCCCGGCATTTGATCTAATGCCTCTTATTTTCGGAATAAAAAATCATAACGATCCGAGGATATCATAACGAAATTCGTGATTTCCTGTAAATGATACTTTACTGTAATGTCACGATGTCCTGCAGCAGTGCATTATAGCATACATTTCCTGCTATGGTGGCTAATGTCGAAAAGCGGGCAATGAACATTTAACTAAGTATCAGCAAAGAACGGAATGCCTGCATTTTCCCATCCTCCCTTAAAGCTCTCTCGTTCTCACGTTTCAGAATTCTATAAGAAGTTACAATAACATTGTTTGATATAGGTAGATATTGAATGAAACATATGTATTTCTGTGCAATATTTCCATGAGCTAGCTATGTCGTGAGCTGCAGGCCTTGTAGTGATGTGGACCTTACACTTAACATTGTATTGTCTCATTGTCAATGGCAATTCGGTGTAGTTTCACTAACAAATAATGAGAAACTTGTAGAAGTAATTATTGAGTAATGGAGTTTAATATTAAATAGCACATATGGGGACAGAAGAATTGTTAGGAGAATCGAATTATCACATTTTAGCTTATAAAGTATAATTACGTACTTTTACTTGGAGACCTAACATATGTGTTGTTAGGTATCACTATCGGAGGTTTCAATATCGTTTGTTGGTACACACAGTTGCCGATGATAATTATCATAAAAACAATGAAAACATAACACCTCTACAACGGAAGCATTTGATAAAAGAACTGTTCGAGCACTCGCATTTCGTTTGTCAAACGTCATCCGGAAAACACATTTCGTTCACATTTCCAAAAAATCTTTCTTTCATTAATTAACTTTGCAGCAAACCAAGAGTACTGCAACATATTCTTGAAAATAGGCGCAGGAAGTTAATGATGTATAAGGGAATAGATCTTCACGACATTTTCTCGCTTGTTTAAATGCCTATTTACTTTTAAAAGTTCGACAGAGTTTTATAATTTTTTAATACAGTTTTTTACTTGATGGAAAAGGTACACATCACAAATTAGACAGTATGGGGTACAGTGAGGTGGAATGACTACATCAGTAGAAGAACAAGTGTCGTCGTCCTTTGTGAAGACACTGTTAGGAGTGCCGGATCTATTTGACCTCCCCATTAACCCAAGATCAATAGAAACTTCTCTTTTTCGCAAAATGGTCAGATAATGTTTTTCACGAAACTCCTGAAATGCTCTTTCGTTAATTTCCCTGATTTCAATGATGTCACGAATACATTTCTACATTCCGCCGTTAGTCCTTCCACAATCTTGGAAACAAGAGGTCCAAATTGTCCCCGAGGCTCTTGCATACATAGAAAAACTTTTGGAAGTAATGCTCTAGAAGCGGTCAATGCATACTGCGTAGTGTAACTATGCGTTACTTTGTTAAAATCTCCCAAGAATACCTCTGTTGTTTTTTCTCCACGCACAGAAAGTGTCCTGTTCACATCGATTCTATACTCACATCTTGTTTGATCAGTGTTAAGGACGCAAGCCAATGGAAATTCTTTGATTAGTCGTGAAAGACGTTTTTGAATTTCTCTGCTTCTGCGTTGACAAATACAATTCATTTTGTGACCTGATGTAGCGCGTCACTTTTTGCTGGCGGGTGCCATGAACCAGTTTGAATTTTTCAACCCACTCTTACGATGCCGTAAAACGAAAATCGTCCGATTGGTGTTGCACTGCTGCAGCCGAAGCCACACGAAAATCAAAATCGTACAGCTTGCTAAACAGCATCCAAAATGGAGTTTAAAAGCTCCGCATCGATGGCGATGTACTGCTTTACAACGGAAGACATACTTGAAAAAATGTTAACAAGAAATTGAACGAGGAGTTGGATTAAAGGGAAAATATGACATAATCAACAAATGAACCGTGGATCGATTTCGTGAAGCTCAAGAGAAAAAGCAGCCAGTAACCACCCGAATGATACAGCAATGGGCTTCTGCTGCAGCGCTGCAACATCAATAGGACGATTTTCGTTTTACGGCATCACAAAGGTGGGTTGAAAAATTCAAAGTGGTTCATAGCACCCGCCAGTGAAAAGTGACGCGCTACATAAGGTCACAAAATGAATTGTATTTGTCAGCTATTATCGCGGAAGCAGAGAAATTCCAACAACGTCTTTCACGACTAATCAAAGAATTTCCATTGGCTTACGTCCTTAACACTAATCAAACAAGATGTGAGTAAAGAATCGATGTGAACAGGACACTTTCTGTGCGTGGAGAAAAAACAACAGAGGTATTCTTTGTACATTTTAACAAAGTAACGCATGGTTATACTGCGCAGTATGCATTGACCGCTTCTAGAGAATTACTTCCAAAAGTTTTTCTATGTATGCAAGAGCCTCAGGGACAATTTGGACCTCCTGCTTCCATGATTGTGGAAGGGCTAACGGCGGAATATGGAAATGTGTTCGTGACATCGTCGAAATCAGTGTGACGTATATTCTAAATTAACGTTCCTTTTTAGTTTCTTTCCCTGTGTAAATCTTGAGTTTGTTCTCAGGTATACTTCACACTTAACGTGATATCTTCTCTCTCAAACGAATACTGTTGGCAACACAATTGAGGTAGAATGAACGTGACGTATGCCTGTTATGAGATAAGAACCAAGGATATAAACTACGAGACAACAGTTTCTCGCGTGGAGCGTGGAGTGTTGATTTGTGTTAGAGATGTGCTATGTGATTTCTATACTATCCAGAAGTGCTATAATCTGTGCTGGAGAAATAAAGCCAATTTCTGTAAGTTTGACTTCTGTTTAAATGTTTCGTCTCGCCGTTAAGGTTTAATTTAGGAACTCTTTCATCGCATGGTGATGTTTTTAAAATAACATAAGAAGAGCGACAAAGAATCAGTACAAAAAGACATTACGTTATATCAGGGAAATTAACGAAAGAGCATTTCAGCAGTTTCGTGAAAAACATTATCTGACCATTTTGCGAAAAAGAGTAGTTTCTATTGATCTTGGATTCATGGGGAGTCAAACAGATCCAGTACTCTTTAATAGTGTCTTCACAAAGGACGATGACACTTGTTTTTCTACTGATGTAGTCATTACCCCTCATTGTACCCCATATTGTCAACCTTGTGATGTGTACCTTTCCCATCCAGTAAAAAATTGTATTAAAAATTTACAAAACTCTGTCGAACTTTTAAAAGAAAATAGGCATTTAAACAAGCGAGAAAATGTCGTGAAGATCTATTCCCTTATACATCATCAACTTCCTGTGCCTATTTTCAAGAATATGTTGCAGTACGCTTGGTTTGCTGCAAAGTTAATAAATGAAAGAAAGGTTTTTGGAAATGTGAACGAAATGTGTTTTCCGGATGACGTTTGACAAACGAAATGTAAGTGCTCGAACAGTTCTTTTATCAAATGCTCGCGTTGTACAGAAGTGTTATGTTTTCACTGTTTTTATGATAATTATCATTGGCAACTATGTGTACCAATAAACGATAGCGAAACCTCCGATAGTGATACCTAACAACATATATGTTAGGTCTCCAAATAAAAGTACGTAATTATACTTTATAAGCTAAAATGTGATAATTCGATTCTCCTAACAATTCCTCTGTCCCCATATGTGCTATTTATTATTAAACTCTATTACTCAACGATTACTTCTACAAGTTTCTCATCATTTGTTAGTGAAACTACACCGAATTGCCATTGACAATGAGACAATACAATGTTACGTGTAAGGTCCACATCACTACAAGGCCTGCAGCTCACGACATAGCTAGCTCATGGAAATATTGCACAGAAATACATATGTTTCATTCAATATCTACCTATATCACACAATGTTGTTGTAACTTCTTACAGGATTCTGAAACGTGAGAACGAGAGAGCTTTAAGGGAGGATGGGAAAATGCAGGCATTCCGTTCTTTGCTGATATTTAGTTAACTGTTCATTGCCCGCTTTTCGACATTAGCCACCATAACAGGAAATTTATGCTATAATGCACTGCTGCAGGACCTCGTGACATTACAGTAAAGTATAATTTACAGGAAATCGCGAATTTTGTTATGATATCCTCGGATCGTAATGATTTTTTATTCCGAAAATAAGAGGCATTAGATCAAATGCCGGGACACATATATCCTCATTTTGCCTCTACTTTCATTAAAAAAAAATCACTGAAATCCGCGGGTGGTCAGCTGTAAGGTCCCCTTGTAAGATACATTAATACAGCACTTTTATGATCTTAAGAGTAATGTTTCGTGTTTAAGACTTTTCTGTCTCGAAAAATAATCGCAACTGAGTAATGAGAGTGTTTCCTTTCTTTTAAGACAAACAAATCATTTTCAGAACGTCAAATGAAACAAAAAATAAATAGTTGCTTGTAATGTGGGATATCTGCAGAATAACTGCAATAAGGGATAATAAAATTACATGCATTACAAATGTTTTGGATGAATTTACGAATCTTGTGTACGAATGTACGAATCTTAAACAAAAAATTATATCTGAGATGTCACAACAAGCTATTAAAATTAATTTCCGCCATTGTCAGTGTGCTTTATCATCTGTATGGCAACAGTTAGTTACTTAAGTAATGTAATCCATTTTATTTATCTTAGAGGAGTTAATTACTTTAGGTACGACAGTTAATTATTTAAATTACGGAGCCGATGTGAATAATTTTCAATAATCGTGATAGCCTAACGCATCGTACTATTAAATTTTGGTTATTTTAAAGGGGCTACATCAATTGAAGTGACTACAATCCTGACCATTTACGTGAAATTTTATTAAATTCAGTTTATAGTTGGAAACAGATGAAAAGTATTTCTGAATAAAGTATTGTGCAAACAAGTTCTCCATTCTTCAATCCATTCTCATCGAACGAATGATCGCCCACGGAAATTTTATTCTATCACAAAAATGCGTTTTTTGCTTTCAGATTAACTCCCCGCGCCTGTAGCAGGTGAAGAATTTCCAACACTTGAGAAAAAATGAGGCTTTACTCCACTTTCTTCATCTTTTGATTTGCAGATTAGAGTGTTCAAGGCATGAAAATTAATTTTTCACTTTTAGAGCCCATTTCACCTTATACAGCTACTTCTGTATTTTCCATCCTCGGATTCAGAAGTCAGATTACAACAGACTTGACAGACTAATACGCTTCTTTATCTTGATGAAATAAAATTCACTTCAATACCTCCGTACATTTGAAAAGATTTCCCTGACCTTGCAGTTCCCGTGTTTTTTTGCCAGAATCAGCTTCTTTATCTCCTTTCACAGATTGCAGAAACCATTAGAAGAAACCCCTGTAAGTCGCGCTTCGAGCACGTGGTGTTTACCAACTCTTTTACTTCAGCTGGCTCTACTTTGACAAGACCACCTATGGAAACAAATTCTTTCAATTTATGCCAATGCAAACCGTGAAAATGTGCGAACTTCACAATACGTGCTGCGTATATCTTCAATTCATCTTGCATAAGTTCAGTGTAGATATCAATGTTAGGAGTGTTTTGGATTTCAGGTTAGATATTTCTTTCATATATATTGCGCTATCACTCTGTTAAGAATAATATCTTATGTTTGCGGGTAGAAACTTTCAAAGAATCTGTAACATTTGAAGAATAGTTTTGCGAGAAAACTCAACTGAAAAAATCTACACACTTAAGCTTTCAATCTGAATATGGTGTTAAATATTTATAATCATTAAATTGTGTATATAAAAGAATATATTTTATCAACTATGGAATATTTGCTATTAAAGAGTTGTAGAATGGATTTGCACATCTGATTTTACTTTAAAATAAAGGTTAACTTAGCTTGATGGCTCAAATTTTGTAAACCTTAACTTCACTTTAACTTAGTGAATTAGCTTCACTTTGATTCCAGATTATTCTCAGTCGTTCATATCGGTGCTGAAAATCTTGACGTTGAACATCACTTTCAAATAACGGCCAGAAAATTCGCGCTTAAAGTCTATGTTTATGAACGTTTATTGAATAATTCTGTCACTTTGTTCATAACAAGATGATACTGCTTCACATATCAAATAATAGCACGTACTTAGAACATGGCTTGGATAATATCCCTCAAAGGTTACTTTTACAATATCGTTCTCAGTTCATATCGCTCTTACAACATGAATACGTCAGCTTACTCATGGAATACTGCCCTTACATGAAGCGCTCTTTCCTCTGCTCATATCAACACTGCACTCTTCTCGCTGAGCTCTTATCTCAGAACATTTTATTTGCATTGTGAAAATCCTCCAAATACGTGGCGTCAGTGTATAAACAAAGGCATCGCTCTTACCACGTTTTAGCACACAGAACCGGAAAAATTGTTTTTCGGTTACCGCCGGGGAAATGAATCCCGGATCTCTCAATATCTAGCCGAGCAGCCCGCTGTCAGGTTGCCGACTTCAAACGTGTCTGGAAGAACTTTGTGGTATTAAGTTAGAAAATATTTAACGAAGATAAACTAAATTTATATAAGAACACAGGAACTCAAAACGAAGGTTAACAGTAGACATTACTTTAATAAATGTATGTGAACATGTACAGTTAACGTTTCCTTTTTACTTCGCTTTAAATTGAGAGCAAAATCGTTGGCTGACCTGATGTCACAGGAGGGTTGTTAAGAAAGAGCATTGTCTGAGCCCGAAAAACAATAAAATTTTATGGCAAATTAATTCTTTATAAAATAGTCAGGTTTCTGCAACTTGTACACTTCTCTTTTAAATTCATTCAAAATTTCCATCTGACGCACGGATTATCTAGTCAAAAATTCCTATGTTTCGGGTGGTTTTAAACATATTCTTCCTCGTGAGTTTTATTTAGTCCTCAATATTTAGAGAAAACATTGAAACGTTTTAGAATTATTTTACTCGCAGTTTCTTCATCTACTTTTCCCAGTATTTTCTCTTTTATGCGAACAAATTTCACTCCCACTCTGTTAAAGCTTTCGCGTACGTCTGCGTTCATCTCTCCTCACGATATACTGTGTGTCCTATTAAGATAGTAGCAGACTTTTTCTTACCATTTTGCACACCCGTAAGCCATCGATCTTCCTTGACAGTTAATTTATCCGAAACGGCATTTTGAGTCCCTCGTTCTCTTCCTGAAATGACAGTACTCCCCTCATCGCATCATTGCCACTAGCCATCACTATTTCTCTACCCTCATTATTCTTATTTTCGGTCCTGTACATAAGCACCTCATACACCTAACTCGGACAAACCCAAAATCACCATATCAAGGGGGAAATATTTAATTTCTATCTTTATAAGGCACACGCGCCACTGATATATGCCTCAGTTGCCCTCAGTTTCCTAGATTATTTGCATTTGTGTCATTTCCGATTCCTTGTCTGGAAAGCATAAGGCAAACCGTCTCTCACCGATTCTCAAGAGGGGAAACTTAACAGTAAACTCCCATCTATTATTAACCTGACGAGTAGTTTTCCTCTGCCTGTAACTCTTCTCTGAAAATAGTTGGCGAGACGTTTTCGCCTCTGCTAAGCTTTTCTCTGAAATTAGTTCTATATTTCTCTCTTACAGATCACGTGATACGAATGATCATGATAATATCTAAACTCCCCAAAGCCCTACTCTGGGACAAGTGATTAATTCTACAAATGTGACTGTAATGTAGACGATGGCCATTAAAATATTAAAATAAAATTTAACAGTACAGAATTATGACCACCCCTATGCAAAGTAAGCTACTCCCAATACTAATGTAACAAAAGGAGGGGGTCGCCTGTACTCTAAACGGGAGTACATGAAAGGTTTGTTGCTCAGTTCAGAGTGAAATTACGGACGTGATAGCTAAACCCTACGATTTATCGAAATTTACGAAGCGGCCATATTGTGGGAGCACGAAGGGCTGACGCGTCCATTTCGGAAATGGCTACACTTTTGGGTTTTTCGAAGACATTTGTGGTTAAAGTGTACCAGGAGTGGAGTCAAAATGGTAAAACAGCCAACCGGAAACTCTATTGTAAAGCGCGGCGAAAGGTGGATTCCAGAGGTGTAAGATGAGTGCGTCGGCTTGTACAGAACATCGGTTCAGCACAGTTTCGCAGTTGACGGCCCGATACAATATGGGGCAACCATAAATAATATCCCGTGCGACTGCGCGTCGTACACTGGCATGGATGGGCTACATGAACAGATGCCCTACGCCACCCTCTCCTAACAGCAGTTTTTCGGCGCAAACGACTCTCCTCTGGTCCCAACATCATGCGGATTGGACAACAGAATATTGGAAGCAGGTGTGGCCGTCCGATGAATCACCATATGTACTGGTGGTCAATAGTCCCTTCTGGTGGTCAATGGTTGCTTCATGCATGACATCGACTATCTAAGTCGGTGGAGGCTGTTTTATGATATGGGGCATCTTTGGCTGGTGTGATCTTGGACTCACGAGTGCGTGTGGACCAAAGTATTGATGTCGGCGACTACCAGGGACTGTTTGCGGACCATGTACACGCACAATGTTGTATCTCCATCCAGAGAGGATGGGTTCTTGCAGGATAATAATGCCCTATGTCATCGGGCACACCTCGTGCAGGAAAGAACAATGAATGCAGTATTGATGTGAGATATCTCAAATGACTACCAAACAGCCCTGATCTTCACCCGATTGAACACCTATACAATTTTGTAAAACGCAAAAGGTTAAGACATACCATCCGGATTCGTACCGGAACTGTGGACATCAATACAGCTGAGCTGCAGATCCTCACCCAACTGTACAGACACCTCGTGGAGTCGATGCTAGGTGGAGTGGCGGTGGTTCTCCGAACGAAAGGAAGGTCCGCGAAATATTTAATATGTTGTCGTAATTCTGTGAGCATTCAGTGCCAAATAATTTAATGCTGCTTGCCGCTTTGTTTAATACTGCATACGAAAATTAGAAAAACTGAAAATGCAGGCCAACCCAGTGATTCACCATTTTCATGCATTGCGTCATATTTCTCTTATCTCTTCTAATGATTTCAAGTCCTCGTTGTTTTCTCTTCATGCCTTTCGAATCTCTCATTAGAGATAATAGGATGATCGCTTGCCCTGTCGCCGAACGGGGTCCTGTCTATGCTGTTGTACTACTTTTAGTGTACTCCATAGGGAGATCCTAACCAGCAGCATTTCTTCTGAGTCTCTGTGAGATGGCTCTGTTGATCTTTGTTTTCACATCCCTGGCGTGCACAACTGACAAACTTTACAGAATCTCTTTAGAGCTATTTTTTACTAATAAAAGCACACTTTTTGTGGCACCCTCTTATTTGGTAAAATCTAAATACTAGTTTGGCAAAAGTATGTAATCTATGGAGCATCCAAAAATTCCATTTACTCAAAGTTGGAAAATTCATGCCACCTCGGTGGCGCAGTGGTCTAAGCGATGGCTTCTAATCATTCGCCCAACGGAGGGGTCTGGGTTAGGATCCCGGGTAAGGCATGGTTGTGTTTGTCTTACGGCCACCCGGGTGGTGCAATGATCTAAGCGATGGCTTCTGATCATTCACCCAACGGAGGGGTCTGGGTTCGGATCTCGGGTAAGGCATGGATGTTGTGTTTGTCTTTCGGAGGTATATTCGCTGAGTTCGTTGTTCACCTACGTACATTGCTGTCGTTGAAACACAGAATGTCTATGCTGTATACGTATATCTGTCAACGAAGTCCAATATACACTGACACAAAAAAAAATCCCAACACCACGAAAAAATAGTTGTAGAGGAATGAAATGGCGGCAATACATTTGTATAGGTAACATATTTAATCGATTAAGGTTTCAAGATCACAGCTTAATGTAAGCGCGAGAAGAAACATTTTAAATGTGAAATGCTGGTACATCAACAACCGGTGTTACCGCCAGAATGTTGAATGCAAGCACGCAAACGTTCATACATTGTGTCGTACAGGTGCTGGATGTCAGTTTGTGGGATGGAGTTCCATGCCTGTTGCACTTGGTCGGTCAATACAAGGACGGTTAATGCTGGTTGGGGGTGACGCTGGAGTTGTCGTCCAATGATGCCCCATACGTGCTCGATTGGTGAAAGATCTGCTGATCTAGCAGGACACGGCAACATGTCGACACTCTGTAGAGCATGTTGGGTTACAACAGCAGTATGCGGGCGAGCGTTATCCTGTTGGAAAACACCCCCTGGAATGCTGTTCATGAATGGCAGCACAACAGGTTGAATCACCAGACCGACGTACAACTGTGCCGTCAGGGTGCGTGGGATAACCACGAGAGTGCTCCTGCTGTCATAGGAAATTGCTCCCCAGACCATAACTAGAGGTGTAGGTCCAGTGTGTCTCGGCCGCTGACAGGTTGGTTGCAGGCGCTCACCTGGCCTCCTTCTAACCAACACACGGCCATCACTGGCACCCAGGCAGAACCGGCTTTCGTCAGAAAACACAACAGATCTTCACTCCGTCCTCCAATGAGCTCTAGCTTGACACCACTGACGTCGCAAACGGAAGTGGTTTGGAGTAAGTGGAATGCACGCTACAGGGCGTCAGGCTCGGAGCTGTCCTTCAAGTAACCAATTTGTAACAGTTCGTTGTGTCACTGTGGTGGCAACTGCAGCTCGAATTGCTGCCGCAGACGCGGTACGATGCGGCACGGCCATACGCCGTACACGGCGGTCTTCCCTCTCAGTAGTGCCACGTGGCCGGCCGGAACCCGGTCTTCTTGAGGCAGTACCTTCCCTTGACCACCGCTGCCAACAATCATGCACAGTGGCTACATTCCTGCCAAATCGTTCTGCAATATTGCGGAAAGAAAATCCACCTTCTCGTAGCCCTATTACACGACCTCGTTCAAACTCCGTGAGCTGCTGATAATGGCTTCTTCGTCTTCTTAAAGGCATTCTTGACTAACATCAACACACTACGTCGAATCTCAACGATAACTAACGCTCACGAACGTTACAGAGCGTATTTACAGCAAACCTGCTTTGCATGTCCCGAGGGGCGCTACTAGCGCCACACGTATGCGCCGAGCGCGAAATTTGCATAGACGTCATCTTATAGATGTACTCTCACCGCCTACCAACTGTCGTTTATCTAACACAACCCCTTCTTGGTGTTGGGATTTTTTTCCGTCAGTGTATGTTCAATATATATGTAACTGTATCTGTCAAACAAGTCCAATAAAAAAATTTTTAAATATCCAATAAAAAATTCACTATTGCTTTATCATTTCTGTTGTGCGTTCCTGCTTTACCTTGAGAGTTTTGGCAACCCTGGAAAATTGCCCATATATATGTGCAAGTGGCGTCATCTGTTAGGAGCCTCAGGAAAAGTAGCTGAAGGTCAGTCAGTCCAGAATAGGTTTTAGCGCGGTCCAAGAATTGCTTTGCTGGAGGCATACTTTCAGCGTAAATCTTATCAAATGTATGTAGAGATATGGCGGCTTAAATACCCCGATATTCTAGCGTCAAATGAAGTTGCATTGTAGCAATTGCATTGTCGTACACCGGTTTCGTGATACTGGTTTCTTGGACGATCTGCGGCGAAGTCGCAGACTCCAAGTACTCATGGCGGATTTCATCGGAGATGTCGCGCAGCGAATATTACGATCGCCTCGGAAATCTGTGAGGCATTTGTCACAACAAATGGGAGTGCCACATGGCTCGGTGGAAGTTATTAAACATTAAACGTTGTGTGCTGAACAAATAAAAGTGATGCAGGAGCTAAACCTCCGGATGCAGGTAAGTGCCTTTATTATTTCCAGTGGTTTCATAAATCAATTCGCAAAAACGTGGCCATTCTTGGTGAGACTTTATTCACAAATGAAACACGATTCCTTCTAACTGAACACATCAACTTCCAGAACACACGAATTTCAACTGTATGAAGTACGTCTTCATTCTGAGAAAGTCGACGTTTGATGTATCGATCACGTCGGAAAATTGTGCTACCTCTTGTTTTCGAATCCACAACAAACGGTGTTGCAGATATGATGTGCATTAGTTTGACGCTTTCTTAGAACTGAATGATCATGACTGTTAGTTTGAGCATGAAGTGCAAAAGCTAAAAGACCATGAACATACAGGAACATTTTCGGTGATCGTTTCACCTCTAAAATTCTTCGAGCATTACGGTCTCCTAAGTTAAACCCACCAGATGTTTTTCTATGGAATAACCTCAAGGAAACATCCTGTAAAGACAACTCCGCACTTTAAGTGATTTGAAGCAAGCAATTTCTCAGACAAAAGACATAGTCACTCCAATAATGTTGTGACCAGTGTCATAGATTATGTGCAATCGGATGGAAGATTATGTGCAATCTGTGAGAGAACTACGGATGTTTCCAAAACTTGTTGTGAAATGAACTATTGCACAAGATATGCAGAAGGCCTACATGCATATACTAATTAGATAAGGCCGCGTTGATGGTCTAGATGTCTGAGGCTCCGAGATCGTAAAAAACGTGTCTTCATTGGCTTTAAACGATTCTAGCAAATCAGAGCAGACTTCCACACTTCTCTCCTTCAAATCGGGTGTCAATCAACTGCCGAGGTACCCACTTTGCACACACTTTCCGATACCCTAAATCTTTCACCATCTTCTGTATGGCATTGTGACCACAGTCCAGTTGTGCAACTAGCGCATGGATTGTGACTCGTCTCTCTGCGCGAATCAATTCATCCACCCGATGACGATTCGTGTCAGTGGTCGCAGATGATGGTCTCCTACTGCGCGGTTTGTCTTCAATGCTGGTTTCCCTTTCTTTAAACTTCTTCATCCATCTGTGCACATTGCTCTTGTCAATGATGTCATCTCCGTAAACATTCTGTAGCCTTCTGTGGATGTCGGACAGTCTGCACCCTTCCTTTGTCAAAAACTCAATGACCGCACGTTGCTTCTGCTTGGAATCCATTATTTACTGTTCGTGCAATTAAGAAGAAAGGTTACTACAGAGGAAGAGTTACTCTACTAACATGTGCAATTTGAACGCCTTGTGTCAGTTAATAAAAACGCTATGCCCACTTTCGCATTACTTTCGGTTCAACCCTCGTATTACTGGAATCTGGAATAATGTTTTAATTGAAGCATTTATTTGATGATCCGGATAGCTAAACGCAAATGTTTTTTTCACTATCTTCTTATTGACTAATGCAGCCAGTTAAATAATAAGTCTTGTACTTACTAAAAGTGCAACGCCTTTATTGCCACCGAAAACTGATCACTTGAACGATTCGCACAAGTATTCATATCACTCGTAGCATGAAAAATTCTCCAAATGTAGCAAACCTGGTAACAAATTAATATTGTAAGCTCAAAGTAATGTAACAATCAACTTCTAACAAATTCGAGACTCAAAATAAGAGGCTTAAAACGTCTAGTTAGTAACTCAAAGCATTTAACACGAAACAGCAGAATTCATCCAACAAGAAACAGCACTTTGACGGAAATTAGCATCTGATCAAAGCCAGCTAGAAAGCTGCAAACATACATTGTAAACATCGTCCTTATCCCAGTTGATCCTATACGTCATTTTACGTCTGACCTCTGTTCAGGTTGCCACAAGACATTCATTCGAGAGAGAAATGTTGAATTAAATTAGAAACTACAGTATTTAAGGGGAAAACGAACCAAAATTTACATAGATACAAGAATTAGAAAAGGGAAGTTATATATTAGAGTATACGTCACACCGGAAACGAAAACATTATTAGATAGGTAACGGTAATCTCTTTCATGTAATAAGCTCATAAACTTTGAATAAAGATAATTTTTGGAAGCCCTGTACAATCTCAATGTTATTACCTTACAATCACCAAAATCTTTGCCCCATGTGGAGCTTGGTTGCTAACTTCTAGTACAACAGAGCCTGTTCTTGGTTCCCAGTTGAGACATAAATATCGTATTCGTCTTTATGACATTGGCTCTTGAAAGCAGTGACCCAAAATAAGAGACTGATTACACCTTCTGGCCTCGTAATCTTATGAGAATCTTATTACGCTCCGAAAAATAATTTCCACGTGTTTCAATTTCTATATGAGAGATGGGAAGTGAATTTAAAGAGCTTCTGTTACATATTGTACTCTACCGCTTGTGAAAATTGCAACATCAAGAAAGAGTAGCGCTATTGAAATGAAATTCATATCACAGATTCCTCATGTTCCAGGTGATAACTGATTACATTCGTTGAGTTATACAAGGTATTTTCGCTACAAAACTCAGTATCATGTGAAGCCACCTAGAGCAACAATAATTGCCTTTACACGGCATAGCATTGAATGGAAGAGGTTTCTTCATATCGTCCTCGGGAATAGTCTGCCAGGCTGCTTCTATGCGACCAGGCATTTCTGATTTTTGGTGACTGGTGGAGGTGTCTGACGGTCCAGTCGCTGAGCTATCATGTCCCAAACATGTCCGATCGGAGTCGTATCCGGCGAACGTGCAGGCCTAGGAAGAAGGGTATCTCCCGAGGTTGGAAAAGGTCTTGGTCATTCCAGGGCCAAATGTGGCTGAGCATTGTCCTACTGGAATATAGCGCCAGCAAAACTCTAAATAAAGGGTATCACCTCTGCCTCTAAAACATCCCTGATGTATTTCTACCTGTTGAGAGTTCCTTCAATTCGTATCATGGGAGACCGCGAAATAAACCCAATGGTGCCCCAAATCATGATGCTTGACGTTGGGCCGGTATGACTCTGCAAAATGCACGCTCCAAAGTGCCGTTCACCACGATGTCTTTGAACACGTGTGCGACCATCATGGCGCATCAAGTTGAATCGTGACTCGTCAGAAAACACGACCTGTTGCCAATCAGCGCGCCAATAACTATGTTCTAGACCCTATTGCAGCCTGAGGCGTCTGTGGTTGATAATCAAAGGAATGTGCAGCAATGGGTGCTAGCGACCAGTCTTTTGTTAAGCAGACGACGTCGAACTGTGCTAGAGGACAAAACCTCACCTGTGACAGTGCTCCACTGCTGCGCCAACACTGTAGATGTCGATGTGTGACCGGTCACTGCCATACTGTAGAGGTGTCTGTCATTCCGTGTAGTCGTGCGATTGCGCGTCCATTTCCTGGATTTCTGCGCGTCCGAGCCTCATCTGTTAGTACGAGAGCCAGGAAGGATTTATTTACCCCAGCGAGTGCAAAAGCTTTGTAAATTATTTTTGTTTATATATGACATAAGTGTCTCAGAAAAGTGAGTCTTGCAAACTTCCAGTGATGGGTTGCTGCGTGATGACGTCATCAATATGGCTGCCGGCTATTACCTAGTTGCTACATTTAAATATGCATAACTTCTCACCCGTTTATGTCACAGGGATGAATTTTTTTCTGTAATGTTTCAAATTTAATGACAAGTATTTTCTGTAAGTACACATTTTTATTTACTCCATTAGTATTTGAGATAATTGCATTTGAACGTGTAAAATCAGTGTTCACAATGACTATGTGTGACATTTAACCATGATTTACTCAAAAACTATACCACTTTCGAAAAAATGCTCCGGAACAAAAAAGTTGAATTTTTTAATGAGGATTCCGAAAATGTGTAAAAACATAGGGTTTACTCCAATGCTTAAATAATTGTGAGTGATAACTCGTTATAAGTCCACTTTCTCCTCAATACGGCTGCCGCGCTATCATGTAGTTGCCCCAATTAAATATGCAAGTCTTCTCACCCCTTTATGTTACAGAGATGATATTTTTTAACGAAATGTTTCAGATTTAATGACAAATACTTTTTGTAATTACACATTTTTTTCTGTTTTGTTTCAAGTTAGCGTATTTGTAGTTAAAATTCAAAATGACAGCAGAGGAAAAGTCTTGTGTCATCCACACAGGAAATATTCAAGGACCCATCTTCGGATTAACTAATCCGACATGGAAGAAAATATTAGATGCATCTTCTGCAAGATTAAGAACTTCTAAAGAATATTTTCACCTTCTAAAGACTCCAAGTACAATAATATTTGTAAATTCCTCCCAAAAGAGATTGATGTAAGGAAACATGGATGTCACAGAGCTTGCTACAAAAATTTCACCGCAGTCCAGAAGACAGGAGATACTGAAACTCCCCAAGCAAAAGCTTCAGGATTCGCTTTGCGATCAAACGATCCAGCTGACGTTTCTGTGAAAATAACAACAAACACAGGTGGTGTTGAATTTTTTTAATTTTTGTGGAATTAAAAGGAAAAAAAGTTAAAAGGAAAGAAGAAGTGCTAAGCAAATATCAAACCAAGGAAGCCTAGAAGGGTACCAAAGATGCAGCAAAATTTCTTCAAGATCAGAATTTATTGTTAAAACTTGGTGACGAAAATTTCATAGCAAAAGAGGCATGGTACCACCACTCATGCGGCAAACAGTACCTTAAAACTTAACCGTCCCGGCAGACAGAGAATAAAAAAGAAACAACCACTGAAAAATCTAGAAAAGTTTATCAAGTAAAACACGCCTGAGCATTTAGTAAAATAGTAGACTGTGTCAATGAATACATAAGTATATCAAATAAGATCCAAAAACTAACTTTGGTTCATTCCCGACATTGTGTTAACCTTTCTGAAGAAGGAATTTAAGGTCCTATGTATTCAACTCAAAAGTTAGTCGATAAACTGATGAATCACTTTGGTGTTGCCTTAAAAACAACAAAATCGAGCAACAAACAGGGAATAATACTATATTCAAACCATATTTCATCAATTAAGCTGAAGCAATAGCCAATGATTATGCATCTCAAATTGAAGCACAGATTGAAGAAGTGGCTTTATATTTGCACAGACAGATTGTTAAACATTCAGTGTGTCAGAAATTTGATCACTTTCTTAATGCTCACAATATTATTTCAGGAGAAAATAAAATCCCGAAACCTATTGAAGTATTTTTTAGAAGTTTATACAGTGGCACCTCTAAATTACCAAGTGAAAAACAGGAGCGTCGAGTTTCTTCATTTTCACAAGGTGCAATATTTGTTGCAAGCAACGGAAGATTGAACCCAAGAAAACATCTTCTGTTGAGTTTCGGCATGAAAAGTGTGACAGAAAGCAGAAAGGTACTAAAAATTCTGAACCACTTAGGTCACTGTATTGGTTACCACACCACTGAGGAGCTTGACACAAATTTAGCTATGTCTCTAATGAAGCAAGCAGGAGTCACACCAGATAACATATGTAACAGACCTAGGCTTTTCACTGGAGTTGCCTGGGACAACATTGACTCCAACTTGGAGACATTGTCAGGAAAAGAGGAAATGGGAGTTTATACCCTGAGTGGCCACTTTATTATGAATACCCCCTCAGTACTTCGTTGGGCCACCTTTTGCCTTTAATACTGCGTGATTCTTCGTGGCATGGACTCCACGAGATGTTGATAGGTGGTTTGTGGGATCTGAGACCATGCTTGATGAATAGCACTTTCCAGGAGTGTGAGATTGCAGGGTTGTGGATCCAGCTGTCTGATGGCTCGTTCAACTTCATCCCACAAATTCTCAATGGGGTTGAGATCTGGATATTGTGGGGGCCACCTAAGCAAAGTAAACTCACCGGCATGTTTCTGAAACCAATCCTGTACAATACGAGCACTATGGCAGGACGCATTATCTTGTTGAAAGTAGCCATCGCTATTGGAATAAACCATCCACATGACAGGATGCACTTGGTCCGCAACGATGTTTAGATATGATGTGCCAGTCAGTCGTTGATCAACACGAATTAAAGGGCCTAACGCATGCCAGGAAAACATTCCCCATACCATAACGTTGCCTCCACCAGCTTGAAGGGTTGTAGCAATGCATTTGGAGTCCATGCTTTCGTGCTGTTTCCGCCAAATTCTCACTCGGCTATCGGCATGGTGCACTGAAAACGTGATTCATCGGACCACATGATTTGTTTCCAATTATCGACTGTCTAATCCTTGTGCTCCTGTGCGAACTGGAGACGTTTTCCCTTGTTAACTGCAGACAGCAAAGGTGTTCGAACAGTCCTTCGGCTGCCATATCCCATCCGATGCAGTGTACGGCGAACAGTGCGTGCGGAGATCATTTGAGGGGATCCTTGATTAAGATGGTTTATAATTTGCACACTGTTGCCCTTCTGTTGTCTGTTACCAGTCTGGACACTCTCCGTTCCACCCGAGCAGTCACTAGTCGATGACAACCACACGTGCACGTAGAAACCCAGTTTTTTGGTTGGCAGTCCAGTCTTTAAACACTTTAACAATAGCTGCTGTGGAACATTTCACGAATGCGGCGGGTTTTGTGATACTCGCTCCATGGCTCCGAGCTTCTACAACCATCCCACGTTGAAAGTCCGTCAAAGAGCATTTTTTACCCATCTCGTCACCCAAAACTCACTTCTACTACTGTCGCAAGCGCTAAGCCCTTCCCTTTTTATACTAACCTCGCTCTCTGGCGGCAACAGCGTGCAGCCATATCGCATTTGCTTAAAACTGTCCGGAGGTCATAATAAAGTGACCACTCGGTGTATAACACGCTCAGCATTTGCAACCAAAACTTGGAAACTGAACATCCTGGAAATCAAACTATGGAAGCAGAAAGTGAGATAAAATTTGCCGATAGCTGAGAAGAATCCGTTGTTCCCATAGATAATACCACGGGATTTTGTAAGCCACTTAGAAAGATGAGATCATTTCAGATTGATTCAAAGGATCTTGAGCCATATCCAAAGAAACCAAAATTTGTCAAGCCATTGTGTTCTTTGGTGAGTAATTGTCCTGTTACAAAACATTTCGAAGACTCCATACTGACAGAATGATGTGGTGCTAGAAACTATGCAGGTATCACAGTAAGTAGCTGCTGAGTGTGGAGAGTCTTCAATTTTGGTTCATTATACACTGAAGAGCAATTGAATTAGAGATACCTGTCTAGTAACGTGTAGTACCACGTTTCGCCCTGATGACGGTGGCGATTCGTCTCGGCATGGACTCGACAAGACACAGGAAGCGTTGGGAAGACACACGGATCTACGATTCCTGAACAAGCTCCCACAGTTCACGAAGATTTGATGGAGGGGATCAGAGCCTCGAACATCTCTCTCGATGGCATCCCAGATGTGTTCGATGGGATTGAGGTCAGGTGACCTAGCTGGCCAATGAAGCAAGGTCACGTCGGTGGAGTGTTCATTCAACCATTCGGATACGATTCGGGGCACGGTGCATTGTCTTGTTGCAAGATGAGATCCCCAGTGGGATGTTGAAGACCCACAAATGGGAGCAAATGGTCGTTCAGGATATCCCGGTAACGTCGACCTGTGAGGTACGATGTCACACGTACCAGGGGGTCCCATTTTCTGTCCACGTAAACAGTCCCCAGACGAGAATGCCACCACCACCAGCTTGATGAGTACTCTGCTGGGAAGAAGGATCCATCACGTCATGTGGTTTGCGCCGTACTCGTATCCTGCCATCCGCATGTACCAACGTGAATCTTGACTCATCAGTCCACGTAACATTTTTCCACATGTCTAGGGTCCAGTGGCGATGTTACCGCGCCCACGCTAATCTTTGCACCCTGTGATGGGCGGTCAGTATCGGTAGTCTCTTGGGATGATGGCTTCTATACTCCACAGCGAGGAGATGGTTATGGATGGTGTGGCTGCTTACACGTTTTTGTGCTCCAGCGTTCAATTGCCGAGTGATTTCTTGCATTGTGGCTCGTCTATCCGCTGTTACAATGCGAGGTAGCCGACGATGACCCCGCTCATCCACACGCTGTTGTCCACGGGAGTTGGCCCTTGCAATGATGGGTTTACCGGATTTGATGTACTCACGGTGCACCCGTGACACAGTGGCTCGTGAAATTCCCAGTGCCTGCATGACTTCCGAGATGGAGTGACCCATTCGTCGGGCCCCGACAATTTTCCCACGATCAAATGCACTTAGTCTTACTCATACTGCGTCCGACTCTTACTGCTTCCCGTCGCATCACTCCTTATATTGTCGGATCGCTGCATACGTTATGTCGTTTCCGTTTACAGAGCAGCCCACAGCACCACATTTGCAAAACGCCAGCTGTCTCTACGTCAATTGCTCTTCAGTGTATTCTTGCTTTGGCTAAACTTGCAATCATGATGCAAAATCAAGAAAGCCATTGCTTTGACAATCTCTTCATTGGCTTTGGATCATTCCACATAGTTAGCCTACTTTGAAGCTCTTGGATACTATCTCGATAGCTCAGGGATTGAACATATTCTTTCAGAGAGCGAAGTTCTAACATCCGGTCCAATAAATGGATTTCTCGGAGGAAATGATTTCAGCAGATGTGAGCAAATACACATCTTACTTTCTCTGTCTCTCGGAAGCTGCCTTTTCTAGAAGTTTATAGAAGAAATACAAAACAATACAATATTTGAAGAACTTCAACATCCGGTGAAAAAATTGAGTGATGATCTTTCTCGAGATACTTGGGAGAAGTTTATTGAAAGCTCAAATATAAAGCAAGTAATGGCGTAGAAGTATTTTCGTACTTCTACGTTATTTTAAAAAACATAACCATAAGATGAAATAGTTCCTAAATTAAACCTTAACGGCCAGACGAAACATGTAAACAACAGAAGTCAAACTTACGGAAAAGATGTATTCAGGATGTAGCACTTCCACAACAAATCATAACATCACATAGTACTTCGCATTAAACTCTCCACACATCACACAGCTCTTAACACAACGCTCTACAACACAACGTTCTCCAGGAACGCTCTCTTTAACAACGCTCGCCAAGTAACAGTTTAGTCGTCGTTTTTATCTCTCGTTCTTATCAAATCAGGCTTACGTCACGTTCATTCAACCTCAATTATGTTGCCAACAGTATTCGTTTGAGAGAAAAGATATTACGTTAAGAGTGAAGAATAACTGAGAATAAACTCAAGATTTACATAGGGAAAGAAACTAAAAAGGAAAGTTAATTTAGAATATACGTCACATATCTCGGTCGTAATTTTTTTTTTTTTTTTTTTTTTTTGTAGAGAACCTATCATTTTTGTAGAGGTATCCTTTCAAACAATCTGATCATTCATTCAACTCTTTCAGCTAAGAACTTACAAAATGGATTAAGAGATTAGTTGATCAGTTGCTGTAGCTGACTTTATATCAGTACACATAGTCTCTAGACATCAATAGTTCAATATCACGGACATTCATAGAAAAAAGAAACTTTCTGTACATCAAATGTCCATATCATAAGTCGTGATAAATATTTTGTCACAATACGTGCGGAGAACACTCATCAATATACAAGTCAGAAGTAGCATAGTAGTAAAAAAAACTGCGTATGGCAGGAAAACAAACTACAACATTTGTAAGCAAGTTAATTTACACATTCATCCACTCCTGATAACTTCTCAGGGAAAACAAAACATTCAAACTAAGTTAATTGAATAGTCGAACATTGTAACATGGTGTAAATTTAGTTAGTTGAAAAAAAAGGGGTTTTTTTCACTTGCAGAAAAAAATTCAACACCAAACACAACAAGTGTCAAGCACACAAAAAGATTAGTCATAGAATTATAACACCAAAACCTTTAAGTGAACACTTGGCGGCCAGGGCCGACTTCGAACTACTCCCATGCATTCGCACATCAATTTTTAGATGGGATAGGGGAAACCCTGAAAAACCCTATCCTGGGAGTGAAACATTTTTATAGATATCAACAAAGGCAATGCTGATATTCATGTTATGCCGAAAAGACAACATGCACAAAATGAGTTGACAATCATTTTAGTACTAAAAAAAAATTTATGTGGCACCACACCAAAAAAAAAACATTACATACTGACAAGCAGATAATGTATGCGATATTTTGTCCTCAAAGTCTGTCAAAAAAGTTCTGTGATACTTTGAGTACAGAGAAAAGTTCAAATAAATAGCCTTTATAAAGCAAAGTTCTGTGATATTTGTTTGTCCTCACAGTCCGTCACAAGGGTTCTGCGAAAGTTTTTGAGGACATAAAAGTTCAAATAAATAGTCTTTTTATAGTAAAGTTCTGTGATACATTTTGAGGATAAGGAAAGATTCAAATAGTCTTTATAGAGCAAGGCTCTATGTAGTAGAAAGTTTCTATGAGCTTGAAGGTCAATTGTAATAACAAAAAAATGTTTTAACAGTACTTGTTGCTAGCAAAGAATACCCGTGTGCGGACATTCTTACAATGCTGTCGGGGCGACAACGGTACTCTCGAAGCTTCCCGCTTCACAGGCTGAGGTTGCAGGTCACTGGATCGCCGGGATGTGTCAGGATTTCTCGTGGACAAGGCAAGTTGACCAGAAGAAACAGGGTCATCAGGCTGCCGCAAGGAAGTCCCAGGCCGGAGCAAAAGGTCCCAGGCTGGAGCAAAAAGGTCCCAGGCTGGAGCAAAAAGGTCCCAGGCTGGTGCAAAGATGTCCCAGGCTGGAGCAAGGAAGTCCCAGGCTGGATCAAGGAAGTCCCACGCTGGAGCAAGGAGGTCCCAGGCTGGCTTGGAGACGAACCCGGAATCTGAGAAGGGTGAAGATCCGGTCGTTTCTTTGGCGGTCGGAGAAGCGGTGTAAAACTAGAAGGGCGCTTCCGTGAACGACGAGGAACGGTGGAGGAAGGTATAGGCTCCGTCCGTCCCGAGCGAAGATTCCAAGGACGAAATCCTGGCGGATGCAAATGCTGGACTCTATGTCTGGATTGTAGCCCAACACTAGAAGTTGCACTAGGAGACTGTGGAAGAGGAGGGGGAAATTCAGGCGGCGGACGCTTGGTAGGTTTAGATGGCACACATGGCGAAAGAGGACGTTTTTGCCCTACTGCAGATTGATTAAATGTTCCTAAAGTAGGCAGCTGCTCAGGAGAAACAGAAAGAGGGACTTTTTTACTTGGAGATTGAAGCACCTCAACAATATTGTCCGATGATTCAGATTCAGCAAGAGGTACGACTCTTTTAGGCACAGGAGAGATGGAACTACCTGAAGATGAAACGTCAGTTCTTGTTCTTTTTAAGTTTTTGGATTTAAAACCAAAGGGAGGCACTAGGCGTGAAGAAGTAAATGGAGCGATTGGAGTATGAGAAGCAGATGAAAAAGAACCTAGTTGCACACGACAAGAATATCCAGAGGAACTGGAAGTAGTTGAACTCTCGTCTTTTGAGAAGGCAGGAGACGGAGGAGTTGAAATAATTGCAGTACCCCGAGTGAATGGAATAATGTCAGAATGAGAATCGTTAAAATTGGAACCAAAGACCCGCTCAGACGAAGGTAGAGAATCGGACATGACAGGGGTGGGGTCAATAATTTCATCATCAACTATACATACTTGTGACGTCCCATCCTCTGCCTGAGGATTCCTACTAGATTTAGGGTTAATAATTGCATCATTGCTTTTAATAACCCATTTCCTACATTGCTGCACATGGGCAGAATGTAGGGAGCCATCTGGCTTCTTTAATATGACATTATTATTGTACAATTCTACCAATTCAAAGGGGCCTTCATATAAAGGTGCAATTTTTTTTACAAACGTGTGTGCAACAGAGGATTGAAAATGAGTTTCTAATAAGACCAGATCTCCAACTGCGAGATCTGGTTCTCTCCGTTTCGCATTATAGTGCCTAGCTTGGCTTAATTGAGATCGACTGATAGCAGCCCGTGCCTTTTGCGCAAGTAGTTTTACAGATTCAGGTGTTGGTCTTTGGTTGATTTCATCGATAATGCCAGTTAAATTATCAAAGGGGTGCGGATTTTGCGTCCTAGAAAAAGTTCAGCGGGCGTAAGCCGCGTTGATTCATGAAATGATGAGCGAAGGGCGAAACAAAACATTTCAACGTGTTCGTCCCAATGCTCATGATTATTGCCAATGAAAGTTGAGATCATCTTTAGTAAGGTGCGATTTACACGCTCAGCCGGATTGGCTTGAGGGTGATATGGACTGTTAAATTTGTGTTTTATTTGAAGCCTCGTACACATTAGCTCAAATAACTCCGAAATAAACTGAACCCCTTGGTCCGAGACTACCGTACGGGGACAGCCAAAGCGAGAAAAAACATTATATATTAAAGTATCACATATTACATCAGCCGTAGCTGCTTTAATGGAGAATGCTTCCACCCATTTAGAAAAATTATCTGTAACAACTAAAATATAGCGAGACTTAGTTTTAGTTGATATTGGATAAGGGCCCAATAAATCTAGAGATATGGATTCAAATACATAATTATTTGAACTACAAATAAAATGACCAGCCGGTCGTTGATAATCATAATTGTACTTTTGACAGTACTCACATGAGCGAATGTATGCGAGTATACTATTGTACATGCCCGGCCAGTAGGCTACGTCTCGAAGTTTAGTACGAGTTTTTCGTATGCCTAAGTGGCCGGCAAGAGGAATATCATGGAACTCGTGGAGTAAGGCCATGCGGAGAGACTGACGTTTCGCAGGGCGGTACTCAGCTCTAGAGTTCACAAATTTTGTATAATACAAAATACCATCGATGATCTCATAATTTTGATTACGACCCGCTAAAGAAGGTTCACTAAGAGCAGAACAGCCAGCGAGTAAAAAATTATAAATTTCCCCAAAATCTAGATCATTCGGCTGTTCAGAAATTATTTGCTCCCTTGAAGTGATTTCCGAAATGAGAAATAGAGAGGGAGGTTCAGTATCCGCCTGGCCACCAGAACTGACCGGACAGCGAGACAGTGCGTCAGGCAGTTGGTTTGACTTACTAGGGCGATACTGAATTCGAACATTATATTCCTGAAATCGAAGTGTCCATTTTAACAATCTTCGACACAGATTCTTTGCAGTGGTTAAATATTGTAGTTCCGAATGATCCGTAATGACATTGACAGTTAAATGATTGAGACGGCATTTAAATTTGGTGACAGCAAATAAAATAGCTAAGCATTCTCGTTCAGTAGCAGAGTAATTACGTTCTGCTTTGTTAAGAATTCGAGAGGCATATGTAATAGGATGCCCTCGTTGAGATAGAACAGCTCCTAGACCAACACCTGATGCATCGGTAAAAATATTAAACAGTTCGGCATGGTTAGAAAAGGCTAACACAGGTGGCGAAACCAAGGCATGTTTAAGAGCATTAAAAGCAGTCTCTGCCTCCGTGGACCAAACAAAGTGTCTATACTTTCTTTTTAACGCAAATAAAGGTTTGCATAGAGTAGCGTACTCCGGAACGAACTGTTGGTACCACCCGGTCATGCTTAAAAATCGCGACAATTCTTTTGCCGACTTAGGCCTCGGGAAGTCCGAAATTGGCTTGATCTTTGAGTTGTCAGTTAGAAGACCATTAGGGGTAATTTTCAGTCCGAGATATACTAGTTCGTCCCGTCCAATTTGACATTTGGCAGATTTTAAAGTCAAACCGGTATTATGTAACAGTTCGAAAACTTGGTCCAACAGAGACAGATGCTCCTCAAAAGTCTCAGAAGAGACAATTATATCGTCCAGATAAACATGGACATTAGGTCCGAGCACAGGACGTAATACTGAGTCAATTAGGTGCTGAAAGGTTGCAAGAGCATATGCCAAACCAAAGGGCATTTTTAGGAACTCATATGCTCCCAACGGAGTAATAAATCCAGATTATTTCTACGGAATTTGGTTGGACAGCAACCTGCCAATAGCCACTAGCTAAATCCAAAGTTGATAGCCAGTTTGTTGACGATAAGTCCTGGAGAATATCGCTAATTATAGGCAACGGATAATTGATAGCTTTAGTCACCGCATTGAGTTTACGATAGTCTATCACAAAGCGATACTCTCCAGATTGTTTTTTCGAACAAGAAAAGCAGGTGCTGCCCAAGGGCTAAGTGATTCTTTAATTATTCCCGAATGGAGCATGTCCAGAATTTGTTTTTGGAACTCAGCTTATTTCTGGTTCGGACATGGATAAGGCTTACATGCAATGGGATTAGCCCCTTCCGTATCAATGGTATGATACACCACCTGTGTAAGCCCTGGCTTATCAGAAAATAACCCTTTTCTGCTGTGTAAAACCTGACCACGTTGGCTCTTGTGTTCAGGCAGTAATCTGTCACTCGCAAGAACTGCAGAAAAATCAATTGGCTCTTCTGGGGTGGGAGGACTAATCTCAGGCATTAAGATTAGGCCATGCTCGAAATCAAGTGTAAGCTTAAACATTTTAATGAAATCCACCCCTAGAAGGCAATCCACGATTAACCCTTGGATCAAAAAGAAAGTATAAGAAACTTGAACTTTGCCAATCTTGACAGGTAAATGAACTGACCCAGAGATTGAAAAAACATTATTATCGGCACCTCGCAGACATTGCTGGGAGGGCTCGACACAAGCATTTGGAAAGGTAGGAACACAGAAATCAAAGTTTAATGCAGAAATGTCAGATCCAGAATCAATTTTAGTCGACACCACTACTTTACCCAAGGTCACAAGAATATCAGGCAAAAGCGGAGCTTGAATAGTTAAAAAAAGAGATCTGAGGTCTTCAGAAAAACGAGGAGATAGACTCGACCCGTCTATCTCCTGCTGAAGTTTAAATTGTCGTGAAACTGATGAGAATATCTTGATTGATTTTGGAAATTTGGCGAAGCACCAGAACGTGCTGAACTGTAGTAACGTGCAGGAGAGGCAGCATTAATATCATTAGGTCTGCTTTGCCCCCCAGCACGGTGTTTTGGATATGTCTTGTCAACCCGGTAGTAATTATCTCGGGGACGAGAAAAATGGTTATCCTGGTACCATATTGATCAGGATGTCGCACCTCTGGTGCCCGACGATGCGGCGGCACGTATCTAGACTGCTGATAGGCGTTCTCCACCCTTAACTGATAAGCAGTCTGCCTAGGCTGATTGAAAAATTGTCCTTGATGAAAGTTTTGTTTTGGCTGTTTATACTTATTAGTCTGAATAGAAGGTTCGTGGTACTGCGTAGGTTGGAGGTACTCTTGAACCTGTGAAGATTGCCCTTTGCTGTGGCGTTCTTCATACACTCGAATGAGTTTCAGGCACTCATGAATGGAGACAGGATGTCGAACTTCCAAAACATCCTGCAGGAATGGATCCAGCTGCTGTAGTAAGGTGTCACAAATATCAGACTCGACTGCAGCGGGATCCCATAATTTGTAAAGGCGAACTGTTTCCAGAGCGAACGAGACTGGACTATCTGACGCTCGCTGTCGCTTGGAAAACAGTTGTTGTGCAAGGCCGGTCTTATTGGTGCCAAAACAAAAGACATCCAAAACTGCAGCTCGAAATTGCGGATATGAGCCCTCTGGGTTAATTCGACGCCACTGTCGGTACCAGACCTTTGCCGTGTCTTGCAAACATGTGCCAGCAATAGAATAGGTATCTGACAATCTTCAGGAACATTATATAGATCAAAATGATCATCAAGATCCTCCAGAAACCTAAGCGTTCCAACGTTTCCCTTGAATACGATAGACCCCGCATGGGGTTCGTAATGAGCAAGAATTTTGCTTCTTCTCACGGGGGGTGGTGAGGTAAATTGCTGTTGAGGCACTGCAGTCGAAGTACGCGGTACATAAGCTTCGTACCTCGCGTATTCGCTGTCTGGTAAGTCGGAACCGCAGGCCTCGTACAGAGCACTAGGTGAATTATTTGGAACTCTATAACGCTGAGTGCGTAGATTGTCTGTTGTAGAATTATGAGCCTCATGATCCTGTCTATAACAGTCATAGAAGAGACCGATAGGATCCGTAATAGTTTCCATTTTCCGTGACTTCCACTATGAATCTGTTCGACTAGAGTTCGGGCGCCAAAATGACGTAGAAGTATTTTCGTACGTCTACGTTATTTTAAAAAAACATAACCATAAGATGAAATAGTTCCTAAATTAAACCTTAACGGCCAGACGAAACATGTAAACAACAGAAGTCAAACTTACGGAAAAGATGTATTCAGGATGTAGCACTTCCACAACAAATCATAACATCACATAGTACTTCGCATTAAACTCTCCACACATCACACAGCTCTTAACACAACGCTCTCCAGCAACGCTCTCTTTAACAACGCTCGCCAAGCAACGCTCTCTTTAACAACGCTCGCCAAGTAACAGTTTAGTCATCGTTTTTATCTCTCGTTCTTATCAAATCAGGCATACGTCACGTTCATTCAACCTCAATTATGTTGCCGACAGTATTCGTTTGAGAGAAAAGATATTACGTAAAGAGGGAATAATGACTGAGAATAAACTCAAAATTTACATAGGGAAAGAAACTAAAAAGGAAAGTTAATTTAGAATATACGTCACAAAGTGTATGATGAGTTCAACGATTTCAAAGCAAAAACAAGAACAGGATTTAACGGAAAAACAGCTGAGGTTTATAGAACTGATCTGTTTTGTACATTGATCTCGTTAACATCTACAAATTCTTAAGCAGAGCTTATAGGACAAGTAACCTTGAAATGTATACGGATGCCCTAGAGAAAATGATTCTAGCTTTTTCTCAAGCATGTGACTGAACTATGCGTGATGGATGCCTGTGTACTTCCTAAAACTTCTGAACCTAAGAACCGAGTGCCCTGAAGTCATGCAAGTACAAACGCGTGGTGTTCTAGGTATAAAGAGCTCTAGTAACTCATTCTCTAGGGTACCAGTTGACATTGCACTGAAGCTGACTGTAAATGCTGACGCTTCTTCAAGGTTCACAGGTATCACAGCATTTTCAAACTCAGAATCTGCTAGAGCTCGATGGATGATCACAAGGTTATTGAAAAGTGAGATGGTGAGCCCTTTACTTGAAAGCAGTGGAATTACAAACACTACAGATACGAAGAATGATTTGCAAAAAGGATGCATTGAAAAAGATCACAGAGATGTTGAAAAAAATAATTTTAACCTTTAATGGTTTTCCAAACCCATTTCAAAACTTCGATCCTGAGGCACCTCTAAGGAACATTTCAACTGGACAGACAATCAATGAAAAGGTCACACTGGATCTTCTTTCGTTTTCTTCTAAAAGGCAAGAAGCTGCTGAAAAGTAAAAAAAAAATGTACTTGCTAGATCCAAAGAATATTGACAAGCCTATACCCCGAAATTTGGCAGTTAACTGTGCATCTTCTGTTGCACCAAGTAACCTGAAAACAGAACAGAAGAAACTAGAGGCTGCCAAATTAACTTTAGATGATTTCGATAAAGTAATTCATACGGCTGCTGTCCAAAAATGTGATGTGAAAAAAGTCATGGAGTATCCTCTGACATCCGTGCCATTCTCTCTTGTCTGTGCCATGTACGGACACCCTTGATACTCCTCAGTGAATGAAGTAAGATACAGTCTCTTTATGAAGAAACCAACACTTAAGAACCAGTCTAAGGCATTCTCCAAAGTTAAAAGAATTGATCCAACAATGCTGCCACCATCTAAACCTACTCTGATCCAAAAGATTAAAAGAAGCAATTCAGTGGCGTGGTTGTGGAAACAAGCCCATTGCAAAAAACCTGACAAAAAATCTCAAAAATTAATGGTGTTAACAAAAATGTGTAATTACAAAAAATAATTTTTTGCCATTAAATTTGATACATTTCAATAAAAAACATCTCTGTAGCATAAACTGATGGGAAGATTTGCATATTTGAATGGGGCAACTACATAATAGCGCGGGAGCCGTATTGAGGAAAAAGTGGACTTATAACGAGTTATCACTCACAATTCTCTAAGCGTTGGAGTAAACCCATGTTTTTATACATTTTCGGAATACTCATTAAAAATTTCAACTTTTTTGTTCTGGAGCATTTTTTCGAAAGTGGTATAGTTTTTGAGTAAATCATGGTTAAATGTCACAAATATACACGTTCAAATGCAATTATCTCAAAAACTAATGGTGTAAACAAAAATGTGTAATTACAGAAAATATGTGTCATTAAATTTCAAACATTTAAAAAAAAGAATTCATCCCTGTGACATGAACGGGTGAGAAGTTTTGCATATGTAAATGTGGCAACTACGTAATAGCCGGCAGCCATATTGATGACGTTATCACGCAGCAACCCATCACTGGAATTTTGCAACAATCCCTTTTCTGAGACACTTATGTCATATATAAACAAAAAATATTTACAAAGATTTTGCACTCTTCGGGTAAATAAATCCTGTTCTGACTTTTGGACTATGTCCACTGACGTCACGCATCACTGTACTGGCGTTTCGTCGTGTACGAGTGGCAATTCCGTTGTAGGATAATCCAGCTTCTCTCATCCCACTAATCCTTCCTTGCTCAAAGTCAGACAGGTGTTCATAATGCGATCTTCTTCGTCGATGGGGCATAGTGAGACACAAGAAACACCATTTCGACTCAATGTCGACTCTTCACTAATTGCAACATCTCGTTTGAGTCAGCTCATTATACGCAAAGTTGGACAGTTTAGAGGACACTGTTCCAAAACCACATGCGCATTTTCACTGACATACACTGACGGAAAAAATTCCAACACCAAGAAGGGGTTGTGTTAGATAAACGACAGTTGGTAGGCGGTGAGAGTACATCTGTAAGATGACGTCTATGCAAATTTCGCGCTCGGCGCATACGTGTGGCGCTAGTAGCGCCCCTCGGAACATGCAAAGCAGGTTTGCTGTAAACATGCGCTGTAACGTTCGTGAGCGTTAGTTATCGTTGAGATTCGACGTAGTGTGTTGATGTTAGTCAAGAATGCCTTTAAGAAGACGAAGAAGCCATTACAAACAGCTCACGGAGTTTGAACGAGGTCGTGTAATAGGGCTACGAGAAGGTGGATTTTTTTCCCGCAATATTGCAGAACGACTTGGCAGGAATGTAGCCACTGTGCATGATTGTTAGCAGCGGTGGTCAAGGAAAGGTACTGCCTCAAGAAGACCGGGTTCCGGCCGGCCACGTGGCACTTCTGAGAGGGAAGACTGCCGTGTACCGCGTATGGCCGTGGCGCATCGTACCACGTCTGCGGCAGCAATTCGAGCTGCAGTTGCCACCACAGTGACACAACAAACTGTTACAAATCGGTTACTTGAAGGACAGCTCCGAGACAGACGCCCTGTAGCGTACATTCCACTTACTCCAAACCACTGCCGTTTGCGACGTCAGTGGTGTCAAGCTAGAGCTCATTGGAGGACGGAGTGGAGATCTGTTGTGTTTTCTGATGAAAGCCGGTTCTGCCTGGGTGCCAGTGATGGCCGTGTGTTGGTTAGAAGGAGGCCAGGTGAGCGCCTGCAACCAACCTGTCTGCGGCCGAGACACACTGGACCTACACCTGGAGTTATGGTGTGGGGAGAAATTTCCTATGACAGCAGGAGCACTCTCGTGGTTATCCCACGCACCCTGACGGCACAGTTTTACGTCGGTCTGGTGATTCAACCTGTTGTGCTGTCATTCATTAACAGCATTCCAGGGGGTGTTTTCCAACAGGATAACGCTCGCCCGCATACCGCTGTTGTAACCAAACATGCTCTACAGAGTGTCGACATGTTGCCGTGGCCTGCTAGATCACCAGATCTTTCACCAATCGAGCACGTATGGGACATCATTGGACGACAACTCCAGCGTCACCCCCAACCAGCATTAACCGTCCCTGTATTGACCGACCAAGTGCAACAGGCATGGAACTCCATCCCACAAACTGACATTCAGCACCTGTACGACACAATGCATGAACGTTTGCGTGCTTGCATTCAACACTCTGGCGGTTACACAGGTTATTAATGTACCAGCATTTCACATTTAAAATGGCTCTTCTCGCGCTTACAATAAGCTGTGTTCTTGAAACCTTAATCGATTAAATATGTTACCTATACAAATGTATTGCCGCCATTTCATTCCTCTACAACTATTTTTTCGTATTGTTGGGATTTTTTTCCGTCAGTGTATTAATCATTTGCACGTCTCAACCGGTTGTTATATATCCTGTACGTTTCAAGCTAATATCAAAAGTTCTTCATGGTGTTGCAATTTTCACAAGCAGTAATGGGGTATCGTTCACTTGATCGAAAGGTCACTTGACCGAAAATCACTTGATCAAAAGGTACATTTCACTGAAGGATCACTTGACCGAAAATCACTTGTATGAAAGGTACATTTCACCGAAGGATCACTTGACCGAAAAGTTCATTTCACCGAAAGGTCACTTCACCTAAAAGTACATTTTATCGAAAGGACATTTGATCGAAAAGTTCATTTCACCGAAGGATTACTTTACCTTAAAGTTCATTATATCGAAAGATCCTTTCACCGTATATTCAGTTTATCGAAAACTTAGAATTTTGTTGCTAGAGATCTGTTAGAGTGTGGTCCTGGTTTTTGAAAAACTGGCCACCTAAACTTGATCGGATTGTATAAAAAATACACTTTTAATTTCTATGAAACCCTCTTGAGAAGGTTTTTCGAAATATAACATCAATTATAAGGCCTAGATCTGTGCCTTTTTGTCAAAGTTTAATCCTCCGAGCTCGTATTCACAAGGGTTTCGTAGCAAATCAAGTAAATAATGTTCCTGTTTTACTCAACCACGAAACATTAATTTTTTTTTACCGTAGTCCTAGATACAGGACATTTTAATAGATTTTAACCCTACTCATATTCATAAGCATTACATAAAATGTAAAGTAACTTTTTATGTAAACCTTATGAACATGAGCACGCACTGTTGAAATTTGCAAAAAAGGCCTAAGCCGAGGCCTTGAGCCATTAAATTTGATTATTTTTGCCTGAAAAAATGTGCAACATTATTAACTTGACTTTTTATGTAAACTTTATGAACATGAGTTCGCACGATTAAAATTGGGTAAAAAGGCCTAAGCCAAGGCCTAGGGACCTAAAATAGATTTTTTGCCTGAAAAAATTGTGCAACATTATTAATTTTACTTTTTATGCAAACCTTATGAACATGAGCACTGAACATGACTTTTATGTAAACCTTATGGACATGATTAAAATTTTCTAAAAAGGCCTATTGTCTTAAAAAAACTAAATCTTTGCGTTCTTTGTGACACGGAGAAAGCAAAAATGCCATTTGAATATAATCCCCTAACGTTTCGGTGGTCGGTCTGCCGAACTTGCACCACGTTTCAACAGATCCTGTAATGAAATCCAAAGTTTTTGATAAACTGACCCTTCGGTGAAATGACCTTTCGATGAAATGAACTTTTAGGTAAAGAGACCTTTCGGTGAAATGAACTTTTCGATCAGGTGACCCTTCGGTGAAATGTATCTTTCGATCAAGTGACCCTTCGGTGAAATGAACTTTTCGATCAAGTGATCTTTCGGTTAAACAATCTTTTCGGTGAAGTGATTTTCGGTCAAGTGACCTTTCGGTGAAGTAAACGTCGGGCAAATGAACCAAACCCGCAGTAATGTAGTTCCGTGGAAAGGTACTCAACCGGTTTTTTGAGTTGCACAATGAAATACGACTATTTCTGGTAGACACTAGATTAAAACTCATCTTGCGTTTCTGTCAAATCTCCTTAAATACCGTGTGTATGAGGTATTTTCATCCCTAAACGATTTCGTAGTAAACTCCAGTTCAGAGATCTCCGATAAACTACAACAGGTTTTCATTGAAAATTTGCCCACATAAAAAACCAGCTTCAGTAATTATTAACCTTGCTTTCTTTCATTCTGTCAGTAACTAGGTCAGAGATCCATTTAACACGGATGTTAATGTTGCCAAAAGTTTAATTTCATTGAAAGAAGACAATCTTGTTAAGCTGTCAGGTGATCCATCTTCGAAACTATGCTTCACTGATTTTTGGTTGTGTGTGAGAAATGATTACACCCACCTACCTGACAAATGAAACGCTGATTCCGTTTTGCATAACATATTGCTTCGGTTTTGTACGTGAAATCAAAATACAGAAATCGACAGAATGTAGAATCGGACCTGCTTTCTCTCATTGAGCCAAACATTTACAGTCTTTAATGAAACATCCTCCTTTATTTGCATAGCAAGAATTAGTTTTAAGTAATAAAAATGGTTTTTAGCTCAAATTAATAAATAACTCTTTTAATGTGCGGGGACTTCATTTCTTTAAATAGGGCATATACTAAAAGCACGATTTATGATATCACACACACCACACCCATCCACAGAATAATGACAGCCAAAACTCCGTATAAATAGTTCAGATATACACTGAAGAGCAATTGAATTAGAGATACCTGTCTAGTAACGTATAGCACCACCTTTCGCCCTGAAGATGGCGGCAATTAGTCTCGGCATGGACTCGACAAAAACCGGAAGCGTTGGAAAGACATACGGATCCACGACCACTAAACAAACTCCCACAGTTCATGAAGATTTGATGGAGGGGGTCAGAGCCTCGAACATCTCTCTCGATGCAATCCCAGATGTGCTCGATGGGATTGAAGTCAGGTAAACTAGCTGGCCAAGAAAGCAAAGTCACGTCAGTGGAGTGTTCATCCAACCATTCGGATACAATTCCAGAGTGATGGCACGGGGCATTGTCTTGTTGCAGAATGAGGTCCCCAGTGGGATGTTGAAGACGCACAAATGGGAGCAAATGGTCGTCCAGGACATCCCCGTAACGTTGACTTGTGAGGGACGATGCCACACGTACCAGGGGTCCCATTTCAGTCCACGTAAACAGTCGCCAAACGAGAATGCCACTCCCACCAGCTTGAAGAGAACCCTGCTGGCAAGAAGCATCCATCACTTCATGTGCTTTGCGCCGTACTCGTATCCTGCCACCCATGTGTACCAACGTGAATCTCGACTCACCAGTCCAGGCAACATTTTTCAACATTTCTAGGGTCCAGTGGCGATGTTGCAGCGCCCATTCTAATCTTTGCACCCTGTGATGCGCGGTCAGCAGTGGTACCCTCGTGGGACGATGTCTTCTGTACCTCATAGCGAGCAGATGGATCTGGAAGGTGTGGCTGCTTATACGTTTTTGTGCACCAGCGTTCAATTGCTGAGTGATTTCTTGTACTGTGGCCCGTCTATCCGCTGTTACAATACGAGCTAGCCGACGGTGACCCCACTCATCCACACGCTGTTATCCACTGCAGTTGGCCCTTGCAGGAATAGTTTTACCGGATTCGATGTACTCACGGTGCATCCATGACACAGTGGCTTGTGAAAATCCCAGTGCCTGCACGACTTCCGAGATGGAGTGACCCATTCGTCGGGCCTCGATAATTTGTCCACGATTAAATGCGCTTAGATCCTTCGTCTTACCCATACTGCGTCCGACTCTTACTGATTCTCGTCGCATCACTCCTTATATTGTCGGATCGCTGCATACGACATGTCGTTTCCGCTTACAGGATCGCCCACAGTGCCACATTTGCATAACGCCAGCTGTCTCTAATTCAATTGCTCTTCAGTGTATATCTGCTGTATAGCGTACCCGCGACTGTTTTAATGGGTCAGCATTGCAACCTGAAAGACTTAGACGGTAGCCAGATACTCGGTACGGGGAAGATGGGGTGCTCCATCTCGGCGACTGTAAAACGCCAAGAATTGTCATGTGCAACCGTCACACGTGTGTACCAGGACTACACCAAAGTCGGCTGCCGTGGAAACTGTGGCCATAAAGGGTGTTTGAGGTGAGCACATATCCAGAATCCTAACGTCGGAAAGCAAGCCACAATGGAGAACATAATATCGGCATTCAACGATGTGCGGAAGTTTGTGCAAAGACTATTCCATGTGCGATGGCACAACTGGGCTGTAACAGCCAGCATCCACACCGATCACTCTTGTTCATAGCACGTCACCGGGTTATAAGGCTGCAGTTGGAGTCGAAACATCCCAACTGGAGCGTGGAAGCCTGGAAACTATTATCTTGGTTCGTGGAATCAAGGATACAGCACGCTAACGGAAGTGTGCGTTTGTGGCTTAGACCACGTGATGGCATGGGGTCCAACTGTCAAGTCGGGGTATTGCAGGCCAGTGAAAGCGGTGAAAATTTCTGAGGCATGCTTGCATGGGGGACTAATCAATTGAGATCACCACCATCGTACAACCCCATACAGCACAAAACGTTTTAGATATGTATCAGTAATGTTACAATCTCTCATTTTCGTTACACTTTCAGAGATATCTTACAATTGCGTTTCAGCAACATCTATTTTGAAACATAACTCTTTGTACATTACGGTTACGTTAAAAATAGCATTCACCGATACTACTGCTTTATAGTTTCCATTGTACATAACTGTTACCTTGATGTTACATTCCGGCGATATTTAAGATTTTTTATTTTTGATTTGGCAACGGCGTGGATGCGCATGCGCATTCATGACATTTCATCGAATCAGTCTCGTAGTCGTTCCACGTGCTACTGGGATATTCTTTGGTGATACTGGCGTACTCGAGTTAGCTGGGTGTAGGAGAACTAGACACCGGAGATGTGGCCACAAAAATTTAAGGGGCCGTATAAAAACTGCATTTTTTACCGCTTCGTGTCCACGACCAGAGGTTGGTTATCTGAGTCATATAAAGTTTCCATAATTTCGTCTTTTCTTAATTGCGATTATTAATGTAATTCTTCATAAAAAAATGTTTGTGATCTACAACTCAGCAAAATATTTCAGGTTTTACAAACTACAAGTCAATAAATTATCTGAGGACATGTGCTGACAAAGGAAAACTGTCACGGCTGTGTGTGTGTGTGGGGGGGGGGTAATACCAAAAGTGTAAAATATAATGCATTTCTGATCCGATCGGAAAATTTTCAGCATTTACAAGCTACAAGACAACAAATTATCTGAGGGCATGTGCTGCCTCAGGAAACCTGTCGGGGAGGAGGGGGGTAACAGCAAAAGTATAAAATAAAAAGAATTTCTGGTCCGATCGGGAGATTTTCACCATTTACAAGCTATAACTCGACACATTATCTGAGGGCCTGTGCCTACTCAGTAAACCTGTCGGGGGGGGATACCCAAAAGTGTAAAATATAAAGATTTCTGGCCAGTTCGGGAGGTTTTCATCATTTACAACCTGCAAGTCAACAAATTATCTGACTGCATGTGCTGCCTCAGGAAACATGTCGGGGGGGGGTAACATCAAAAGTATAAAATATAAGGAATTTCTGGTCCGATCGGAAGATTTTCAGTATTTACAACCTACATCGCAACAAACTCTCTGACGGTATGTACTGCCTCAGGAAACCTCTCTGTGGGGGATACCTAAAATATAAAACAAAGTATTTCTGGTTGTAAATTTGTTGAGTTGTAACTTGTAAACGCTGAAAATATCCCGATCGGACCAGAAAATCTTTATATTTCATATTTTAGGTTTTAAGCACCCTCCCCTCCCCTCAGATAAGTTTCCTGGGTTTGCACATACCCGCAGAGAATTTGTTTAGCTGTAATTTTTAAACCTTGAAAAATATCGTAAATAAAGAAAAAAGTTTAAAATTATTATGGGCAGTTCTCCGGTGGCCACTTCTCCGGTGGTCAGTTCTTTGGTGGTCAGTTCTTTGGTGGCCAGTTCTCCGCTTTGTCTTTGGCCCGAAAATCATGGAAATGTCTAAATTTCTTACTGAAAATGAAATATTAAAAAATATATTTTATGAACAATAGTTGCTCAAGTAGCGGGGAATATAGCTACACGAAATGTGTTCATGCAGAACAATTTAATGGCGCTGAAATTCCAATGTGTCCAGTTCTCCGGTGGCCACTTTCCGTACCCGAAGTTAGCTAATTAGGGAACAGTAGTGTCCGTCCTTAAGTTTTGTACACCAGTGTATAATATCTTAGTACGTTTGTTGGTTTTGAATCAGAAAAAAAAGTCTCAATAAAAGTAGTTTTTAGTTTGTAAAGGTAGATAAAAAATATTGTTGATATAATGAAAAGTTTAACGACTACGCACGTTTTGAAAAAAAAAGAATGAGATATGCATAAATTTCGTTGATTAGTTATGAAAAAAATTAAGTCATCCTATTGAAAAACAAAATGAGCGATGGAAAAAAAATGTATTTCTATTAAATAACGTATTCGCAAAACATTTAGAAAAAAAAGGGTTAAGATATACATTAAAAGGTACATTTTGTTGTTTAATCTTGAAGAAATTTAAGTCGTCCTACAGAAAAACAAAATGATCCGTGGAAAAAATAATGCATTTCTATTAAACATCGTATTCGCAAAGCACTGGCCTTCTCGTTAGTTCCTACAGAACGCTATAATCGCGACGCGTCCTATGGACGAGTGGGATAATGCATCTGCCTAGAAACCCGCTGGACAGGGGTTCAAACCTGGCGTAACTTCGAAGATTTGTATTTCCGCGGAAAGAAAATTTCCCTAGCGTCGTGACGTCACACCGTAAAATTTCCTGATGGGGGAAAACAAAAAGACGTACAAAAGATATCGGTGAGACCATGTGGGGAGGTAAAAAAATTGAGGAGCAAAACATGTTCGGTAGGACCACGTGGCACACAAAATGTTATGGTTGAACACAAAGAGAAAATGGCGGAAAAAAGATGGTCGGGAAGATCACGTGATAAAACAATGGCTGAGACTGACGTCATGATTGACCAGGAATCGACCACATACGTCCGTAAGGCAACACGTGGACGGGTTCATTTTTACAGAAACCCCCTATATCATCACGTAACAGTAATGTACCGAAGTTACAAATATCTTTTAAACACATAACAGTAACATGAAGTTGGTATCTTGAAGTTACAAAGACTTTTCACTGTAATGTAATTAATCATGAAGAAATTTAACTGACGTAACCGTAAGGTTTCTGAAATATTAGTATTACATTGCGCAACGTATCTGAAAAGTCTCAATGTTTCAGTGTTACGTACCTGTAACATTTACGAAATATTCTGTGAGGTGTGGGACGCTGTATCCACGTACTGACCAAGGGCCTACACCCATTCATTGCTATCTATTTCCCGCATCAGTATGTCTTCTTTCAACCAGGCAACGCGCCGTCTCATCGCTCACGTTTGGCAAAGGACTGGTTCGAGAAGCATTCCAGTGAGTTTGCAACCACCGGATGGCTCTTTCACTATCCGGGTCGGAACCCAATTGAGCATCAGTGAGTGGAGCAATCCGTTCGATACCGAAACTCACCACGAGTCATTGTTGGCGCTTTACGGACGGCTGTCCTAGAAAGTGATAGTGAGAGAGAGAGATATTAGTGTACCGTAATACCACCAGAATGTTTACAACACCTGGTAAAGTACATGTTACGACGTTTTGCTGCTGTTGTGTGGCCAGAAGGTAATCCCACACGTTATGTAGGGGGTGTATCTAATAAATTGTCCTTATGTGTACATCAAAACGGTACGAAATTTTGATTCACCCTGATAAGACTTAGCGCTTTCAATATGCTCTTTTTGTTTAGTTATGATCCCTTGAAAGTTTTAGCCGCCCCAGTGAAGCAGGGATCTAAGCACTGGATTCTGACCGTTCGTCCGATTTACGCCGGGTTTGAGTCGCGGATGAGGAACAGCAATGTTTTTGTCTTACTGAACTTGTTCTCTCTCTTACATGAAACCACTGACCCTAAATTAGGAATGAGCAACTACTAATACCCCTTATATCCTCAGCGTATTTATAACTCAAAGAAAGTAGTCCCCAGAAATAATTTTTACGGAAAAGTGCTACTAAAGTGTAAAAACTGCTGATTTATCCTCTTCTTATAAACATGTAAAATCTTGCGCAATACAAGAGGGACTTTCACAGCGTGTTATCTTGCATTTTCTGATTACAAATAGTTCATCATTTATTTTGACCCGAAAAAACTAACATTTAATGACAATGTTTATTACAATCGGATTGTCTGAGATTTATCTTTCATCGATTTAAATCAAATTCCCCGCATCCTAGTCTTGTAGTGTTTTCAAAAACGTTTCTTGTGATTAGTAAAAAATATATTTGTAAGAAAACAGAGACGAAGTTTTTTAAACGATTTTAGGAGAGAATTTTATATCAGTTTAAGTGAGAAAAGCGGAGGTTATAAAGCAGTGTTTTGTTTCAAAAACTTTGTTTATATTATTGCGCCATTTTCCGTCATTGCAAAAGCTTAAACTTCCGAAAAGGAAATAGCGTCAATACACACTGGCTAACAAACATCCGAGCTTCCCAACAACAGAAACCTCTTTCACTGCTATGATGTTAAACATCACCTTTACACACTTGAGCTAAGACCCAGAGAATTTAAAAAAAAATTCGGTAGGACGCAAGTCACAAAGCGATTTTTCCATTGCTCTAGGGTTTTTCAGTAGAGATTCGACGCGAGAAGTCCCATGTTGTTCCCCAGAACGGAAAGTGTTTTCAATTTCCCAAAGGCCGCCGCGTGATCTCTGAGGAAAACTACTAACGTCTTTATGAGGGAGTTTTTAAGCTTTTTCTCGCTAAAAGTAATCCGAAGAAGTCTAGAGTAGAACTCTTCTTTATGCCCTGCGACTTGCTGGCACTCAAGTAAAAAATCCAGTTCTACTCACGAAAACAAAGTGTACTATTGATTTTGAAAGAATTCGTCGTTTTTAACAATTTCTTTCCGGAATTTTTCTACTGATTTTGTAAAATATAGCCATTGAACGCCTGAGTGTTTTTTTAACCTGATTCCTTTACCAGGCGTACTGTTATGTGTTAATAATTCTGACGTATCATTATGAGAAGAATATTTCTTTCACAGAATTTACCTGAGAGACTGATGACTTACTTAAAGTACGCTAAGAGGAAGCAAAGTTTGCTTTGCTGGCGAATATCTGAAAATGTTCTGATTCTTAACACTCAGTTACCTGGAACCACATCGTCATGGACGGCGTAACGGATAACATGCTCGAACGGAAATCGAGAGATGCGGATTCAAATCCAGAGCCCTGGAATTTTCAAGTTTCTAATATGATTGGTGTTACATGACAAACAGCAAGTATTCAGAGATGCCTGGTTGCTATGTTAAAACAGAGGGTGAGTCAAAACTTTTGCAATATTTCCATAAACGCATGTGATGCGGTGGGTATTTCACGTTATTAAACTACACTGCTGGCAACCCAAAATGCAACACCAAGAAGGAAGCATCCGATCGGCCTAAAATTAGCATGCGTCGCCCAGGAGAGGACATGCAAACGATTAGCATTGCAGGGCATATGCAAATCATGTGAGCCCGGCACTCCACCGAGAAGCACTATAAGAACGGTGCACAGAAGGCGGGGTGTAAGTAGTGAAAGTGTGTTGTGCTACAGGACCTGCGCGTGGGAATCTTTCTGATGCCTCGTCGCAGAATACGGCAGTCATTCCAGCAAGTTTCGGTGTTCGACAGAGGAAGAATAGTGGCTTATCGCGACAGCGGTTTATCGTACCGAGACATCGGCGATCGTGTGGGGCGACATCCAGCCACAGTGAGGCGAGTATGGATTCTGTGGGTGCAGCAGGGACGGACGGACTGACGTGAGCGATTGCCGCAGCCACGGCACACCACCGAACGAGAGGACCGGCATGTTGTGTGGCGGGCATTGACGGCTCGCACCGCCACATAACGAACGTTAGCGTAGGAATTAGGGTGTGTTGCGCAACAAAATGTGTCAGCACGTACCGTTCGACGTCGTCTGCAGGAGCGGGTACTTGTCGCATGGCGCCCATTGCTCTGATGACCATTGACGTTACACCACCGGCGAGTGCGGCGTCAGTGGGCCGTTGAACGCCGCACCTGGACTATGGAATGGCATGACATTGTCTTCTCCAACGAATACCGCTTCTGCCTGCAACACCACGATGGTCAGATCCACATGTGGCGGCACCGCGGCGAGAGACTGTATGACGCCTGCATTATGCATCGCCATACCGGTCCGTCGTCTGGCGTTATGGTTTGGAGCGCAATTGGTTATGACACCTGCGCCCCTCTGGTACGCATCGCCGGTACAATCAACAGCCACCGCTACTTCTCCGACGCTTTGGAGCCTGTAGTCCTCCCTTACCTGCAGGACCTGCCAACGGCCACGTTTCAACAGGATATTGCGCACCCGCACGTGCCATGCATCGTGCAACATTTCTTCACGGCCCACCAAGTGTCACTGCTGCCGTACCCGCCTGTTCTCCCGATATGTCGACCATCGAACACGTCTGGTCGCTGATCGGCAACCGAGTGGCCCGGCAAGCACCACCCGCGGCTACGCCTGATGAACTGTGGCAACGTGCGGAAGCAGCCTGGACCGACATACCCCAAGCCCACATCCAAAGCATCGTTCGTTCGATGCCGCGGTGTGTAGCGGCCGTTATTGCCAGCTATGGGAGCCACACGAACTATTGATGTCTGCGTGTTCCGCATATCGCACGGGCCTGTAAGCTCAATCGTTTCGTCTTTGTATCTGTTGTTATGTGTCCAGTAAATTAGGCTTTGCTGTCTCGTGTCATTCTTGGTGTTGCATTTTGGGTGGCCAGTAGTGTAGTTCAAGACGCGTACTTCAGCCAGTCGAAAGGAATATAAAGTGGTAGTGAACAGCATTCATGTCGCCGTTCTGTCTGTGGTTGGGACGCCTAAAAGATAAACAGCCATAACCGGATGTGACGTACCTGCCCGAAGGACGCACACGACATAAAGGCAGATAGCAATCAGAATAAAACGTCCGCGTAGCTCAATTGGTAGAGCAACTTATTCCGGAATGAGGGGATCCGGGTTCGAATCCTGGCGCGGATAGAAATGACGGGGAAATTTACTTCGTTATACGGATAACTAGGGAACTTTTGCTTTACGAGTTTAAACTCGGCTATAACGCTGCCCAAGCAACACGAAGCATTTGTCGTGCCAAAGGGGAAGATTCCGTGGATCACAGCACCACAACCAGTTGGTTTAAGAAATTTCGCTCAGGTCACAGAAACCTCGACGATCAGCCAAGGTCAGGTTTAAAGCGAACCGTGGATTCGGAGGTCGTGCGCCAGTCCGTAGAGTCAAATCTGACAACCAGCACTCAGAGGTTATCCGACGTGCTGAGCATATCACAGAGCACCGTGGTTCGTCACCTTCAGGACATTGGCAAGGTCTACAGGAGCTGCAGCATTGTCCATCACGAACAGACGCCAGCTGAAGCAAACCGCCCAGTGTAAATGTGCAGGAAAGTTCTAGAAAGTCCGCAAGATGTGCGTTTCATCAAGAGAATGGTTACGTGCGACAAAAAGTGGGTCTATTTCCGTAATCTTAACACACAACGGCAGTGGTTGAGCCCGGGCCAGCTTCCTGAACCTGTTGCCAAACGTACGCGCTTCGAGCACAAGGTGATGCTCTGCGTCTGGTGGAATTTCGAAGAGATAATCCATTACGAATTTGTTCTAGACGATTGGACCATCAACGCCAACCTCTACTCTGAACAGCTGGAGCGGATGTATGCCGTTTTGGAGAAGAAGTACCCGGCACTTTTCAACAGAAAGAACGCTCTCCTACAGCAGGACAACGCTCGGCCTCATACCGCGCGAACGAACCGGGAAAAACTCCAGGAACTTGAGGGCATCGAATTGATGCCACGCCCAGATATAGTCCGGACCTTGCCCCGTCGGATTATTTCTTGTTTCGGTCCATGGCTCATTTCCTTCGCGGGCGGTACTTTAGCAACCAGGAGGAGGTGGCAGATGTGGTGAAGGAGTTCTTCGCCTAGGCGGTGCAATACGATGGCGTATACTTAGAATGCTAGTCAGCTTTCGTCGTAAAGGTACGTATGAAGACGTAAAGTGATCCAAATATTGCAAAACTTTCGACTCACCCTCTGTAGTTCTGGCGTATTATGAGAAAAATAGTTCTTCCACAGAATTTACGTTCCTACTATGAGGAATATTATCAAAATTGATTTTCACATTTTTTTGAGCGCATAGTGTTTCTCAAAACCTTATAAGTGCTTTTTAGAAATTTTACCAATACTAAGAATTATTCAGCATCCTTCCATTGTTTCGGTATCAAGTGTATATATATATATATATATATATATATAGCCGCCCCGGTGGCGCAGTGGGCTAAGCGATGGCCTCTGATCATTCGTCCGAACGGGGTCCGGGTTCGAATCCCGGTGAGGCATGGATGTTGTGTTTGTCTTACGGCACTGGCTCTCTCCCTTCCCTGGAACCAGTGACCCTAAATTAGGGACGGGCGACTGCTTATAGCCCATTGAGTTGCTCACGGTGGTCGTTAAACCTCCAATCAACAACAACAACAAGTGTATATAGCCAGATTTCTGTAAGAACATTCTGTATCAAGCTAACGATGTCAAAGGTAAATTAACCAGTTTGACTAATTTTATTAGTTTTGCGACTTTTTCGGCGTCATCGCTTTTTTTAAAATTTTGACTACAACCATAAATACCTTTACAGGATAGAGGCAGTTAAGCTATCAGACAACCACAGCACCGAAATCCGAGACTCGAACCCTGTTCCACTTCATTGCTTGAGAGGGCTGTCTTGACTCAATTTAGATCCATTGGTTCCAGGTACAAGAGAAGACAGTTAACATAAAGTAAAGTGAAAACAAAGATAATGCTTGCTTTAAATACTAATTACACCAAATTCGTTTTTCAAATAATGCAAGAGCTGCATTATTTGGCCGCAGCGTAGATCAGGAAAGCAAAGATGATTCTGTGTGGCAGATGCAGATGATGTCACATTGAAGGATGGAAGCACAGGAGGGATCTCAAGAGAAGAGGTGTGTAAAGCTCTAACATCTCTTCAGAATGGTAAGGCTCCGAGAGTTGATGGCCTAACTGCTGAGATGTTGAAATATGGTAGTGATTCTGTAATTGACTGGTTAACTGAAATTTGCCAATTGTGCTGGGAGTTAGGAATGGTACCTCGGGATTGGAGGGGGATATCATTGTTCCATAGTATAAGGGGAAAAGTGATTAAACTGACTGCAAGAACTATCGTGGTATTAGCCTACTAAGTGTGCCAGGAAGAGTGTTTGGTAAGGTCGTTATTGAAAAAGTATGGGGTCTTACATCAGAGAAAGTGTGGGTAGTTCAGAGTGGTTTTATGCCTGGTAAAGGCTGCACTAACCAAATTTTTGCATTACGCATAATGATTGAAAAGTATCTGGCTCTTGGTAAGAGAAAGCTTACGGCCGAGTAAATAGAACACTTTTGTGGAAGGCATTGAATGAATATGGGGTTACTGGGAATCTACTTAATACACTGCTGGACAATTGCTAAGGACGGATCCTAAACGGCTATATAGCGCATAAAAAAGTAAGTATGGTTGGATGCCAAGTGAAATAAAATAATGTCAGAATGCCAGGACATTACAAGACAGACAATTTATTGTGCTCTGAAATCCAGAAGGCTTTGGAGCGTGTTCAAGGGACAAACAGGCCATTTTGTGCAGAATACGTAAGCGTGAAAAAAATGCAATTACCGTCCGCAGACGTTCCGGCGAAAGATGTCAATACGGGATATGGCCCCCATGGAGGGCGATGCAAGATTCCACACGTCGTGTCATGCTTTGCACAACATTATCAAGCAGCTGTTGGGGTAATATATCCCATTCATCTGTCAGTGCGCGGATGAGGGTGTCCTTGTTTATTGGAGGGCATTGGCGACCAGCAAGACTCCTCCCCAAAGCATCCCACACATTTTCAATGGAATTCAGATCTGGAGAACGTGCTGGCCATACGAGGCGTTGAATATCCTCGCTCTCAAGACACTCCTGGACAGCGACTGTTCGATGACATGCTGCGTTGTCGTCCATGAAAATGAATCTATCACCGACAGCACCACGAAACATGCAAACATGAGGTAGCAGAACATCATTAATGTATCGTTGGCCAGTCATAGTCCGCCGCCCCGGTGGCGCAGTGGTCTAAGGCGTTGGCCTATGATCATTCGTCCGAAGGGGTCCGGGTTCGAATCCCGGTGAGGCATGGATGTTGTGTTTGTCTTACGGCACTGGCTCTCTCCCTTCCCTGGAACCAGTGACCCTAAATTAGGGACGGGCGACTGCTTATAGCCCGTTGAGTTGCTCACGGTGGTCGTTAAACCTCCAATCAACAACAACAACAACAGTCATAGTCCCAGTTGGAAGCCCATAGAGGGACGTACGGCCATTGATCATGATGCCAGCCCATACCATGACACTACATGTCGGATATCGGTCCCTTTCCTGTATGTTTGCTGAACAATATGCAGTACCACTATCACACCAGATCAGTTGTCGTCGACAATCAGACGATAGAATGTATCTACTCTCATCTGAGAAGAATACAGCAGACCAGTCTTTATCAGTCCAATTGCGATGTTGATGGCACTATTGCAAACAGGCGGTACGGTGACGTCTGGACAATGGGATGCACAAAACAGGACGGCGGGCGTATAGTCCTCCTTCATGCAAACGTATGGCGACAATTTTTCGGGAGATCCGCTTGCCAGTAGCAGCCATAAACTGATTTGCTACCTCACTAGCTGTGCTGCGCCGGTGTCTTTTTGTTGATAGCACTATGTACCGATCTTCTGCAGGTGTCGTACTGCGAACTCGACCTCTCCATTTGTTTGAAATGATTTCCAAAGCCTTGAAGCAATACTGTGGCTGACGTCGAACTCCCTGGCAACATCTGTTATTTTTCGCCCTTCTTCAATCTTGGGAATAATACGGCCACGCGTAAAATCATCTAGGTGATGTCGGGAAGACATACTGAAAATTGCAAGTTCGTCAATTGATTCTTTCCCTTTCAACTTTGCGTTTGAACAACAACGGTCAATACGCGTCACCCCGCACGGGGATAACTGGTTTTCCAGTTATTTGGGGAGCGGCGCCCCCACGGCCCGAGCTGACCTTGTGACTGGTCAACATCTGATGTCATGCCACCGCTTGTTTTTTATTTCGGTGCTGTTGGTGTTTGCAGGGACGGCTGTTCATCCAGCTGTTGGGGAGTCGCGTCCCCACGTTCCCGAGCTGGTCTTGTGTCTCGCTTTTTCGTTTTTATTTATTTTCTCCACTGGCTAGTTGCCCGTGTTGTATTCTCTACCTAATCGCTACCACGTTATGTACTAACACCCCGGTCTTGTGCTTTTGTTACCCTCCACCACTAACTGATTTATATTAACCGCTCAGTTCGTAGGTTGCTGAGATTCCGTTTAGGTTCCCTGCCAGGATTTGTCTTCTTTGGATTTCTTTTTTTCCTTTTAGCTGGTTTGGGTGCTAGACCTACCTGCATGTTTGCCGCGTGCGGAGACCCGTGAGGCGGAAATGGGATGTCTGGCGGCTGAGGTCGCAGGAGACCGGATAAGTGCCTCCTGTGTACCAACACTCCTCTTCGACCCCGGCTTCGCTGTAAACGGGAGGCTAGAGACTAACCCACCTCTAGTCAGAAGTCTTGTACCAAGTTGTGTGCAGGGCTTTAGCGGCTTTTTTGTCGTATTGCATGGCAGGGGTGAGCCCGGGGGCTGTGGGATCATGCCAAAGGCGTTGGCATGACGGTACCCGGAGGCCGAAGTGTCCGCCGAGTGCGTGTGATCACAGCCAACGGACTATATTTGCAACTAAGCTCTAGAACTGTGTCTTGCGTCATGTGTTTGGCTTGCGGACCTCCAGTTCTCCCCTGTTGGGCTCGATTGTGGGCGGAGTACGTTGCTGATGAATTTTTTCTTACTCCCATGGGGAAACATAAACCCTCCTCAAAATTTAAAAAACAACAGGATATGGTGATTGATCAGGGGCCAAATTTGCCTCAACCACCTCCCACACATAACACACTGAAGAGAACTTTCGTTGAAAAACGACATCACCGCGACGTATCTTTAGATCCAGGTGTTGAGCCGTCAGCTCAGAAACGTCGCATTACACTTGCAGATTCGATACCTCAAGCTACTTTTCTCGTCATTTCTTCTACTGACCAGATGTTGAAACTTTCCTCAAAGTCTCCTTTTTTCATCTCGAAGGCACTTGCGGGTGTTGCTGGCTCTTTGAAGTCAGTGAAGAAGCTACGCTCTGGTGACCTGCTTGTGGAAACTTGCACTCTCTCTCAGAGCAAATCTCTTCTGCAGTTGACCAGACTTCAGGATATTCCAGTTCAAGTGACGGCACATCCGTATCTCAACACCTCCAAGGGAGTCATTTCTGAGCCCGACTTGTTGGTCTGCGATGAAGATGAACTTGTGTGTGAACTTGCTGATCAGGGTGTCATAGCTGCCCGACGCATGACTTTCAGGCGCGATGGCGCGCTGATCAAATCACGAAATGTTATTTTGACTTTTAACAGCCCGAAGGTACCTACTGAAATAAAGGCTGGTTACTTGTTATGTGCAGTTCGTCCTTATATACCAAATCCTCTACGCTGTTTTAAGTGCCAGAGGTATGGACATTCCCAGCGGTCCTGTAACAGTGTTGCGAGGTGCGCCAATTGTGGTTCCCGCGACCACGAAGGGACTGGATGCACTTCAGAGCCCTGCTGTGTAAACTGTGGTGACTCCCACGCTGCTTATGCCAGGTCCTGTTCGAAGTGGAACGACGAGAAGGCGATCCAGCGCCTCAAGACCCTGGAGGGCCTCTCGTACCCTGCTGCCAAGGCCAAGTTGGGTATTCCCAACAACCGACAGCGTACTTTTGCCGCAGTTGTTCAGTCTCAGCCACAACCCGTGCAGCCTTTTGTTCCGCGCCCTGTAGCTCTCGCCGCACTTGCCAAGCGATCTACAGCTGAACAAGCGACACAGGTGGATTTCACCGAGCTCCAGCTTATTCGACCAGCTGCGTCTTCGCCTTCTCTTTTGAAGACGCCCGCCTCTTCCGGTTCCCAGCAGACAGCCTGCACGTGCGGAAGACCCGGCCCTCAATCCGCAAAGGTGTGCGGTGTCCATCAAACTGTCTCGGCCTCAGCGAGGTCCCCACCCTCACCCAACATTATAGAAGAACACGGGGGGAGGAGAGTGACAGTTCGTCCCCAGCCTCTACCAGCATTGCAGAGGAACATGGGGGGAGGAGAGTGACAGTTCGTCCCCGCCCTCTGCCAGCATTGCAGAGGAGTGTGGGGGGAGGAGAGTGACGGTTCGTCCTTTTCCATTAGTAAATATGTTACTTTTAATAAACTTCATTAACTACCTTTACTTCACTGCTTTCTTCATACTCTTTTTCGGCTTTTACCGGGCCTGTCTGATCTTAATCATTTTCCACGTTTTTAAAAATCTGTGGCTGATCGTTCTTTGTCTGGCGCTCTTTGGCCAAACCTGGCCCTTGCGCCAATAAAATCCAACAACCAACCAACCAACCAATACGCGTCAAATCCTTTATATCTCTTATCAGCGTTATGACGTCACGAACAAGTTCGGCAATCCAAAATTTGCATACGCACAACACGTCTTACTGTATCCCGCACTTATGCCAATTTCCCCATTTTCCTCCCTTCCATTTTATGGTTGCTATCGTTGCTATTGTCATCCGTCCTTAGCAATTGTCCGGCAATGTAGTATAAAAGCCATGTATGCTGGCAGTAGAGCTTGTGTACGAGTGAATGGTGTTTTATCAAAATGGTTTTCTATTCGTGCAGCAGTCAGACAAGGTTGTGTAATGTCACCATGGCTGTTTAATATATTTATGGATGCGTGCATGCGTGATTCAAAAATAGATAATACTGGTTTATATCTTGGGGATATCCATGTGTGCAGATTGCTGTATGCTGATGACACTGTCCTGTTGGCAGAGAGCAAAAGTGAGTTGTAGAGTATGTTGTCCCGGATGTACGAAGTTTGCATGAAATTCAAACTGAGTATAAATGAGGCAAAAACCAAAGTCATGGGTTTTGAGCGAGGAACTGTTCGTACTGAAGCAAGATAAGCCTTAATGGCTCAGAGATTGGCCAGGTGACTGAGTTTGCATATTTAGGAAGTATGTTTGACAGAAAGAACACATTAGATGGAGAAATTAGTAGGCGAGTGAATTCCTCATTGAAAGTCATGGCTGCTCTGGGAGGATTTCTCAGGAATGATGGGTTCTCAAGAGAGTCCCGCATGGCTGTGTATGAAAGTATAATTGTTCCTACTCTGATGTATGGTAGTGAAACCCGGGTACTATACAGAAGAAACATAGGAGTCGTTTGTGTGCTGGAGAAATGCGTTACTTACGAGGGGTTTGTGGCAAGACACGTCCTGATTGGGTGAGGAGTGAAGATGTATTGCAGTTGTGTGATGTGAAGCAAAATGTTGTTAGTAAGGTGGAGACTAATATGCTTCGGTGGTTTGGCCATGTTGAAAGAATGAGTGATAAGATGCTTACTACGAAAATCTTTTTAGCCCAAGTGGCAGGAAGGTAAAGCAGAGGAAGGCCAAGGAAGTCATGAGAGAGTCAAATTCAGGAGTGTCTGCATGAGAAAAAGATTATGAATATGAAGTATAGAATATCTTGTGTACGGCGTGTAATGGATGTCAGTGAAGCCCGAGTTGTATGTCAAGACCGCTGTAAATGGAGAAGTTTGATACGGCAACAGTAAGTAAAAATTATCTGGTAATTTGCATTTTTTGTGCAAACGATTGACGTTGTTTTTTTGTGCTCGTGATTATTGCTTCGCGCACGCTATATTTACGAGTTCCTAGCTTATAATTTTGGGTGTACGGTGTCCGTGAAGGTGTCGTCTTTGTTTCGACTCATCTACCGAGCTGGTAAGTGACTTGTTTGTTTTGTATTCTCCATTTTACTTTCTTAGCCGAGTTGGCCAAGGCAAGATTTCTTATCGCCATTACAAATGGCGGCTTCTTGGGATGGCGTAGTTGAGGCCATCGTTTCCGGAATTGCTGATCCAGCAAGCCCTCTTTCTATTGGCTCAGATGTCACTGACGAGAATAGTCCGTCTAGCCCCTCCACACAATAGCGTTCTACTGCTCCCTTGTTGGCTGCTGTTGCTTCTTCTTCAGCTATTCCTAGCAGTGACGGATCGTCTTCCCTGAAGCCTGTAGAGGATGCTATGGACCTCTCCGGGTCCGTTGATGATCCACCTTCGATGCAACGACCTGCTGCTTTATCCTATGCGGCGGTTGCTTCTACCAAGTCCGGTTCTTCTCGCTCGCCCTCTACTTCCAATCTACGTCAGTTCGAGATGACGCATGACGACGACATCATCTCTTTTGACTTTTCACCGAATTCGTCATATAGGTAGCATTTCATGAAGACTGTTGCACGTGGAGTTATCTTCGACAGTATACCAAACACGAAACTTACAGTCTATAACGCTGCTCTACGCAAGAGAGTTTCGCCACAGGCAATAACTCACGTTGCACGGCGTACCGGACAGGTGATAGTCTATTTTTCCACAGCAGACCCAGCTCTCCGCGCACTGTCAGAGGGACTATCCATTGGAGATCGACATCTTTCGGCGCAACCTTTGACACAGCTCAAAGTTTCAGTCATCTATTTCCGGTTCAACCGGCGGTCTCCGATGCTGTCCTGCTGTCAGTTATCCAACGATTTGGTCATCCTGTTAGCTCCATGACTACTTACTCCTCTTTTACAGACGAACCCAAGGATCGCTACCTGCGCGGCCTAAGGCGCCAAGTGCGGGTAGTTTTTCCTACCGACAATGATAAGCAAAGGGTTCCACCGCGCCTCCGAGTACGATGTGGACCACACTCACGTCTTATTAATATCATGGTGGGTACTACCTGTCCAGTGTGCCATGGCAGAGGACACCCCCGGGCGCTTAGCCCCCGAGTTGCTTTCACCGCCCCCAACTCGACAGAGCAGCCCCAGCCATCATCATCAAGACCTCCGGCGTCGTCCACTTCGACCTCTAGCCAGCGACAGTCGATTTATGATGAAAGTATTAATAAAGCCGTTGGTCAACGCGAACCTTTGCCACAGCGTCCGAACATCAACTCTGCTTCCAATCAGCTACCACCACCATCCACTTGCGTCCCTTCAAATGATGCTCATCAGCCACTTCCTTCGCCTGCTGCCTTAGCTCAGTCACCTCCTTTTGCAGCTGACAGTGTGGCTGTCACTGAATCTCCTTCTTCTGAAGTCGTCAGTGATGCTACTGCTTCTGTGCTCTTTAAAATACCAGATCCTGCTTGCTCAGCCTCTACGCATTTTAGGGGACGTTCTAAGAGTCGCCGGCAACCTCGTTACCGAGGAAAGAAAATTCGAACATCACCCTCTGACTCCAGTAATCGTGACCGTTCTAGGAGTGACTCTAGTTCGGAAGGCTCTGTTGCCTCTAACATTGATGTGAGCGGTGCAGAACCGATCTCCAAAGCTGCCTTTGTTCAATTCCTGAATGTTTCCTCCGTGTCACAATCTCCAGTTACTGGAGAAGAGTTACATACGTCGCTCACCAGTATCCGTTTTTATCAAATGTCTCGCAACTTTTGGCTCCCTTACCGACATCATCTTGATAAGGCATTGGAACAACTGACGCCAATGCGCACCATACTGAGGACACCTGCAACATCGATGGGAAGTCCTGCATGGGACAAGAAATTATACAGTCGCGTCGCTAAGTTGTTTCTTGCTGGCGAGAGACTCCTGCATCCAACTACTGATAGCAATCTTCAAAGTAGTGTCTCTGAACTGTAGGGGTTTTAGTACCCCACAAGCGAATTCGCTAGCTCATGAAGATCTTACCCCTCTGGACGCTGACATCTTACTCCTACAGGAGACCTACTTCACTTCAACTACTCCATTCCACCGTTGGCGTAGGTGGGATTACCAATTCCACCACGCCTTCAAGCTCTCTCAGCACGGTGGCGTCGCGATTGGAATACGGTCTCGGTTTCGCCAGACTATTTCCTCTTTCAACGTACACAATCTTTGTCAGGACTTTCTTTAACGCCTCACCTTCACTATTGCCGGCCAAAGATTCTTGGTCTTCAACAGTTATGTACCATGCCCTTCCGAACCACACACCTCCTTTTTCATGGCGCTACGTACTGCTCTCCAGTCAGCGTCTCCGTCTGACAATGTTCTGATTGGAGGAGATTTCAATTGCACGCTGAATCCTGCTCTTGATCGCACGCCATCTCCCAACGAGTATCGTCACCGGCTAGTGAATCTTCCCAGTACCCTTGTGACGGATTTACCAACCGCTTCTTCTGACCATTGTGCGGTCAAGGTCAGCTTCGGTGTCTCGACGTGTCAGCGTTCGGGGTTTCACTCTTGGACGTTCGACTCGTCTCTTCTCACCGATCCATACCTGTGCTCTGAAGTTCGGGAGGTCCTTCTACATTTTTGTCCTGGACTCTCCACCGCGCCTTGTGCGTTAACATATTGGATGGCAGTCAAGTCGCACCTTTTAAATCTCCTGAAACGCATCTCTTTCCGCATCAACACTCAGCGGAAAATAGAGGAACAGAACATTCGACACATCCTCACTCATCTTGGAGTAAACCATCCGCTCTACCCTACTTACCTGGCTGACCTACAGGCGCTCCTAGAGCCGCGTGCCCATCAAGCAATTCTTCGCCTTCGACTGCAGCACCTCTCTCCGGAGGATTGTGCCTATGATTTCCTCTCTTCGCTTGAAACCCACCGACGCACCACGCACCAACTCCGTCTTCTCCGCCAGCCGGATGATCAGGTTGTCTCAGATCCTGACAACCTTTGTTCACACGTTCGTAGCCACTTCACCTCCAAATTCGGTGAAAATCCTCCTCCTTCTTCCTCTGCCACCACCTCTTTACTTTCTACTCTCCCTCAAGTCCCCTGCCACCTTTCAGACTCTCTTCTTCAACCTATGACCTCTTCAGAACTTCGGTCCACCTTCCGTTCTTTAAATTCCCGAGCCATCCCTGTACCTGATGGCCTTTCCTTTTCCTTCTATCTTGCTTTCTTCCCTATTCTTCTTCCGTTTCTACTTGCTGCGTTTACTGCTGCTATTCAATCCTCTTCTCTTCCGAGGAGTTTCACCATTGCCCATGTTGTACTGTTTCCCAAGAAGGGCGATCTCCTTGACTTGGGAAATTGGCGACCCATCTCACTACTGAACCTGGATTATAAACTCTATACCAAACTTCTTCCCCGCAGACTTAACTCAATCCTTCCCTTTCTCCTTTCTCACGACCAGACCTACACTGTCCCTGGTCGGTTCATTTCTTCCAACCTCCAGCTCCTTCACAATCGCGTTCATCTTGCTAATACTAACAAATAATCGCTCACGCTACTTAATTTAGACCAGCGCGGTGCATTCGATAACATTTCCCACACCTACCTTTCTCTCACTCTTACCGCTTTTGGATCCCCCCCCGCCTTTTGTCTCAACCATTCTTGCCCTCTATCGGGACACGGTATTCTAGATCAAGAATATCGCCTTTCTTACTGCTCCCATTCGGTTTCAGAGTGGCATCCGTCAAGGGTGCCCGCTGTCCGGACAATTGTTTGCCCTGGCATTTGAGCCATTTCTCAGATCAACTAATCGTGCTATGCTTGTTGCACTTCCTCCTCTTACTGCTGGCACTCGACGTTTTAGCGTCACCTATTCGGCGTACTCAGATGATGCTGCTTTCTGCGTCAGGAACAATCAGCAATTCGACATCATTGGTCACTCCTACCAGCTCTACTCCTCATGCTCCGGAGCAGTACTTAACACCACAAAAAGCTCGGGAATGTGGTGTGGTAAATGGACCGCCCGGTCGGATTCACCGTGGGGTGCTACGTGGGTGGCCAACTTGCAAATGTTCCTTGGTATTCATCTTGGCCTAACGTCAGCTGTACTAAACGCCACTTGATCTGCACTTTTGCCACGTCTTACTCGCTCCGCGTATTTTTGGAGGAATGCGCAGTTCTGTACATAATACTTCACACGAGCCAAAATTACCCGGACCTACATTTTTTCACTCTGTCTTCATGTTTGGACTGTCGTCAAGCTCCCAACCTACTACCTCCTGGAGATCACCCGGTTAGTGGTCAAGTTGATCTGGTCGCTCTATCATTGGATCCGAGTCTCTACACTCCATCGTCCCGTCTCTGCAGAAGTCTCGTTAATTGATGTCGAGCTATTTTACCGAGCACATCGTGTGGTCTCCATCCTACGGATCCTCAGCGCATCACCCGCTCCAGTTCATCTCACCTTAGACGTCATGGTTTTTCCTCGTAATCTACGTTGTTTCCCCTTCATCACATTTCTCATGATGGATCACTTCCACTTCCTACTCTCCCGCCTTTCTTCAGTCTATAACGAGGCGCTCTCTTTTCTTCGCTCTCTGCCTATCTTCCGTGCCGCCCCCGACTCCACCACCGAACTCCTTGCTCAGCCCTTGTTCTACTGCTCATCCATCCATCCTCACGATGCTCCCTATTTCTCTGAACTGTCATGGCTCCCCGCAGGGGTTGTGACAGTTCGGGACCTCCTTTCCACAGACCTCTCCTGGAAACCTTTCTCTGAGCTCTTCCCCCTTCTTCCTAGCACCCCCGGTTCTCCCTCTCTCTATGCTACACTCCGCTCTGCTATCATCCAGCTTTATCCTGCTCTTGCAACTTCAACTGGACTTTGCTTCGTCCCTTCTGCCTCCCCCCCCTTCCTTTTTTTTCTCGGTCCGTGGTTCCGCTCTCCCTATCTCCAGCTTCACTGCCTCTTCTCTTTATCATTTTCTACGTGATCCATCTCATTCCACGCCACTACCAATTCCAGACGTCCAATCTGCAGCTCTGTCCTGGGTTTGGTCGGCAGGGGAATCACCTCTACCTACACCTACAGAAAGCAACATTCAATGGCAATTCCTACATCGTCGTTTGCCGGTGCCTACAAACCTTTTTCGGATGACGCTCGTCTCATCACCTGTCTGTGGTTTTTGTCCGGAGGCTACTGATGTCCTGCACATCTACTTGCACTGCCCGGTATTATTACCTCTCCTCCATCGTGCCTTCGCAGTGGTTCAGCGTCTGGGTGTGCTTGATCTGCCGTTCCAGGCGTATAGCACCTTACACAGATCTTTGTCTCCACCTGTACCACTACCTGCAGTCGGTACATATGTCTTCATTCTCGTCAAATATGTGATCTATTCATATCATCAGCAGATTCGTACCGCCACAACTGTTCCATCCATCAACCATGCTGGGGATGCGCTTTGCCGGATATTTCGTGCCAGACTCCTCTCACGGTTCCGTCTTGCCTATTCAACTGCTTCTACCGCTCATCGAATTCCTCAATTTTTGCGTGCCTGGTCACCCCATCTGCTTTGGTTTACCGCTCCTCCCGATGACATTCGCCTCCTCCTGTGATTCCCACTGTCTGGCTAGATTGTTCTAGTGAGCACCTCTGCCTCGGCTTCTTCCCTCCTGTCTTCTCAGGACTCTCAACAGTTGTTTGCCCATCCTACTTCTGCCTGTGTGGCGCACTCCAGCTATTAGGCTGGCATGTCGTCCCGCCGTCCTATGGACCACTGTGAATCTTCCCTACTCCGCAGTATTATGTTGATCTGTATTGTACTTATAGTTATTTAGTTGCATCTGTACTTATAGTTATTTAGTTGCATCTGTACTTATAGTTATTTAGTTGCATCTGTACTTATAGTTATTTAGTTGCATCTGTACTTATAGTTATTTAGTTGCATCTGTACTTATAGTTATTTAGTTGCATCTGTACTTATAGTTATTTAGTTGCATCTGTACTTATAGTTATTTAGTTGCATCTGTACTTATAGTTATTTAGTTGCATCTGTACTTATAGTTATTTAGTTGCATCTGTACTTATAGTTATTTAGTTGCATCTGTACTTATAGTTATTTAGTTGCATCTGTACTTTTCCTGCCGTACTGTATCTTTCGTCACACATGCTCCAAATACAGCGTTGTACATGTTGATTTTATTTCACTTTCACACTCCAATGTTTATCAGCACATGTCTTTGCTCATTATGTCACTTTCGAAATACCTGCGCACATTCGCTCTGCTTTATGTATATATCTTTCCCGTTTCGTATATTACTTAATGCATTGTGCTCTTGTCTTTTACGTTTCTATTGTACAATGACTTTACTGTTTCTTATGACACTTTTATTTTGGCACCATCATAAATGTGTTGATGCGTGCATGAGGGGCAATCATAGCGCCTTTCCTCTTCATTTTCCTGTTGTTCTGAATTATAGTGTAAATATTGCCATTTTTCCGCATTTGTACCTTAATTACTGTATTGAACCCTTCGTGCCATGTACTCACGGTAGAATGACGCTACTGCTTATTTTATTTGCACTGTTGTATTTTATTATGTGTACATCTGCCTTTGTCAATATCCTGTTTTTTGACATACCTGTGCGATTTGCTCATTATGTGTATTTATTGTCACACGACATACACTGGTGTGCAAAAATTCAGGACGAAGAGGAGAAATTAGCATAACAGCAGAACGAGCAGACAGAACGAACCGAAAGACCACTCAGGAGATAGACTAGGGTCCGGGACGGTAAGGCATGCGCATATATGCAGCATGACGTAGGGGGTGGGGAGTGTCGGAATTGTATAAAGCGCACAGGCGGTGTACGCTCAGCAATTCGGTGAAAGCTATTGCACGGTGTACATCGGTTTGAACGACGTCTAGTTGCTGCCACCGTGTGATATGGCCAACAGGCAATCCAGTAGACGACATCTGGATGACTTTATCAGAGGTCGCGCCATTGGGAAGTTGGAAGAAAGTCAAAGTGTGACTAGTGAGGCCGAGGAGTTCGGGATTGCTCACAGCATCGTTTCACGCTCTTGGAGAGCATTTCAAACGACAGGAACAGTTGTCCCAAAGTTTAACAGTGGTCGTTCACTAGCAACCACAGCAGCGGACGACCGGTATATTGTCCTACCGCCGAGAAGAGACAGACGACAGACATCGGGAGAAATCGCAAGGTACATGTAACAGACAACAGGACGTCCGTTATCACGTTTTACCGTGGACAGGAGGCTGCAGAAAGGTGGTCTATTTGCACGACGACCAGTACGGTGTGTGCCATTAACGCCTGCTCATTGGAGACGGCGGTTTCTGTGGTGCCAGGAACACAAAAAACTGGACACATCAACACTGGCGTCGAGTTCTCTTTACGGATGAGCCTGACGAGCGATTCTGCACGTACACACATCTGGAGAGAACAAGGAACACGCAATCACACCTCCAGTCACTGGTGTCAGCTATTGTACGGAGGTTCTCCTGCCTCACGTGCGTCTGTTTAGAAGTGCTGTGGGTCTTGAGTTCCTCTTCATGGACGACAGTGCTACAGTTCATCGTACAGTGGCTGTCGCAGAGCTGTTGGAGAGTAAAGATATTCAACGCATGGTTTGGCCAGCAAGGTCCCCGGACCTAATTCCAATCGAACACGCGTGAGACCTTCTCGGGAGACGCTTGGCAGCACGTCACCAGCCGCCAGCAACGATTCCGTAGCTGCGATTGGCGCTACCAGAGGTATGGGCCGCGATGCCTCAACAGCTCCTTCACAACCTCGTCTTAAGCATGGACAGACGTTGTAAATCCTGCAACGCAGTCAGGGTTGATCATATCCCCTACTAAAGACTGGATTTTTCTTGGCAGCTGCCTGTCACATGGACGTTTCTGTCTTCTGTCCAGTTGTGCTCGAAGCTACCTTTTCAATATCCTTTGTATCCTTTGGATTCCTTGTTTGGACGGTTTTGCTCACTTGTCCCATATTCTTACATCTTGGGGATCTTATGGTATGATTTGAGTCGATGTGGAGCACTTCTGCACGACGTTTATACATTCGAAAAGTCGTCTCGTCCTTAATTTTTGCACGCCAGTGTATATACATATATATTTATACATATCGCTATTGAGTCGTTGTGTTCTAATTATACATAGCGCATAGCACTCCAATGCTTAAATTCGGTTCTATCACCATTCTGTGTCTTCTATCGCCTCAATTTTAGCTTCATCCCAAATGTTCTGCCTTGCATGTGTTTACCTTTATTCGCTTATGCAACATGATCATGTAGTAACGCTATTTTTACCACTTTGTGTCACCCTTTTAGGCATTATTTTTTTGCTTTTGTTACTGTCACTTGCTCTTTCACTATACCTGTACATATACGATCTTTCATGCATATTAGCCGGTTTTTCCGGACAGTCTCCTCATATTGTAAATATTTCTCCTGTATATACGTCGTATCACGTTCGCATTGTAAATGTCATCGTATACTTTCATTTGGCACAATATACTCAGTGCCTTCTGTAGCCTGTATATTTTTGCTCTGAATAAACGATTTGAAATTGTATTTCTTTTTGGAGCTAACCTTTGAAACTCATAGAACAGCTTAGTGATATGTATGTATGTAAATCAAAATTGTGTAATGAATTCTCTTAAAAATAACCCTGCAGTTGGAAACACTCCTAGCCGAAATATTAAGCTTTGAATCGTATTGTAATTCCTAAACAACAGTGCAAACTGTATATAAGGTGTTTCACATGTTTGCCTTTTGCTAGAATATACATGAGCATCAATCATTGTTTCGATAAGCCACCATTCTACGTTGGTTGTAATACTGCAATAAAAATTATTCCTGGGGATAAAAGTGTTTTGCCAATATTTCAAAAACTACAATTTTGACAACAGCAATTTTTCTCCTTTTCACTAAATTAGCGATGTAATTCCATTTATTTAGACTTCGAATATAGTTCTATAAATATCTTTAGGGAGTGAAGAACCTGTAAGATGAAATTGACATCACTAGAAGGTTTTCTCCGTTTCGGGGTGTTATAAACAACTCTAAGCATAAGCTACTGTACGGGATATAAGCATATGCTTGTCCGTAATTTGAGACCAGTGGTTCCGAGGGACACCAGCGCTGTAAGGCAGCATTATTTAGGACTCTACCCAGGGCCCGTGACTAGCCAGAAAACTACGCCTCTGACCACTCAGCCGCTTGGCCAGCTTACAAGATTTTAAATGCCCATTTTTTAAAAGTAATATCTGCTCTAGTAAAAAGTTGTTTTTTTTTCGGGAGGGTTTGGCTTTAACGAGCACCGTGACCCCCACTAAGGGGTATAAGTAGTTGCTCGTTCCTAATTTAGGGCCAGCAGTTTCATGTAAGGGAGAGAGCCAGGGCAGTAAGGCAAAAACACCACCCATGCCTCATCCGCGACTCGAACCTGGGCCCAATCCGACGAACAGTCAGAAACCAGCGCTCAGATCACTGCTCCGCTGCTAAAACTTTCAAGGAATCATAACTAAAAACAAATAACATATTGAAAGCGCTAAGTTATACCAGGGTGAATCAAAAGTTCACCTCTTTGTGATGTACACATAGTTTGGGGTATCTGTTCTTATGCGAAACGCCCGCCAGCATCGACTTGGTCCCGCACTTACGTGAATTACACGATCCTGATAACATGCATTTGCCACGAAGCTACACTGCGTAATCAGATGAACAAAGAATGAAGGTCGATAAACGTGCTTTTCGAGTGCTTCTACGCCATTATTGAAAAAAAGGGATTAAACGTCGCAGCAGCAGCAGCAGCGAGAGAAGTTTGCGCACCTGAAAGCGAAGAGACAGTGGACAGCAGCACTGCATGAAATGGTTCCGGCCTTTCAATGCAGTCTTCCAGAATTGCCGAGGTCGAGACGTCCAACGCCCACCAATGCAGGCAACTTGGTTGAAACTGTGACAGCGAACCGTGGTACCAGTACACGATAGTTGACAGCTGAGGGGGTCTTCCCAATCCACCATCGTTCGTCACCTGTACCAACTTGCTTTTCCCTCCACGGGCCATCAAATAGTTCCCCATAAATTGACAAGTCAGTAGAAGGAACATCGTGCCCCTCTATATTTCAGATTGCTGTTAAATCCTAAGTACGATAAGTTTTGTCGTCGTATTGCTACAGGGGATGACAAGTGGATATTTATACGTTATCCCACTACGGGGAATCAGCGATTTAGGTCATGCCATGAAGCACATCCAGTGGTGCGAAGAAGGCAGATCAAGTGAAAAGTCATGCTGTGCATTTGGAGGAATTGTGAAGATCCTGGGAACTTGTGCCAAATGGTCAGTCTATGGACGGAAATCTGTAGGCCGAACAACTGCAGTGGGTCTATGATGCTCGGTGCCAACGCTACCCAGCGCTCACCAATAAGTACTGGGCTTTGCTACAAGTCGATAATTCCCTAAGACACACCTCCAAATTGGTCCGCGGAAAATTATATGAATTGGAAGTGGTTCAGATCTTACCCAATTCTCCATGCAGTTCGGAACTTGCTGCACCCAACTACTACCTGTTTCACTCCATGGCCTATTTCCTACAAGGACGACACTTCGCTTCGTTGGTGGATGTGGAATCTCATCAGAGTTTCTGTTCTCGAAACTTGCCGAGTGGTACTGACGTGGGATCGTAAATCTGGTGGAACGTTCGCAAATAATTAAAGAAAACAACGTTCTGTACTTCGCAGAATGATATGAGCGAGTATTACTTTTCTTCATCATAGAGCTTTTTAGCTGTAAGCGGTACGAACTTTTGACTCACCGTGGTAGATTGGCAAGAACCATTCAGGATGCTAGAGTTTATGGTTCAAGAACTGTGCTAAAATTCTCTATTTTAAGGTTTTCATTAATTTAACCATATAAAAAGTTCGAAGTATGATATTCTGAGGGAAGCTGATCATGCTATTATACCTCGCCATTTCTTAGGCAAGATGATCGTGAAGGTATCAAGATGTCTCAAAAGTAATGCGCACTTTTTGCACATTATTTCAGACAAAAAACATAATTCCATAAAAGAAAATTTCAATCGTTTGGCCACTTTTTACCTTTTCGTAGGATTTTTTGAATTACTCGTTATAAATGTTAAGACGAAGAATGTGGAGAGTTCTAACTGTACAGCTGCTAGACCTATAGTGTCTTTTCCATCCAAACTGTATTGTGTACTTCGAAATAATTAATTGCTTGATGGCGCAAGGTTTAGCCAATACGGTCGTTACAGCCCCTTTTTTACCAACGAAATGCCTTTACTTGAGCCCCATTCTTACATTTTAACGTCTATCACATTCCGCAGTGCAAACGTTTCTATAGAAACTGGATCATTTCCTCGGCAAAAATACAGTAAACACCGAAATGAAAGTATCGTGCTTAAAACGTTGTCGTTCATTTCAATTTTTAATGAGTGTTGAAATCAAACACTTCATCTCAGTTTTTGTAGTAGTGATCCGAGCAATGTTAAGTGTCCATGTTTTCCAGATGAAGCAAAACACGCCACCGATCAGCCCGAAGTAGGGCTTTTTGTCGCGATGTCTTCATCGCCGTTGAAATTTCTGATCATAAAAGTACTAATATCGTATTTCTTCGCTGCAAAGTAGACCCTAAGCAACTGTCGATGACACTTAACGTCGTGATAATTTTGTTGACTTGAGCTTTGAGATTTTTAAGAAATCAAACCTTACTTAAAGTATACGAGAATGTAGTGAAGTGCAGGTGTTCATTCTTTGTCGAGTGCTGTCTAAAGACAATTCATGTGGAGTTCATTTTCTTAGCTTTATCACCTTTCCCACTCTCTTTAAGTGATGAAGGATGGTGGAATGGTCTCATTAAGTAGCAAATTATGCTAACTCTTACGCCAGATATGGCTTTTATTGTGACTTTTAACCGTTTGCTATTGAGTTCAACATGTCGGCCTAGCCGTACTTCATAGATTATGCTGGAGTCATTAGCGTTGAAGTTCTGGGAACAACGGTGGCAGTTTCTCGCATTAAAGTCTTTCTTTCAATCGTAAATCTGGTGGAACGTTCGCAAATAATTAAAGAAAACAACGTTCTGTACTTCGCAGAATGATATGAGCGAGTATTACTTTTCTTCATCATAGAGCTTTTTAGCTGTAAGCGGTACGAACTTTTGACTCACCGTGGTAGATTGGCAAGAACCATTCAGGATGCTAGAGTTTATGGTTCAAGAACTGTGCTAAAATTCTCTGTTTTAAGGTTTTCATTAATTTAACCATATAAAAAAGTTCGAAGTATGATGTTCTGAGGAAGCTGATCATGCTATTATACCTCGCCATTTCTTAGGGCAAGATGATCGTGAAGGTATCAAGATGTCTCAAAAGTAATGCGCACTTTTTGCACATTATTTCATACAAAAACATAATTCCATAAAAGAAAATTTCAATCGTTTGGCCACTTTTTACCTTTTCGTAGGATTTTTTGAATTACTCGTTATAAATGTTAAGACGAAGAATGTGGAGAGTTCTAACTGTACAGCTGCTAGACCTATAGTGTCTTTTGCATCCAAACTGTATTGTGTACTTCGAAATAATTAATTGTGATGGCGCAAGGTTTAGCCAATACGGTCGTTACAGCCCCTTTTTTACCAACGAAATGCCTTTACTTGAGCCCCATTCTTACATTTTAACGTCTATCACATTCCGCAGTGCAAACGTTTCTATAGAAACTGGATCATTTCCTCGGCAAAAATACAGTAAACACCGAAATGAAAGTATCGTGCTTAAAACGTTGTCGTTCATTTCAATTTTAATACAGTGTTGAAATCAAACACTTCATCTCAGTTTTTGTAGTAGTGATCCGAGCAATGTTAAGTGTCCATGTTTTTTCCAGATGAAGCAAAACACGCCACCGATCAGCCCGAGTAGGGCTTTTTGTCGCGATGTCTTCATCGCCGTTGAAATTTCTGATCATAAAAGTACTAATATCGTATTTCTTCGCTGCAAAGTAGACCCTAAGCAACTGTCGATGACACTTAACGTCGTGATAATTTTGTTGACTTGAGCTTTGAGATTTTTAAGAAATCAAACCTTACTTAAAGTATACGAGAATGTAGTGAAGTGCAGGTGTTCATTCTTTGTCGAGTGCTGTCTAAAGACAATTCATGTGGAGTTCATTTTCTTAGCTTTATCACCTTTCCCACTCTCTTTAAGTGATGAAGGATGGTGGAATGGTCTCATTAAGTAGCAAATTATGCTAACTCTTACGCCAGATATGGCTTTTATTGTGACTTTTAACCGTTTGCTATTGAGTTCAACATGTCGGCCTAGCCGTACTTCATAGATTATGCTGGAGTCATTAGCGTTGAAGTTCTGGGAACAACGGTGGCAGTTTCTCGCATTAAAGTCTTTCTTTCAATAAACATCTTAAATGTGTCTCTTCGCTTCATTTGCTTTATTCCCTTTCTTGAAATCGTGAAACCTAATATGCCTAATGTTTTCCTCTGAAACCCTCACATTGTTTTGATGATTACAATTAATCGTATCCCTTTGAAAACTACGCTATTTGAGTGCTACCGTGAAACGTAACGCTCGATATATACATATATATTACATAAAATCTGCATGTCTACTGTTTTATTGCGTCACAAGCCAAACTTCTCATATTATCTCGCATATGCCAGTAAATACGACTTTGCAATCGCAGCCTTCTCAGTGTCAGATACTGAGAATACTTATGGGATAGCCTAATATACTGTATTACAATACGTATTTTGATGCTATGCATTTTCCCCTACAGCAGTGAAATAAATTCCAAAGTAAACAATTCGAAGTAACGAAAATGAGTAATGGAAATAGTCAAAATAATTGTTGAAATCTGGTTTTTGAATGGTGTCCCATAAAGTGACGTAATAATAGTTAATTTTATTGTAAATTCAACTATATATTTTATTAAACTATTGCCGAACATTATTTCGTGACGTTTTGCATAAACATCACAAATAGCTAATTGCAATCTGCGTGAATTACAAGAACCTGATGTTAAATGCGGTAAAAGCCATTACAAAATGCATTTTTGATGCTATGCAAACGATGCGTCGCCCGTCGTCCCTCTCGACCCCCAAGGAGAAGGGCGGTTACCTGCTATGGACGGAAGCTTTAAAATGATGTGTAACACGATGAAGTGTAACCTGTGGATACCTTAGACTAAAAGTTACCGATTCCCCCTCGTTAAGACACTTGCGATTCAGCTTTTCTTTCTTTCTTGATTTAAGATTTTAGCAAGGCCGGAGCAAGGTTTTCTTATCTGGGAGTGCTAAACTTGAAATTACGCCCTATTGGATTCAAACAGTTCTTCACTTCTGCTACAATAATGCAAAGCTTTTACTTTACCACAACCCCGTAATAAGAGAGTATTATGATTCTTCGATAAACTCACTTCAGTTTTTTGACTAAAAATATTAAACTAACACAACACGTAAAACACACAATTCGTAACATATTCACTACAGCAACACACAGAGTACTACAAGTGAATCTCTTTTACGTCAAAATTTCATTTGCATACGGTATTCTGCAAGAGGATCTGTGCATCACTCAAGCTAAAGGACGCAGAGAACCAGAACATAAAAGTAAAATGCGCAAACTAAGGAAGATTACATGCAAATTAAATCAAGAGTATGAAACCGAACGATAGTTCAGACTGGGAAAGCATATCAATGTCTGTTCACACTTCGAAAAAAGATGTCTACACGTACATATGTAAATGAGTTCTCGTCGCTAATGATACTAAATAAACGATCAAGAACGTAAATAAATTTTCTGAAGTCTGAAGTCAAAAGCTCTAAAATATAACTTGCAATCTTAGATACAAATCTACAGAAAAGATATCCCTGCAGTTGAAAACACTCTTATCGCAATGTGCGCCGCCCCTCATCATGTCCCAAATGGACATGGTGAGAAGCTGCACATCTATAACTACAGACATCAGAAAGAGCAAACAAGGAAAATAAATTACCTCGCACATTACAGGATATTTAATAGGTGTCCTATGCAGAGAAAGGCGAAAACAACAAAAAACGAGTGGTTGGAAAAACGTTGCGAAATTAAAGCAACACCTGAAACCTTTCCTACAGATCACGCGTCCGCAGATTGGATTAAATATTCTTCAGACAGAAATTAAACGAACTGACTTCCACAGAGCTACTTCTGTCGTTTTGTACGTCCTTCCGTGAGAAAACATGTATCAGTACAACATTCAGATTCGTTTAGTTTGCCCAGATGAATCAAAATGCTTAACAACGAACAGTTCACTGAACAAATGAATCAGATAGTCTTAACAGCTAGCCATCCAGGCGATGTGAACCTTTCTTCCTCCCCTTCAAGCACCAAATAAGAATGACAAAAACAAGTCTGCAGAAATCAAGTTGTGTTTGAACCATTTCTCTTAGAAAAAAATGCAGTTTTCATTGGGGTAGCAAGAAGAGATGTAATCTTCTATCGTCTGTTGAAGAAGGACATACTACGACAGCATAAGATTGTAAAGAACTCGCGTCATTGAGAAAACTTCTAGAAGGTAATGGAAACCAAGGAAGAAACATTTCCTGCAAATACATGGGGAAATCCCATTATTGTTCCGTAAATAATCATTTTAGTAGGCTAAGTTCTATATATCTGGGTGTGACTGTAATACCTGCAGATAACCGGGCATTTAAACGAAAATCAGAAAACAAGAGCAAGCACAACTTTATCTGGATTACAGTGTACAGTTTTTCATTTGAAATATTTCAAAAGCAGCAACACGCTAGATGATTCTTTCACTTAACCACTGACTAGGATCTACACTGCTGGCCACCCAAAATGCAACACCAAGAAGGACGCGAATAGCAAAGCCAGATTTACTGGACACATAAAAACAGATACAAAGATGAAACTATTGAGCTTACAGGCCTGTGCGACTTGCGGAACACGCAAACATCAATAGTTTGTTTGGCCCCCATGGCTGGTAATAACGGCCGCTACACGCCGCGGCATCGAACGAAAGAGGCTTTTTATGTGGGCTTGGGGTATGTCGGTTCAGGCTGCTTCCACACGTTCATCAGGCGTAGCCGCGGGTGGTACTCGCCGGGCCACTCGGTTGCCGATCAGCGACCAGACGTCAAATGGCGTTGAGTGTACCGGCGATGCGTACCAGAGGGTGCGGGTGTCATATCCAATTGGGCCCCAAACCATAACGCCAGGTGACGGACAGGTATGGCGATGCGCAATGCAGGCGTCATACAGTCTCTCGCCGCGTTGCAGCCACACGTGGATCCGACCATTATGGTGTTGCAGATCCGACCATCGGAGATCACATTGTCGTGCCATTCCGTAGTCCAGGTGCGGTGTTTAACGGCCCACTGCCACTGCACTCGCCGGTGGTGTAACGCCAATGGTAATCGGAGCAATGGGCGCCGTGCGACAAGTCCCCGCTCCTGCAGACGACGTCGAACGGTACGTGCTGACACAGGTTGTTGTGCAACACACCCTAATTCCTACGCTAACGTTCGTGATGTGGCGGTGCGAGCCGTCAATGCCCGCTGCACAACATGCCGGTCCTCTCGTTCGGCGGTGTGCCGCGGCTGCGGCAATCGCTCACGTCGGTCCGTCCGTCCCATCTGCACCCACCGAATCCATACTGGCCTCACTGTGGCTGGATGTCGTCCCACACGGGCGCCGATGTCTCGGTACGATAAACCGCTGTCGCGATAAGCCGCTATTCGTCCTCTGTCGAACTCCGAAACGTGCTGAAATGACTTCCGTATTCTGCGACGAGGCATCAGGAAGCTTCCCACGCACAGGTCCGGCAACACAACATATATAGTGCTTCTTATAGTCTATACACCCTTCTTATAGTGCTTCTCGGTGGCGTGCCGGACGCACATGATTTGCATATGCCCTGCAATGCTAATCGTTTGCATGTCCTTTTGCGGGCGACGCATGCTGCGAATTTCAGGCCAATCGGATGCTTCCTTCTTGGTGTTGCATATTGGGTGGCCAGCAGTGTAATTTGGATGACTTACACTACTATTTGCGCAGTCACTAATGCATAAATTAAGAATGCTCACGAAATGAGACGAACAAGATTGTATAAGGAATGGCATAGCTCTAACATAGGTTCGTGGTTCGGGTTGCTGCTTCAGTCAATTAAGCAGCAATCCGAACCACGACACCTATGCTAGGGCTATGGTATTTCTATAACACATTTCGAAAACAAATCAGAAACATATTCTTAGATATGCGGAATTGATGTTGTTGATATATGTTTACGTCAATATTTTTAAATTAACGACAATTCCCGATAATATTTTTATAGGCGGAATATAAATTCTGTACAACGGTTTGACATTGATTACAAGAATAAAAACTATTATATGTGGAAATTCTTGGCCATTCCGAAATCTGTCTGAAATGAAAATAATTTTGTTGTAACCCGTGTACAGTCTATGCCTCCATAAACTTAACACCCTGTTCATAGAAAGACAGACAATTTGCGAAAACGGCGAAATGGGTGCATCGATTATTTCAACATATGTCAAAAGACATGCTAAAATTAAAAAAGACCGCAATGTGTTGTGTTTTAGAAGGTACATTCAATAATGTTTTAAACCAATATTTCATGAAAATAATTCGGTAGAGATGAGTTTCATATACACTGTCTTGTGAAATATTTAGAGTCAGTTATTCGAAAAACTGCGACAACATGTATCAATATCTCTAGGGGAAGAATATGTTGTTTCTTCTCGTTTTAAGGCCATACCCAGACTTCAGGATATAGTGCGAAAGGAGAGTAGATCTTTAAAGGTCACAAATGTGCATTTAAAACGCTCGTATAAAACGTATCAATGTTAGACCGAGAGCACAAAATTTATAAAAATTGAAAACGAAGTGAACAAGGTGATTTCATCCTTCCTCAACGGCTTTTCAAAGACACAGGACAAATCTGTTTTCAACTTCATTTTAATCTTACTGAACTGGGAGATAAACGAGATAAATACTTATGGAGATAATTTAACCTCAATTCTTTACGTTAATCACATTGTTATATTCGTAGCTAATCCTTTATAACTGCAAATCCTTTAACAATTTGCAGAAGAAAGGAAAAGGGGAACTAAATTTACCTAAGGTAGAAATCGTTTTTAAAACTTTCAAGAAAAAAGAAGAATCAAACTTGGATGAATTGAAATTGGAAGTCATTGATGGCTATGCCTCCATAAACTTAAGAATACGGTGGAGGGCTGATAAGTTCTTGGCTTTTCATCGAAAGAAGGGAATCCGGGGAATGGTTTTAACACATTATTCCTCAGAGGTCAACTCACTTCTAACACCAATGCTCCAGCTTCTTTAAGCTTTTCAAATAAAGGTATGAGAGTTGCGCCTGAAACCACGTGTCAATGGTGGTTTCAGGTGCAACGTGGTATCGGAAATGGGCTGGTATTTTGATTCCTTCAAATGTTTCTTCAGGTTATAGAACAAAAAAATCAGGCGGTGAATTCCGGTGAGTAAGCAGGATGTTTCAACTGTTTGTAGTGAAGTTTGCAGAACTTTGCCTGCGTGCGGCCAGTTGTGGGTCCAAAGCTTTGGCCTGAAAAAAAACCCGTTTTGATAATTTCTGCCTGCGTTTGGATTTCAATTTCTGCTTCAATTTGTTCAGAAAGAATGTATAACACGTTGCTATGCTGGTGGCACCCTTTTCAAGTAGTGTACAGCACTACCCCGTTGTTGTCTCAGAACACAGACTCCATTATTTTTGCTGCAGTCTTCTGTGCTAGAAACATTTTTGGGCGAGGGTAACCACTGTGTCTCCGTTTTTTTTTTTTTTTGGATTATTCCTAGTGCTTTTGATCATACTGATGCATCAACGTTTCATTCATGGTTACCAATCTAACAAAAAAACTGTGCGCATCCTGCTGAAAGTGCTGCAATATTACCTTAGGTGCTTGAAGCCGATGGCTTTTCTGATCCTCAGTCAGGCATTTCGGCCCCCATTTGGTCCAGAGCTTCCTCATGTCCAGTACCTCGTGAATGATGAATCCAACACGATCACCGGACATTTCCGAAATCTCCTCTAACATTTTTGCAGAGATTCTTTGGTCTTCCAAAAGCATGTTGTGTACAGCTTCCACAGTTTGTGGAACGGTAACCATAACAGAATAGTCTTCATCTTCAGCGCTGAAATTTTTAGGACATAAGCCCAAAGAAGTAAAATCGTATAGAAAGATAAGCAGGTTTGTGACCCTGGGGTTTTCATAATGCAGTATGTGTAGCGATTTTTGAGTCAGAAAATTGCTTTCATCGTGAGAAATGTCCATCGTCCGAAATTTTTGGACTTCGTTAAATAGATGCTCAAAAGGCAATAGATTTTAAAAAAGATACAAATATGTGCATCTAAGGTTTCTTTTGAGTGTTTGTGCTTTCTTATGAGTGTCCTGCTGGATCAACTGCTATGATGAATGATCGAAAGGTAGCATCCTCAGAGCCGGAATTGTCTGTTTTAAGAATTCGTTTACTCAAACAACTCGTGTTACAAGAAATATCTTTGCCATAAAATGCAAACTTTTATGACGCATAGATCCAGGGAAAAGCTGTGAAAAAAAGCTCGAGTATTTTTAGAATGTGCGAAGAGTTTTAAATCTTGTAGTTTCTGGACTTTTGAAAAAAACAATGTTTTTGCATCTAGAGACGCCATAGGGTTTCATAGAAAGATTTCTCACATTTACTCAAAAATACGCATCTTGGCCAGTGACGTAACTAGCACAACGTGCGCCGCCCGGAAGATTTACTTCAGCACCCCTAAGTACAGTAATATTTCCAGGATTTCGATAACGAGGGAGAATGTGTTTTCCTCGGTGTGTGTGCGGTGGTTGTAGGAAGTCAGGGAGAGTGTCTGGAAAAATATGGGGGTGCCTGGAGCCCTATAGTTTTAACTTTAATAGTAACTTTTGGAACAGAAGTACATAATGCAAATGCCTTCTTCTAAACTTTGAACAGCTCACGTGCTAAACAAATCATCATTCTTTTCATCAGAAACGGTACTTGAGCTTAATTGACTCAGCGTCAAAAAGAACTGGTCGAGTTTTGGTCGTTTCTTTGCATGCTTTCCTATTTCTTTTTTTCTACCGCCGAAATTGGGTTAACTTTCACGGTTTTGCAAATGTCATAAAACGGCAAATGTATGTCGTTTTTGCAAATGTCACAAAACCGCAAATGTATGTCGTTTGCTTGTATATTCAAGTTTTCACACAGGGAATGAGATAGACAGGCTTACTAGAAGGAAGAACTGAAAGCAATAACAACGTGCAATTGTGTTGTCCAAAACTAAATTAAATCACTGGAAGAAATCACACCCTTATATGTGGTAGATCTGCGGATGCTGTAAATAAATGTTTGCGCCTGTCGTGTCGTACGTAATTCAAGGTGATTGAGTGTTTTCCCACATCCTTCACGGGGAATTTCTATGTGGCATCGCATTTTTTCAGCAGCGCAGAGAGAGGGAAATTGGAGAGCGATCGTAATATATACAACCCATTGCATAACGATCGTGTTATACCCCGGAGCCAAAGGCCAAATAGCTTCAATCTGTTGGGCATCCAGTGTTTTCAAAATGAAACTTGACATTTATTAAGGCAAAGCTAAATATATCTTAAAGGAAAATATGAATCTTTATGTTAATTATTATTTGTTTGTTTGTTTTTGTGCGTGTTCAGATTTTTTCATGTAACTATAACTCACAGCTGCTGTACACCCCTTCGTTACCTGCGCCCACCGCAGCTGCGGGAGCTACGGGGGTGGTAGTTATGCCACTAGTCTTGGCAAGAAGTCTCCAAATTCAAATAATCGGAAGTGTCAGCAGGGTGGAATATTCTGAAAAAATTACGGACATAAGAATTAGACCGGGAATGTTTAATCTGAATCTTTAAAAATATATTGCATTTATAAGCCTTCTAAACGTATATATATATATACTTAAGAGCAAAAACGAAGACTAAGGAAAAACTTTAGAATTTAAAACGAAGGTTGCAAAGTAACCTGAAAATCAAAACGCGCAACGCAGCAGTTTTGAAAATTCAGAATTCACATTCTATAAAGAAGATACCTAAGCAAAAAAATGCAAATATAATTTTGACTCACACCTAGTACAACATAGAAAAAGTTATGTATCTACCTGTGTGAGTAAAAGGAGAAAAGACAAAAAAATAAAATAAAACAACTGAATGTAGAAGGTGTCGAGAATACTGAGCCCTGGCTTTATCAAGGACCAGCAAAAACTCTGCATTTTCTCACTTCCACAAAGACCTAGTTGGAAATGGGTTTCTGCAAGGCCATAGATGCAAGTAACATTCCCACCTAAAATAGTTTAAAATATATATATATAAGTCATGTCCTCCGTAGAGTTGCATGACCTGGCACTAGTTAACAATTTCGCTTGCTTCCATTAACCTTCATGGCCCGACCCATGCTCTTCATCTGTTACTATTAAACAGAGAGAAGAAGATTAAAGAGAACTCAAGCTGTGAGAGTGACATAATAATTAGAAATGATTTTCAGCCATAACGAAATTCCAAGTTCGTTTGAGAGAGAATTTAAACCTGAAAATCAATGCAAAAGAAATCCAAATTTTACATTGCAATTAAAAAAGGAAATGTTAATTTTTAACGAACAGATTTTGAAAGAAAACTTGAGTCTAAAACCCCCTACTCTACAACTTATGACAGCACGAAAACGAGAATAAGTTAAAGATAATAATTAACTAAAGAAAACTTTGTGAAAGTTATATACCTTAAACAGCTAGTTGCAATATGTACAAAGTATTTCAGCAGTGCTTTAAGTGCATAATTAGTTAGTTATTAAGAACTTAACTACTTTGAAAAAACAGCGCAGAGACAGCGCATAGAAAAGGAACAAGCTTAGCCATCTTCTGTTCCTAGGTACCCCAAAAGACGCTCAAAGTTACAAAGAAAAGAAAGAGTTAAAACCCGCAAAAATGTTAACAGACAAACCAATGCCTAAAAGCTGAAAAGCTAAAAAACGACAGAGAATAAGTACAAACATTGAACTTATAAAACCTAGAACCCAAAAACAAGGAAGAGAGCTTACCTCTTGTGTGACAAAAACTTTTCTCCTCACAAGAGAAGAACACGGCCGACCTCTTCCGCCACTCCCTAGACGCTGGGGGGCAGTGAGAGTGGGGCTGATGGCCTCCTCATACAGCAAGAAACCAACGCGCGGAGATTTTAACCAGAGAAAAAAATATATAAACTTAAGACTGTGGACCTGTATGATCAGAAAGAGCAGAATTAACTCTCCAGAATACATGAGAAATATTATAAAATACACGAGCAGTTTATTTAATAATCTTTGCATGTATTAAATCACCTTAGTCTATAGAAGCTCACTAAGGTGATTTAATACATGCAAAGATTATTAAATAAACTGCTCGTGTATTTTATAATATTTCTCATGTATTCTGGAGAGTTAATTCTGCTCTTTCTGATCATACAGGTCCACAGTCTTAAGTTTATATATTTTTCTCTGGTTAAAATCTCCGCGCGTTGGTTTCTTGCTGTATGAGGAGGCCATCAGCCCCACCCTCACTGCCCCCCAGCGTCTAGGAGTGGCGGAAGAGGTCCGCCGTGTTCTTCTCTTGTGAGGAGAAAAGTTTTTGTCACACAAGAGGTAAGCTCTCTTCCTTGTTTTTGGGTTCTAGGTTTTATAAGTTCAATGTTTGTACTTATTCTCTGTCGTTTTTAGCTTTTCAGCTTTTAGGCATTGGTTTGTCTGTTAACATTTTTGCGGGTTTTAACTCTTTCTTTTCTTTGTAACTTTGAGCGTCTTTTGGGGTACCTAGGAACAGAAGATGGCTAAGCTTGTTCCTTTTCTATGCGCTGTCTCTGCGCTGTTTTTTCAAAGTAGTTAAGTTCTTAATAACTAATTAATTATGCACTTAAAGCACTGCTGAAATACTTTGTACATATTGCAACTAGCTGTTTAAGGTATATAACTTTCACAAAGTTTTCTTTAGTTAATTATTATCTTTAACTTATTCTCGTTTTCGTGCTGTCATAAGTTGTAGAGTAGGGGGTTTTAGACTCAAGTTTTCTTTCAAAAATCTGTTCGTTAAAAATTAACATTTCCTTTTTTAATTGCAATGTAAAATTTGGATTTCTTGCATTGATTTTCAGGTTTAAATTCTCTCTCAAACGAACTTGGAATTTCGTTATGGCTGAAAATCATTTCTAATTATTATGTCACTCTCACAGCTTGAGTTCTCTTTAATCTTCTTCTCTCTGTTTAATAGTAACAGATGAAGAGCATGGGTCGGGCCATGAAGGTTAATGGATGCAAGCGAAATTGTTAACTAGTGCTAGGTCATGCAACTCTACGGAGGACATGACTTATATATATATTTTTTAAACTATTTTAGGTGGGAATGTTACTTGCATCTATGGCCTTGCAGAAACCCATTTCCAACTAGGTCTTTGTGGAAGTGAGAAAATGCAGAGTTTTTGCTGGTCCTTGATAAAGCCAGGGCTCAGTATTCTCGACACCTTCTACATTCAGTTGTTTTATTTTATTTTTTTGTCTTTTCTCCTTTTACTCACACAGGTAGATACATAACCTTTTCTATGTTGTACTAGGTGTGAGTCAAAATTATATTTGCATTTTTTTGCTTAGGTATCTTCTTTATAGAATATATATATATATATATATATATATATATATATATATATATATATATATATATATATATAAAAACTATATTGACAAAAGTCACCGGACACCTAGAAGAGAAACACAACATAGCATTTATTGGCATACATTGGTACGGTGCATTTATTGGCATACATTGGTACGGTGCATTTATTGGCATACATTGGTACCATTCAGTACATAATATTGCCGCTAATTGTTGCTTAGTAGTAGGGCTTGTTTCCAAACTTCTTATACGGCGCTCTAATTCATCCCATAGGTGCTCTATCGGATTAAGATCAGGGCTCTGTGCTGGCCAGTCCACACACGATACGAAATTATCGTCAAACCACGTCGTAACAGTCCTTGCTGTATGGCTCGGTGCATTATCCTGATGGTACCAACAAGGCTCGGTTCCATAGTATTGCCACAGAGTTGGTAAAACATAATTGTCTAGAATATTGAGGTAGACGTGCTGGTTAACAAGTTTGTCCACGATAACCAATGGTCCGGGACCATACCACGAAAAACACCCTCACACGAGTAGACTGCCAGCTCCAAACTTAGTACACTGTGGTAAATAGCGTTCCCACGGCTACCGCCATACCCACACACGGCCATCAGACTGATGAAGCGTGTATCTGGATTCATCAGTCCATAGGACCCGTTTCCATTGATCTACGGTCCACGATAAATGTTCTTTACACCATGCTAAAGGACGAGTAGCATTCCGAGTGCAGATGAAAGGCTTATGAGCAGCCGCACGACCACGGTAACTCATGGAATGAAGTTCTCTGCGAATAGTACGTCTACATACCAAAATTCCAGCATTTTTACTCACCTGTACACTGAGGTCTTGTGCAGTACCCCGTCGATTAGCTGTAACGACTCTCCTGATGCTTCGACGTCCTGTATCACTGATTTTCATTGGTCTGCCGGTAGGTTTTTCTGCTTCAGGCACGCCATGTGTCTTCCACTTATTCAGTACATTTAAAACACTTGACTTGGGTATGCTTAAACGTCTCTCGGTTTCTCTTATGGACAACCCACTAATGTAACATCCAACAATCTTACCTTTCTCAAAGTCAGTTCTCTCCCGCCGCGACATTTTCACTCTACCTCACAGTGTGATATGATCGCGGTCAACTGCAAACTTGTTTTCATACCGTTTGCAGCTGTACCGCGCATCTTATCAAAGCAGCGCATCCGTTCATTTGCTTTTGAAGAGGTGTCCAGTGACCTTTGTCAATATAGTGTATATAAATACTGTATATATATATATATATATATATATATATATATATATATATCATCATCATCATCATTGTCAACCATTATCAATCCACTGCTGGACGAAGGTCTCCCCAAGTTTCCTCCACAACGGTCTGTCTTGTGCCAGTCTCCTCCATGTCACCCCTGCATACTTTCGAAGTTCATCCACCCATCTCCCATGTGGTCTTCTTCTGGGTCTTTTCCTGTCCCTTGGAATCCAATCTAAAATTTCGGCTGTCCATCGATGATCTGTCCTTCTGGCAGTATGTCCAGCCCATTGCCATTTCAGGGATTTAACTCTGATCATGATGTCTTCCACTCTTGTCATTTTTCGGATCCACGAGTTCCTCTTCTTATCTCTCCTGGTTACACCACGTATGCACCTCTCCATGCTTCTTTGAGTTGTCTGCAGCCTTTGTATGTCCCTTTTAGTTAAGGTCCACGTCTCTGCACCATACGTAAGCACTGGAAGGATGCATTGATCAAACACTTTTCTTTTAAGACATAATGGCATATTGCTCTTGAAAATTATGCTGTTTCTTCCAAAAGCTCTCCAGGCAAGTTTTGTACGCCAATTAATTTCTTCATCAATGTGACCCTCACTTGATATCTGCTGTCCAAGATAAACGTACGTGTCTGTTATCTCCAGCTTTTCTCCATCAATCGATAAATCTTCATTTCTTGTAAAAGCATTGAACATCACTTTTGTCTTCTATAAGTTCATTTTTAATCCCACTTCTTTACTCTTGTCAGCAAGTTCCTGGATCATACTCTGCAGCTCTGATGGGGTAGTTGCAAAAATGACTACGTCATCAGCAAAACGAAGGTGGGTTAGATAATCTCCATTAATCTTTATCCCCTTGTTTTCCGAGCTCAGCGACTGAAAAACACCCTCCAAAGTGGCATTAAAGAGCTTCGGAGATATGGTGTCACCTTGTCTCACTCCCTTTCCAATTTTTACATGTGTTGTATTTTCAAATAGCCTAATCTTTGCACTTGCATTTTCATAGATGTTATTAATAATATTAATGTATGCATTTTCAATACCGCAGGTTTTCAGAGCCATTGTAACTGCTGATGGTTTCACCGAATCAAAGGCTTTTTCATAATCGATAAAAGCCATGCACAATGGAAGTTCATATTCCCTCGCTCTTTCAATTAGTTCTCTCAGCACGTGGATATGATCTATTGTGCTGTAGCCACTCCTGAATCCAGCTTGTTCTCTCGGTTGAGCCATGTCCAGTGTTACCTTCAAGCGGTGTGAAAGAACTTTAGTGAAGATTTTATAAACTACTGATAAGAGGCTGATAGGTCTGTAGTTTCCAAGATCCTCAATGTCACCTTTCTTATGTAGCAGGATCATTGTAGCGGTGTTCCAATCCTCAGGAATCTTTTCTTCATTAAGGCATCGAGTGAAAATTTGGGCGAGTACTGTTTCGATTTCTCCACTTGCTTCTTGTATGATGTCTACAGTAATTCCATCTTCTCCTGGAGCTTTTCCCCGCTTCATGTTCTTGATTGCATGTGCAACTTCTGCTGGAAGGACTGGAGGAACTCTGGTACTGGTATCTTTCATGATGTCTGGAGTGCATGTATTATCCCTTTCATATAATTTGGAGTAGAAATCTTTCACTCTTGTCAAAATTTCGCCTCTATTTCTTGTTACAGAACCATCTTCTTTTCTCAGTGCCATAATCTGTTTTCTTCCCTTACTGAGATGTCCCTTTGCTATCTTTAGGCTTTGGTTGTTTTCAATTGCTTTCCTCACTAGTTCACAGTTGAATTTTCTTACGTCTTCAGTGATACTTTTTCTTACTGTCTTGCATAGCTCTATATATTCCACTTTGGAAGTCACATCTTCTTTAGTTGTCCTCATCTCTCTTCTTTTTTGCATCAACATTTTCGTTTTTCCTGATAATTTATTTACATGCAACTTGTTCTTAGACCCAGCTAATTTTGTTGCTGTTTCCATAACAGCTTTGGTTACTTTTCTGTTAACTTCAGAGATGTCCACTTCTTCCGATGTTAGGCCTTCTAAAGCAGAGAACCTGTTCTTCAGTTCCAACTTGAAGGTATTATGGTGTTTTTTAAGGTTGGTTATGTCAATAGATTTTGTTTGTCTTATGAGCTTGCCACGTTCAAGTTTAGTGTTGAGGTGCATCTTACATCTCACCAATCTATGGTCACTACCTGTGTTGAACTTGTTTAGCACACTGCAGTCTTCTATGACGAATTTTTTGTTACACATAATAAAAGCAATTTCACTTGTCGTGCCATTTGGATGTCTCCATGTCCATTTCCTGTGTGGCTTTTTCTTGAAGAAGGAGTTCAAGATGAAAAACCCTTCTGCCTCTGCAAACTCAACGAGAGTATTTCCACGCTGGTTTCTGTTGCCGTGACCGAATTTACCTACTGAAGTTTCATTCTGTTGCCGTTGCCCTATTTTTGCATTGAAATCTCTATAATTATTTTCAAGTGCTGCTTACCTTTATTATTTAGATGACAAATTTCCTCATAAAATTCTTCAATTTCTTCTTCAGGATGACTTGTGGTGGGTGCATAAGTTTGAATAATCTGAGCCTGGTATCTTTTCGAGAGTTGGATAACAAGTCGTGCAGCTCTGTCAGAGGAACTTTCAACTTCTACAAATTTATCCTTCAGTTTCTTGTTTATTATAAATCCAACACCACTAGTTCTGCCAGTATCTGTCCCACGATAGTAGAAGAGATGTCCACTTTTCAGTTCGATGAGATCTTCTCCTTTTCTCCTTACCTCACTTAGCCCCACGATGTCCCACTTGATCCTTTGTAGTTCCTCTTCCAATTCAAGAAGCCTTGAATCAGAAGATAGGGAGCGTCCATTGTACGTAGCCAAGGTCAGCATCAGATGGCAGCCTAGTCCGGTCCTCCGGGGATTCTTAGATATATATATATACAGGTCTTGAAAATGCGATCGTCTGCTTTCCTGCGACGAGGGAAAAGTTTTACCTGTCGAGTAAAAATTTCAGTACAGGAATTTAAATTCAATCGGCAATTATTTATACGTTATTATGCCTATTGTCGGAAATGTACAACTATTACTTTCTTAATAAAGCTTATTTTAATTCACAAAAATGATTGTGCGCCAGCATGGGACACCGGTTTCTCCCCTAAAGAAATTGGACAGCGAATGCCGTGAGCCAAAACATCCGGGCACGGTGCGCTTAACAAGGAACACCAGGCAAGAAGCCGCAAGCCCGATAGAATGATTTCCCCTAACGCTGTGTGAAAAAATTGACAGTGTAAGAGTCACATGCGCTACGCGAGCTGCCGCTGAGTCAATTGCGGTCGTAGGTCAACGGGCAAACACGGGAATCCATGTTTCCGCGGAGCTGTTAGGAAAGTTCTAAACACTGAAGGATTCTTGCATCATCTACTCTAGACGGGGAAACTGAGTTTGGTTATTATACAATGGTTAATCGCTTAAATTAGATAAGCGATCAAATTTTATTCTAGAGTGTGTATAAATTTTTAATAAATCAAACTTTAAAGCACGAAACAAAATCGACAGCCCTGAGGACCTGTCGATTTTCAGCTGGCGAGTGAGATATTTGCCTGACGGGTGAACCCGCATAAGATTTTTCAAGCCCTGTATATATCATCATCATCATCATCATCATTGTCAACCATTATCAATCCACTGCTGGACGAAGGTCTCCCCAAGTTTCCTCCACAACGGTCTGTCTTGTGCCAGTCTCCTCCATGTCACTCCCGCATACTTTCGAATTTCATCCACCCATCTCCCATGTGGTCTTCTTCTGGGTCTTTTCCTGTCCCTTGGAATCCAATCTAAAATTTCAGCTGTCCATCGATGGTCTGTCCTTCTGGCAGTATGCCCAGCCCATTGCCATTTCAGGGATTTAACTCTGATCATGATGTCTTCCACTCTTGTTATTTTTCGGATCCACAAGTTCCTCTCGTTATCTCTCCTGGTTACACCAAGCATGCACCTCTCCATGCTGCTTTGAGTTATCTGCAGCCTTTGTATGTCTCTTTTAGTTAAGGTCCACGTTTCAGCACCATAGGTAAGCACTGGAAGGATGCATTGATCAAACACTTTTCTTTTAAGACATAATGGCATATTGCTCTTGAAAATTATGCGGTTTCTTCTAAAAGCTCTCCAGGCAAGTTTTGTACGCCGATTAATTTCTTCATCAATGTGACCCTCACTTGATATCTGCTGTCCAAGATAAACGTACGTGTCTGTTATCTCCAGCTTTTCTCCATCAATCGATAAATCTTCATTTCTTGTAAATGCATTGAACATCACTTTTGTCTTCTGAAAGTTCATTTCTAATCCCACTTCTTTACTCTTGTCAGTACGTTCTTGAATCATACTCTGCAGCTCTGATGGGGTAGTTGCAAAAATGACTAAGTCATCAGCAAAACGAAGGTGGGTTAGATAATCACCATTAATCTTCATCCCTTTGTTTTCCCAGTTCAGTGATTGAAAGACATTTTCCAATGTGGCGTTAAAGAGCTTCGGAGATATGGTGTCAACTTGTCTCACTCCCTTTCCAATTTTTATGTGTGTTGTATTTTCAAACAGCCGAATCTTTTCAATTGCATTTTCATAGATGTTATTAATAATATTAATGTATGCATCTTCAATACCGCAGGATTTCAGAGCCATTGTAAGTAACTGCTGATGGTTTCACCGAATCAAAGGCTTTTTCATAATCGATAAAAGCCATGCACAATGGAAGTTCATATTCCCTCGCTCTTTCAATTAGTTCTCTCAGTACGTGGATATGATATATTGTGCTGTTGCCACTCCTGAATCCAGCTTGTTCTCTCGGTTGAGCCATGTCCAGTGTTACCTTCAAGCGGTGTGAAAGAACTTTAGTGAAGATTTTATAAACCACTGAGAGGAGGCTGATAGGTCTGTAGTTCCTGAGATCCTCAATGTCACCTTTTTATGTAGCAGGATCATTATAGCGTTGTTCCAATCCTCAGGAATCTTCCCTTCATTAAGGCATCGAGTGAAAATTTGGGCGAGTACTGTTTCGATTTCTCCACTTGCTTCTTGTATGATGTCTACAGTAATTCCATCTTCTCCTGGAGCTTTCCTCCGCTTCATGTTCTTGATTGCATGTGCAACTTCTGCTGGGAGGACTGGAAGAACTCTGGTACTGGTACCTTTCATGATGTCTGGAGTATATGTATCATCCCTTTCATATAATTTGGAGTAGAAATCTTTCACTCTTGTCAAAATTTCGCCTCTATTTCTTGTTACAGAACCATCTTCTTTTCTCAGTGCCATAATCTGTTTTCTTCCCTTACTGAAATGTCCCTTTGCTATCTTTAGGCTTTGGTTGTTTTCAATTGTTTTCCTCACTAGTTCACAGTTGAATTTCCTAACGTCTTTAGTGATACTTTTTCTACCTGTCTTGCATAGCTGTATATATTCCACTTTGGAAGTCACATCTTCTTTAGTTGTCCTTATGTCTCTTCTTTTTTGCATCAACATTTCGGTTTTTCCTGATAATTTGTTCACATGCACCTTGTTCTTAGACCCAGCTAATTTTGTTGCTGTTTTCATAAGAGCTTTGGTTACTTTTCTGTTAACTTCAGAAATATCCCCTTCTTCCGATGTTAGGCCTTCTAAAGCAGAGAATCTGTTCTTCAGTTCCAACTTGAAGGTATTATGGTGTTTTTAAGGTTGGTAATGTCAATATATTTTGTTTGTCATATGAGCTTGCCACGTTCGAGTTTACTGTTGAGGTGCATCTTACATCTCCCTAATCTATGGTCAGCACACTGCAGTCTTCTAGTAATCTTTGGGTAGCACACTGCAGTCTTCTATGACAAATTTTTTGTTACACATAATAAAATCAATTTCACTTGTCGTCCCATTTGGATGTCTCAATGTCCATTTCCTGTGCGGCTTTTTCTTGAAAAAGGAGTTCAAGATGAAAACCCCTTCTGCCTCTGCAAACTCAACGAGAATATTTCTACGCTGGTTTCTGTTGCCGTGACTGAATTTACCTACTGAAGTTTCATTCTGTTGCCGTTGACCTATTTTTGCATTGAAATCTCCCATAATTATCTTCAAGATGTAAGTCATAAAAGCTGTCTACGTACGATTAAAAAATTATCCCTGCTGATACTATAGACCAGTTTAAAAAACTTTATTCACAAGTAAAAGCAAGATAAAAGCGAGATCGTTCGGGATCCCTAGATCCCATCTTCATGCTTAATGCCATAAGAAACCACAAATGGTCCACTTATATACTATCCCGTTTGACCCATGATGCAACGCAGTAGGCGTTGACATTGGTCAACATAGCAAATCAAAAACGATCAAAAGTACTAAGATATGAATGGTTATACAATATTGTCCGTAGTGGTGCCGGGCATATCGATGGGGATTAGTTTTTTCCATATGTGAGGAATGAATGACGGAAGTTCTGAGTTACAGCATAAAGGCCCATATGAATGGATATATAGGCTCTCGGAGAGAAAACATTTCCCCTTATTACTTTAGAGTTCAAAACCACGGCGTTCTTCCAGTCAGGTATTTTTGCCTCTTGGTCCACAGTTTCAGTTAGTGCTGTGTTGGTGGAGCCTGACTTCAAGTAATATTGGTGTTCCGATAATCGTACTTTTAAGGTCCTGAGTGTCGAACCTATATAAAATTTTACATCCTCTGGATTATTAGGGTTGACTAAAGGTATGCGGTATACACCGGGTCTAGATAGATCGGGAATCACGTCACGATCAGTTCTGATAATAGAAAAGATGTTACGTGTCGAGACTCCAAAACCAAGTCCATATTTCTCGCATGTTTTTCTAAGGATTGTCACAAGGGGTTGAGAAAACTCAGTCTTGCCTATATACCGTAAAGTTGTTTTTGGGGTAGTTAGGGTAGTGGATCGAGTTCGTTGAACTATATTCATGAAGCGTCCGAAGTACGAATCCGGGTACCCAAAGGATCGGGCCATAGTCCGAATGTACTTAAGTTCATTGTCTAGGGCCCCGGGTGACGACGAATGAGAATAAGCTCGTTTAATATGGAAGTAGAAGGTGGTAGATTTATGACAAATAGGGTTAAAGGACGAAAACGGAATCATACAGGGCACAGCTGTTGGTTTACGATACACAGAAAAACTGATAAAATTGGTATTTAAGGCTCGAGTGAGTAGTATGTCTAAAAAGGGGAGCTTGCCCTCAGTTTCCAGTTCCAAAGTAAACTTGATCGTGGGGAACTGTGAGGAAAACCATTCGGTAAATTCCTCTAGCAGAGACATTGAATGTGGCCAAAAGACTAACATGTCGTCTACATACCTGATCAATAAAATAGGTTGAGCAGCAAAAATTGACATAACTAATTCCTCGAGAGACTGGAGGAAAATTTCCGCCAAAGCCGGGGAAAGGGGGGAGCCCATAGGTGCACCCTCCTTATGAAGATAAATTTTGTCACCAAATTTGAAATAAGATCTCTTGGCTACCAACTGGAGGGCAGATTTAATGGCTTCAATCTCGTGGGGGGATATAGTTAAGTTGGCCTGTAATTTGGTGGTAATGATGGAATGAACAATATCAAGGGGAACACTCGGGAACAGAGAGACCACGTCTAATGAAGCCATGATGAAGTTCGTTCCCGTGGTGTTAACCGCAGTTATACGTGAAATGGCTTGGGTAGAGCTTTTAATAGAAAAAGGAGAGTTACTAGTAAGTGGTTAAAGGTATTTAGCGAGAGCAGTCTCAAGGGGGCGGGTAGGACTAGAAAAGCCAGAAACTAAAAGTCTGAGTGGGCGATCAGGTTGGTGAATCTTCATTTTCCCGAAGGCTCCCGGGACCCTGGGCCCAATCATCATTGCCGAAGGCTCCCGGGACCCTGGGCGGTTTCATCATTGCCGAGATAACAGTTGGTAAAGAGCCTTTGTTTTTCAATTTGCTCAAATCTGAGATAGTAGCAGGGGTGGGATCGGAATTCATGATTTTATGATGAATTCGTTCAATGGCTTGTTGCAGTTTTGCTTCATAATCACCTCGATCTAAAATGACCATTTCTAAAGATTTATCTGCACCGATTATGGAAATGTTAGGGTTATTGGACAGGGCAATCAATTGAGAGCGTTCATACTTCAACCTAGTGGAAGAGTTGGAGCCCCTTGATATGGCTTTGACAAGATCACTCCGTAGGGTGTCTCTTTCATCTTCTGGTAATGACCTAATGATTGTTTCGAGTTGAGGGATGGAACGAAGAGGGTTGAACGAAGAAGTCGGGTATGAAAATTTATACCCACGATTTAATGCTGTGCGCTGTGGTGTTGATAGTTGGATAGAACTGAAGTTACAAAAGGTATCAGGTAAAGGCATTGTTGCCTCATGGGTGTTGGATCCAGTAGCTCTGCGTGGTCTAGATGTAACCAACGAACAACGTTTTGAGGTATGATGGGCTTCAATGCTATCTAATAATGTTCGTAATGAAGAAAAAAAATTACAAGTTGCTTACCCAAGGTGATGAATGGTATTAGGTTAACCAAAGTAGAGTATGAATGGTAAGCCTTTCTGTTAAGTAAATCCAAGAAACTTATTTTATGCCGTATCTCAGTAGTTAGACGTCGGAATTCTGCTTTTTTGATAACTATTTTGTCGTGAGACGAAATCGGAAGACATCGGATAGTAAGGAACCTTGGGACAACTTGTAGAGATTTGCAGTTGACCAAGAAGTTCTGGTGGGTTTCTTTGACAGCGATCTTTTTCCTGAAGGTACAGAATGTTCGGAAGGCCACTTCCATTCTCCAAGGCCACGAAAAACAATCCAATGGGTAATGCAGACTGTTGGTATGTCCACTCACCAGTTGATTATTTAAACACAAAGATGCAGCTAAAAACGTCCGGTAAAAACTGTGTTTCGCACGAAAGGAACATGTAAGTCATAAAAGCTGTCTACGTACGATTAAAAAATTATTCCTGCTGATAATATAGACTAGTTTAAAAAACTTTATTCACAATAAAAAGCAAGTTAAAAACGAGATCTTTCGGGATCCCTAGATCCCATCTTCAGGAGCTAAGGCCATAAAGAACAACAAGTGGTCCACTTATATACTATCAGGTTTGACCCATGATGCAACGCAGTAGACGTTGACATCAGTCAACATAGCAAATCAAAAACGATCAAAAGTACTAAGATATGAATGGTTATACAATATTGTCCGTAGTGGTGCCGGGCATATCGATGGGGATTAGTTTTTTCCATATGTGAGGAATGAATGACGGAAGTTCTGAGTTACAGCATAAAGGCCCATATGAATGGATATATAGGCTCTCGGAGAGGAAAACATTTCCCCTTATTACTTTAGAGTTCAAAACCACGGCGTTCTTCCAGTCAGGTATTTCCCCCTCTTGGTCCACAGTTTCAGTTAGTGCTGTGTTGGTGGAGCCTGACCTCAAGTAATATTGGTGTTCCGATAATCGTACTTTTAAGGTCCCGAGTGTCGAACCTATATAAAATTTCACTTCCTCTGGATTATTAGGGTTGACTAAAGGTATGCGGTATACACCGGGTCTAGATAGATCGGGAATCACGTCACGATCTGTTCTGATAACAGAAAAGATGTTACGAGTCGAGACTCCAAAACCAAGTCCATATTTCTTGCATGTTTTTCTAAGGATTGTCACAAGTGGTCGAAAAAACTCAGTCTTGCCTATATACCGTAAAGTTGTTTTGGGGGTAGTTTGGGTAGTGGATCAAGTTCGTTGAACTATATCCATGAAGCGTCCGAAGTACGAATCCGGGTACCCAAAGGATCGGGCCATAGTCCGAATGTACTTAAGTTCATTGTCTAGGGCCCCGGGTGACGACGAATGAGAATAAGCTCGCTTAATATGGAAGTAGAAGGAGGTAGATTTATGACAAATAGGGTTAAAGGACGAAAACGGAATCATACAGAGCACAGCTGTTGGCTTACGATACACAGAAAAACTGATAAAATTGGTATTTAAGACTCGAGTGAGTAGTATGTCTAAAAAGGGAAGCTTGCCCTCAGTTTCCGGTTCCAAAATAAACTTAATCGTGGGGAACTGTGAGGAGAAGCATTCGGTAAATTCCTCTAGTAGAGACATTGAATGTGGCCAAAAGACTAACATGTCGTCTACATACCTGATCAATAAAATAGGTTGAGCAGGAAAAATTGACATAACTAATTCCTCGAGAAACTGGAGAAAATTTTCTAGCAAAACCGGGGAAAGGGGGAGCCCATAGGTGCACCCTAACTTTGAAGATAAATTTTGTCACCAAATTTGAATTAAGATCTCTTGGCTACCAACTGGAGGGCAGATGTAATGGTTTCAATATCGTGGGGGGATATAGTTAAGTTAGCCTGTAATTTGGTGGTGCTTCTCCTCACAGTTCCCCACGATTAAGTTTACTTTGGAACTGAAAACTGAGGGCAAGCTCCCTTTTTAGACATACTACTCACTCGAGACTTAAATACCAATTTTATCAGTTTTTCTGTGTATCGTAAACCAACAGTTGTGCCTTGTATGATTCCGTTTTCGTCCTTTAATTCTATTTGTCATAAATCTACCTCCTTCTACTTCCATATTAAACGAGCTTATTCTCATTCGTCGTCACCCGGGGCCCTGGACAATGAACATTCGGACTATGGCCAGATCACATTCGGACTATGGCCAGTACATTCGGACTATGGCCAGATCCTTTGGCTACCCGGATTCGTACTTCGGACGCTTCATGAATATAGTTCAACAAACTTGATCCACTACCTAACTACCCCAAAAACAACTTTACGGTATATAGGCAAGACTGTGTTTTCTCAACCACTTGTGACAGTCCTTAGAAAAACATGCAAGAAATATGGACTTGGTTTTGGAGTCTCGACTCGTAACATCTTTTCTATTATCAGAACTGATCGTGACGTGATTCTCGATCTATCTAGACCCGGTGTATACCGCATACCTTTAGTCAACCCTAATAATCCAAAAGATGTGAAATTTTATATAGGTTCGACACTCAGGACCTTAAAAGTACGATTATCGGAACACCAATATTACTTGAGGTCAGGCTCCACCAACACAGCACTAACTGAAACTGTGGACCAAGAGGGAAAAATACCTGACTGGAAGAACGCCGTGGTTTAGAACTCTGAAGTAACAAGGGGAAATGGTTTCCTCTCCGAGAGCCTATATATCCATTCATATGGGCCTTTATGCTGAAACTCAGAACTTCCGTCATTCATTCCTCACATATGGAAAAAACTAATCCCCATCGATATGCCCGGCACCACTACGGACAGTATTGTATAACCTTTCATATCTTTGAACTTTTGATCGTTTTTGATTTGCTTTGTTGACCGATGTCAACGTCTACTGCGTTGCATCATAGGTCAAACCTGATAGTATATAAGTGGAACACTTGTTGTTCTTTATGGCCTTAAGCCTGAAGATGGGATCTAGGGATCCCAAAAGTTCTCGCTTTAAACTTGCTTTTACTTGTGAATAAAGTTTTTTAAACTAGTCTATAGTATCAGCAGGGATCATTTTTTAATAGTACGTAGACAGCTTTTATGACTTACATGTTCCTTTCGTGCGAAACACAGTTTTTACCGGACGTTTTTAGCTGCATCTTTGTGTTTAAATAATCAACTGGTGAGTGGACATACCAACAGTCTGCATTACCCATTAGACTGTTTTTCGTGGCCTTGGAGAATGGAAGTGGCCTTCCGAACATTCTGTACCTTCAGGAAAAAGATCGCTGTCAAAGAAACCCACCAGAACTTCTTGGTCAACTGCAAATCTCTACAAGTTGTCCCAAGGTTCCTTACTATCCGATGTCTTCCGATTTCGTCTCACGACAAAATAGTTATCAAAAAAGCAGAATTCCGACGTCTAACTACTGAGATACGGCATAAAATAAGTTTCTTGGATTTACTTAACAGAAAGGCTTACCATTCATACTCTACTTTGGTTAACCTAATACCATTCATCACCTTGGGTAAGCAACTTGTAATTTTTTTCTTCATTACGAACATTATTAGATAGCATTGAAGCCCATCATACCTCAAAACGTTGTTCGTTGGTTACATCTAGACCACGCAGAGCTACTGGATCCAACACCCATGAGGCAACAATGCCTTTACCTGATACCTTTTGTAACTTCAGTTCTATCCAACTATCAACACCACAGCGCACAGCATTAAATCGTGGGTATAAATTTTCATACCCGACTTCTTCGTTCAACCCTCTTCGTTCCATCCCTCAACTCGAAACAATCATTAGGTCATTACCAGAAGATGAAAGAGACACCCTACGGAGTGATCTTGTCAAAGCCATATCAAGGGGCTCCAACTCTTCCACTAGGTTGAAGTATGAACGCTCTCAATTGATTGCCCTGTCCAATAACCCTAACATTTCCATAATCGGTGCAGATAAATCTTTAGAAATGGTCATTTTAGATCGAGGTGATTATGAAGCAAAACTGCAACAAGCCATTGAACGAATTCCTCATAAAATCATGAATTCCGATCCCACAACTGCAACTATCTCAGATTTGAGCAAATCGAAAAATAAATGCTCTTTACCAACTGTTATCTCGGCAATGATGAAACCGCCCATTGGGCCCAGGGTCCCGGGAGCCTTCGGGAAAATGAAGACTCACAAACCTGATCGCCCACTCAGACTTTTAGTTTCTGGCTTTTCTAGTCCTACCCGCCCCCTTAAGACTGCTCTCGCTAAATACCTTCAACCGCTTACTAGTAACTCTCCTTTTTCTATTAAAAGCTCTACCCAAGCCATTTCACGTATAACATCTGTTAACACTACGGGAACGAACGAACTTCATCATGGCTTCATTAGGTGTGGTCTCTCTGTTCCCGAGTGTTCCCCTTGATATTATTCTTTCCATCATTACCACCAAATTACAGGCCAACTTAACTATATCCCCCCACGAGATTGAAGCCATTAAATCTGCCCTCCAGTTGGTAGCCTAGAGATCTTATTTCAAATTTGGTGACAAAATTTATCTTCAAAAGGAGGGTGAACCTTTGGGCTCCCCCTTTCCCCGGTTTTGGCGGAAATTTTCCTCCAGTCTCTCGAGGAATTAGTTATGTCAATTTTTCCTGCTCAACCTATTTTATTGATCAGGTATGTAGACGACATGTTAGTCTTTTGGCCACATTCAATGTTTCTACTAGAGGAATTTACCGAATGCTTCTCCTCACAGTTAGTTCCCTACGATTAAGTTTACTTTGGGACAGGAAACTGAGGGCCAGCTCCCCTTTTTAGACATACTACTCACTCGAGACGTAAATACCAATTTTATCAGTTTTTCTGTGTATCGTAAACCAACAGCTGTGCCCTGTATGAATCCGTTTTCGTCCTTTAACCCTATTTGTCATAAATCTACCTCCTTCTACTTCCATATTAAACGAGCTTATTCTCATTCGTCGTCACCCGGGGCCCTAGACAATGAACTTAAGTACATTCGGACTATGGCCCGATCCTTTGGGTACCCGGATTCGTACTTCGGACGCTTCATGAATATAGTTTAACGAACTCGATCCACTACCCTAACTACCCCAAAAACAAATTTACGGTATATAGGCAAGACTGAAGTTTCTCAACCACTTGTGACAATCCTTAGAAAAACATGCGAGAAATATGGACTTGGTTTTGGAGTCTCGACTCGTAACATCTTTTCTATTATCAGAACTAATCATGACGTGATTCCCGATCTATCTAGACCTGGTGTATACCGCATACCTTTAGTCAACCCTAATAATCCAGAGGATGTGAAATTTTATATAGGTTCGACACTCAGGACCTTAAAAGTACGATTATCGGAACACCAATATTACTTGAGGTCAGGCTCCACCAACACAGCACTAACTGAAACTGTGGACCAAGAGGGAAAAATATCTGACTGAAAAACGCCGTGGTTTTAAACTCTAAAGTAACAAGGGGAAATGTTTTCCTCTCTGAGAGCCTATATATCCATTCATATGGGCCTTTATGCTGTAACTCAGAACTTCCGTCATTCATTCCTCACATATGGAAAAAACTAATCCCCATCGATATGCCCGGCACCACTACGGACAATATTGTATAACCTTTCATATCTTCGAACTTTTGATCGTTTTTGATTTGCTATGTTGACCGATGTCAACGCCTACTGCGTTGCATCATGGTTCAAACCTGATAGTATATAAGTGGAACACTTGTTGTTCTTTATGGCCTTAAGCCTTAAGATGGGATCTAGGGATCCCGAAAAATCTCGCTTTTAACTTGCTTTTACTTGTGAATAAAGTTTTTTAAACTAGTCTATATTATCAGCAGGGATAATTTTTTAATCGTACGTAGACAGCTTTTATGACTTACATGTTCCTTTCGTGCGAAACACAGTTTTTACCGAATTATCTTCAAGTGCTGCTTACCTTTATTATTTAGATGACGAATTTCCTCATAAAATTCTTCAACTTCTTCTTCAGGATGACTTGTTGTGGGTGCATAAGTTTGAATAATCTGAACCTGGTATCTTCTCGAGAACTGGATAACGAGTCGTGCAGCTCTGTCAGAGGAACTTTCAACTTCTACAGCTTTATCCTTCAGTTTCTTGTTTATTATAAATCCAACACCACTAGTTCTGCCAGTATTTGTCCCACGATAGTAGAAGAGATTACCACTTTTCAGTTTAATGAGATCTTCTCCTTTTCTCCTTACCTCACTTAGCCCGACGATGTCCCACTTGATCCTTTGTAGTTCCTCTTCCAATTCAAGAAGCCTTGAATCAGAAGATAGGGAGCGTCCATTATACGTAGCCAAGGTCAGCATCAGATGGCAGCCTAGTCCGGTCCTCCGGGGATTCTTAGCACCCTCTGCTTTCATGTCGCACTGGCCGCTGCCTTGGCCAGGTACATTCCAGCTGCCGGAGACTGAGGGCCAAGATTTAAGTTGTGGAGTCATTTTGGAGGGGTTTGGCCATAACTCACCACGCTGGCCAAGCGGGTTGGTGAGTGTGGGATAGCATTTCCTCTAATCCCGATGGTATAGTTATACCGCTATTGGCGGTCGTCAGAGCCCCTTTAGTGGGAACAGGATGCACCACGAGAAGGCGGGGTTGACATTTGTCAAGGAGAGGCTGTGATGTTACGTATCACCTGACCTTGCATCCCTGTATATATATATACATATATATACACTGCTGCCTACCCGAAATGCAACACCAAGAAGGACACGAGATAGCAAAGCCAGATTTACTGGACACATAACAACAGATACAAAGATGAAACGATTGAGCTTACAGGCCTGTGCGACTTGCGCAACACGCAGACATCAATATATCATGTGGCCCCCATGGCTGGCAATAACGGCAGCTACACGCCGCGGTATCGAACGAAAGAGGCTTTGGATATGGGCTTGGGGTATGTCGGTTCAGCCTGCTTCCACACGTTGGCTCAGTTCATCAGGCGTAGCCGCGGGTGCTGCTTGCCGGGTCACTCGGTTGTCGATCAGCGACCAGGCGTGTTCGATGGGCGAAATATCGGGAGAACAGGCGGGCACGGAAGCAGTGACACCTGGTGGGTCGTGAAGAATTGTTGCACGATGCATGCCACGTGCGGGCGCGCATTGACCTGTTGAAACGTGGCCGCTATCAGGTCCTGCAGGTAAGGGAGGACTACAGGCTCCAAAGCGTCGGAGATGTAGCGGTCGCTGTTGAGTGTACCGGCGATGCGTACCAGAGGGGTGCGGGTGTCATATCCAATTGCGCTCCAAACCATAACGCCAGGCGACGGACAGGTAAGGCGATGCATAATATAATCGTCATACAGTCTCTCGCCGTGGTGCCGCCACACGTGGATCCGACCACCGTGGTGATGCAGGCAGAAGCGGGATTCGTCGGAGAAGGCAATGTCGTGTCATTCCGTAGTCCAGGTGCGGCGTTCAATGGCCCACTGCCACCGCACTCGCCGGTGGTGTAACGTCAATGGTAATCGGAGCAATGGGTGCCGTGCGACAAGTCCCTGCTCCTGCAGACGACGTCGAACGGTACGTGCTGACACAGGTTGTTGCGCAACACACCCTAATTGCTGCGCTAACGTTCGTGATGTGGCTGTGCGAGCCGTCAATGCCCGACGCACAACATGCCGGTCCTCTCGTTTGGTGGTGTGCCGCGGCTGCGGCAATCGCTCACGTCGGTCCGTCCATCCCTCCTGCACCCACTGAATCCATACTCGCCTCACTGTGGCTGGATGTCGCCCCACACGATCGCCGATGTCTCGGTACGATAAACCGCCGTCGCGATAAGCCACTATTCGTCTTCAGTCGAACTCCGAAACGTGCTGGAGTGACTGCCGTATTCATTGACGAGGCATCAGGAAGCTTCTCACGCACAGGTCCGGCAGCAGAACACACTTCCACTACTTACACCCCGCCTTCTGTGCACCCTTTTTATTGTGCTTCTCGGTGTCGTGCTGGGCGCACATGATTTACATATGCCCTGCAATGTTAATCGTTTGCATGTCCTCTCGCGGCCGACGCATTCTGTGAATTCCAGGCAAATCAGATGCTTCCTTCTTAGTGTTGCGTTTTGGGTGGCCAGGAGTGTATTTTATCTTCCAAAAAAAATTACTTATATGTTTTTTACATACATTCCTAAGTTAGCGAGCCAGAGTGTCACTCATTTGGCAGTTTACCTTGTTTATTATTCCCGTGACTTTCGAAAACCATTGAAAATTTGCAAATCCTCGAAGAATATTTCTGGCACTTGAGACCAAAAATTATATTATTCCTAATTCGCACAACTCATCAATTGCTTAAAAATCGGGAAAGCGTGTTTAAACTGTTCACTGACGTACTACACAACTAATTTCGGTTCGCAAGGCATTTCTTTGTTCGGAAATCTTAGTGGAACATTATCATATTTATCGCTGATTTCACGATTTTGTTCCTCTTCTTCTTTCCTTATTTTTTCTCCTTCTTTGTGAATAAAAAAAACTAATGCATTCTCATGCCCTTAATTTACAATTCCCCTGTGATTGCTAAAATGTTTAGTGTGGTTTTTATCTTTGTCGCAGACCGTAGAATAATAAATGAGGCAGGAAGCTCTTTACTCGAACAAATTTGTAATTCAGCTGTGGGGGAAAAAAGACCATTTTTGTCAGTGTTTTTCTCACACAGACCTGATATAGAGCACCTACATTTTTGCTTCTTTAGTCTGTGAAATAATTCTCAGAGAATAAAATCGGCACTTTTAATGGATGCTATTTTTGTGTGAATTTTTCCTTCTTTCTTTCTTACTTTCTCATTGATTGGCGCTTGTAACAGAAACAAGGGAAAGATCGCGATACAATGGGACACAGTCACGGTTACTGAACACGGCTTATTGAAGGAGAAGAAAAAAACGCGTCTTTTTATTTCCGTTTTCGCTGCGCTCGTCACACTTCTTTCGTTTTCTCCAAAACTAAACCATTCCTATACTGTTGTTCTTTTGATTTCACTATAAGGATTTTACTCAGGAAATTTTACTCAGGATTTCACATACAAAATTTTACTCAGGAAATCTTACAACGTTCGGAAATTTCCCTTGCGTGTAGAAAGCAAACATTTCCGTCGAACACAAAACATTTCGTGGAGATCATTTTCCTTTAATGCTTTTGAGAATTTGAACACGTATGTTAATTTTAAGCTGTGCAAACTTTACAATGATGCATTTTCATTTTATGTCTTCATTATGACATTCCTTTAATATTTGGTTTGTTGTGTTTTATACTTATTTATATGTTTCACAAACGCAATTCGGAAAAAAATTAAAGATAGACGCAAAAGAAACCCTAACGTACTCTATACTAAATAGGTAAATCATAAGCACTATTACGCCGCCCCGGTGGCGCAGTGGTCTAAGCGATGGCCTCTGATCATTCGTCCGAAAGGGGTCCGGGTTCAAATCCCGGTGAGGCATGGAAGTCGTGTTTGTCTTATGGCACTGGCTCTCTTCCTTCCCTGGAACCAGTGACCCTAAATTAGGGACGGGCGACTGCTTATAGCCCATTGAGTTGCTCACGGTGGTCGTTAAACCTCCAAAAAAAAAAAGCACTATTACACTAAAGTAGCAAATTAGTTGGAACACCCAATAGCAATCAGACACCTGACACCCTCACTTACGTAAGCAACTATACACCGAAATGATTTTATAAACTGCTCACTGCAAAGCATTCAGACACATACGAAGCGTTGCCAGCTGTAATATGGGAAAAACTTTTAATTTAAGTGGCTTTGAAAAAGGCATGACAATGGATGCTAGGTGGATAGGTGCAAACATCTCGGAAACGACACACCTTCTAAGCTATGAAAGAACTTTATCGAGAGTGAACAAAGAGTGGCGCACAAGCAACAAAACAAGCAGTCAGCGGCCTTTCTGTGGGGAGAGTGACTCGTCGATGTTCGAGGGTAACGCAGGGTGGAAAGGATTGTACCAGGTAACATACGAGATCCATTGAGTCAAGTAACCACGCAGTACAATACCGCTATCTAGAGGAGATTTTCAGCATTCACAGCTTGCGTCACATTGGCACGAATGGGCTCCTTCGTGTACCAACTTGTCTTTTCAAAAGTGATTTAAGACTTTAAAAGAGGCCGGATAATGAGTGCTAGGCGAGCAGGTGCAAACATCTCAGAAACGTCACACCTTCTGGGAACAACTGTACTGGGCGTATAAAATGAGTGGTGCACAACAACAGAACATTCAGTCAGCGGTCTTCCTGTAGGAGTGGTCAATGCACGAGGGCAACGGAGGGTGGAGAGCATATTGTACGAGATAACATACGAGATCCATTGAGTCAAGTAACCACGCAGCACAATACTGGTAGCGAGAGGAGAATTTTGGCATACATGCCTCCCATTGACACGAATGGACTCCTTTGTGTACCAACATGTCTTTTCGAAAGTGCATTTAAGACTTTGAAAGAAGCCGGTTAATGAGCACTAGGCGAGCAAGTGCAAGCATCTCTGAAACGTCAAACCTTCTGGAAACAACTGTACTGGGTGAATAAAATGAGTGGTGCACAAACAACAAAACATTCAGTCAGCGTCTTCCTGTGGGAGTGGTCGATGTTCGAGGGCAAAGGAGGCTGGAGAGGATTGTACGAGGTAACAAATGAGCTCCAGTGTATCAAATAACCGCTCAATACAGTAGGTTTCCGCACATTGGTGCAACTGTGCTATAACAGCAGACGTGTAGGGAAAGGGAGCACAAAAACCGCACCCTAGAAGATGTAGTAAATGGTCGCTTGATATCATGAATCATGTTTTCAATTAAAACAAACCGATGGACAGGACACAATATTGCTGCCGTCAACAGCATGAATCGATGGATCCCAGCTTCCAAGCGTTTATTGCGTAAGTTGGTGGAAGAGGTCTCATGGTCTGGAGCCTTTTTTCATGGTGGGCATTGTGTTTCTTACTACCTTAAGAAAAGCATTTGGATGTCACGAGGTATCTTAACATCACTGCAGACCAGGCACACTCGTATATGTGCATGGCTTTTCCTGACGGAGAGTATGGTTCTAATCAAATTCTTGCTGAAATCCGCAAAGACTGCTTAAGAAATATTGATTGCCGCCCCGATGGCGCAGTGGTGCTTCTGACCATTTGTCCGAGAAGGGTCCGGGTCCTAATCCCGGTGAGCCGCCCCGGTGGCGCAGTGGTCTAAGCGATGGCCTCTGATCATTCGTCCGAAAGGGGTCTGGATTCGAATCCCGGTGAGGCATGGATGTTGTGTTTGTCTTACGGCACTGGCTCTCTCCCTTCCCTGGAACCAGTGACCCTAAATTAGGGACGGGCGACTGCTTATAGCCCATTGAGTTGCTCACGGTGGTCGTTAAAACTCCAAAAAAAAAAGCACTATTACACTAAAGTAGCAAATTAGTTGGAACACCCGATAGCAATCAGACACCTGACACCCTCACTTACGTAAGCAACTATACACCGAAATGATTTTAAAAACTGCTCACTGCAAAGCATTCAGACACATACGAAGCGTTGCCAGCTGTAATATGGGAAAAACTTTTAATTTAAGTGGCTTTGAAAAAGGCATGACAATGGATGCTAGGTGGATAGGTGCAAACATCTCGGAAACGACACACCTTCTAAGCTATGAAAGAACTTTATCGAGAGTGAACAAAGAGTGGCGCACAAGCAACAAAACAAGCAGTCAGCGGCCTTTCTGTGGGGAGAGTGACTCGTCGATGTTCGAGGGTAACGCAGGCTGGAAAGGATTGTACCAGGTAACATACGAGATCCATTGAGTCAAGTAACCACGCAGTACAATACCGCTATCTAGAGGAGATTTTCAGCATTCACAGCTTGCGTCACATTGGCACGAATGGGCTCCTTCGTGTACCAACTTGTCTTTTCAAAAGTGATTTAAGACTTTAAAAGAGGCCGGATAATGAGTGCTAGGCGAGCAGGTGCAAACATCTCAGAAACGTCACACCTTCTGGGAACAACTGTACTGGGCGTATAAAATGAGTGGTGCACAACAACAGAACATTCAGTCAGCGGTCTTCCTGTAGGAGTGGTCAATGCACGAGGGCAACGGAGGGTGGAGAGCATATTGTACGAGATAACATACGAGATCCATTGAGTCAAGTAACCACGCAGCACAATACTGGTAGCGAGAGGAGAATTTTAGCATACATGCCTCCCATTGACACGAATGGACTCCTTTGTGTACCAACATGTCTTTTCAAAAGTGTATTTAAGACTTTGAAAGAAGCCGGTTAATGAGCACTAGGCGAGCAAGTGCAAGCATCTCTGAAACGTCAAACCTTCTGGAAACAACTGTACTGGGTGAATAAAATGAGTGGTGCACAAACAACAAAACATTCAGTCAGCGTCTTCCTGTGGGAGTGGTCGATGTTCGAGGGCAAAGGAGGCTGGAGAGGATAGTACGAGGTAACAAATGAGCTCCAGTGTATCAAATAACCGCTCAATACAGTAGGTTTCCGCACATTGGTGCAACTGTGCTATAACAGCAGACGTGTAGGGAAAGGGAGCACAAAAACCGCACCCTAGAAGATGTAGTAAATGGTCGCTTGATATCATGAATCATGTTTTCAATTAAAACAAACCGATGGACAGGACACAATATTGCTGCCGTCAACAGCATGAATCGATGGATCCCAGCTTCCAAGCGTTTATTGCGTAAGTTGGTGGAAGAGGTCTCATGGTCTGGAGCCTTTTTTCATGGTGGGCATTGTGTTTCTTACTACCTTAAGAAAAGCATTTGGATGTCACGAGGTATCTTAACATCACTGCAGACCAGGCACACTCGTATATGTGCATGGCTTTTCCTGACGGAGAGTATGGTTCTAATCAAATTCTTGCTGAAATCCGCAAAGACTGCTTAAGAAATATTGATTGCCGCCCCGATGGCGCAGTGGTGCTTCTGACCATTTGTCCGAGAAGGGTCCGGGTCCTAATCCCGGCGAGCCGCCCCGGTGGCGCAGTGGTCTAAGCGATAGCCTCTGATCATTCGTCCGAAAGGGGTCTGGGTTCGAATCCCGGCCAGGCATGGATGTTGTGTTTGTCTTACGGCACTGGCTCTCTCCCTTCCCTGGAACCAGTGACCCTAAATTAGGGACGGGCGACTGCTTATAGCCCATTGAGTTGCTCACGGTGGTCGTTAAACTTCCAATAAAAAAAAAAATCCCGGTGAGCATGGATGTTGTGTTTGTCTTTCGGCACTAGCTCATTCCCTTCCCTGGAGCCAGTGACCCTAAATTAGGGATGCATGACTACTTATAGCCCATTGAGTTGCTTTCAGGTGTCGTTAAACCTCCACTCGAAACAGAAATATTGATCTTTTATTAATTCTCTCATTTTTTCCGTGGCTTTTCGCGTACAACTTTAAACTTTTGTGCGATGCCAAACTTAACTCAACTCAAGTATTTCATTTTCAATTTTAAATGACATGTTTTTCATATGCTGTTCGCTTCCCCCATAGTTTGTTTGTTTGTTTGTTTGGAGGTTTAACGACCACCGTGAGCAACTCAATGGGCTATAAGCAGTCGCCCGTCCCTAATTTAGGGTCACTGGTTCCAGGGAAGGGAGAGAGCCAGTGCCGTAAGACAAACACAACATCCATGCCTGGCCGGGATTCGAACCCGGACCCCGTTCGGACGAATGATCAGAGACCATCGCTTAGACCACTGCGCCACCGGGGCGGCCCCCCATAGTTTCTCTTGTATTACACGTAAGTGTGCGAAAGCTTGAAGCATATCAATAAGACTGATGTTTTTGTAACAGTTTACAGTACATATTGAAAAAGTACCTTAATATTTAAACATCTTTTTTCAGTTTTCCATCTGAAACTTAATTGCAAGAAAACTCATTTTCGTTTCCTATTTTTTTTAGGAGTGTTCTTTCAATATGACATGCACAAATGTATTTGTATCTCTGGTTCGTTTGTTTGTTGTTTTGGGGTTTAACGACTTCCATGAACAACTCTAAGGACTATAAGAAGTCGTCAGTCCCTAATTTTTGGTCACTGGTTCCAGGGAAGAGGAGGGGTGAGCCAGTGCAGTAAGACCACCACTCCGAGATTCGAGCCGAGGCCCAGCTCGAACGACTAGCCAAAGTTTTTTTGAGTAACCCAGGGACTCGGGCATCGGGGCTTCGTTGTTGTGTTATGCAGTAACTGCTTAAGCTAGGGCAGACTACTTCAGGTTACAAAGCTTCATTTTTCGCAGTATAAAAATACGGTGTTCCACATACGGTAAAACGTATCTCTCTTACTGCTCGTTTAAAAGGTAACTGTTTGATTCAATAATACGAGCAGTTACCTATCAAAGGAGCAGTAAGACATGTACCCAATGATATCTTATGTGAATATAAGAATCAAGCGTGAAGAGAAATATCAACCGTACCATATATGAATATATGCTCGCATTGTATGCGCTGCTGTTAATAACGTTTCTATTTTGAGTATAAGCGGTTTGCTCGTTTTCATTGCTTTTCCATTTTTGTCTTGCATGAAATCCGTTTTCAATCTTTCCGTTAAGTGTTTCAAGCGTTTTTCTAAACACTTATACGTACTTATACTTGTCTTCACTATCAGACTGTTTTAACTTATCTTAATCAATTAGTTTGTTTACATAGCTGTTACCTAGTAAGGTTAATAGCCACACGAACAAGTTTTTGAAGTAGGACTATAAATCTAGGGTAAGCTATTTTTTCTTCCTGTTTCTACATTAACATCTTGCTCATTGCTATGTTAGCCTAAAACTTGTGTATGTAAATAACTACATATGTTGTCTCCAGTAAAGAAAAACAGAATAATGAGTCAATTTAAGCCAGTATTGTCATCATTCCTCTGCTATTACTGAGTTTCTCTTTCGTACTAACGCTTTATGAAAAAGATAATATGAAACTATTAATTTGCGCAAATGCCTCTTATAATTTTTCAAGAAGCGTTCAACCCAGCAATAACATTCCTGGAGGTCATCGAAAGATCTATTGTTAATATCAGTGTTTTGAGGGAATCAATAGTTTGAATCTCTATATCGCTGGAGTTCTCAGACGAAGCTATGTGCAGCAAGATGGCGGACACAAGCTGTCTGAGAAGAAACACATAGACTTGTGGATGGCAAAAAAATAAACTTTTCAGGTTTGAATGCTCATTCTTGAAGAGAAAGTATTGAAAGTAGTCGTGTTAGTGGAATATCTGGCCTGCCTTAAAAACGCGGTAAAATGAATTCACCTTGATCAAATGCATATCAGGTAGGAACTATATGTTCGCCGTTTTATCTAAGTCGCACCTTCATCCTAAGTTTACAAGAAATGTATTTCAGCAAGAAAACTACTGCTGAATCACAATTTATTTCTTTCAGATGAAATCACATCTCGGGTTATGCTGTGCAGATTTCATATATATGTGTTTCTAAGTTTAATAGGATTGAATAAATGTGCTGCTCTCTAGAACGTCATACTGTATGATTTCTAAAACAACTTCACACATCTTCAACCATATCGAGTAAGTGTTCAGAAGATGACAGACGTTTGTTAAACGTGGAGTGATAAATAGAACTACATTCTAAAAAACAACATATTGCAATGACTGATAAATGGAATTATATTAGACAAAGCCAGACAAAATTGCATTATAAAAGGGCGAAAGAATGGAATTAATATGCCGATGCTAATAACCAAAAGTTCGGTAAGTAAAGCAATACCTTAATAATGTAATTACGTTAACCGTGAGGCTTGTGTTTTGAGAGCTTCTTTTGATTGTGTTATTAACTACTGCATTGTTTACAACTAACTTGTATTGCCATATGGTTTTCTGAAGGTTCTCTGAGACGATGTGTTTAATTATTTCCAGGTATTGTTCTATAGTTCGGCTATTTCCCAAATTTTGGTAACGACTTTATTTGTTGGCACAGGAAGGTGCCATCATGGCATCGTTTGACCATTTGCCATTTCTACCAATTGATGTTGCCACATTGATAGTAATGGGTCCTCTAGCGTTTCTGCTGTAGTTGCTGCCACATGTCCAAGGCTTATCGAACCACTGCCAATGAACTTGTTGCTTCAGCCAGCTGACGTGATAAATGCCAATGCTTCAGTGACTTTTTAACGTACCTCCTTATTTCGTGACCCTATGTTTTTCACGATATCTCGTTCTCATGACGTCTCTGCCATGGAGAAACTTTCGTTATCAGCACAGCGTTCTTTTATTTCATGTTTGCTTTCGTCACTTAACTTACCTGTGCTCGTACTAATGAGGCCTCTAGTACAACTCAATGTGTCTTGTCGTCGTCAACTCCGGTCACCATACCTTCTGCTGCCACTGTTCATTATTCCACTCCGATATATGCGAATAAATCTTCAACTTCTCGTCCAGGTATGTTTTTTTTGATTGGAGGTTTAACGAACAACGTGAGCAACTCAATGGGCTATAAGCAGTCGCCCGTCCCTAATTTAGGGTCACTGGTTCCAGGGAAGGGAGAGAGCCAGTGCCGTAAGACAAACACAACATCCATGCCTCACCGAAATTCGAACCCGGACCCCTTTCGGACGAGTGATCAGAGGCCATCGCTTAGACCACTGCGCCACCGGGGCGGCCTCGTCCAGGTATATCTTCCAAATTTATTCCTGCTGTTACTTCTTCTTGCTCCGTTGCGTCGCCTGGTGGAGTCTTCCAAGTGACTGTGACTGATGATCGTTTTGTTCCATCCAGGTGATGCAGTGGTCTAAGCGCTGGCTTTTGACCATTCGTCAGAGATGGGTTTGGGTTCGAATCCCGAGTGAGGTATGTATGGTGTGTTTGTCTTACGGCACTAGTTCTCTCCCTTCCCTGGAACCAATGGCTTCAAATTAGAGACTTTCGACTGTTTATAGCCCACTGAGTTGCTCATGGTGTTTGTTTACTCCACTGCCCTCCAAAAAATGTTCCTTGTGAATTAATTTCAAGATCGTCGGCATAGAGGAGTGATGTTCTATGCGCTTGCAGACACAACTACATCCACTTACCTTTCAACTCTGGGTGAGGTTTTTCCATGCACAGCTGTTTCAGATATTGCACTCCCTCGAACTGGAATTATGGAATTACTTTTTCCTTGGACACTTTTGCGTCTAAGAATGATCTTCTTTCCTGTGGCATTGATATTGGTTCTCGCCATTTTGATTTTCAACCCCTTGAATACTCACCAGGGACAGTATATATTTATAATATTCGTTCAGTTGTTCCTGATGCGTCTCTCCTCCACTTGCTTAACTGTTTCAATATGGTTGTCAGTAGAGTCGTTCGTTTACGTGCTTCAATGAGGAAAACAAGTTACAGTCATGTTAAATGCTTCCGACGACAAGACCGCGAGCTGCTTACTGAAGGCAAACCGGTAAGTTATATTCCTTCTATCGTTCAACTTATGATTGGGAAATGGACATACACTTCGTATTTATCTACGGGTGTCCAATGTTTTGAATATAAAGTATTTGGTCACATTCGAACACAATGTTCAAAACGTACTGCACCTCTTTCTACAACTGGTCTACATGTTTCTTTTCCATTGCTGTCTGCTGTTCCGGCACCATCAGCGACGTTCACGTGATCTCTGTGTCTGATAACTCCTCCGTTGGCGTCTGTGTGTCTCATAACACCACCGTCGACATCTGTGCATCTCATAACTCCTCCCTCCTTGTGTCTCTAGAGGTTGATCGTAACTATATATATTCTAGAGGAAAGCATTGCTTCTGAAGACTAACCGCCGGTCGTCAAGTGTGGTCGCTGGTACTCTTCCTTAGGAAGCAACCCTTATTCCAACTACAATAGTCTTGTCTGTTTTCCCAACAGATATTTTTGTTCCTGGCAACGCGATTCATGCTCGGTCTCTTATGGCTCATTTGACCTCTGCACACACTGATTCCTTTTTGCCTTGATCCATACTCGGTCTCCTATGGCTCATTCGACCTCTGTACACACTGATTCTTCTTTGTCTTGATCCATGGTGATGCACAACCTGTCATGAAGCGTAAACACCCAGGCACTGGTACTGCTTCATATACTTCCTCAACTACCGCCTTTTGTTGCTTTTCCTATCCAGCAGATGTTACCTCTGGTCTTACTGCTGCAAACACGAGCACGAATAACAACTAACTGTGTCACTGAGCGTTTTCTTTGGTGTCCGCAGCAAGGCGTGAGCCTTCAAGTCCTTAAATGCCACAGAATTTGTAAACTTACACAGGAAAGCACCTTTTTGAATCTCTAAGTAGTCCCAGAAGGCTTCGTAGTCCCTCAGCTGCAGGAATCAGCATTACTTGCTGGGAAACCTTCCTCTGAAGACAGTAATCTACGTTTGGCTCAACGCATATCCCTTCGTGCTAAAGAGTTCGATAAGAGGTGAGCACTGGATATGTTTAGTCCACCAACTCTTTCACGATGCTACAAATCTTAGGTATTATTATTATTGTAAGGCGTTTTCCAGTCCTCTCGTGAATGTAACTCTGTGTAATGTAATTCATCATATCTCACCAGGTGTTCACCTCCTACGAGAGACTAATCAAACACTGCCTTTCATCGTTGGAGGCCATGCCATACACTTTTAATTATTTTTCCTTCCTTCTCTGGCATTAACGTCGCGGTTCACCGACAAACAGCTGTTTAACAAAGATCTTGTATAGGATAATTGATCGATATGCTTGTTCCTTTATTTATGTGTGTCTACAGTTTATTCTTAATGTGTACAGATTTTTAGTGTTCATGTCCCACAAACCATTGAAGATGCTTTTATAATTTGTCAATTTGGTAAGGGATCAAAAAATTGCCAAAGGTAATTTTTGACAAAAATTAATGTAAAACTGTAATTTTTAATTATTTTAGGTTATCAAAATTCTGACCCTATTTATAGCTCTTTCACTCGGAGGAAAGGTTACAAATTCATACATGGTGATATAAAGTAACAGTAACGCATCTCAGCAAACATACCCACATATTGGCTGGCCGAGACAGCACCCAGAAAAGAGGCACAAACAGGTCCAGATCTATGGAAGAAGAGCAGTTCACTTTGTGAGGCACATAAAAAAACTGTCACGTGACTTCCATCTGAAACATCAGTACCAGAAGAAGAACACGTCATCATCTGTAGCTCGTGGAACTTTAAGGTAGAACTACCGTTTTCATTATTTCGCGACCTCTTTCTAACAAAGCTCTCATCAATGACGCCAAAACTAAGATGCACTTTTCCCGATCATGAGTTGGGAGAAAATTAGGTAATGCAAACGATACTTCTCCGACAGAAAGATATTTTAAGGCTGATTAAACATCAAGCGGATATTAATGCTAGCATATCTGAGCATTAGATGAAATTTTATGTAATGGGTGTTAATCCATATAATTTGGATCTCCTGTTACTTAATTTGGCTCATTTAAAATATTCATGTTTTTAAGATTTGACTACTAACTGCTGAAAGGTTCGAGTGTTTTTACACTTTGTGGAGCTTAACAACTTTTCTGCGGGGCAATTTACCCAAAGTTATTAGACTTGGAATACACTGTTGCACGGATATATTAGGTAGATTGTTTTTACCTTTCACAAATGAGAGCGTGTATCCGGTAAAAAGACATTTTCATCAGGGGAAAAAAATCCTGGAAACTCAGTTGCATAAAAAAAATCGCGTTTATTCCATTCGCTCTGATGATGAAATATTCCGTTTGTTCCCTCTCTCTCCTCCTGCCTGACTGTGAACTGGCGATAAAAGCCTGGGAATGAGACAAATGGTCTTCGTCACAGTAAATCGATTAATTGCATACAAACCTGTAGCCGCTTTATTACCTCAAACAATTCCAGAATGCATTATTCACGATGAGTGTTTACGACAGGAGCATCATTTTCTATGATGTAACGCTTTAGAAAACATAATCCGTTGATCTGTTCTCTCTGCGAAAAGTGATGCTTAATCTCCCAATTTGATGTTTTCGCTAAATTGCGACAAATTTAGGCTCTTCCCATTCAGCAAGAGCATTATGCATCATGCTGGACAAAACTATTTCTTCTGTAACCAAATTCTTACGAAATACTATCGTGAGGGAAACAAACTGGTGCTTTTATATTTCCCAAAACTATAGGAACACTCACCTGCTTCGACTACTCCGATGCGTTTTATAATTCTAACCAGCCCATCGTGAATAACCCCAAAAAAATGGCAAACAAATCTTCCAGAAATTCCTTCTTACTTTGAGCATGCATCGAATTAGCATTTCCAGAGATGGTAGACTAAGACACCCGGGCCGCCCCGGTGGTGCAGTTGTCTAAACGATGGCTTCTGATCATTCGTTCAATATGGGTACGGGTTTAAATCCCGTGAGGCATGGATGATGTGTTTGTCTCTCTCCCTTCCCTGGAACCAGTGACCCTAAATTAGGGACGGCTGACTGTTTATAGCCAATTTAGTTGCTCACTATGGTCGTTAAACCTTCAATCAAAAAAAAAAAAAAAGACACCCGGAAGCCCAGGACCAGGGATGTGTTATGGCCCCAATCGAGATGAAATCTCTCACCAGTCACCAATATATGGCACCGCAGATGTCACAGGATACGCATTACACGTTATATGTCCTCATCATCACTGTCAACAATTATCAATCAACTGCTGAATGAAGGTCTCCCCAAGGTTTCTTCCACAGCGGTCTGTCTTGGGCCAGTATCCTCCATTTCACTCCCGCATGCTTTCGAATTTCATCCACCCATCTCCCACGTGGTCTTCTTTTGAATCTTTGTTCTGTCTCTTGGAATCCAGTCTAAAATTTCGGCTGTCCATCGATGATCTGTCCTTCTGGCAATACGTCCAGCCCATTGCCATTTCAGGGATTTTACTCTGATCATGATGTCTTCCACTCTTGTTATTCTTCTGATCCACGAGTTCCTCTTCTTATCTTTCCTGGTTACACCAAGCATGCGTCTCTCCATGCTTCTTTCAGTTATCTTCAGTGTTTTTACATCTTTTTTTTTCTAGTTAAGGTCGACGTCTCTACTCCGTACGTAAACACTGCATTGATTAAACACTTTTCTTTTAAGACATAATGGCATGTTGCTTTAAATATTGTACTGCTTCTTCCAAAAGCTCTCCATCCAAGTTTTATACGGCGATTCATTTCTTCATCAATGTGACTCTCACTTGATATCTGCTTCCCAAGTTATCGGTTGTTTCAAGCTTTTGTCCATCAATCAATAACTCTTCTTTTCTTGTAAAAGCATTGTACATCATTTTTGTCTTCTGAAAGTTCATTTTTAATCCCACTTCTTTACTCTTGTCAGCAAGTTCTTAGATCATACCCTGCAGCTCCAAAGGGGTAGATGCAAAAATGACTACGTCATCAGCAAAACGAAGGTGAGTTAAATAATCTCCATTAATCTTTATCTCTTTGTTTTCCCAGTTCAATGATTGAAATACATTTTGCAATGTGGCATTAAAGAGTTTGGGAGATATGGTGTCACCTTTTCTCACTCTCTTTCCAATTTCTATTAGTGCGGTATCCTCAAGTATCCGAACCCTTGGACTTGCATTTTCATGTATGTTATTAATAATGTTAATGTATGCATCTTCAATACCGCAGGATTTCAAAACCATTGTTACTGCTGATGGTTTCACGGAATCGAAGGCCTTTTCATAGTCAATAAGAGCCAAACATAATGGGAGTTCATATTCTCTTGTTCTTTCAATTAGTTCTCTCAGTACATGGATATGATCTATAGTGCTGTAGCCACTCCTGAATACAGCTGGTTCCCTCGGTTGAGCCATGTCCAGTGTTATCTTCAAGCGATGTGAAAAAGCCTTAGTTAAGATTGTATAAACCACTAGTAAGAGGTTGATGGGCCTGTAGTTCCCTACATCCTCAACGTTACCTTTTTTATATAGCAGGATCATTATGGCATTGTTCCAATCCTCAGGAATCATCCCTTCATTGAGACATCTGGTGAAAACCTGGGGGAGCGTAGTTTCAATTTCTCCACTTTCTTCTTGTGTAATATCCATGGTAATTCCATCTTTCCCTGGAGCTTTTCTCCGTTTCATGTTCTTAATTGCACGTGTAACTTCTGCAGGAAGAACTGGAGGGGCTTTGGTACTGTACTGATACCTGCCGTAATGTCTGAAATAGATGTATCATTCCTTTCATACAGTTTTGAGTAGAAATATTTCCCCCTTGTCAAACTTTCGCTTCTATTTCTTGTTAGAGTCCCATCTTCTTTTCTCAGTACCATAATCTGTTTTCTTCCCTTACTGAGATATCCCTTTGCTATCTTCAAGCGTTGGTTGTTTTCGGTTGCTTTTCTCACTAGTTCACAATTGAATTTCCTTATGATTTCAGTGACATTTTTCCATACCCGTAGTATCTTGCATAGTTCTCTATATATTCTACTTTGGAAGTTACGTCTTCTTTATTTGTCCTCATCTCCTTCTCTTTTGCATCAACACTTTTGTTTTTCCTGAAATTTTCTTCACATGTAACTTGATTTTAGTAACACCTATTTTTGTTGCTGTTTCCATAAGAGCCTTGGTTAATTTTCTGTTAACTTCAGAAATATCCACTTCTTCCGATGTTAGGCCTTCTAAAGCAGAGAATCTGTTCCTCAGTTCCAACTTGAAGGTATGATTTTTTTAAGGTTGGTCTGTTCCTCAGTTCCAACTTGAAGGTATGATTTTTTTAAGGTTGGTCTGTTCCTCAGTTCCAACTTGAAGGTATGATTTTTTTAAGGTTGGTTACATCAATGCATTTTGTTTGTCTTATGAGCTTGCCACGTTTGAGTTTAGAGTTGAGGTACATCTTACATCTCACCATTATATGGTCACTACCTGTGTTGAACTTGTTTAGCACACTGCAGTCTTCGATGACGAATTGTTTTGTTACACATAATAAAATCAATTTCACTTGTCATTACATTTGGATGTCTTAATGTCCATTTCCTCTGTGGCCCTTTCTTGTAGAAGGAGTTCATGACGAAAAACCTTTCTGCTTCTGCAAACTCTACGAGAGTATTTCCATGTTGCTTTTTGTTCCCATAGCCGAATTCACCAACCGAAGTTTCATTCTGTTGCTGCTGCCCTATTTCTGCATTGAAATCACTCATAATATTCTTCAAGTACTGTTTGTCCTTGTTTTTTAGATTCCGAGTTTTCTCATAAAATTCTTCAATTTTTTCTTCAGGATGACTTGAGGTGGGGGCATAAGTTTGAATAATCTGAACCTGGTATCTTTTTGAGAATTGGATAAGGAGTCGCGTAGCCCTATCCGAGGAACTTTTAACTTCCAAAACATTGTTCTTCAGTCTTTTGTTTATTATAAATCCAACACCACTAGTTCTGCCAGTATCTGTCCCACGATAGTAGAAGAGATGTCCACTTTTCAGTTCAATGAGATCTTCTTCTCTTCTTCTTACCTCGCTTAGCTCCACAATGTCCCAGTTGATCTTTTATATAATACTAAAATCAACCTTAAACACTACCAAACACGTAAGCAACAATAAGTGGTCAACATGAACCACACATAAGTAAGGTGAGTAACCCATAAAATGTAATGTGGTATTCTAAGTGCCCACGTTACAAAATGCAACTGGTCATCAATGGAAACCAAAAACACCGAAAAAAACCATGCCAAGCACATATCAAATGCCCAAAATACAAGCCAGACACACAAGCGCACAAGACAGTCTAGCAAATAAAATTAAACCAACAATTCGCTAAAACACATACAATAAAAACGCGTGCAAAACACGAACCTCGCCGAAACACTACCAGTAATCATGTAGAGGACACCTGGTAGATATGTGGCTTTTCATATGTTGAGAAAACACAAACCACACCTGAATTTTTTTTTTATTCGAGGTTTAACGACCACCGTGAGCAACTCAATGGGCTATAAGCAGTCGCCCGTCCCTAATTTAGGGTCACTGGTTCCAGGGAATGGAAAGAGCCAGTGCCGTAAGACAAACACAACATCCACGCCTCACCGGGATTTGAACCCGGACCCCTTACGGACGAATGATCAGAGGCCATCGCTTAGACCACTGTGCCACCCTGAATGATTACTGGTAGTGCTTCGGTGAGGTTCGTGTTTTTAGATATGTGGCTTTTCATATGTCGTGCAAAACACGAACCTCGCCGAAACACTACCACTAATCATCAGGAGAACACGTGGTAGATATGTGGCTTTTCATATGTCGTGCAAAACACGAACCTCACCGAAACACTGCTACTAATCATCAGGAGAGCACGTGGTAGATATGTGGCTTTTCATATGTCGTGCAAAACACAAACTTCACCGAAACACTACCACTAATCATCAGGAGAACACGTGGTACATACGTGGCTTTTCATGTTTGCCAACATATGAAAAGCTACATATCTACCAGGTGTCCACCTGATGATTACTGGTAGTGTTCCTGTGAGGTTTGTGTTTTGCACGTATTTTTATTGTATGTGTTTTTGGGATTTGTTGGTTTCATTGTATATATATCATCATATCCCTATAGTTATACCGCCAATAGCGGTATAACTATACCATCGGGATCAGAGGAAATGCTATCCCACACTCACCAACCCGCTTGGCCAGCGTGGTGAGTTATGGCCAAACCCCTCCAAAAGGACTCTACAACTTAAATCTTGGCCCTCAGTCTCCGGCAGCTGGAATGTACCTGGCCAAGGCAGCCGCCAGTGCGACATGAAGGCAGAGGGTGCTAAGAATCACCGGAGGACCGGACTAGGCTGCCATCTGATGCTGACCTTGGCTACGTATAATGGACGCTCCCTATCTTATGATTCAAGGCTTCTTGAATTGGAAGAGGAACTACAAAGGATCAAGTGGGACATCGTCGGGCTAAGTGAGGTAAGGAGAAAAGGTGATCTCATTGAACTGAAAAGTGTATAACGAAGTGAATTTCTCCGTCATTTCTATCCGCGCCAGGATTCGAACCCGGGTCCACTCATTCCGGAATAAGTTGCTCTACCAATTAAGCTACGCGGACATTTTATTCTGATTCCTATCTGCCTTTATGTCGTGTGCGTCCTTCTGGCAGGTACGTCACATCTCCTGGTACGTTACATCATCTCCCCCTTATTTTTTTTTTTTTTTTTTTGAAGTGCTGCTCTTATTTTTCCTATCTCGCGGTGTGGAAATAACATCACACCATTGCGAGATTGTGAACGGTCGGGTCATCCGGATAGTTCGGGCGCCATTATAACGAAGTGAATTTCTCCGTCATTTCTATCCGCGCCAGGATTCGAACCCGGGTCCACTCATTCGGGAATAAGTTGCTCTACCAATTAAGCTACGCGGACATTTTATTCTGACTCCTATCTGCCTTTATGTCGTGTGCGTCCTTCTGGCAGGTACGTCACATCTCCTGGTACGTTACAAGTGGACATCTCTTCTACTATCGTGGGACAGATACTGGCAGAACTACTGCTGTTGGATTTATAATAAACAAGAAACTGAAGGATAAAGTTGTAGAAGTTGAAAGTTCCTCTGACAGAGCTGCACGACTCGTTATGCAACTCTCGAGAAGATAACAGGCTCAGATTATTCAAACTTATGCACACACCACAAGTCATCCTGAAAAAGAAATTGAAGAATTTTATGAGGAAATTCGTCACCTAAATAATAAAGGTAAGCAGCACTTGAAGATAATTATGGGAGATTTCAATGCAAAAATAGGGCAACGGCAACAGAATGAAACTTCAGTAGGTAAATTCGGTCATGGCAACAGAAACCAGCGTGGAAATACTCTCGTTGAGTTTGCAGAGGCAGAAGGATTTTTCATATTGAACTCCTTTTTCAAGAAAAAGCCACGCAGGAAATGGACATGGAGACATCCAATTGGGACGACAAGTGAAATTGATTTTATTATGTGTAACAAAAAATTCGTCATCCAAGACTGCAGTGTGCTGAAAAATTCAACACAGGTAGTGACCATAGATTGGTGAGATGTAAGATGTACCTCAACACTAACCTCGAACGTGGCAAGCTCATAAGACAAACAAAATATATTGACATAACCAACCTTAAAAATCACCATAACACTTTCAAGTTGGAACTGAAGAACAGATTCTCTGCTTTAGAAGGCCTAACATCGGAAGAAGTGGATATTTCTGAAGTTAACAGAAAAGTAACCAAAGCTCTTATGGAAACAGCAACAAAATTAGCTGGGTCTAAGAACAAGTTGCATGTGAACAAATTATCAGGAAAAACCGAAATGTTGATGCAAAAAAGAAGAGAGATGAGGACAACTAAAGAAGATGTGACTTCCAAAGTGGAATATATAGAGCTATGCAAGACAGTACGAAAAAGTATCACTGAAGATGTAAAGAAATTCAACTGTGAACTAGTAAGGAAAGCAATTGAAAACAACCAAAGCCTAAAGATAGCAAAGGGACATCTCAGTAAGGGAAGAAAACAGATTACGGCACTGAGAAAAGAAGATGGTTCTGTAACAAGAAATAGAGGCGAAATTTTGACAAGAGTGAAAGATTTCTACTCCAAATTATATGAAAGGGATGATACATGTACTCCAGACATCATGAAAGGTACCAGTACCAGAGTTCTTCCAGTCCTCCAAGCAGAAGTTGCACATGCAATCAAGAACATGAAGCGGGGAAAAGCTCCAGGAGAAGATGGAATTACTGTAGACATCATACAAGAAGCAAGTGGAGAAATCGAGACAGTACTCGCCCAAATTTTTACTCGATGCCTTAATGAAGGGAAGATTCCTGAGGATTGGAACAACGCTACAATGATCCTGCTACATAAAAATGGTGACATTGAGGATCTCAGGAACTACAGACCTATCAGCCTCCTCTCAGTAGTTTATAAAAATTTTACTAAAGTTATTTCACACAGCTTGAAGGTAACACTGGATATGGCTCAACCGAGAGAACAAGCTGGATTTAGGAGTGGCTACAGCACAATAGATCATATCCACGTACTGAGAGAACTAATTGAAAGAGCGAGGGAATATGAACTTCCATTGTGCATGGCTTTTATCGATTATGAAAAAGCCTGTGATTCGGTGAAACCATCAGCATTTACAATGGCTCTGAAATCCTGCGGTATTGAAGATGCATACATTATTATTATTAATAACATCTATGAAAATGCACGTGCAAATATTCGGCTGTTTGAAAATACAGCACACATAAAAATTGAAAAGGGAGTGAGACAAGGAGACACCATATCTCCAAAGGGAGTGAGACAAGGTGACACCATATCTCCTCTTTAATGCCACATTGGAAAATGTCTTTCAATCACTGAACTGGGAAAACAAAAGGATAAAGTTTAAGGGAGATTATCTAACCCACCTTCGTTTTGCTGATGACGTAGTCATTTTTGCAACTACCCAACCAGAGCTGCAGAGTATGATCCAGGAGCTTGCTGACAGGAGTAAGGAAGTGGGATCAAAAATGAACTTTCAGAAAACAAAACTGATGTTCAATGCTTTTACAAGAAATGAAGATTTATCGATTGCTGGAGAAAAACTGGAGATAACAGACACGTACGTTTATCTTGGACAGCAGATATCAAGCGAGGGTCGCATTGATGAAGAAATTAATCGGCGTACAAAACTTGCCTGGAGAGCTTTTGGAAGAAACAGCATAATTTTCAAGAGCAATATGCCATTATGTCTTAAAAGAAAAGTGTTTGATCAATGCATCCTTCCAGTGCTTACCTATGGTGCCGAGACGTGGACCTTAACTAAAAGAGACATACAAAGGCTGCAGACAACTCAAAAAAGCATGGAGAGGTGCATGCTTGGTATAACCAGGAGAGATAAGAAGAGGAACTCGTGGATCCGAAAAATGACGAGAGTGGAAGACATCATGATCAGAGTTAAATCCCTGAAATGGCAATGGGCTGGACATACTGCCAGAAGAACAGACCATCGATAAACAGCCGAAATTTTAGATTGGATTCCAAGAGACAGGAAAAGACCCAGAAGAAGACCACATGGAAGATGGGTGGATGAAATTCGAAAATATGCGGGAGTGACTTGGAGGAGACTGGCACAAGACAGATCGTTGTGGAGGAAACTTGGGGAGACCTTCGTCCAGCAGTGGATTGATAATGGTTGACAATGATGATGATGATATCATCATCAACCATTATCAATCTACTGCTGGATGAAAATCTCCCCAAATTTCTTCCACAATTATGTGTCTTGGGCCTGTCTCCTCCATGTCACTCCAGCATACTTTCGAATTTCATCCTTCCATTTCCCAGAGGGTCTTCTTCTGGGTCTTTTCCTGTCCCTCGGAATCCAGTCTACATTTTCGGTTGTCCGTTCTTATGGCAACATGTCCAGCCTATTGCCATTTCAGTGATTTCACCCTGGTCATGTTATCGTCCACTCCTGTCATTTTTCTTATCCACAAGTTCCTCTTCTTATCTTTCCTGGTTACACCAGGCATGCGTCTCTCCATTCTTCTTTGAGCTGTCTGCAGTCTTTGTATGTCTTTTTTAGTTAAGGTCCACGTCTCTGCTCCATACCGTAAGCACTGGAAGGTTGCATTAATTAAACACTTTTCTTTTGAGACATAATGGCAGACTGCTCTTAAACATTGTACTGTTTTTTTCTCCATCCAAATTTTATACGCCGATTAATTTCTTCATCTATGTGACCCTCACTCGGTATCTGCTGCACAAGATAAATGTAGGAATCGTTTGTCTCAAGCTTTTCTCCATCAATCGATAAATCTTCGTTTCTTCTAAAAGCATTGTACACCACTTCTTTACTCTTGTCAGCAAGTTCTTGGATCATAATCTGAAGCTCTGAAGGGGTAGTTGCAAAAATGACTACGTTATCTGCAAAACGAAGGTGAGTTAATTAATCTCCATTAATCTTTATCCCTTTGTTTTCCCAGTTCAATGATTGAAATGCATTTTGCAATGTGGCGTTAAAGAGCTTGGGAAATATGGTGTCACCTTGTCTCACTCCCTTTCCAATTCTTATTTGTGCTGTATCCTCAAATATCCGAACCTTTCCACTTACATTTTCATAGATGTACTGAATAATGCTAATGTATGCATCTTCAATACCGCAGGATTTCAAAGCCATTGTTACTGCTGACGGTTTCACGGAATCGAAGGCTTTTTCATAGTCAATAAAAGCCAAACATAATGGGAGTTCATATTCTCTTGTTCTTTCAATTAGTTCTCTCAGTACATGAATATGATCTACAGTGGGGTAGCCACTCCTGAATCCAGCTTGTTCTCTTGGTTGGCTCATGTCTAGTGTTACCTTCAAGCGATGTGAAAGAATCTTAGTGAAGATTTTATAAACCACTGAAAGGAGACTGATGGGCTTGTAGTTCCTGAAATCCTCAACGTCCCCTTTTTTATGGAGCAAGATCGTTGTAGCATTGTTCCAATCCTCAGGAATCTTCCTTTCATTAAGGCATCTGGTGAAAACTTAGGCGAGTCTCCACTTTCTTCTTGTATGATGTCCACGGTAATTCCGTCTTCTCCTGGACCTCTAACCCGTTTCATGTTCTTAATTGCATATGTAACTTCTGCAGGAATGATTGGAGGAACTTTGGCACTGGTACCTGTCGTAATGTCAGGAATGGATGTATCATCCCTTTCATATAGTTTTGAATAGAAATCTTTCACCCTGGTCAAAATTTCGCTTCTCTTTCTTGTTACAGTACCATCTTCTTTTCTCAGAGCCATAATCTGTTTTCTTCCCTTACTGAGCTGACCTTTTACTCTCTTCAGGCTCTGGTTGTTTTCAATTGCTTTCCTCACTAGTTCACAATTGAATTTCCTTATGTCTTCAGTGATACCTTTTTTTTGGAAGTTACGTCATTATTTGTCCTCATCTCCCTTCTCTTTTGTATCAACAACTTTGTTTTTCCTGAAATTTTCTTCATATGTAACTTGTTCTTACACTGCTGGCCACCCAAAATGCAACACCAAGATGGACATGATATAGCAAAGCCAGATTTACTGGACACGTAACAACAGATACAAAAATGAAGCGATTGAGCTTACAGGCCCGTGCGACTTACGAAACACGCAGAATTCAATAGTTTGTATGGCCCCCATGGCTGGCAATAACGGCCGCTACACGCCGCAGCATCGAACGAAAGAGGCTTTGGATGTGGGCTTGCTTTGCGTATGCCCTGCATTGCTAATCGTTTGCATGTCCTCTCGCGGGCGACGCATGCTGCGAATTTCAGGCAAATCGGATGCTTCCTTCTTGGTGTTGCATTTTGGGTGGCCAGCGGTGTAGTACCGCCTATTTTTGTTGATGTTTCCATAAAAGCCTTGGTGAGTTCTCTGTTAACTTCAGAAATATCCACTTCTTCCGATGTTCGGCTTTCTAAAGCAGAGAATTTGTTCCCCAGTTCCAACTGGAAGGTATTATGGTGTTTTTTAAAGTTGGTTATGTCAATGCATTTGTTTGTCTTATGAGCTTGCCAAGTTCGAGTTTAGTGTTGAATTGCATCTTACATCTCACCAATCCATGATCACTACCTGTGTTGAACTTGTTTAGGATACTGCAGTCTTCGATGACGAATTTTTTGTTACACATAATAAGATCAATTTCGCTTGTCGTCCCATTCGGATGTCTCCATGTCCATTTACTGTGTGGCTTTTTCTTGAAAAAGGAGTTCATGATGAAAAACCTTTCTGCTTCTGCAAATTCTACGAGAGTATTTCCACGTTGATTTCTGTTCCCGTAACCGAATTTACCAACCGAAGTTTCATTCTGTTGCTGTTGCCCTACTTTTGCATTGAAATCACCCATAATGATCTTCAAGTGATGTTTGCCTTTGTTATTTAGATTTCGAATTTCCTCGTAAAATTCTTCAATTCCTTCTTCAGGGTGACTTCTGGTGGGTGCATAAGCTTGAATAATCTGGGCCTGGTATCTTCTCGAGAGTTGGATAACGAGCAGTGCAGCTCTGTCAGAGGAACTTTCAACTTCTACAACGTTATCCTTCAGTTTATTGTTTATTATAAATCCAACACCACTAGTTCTGCCAGTATCTGTTCCACGATAGTAGAAGAGATGTCCACTTTTCAGTTCAATGAGATGTTCTCTTTTTCTCCTTACCTCACTTAGCCCGACGATGTCCCACTTGATCTTTTGTAGTTCCTCTTCCAATTCAAGAAGCCTTGAATCAGAAGATAGGGAGCGTCCGTTGTGAGTAGCCAAGGTCAGCATCAAATGGCAGCCTAGTCCGGTCCTCCGGTTATTTTTAGCACCCTCTGCCTTCATGTCGCACTGGCCGCTGCGTTGGCCTGGTACATTCCAGCTGCTGGAGATGCTGCCTTGCCCAGGTAAATTCCAGCTGCCAAATCCATCAGTCTAATGGCCGTGTGTGGGTATGGCGGCAGCCTGGGGAGCGCTATTTACCACAGTGTACTGTTCCTACAGTCAAGTTTGGAGCTGACAGTGTACTCGTGTGGGGGTGTTTTTCGTAGTATGGTCCCTTCCCATTGGTTATCGTGGACAAACCTGCTAACCAGCACGTCAACCTCGATATTCTGGACAATTATGCCCTACCAACTCTGTGGCTATACTATGGAACCGAGCCTTGTTGGTACCAGCAGGATAATGCACCGAGCCATAAAGAAATGACTGTTACGCGTGTAATTCCGTATCGTGTGTGGACTGGCCAGCGCAGAGCCCTGATCTTAATCCCATAGAGCACCTATGGGATGAATTAGAGCGCCGCATAAAAATTTTGGAACCAAGGCCTACTACTAAGCAACAGTTAACGGCAGCATTATGTACTGAATGAAAGCTCATACCTATCGCTGTGTTCCAAAACCTTGTCGAAAGCCTGTCTCGAATTGTCAGTTCATGCATTAAGGCCAAATGTGGACCGACACCGTACTAATGTATGTCAATAAATGATATATTGTGTTTCTCTTCTAGGTGTTCGGTGACTTTTGTCAACATAGTGTATATGTATATAAATTCCTTGAATAAACTCACATACTCCTTCCAGGTCATATATCCGTTTCTTCAATGTAATTGAAGTGAAAATCCAATATTAACAGTACTTGCAAAACTGAATGTATATGATTATCCTGAATGAACAAACATACTCCATCCAGGTCATATATTTTTTCCATCAGTTATTTTTGATCATTCCTTCGGATGCTCATACTTCATCTCAGGTAAGTACCGTACTCACATCATCAGGGTTTTTAGTTTTTTTTCGTTCACACTCATCCCATCAGGTTTTCTTCGTTCACAAGTTTATGAACTCGATCTTTGTACACCACGAGGAGTTAACTCTTCTCGTTTTTATATTCATCACCTGTATGATATTGCGTTTTTACATAGGTTTTACAGGTATAAATTTATAACTTTCATATCACTATGTAAATTCTGTTCATAGTATTTTAATAAACATCTTTGGCTGAGTATGATTCAATAACGCAAGAGTGTTTACAGAACTAGTCAGTATTGGCAGTACAAAAAGACTACTCGGCCCTTCTTCTGTATATCAGTTGAAGTTCGGCGAGATTACTTCTTGCATCAACCAGTAAAGATAGGAAAAGTTACAAATGTGAGGCAGCAGGTAATGATTTGACGCTCGATGAAAAAAGAAATAACCTTATGCTTAAAGCGCATGAGAATGTGTAACGCGCAATTATGCCACGAGGGAGCGTAATCTCATTCTTCTGTTTGCAGCATATTTGCAACCATGCCTATTGTTCAAAAGTCAAAGTGAAAAATATTCTTTTTCTCGAAAACTACTTACAATGTGTAACATTTTGCGCTTATTTTCTATTTGAAATTTTACACTGTTTTTCCGCTTGAAGAGTAAATACACTGCTGGCCACCCAAAATGCAACACCAAGAAGGACACGAGATAGCAAAGCCACATTTACTGGACACATAACAACAGATAGAAAGATGAAACGATTGAGCTCACAGGCCCGTGCGACTTGCGGAACACGCAGACATCAACAGTTCGTAAGGCCCCCATTGCTGGCAATAACGGCCGCTACACGTCGCGGCATCGAAAGAAAGAGGCTTTGGATGTGGGCTTAGGGTATGTCGGTCTAGGCTGCTTCCATACGTTGCCACTGTTCATCAGGCGTAGTCGCGGGTGCTGCTTGCCGGGCCACTCGGTTGCCGATCAGTGACGAGACGTGTTCGATGGGCGACATATCTGGAGAACATGCAGGCCACGGCAGCAACGACACCTGGTGGGCCGTGAAGAATAATTGCACGATGCATGCCACGTGCGGGCGCGCATTGTCCTGTTGAAACGTGGCCGCTGGCACGTCCTGTAGGTAAGGGAGGACTACAGGCTCCAAAACGTCGGAGATGTAGCGGTGGCTGTTGAGTTTACCGGCGATGCAAACCAGAGGTATGCGGGTGTCATATCCATTTGCACCTCAAACCATAACGCCAGGCTACGGACCGGTATGGCGATGCATAATGCAGGCGTCATACAGTCTCTGGCCGCGGTGCTGCCACACGCGGCTCCGACCATCGCGGTGTTGCAGGCATAAGCGGGATTCGTCGGAAAAGACAATGCCGTGCCATTCCATAGTCCAGGTGCGGCGTTCAACGGCCCACTGCCGCCGAACTCGCCTGTGGTGTAACGTCAACGGTAATCGGAGCAATGAGCGCCGTGCGACAAGTCTCCGTTCCTGCAGACGACGTCGAACGGTACGCTCTGACACAGGTTGTTGCGCAACACACCCTAATTCCTGCGCTAACGTTCGTGATGCGGCGGTGCGAGCCGTCAATGCCCGCCGCACAACATGCCGGTGCTCTCGTTCGGTGGTGTGCCGCGGCGGCGGCAATCGGTCACGTCGGTCCGTCCTTCCCTCCTGCATCCACCGAATCCATACTCCCCTCATTTTGGCTGGATGCCGTCCCACACGGGCGCCGCTTTCTCGGTACTATAAACCGCTGTCGCTATAAGCCACTATTCGTCCTCTGCCGAACTCCGAAATGTGCTGGAATGACTGCCGTATTCTGCGATGAGGCATCAAAAAGCTTCCCACGCACAGGTCCGGCAGCACAACACACTTCCACTACTTACACCCCGCCTTCTGTGCACCCTTCTTATAGTGCTTCTCGGTGGCGTGCGGGGCGCACATGATTTGCATATGTCCTGCAATGCTAATCGTTTGCATGTCCTCTCGCGGGCGACGTATGCTGCGAATTTCAGGCCAATCGGATGCTTCCTTCTTGGTGTTGCATTTTGGGTGGCCAGCAGTGTATATACCAAGTTTTAAAATATCTCTATTTCTTAAAGCGCGATATCTTTCTGCAATGGATAGCGTTCATGATGAAGAATATTTTGCACATAATTTCCAATATTTTGTAGTGAGCAATTTTTTCAGTAGCGGGCGCAATGACACATTTCTCTTTACAACATATGCGCAGACTCATTTGTGCGTCTAAAAATCCACTTTAAAAAGAAATTAACAGATACCGCCTACTAAGGAAAATATTTAATACATTTTTCCGGTTAACAATAATGCAGAGGTTTGCCGGTAGGAGTGCACACGTGTATTTTATTTTTCACGATATAGCTCTGCTTTTAGAAGTCCAATCTCTGGACTAAGGATTACAAGCATTACCCACTTCAAATAACTGAAAGTTTTGCCTCGATGTGGCATGTATAAACTGTTTCCTTGCTCTGAATTCTTTTTCCACCTCATAGCTTCAGCTATGAAGAATATTTTCAAAGCTTATTTAGAGCTTTTGGGCATATTTCAAAAAATATCCCTACGCTGTAATAAGCTTTGAAAATAATCTTCTAAATAAGCTATTTCAAAGCTTATTTAGAGCTACTTGGGTATATTTTCTTGTTTTTTCTAATGCACAGTTCTGCAGCTACGGGGGTTCAGTGCATATTTCTTTTTACAAGAAAGAGTATTTCCGATTTTGAAAATCGGATAGAAAAGTCTTTTATTGGTATGATGCCCTTCTCTACGAATAACATTTTGCGCTCATTTTCGTTCTCAAATGACCCATAGCTCTGTCGCTCTGGGACGAGAAGGTGTATTACGTTAAACTTCTTCATTGTCTCAGCTTCTAATTGTTCGATTCGAAAAATTCCTTTTACTTCGGCTGTTTCCGGTATGAAAAAGATTTTGCAGATAATTTGGGTTTTTTTTTCCTGTAATATACCTTTCTACTGCTACTGGGAGCATCTTACTATCTATTTTTGTAAATTGTTTACTGATTCAAAGAATCTGATTGAAAAAATTATTTCACTGATTGAAAAAATTATTTCACTGATTGAAAAAAGTCCATTCACTGTTAAGGACATTACGAACATTTTCTATTGTAATTATCGCGCATTTTTCTGCTTGGGGCGTAAATGCATTTCAGTTTTCTTTGATTTTCTACTTTTCTAAAATAAGCATTGAAAAAAAAACATTGAAAAGAATCTGATTAAAAAAGTCCATTCACTGTTAAGGACATTGCGAACATTTTCTATTTTAATTAATGCGCAATTTTTCTGTTGGGACGTAAATACATTTGAGTTTTCTTTGATTTTCTACTTTTCTAAAATATGCTTTGAAAAAAAAAATTATTCTGCTGGAGAAAATTCAAATGGCGTGCTCATTACACTCGAGAAGTCGATGTCACCTTTTTTTTTTAATATTTATTATAAAAACAGAAATGGCGATGTATATATGTGCGGCATGAAAGCTGAGAGTGCTAAGAATTCCCAGAGGTAAAAAGGCTAGGCTACCATCTGATGTTGACCAAGACTTCGTTTAACGAGTGAACTCTATATCTTTTTTTTTTATTTAGAGGTTTAACGACCACTATTAGCAACTCAATGGGCTGAAAACAGTCTCCCGTTCCTAATTCAGATCCACTAATTCCAGGAAAGGGAGAGAGCAGTACCGTAAACCAAACATAACTTCCATGCCTCACGGGATTCGAACATAGACACATCTCGGACAAATGGTCATAAGCCAGCGCATATACCACTGTGGCACTGGGATGGCGAACTCTGTATCTGATTCAAGGCTCTGTGACTTATATATCTATTATAATAATCTTCCTTTTCGAGTTTTTTTCTTCTGAAAATTCTCTTACCTCTCACGCATAATTTCATTCTGCACTCCATATCAGAACCTTCAAGTTTCTTAATACACTTTGGCAACAATACACAGAAAGTCACATTATAAATAAAAAGTCACACTCCTGCGAAATATATGTATCAGAGTGAGACGAGATTTTCGTAGATATATTTCTATGTGAGGCTTTCTCAGATAGATTTCTATATGTTGTCTTTATGTTTGTTCGTTTGCGACTGTTGCTAACGTGGTATAAGCCTTCATTATGTTAAAGCTGTCTTTCGAGCTTATACTCACAAATGGCGGAAACCGAAATTTACATTCTGTAACATACAGATGAACCAAAATCTTTAAAAATTGGTGACACTATAAAAATTCACTAAAGTTTAACATATGGCAAAAAACCCTGCGAAAAATCAAGGTATTTATATGGGTAATAATAATTATAATTAACGGTATGTGGCGTCATCGACATTCTGAAAATCCATTAGGAAGAAAATAAAACATAAAATTAAACTTTCAGGAAATACTAATATATGTCATAGAAAACTGTTTTTCTACTGCTCCATTGAAATTTATAATTTTCCATGATCTAAAAGTTTAGGCAAACGTGAGGTTTGAATATCGCGTCATTGGTTCAATGGGGTTACTAAAAATCTAGATTTCTTTTGACATCAGATGACTCTACTAGTGTGTTTGCTAAAGCTATGGCAATAAGTACATCCTTGTGCAAATTAATTGAAACAAGTACACCGAAATGAGAAAAACTTATTTCAATTTGTACAAAAAAATTCTATGTTAACATGTCTCATTAATACAAAATACGGTCTCCTCTTTCCCTCAGTAGCATCTAAACGCGCCCATGAAGTTCTTCATCACTTTTGACGTGTGGCAAGAGACGTGGTCCTGGAAGACGCCGGATCCAACAAGAAACCTCTTCGCCATCTCGAGAACAACTTTACCTTGAAGAACTTCAACGTACTGTGGCGAGCGCATCATACCGTCGACCGGATGCAAACTGCTGACGCCAAAGTTGCTGAAATATCCCAAAACATCTTCTTTAGCGGGTGTTTCACAGACTGGTTGATGTGAAAATCCCGAAGCTTCTCTCCCGGTGACATCCGAACGCGCTGACTCTGCTGGCCTTGGACATAGAAATGAATTAAAACAGCACTTTTCTCCAATGTTTCTTGGTCCAGTGTTTGTAGTTCAGCACTCACTTGTATTATATCTTTCCTCTTTGATCAGTTTTGTCAGGAATGTTTTTTTGCACAGGTCGTTGAGACTTACGACCATGTGCTGACCTCTGACTACAGTTGAAGAGCTAACCTCTCTATTCTTTTCTCTTTCAAATCTCTGTTCAGTGCATCACTTGTCTTCCGAGGGTCTTTTTTATTTTCCCGAATCAAGTAGGCGTCCTTTATTGGGGTTGTTTTCTTCTTTCATCTACATTTGCCTTTACGGTTTTGTTCTTCAGAATGATGACACTGCTAACACTTGCGAGCCTGACAGCGACTGTTTTAACAATATCCCTGTAGGTCTTAGATGTGGGTTCCTGCAAAGTAATGGTCCATGTGCGCTTTCTTGGTGACATGTTCATCACGAACGAAGGTTCTGAACGTCTAATGTGATGCCAATGATGTAGTGATTCCCGCAGCGAACCCCAACATGCGCATGCGCTGTTGGCAACTTGCCAACCAACGCGGTTACAGCAGGTTGTTAAACCCTCCCGATGAACAAATACGATATTGCTTATACACTGGCGTGCAGAAATTAAGGACGAGACGGTTTTTCGAATGTAACGTCGTGCAGAAGTGCTCCACATCGACTCAAATCATTCCATAAGATCCCCAAGATGTAAGAATATGGGACAAGTGAGCAAAACCGTCCAAACAAGGAATCCAGGGCTATACGTCAATTCGTCGCGTGCGTCAATTCATCGACCGCGTCAATTCGTCCACTGCGACGATTCGTCGCGCGTCAATTCGTCCACTGCGACGATTCGTCGCGCGTCAATTCGTCGACCACGACGATTCGTCGAACGTTAGTTCGTCGACCACTACGATTCGTCGAGCGTCAATTCGTCGCGGACCAATTCGTCGCGTTTACAAATTTTGGTTACATACAAAACGAATGCAGGAAAACGTACGATTTCGAACGTCTTTCGTCCTCATCAAATTTCTAAGGTTTGGACGCTCAGACAATATAGGAATATTACGCTTTTTCTTTGGCACTAAAAATATTACACGGTAGACGGTTTTTGGAACAGGTCGGGGACCAGTTGGTCAGAGCCCCACACATACAAAATTTTCGTAAAATCTACAGTTTTCAATTCAGAACCACCAAATTTGTTATACTATCTCATGGTATTCTAACTTAGACTGTAGACGGTTTTGGGAAACGGTCGGAGCCCGTGGTTCAGAGCCCCCCCCCCCCCCCCTCATACAAAATTGTCGTAAAATCTACAGTTTTCAATTTAGAACCACCAAATTTGGTATACTATATCATGGTACTCTAACTTAGAAAGTAGACGGTTTTCGGAACAGGTCGTGGCCCAGTGGGTCAGATCCCCCCCCCCCCTACAAAATGTTCGTGAAATCTACAGTTTTCATTTCAGAACTTCCAAATTTGTAATATTATCTCATGGTACTCTAACTTAGACGCTAGACGGTTTTCGGAACGGGTCGGGGCACGGGGTCAGAGCCCCCCCCCTAAAACATTTTCGTGAAATCTACAATTTTCTATTTAGAACCACCAAATTTGGTACACTACCTCACGAAACTCTAACTTAGACTGTAGGCGGTTTTTGAAGCGGTTGGTGCCAGGGGGTCAGAGCCATACCCGATACAAAATTTTCGTAAAATATACGGTTTTCAATTTAGAAACACCAAATATGGTATACCATCACACGGTACACTAACTTAGACGATGGCCAGTTTTTGGGACGGGTCAAGGCCCGGGGGTCAGAGCCCCCCACATACAAAATTTTCATAAAATCTACAGTTTCCAATTCAGAACCACCAAATCTGGTATACTATCTCATGATACTCTAACTTAGACTGTGGACAGTTTTTGGAAGCGGTTGGAGATAGGGGATCAGAGCCCCCTCCCCTACAAAATTCTCGTCAAATCTATAGTTTTCAATTTAGAACCACCAAACTTGGTATACTATCACATGGTACTCTAACTTAGACGATAGCCGGTTTTTGGAACGGGTCAAGGCCCGGAGATCAGAGCCCCGCACATACAAAATTTTCGTGAAATCTACAGTTTCCAATTCAGAACCACCAAATTTGGTATCATGAAACTCTAACTTAGACGCTAGACGGTTTTGGAAGACGTTGGAGCCCGGGGGTCAGAGCCCCCTTCATAAAAAATTTTCGTAAAATCTACAGTTTTCAATTTAGAACCACCAACTCTAACTTAGACTGTAGGCGGTTTTTTGGAAGGGGCCGGAACCCGTGAGTCAGAGCCCGCCCTCTACAAAATTTTCGTAAAATCTATAATTTTCAATTTAGGACCACCAAATTTGGTATTATACTATCTCATAAAATTCTAATTTAGACCGTAGGTGGTTTTTGGAAGGGATCGGCGCCCTGGTACAGGAGCCTCCGTACAAAATCTGCATGAGATCTACAGTTTTTAATTTAGCACCAACGAATTTGATATACTATTTCATGGTACTGTAACTCACTTAGATAGTTGATGGGTTTTGGAAGGGATCGAGGCCCGGGGTCAAGGGGCCCCCATACAGAAGTTTTGCAAAATCTTCCGTTTTCAATTATGACCACCAAATTTGGTATACTATTTCATGGTACTCTGTCTTAGTCCGTAGACGGCTTTTGGAAGGGTTCGGGGACTGGTGCTAATTGAGATTTCCCGAAACGTTTTGTGAAATCTACCGTTTTCAGTTTAGAACTACCAAAATTTGTATACTGTCTCATAGTTCTCTTACTTAGACTGAAGACAGCTTTCGGAAGAGGTCGAGGCCTGGGGTCAAGGTGCCCCTACACAAAATTTTCCTGAAATCTACAGTTTTTCATTTAGGACCACCAAATTTGTTATGCTATCTCATGAAACTTTAACTTAGACTGTAGATGGTTTTTGGAAGGGGTAGGGGCCAAGTGGCCCCCATACAAAATTTTCGTAAAATCTACAGTTTTCAATTTAGAACATCCAAAGTTGGTATACTATCTCATGAAACTGTAAGACTGTAGATGGTTTTTGGAAGGGGTCGGGGCCAAGTGGCCTCCATTCAAAATTTTCGTAAAATCTACAGTTTTCATTTTAGAACATCCAAATTTGGTATACTATTTCATGAAACTGTAATTTAGACCTCATGTGGTTTTTGGAAGGGGTCAGTGCCTCCATACAAAAGTTTCGTAAAATCTACAGTTTTCAATTTAGAACTACCACATTTGGTATACTATCTCATGGTTATCTAACTTAGACGGTAGACCGTTGTGGGAAGGTGTCGGTACCCGGGGTCAAGGGGGCCCCATACAAAATTTTCGTAAAAAGTTCCATTTTTTTCTCTTAAGATCTGCAACACAATTCAGCACTCCAATACCCTATCTACGTTCTAAGGCGCTATTTGGCCCTTTGACACCCGTGCGCCATAAACCACCAACTAACCAACTAACCAGCCTAAGGTCTAAGTTAGAGACCATAGATAACAATAAAGTGCAAAAATATGCTGTTAATGGTGTATTAAAAACACAAATCAATGTACATAGTTTAGCTTTCACTACCAACGGGCGGCTTATCAAGCATAAATATAATGTAATGTAAATAGAGAGTTCCAGATATTCAAAATTCAAAACGGTGAGAAAAAGATGATCAATGCCAATGTCAAGTCGTACGCATGCGACATCACATAGGTACATTGCATTTCTGTGTCGCGGGATTCCCAGAAGCACACGCCAGATGTACGGCAGTTCTATAGATGTCTCCTCGAAGGTAAGTATTCCCATTCTTTTTTCTTTCTTTTTTTGTTTCGCAAAATTAAATTAACTAAATCAAAAAATTTTAAATAAGTTTACTGGAAAATTGCAGGAATATCTTTTTCATTCATTAACTTCCACCTGCTCAACTTGGTGATTCCACAAATAGTAATATGTACCTGGCAAATAACTGGTATCCCTGCTAGTACAAATTATATTAATGATTTCTTTGCGTCCAGTTCAATCTAGTATGTTTATAAGAGCGTTTGGGGCCGTATGAAAAATACATTTCAACGTGTGCCACTACGGTGGTGGAGTTATCTAGGCGCTGGCTTCTGACCACTCGTCGATAAGGATCCTGGTTCAAATCCCGGTGAGTCATGTACGTTGTGACCCAAAATTAGGAACGTCCGACTGCTTATTGCCCACTGAATTGATCACGGTGGTCGTTAACCCAACTAAAAAAAAAAAAAGATATCGATGTGTCCATTATTATTTGTTATGGAGCCGTATGAAAAGTACGTTTTTGATATCAACGTAGGCTGGCCATAAAATGTTAGGGGACCGTACAAAATTTCACTTTTGTTTTCACCTTGTCAGCGCTTCGGTATATGGGTGAAGTATACGTATATATGCAGTAGTTGGGCCATTTCAGCACGTAGTTTGGTTTATATAGAAAACAAAGGTAATGTTACATTTTTACTCATTTACAACACATTAATCCCAAAGGCTATTTCTTGAAATCTTTAATCCGCCGTGCTCATATTCACAACGTTAACATAACATGTCAAGTTATTATTGTTGCAGTTTTACTCTGTCACAAAACTTTAATTACAAGACCTTAGGCGTAACCTGTTATTAGGAATTTTTAGTCCGACGTATTAAAAAGATCTCGATAACATGCCAAGGTTATGGTACTGAGTTTTGACAGAGGCACAAAATTTAATAAACAGGCCTTAAGCCTTTTTATCAGTTTTCAATCAACCGTGCTCATATACATAAAATTTTCAGAGAAAGTCAAGTTTATTGTGTCGCGCTTTTACTAGAGTACAAAACTATAAACAGCCATTAACTTTCAACCGCTGAACTTGGTGACTCCTCAATTCATCCATTAACAAGTATTTTAAGTGATTGTATGCCATGGTCATATTGATAATATTTGATGACAAGTCAGGTTAATGATGTTGCGCTTATTAAAGAATTTTAAAAAGGTATAGAGGCTAATAATTAATGTTTGTTCATTTTTAACTTGACTTGTCATGAAATCCTTATGAATATGGCATTTATTTTATTCTGTACATTTTACATAGCGTGTGCATTTCTTTTTTATGATTTGGCATTTGTTTTATTTTGTGTTGTGCTTGTTACATAACGTTTCGCATTTTTGTTATGCTTGTGACTTGTGATTGCATTTTGAATTTTTATTTGTTTCACATTTTGGATTACTTTTTGACATTTTATGTTTTTGACATGCTATTTTGAAAATTTTGTCTTTTATAATTTTGCGTTGTGTTTTACATTCTTGCATCTTCGGCGGAATTACATTCTTGAAAAATTCAAATGCAAGTTAGTAAAAGGTATAATTCAATTAGTGAGAAATACCAGCACATTTTAGTAAAGGGTAGAATTACAAGAAATTCCTCTTAAAAAGTCTAGCACGTCAACATTGTCTCTGTGCGCCAAAGAAGTTCGAATTCTTTTTTATCTTGCCAGCGTTTCTCTTCTGGGTGGATTTGTTCGAATCTGTACTATCACTCTTTCGATTTTAGCCATAGTTGTTCTCTGCTCTTTCGCAATTTCGCTGATTATTTTGTTCAGTCACAGTTTTTTCTCTCCCAGAATTGTGTTCCAGCGTCTGCCCCATCCATCAAGTTTGTTTTGTGTTCTGGGAAAGCCAAGTAAATTGTTTTCACTTACTGACCAAATTGTTGGTGGGAAAAGTGGAGGGCCTCTGCTCGGATTGTTTCTTCTGCTTAAACGAAATTTTCCAAGAACATAATTTTCCCCAAACCACTGAACTACAGAATCTGCATATTCTAGTAAAATTGATTTCACTTCTTCAAAAGCAGCTGGAATTTCATCAGATGAAAGAAATGCGAGTGCTTGCAAATGTCTGACTTTGAGAGCAAACTCACTGTTTTCCCCATATTCCGTGGCTATGCCAGAGGATGGATATTCCTCAGCACATTTTTTCCGAGATGAAACCAACAACATTTGTGTGTCTGCTTCCAAATTCCTTTTTAGAAGCATTATAATGGTAGCTATTTTAAAATCTATCATTATGCGTATATTGTGGTGCAAGCTGAATATCATAGTCTGATGCATAGTCTTGTAAATCCTGCAAAAATATTGTATAATAGTAATTTATTCTTTATTCTTGACGGAGAGTAACCCATAAACTAGTGGGACAAGTCTTTGCATCTATGGATTCGTTTCAACCGTAGCATGAATGGTATATACAAGGAGTGTTCAAATGAAAAGGTACGAAACGACACTGTGGGTATAAATGAAGACTTTATTCAAAGTATACACCATAGACCGTAGCACAACGATCCCATTGATTAACGAGCCGAAGGATTCCTTGTTTCCAGAATTCCTGTGGCTGTGACGAGACCCAGTCCTGCACATCGTCCTTGAGTTCGTCGTCCGAGTGGAAGCGCTTCCCTTTCAGATGTTTTTTCAGGGGATCAAACACATGAAAATCGCAGGGCGACATGTCCGGGCTGTAGGGCGGATGGTCAAGCTGCTCCCACTGGAACATGGCCAGTTCCGCGTGTGTGAGTGACCCTGGAGACGTGTAGACGCGTGTTATCATGGAGCAGAACCACACCCTCCGCGATGAATAGCGGCCGGTTTAACACCTTCCGCTGTAAGAAATCGGATAACGCCTCGCTTCCCCTCAATCGTCGAATTTTGCAATGTGAACGCCATCCTGTCCTCACACGCACTGCCGCGTCAATTGGACGGCGCTCTTTATAAGAGCCTCTGCTCTCTCCTGCGCATGCGGGCGCCCGCGCATGCTCCGATCCACGCCGGCGACTCCAATCGCATCCCTAGATGTGTCGCTACGTTCTCCCATAGCGGCATAGGCAAATATGTTAACGATTACGTTCTTATGACGTTTCGTACCTTTTCATTTGAACACCCCTAGTAATTGCCTAAAAAGTGTTGGACAAGTTTCAAATGTCCCATCCATAATCCAGAGTGGTGCTTCTTTAAGCTTTCGTAAATTATTTTCAGTTAAAATAAAAATAATTATTTGATCTCCAAATGCGCTATCTCTTCCAAGAAATTTTGCACGATCTCTTTCCTGTAAATCTATTGGGGCATCGATCCCTTCTGAAGTCGTAGGCTCCGCAGGCATGTCTTCTCTTCGTATTCGTTTTACAACTTGCCTTAGTGCATCCATATTAGGCATGTAAGCTGCATTTACTGTAGCCATTGACGTTGTCACGGTTTGAATAATTTGTGCAGGGGCTTCGTCCGTATTTCTCGCTCGTTCTTTTACTTGCGATCTTGCAACAGCAACATCACTTTTCTCCGGTCTTGGAGCATGATTATGTGGTTTCTCATTGCGCATCCTGTGTTCATCTCCAATAAGAATAGTACTAGCAAAGCCAGTACAATTCATAATTTCTTTCAACAAAGTGCCAATACCATAAATCACCCCGCACTCTGTTATGGCAAAATAAATACCTTTTCCATTTCAGCAAATCATTTTCTTTTTGTGAGTTAACTATGTTGCATACTTCATCTGCATAGTTCGCCTTCGGAAAACAATGCACTTTCTATTTTTTTTTATTGAAGGTTTAACGACCACCGTGAGCAACTCAATGGGCTATAAGCAGTCGCCCGTCCCTAATTTGGGGTCACTGGTTCCAGGGAAGGGAGAGAGCCAGAGCCGTAAGACAAACACAACATCCATGCCTCACCGGGATTCGAACCCGGACCCCTTTTGGACGATTGATCAGAGGCCATCGCTTAGACCATTGCGCCACCGGGGTGGCCCTTTCTTTCTCTTTCCAAAATATTTAGAATGATATATTTCCACTATTATCACTTGACAACGCACAACAAAGGTTTCAACAAGCACGTTCCCTATTCGCCTGTCAACTACGAACTAATGAGCAACCATTCAATAAAACACTCAGAATACAGACGATCACGTGAAGCCTGTTCCTCCAGTTAGGGTTTAGGATAAGTTCAAGATTTTCGTACCTGCGGTAACAAGAAGAAGTTAAGTTTAGGGATCGGCATCTTATCTTTTGCTATTCCAAAACGCATAGGTACATGTATTTTACAGCAGGGACGCTCCAAGCGGGGGATCAACGGATGCGAAACACCCGGGCGCCAGGTTCCGGGGGCGGCAGCAGGCGCGGACTGGGCCGGTACAAGGTATATAGATTAGAGAGAGGTAGGCCCGTCCGCAAGTCAACTGGTATTGGCTGACCTCCACGGCTCACCCGTGACGTCAACGGTGCGCTGGCTCGGAGCAGGACTGGTCCAACTGACCTGAGAGAAGTTTCTGTAAAAACGTATTCACAGCACCACTTAGTTTACCACTAACACCAGTGTTTACCCCTAAAAATTTACATTTCTTCTGAGTGATTAAAGCAAATTGCATAAATGAAATAAAAAGGAAATGTAGTAAATAAAAATAAAAATATGAAATAAATGGGGGATGTAGTAAATAACGCCCAGAAGAAATCGCGACTCGTTAGCAAAAAAAAAAAAAAAATAACCAGTTTCATTCTGTTGATAGCTAGCCAAAGTTTTTGATTTGATGCCATGTCTATTTAGTAAATAATCAAATGGCGGCAACAACTACTCATCGCTTTTTTTAGTTAATCCTTATTTTTGCTTAATTAACTTTTGGACACTAACACTAGTGTAATGAAGGTAAAATTGTAATGAAAATAAATAAAGTTTCCGAAAAGTTTGAGTAGTAAACAATATAAATGGAAACGTACCTTGAATAAGAATTCTTGTTTTTCCTCATGTACTTTGCTTCTCATCCACTAAAGCTGCACTTTTCATCCACAGTTTGGCCTTTTTCTTTGTTTTATTTGTCACTTGCGTTTTTAAGGTTTGATTTAAGAACTTCATTTAGATGAAAATTCGAAACCTTGAATACAACTTTAAAGCTTTCTCGTCAACACGAGGATACAATTCTTTTAATTCTTCGAATAAGCATTTAACTATTCCGTTTTGTTTTTTTAATTTGACTCCGTGAATTCTCGTAAAGTGCTCCTCAAAACGTTTGATTAGTTCAAACCACTGAATAGATGGCTCTGCAAGTCCTCCTCTGTTCACTGCTTGTAACCATGACGATATATCTTTCTCTTCAATTGCTTCTTTAGCCAGTAAGGGCAATTTAACGCGAAAGGATATGTATCCTGCTATGTATTTCAAAGCATCTTCCTCTTTTTTCCCCAGTGCCACATCCTGAATGCATTCGTTACTTGTTTGACCATTCATATTTACAAATCCCAAGTCAGTAGTTTCAGGAAATTCTGTGGCGACGTTTTGTTTCAAGTCAGGTTGTAAACCTTTTAAACAAAGAGTTGTCCTGAAAGTTTCGTCGCTCTTTTTTACGTTTGAGTGTGGAGAAGGCCCAATGTGTTTGCCACTCAGTAGCAAAAGGCGCAATCTATACTTAAATTCACTGGGCAAAGGATGATCATATGCATGTCCCATACCTCTGATTTGTGAAAATAAATTTTCCAGGCAATCTTGGTTTAATCTAGTGATGAGCAGGAAACGAATGCCTACACCACTTTCAGTTATATGCTCATAAAGGCTGATTAAAGATGTTATGGAAACAATAAAACCTTGCTTGAATGGCAAAAGATGTTTTTTTCCGCACACTCGCATTTGCGTTATCGAATCTTTCATGCTTTCCAGAATGTTTTTCTGTTCCTGTATATTAGTACCATAAGGTCGCCTTAGACGAACAACGATAATTTAATACGTCAAATGAGTCATTCACAAGTTAAACGAAGTTAGCTACTTCTGTTTCATTCGGGAAAATGTACCTAATCGCTGAGGCAATGTGATGCAAAAAAAGTTGGGCGGCAAGTGAAACGTTCATTCGTTCAGCACCTCTAACATTGACATGAGTAATACTGAATTTAGGGCACAGTTTCCGTTCTCCCTTTTCTTTCTCAAGGAGAGTTTGGAAAAAAAAATTTTGATGACAGTTCCCGTTTTAAGCTTTATCCCATTGTCGAGTAAGTGGTTTCTTAACAGCTTTAGAAGATGAGGCACATCAGCAAATACAAATATAGGCCTTGCATTATCCACTGGGTTCGGAAAAGAAGTTTTGTATAAGTTGATGCCAAGTGTTTTCTACAGTGACTGGTTACCGCCACCCAAATCCGATGTCATGGCTACAATCTGGAATCCAATTTTTTCGATTTCTGTAATGATGTGAAATAATATATCTTTCGTCATTCTGCAATCAAAATCATAAAAAACAGGTTGTTTCCAAGAATATGTCAAGCCCCTTATCATTACAACTTGAACAGATTTATGAGGACCCATGACCGTATCTTCAGCATGATCGTACACCATCTTTCCATCAATACTCATTTCATCCATTAATAAAACGCAAAATCTTTCAAATCGAGTTAGATTTTTGGCATTCTCAGCCATTATTTGCAGGACCTCCCAGAGAAATCCTGGAGCAAACTCAACATGAGACACCCATTTTTTTAAAGTACTTATACCAGGCAACGGAATATGCATTTGGCTCCGAATGAAAGAATATAAACGCTTTGATAAGCCGCGCAGAGTCAGAGCCCTAACTATATCTTCTGGTGCCCAGTTAGTTCTTTTTCTCGTTAAAAGTGCTAGCACTTGGGTTTCAGAAAAAAACTTCCCGTAACAGGCATTTACTTCATTTGAAATCTTTTTCTTTTTTTCTGCTGTGTTATTTTTCTTGGGTTTTATCTTTTGTAATTTGGAAATTCTAGAAGACATCGTACGAATCTTCATATATAAATGTTGTGCCCCATTTTGCCAAAATAAACACTGTTTCCTTAAACTGCCATTGGATTTAGTGAAGTCATTTACTCGGGCATTCAGTTCAACAATTTCCTGGTTTTTCATTTCAATATCCTCTATTGATAAAAATGGCAGATGATTTCTATTATCTACTCCAGGACGCACATCAACATAACTTTAGTCTTTTTGGAGGAATATTCTCAGTAACTTCTACCACATAACGTTTTAGTTCTCTGTTGTGAAGCCTCTCCATTCGTTTCTTGCATTCGGGTACAAGTGGTGAAGTCGTTTTGCAAATACTTACATGAGGTACAACACCTTTCTTCAATCGTTTCGTACTATTAAATCCCAATAACTCACTTTTCAGATCTGTTATAAAATCTTCATCCGCGAAATGCGATGAACATATTCTTGCATTTTCAACATTGAAAACATCTTCACGACGACACGCGTTCAACTACGGCTTTCTTTGAAGAACATCTTTCGGAAAACGATGATAGGTAACACCCGAAGCAGTTTTTTCGTGGTTTTTACAACTTGCAACGGCGCAGCCTGGCATGGCTTTTAGAAAACATTTTTTTTGTTATCCAAGCAAACACGTACTTACACTATACGTAAGATACAACGTAATTAAATATATTTCAACTACACGTTAAGATAACTAGTTACAAAGATGTACGAAGAAAATTTAAGCAAAACCACATGCAATATGTGTGTGTTAGCAAATAAGCAACACGGTAACAAGCCAACGAGCAACGAGTATGATTAAACACAATGAAACACGAACGGCGATCTTTTGTTCCCAGCGCACCGTTGACGTCACAACAACAGCGCTCCCTCACCACAAGTTGCCACTGCATCCTGAAAACCGGTTCTCTGGCCTACCTCTCTTTCTACATACCTTGGGGCCGGTAGGCGTCATGCTAATTCTCAAAAATAAATTCAAATTTTTTTCTGTGCTGCACCATGCGTATGAAAGAAAATTGTTATATTGAAAAGACAATTTGTTTACCCCGTAACGTATTAAAAAAAAGACCTACGTCCCTACGTGCCAAATAGTCTGTAAGCCAAACACAGATTTTCATGCAACACCTTCCCCCGACTTTCTAAGTTCAGATCCTTCTCGTTCGACTTATTTCCTGTATCGCCCCTCTTTCGATAATTGTAGTTAATTGCTGTGAAATGGGTCTTTTACATTGGGGTGTATTCCCGTGTGTCCTGAAGACTATACAGCCGCCCCGGTGGCGCAGTGGTCTAAGGCGCTGGCCTCTGATCATTCGCCCGTAAGGAGTCCGGGTTCGAATCCCGGTGAGGCATGGATGTTGTGTTTGTCTTACGGCACTGGCTCTCTCCCTTCCCTGGAACCAGTGACCCTAAATTAGGGACGGGCGACTGCTTATAGCCCATTGAGTTGCTCACGGTGGTCGTTAAACCTCCAATCAAAAAAAAAAAAAAAAAAAAAAAAAAAGAAGACTATACTGAAAGCCATTAACCCTAGGGCAAAAGTATTCCATCAAAAGCAACAGAAATCAAATGCCAGAGCAAAACTTTGTTCGTTGGCATTACATTCAAGCAATTTAGGCGAAGTAGGAAGTGTGTTTTTCTACTACGACATCGGAAGATTGTTGCGGATCTTTAGGCAATTACGATACAGATGTGTTCTTAGGACTTCTCTTTCAAGACGTTCAAAGGCAGGCACTATGGGATGGGGAGGGATACAGTGTGGTTATTCTTTTTTGTTGGAGTTAGAAATTCCTAAGCTCATTCTTCCTCAAAACTTTGCCTGGTTACCAGTAAGTACTGTCTCATGCCTCAACCATTGTCCAGATTTGTTGTTTTTGTTTTCATTCTTTGAGTTAACAGCGGGAAAATATCTGAACTGGGTTGTTTCAGTTGGAATTTTTTTTTACTTCAGCAACAGGGCTCCGCGTATAATTGCAAAATACTTCGATAGAATAGACATACCTTACCTAAGAGTTTACATGAGAAAATAGATTAATAATAAGGAAAATATTTTAAAACCAAGAAAAGAAATTGTGGAGCCGAAAAAGCTAGGTAGAGGAAACAGAAGGCTCTGAGAGAAAGTTCATATTTAAAGAAACCTGTAATCGCTTAATGAGTAAGTGGTATAAATTAATACAAAATCTTGTGCTGTATGTGAAACAAAAATTATAAGCAAGCAGGTGCCGTGACTGTCCACAGTTTCCCCTTTTCATCCTGTCGACATTACAATTACCACAGAAAATAAAATAACCAAAACATAACAAAAATACCCATACAAAGTAAAATGCCCAAAACATAAAAACAAGTAACCACACAAAATTAAATGCCCAAAACATTAAAAAACTGTAACCAAACAAAATAAAATGCCCAAAACATGGTAAGAAATTCTGTTAAAAGCACAATGAAGATAAACAATAGGAGAAATATATGTTTTTAAAATTTAATACGAGTGTCAAAACTGACATAAAAAGAAAGAAAAAGAAATATTCCAAATTTCATTGTTACTTTAGATATTTTGACCTGTTGACATTTCGTAAATTGCACTTGCACTCGGTCAAAAAATACACTGCCGGACAATTGCTAAGGACGGATGACAATAGCAACAATAGCAACCATAAAATGGAAGGCACAAAAATGTGGAAATCAGAATAAGTGCGGGATACAGTAAGACGTGTTGTGCGTATGCAAAGTTTGGATTGCCGAACTTGTTCGTGACGTCATAGCGCTGATAAGAGATATAAAGGATTTGACGCGTATTGACCGTTGTTGTTCAAACGCAAAGTTGAAAGGGAAAGAATCAATTGACGAACTTGCAATTTTCAGTATGTCTTCCCGACATCACCTAGATGATTTTACGCGGGGCCGTATTATTGGCAAGATTGAAGAAGGGCGAAAAATAACAGATGTTGCCAGGGAGTTCGACGTCAGCCACAGTGTTGTTTCAAGGCTTTGGAAATCATTTTAAACAAATGGAGAGTGTAGCAAACGTCACGTGGGAGGTCGTGTTCGCAGTACGACAACTGCAGAAGATCTGTACATAGTGCTATCAACAAAACGACACCGGCGCAGCACAGCTAGTGAGGTAGCAAATCAGTTTATGGCTGCTACTGGCAAGCGGATCTCCCGAAAAACTGTCGCCAGACGTTTGCATGAAGGAGGACTATACGCCCGCCGTCCAGTTGTGTGCATCCCATTGTCCAGACGTTACCGCACCGCCCGTTTGCAATGGTGCCATCAACATCGCAATAGGACTGATAACGACTGGTCTGCTGTCCTCTTCTCAGATGAGAGTAGATACAGTCTATCGTCTGATTGTCGACGTCAACTGATCTGGCGTGATAGTGGTACTGCATATTTTCCAGCAAACATACAGGAAAGGGACCGATATCCGACATGTAGTGTCATGGAATGGGCTGGCGTCATGATCAATGGCCGCACGTCCCTCTATGTGCTTCCAACTGGGACTATGACTGGCCAACGATACATTAATGATGTTCTGCTACCTCATGTTCGCATGTTCCGTGGTGCTGTCGGTGATAGATTCATTTTCATGGACGACAACGCAACAGGTCATCGAACAGTCGCTGTCCAGGAGTGTCTTGAGAGCGAGGATATTCAACGCCTCGTATGGCCAGCACGTTCTCCAGATCTGAATCCCATTGAAAATGTGTGGGATGCTTTGGGGAGGAGTCTTGCTGGTCGCCAATGCCCTTCAATAAACAAGGACACCCTCATCCGTGCACTGACAGAGGAATGGGATAAATTACCCCAACAGCTGCTTGATAATGTTGTGCAAAGCATGACACGACGTGTGGAATCTTGCATCGCCCTCCATGGTGGCCATATCCCGTATTGACATCTTACGCCGGAACGCCTGCGGACGGTATTTGCATTTTTTTCACGTTTACGTATTCTGCACAAAATGGCCTGTTTGTCCCTTGAACACATTTCAAAGCCTCTGGATTTCAGAGCACAATAAATTGTCTTTCTTGTAATGTCCTGGCATTCTGACATTATTTTATTTCACTTGGCATCCAACCACACTTACTTTTTTATGCGCCATATAGCCGTTTATGATCCGTCCTTAGCAATTGTCCAGCAGTGTATTACTTACAAGGACTCTTTAGTAACTTTTAATCGCTGGGGTCATATTTATAAGGTTTGCATAACAAATAAAGTTAATAATGTTGCGCTTTCACTTAGGCACCAAATATTAATAATTGGCCGCTAGGCGTAGGCCTTTTAAAGAATTTTTAATAAGCGTAACACTCTTAAATTGATTTGTCATGCAAACCTCATATGATCACAGCATTATAAAAATTACTAAAAATGCATATGACTAGGCTTCGGGCGTATTATTAATGCTTTGTGCTCGAGTAACATTACAACAGAATTAATTTGATTTTCCATGAAAACTATATGAATATAAACTCGGAGGACTGAAAACTATCAAAACGCCCTAGGCCTAGGGTTCTGCTTAATAGTTTTAACCTCAGTAAATCGCATTGCTAAAATCTTGGACTTCTATGTAAACCTTATGTAAATTAGCAAGGCGGACTGAAAATTGCTAAAAAGGCCCAGGCCTAGGGCTTTATAATTATTGTTTTGTACCTGACCATAAGTTTAACATTATCTTTAGTTCTTACTAGCAGGGGTATCCGGTATTTCCCGGGTAAATATTACTATTTGTATAATCACCAAATTCAGCGGGTGAAAGTTAATGAATGAAAATGGTATTTCCGTAAATTTCCAGTAAAGGTATTTTAATTTTTTTGATTTAGTTAATTTAATTATACGAAACAAAAGAGAATTTACATTATTTACATTATATTGTATTTCTGCCTGATAAGGCAACCGTTGGTGGTGAAACCTAACGTTTATTAATTTGTGTTTTTAATACACCATTAACCGGATATTTTTGCACTTTATTGTTATCTACGGCCTCTAACTTAGACCGTAGGTGGGGTAATGGAGTGCTGTATTGGGATGCAGTTCTTAAGAGTAAAAAATGGGATTTTTGCGAAAATTTTGAATGGGTCCCCTTCACACCGGGCACCGACCTTTTCCGTCTGCGGTCTAATTTAGAATACAATGAGATAGTATACCAAATTTGGTTGTTCAAAATTGGAAACTCTAGATTTTACGAAAATTTTGTATGGGAGGCTCTGACCCCCTGGCTCCAACCGCTTCCAAAAACCGTATACAGTTTAAGTTAGAGTTTCGTGAGATAGTATACCAAATGTGGTGGTTATAAATTGAAAACTGTAGATTTAACGAAATTTTTTTATGAAGGGGGCTCTGAACCCCCGGGCTCCAACCTCTTCCAAAAACCGTCTAGCGTTTAGTTAAAGATTCATGATACCAAATTTGGTGGTTCTGAATTGAAAACTGTAGATTTTGCGAAAATTTTGTATGTGGGGGGGCCTCTGACCTCCCTGGCTCCAAACGCTTCCAAAAACCGTCTGCAGTCTACGTTAGACTTTCGTGAGATAGTATACCAAATTTGGTGGTTCTAAATTGGAAACTGTTGATTTTACGAATTTTTTTTATAGTGGGGCTCTGACCCCGTGCCCGACCCGTTCCAAAAACTGTCTACCATCTAAGTTAGAGTACCATGAAACAGTATACCAAATTTGGTGATTCTAAATTGAAAACTGTAGATTTTACGATGATTCTGTATGGGGGTGCTCTGACCCCCGCCCCCCGGGCCCCGACCCGTTCCGAAAACCGTCTACCGTCTAAGTTAGAGTTTCGTGAGATAGTATACCAAAATTGGTGGTTCTAAATTGAAAACTGTAGATTTTACGAAAATTTTGCAGGGGGGGGCTCTGACCCCTGGCTCCAACCGCTTCCAAGAACCGTCTACAGTCTAAGTTAGAATACCATGAGATAGCATGCCAAATTTGGTGGTTCTAAATTGAAAACTGTAGATTTTACGAAAATTTTGTACAGGGCCTGTGACCCCCTTAGCCCGTACCCGTTCCCAAAACCATCTACCGCCTAAGTAAGACTTTCATGATACCAAATTTAGTGGTTCTCAATTGAAAACTGTAGGTTTTTCCGAAATTTTTGTATGAGATAGTATACCAAATTTGGTATCTATCTCATACAAATAGATAAACATATTTGTATGAGATAAATACCGGGGGGGGGGGGGCTTGACCCGTTCCAAAGACCGTCTAAGTTACAGTACCATGAGATAGTATTCCAAATTTGGTGGTTCTAAATTGAAAACTGTATATTTTACGAACATTTTGTAGGGGGGGGCTGTGATCCCCTGGCTCCAACTACTTCCAAAAACCGTCTATAGTCTAAGTTAGAGTTTCGTGAGATAGTATACCACATTTGGTGGTTCTAAATTGAAAACTGTAGATTTTACGAAAATTTTGTATGTGGGGGGCCTGACACGTTCCAAAAACCATCTACCGTCTAAGTTAGAGTACCATGATATAGTATTCCAAATTTGGTGGTTCTAAATTGATAACTGTAGATTTTACGAAAATTTTGTAGGGGGGGGGGGGCTCTGACTCCCTGGCTCCAATCGCTTCCAAAAACGGTTTACAGTCTACGTTAGCGTTTCGTGAGTAAGTATACCAAATTTGGTAGTTCTAATTTGAAAACTGTAGAAGTTACGAAATTTTTTTATGGTGGGGCTCTGACCCCGTGCCCGACCCGTTGCAAAACCGTCTACCGTCTAATTTAGAACCACCAAATTTGGTACGTTGAGATAGTATACCAAATTTGGTGGTTCTAAATTGAAAACTGTAGATTTTACGAAAATTTTGTAGGGGGGGGGCTGACCCCGGGCCCCGACCCGTTCAGTAAACTGTCAACCGTCTAATATATTTAGTGCCGAAGAAAAAGCGTAATATTCCTATCCTGTCTGAGTGTCCAAACCTTAGAAATTTGATGAGGGCGTAAGACGTTCGAAATCGTACGTTTTCCTGCATTCGTTTTGTATGTAACCAAAATTTGTAAACGCGACGAATTGGTCCGCGACGAATTGACGTAGCCGACGAATTTGTGCGCGACGAATTGACGTAGCCGACGAATTTGTGCGCGACGAACTGACGCTCGACGAATCGTCGTGGTCGAGGAATTGACGCTCGACGAATTGACGCGCGATGAATTGACGCGTGACGAATTGACGCAGGCGACGAATTAACGTGACACCGGAATCCAAAGGATACAATGGCACTTTACTGAAAAGGTAGCTTCGAGCACAACTGGACAGAAGACAGAAACGTCCATGTAACAGGCGGCTGCCAAGAAAAATCCAGTCTTTAGTAGGGGACATGATCACTCCTGACTGCCTTGCAGGATTTACAACGTCTGTCCATGCTGAGGACGAGGTTGTCAAGGAGCTGTTGAGGCATCGCGGCCCATTCCTCTTGTAGCGCCAATCGCAGCTGCGGAATCGTTGCTGGTGGTTGGTGACGTGCTGCCAAGCGTCTCCCGTCCCACACGTGTTCGATTGGAATTAGGTCCGGGGACCTTGCGGGCCATACCATGCGTTGAATATTTTCACTCTCCGGCAGCTCTGAGACAGCCATTGTACGATGAGGTGTAGCGTTGTCGTCCATGAAGAGGAACTCAGGGCCCACAGCACCTCTAAACAGACGCACGTGAGGCAGGAGAACCTCGGTTCAATAGAGGACACCAGTGACTGAACCTCCTTGGAAGATGTGGAGGTCAGTACGGCTACCAAGCATGATACCGCCCCAAACGAGAACTCCGCCACCTCCAAACCGGTCTCTTAAGAGGATTTTGGAGGTTTGATTGCGTGTTCGTTGCTCTCTCCAGATGTGTATACGTCCAGAATCGCTCGTCAGACTAAATCGGCTCTCATCCGTAAAGAGAACTCGACCCCATTGTTGATGTGTCCAGTTCTTGTGTTCCTGGCACCACAGAAACCGCCGTCTCCGATGAGCAGGCGTTAATGGCACACACCATACTGGTCGTCGAGCAAGTAGACCACTTTTGGGCAGCCTCCTGGCTACGGTAAAACGCGATAACGGACGTCCAGTTGTCTGTTGCATGTGCCTTGCGATTTCTCCCGCTGTCTGCCGTCTGTCTCTTCTCGCCTGTAGGACAATATACCAGTCGTCCGCTGCCGTGGTTGCTCATGGACGACCACTGCTAAACTCTCGGACAGCTGTTCCTGTCGTTTGAAATGCTCTCCAAGCTCGTGAAACGATGCTGTGAGTGATCCCGAACTCCTCGGCCACACTAGTCACACTTCGACCTTCTTCCAACTTCCCAATGACGCGACTTTGGGTAAAGTCATCCAGATATCGTCTATTGGATTGCCTGTTGGCCATATCACACGGTGGCAGCAACTCGACGTCGTTCAAACCGATGTACACCGTGCGATAGCTTTCACCGAATTACTGAGCGTACATAGCCCGTGTGCTTTATACCCTTCCGACCCCCCCCCCCACGTCATGCTGCGTATATGCGCATGCCCTACCGTACCGGACCCTAGTCTATCTCCTGAGTGGTCTTTCGGTCCGTTCTTCCAGCTCGTTTCGCTGTTATGCTAATTTCTCCTCTTTGTCCTTAATTTTTGCACACCAGTGTATTTGAGCATATTTCGGCATGATAAATCTAATCGAATGAAAAGAAGCAAAAACAGCACTTTGTTTCAATTAATTTGCGCAAGGATGTATTTGCTTTAAATTAAATTTATTTTTGCACATATAAACATTCTGATTTTTTGAGGTTTTTTCACTATATGTTAAACTTTAGTGCATTTCTTATCGTGTCACCAATTTTCAAAGGCTTTGGTTCATTTGTTATATTCCAGGATGTGAATTTCCGTTTTTTGGTAAGTATAAACTCGAAAGACAGCCTTAAAAGACTATTCTAATCATTGTGATATGTATAATTGTTCTTGAGATCAAGCTGAGCTCCACTTGTCTTGTGAAGCGAGCTATGACTAAAAGTGTTGTCAACGAATAGTTTGTTACAATTCTTAGCGTTCCTTGCTTTGTGTCTGTTAGGTGGTTATAATGGACGATTTAAAATACATCCATTTTAACTTCATACAGTCGCCAAGTATCTCCAGGTACTTAAGAAAAATTGCATTCCAAGAAGTATTTGCCATTTACCAATGTATAAATGGGCTAATTATTTGGCTATAATGCTTATCTGTTTGTTTTCTTAAGCCTGAAGTTTTACAACTGATAAACACAGTTATTTTCCAAAGAATACCAACTTCTTACTGCTAATGTTTACGACTACGGCTTTGAGATCTTAGAGCATCCGAAAAGTATAAATCCCTGTCCTTGCTCCGTTAGACTATAAAATCCAGAGTATATGGATAATGTTTCACAATGTGAATGGTATTCGATGTTAAAAGAATTTTTACAAACCGTACTTTTAGAAGCAGCGATATCGGAATAACAGATACATCTACACCTTCTGGCGAAAAAGTTGTGGATTGTTATAAGCAGAAAATATGCGCGAAAAGGTTTGCGTCGTGACCGTTATCTAACTGAGACAAAATTTCTTCAATCAAATTTTTAGGAGTTCAGATACTGCTGTAAATATATCAGAAACATAAATATGCTCTTTTGTTCCCTAATGGGAAAATTACGAAACATTATCCAATGCAAAAAGAAATTTTCAAATCGGACTTTCAGAATCCGAGGTATTAGAGGAAAGGCAATATAACCTTTACGACTCTTAGCAGAAAAACTGTGCATTATTTATAAAAGAAATTGTACGCGAAATGGCTTTCGTTCTGTAAGGTGTCGAAGGAAATAAATCTGCTTCAATCTGATTTTTAGAAGCAATAATATGGAATAAAATGCGATTTGAATACGGTATTATCTGCATTTCGCCCCCTAGCGACAAAGTTATGCATCGAAAGAAACACCAAAATGCAAGGACCATCGTTCTTACAGTTCTGACTTTTCAATGCAAAAATAGTTTTTCAGGTCGAAATAATGGGTGCAGAGATATGGTGTTCACAGGCGGACGGACAGACGAACAAGCACATAAAGAGGATTCTAGAAGGATTTTTTTGTAGAATCGGAGATATTCTTTCAAATTGGAATATACGCTGACGCCTATAAAGGCAGAACTGATAATGACAGAAAAGTTGAAAATATGTGTAAAGTATTCTGCATAGCAAAAGCTGTGCGAAGGAAAACGAATTTTTTAAATACGACTTCTACAGGAGAGATAGAGAGAGAAAAGGTTCGCATATATGCCCCCTAGGGGGGACAGCCCATTGTTTACACAGGATAATGTTCCCAATCTTTACGGTAGCGAATGATATGGAGTAAAAAGCGAATTTTCTCGTTCGAGTTTTTAGAAGTGGAGATACTGTTGAAACCAGAAATACACACTTAAGCTATCGAACGGCAAAACTGGGGATCATAAAAAATTCAAAAGAGAAAGCAAAATGTTCCGAAAAAAAAATGGTATCCAATGTAAAAAGATTTTTTGCCGCCCCGGTGGCGCAGTGTTCTAAGCAAGGGCTTCTGATCATTCGTCTGAGATGAGTCTGGGTTCGAATCCGGGGAAGCATGGATGTTGGGGTTGTCTTACGACAGTGGTTCTCCCTCTTTCCTGAAACCAGTTGCCCTAAATTGGGGACGGGCGACTGCTTATAGCCCATCGAGTTGTTCATGGTGGTCGTTAAACCTTCAACACACAAACACACAGAAAAAAAAATATTTTTTTCAAATCGAACTTTTGGAAGCAGAAATATTCCTAAAAATAAATCATACATTTGCACCCCCAAGCCGGTAATTTGGGCACTATTCTGGGCTGGAAATCTGCATAAATTTTTTTTTTGTAGCTAACGGAATCTGACCGAAATAGAATATTTCAATCGCATTTTTAGACGCCCAGATGTTAACGCAAATATGCTGTAAACACAAACATTAGCTTACGACCTCTAGTGGGAAAATAGAGCTTTATGAAAAATTAGAAAATATACGTAAAACTGTGCTCACAAGATAAATTGTTCTACAGTAGGAGTTTTCAAATCGTACTGTAAAAGGATATATAGAAAAAATATTATACACGACTACGCCCTGTCCGAAAAACCGTGAGTTATTATGAGCAGAAAATATAACGTTTTCCTTGGTGAGTGGTATCTTACAGAAAAAGAGTTCTTTCACAGATATTGCTGTAAATACATCGGAAACCGAACGCTCCTTTGCGGCAAAATTGTGTGATACAAAGAATGAGAAATTTTACGTAAAGAATTGCTCACCACAACTATATCTGATCCAGAAAAAAATTTTGAAATCGGACTTTTAGAAGCAGAAATATTGGTGAAAACGCAATTTGCATTTACTTTCTCTAGCGGGAAAACTCCGCATTACTGGGGAAAGAAACTGCACCTAAGTTGTCTTCGTTGTAAATGGTGTCGAAGGAGAGAATTTTTCTCAATTGGATATTGAGAAGCAATAATATGGAATAAAATGTTTTTTTGGATTCGATAGTATCTGCACTTAAGCCTTGCAGTAGCGAAGTTATGCCCCGAAGAAAGATCGAAAAGGAAGGTTTATCGTTCTCACATTTTGGGCTTTTCAAAGTAAAAAGATTTCTCCATATCGTAATAACAGATACAAAAATGTAATGTCTACAAACGGACGGATGGACATAGTGAAAACATAAGTACAACATTTTTTTTTCGGAAGACTTGCCAAAAATCTTTGCAACGGTAGACAGAAAAACATAGCTTATCATATCACAGCAGTGATATCATCAAGTGCTATGGATACGTCTTTTCATGCACACACATACACACTCACACACAGGCGCGCGCGAATACGCAGTTTTATAATAGTTTCGGCAATAATCCCATGGATGCTTCAAAAATATTCCGATGCAATTGAAATATTGTATTTTAAAACATACATGCTTTAATCTTCCATGCGATCTAGAGATAATTTTTCTAATTGTTTTCTGTAATTTGAGCAAACGTATCATTTTAAACATGCAAATAAAAACTATCAAACATTTAGTCATAGCCACTCAAATGTTCGTAATAAATGAAAAGAAATTCAGTTTGTGCTAACAGCAGACTCATTTGCTCGAGAAAACAAATGTCATCATCTTCAATTTTCTTCGAGGAGCAGACTCTGGAGCAATGCATGTTTTCATAATCATTTCTTATCATATGTTTGTGTTTAAAGACGTTATACCGCCCAAGAATTCCAATTTCATTTAGCAAATGTCATAAATATTCCAAACATATCGCATAAGTACGACAAGAAGTTTGAAATTTGATTCATTTAAAACTTCAAGCACATCTTCAGGTATCTGAAGTTTTAACCTATTAATCCAAACCAGTATTTTAAAATGATCGTATCCTTTATTTTGTTTATCTTTTTTCCAAAACATTGTTTTCTAGTATGGTATTTATTAGGTTTCAAATGAAAATGCTGGTTTTGTGACAGTCGTTCACCAAGTTCAGCGAAGTAATGATATAGCATAATAGCAATTGCCACTGTAAATTTGAAGATTATAGGAGCATATTTACTACTTAATTAATTCCCTACAGTTTTGCTGTAGATTTAAAAGACTGTGCGCAGCTCTGCTGAATGATAGATTCTTCAAAACTCGTTCTGTTCGCTGTTTTCCAAGTGCTTTCCTTGAACATTTAACGAGTATGCAGAAATGACTCCGTTTCGGAGACAACTTTAGTAGTGTGGGTGAATGAGAGCTCGAGATTTATGTCCCAAGGATATGGTCATGATATTAAAACAACACAATCGGTATTCTCATAATAGGAGAGCCAGTGTTCCATTTGTAGAATTTCAGTTGCTTCTATGACGTACTTCAAATTTTCTTCAAAATAGTTTTCTAATAGAACACTGTTTCAAAAAGATACTAGATTCAGAGTGCATTTCCATGGACATAACAGTAAGCTGTTTATTTTTCACTATTCCGAGTATCTTGCCTTTAAACGTATTCTAATAACTCGCAAGCGAGCCTGAAGCTACGTGTTTTGTTTTTGCATTACTTTCTTATTCAGTTTTGGTGCATTTATTCACTATGTGCAGATATACACTTATAATGGATATTTTGCGGTAAAAAATTCCTTCGCGTCCGTTTTTGCCAATCTATATTATTTTTAGGTGGCATTTTCTCTTTTTCTTGTGCTTTTTTCTGTAAAATATGGTTTGCAAAATAACTTAAAAAGCCATTTTTAGGAAAAACCCAGAGTGAAAACGTTTTCTTTTCTCAAACACATAAATGCAGCCAAATGGAAAGAAATACCAACACAAAAGCTTCATCCAACGTTAAACCGAAGATAACAATGCCCGAAATCGAAGGAAAGATCTTCTTTCTTTGGCCCACATTCTTAGTTGCATTACCACCCGGAGTGTGAGGTTTCTACGTTTTTATGCACGAATGGTTCAGCGAATTTTCTTTGGAATTAAATGCCTTTCGACAAGCGAAATAAAGTAAAGCGCAGAAACAGACTCCCAAAATGATGTCAGAAGGATTGGATTTCTGACTTACGGGTCTACATAAAAACTTCAGTTTCACGCGCCTAGGTCACTTTACTGCTTCTCCAGAGACCCTACTAAAAGATCTCAGAATCTCACTTTATAAACGCATAACATGAATCATAAAAAAACCTAAATTCAGCCTCAAAACTCAGCGCAAACTTCCTGTTTCACTTAAAACGATTTTTGAAAAATTTGTAACATGAAAGCTTCTATCTTCTCTGGTATCTTAATCTATCTGATTCTCTCGGGAAATGTGTAAATTATAAAAGGAAAAGTTCATGGCGGTAATTGGCTTCAGTTTACCATTTCCTTCCACCGAGATTAATTCTACTGCGTTTGGGTTCTAAAACACCGAAATGTTGTATCCCGACTCCTTTCCACCCCTTTTTTACACTAAATTTTCACTTATTTTAAACCAACTGACTACTCGAAATGGTTAAATTATTTAACACCATTAGATTACTTAACAACTTAAATAGTTAAATTAATTCCACTGCGGCTGAGTAGTAGAATGCCGAAATGTAGTAACCCGATCACTAATTTTTAATCTAATTTAACACTTATTATACCAACTGCTATGCTTAAATTATTAAATTATTTTAATCGATTAGCGAACTGAAGTGGTGTGAAACGAAAAACCAAGTGACAAACACATTGGTTGCAATAACTTTAACGATGTTACGGTGCGTCTTTTCGTGATCACGACGCAACGTGAAATCGCGAGGGGAATCTACGATATAATGAGCACGTATTTTGAAGACGATCTCAAACCTAAGATTTCCAAGCTATCTTGGTAGTTTTTGAATCTCGAAACGAAAAGGAAACAGGACTACTAAAAGCTGATATTTGGTAAATGCAAATACACTTTTATGCCATCTTGCAGTCATTTTGTAGTTGTTTTCGTTTGGGGGTTTAACGACCACCGTGATCAACTCAAAGGACTATACGCAGTCGTCCGCCCCTAATTTAAGACCACAAGTTCCAGGAAATGAAAGAGCCAGTGCCGTAAGACCAACACATCTATGCCTCACCGGTATCCGAACCAGAGTTGGAAACGGGTCAAACATTTTGGACCCGAACGCCACATTATTTGACCCGACCCGGTCTTAGCAAATCTGCTTTTAACATTAAATTTTGAACTAAATTTATAATTATACATAATCATATATGTGTATGATTATGTAAAATTCTATATATAGAGTATAATGTATACTTCACATGAAGTATATTTCTCAATATAATTCTCATTATCTCCAAACTCTGTGCACATTCTTTGCATGTGAGTGGCGTGAGTAGTTTAGTTGCACTTCGATTTATGTACTATAGAAATGTAGTTATCTGAATCGCGCAGTAAAAGTACCAAAATCAAGAGGTTCCTGGAATCACCCTTTAACTCAAAAGACCCATTATAACAGGACTACTAGTCATTATCAATCATTATATATTGAAAACGTTTCACTAAAAATATTTATTACAATTTGGTATACAAGTTTTCAAATGCTCGTTGACTTTTACGAAAATTTATAAAATTAAAATCTGAAAAAAACATCAAGAAATGATAAAATACTAAGTTAAAACATCGAACCTTAACTCTATCACACTCCTCTAACTCCCGTATGATCTTCCAAATCAGCAATGCATTTCGATATATTTCCCCTTAGTACATTTTCGAGCTGTTATGTGGAGGCTCCCAAAACGACCATAGTACACTGGCGTGCAAAAATTAAAGACGAGACGGTTTTTCGAATGTAATGTCGTGCAGAAGTGATCCACAACGACTCAAATCATACCATAAGATCCCCAAGATGTAAGAATATGGGAGAAGTGAGCAAAACCGTCCAAACAAGGAATCCAAAGGATACAAAGGCACTTTATTGAAAAGGAAGCTTAGAGCACAACTGGACAGAAGACAGAAACGTCCATGTGACAGACGACTGCCAAGAAAAATCCAGTCTTTAGTAGGGGATATGACCCCCCCCCGACTGCGTTGCAGGATTTACAACGTCTGTCCATGCTGAGGACGAGGTTGTCAAGGAGCTGTTAAAGCATCACGGCTCATTCCCCTTGTAGCGCCAATCGCAGCTGCGGAATCGTTGCTGGTGGCTGGTGACGTGCTAACAAGCGTCTCCCGAGAAGGTTCCACAAGTGTTCGATTGGATTTAGGTCCGGGTACCTTGCCGGCCAATTCCAGCGTTGAATATCTTCACTCTCCAACAGCTCTGCGACAGCCATTGTACGATGAGGTGTAGCGTTGTCGTCCATGAAGAGAAACTCAGGACCCAGAGCACCTCTAAACAGACGCACGTGAGGCAGGAGAACCTCTTTACTATAGCGGACACCAGTGACTGAACCTCCTTGGAAGATGTGGAGGTCAGTACGGCTACCAAGCATGATACCACCTCAAACGAGAACCCCGCCACCTCCAAACCGGTTCCTTTCGATGATGTGTGAGGGGTGATTGCGGGTTCCCTGCTCTCTCCAGATGTGTATACGTCCAGAATCGCTCGTCAGACTAAATCGGCTCTCATCCGTAAAGAGAACTCGACCCCATTGTTGATGTGTCCAGTTCTTGTGTTCCTGGCACCACACAAACCACCGTCTCCGATGAGCAGGCGTTAATGTCACACACCGTACTGGTCGTCGAGCAAGTAGACCACTTTTGGGCAGCCTCCTGGCTACGGTAAAACGCGATAACGGACGTCCAGTTGTCTGTTGCATGTGCCTTGCGATTTCTCCCGCTGTCTACCGTCTTTCTCTTCTCGCCTGTAGGACAATATACCGGACGTCCGCCGCCGTGGTTGCTCGTGGACGACCACTGATAAACTCTCGGACAGCTGTTCCTGTCGTTTGAAATGCTCTCCAAGCTCGTGAAACGATGCTGTGAGCGATCCCGAACTCCTCGGCCACACTAGTCACACTTCGACCTTCTTCCAACTTCCCAATGACGCGACTTTGGGTAAAGTCATCCAGATATCGTCTACTGGATTTTCTGTTGGCATATCACACGTTGGTAGCAACTCGACGTCGTTCAAACCGATGTACACCGTGCAATAGCTTTCACCGAATTGCTGAGCGTACACCGCCCGTGTGTGTTGTACCCTTCCGACACTCTCCCCCCCCCCTCTACGTCATGCTGCATATATATATATATGCATGCTCTACCGTACCGGACCCCAGTCTATCTCCTGAGTGGTTTTTCGGTCCGTTCTGCCTGCTCGTTCCGCTGTTATGCTAATTTCTCTTCTTCGTCCTTAATTTTTGCACATCAGTGTATGTCTATATGGGAACTACCAATCATCGGTTGTCATGCCACTGTCTACGTCACAGTCTGTCTCCCATGTCATATTTTTGCTATGTAGCAGATTGTTGCCAAACTGCTGTAAGCTGGTTTGAACTTCTGGATCCTGGGTTGTACCTTTCAATATTTGTGTATCACATACTTTACTCTTTTGAGTGTATCTATGCTTTCTTTTTTGCTTGCATTCTTGTTCTTGATTTAAAATTAATCTCCAAGAGTATGGAATATCTATAGGGTAAATCTTGTTGCAATTTTTAACTCTGGTTTTTTCGATTATTAAGCCTTCTGCAAATCTTAGGTTTTGTTCCGAATCCTGATCTGTAATAATTTTAACATTATCGAAGTCTGGAGTGCACTTGTTATCTATACAATACTTAACTAATGTAGTATTTTTCTCACGTTTTCTCCGATTTTCTTTATGCTGTTTAATTCGATATAATAGGGGATTCTTTGTATTACCTATATAATATTTTTCAGATTTTTTCCCATTTTGATACAAGATTGGCACTTGGTGCACTGCCGTCTTTGCTAACGGGTTTTTTGGTCCTTTATTCTTAAGAAGAATGTCTCCATATGTAGTTATACCAAGCCCAATGTCTTTCTGGACCTTATGGCATTTTCTTTTCAATAAAGATGAGATGGATGGTAAATAGGGGAAACTACCACATTATGTAACATTTTCTTCTTTGTGTGACGCTGGTGGATGTTTGTACTCATAAATCAACTTGCCAATCACGTTACTTTTATATCATATGTTTTTGCTGTGTTGTAAATCCAATCTAATTCTTCATTTCTAAGTTGTTTAGTGCTACACAAGGTAAGTGCACGCCGGATTAAATATCTAAACGCAGAGATCTTATATGTCCATGGGCGGAACGAATCCGCTGGAATAAAGACTGGTATGTAAGAATTCCTTCGAAAAACACGGAACTTCAGACGTTGAGGTTTTTTAGTAATTAATACATCTAAGAAGGACAACTCATTATTCTGTTCTGTTTCTTTTGTTAAATCTATTGTTGAAAAAAAGTTGCTGTAAGTGTTCCTTACCGCTTCCATGAGTTCAGGGTTATGATCGTTAAAAATAAAAAAGGTATTATCAGCATATCTTGCATAAAAATCACATGGAAACTGAAAAGTGGGATCTTTCTATTTCCTGCTCTTTCTATTTTCCTGCTCTTTCTATTTCCTGCTCTTTCTAATTTCCTGCTCTTTCTATTTCCTGCAAAACTACTTCCGCAAGTAGGTAAGAAAGCGGTGATCCCATTGTGGCCCCCTGATTTCTGCCTATAGATTTTACCATAAAACTAAAAAAAATTATTTTCCTGTATGAAGGCAGCGATAATATCGTAAACTTCTTTTGGATGTAAAGCATTATTTTCTGAAAGTTTGCTATGAATAACTTGACATTTAGATTTCATAAGAAATTGGATTGGTTGTTGGGCGGAATGACAGATACAACAGGACAGAAGTTACTATTCCGGCTAATATGGTCAATATGTCAACAATAAATTTAACAAAAAATCAACTTACAGCTGTTAATAGAGGTATCCAATTCGCCCCACAGTATCAACCACCAAAATCAGGATAATATATTCCATTACTTGAGAATATCATTGGAAATCTAAATCCTTGCCAAAAGAACCCTGTGCGGTATCAAATTTACAGAGCCATAAAACATATAAAGCACGAAGATCGTAACTCAGATTGCACAAAAACTTACCGATATGAACAATGCAATTATTGGTGTTACGCAAAAAATAATAATATAAACATAATTGAAGATGATAAACCAAAACAGCTCGTTATTGTGGACCACGTAGATTATAAAAATGAAATGCAAGTAGCAATAAATGAACTTTCTGTCGGCAGTGTTGAAAAAGACCCGATTGACCGTTTACTACGCAAGCTTGCTCAATTTCGTAACTATAGTGCTTTACCAGATAGTATAAGAAATTCCAGACCACCAAAAGGCGCAGGAGTATCACGAGTTTTTGTCAAAATCAAACTCTATAAAGACGATAACCCAATGAGAATTATCGTCTCTAAGTGTAATTTCCCCTTGATTCACTTGGAAAGAAATTTGTTCAGCTATCTTGCTCCCTTCTTCATGAACTCATGCTACAAGGTACCTAACAGTCAAGTATTTGTTGAAAGAGTGAAACAACTTTCATTTAATCATAATAAATCCTGCATGGTCAGTATGGACGTTGAAACCTTGTTCCCAAGCGCCCCTGTAACCACAGCGATTTCAATTATTCATAGCAAACTTTCAGAAAGTAATACTTTACATCCAAAAGAAGTTGACGATATTATCACTGCCTTACAATTCATGCAGAAAAATATTTTTTTTTAGTTTTATGGTAAAATCTATAGGCTGAAATCAGGCGCCCCAATGGGATCCCCGCTTTCTTACCTATTTCCGGAAGTAATTTTGCAGGAAATAGAAAGAGCTGTTATCTAGCTTTTCAGTTCCCATGTGTTTTTTTATGTAAGATATGTTGATGATACCTTTTTTATTTTTAACGATCATAACCCTGAACTCATCGAAACTGTGAGAAAACCTTACAGAAACTTTTTTCCAACAATAGATTTAACAAAAGAAATTGAACAGAATAATGAGTTGTCCTTCTCAAATGTATTAATTACTAAAAAACCTCAACGTCTGCAGTTCCGTGTTTTTCGAAAGAATACTTATCCTGGCGGATTCGTTCCACCCATGGACATATAAGATCTCTGCGTTTAGATATTTAATCTGGCGTGCACTTACCTTGTGTAGCACTAATCAACTTAGAAATGAAGAATTAGATTGTATTTACAACACAGCAAAAATATATGATATAAAAGTAACGTGATTAGCAAGTTGATTTATGAGTACAAACATCCACCAGGGTCACACAAAAAAGAAAATGTTACATAATGTAGTAGCTTCCCCTATTTACCATCCATCTCATCTTTATTGAAAAGAGAATGCCATAAGGTCCAGAAAGACATTGGGCTTGGTGTAACTACATATGGAGACATTCTTCTTAAGAATAAAGGACCAAAAACCCTGTTAGTAAAGACAGCAGTGTACCATTTGCTAATCTTGCATCAAAATCATCAAAATGGGAAAAAATCTGAAAAATATTATATAGGTAGTACAAAGAATCGATTATTATATCAAATTAAGCAGCATAAAGATAATCGGAGAAAACGTGAGAAAAAGACTACATTAGTTAGGTATTGTATGGATAACAAATGCACTCCAGACTTCGATAATGTTAAAATTATTACAGATCAGGATTCGGAACAAAACCTAAGATTTGCAGAAGGCTTAATAATCGGAAAAACCAGAGTTAAAAATTGCAACAAGATTACCTTATAGATATCCCATACTCTTGGAGATTAATTTTAAATGAAGAACAAGAATGCAAGCAAAAAAGAAAGCATAGATACACTCAAAAGAGTAAATTATATGATAAACAAATATTGAAAGGGACAACCCAGGATCCAGAAGTTCAAATCAGCTTACAGCAGTTTGGCAACAATCTGCTACATAGCAAAAACATGACATGGCAGACACACTGTGACGTAGACAGTGGCATGACAACCAATGATTGGTAGTTCCCATATATATATATATATATATATATATATATATATATATATATTATGGTCGTTTTGGTAGCCTCCACATAACAGCTTGAAAATGATACTAAGGTATGTATCGAAAAAATGATACCAAGATATATGCTGATTCCGCAGATCATACGGGAGTGAGAGAACTGTGATAGAGTTAAGGTTCGATGTTTTAACTTAGTATTTTATCATTTCTTGGTGATTTTTTCAGATTTAAATTTTACAACTTTAGTAAAAGTCAACGAACATTTGAAAACTTGTATACCAAATTGTAATAAATACTTTTAGTGAAACGTTTTCAATATATAATGATTGATAATGACTAGTAGTCCCATTATAATGGGTCTTTTGAGTTAAAGGGTGATTCCAGGAACCTCTTGATTTTGATATTTTTACTGCACGATTCAGATAACTACATTTCTATAGTACATAAATCGAAGTGAAACTAAACTACTCACGCCACTCACATGTAAAGAATGTTCACAGAGTTTATGAGATAATGAGAACTATATTGAGAAACATATCTCACGTGATGAGTTCTTCCGCACATTAATATAGACCATATTATATTCATGGTGTTTTAGTATAATGTATAATTCTACATATATATTATGTATGATTTCTATATATACCCATGAGCCATTACTTTATGCCTACCTACCTGATAAGCTGCAGGACCCCTTTAGCCCGCAAAACAGCGGCCACTCGGCGAGGCATCGATTCGATGAGGTGGCGATAGGTATTCTGGGGTATCTGGTACCATAATGTCAACAGCATATCCTCTAGTTCACCTACATTTCGGTGGGGGGGTGATTTAGCGCGAACCCGCATTTCAAAGTTGAACCACAAATGTTCGATTGGGTTCATGTCAGGTGAATTTGGTGGCCAGGGCATTAACAGGAAGTCACCAGCATGTTCCTCGAACCACTTATTGACGATTCTGGCAGTATGGCATGGCGTGTTATCCTGTTGGTAATGACCATCACCAGAAAGAAACACAGTTGCCAAAATGAGTGAACTTGGTCCGCAACGATGTTCGGATACCTGACAGCTGTCAGGGATTGTACTGTTGGGATAATGGGGCCTAAAGTGTCGCAAGAAAACATCGTCCACAGCATAACACTGCCGCCGCCGGCCTGTTTCTGCTGAACAGTGCATCCAGGTGCGATAGCCTCCGTTGGTTATCGGCGTATCATCGCTCGGCCGTCTACGCGATGCACCAGTAATCTTGATTCGTCAGACCAGGACACTTTCTTCCAGTCATCCACGGTTCAATCTCGATGATCTTGGACCCATTTCATGCGTTATAGGCGATGACGTGCAGTGAGCATGGGACCCGGCTTGAGCAGAAGGCTGCGATGAACTGTGTACTGTCACACATTACCTTGATCACCAATTCGTAGCTGCGGGTAATTTGTCGCAATATCACCCTGCTGTAAACAATGTGCGACAGCCTCCAACCGCCACCCCCACCCCCACCCCCTCTGGCATCAATGAGCTTCGGACGACACACGGCTAGACGACGGTTCGTCGTTTGGCCATTTGTGCACTACTTTTGATACGTTCTCATTACAGCGACACGTGAACCACCCACAAGCCGCGCCGTTTCCGAGATCGTAGTTCCCAGGCGCCGTGCCATCACAATTTGTCCTTTATCAAACTCAGATAAATCGGCAGCTTTTCCCATTCTGACTCCGACCACTCTACTAGCCGAATACCGGTCCTCGAGTTGTATATATACTGCTATGTGAACTTCACCTGCGCCACCGTTGGGTCTCCAGGCGCGCTCATTTCCCTAGGTTTGGAGGTTAACGTAACGGATCATCGGTGTAAGTGTATATGTACATATATATATATATATATGTGTGTGTGTGTGTGTGTGTGTGTGTAGAACTCGTTGCGTCTAGGGGAATTCAATCTTGCACTATTAATACAATCAGCCATCGTATCCATAACGTCTTTATTAGAACATACAACACAAGTAACACAAGTCGATAATTAATAACTTAACCGAATTCATTCCATATCGAACAAATGAGACCAACAACCTTCTTCTGCTCTGCTCTGCGTGCGCGTCGTCTCATCTGTGAAGCGCTCGTTAGACGGTGCTCTGCGCGTGTGTCCTCTCATCTGTGAGGTAGAATTGTCGTTACAAGTAGTTAGTTCATTTGAATAAGCAGACATCCTACAAATTCACCCATCCTGGAGGTCACTGCCCCCAGGAACATATCGGATGAGAAATTAAAATCACAAAACATATTACATAGCACAAAAATACAAAATGAACATCTGATATCACCATACCCTGCCTTATTGCATGATTCCGCTTTACAACAAGAAGTAGTGCACAAAATATAAATTCAATAAAAGGGATCGAACAAGTACACAGGAATGCATTATGAATAATGAAAACATTTCGTAATATGAAAAAAAAATCACAACATCACAACATTAAACTGTTACACCTTTATAAAAGGGTTTCATTAGATCAGCGGAGGCGGGGATCACAATAGGACCTGAATGATCACCTACCCTTTCAACCTCATATCTGTCTCTGGGATTCACTCTGGTCACCTTATATGGACCGAGAAACTTGGGTCTTAACTTCAGACCAGCATCGAATTGAGTTCTTTGAATGGCTACTAAGTCACCAACTTGACATTTTGGTGCCTTCTTCCTCTTCTTGTTGTAAGTATTTTTGTTCTCAGCTTGAATCCTTTGAATATTCTTCTTTGCATCTTGCCTGATAAAACTTCTTTGGTCTTGTGACGTATATTCTAGATTAGCTTTCCTTTTTTGGTTTCTTTCCCTATGTAAATCTTGAGTTTATTCTCAGTATTCTTCACGTTTAACGAAATGTCTTTTCTCTCAAACGAATACGTTTGGCAACAAAATTGAGGTTGAATGCACGTGACGTATGCCTGATCTTGATAAGAGCAAGAGATAAAAACGACGACTGATCTATTGCTTGAGAGCGTTGTAAGAGAGCGATTATTACGAGCGTTGGGTTGTAAACTGATTATTGATAGGAGTGTTGTGATAATGTGTGGAGCGTTTACTGCAGTATGCCCTATTACGATGTGTTTTCTACAGCCTGAATGAAGCTTTTCCGTAAGTTGAATTCTGTTATTTCGTCTGACCGTTAAGGTTTTCTTTCATTTAGGAACTATTTCTTAGTATATTGATGTGTTAAAACAGCGTAGAAGTCGAAAAGACTTTTACGCTACAGTCTTGAAACTGTTCTATCATCTCTTCTGCTAAGAGATTCCTGTGGTCCTCTTTGTTCCTCATTTTCACGCCAGTCAAAAGTTAAAATGGTGTCCACCTTGTACTACGACTCGTCGTATTATTAAGAACTCTCTGGAATTTATCCACATGTTTGAACCACTTCGTTATATCGTCTAGAGTTAACTAGGTCAAGACCAGTATAAGAGTACGGTGGACTCTTTCAACTTGCCCATTCCCACGTGGGACACCTGTAATTATTTGTAAATGTCGGATTCCTTCTTCAATGCAATAGTCACTAAAAGCTTTCGAGGTAAAAAGCCGGACCTCTATCGGTTACAATCCTGAGAGGATTTCCAAAAGTTCGCTGCTGTAGCTTCAGTTTATCTAATGCATCTTCTGCCGAAGTTGATTAAACTGGGTATAACCAAGTGAATTTCGTGAATGCATCAACTATTGTTAAGTTATGCTGATAGTTTTTGTTTGTGGAAGGCAGCGGGCCGATAAAATCGACATGATATGTAGACAAGGGTATGTCTTCTTTTGGGATTGATTTCGGAAACCCTTCTTTCTTCCGACATTTCTTATTGGCTAATATGCAAGAGACACAGTTGGTGATTACGCGTTGGGTTAACTTACTCAGATTAGGGATAAAAAATTCTTCTTTGACGACTTCTGTTTTAACGGTTCAAAAATGGCCCCTTTCATGTGCCAATTTAATTAATTCAGCTTGCATGTCTCTTGGCACCACGATAAGCTCACGACCGTTGGCAAACTTATAGATCATATGATCATATGTAGAGGATTTTAGGAAGGGAGTATCTGACCCCAGGTCTTAAACAACCCTTAGAAATAGGAAACTAGGAGATTTAGGCTAGAGCACCCGATAGGAAAGTGACACGAAAGCGAAGTAGAAAGGGGAGGAAGACGCCCTTATTTATAAAATTATCAACATATACCTGGGGCCAGTACCCAGGGTACGACGGCTTAACGTGCCCATCCGACGCACGGCGGATATTTAGTGGATCGAGCGTTCGTACCTGCCTGGGATCGAACCTGAAACCCTTTCAGTGGCAGTAACGAACTTTGCCCACTGGGCCACCCGTGGCCCAAACTTATAGCGAATGCCATTCCGCACGAAATACTTTTGAGACTCATTATCGGATAATAGTGCTTTGAGGGCGCAAACATGTTCGTCTTCCAAATGGGCATTTCTCAGCTTTGCAGTCAGAGTATGGTTTCCTATAATCATGACTGAGTGCATATTCAAGGCATCGACATGCTGCAGCCTCTGACTCGGTCTGTGTATTATCTCGTAGTCGAATTCCTCCAGTAACAGGGTCCATTTTGCGATTCGTGCGACAAGGTCTCTCTTGTCCATGGTCTTCTGGAATGCCGAACAATCAGTGACGATTTTGAATCGATTGCCCGACAGATAAACACGGAATTTCATCAGGGCTCCGACGATGGCCAGGACCTCTAGCTCATAGCTCCTGTACTTCTCTTCAGCTAAACTAAACTCGTTTTCTGTGACATATAATAAACAGGGTGCAATTTCTCGTTTCAGCTTCCTGCAGTAGCCGTGTTTGCTCGCATCAGTATGTAGTTCCGTCCTTGTTTGAAAATGCTTAACGCAGGACTCTCAGCTAGTAATTTCTTAAGCTCTTCAAATGCTGCTGTCTGCTCGTGACCAAAAAAAAATCCCACTTTTCCTCAGTAAGTCACTCAATGGTTTCGCAACTTCCGAATATTCTGGAATAAATTTTCTAAAATAAATAGCCTGTTAGTCCCAAAAAGCTTTGCACATGTTTCACGTTTGTTGGGACAGGAAACTCCTTAACTGCCACTGTCTTCGCCGGGGATGGACGAACAGTGTCGTTTTCTACCACGTGACCCAGAAACTTTACTTTCTTCTTCAAGAACAGGCACTACTTCATCTTTATTTCGGGTTCATATTTAGATGCAACTTCAAGCACAGTTTCTAATTTCTTTAAACCTTCTTTTTCATCTACTTAAGTCGTCCATATAAAGGATCACAATACCTTTTGACATGAGGACTCTAAAAATACTATAAACATACCTCTGAAAGACACTAGGGCTAGTGCTTAACCCAAAAGGAACTTTTGTTAATTCGAATTGCCCATCTGGAACGATAAAGGAAGTATACTTTCGACTGTCTTCATCGACATTTACATGAAAAAACAACCATTCTTCAAGTTCAGTGTGGTGTACACTTTGGCTCCTTGTACCTTGTAGTCTGTCCAAAATATATTCTATTAAAGGCAGAAGGAACCTATATTTGACTAGCTTTCTATTTAGAATTCTGTAATCTACACATAACCTGGTTGTGCTATCTTTTTTCACCAACACCACAGGGCTGGCATAGTCAGAAGAGCTAGGCCTAACTATCCCCTGCTGCAACCATTCGTTGATCTGTCTGTCAACCTCTTGCTTCTCCAGGAACGACAGGCGACGGGATCTCTGGCAGTATATCGGCGTTTCATCATTTAATATGATTCTCTCATAGAACGTCGGTTGTTTCGGTTTTCTCTGGCTTGTATTCCGAAACCATCTTTCTCAACCTTGCCCTCACCTGTGTGTCACGACTGTGACTCATTTCGATTTCATCTTCTTGGGTCAATTCGGATATCTGCATTAGCCACGTGTTCGCCTCGTACTTGCAAAATTCAGTTTTAGACTTGCTGAAATTTATCAAAGCTTGGTCCAGAATGTCGGCACCAATTACCGCCTGAAAACTTAGCTGCGGTGTGGGCACAACATGCCACGTAAGTGAAAAATGTTGCCCATTTCTGGCAACCTCCCGATCAAACGATCCCTTAGTCCAAACCTGCGACGCTCTAATTCCGGATAAAAGTATTTGTTCGCCAGCTTCGTAAAGCCAGTAACTTGTCTATATACATCTTCACGTAGAAGGGACGCTGAACTGCCTGTGTCGATAAGTGCAACAACAGCTAAATTATTCAATGTCATCTCTGTGGTTCGAACATTCTCATTCACAATCTTGTTACACGCTCGTGTGATGTGGGCGTCCAATGCCTTCTCCTTATTACTGCCTCGTTTTGCTGACGGATCACTGCCGTTTCTGGTGAATTCAGGGCATTTAGACCTCAAATACCTGCTGCTTCCACACTCAAAGCATCTTATTGGACCTCGTCTCTGGAACTTCTCAGCCTGTTTGCCTCCAGACATCCCTCTTCCAACAACTTTGTTTTTGTTGAACATCTCTGGAAAACCATGAAAGCGCGGCCCTGGGAATTTTGGTCATTCATGCTCGACACCAAATGCTGTTTTTGCGGGCCTTTTAACACTTTCATAATCATCCAGTTTTTCGGATAATTCTACGGGAGAGACAATGTTGCTCCATTCATCCAAATAATATTTTCTAAAATCCACTGGAGTTCGTTTTTCAGTTTGATCAGTGATGATCAAATCCCTCAATTGTTTAAAAGTTGTTATTTTTAAGGCTGAAATCCAACCATCAAAATACGTAAAGATTCATGATAAAAGTCCTGCCAGGTACCGGTCTGTTTCTTCTGATGCGAAGCAAATAACTGACGAAACCTTTCAGGAGTTAACTTGGACATCTTTAGTAACAACTTCTTCACATAGTCATAACTCTCGACTTTTTCCTCTGCCTCACGAGCAATCAGCTGATTTATTTCGTCGGGGAGAAGTCCCAAAAGATGAGTGACCCATTCCTTCTGCGGTAACGACACACGACGGGCTTGCCGCTCAAAACGCACTAGGTACAGGCTTATATCGTCTTCAATATTAAATTTCTGAATTACGTTTTTAAACTCTTTTCTTGGAGTTCTGGTATTTTCAATCTGAACCCTCTCGTCTTCTTTATATTCAGCCTCGACTCTTATTTTCGCAAGTTCAAGTTCCATTTCGTCTCCCCTTCGTTTTTCTTCAATGGCATCTTTCCTTGCATTTATGATCGTGCTCAACATCTTCCTGAAAAACTCTTCATTATAATTTTCACTTTCAAGAATGACTCTCTTGAAATCTATAATTCTGCAATCTGCTGGCGTTTCTAACCCCAACTCATAAGCCAGTATGTTTCAGTCTTCTTTAAGACCTTTTGCTAAATACGCCATCCTTAGTTATGTACATACTAAATTTGCAAATCACCGGACTGGAAAATTCATATATTCAAATTTACCACATACCAAAGTGCAGCGCATGTCATATTCAGTGAATTAGGCACTTGCACACATAAATTATTACACCAACATTACGAAACAGATAATTCAACGCGAACAAATTATGAAACACTGTCATTCGTTAAAGTCAATATCCACAAGAAACTTTCCATAAAAAATGAAGAAATCGAAAGTTATTTTCACCATTGTTAACACAAAAACCTTACGGTATTGAACGAAGATCGAAAGCATCCACGCACAACACTAGTGTTCCGGGCAAGATTGCCCCACCAAAACTTGAATCTTTCGGGCAAAACTGCCCCACTAAAATATTATATTAGCACTCGAGCAGAACGCTCGCTATAACCGTCGAGCCTGGGTGGTTTTTCGGAATACGGGAACGGATTCACACGTGCCAGGGTGACACTCAGTAACACTGTCGAGGGGATGACTCCTTAAATAACAGGAACAAGTCGAAATATTTGCACTCGAGCATGACGCTCACTATAACCAACCGGGCTTGGTCGACTCCTCGGAAAAAAAAGAACGCATTCATACGTGCCAGGGTGACACTCAGAAACACTTCGAGCCAAGATGACTCTTCAAAAATAAGCACAGAAGATAAGAATAAATCCGTAAGTGCCAGGGTGACACAGAACATGACTTCCTTAGAACTCCATACGTGTCAGGGCGACACAGAACAACGTACCCGACTCAGAACTTTTCATTTCTTCTTGGAATCAAATCCCGGACGAGCTCCCACTTTTCTTGTAGAACTCGTTGCGTCTAGGGGAATTCAATCTTGCTCTACTATACGTATCCATAACATCTTTATAGAATATCGTATCCATAACATCTTTATAGAATATCGTATTCATAACATCTTTATAGAATATCGTATCCATAACATCTTTATAGAATATCGTATCCATAACATCTTTATAGAATATCGTATCCATAAAATCTTTATCAGAACATACAACACAAGTAACACAAGACGATAATGAATAACTTAAACGAATTCATTCCGTAACGAACAAATGAGACCAACGACCTTCTTCTGCGTTGCTCTGCGTGCTCGTCGTCTCATCTGTGAAGCGCTCGTTAGACAGTGCTCTGCGCGTGCGTCGTCTCATCTGTGAAACGTTCGTTAGACGGTGCTATGCGCATGCGTCGTCTCATCTGTGAGGTAAAATTGTCGTTACAAGTAGTTAATCCATTTGAATAAGCAGACATCCTATAATACATATGTATATATATATACAGCACACAAACATACACAGGGCGTCCAAAAAGTCTTTTCTCAGTGGGTATCGTAGTTTCTATAGAAATCATACAAATGCAAATGTATTACGGGAACGTATAATTTATTCATTTACTTACAAAATGTGTTGAAACTGTCGTCCTTCACATAGCATAATTGTTTTACACATGCTTTGAAACACATCTTGTAACGTACCAGGAGATGTGACGTACCTGCCAGAAGGACGCACACGACATAAAGGCAGATAGGAATCAGAATAAAATGTCCGCGTAGCTCAATTGGTAGAGCAACTTATTCCGGAATGAGTGGACCCGGGTTCGTATCCTGGCGCGGATAAAAATGACGGAGAAATTCACTTCGTTATAATCTGCGAGAGTCAAAAAGTCCTGCAGTGATGTTAAGGCTGTTCCACTTAATTTTGATGATACACAGTCAAAATTTCTGAATTAAGTAACTTGTTGCATGTTTAATTTAAGTTTTTGCTGTCTCCTTGGTAACATATTAAGTTTCAGAATGTTGTACAACAACACCAATTTCTACCAGCTTCTAATGAGTTGAAAATTTCCAAAATGTGGACGTTGATTTCATCATTGACCCTCAGAAGGAAGGGACACTCATGAAATCAATATTTACATTTTGGAAACTTTCAACTCTTCATATGCTTTTGAAAATTGGTGTTGCTGTGAAAGATATTCTGGTTTCTGAATGAGACGAAACAATTTCCAACATTCACTCTTCCCCTTTTTTGTTTTCAACAAGAACATATTTGTTGAGCTCGACGCCTTTTTCAACCTCCTTAATATTAAATGCATCCATATTAACAAATAAGGTATTAATTCCGACACGACATGCAGTGGAATGGGATGTTAAAACGTTAAACGAAAATCTCTGAATGATCAATGCAAAAGATGCGATGTGAAAAGTAACTCTCAGTCTTACAATATTTTTTATTGGAGGTTTAACGACCACTGTGAACAACTCTATAAGCTATAAGCAGTCTCGTCTTACAAAATGACAGGCGGGGTGTGAGAGAGTAAATCACTAGGGAAGGAGGCTATCTTGCTCCGTACAATCCCACTGAAAACAAATGCAAAGAAAGTATCGTTTCACGATATGGTATCGGTGAGTCTAACGTCTACGCCGCATCGTCGGTCAGTGGAAATCTTTGTTGCTTTGCAAAAGAGACGGCAATATTTTTGTATGACAAATCATTTTTCACTCCGCTGGCACCAGTATCGAGCACAACATTCCACAGCACGCATATTTCTTTGAAATATTTTTTTTCTTTTCAAAAACCAAACGGAAATAATGCCGAGTCAAAATCAGGTCAGGAACACCTTGACCCGACCCGTTTGACCCGCAAGAGATTGTCGACCCGTTGACCCTCTGACCCGTCCCATTTCCATCTCTGATCCGAACCCGGACCCATCTCGGACGAAATGGCAGTCATGTAAAAATATCATTTCTTTTATCGCTAACCCTAAAGTGTTATCTAGCAGTAAAAAATGTGCATCGCATAAAACAAGGAAGTCATGAAGCGTTTTGTTTTACTCGTAGCTCCAGCTATCGAACAAAAAAAGGAATTTTTTCCAGTCCGATCTTGAAATTTCATATGTCGTGCTCAATATAAGATTACGCCACCTAAGGAGAAAACTGTGCATCACATAAAGTCAAAAGTGCTCGTGATTGTTGCTCTCCAGTACAAAAAGAATTTCACGAATTCTATGAGGAGATAGTGCCCACAGAACAGATGGACAAAGTTGTTCTATATACATGCACTTTTCAAAGGCATGCTAAGCACATTATGCACAATTTTAATGCGTTTTGAAAATATCATTTCTTTTATCGCTAACCCGAAAGTGTTATATGAATAAGAGTTCTGATTTAATCTTACGACATGACATACTGACATAACTTCCCATGTCAAAAATTGAACTCCTGAACAAGAGCATGTAGTTTCATTTCCAGGTTGTTGTCAGTCCTCCGAAGTCCTCCCTATGGCCAGAAAAGACTTTCTCATTTACAGTGCTGATCATGGGAATCACAACATTGAGAAAGTGTTTACTCGCGAAGCTTACGAGACGCAGTGATCCGACAAAGACGTGTAAATATATAAAAACGAAATGTGAGAAGGTAGTCAGGCTGTTTTTATTTAGGATTGTTTAGTACGGAGGTATACCACCTCCGGGTGTTATTTAGAGGCTGATTGTAAACATCTCGGCACGTCGTTGTTAACGATAGCGCCATAGGGAATTGCGGCTATTTGACACGCGGAGACAGAATCCGTACTCGTCCATAAACAACACTGTTCTCCATTCCACAATTTGTGATCCCGGTCTGCTCTATTGCCGTAAAACCTCTGCTTTATTCCGCGCCACAGCTCGTTCAAAAGACGTGGTAGTGAGGTTGCTGTGCGATTACTTTGTTTTGTCTCTGGTGTGGTACTAAAATTTTAAAGCTATAACCTGAGTGAAGTGAGATTGACATTTATGGCGTGATTCCGAATTCTGTTAAATTGTATACGTTCTTGTCTATTCTCTTTTTAAAGCAAGCTTTGTGGCAATTCAGTTGTTCAGTGTGTTTATAAACCTGGAATACAGTATATCAGTAACGGAAAAAAAATTTAAAGGTGGTACTGAAAGATTGCTCAAGGAAAGAAAAACGTTAGAAAAAAATGTGCAAAACAAAATATATATTTTAAAGAGATTCAAAGTGAAATATCTTTATACACTCCTGTAAATGAACATTCTTGCAATAAAGACATCACTGAGGATCAAGATAACCGATGATACGATACACGCAAAACATCAGTTTTGGAAAGAGAAAAAGGCATAATGCGATGAAGTTACTTCTGTTTTAATATCAAGCACTTCAGAAGCTGATACTAACTTTAACATTTTTTTCGAACTAGAACGAGAACCATCCTTTAATTAGGACTTTTTCATGAGACCAAAAGAAACCGATATTTCGTTATTTTTTTAACTGCGTCATAAACACCCAATGGTGGACGCGGAACTGTCTTTCATATCTGAAAATCGAGAAAATGGGATTAATCGCTTTTGGTTAAGTTACAACGCATCATCTGCTCAAATTCTTTTGCTGTGTCTGCTTAGCATTTTCCAAAACTTAAAAGGATTCCATTCACAGATGCAATGAATGACTGTAAGCATGTACATCAGCGCGTTCGTGAATATGAAGCTAGCAAGGTGAATTTGAATGCCACTTAATCTTACTTTCTGAGTTTTAACACCCTGTTGGTGGAAAAAAGTATCAATCCAATTGCTATAAATAAACAAAGACATCACTCTTTTCACGTTTTAGCAACACACAGCAACCGAAAAATTGTTATTTGGCCACTGATCGGTTTCCACAGCAGTAGCCAAATAACAATTTTTTGGTTGCTGTGTGTTGCGAAAATGTGGAAAGAGCGATGTGTGTTGCTAAAACGTGGAAAGAGCGATATCTGTTTATTCACTGACGCCACGTATTTGGAGGATTTTTACCAATTGCTATAGATTTTTCATGTATGTCCTTCGAAAAATGTAACATTAACAGTTAGAAAACTAATTCGTGCCAAAAAGTATCTTTTTAATGTTAGAAAAGGACTTTTGATTTGATTAACTCGAACTTTAAGGTCAATTCCATATACTGAAAACAATTCATGGTTTTCACATTATTTATTTCTTTTTGAAGGAATAAAAAAATTGTGCACCAAAATAATGTATAAAAACTAGAGGTTTTAGCATATTTTAAGGAATGAATCATTTTGAAATTGTATAATTCTAGTGTATAGAAAAATGTACAGCCCTCGAATTAACAAAAACACAATTATCTTTATTAATAGTATATTACAACATAGTTTACAGATTGTTAATCATTTTACACTACGCGATTTAATGCCGGTTCAAACATCTTCAGATAAAACACTTTATTGCGGTACATTACTAAGGTTAAAGATCGTTCTCTCAACTAGACTATGTTTCACACCAAATATAAAATGGCAAAGAAATTGCATTGTAAAAGAGCTAATAAAACATACACTGAAGAGCAATTGAATTAGATATACCTGTCTAGTAACGTGTAGCACCACCTTTTGCCCTGATGACGGCGGCGATTCGTCTCGGCATGGACTTGACAAGACACCGGAAGCATCGGGAAGCAATACGGATCCAATACGGCAATACGGATCCCACAGTTCACGAAGATTTGATGGTGGGGGTCGGAGCCTCGAACATCTCTCTCGATGGCATCCCTGATGTGCTCGATGGGATTGAGGTCAGGTGACCTTGCTGGGCAAGGAAGTGAGGTCACGTGGTGGAGTGTTCATCCAGCCATTCGGATAGAATTCGGGAGCGATGGCACGGTACATTGTCTTGTTGCAGGATGAGGTCCCCAGTGGGATGTTGAAGACGCACAAACGGGAGCAAATGGTCGTACAGGATATCCCGGTAACGTTGACCTGTGAGGGACGATGTCACACGTACCAGGGGTCCCATTTCAGTTCACGTTAACAGTCCCCAGACGAGAATGCCACCCCCACCCGATTGAAGGGTACCCTGCTGACAAGAAGGATCCATCGCTTCATGTGGTTTGCGATGTACTCGTATCCTGCCATCCGCATGTACCAACGTGAATCTCGACTCATCAGTCCAGACAACATTTCCCCACATGTCTGGGGTACAGTGGTGATGTTCCCGCGCCCATGCTAATCTTTGCACCCTGTGATGTGCGGTCGGCAGCGGTACCCTCGTGGGACGATGGCTTCTGTACCCCATAGCGAGGAGATGGTTCTGGATGGTGTTGCTGCTTACACTTTTTTGTGCACCAGCGTTAAATTGCCGAGTTATTTCTTGCACTGTGGCCCGTCTATCCGCTGTTACAATGCGAGCTAGCCGACGATGACCCCACTCATCCACATGCTGTTGTCCACAGCAGTTGGCCCTTCCAGGGATGGTTTTACCGGATTCGATGTACTCACGGTACATCCGTAACAAAGTGGCTCGTGAAAATCACAGTGCCTGCAGGACTTCCGAGATGGAGTGACCCATTCGTCGGGCCCCGACAATTTGCCCACGATCCAATGCGCTTAGATCCTTCGTTTTACCCATACTGCGTTCGACTCTTACTGATTTCCGTCGCATCACTCCTTATATTGTCGGATCGCTGCATACGTCATGTATTTCCGTTTACAGGGCAGCCCACAGCGCCACATTTGCATAACACCAGCTGTCTCTAATTCAATTGCTCTTCAGTGTACATACCCTTAAAGCTTCTGTAGGCTGGAAATCTCGAATAATTGCACGAATCCATTTGGCGCGCAGTTCTTCATTCCCGGGAAATTTAAACACTGACGCTTTAGGACCTGTGTCGTAATTGCTACGGCAATTTGGTACACAACAATGTGAAGACATATCAGAATTAAAAATATTTTTTTAACACCGTGAAATAAATTAGAAAGAGTGGAATAATATTCTGACGATCCCCCCCCGCCCTTGCATAATTAATTGGCAAGAGGCGTGGCTAATTAACGGTAATTGAAACTTGATTGGGAGTTTTAATTAACAGAGAGTTATAATTTAAACACTTGTGAGGGGCGGTATATAAAGAAAAGATCTTCTAGCCCTTTGAATTCAAGTGGCGAGTTGCAGGTCTTCGCCACGAGAACAAAGAGCCCATTTACGGAAATGGGACAGGTTAGAGTTTAAAAGCTTTTTCCCGTAGCTCAAAAGTTGTTTAAACGGCAAGTGCTTTTGAAGCTTTTGTCTGTGCCGCGCGCAAAACAATGGGAAAGCTTTTGGACTTGAAGTGTTTCCTAATAAATGTGCCGCAGTTTTTAAGTGGTGGAATTCACCGCTTACCACCTCTTGGAGACGGGACATTGTTGTTGAGGGGCAGAATTCCTTTGATAGCCGATAGAAATGGGAAGGGGATTTTCCTCGCGCTCGAAATTGGTTGCCGTCTGCTGCCGCTCTAGAAATTCTGAGCATAAGAAAGAAAGCCAGCTAAAAACATAAGCTGAGGAATAACCAGCACCATAGTTGCCTTGAAACTTTCATCACCACCCGGACCACTGATACCTGTCGTGAAGAGCTATTTCAGGTGAAATCCAAAGAGAGAGAAAATAATCACGGAATCGCCTCGCTCATGCAGAGAGGGAGAGAGAGAGAGAGAGAGGAGGAACGCCTGGTTTCAGGAACGAAGGAGCCCCCCTGCAGAGAGAGAGAGAGAGAGAGAGTGATGCTAATCGCCGCCTTTTCTTGTTCCACGGAGGAAAGAAGTTTGTGCGTTTGAATGCGTGCCCGGTGTCCGTAAGCAACGCTGCCTCCTCCAAGAGTAAAAGAGAAAGATACCCGTAGTGCCAACATATCAGTGCGTATGAGTGTATTTGTGTTTGTCGGTGTCATCAGTACTTTGGATACTTGAAATTACGTAAGTACATTAACAGTATTTAATTTGCTGCCCATTGTGAACGAACAGACTTTTCGTTAAGATATATTTTCTGAAACATCGAAGAGGGCCCAAAGCTCGCCGAAACTTATAGCTTTTACCATTACATGAAGTATCCAGTGTAAATTATGCCTGTATCCATTAAATCCCTGTTTTAATTGTTATACTGTGCCTCCATTGGTTTATTGGTGTACTGTGTATGCTAATTGGCTAACGAGGTATATTTGCGGATCCAGTGATCGGATCGCAGTCCGGAAATATTTGGCATCTTGATATCCGAAGCCCAAAAGTCGTAACAAAAGTGGTGATCAGCAGTGTGGTTCGTAGTGTACCTCAGAAGCACGGTACAACCGGAGCACAGTATTTAGGCCAACCTTTTGAACTTGCATAATAAGCTGAGCTCAAAGTCTCAAAAATGGGAGGGATTAAAAAAATATTGGTTGAACTGAAACATGAACTCAGAAATGGACTGAAAACTACCAAAGAAAGTTTTGAGCAGCAGCTCAAATAACAACAAGAACGTTTTGAGCATCAGCTCAAACAGCAACGAGAAAGTTTTGAGCAAAGCTTACAACAGCAGAAAGAAAGTCTTGAGCAGCAGACGGGCAGCATAATCAGCTGATAGCTAGAATTGGGGGGTATGAGGAGAAATTTGATAAAAGAATAGAAGATACCAACTTGCGTATCGATCAGTTTGTAATTGGGCAGGCAAAATGCGTAAACCAAATAGAACAATGTACCCAAAATTTATAGAGCGTTCGTAATTAGTGCGAGACTCAATGTAGAGATGTAAAGGAAAAACTTTCTGGGGAATTTAATGGTACTAAGTTAGAACAAACTAAATTTTATAGGGATATTGAGAAAAGGGTACAACATTGTAAGGTAAAAATAAGTTCGTCGGAATTTAAGTCACCGGGGGTTATCAGTGAAGCCTTGAGTAGGCCGGCCCGAATTAAACCAGGAATGTTTGACGGAAAGACTAGCTGGATGGTATACAGGACCCAGTTCAAAATGGTTTTGAGTGTGAACGGCTGGAGCGAAAGGGAGAAAGCATGCGCGCTTGCGGCATCATTGAGAGATGCAGCTGCTGATATCCTACAAACTTTGTCGGAGGAGAGCCATTTAACATATTCCTGTCTCGTCGAGCCCTAGAACTCAGATTTGGGGAGGAACATTTAAAGCAACTCCGTGTTCTTCAGTTGAAAAATCGCAGGCAGGAAGCCAACGAGACACTTCAATAGCTCGCGACCGACATCGATCGGATGACAAGGCTTGCGTATGGGCAATGTACGCTGGATATACAGGACACGATGGCGCAGCAACATTTTGTGGAAGCAATTGCTGATCCAGACATGCAGCATTCAGTGAGCATGGCGGATAGGGACTCACTTAAGTCAGCCGTCTTACATGCAATGAAATTTTACTCTTCGTGCCATTCTAGGAGTCCTAGAAAAACAGTTCGTATGGCGACTGTGGCAGAAAGTCCGATCAATGCATCAGTCGAAACTAAACTCGAAGAGTTTTTGGTTCTCCTTCGCAGAGATGTTAAACATCGTTCTGTTTCGTCTCCTGGCAGGGAAAGAAGTGATATGCCGTCTAGAAAAATGGAGTGCTAGTATTGTGGATTAAGTTGGCATCGCATTATCGATTGTAGAAAGCGGTTGAGAGAAGAAAAAAAGTCTAAGGAACAGGCTTCGGGAAACCCTCAGAAGTCAGTTTCGGCGGGCGAGAACTGACGCGGCGAAAGCAGCATTGCACGGTGATGGCGCTTTGCGTTGGTTGTTTAATTTTAAAAATGCGAACGTTTACTAGCTTATGATTTCCAGGTACAACATCGGAAGGGAAATGCACATAAGGATGCGGATGCTTTGTCGAGAAGACCCTGTCAGCCGCAATGCAAATCCTGCCAACGCGCAGAGAGCAATGATCTGCAGCCGGAGAGCCAAGCAGTGCGCCAGGCGATAATTTCCCCGACCCCGACTGTACGAGATCCGTTGAGTCCGGAAGAGATGCAAAAAGCGCAGGAAGCGGACGAAGATATTGGACGTCTGGTCCGATGGAAGGAGAAGTCTCCCGACCGTCCTCGTTGGCGACTGTTGCAGCGTACGGACAGATCTTGAAAAGTTATTGGGCGCAATGGGATTCTCTTGTGGTTAGAGAAGGAATTTTGTACAGAGAATCGGAAAATTCTAGGACTGATTCGCGACAAATTCAACTGGTGGTTCCAAGATCTTTGGTGAAAGATGTGTTGAAACAAATGCACGATAGCCCGACTGGTGGACATTTTGGTGTCAGAAAAACTCACGCAAAAGTCCGGGAACGATTTTACTGGGTATATGGTATAACGGATGTAGAGGATTGGTGCAGACAGTGACACTTATGCGCGTCCAAGAAGGGCCCAATGACACGATGTCGCGGCCGAATGCAAGTGTATAATGTGCGAGCACAGTTCGAAAGTGTAGCCATTGATGTATTGGGACCGTTTCCTAAGTCGGAGGATGGCAACAGATATTTGTTGGTGGTTATGGATTATTTCACCAAATGGCCGGAGGTCTTTCCTATGGAAAATCAGGAAGCAGTTGCTGTTGCCGAAATTCTTGTCAGTAGATTGGTGAGCTCTCATGGGGTTCCTCTTGAATGGCATTCCGACAAGGGGTGGAACTTTGAGTCTAAAGTGTTCCAAGAAATGTGCAATTTACTCGGTATTAAAAAGACTTTACTTCGTCCTCAGAGGGACGAAATGTGTGAAAGGTTCATACGCACCTTGGGACAGCAGCTTTCATTATTTGTTAGTAATAACCAGAAAGATTGCGACAGGCTTGTTCCGCTATTTTTGTTGGCGTACCAAGCTGCGGTACATGAAACCACAGGGAATACTCCGAGTATGATGTTGTATGGGCGAGAATTACGTCTCCCTTGTGATTTGGTGTTTGGACGGCCGGAACCAATTGCCCAGGATTCTAGCACGTATGTCACAGAGCTTACCAGGAGATTAGAGAAAGTACATAGTTTTGCTAGGAAGAATATTAGAATAGCTACTGAAAGAATGAAAACCAAATATGACGTGCAGGCTGCGGAGAAAGTGTTTAAGGAGGAAGATTTAGTCTCGCTCTATAACCCACGAAGACGAAAGGGAAAGTCACCCAATATGCAGCGCCCGTGGGAAGGTCCTTATGTAGTAAAGAAAAGAATCAACGATGTTCTTTACAAAGTTTCGTACAATAATAGACCAGTTAGAGTCATACACCTTGATAGGCTTAGACCGTATAGCGCAGGAAATACCGAATCATAAACGGTTGAAGGATGAGTGTCTCAGGTGATTGGTTAGTTTCCCGTTGGCTGACTTGGTGATGTGAAAGGGTGAGAAGCGGAGAGCCTGAGAACATGGAATGAGCTTGTTGGTTTTAATAATTTTTTATAGTGTACTCGGTGTTGTGTTCTATTGGTGGAAATATTTTAATATTGCAATATGTCGTGTGCCGTGGTAGTGGAACTGTGTAATGTAAATTAATTATGTAGTGTCGTATTTGTGTACTGCCCTGGGCCGTGGCAGTGTAAATAATTATGCAGGTATGCATGGAATGTGAGCGTTCCCTGAGATTCGTTAGAAAAGGGGATGGGCCCGTGGAATACCAAAGACCAATTCAAGGTGATTGTTTTGAGTAAGGGCAGAGACGACGATGGGCACAAAGGAAGAATGGTACTGATGAGTTCTTATCTAGGATAGGCAGTTCCGGGTGGTGGAATCGCTGCAAATCACAGATAGCTTATATGCACTCGAGACGAGTTGCATTTTAAGAAGGGGGCGAAGTGATGACCCCCACCCTCACATAATTAATTGGCGAGAGGCGTGGCTAATTAACGGTAATTGAAACTTGATTGGGAGTTTTAATTAACAGAGAGTTATAATTTAAACACTTGTGAGGGGCGGTATATAAAGAAAAGATCTTCTAGCCCTTTGAATTCAAGTGGCGAGTTGCAGGTCTTTGCCACGAGAACAAAGAGCCCATTTACGGAAATGGGACAGGTCAGAGTTTAAAAGCTTTTTCCCGTAGCTCAAAAGTTGTTTAAACGGCAAGTGCTTTTGAAGCTTTTGTCTGTGTCGCGCGCGAAACAATAGGAAAGCTTTTGGACTTGAAGTGTTTCCTAATAAATGTGCCGCAGTTTTCAGGTGGTGGAATTCACTGCTTACCACCTCTTGGAGACGGGACATTGTTATTGAGGGGCAGAATTCGTTTGATAGCCGAGAGAACTAAAAAGGGGATTTTCCTCGCGCTCGAAATTGGTTGCCGTCTTTTGCCGCTCTAGAAATTCTGAGCATATGAAGGAAAGCCAGCTAAAAACATAAGCTGTGGAATAACCAGCACCATAGTTGCCTGAAACTTTCATCACCACCCGGACCACCGATACCTGCCGTAAGGAGCCATTTCAGATGAAATCCAAAGAGAGAGAAAATAATCACGGAATCGCCTCGCTCATGCAGAGAGGGAGAGAGAGAGAGAGAGAGGAGGAGCGCCTGGTTTCAGGAACGAAGGAGCCCCTCTGCAGAGAGAGAGAGAGAGAGAGAGTGAAGCTAATCGCCGCCTTTTCTTGTTCCACGGAGGAAAAACGTTTTCCCATAGCTCAAACGTTGTTTCAACGGCAAGTGCTTTTGAAGCTTTTGTCTGTGCCGCGCGCAAAACAATGGGAAAACTTTTGGACTTGAAGTGTTTCCTAATAAATATGCCGCAGTTTTCAAGTGGTGGAATTCACCGCATACCACCTCTTGTAGACGGGACATTGTTATTGAGGGGCAGAATTCGTTTGATAGCCGAGAGAACTAGGAAGGGGATTTTCCTCGCGCTCGAAATTGGTTGCCGTCTTTTGCCGCTCTAGAAATTCTGAGCATATGAAGGAAAGCCCGCCAAAACATAAGCTGAGGAATAACCAGCACCATAGTTGCCTTGAAACTTTCATCACCACCCGGACCACCGATACCTGCCGTAAGGAGCCATTTCAGGTGAAATCCAAAGAGAGAGAAAATAATCACGGAATCGCCTCGCTCATGCAGAGAGAGAAAGAGAGGAGGAACGCCTGTTTTCAGGAACGAAGGAGCCCCCCTGCAGAGAGAAATAGAGAGAGTGAAGCTAATCGCCGCCTTTTCTTGTTCCACGGAGGAAAGAAGTTTGTGCGTTTGAATGCGTGCCCGGTGTCCGTGAGCAACGCCTCCTCCTCCAAGAGGAAAAGAGAAAGATACCCGTAGTGCCAACATATCAGTACGTGTGAGTGTATTTGTGTTTGTCGGTGTCATCAGTACTTTGGATGCTAGAAATTACGTAAGTACTTTATTAGTATTTTCTTTGCAGCCCATTGTGAACGAACAGACTTTTCGTTAAGACATATTTTCTGAAACATCGAAGAGGGCCCAAAGCTGGCCGAAAATTATAGCTTTTACCATTACATGAAGTATCCAGTGTAAATTATGCCTGTATCCATTAAATCCCTGTTTTAATTGTTATACTGTGCCTCCATTGGTTTATTGGTGTACTGTGTAGGCTAATTGGCTAACGAAGTATATTTGCGGATCCAGTGATCAGATCGCAGTCCGGAAATATTTGGCATCCTGATATCCGAAGCCCAAAAGTCGTAACAATATGAATCAATGAGCTGCAAGAACAACGAACAACCTCATGGTGCAACGCTACAAAAATCACACAAGATCACAGACGCTAACTATGGTTACGGTCGTTCGTCAAATTTAACAGGTCTTACTGTAGTGACGTCAGACGTTGGAGAGCAGAAGGCGTTTGGGCCTTGTTTCAGGGGGAGTTGGCTGTAGGCGACAAAATGGGAAAAAAGTTAATACTTTCGAACAAAGAAAATTATATTATTTTAAATTGACACGTAGAATTATTATATGACAGGTTCAAATTTAAATTACAAGATATAGATGTTCCCATTAATTTGTATGTTAAGTACAATAACTATAAAAGAAAAGTGAGTTTTTGATGTGGAAAATAACAAATCATTTGAAATAGATCCCACGCTTTCGTAACATTTTGCTAAAGCCATTTCCAAAAATTGAGAGATCATTGCGCTCCTCAACCCCCCTCCAAGTGTTCCGAATGTGCATCATCCTGTTCCGCATGTGTTATCAAAGCGCTCTCCGCCATAAAATGTTTTATGATAGAAAAAAATACTAGTATTTTTACATAACACATTCGGGACACTTCGTGGCAAAAGAATGGAACACTGTCGTAGCACACTGCGAATACATTTCCAGAATTACTTTCTCGATGTGTTCCGAATGAATTGTCAACCTTTTCTCAATGTGTTCCACTGGGAACACATTGTTGTGCTATATATTCCGAAATGGCATGGACGTCTAAAAAGAAATTCTCAAAATACAGCATAGCTCAGGCATTTGCATCAATTTAACTGTACTAATGCCCTAATTTAGTTAAATAGTGGGCTTTGGGTAAGTGAAACTTGACTTCAAATGTGTTATATGTATTTTGGAGCACATAAACATTAATCTGTATCCATTCAGTAGGTTAGCAAAATCGCCGGTCCATGGTATATACACTATATATAAGAGTTAATTGACAACTTTAATCATTGTGACAAAGAATCTTTTCACGGTTCGGTATATCAGAGTAGGGCATGAACTATATTTGCGGGTTAATTTCATTAGGTCGAACCATTCCCTGCCCTAATTTGGACTATTTGGACTCCGTGTTCATGTGTGGCTGTGTGTGCGCGGTTGGACCGTGGACTTTTCAGCTGGTTCTCGTAATACGTGACCAATGACAAGTAGCATAGAGTTTTATACGTATTTCCAGTTATATTTGATATTTGCATCCTCGTTTTCTCTATTTGTGCCTTTCAAATATTTGAAATAAAAAGAATAATGACACCGAATTTTCTGTTGTAATGAACACATCTTTTGAACCGTTTCTGACGCGAATTAAAATTTTTAAAGTTAATGCAACCAGTTAGAAAATATTAACCGGATTTTTACAATCAATAAAAAACCAGAAATAGAAACAGCTACATTTCTTCTAACACCGTCTAAAACGTACTCTACAAAAATTAACAAATAGCGCAAAAAACTTTTCTCATAGCAAAAGAATATCGGAGACAAACAGATTTTCAAATCGAACAGTTAAAAGAACCAATATAAAAAGAAACATAATATAACTCTACGCCTTCTAGCTCAAGAATTTTGCATAATAGGAAAGTTGAAAGTAGGCTTAAAATATTTTTCATGGAAAAAGCTATGCTAAGGAAAAAGTACTTTTCAAATTTTCATATACGTCTCCCGCAAGCAAAGGTAGCGAAAAAAAAACATTGACATTTACACCACCTTGCGGGAAATGTGTGCAATATTTAAAGGGGATAATGTTTCACATATCTATTGTCGTGAATGGCATACAGTAAAAAAAGCAATTTCCTAATTGGGGTTTTAGAAGCGAAAATACAGCTGCAAACAGAAGTATGCAAGCACCACCTAGCGATAGAACTGTGAACTATAACACTCCTCAAATACTAACCTAAAGTGTTCCACAAGATAAATGGCATCCGATGTTGAACTAATTTTTTAAATCGCACTTTAAAAGCAGAGATATTAAGAAAAACATTGGCATCCCCTAGCGGCGAAATTTTGCATTAATTTGGTAAGAAAATACGCTCACAGAGTTTGCACACTTAGTAGTATCTGACCGAAGAAAGAAGTTTTTCAATTTGGGGTTTTAGTTCGTCAGATATTGCTGTAAACAGAAATGTGAACTTACGCCTTCTTGTGGCAGACTTCTGCGTTAAGAAAATTTTGAAATTACATGATAAACTTTTGCAGCGGATATGGTCTCGAAGAAAGAAATAATTTTTTTAAATCGTGCACTTAGGAGTTTTTAGGAGCAGAGATATCGACAAAAATAAGATATGCATCTACGCCCCCTGGCGGAAAAACTATACATTATTGTATGCAGAGAGTATTTTGAAAATATTTCCCAAAGAGAGCGAAATGGGTCTTTAAAAGAATTTCTTCAATCGAGTTTCCAGGAGCTCAGATTTAGATGCAAATACATCAGAAGCAGAAATAAACACTTACGCACCCTGGTGGCCAAACTATTCTTTACCAAATATATGAAATTATACGCAAAACATTTCCCATCAGTAGTTGTATGTGATGCAGCAAGAATTTTTCAAATCTGAGTTTTAGCAGCAGAGATATCTGGGAAAACGCAATTTATCTTTACACCCCTAGCGGAAAGTCTATGGATTACTTGCAAATTTTGAAATTATATGAAAAACATTTCGTATCAGAAACTACATGTATATGCAACAAGAAAGGAATTTTTCAATTCGGATTCTTAGAAGCAGCGATATCAAAAAATATATGATATACACTGACGGAAAAAAATCCCAACACCACGAAAAAATAGTTGTAGAGGAATGAAATGGCGGCAATACGTTTGTATAAGTAACATATTTAATCGATTAAGGTTTCAAGATCACAGCTTATTGTAAGCGCGAGAAGAGCCATTTTAAATGTGAAATGCTGGTACATTAATAACCGGTGTAACCGCCAGAATGTTGAATGCAAGCACGCAAACGTTCATGCATTGTGTCGTACAGGTGCTGGATGTCAGTTTGTGGGATGGAGTTCCATGCCTGTTGCACTTGGTCGGTCAATACAGGGACGGTTAATGCTGGTTGGGGGTGACGCTGGAGTTGTCGTCCAATGATGTCCCATACGTGCTGGATTGGTGAAAAATCTGGTGATCTAGCAGGCCACGGCAACATGTCGACACTCTGTAGAGCATGTTGGGTTACAACAGCGGTATGCGGGAGAGCGTTATCCTGTTGGAAACACCCCTTCGAATGCTGTTCATGAATGGCAGCACAACAGGTTGAATCACCAGACCGACGTACAACTGTGCCGTCATGGTGCGTGGGATAACCACGAGAGTGCTCCTGCTGTCATAGGAAATTGCTCCCCAGACCATAACTCCAGGTGTAGGTCCAGTGTGTCTCGGCCGCAGACAGGTTGGTTGCAGGCGCTCACCTGGCCTCCTTCTAACCAACACACGACCATCACTGGCACCCAGGCAGAACCGGCTTTCATCAGAAAACACAACAGATCTCCACTCCGTTCTCCAATGAGCTCTAGCTTGACACCACTGACGTCGCAAACGGCAGTGGTTTGGAGTAAGTGAAATGTACGCTACAGGGAGTCGGGCTCGGAGCTGTCCTTCAAGTAACCGATTTGTAACAGTTCGTTGTGTCACTGTGGTGGCAACTGCAGCTCGAATTGCTGCCGCAGACGCGGTACGATGCGCCACGGCCATACGACGTACACGGCGGTCTTCCCTCTCAGTAGTGCCGCGTGGCCAGCCGGAACCCGGTCTCCTTGAGGCAGTACCTTCCCTTGACCACCGCTGCCAACAATCATGCACAGTGGCTACATTCCTGCCAAGTCGTTCTGCAATATTGCGGAAAGAAAATCCACCTTATCGTAGCTCTATTACACGACCTCGTTCAAACTCCGTGAGCTGTTGATAATGGCTTCTTCGTCTTCTTAAAGGCATTCTTGAATAACATCAACACCCTACGTCGAATCTCAACGATAACTAACGCTCACGAACGTTACAGCGCGTATTTACAGCAAACCTGCTTTGCATGTTCCGAGGGGCGCTACTAGCGCCACACGTATGCGCCGAGCGCGAAATTTGCATAGACGTCATCTTACAGATGTACTCTCACCGCCTACCAACTGTCGTTTATCTAACACAACCCATTCTTGGTGTTGGGATTTTTTTTCCGTCAGTGTATATCAACGCTCCCTGGTGGAGAAACCATGCATTATTTTAAGAAGAAAAAATCCGAAAACATTTCTTGACGTGAGTGTACGGTCCACGAAAGAACTTTTTCAATTCAGATTTTAAAAGCTCAGATTTGGCTGCAAATACATCAAAAGCAGAAATTAACATTTACGCCTCGTGGTTGGCCACCACGGGGCGTAAGGTTCTTCAGCAAAAATTAGAAACTGTTCTTTAGCAAAAATTATAAACTGTTCTTTAGCAAAATTTAGAAAATGTTCTTTAGCAAAAATTAGAAACTATTCTTTAGCAAAGATTAGGAGTTGTTTGCAAAAGATTTCCCATCAGGAACTGTATCCACTGAAGAAAGAATTTCTCAAATCGGAGTTTTAGAAGTACAGAAATCGGGAAAAACACAATTTACTTTTACGCCCCTAGCGTAAAATCTATGTGTAACTTGAAAACGTGACTATACCTGAAATGCTTTTCGACATAAATGGAATCGAAAGGTAAAAGGAATTTTCTGAATCGGATGTTTAGAAGCAAATATATATGTAATAAAATGTTCTTTGAATTCGATATCATCTGCGTTTGCCCCCTAGCAGCGAAATTGCACATTGAAAAAAAACCGAAATAAATGTTCATTATTCGCACATTTCAAGCTTCCCAATGCAAAAAATAAAATTTCAAATCGGATTAATAGTTGCAAAGATATGGTGTCCACAGACGGACGTACAGACAAGCCGATAACACAAATACGATCTTTTTTTTACAAAAGACGTTCTAAACAAGTTAGTAAAATCATGCAATGCCATGATTACGATACGCTTTCCAACATACAAGAATTTTTTTTTTATTGAAAGTTTAACGACCACCGTGAGTAACTCAGTGGGCTATAAGCAGTCGCTCGTCCCTAATTTAGGGCCACTGACTCCAGGGAAAGGAGAGAGCTAGTGCCATAAGACATACACAACATCCATGCGTCACTGGGACTCGAACCCTGGCCCATCTCGTACGAATGATCAGAAGCCGTCGCTTAGTTTCAATATTCGCTTTTACTCACTTAAAAGAATTACAACAGAACATCCCCAACCTCACACGCAGTGTGAGAGAAAGGGAGAAATAAAACAAAATGTAGATATTTACAATGAAATATTATTTATACAAATGAGCAATGACAGGCATTGCATCATTTGCTGTACACAGCAGTAGCTCTGGGATAATTGTTCATTGAAGTCTTGGAACATCACTGGAGCGAATCAATTTATAAAAGTAATTTGCGCAGTTCTAGTGACATGGGAATCACTGGTGGCAGAGAGTCACTGTAAGCATGAAGAGAACTGTGTACAAAAGGTGACATCAGCAGGAAGCGAACACAATCCAGTTCCAGGAGGAAACATGGTGAGGGAACAGCAAAAAATAGAAAGTTCCGACGTAGGTTTAAGAGTATTAAAACAGCAGATGAACAGTCTGGGCACTAGAAAACCGAAACCAGGGACGACATGGCGACCATATTTTGAAGAAGGCAGGTAACCGTGCCGTATCATTCGCCAAGGAGTATTCCAGGGTCAGTCTGGATTTAATCCTGTTGCGGTAGTGTGCTACCAAGGAGGTAGAGAATGTGATAGGATCTGGATCTTGTAACTGTAGCAGGTGAGAGAAAATAATATATTTAGCTAGAATAAATAAATACGAACAAACTGGTAAAATAGAGGAGAAACTTGTGAAACTGTGGCCGAGGAAACGACAATCTTCTAGGGTGAGATCACTGGTATAAGAAGGATGTGCAAGTTGGAACATACTGTGAAATAGTGGGAGCAGCGTCGGACAGAAAACAAACATGTGTGAGACGTCTCCAACGACGTTACAAAAAGGACAGAGATCTGATGATACTATATTTCTCCGGAACAAAGTAGAAGGGACACGCAGTCGATTGTGCAAAAACCTCCAGTGCACATTAAGTTCTGAGGAGAGGGCCAGTGCATGTTGGGCAGTAGACCAGACCGAGGTTAGTGCAAAAGAAGGAACAGAGGGGATATGGCAAGGTACCGCAGAAGAAGAAGAGAGAAAACGGTACAGGGTGCGGGTGGAAAGGCTGTGGAGAGGGAGGAGGTCACCGGAAAAGGGAAGGAACAACGGGAAAGGGAGAGAGGCAGAAGAAACGGAAAGGAGGCCAGAGGAATCGACTAGGGAAGGAAAAAGTGATTGAAGAGCATGTTTAAGTTGAAGGAAGTTATCAGAGAGTTCGGGCGAGGGTAGGAGGGTGGAAAAAAAGGTCGGAAATGGGTTTCCATGAAAAATCGGGGAGGACCCGTTGGGAAACGGAGACTAAACCACCGTGTAGCCATGCAGGGAAAAAGAAAAAGTTGGCAGTAGGGGGTGGAGGACGGAGGAGAAAAAAAGAGTCTCGGAAAGAAGTTCAAGAGTGGAAGAGGGGGTTGACGAATGAGCGGTAAAGAACGAAGGAACTGAACAGCTTCACGGTAGACTAGACGAAAACGGGGGGGAAGACAGTGTGAATATCCATCTTGAGAAGAAGATGGACGATGAGGCAGGGATTAAGGGGGAAGTCAGAACCTTAAGCAGAAGAATGGAAGCGGAAGAGTCTGGTTGAACTGTCAAACGGAGTTAATTGAAAATTCTTACAACTTTATAACGTATAGTAATCTCTGGTATATTGAGGACACCACAAGTCGAAGGTAGAGATAATACTGAGGAAGGTAACCAATGAGTGGATGACCAAACAGTGCTGAGCATTGCTGATGTTGTTGCAGTTTGAACGTAGGCTGGTGGCGGTTGTGCAATCCAGGAATGATAAACTAACGAGAGGATGTGGGTGCCAGCAAGCCGTGCAAGACTGTGGTAGGTCAAACAACACTTGAGCTTGGACCAGTAAGCAGCGGTGTGACGTAGTTTCCTGACGAGGGGTCTCCAGGTGGCAGCCGCTGCTGAGACCCGGCTGTCAATGTGCACCCCAAGTATCTTTTGACTGGTAGAAGTCCAATGAGCGCCCCACGGTGCATCGGGGCGATGTCTTCAGGAGCCACACCACAAGCCTGTACACTTTGAAAGGTTTAACGAAGCGCCGGAAGCCGCAGCATACACTTGATACCATGCAAGAACAATTGTGAATTGCCATATTTTTCTCGGATGAGAACTGTGAGATCATCGGCGTAAGCAGTAAGAACGATAGAATGGTGCTTGGTGCTATGCTGAATGGTGGAGGGGGACGTTGTAGAAGAGAACGGATAGAGCAAAGAAAAGGCTCAAAGACTAGAGAGAAAAGTTGTCCGGAAAGAGGACATCCTTGACGGATGCCCTTACGAAACGGAATGGGAGCTGTAAGGAAGGAGGCCGTCCGGATATGGACAACCGAGTCCTGGTACAGGGCAAGGAGGGCTGTGATGAATACAGATGAGAAACCGAAGGCAGAGAGCACAGAGGCAAGCCACTGATGACTCACGTTATCAAAGGCCAGCCTCTGATCAAGATTGAGGAAGGCTAAGGGTTCGGAGGAAAGGTGGGCAAGGCAATATGAGTCACGGAGGAGATTAATATTAATATGAATGCTTCGGTCAGGGATGGTGTACGTTTGATCGGGATGTATGACGGTGGGAAGGACAGGGTTCAATCGAAGAGAGAGTATTTTAGTATAAATCTTGTAGTCAACATTAAGGATGGATATAAGACGCCAGTTATCCAACTCCAGCAGACACCCCGGAAGAAGAATGATGTGAGCCAGAGTAAAAGACGGGGGAAGAACAGATAAGGAAAAAGCAGCTGTAAAGCAAAGCAATAGGAGAGGGTGTAGGAAAGAGGAAAACGTGCGAAAGAAATTAACTGTCAACCCGTCAGGACCAGGTGACGAGTGACAGTTAAGTAAGGCAAGTGAATGTACTACTTCTGCTGGGGTGATAGGCATAGAAAGAGATGCAACAAGATGCGATGGAATATGTGGTAAGGCACGAAGAATCGAATCAGCATGCGGAGAACTTGACTGGAACTGAGCGAAACGTGACTGGAAATATGTTCTAACACCGGAGCAAATGAGAGTGGAGTCATTAGTAACAGTTCCATCGGGTAACTTCAGATTACGGAGGTGACGAGCAGAACGTTTGTGGAATTCCAGTTGTTGAACCTGTTCACATAGATAGTCATTTGGCTGGAGATGAAGGAGCTTGAGGCAGTGAAGAGCTTTTTGGGAGACAGGAAGTAGCAAGGCACAAAGTTCAGCTTGGTAATGAGAAAACAGCGGAGAATCAAGATCTTGGGTGGGAAAAAATCGAGCGTGCAGCATCAATCTTCATAGAGGCGGTAGTACGTTTTTCGTGGGAATATTGTTTGGTATAAAGAAGAATCCGGGATCTGACATGTAACCAGTGTTGCAAGGGACAAGAAGCAAAAGGGAGCGTATATAAGGCTTGTTGGAGCGGCGATCGGATGGAATTTACGTAAGTTGGATCAAGTAATAGATCATCATCAAGGGTCCAAGTACGGTAGTATTGCCGAGGAGATGGACCGGTGTGAAGACACATTACGACACAGCTGTGGGCCGCCCCAGTGGCGCAGTGGTCTAAGCGATGGCTTCTGATTATTCGTCCGAAGGTGTCCGGGTTCGAATCCCGGTGAGGCATGGGTGTTGTGTTTGTCTTTCGGCACTGGCTCTCTCCCTTCCCTGGAACCAGTGACCCTAAATTAGGGACGGGCGACTGCTTATAGCCCATTGAGTTGCTCACGGTGGTCGTTAAACCTCCAATCAAAAAAAACACAGCTGTGGTCGGAAGAAACTGTCGGTGTGTGAGAAAGGGAGATAACTGAAGGAAGAAGAATTGAAGAAATATAAAACCGGTCAAGTTGGGCAGTTGCAGGGGAGGAAGTGGAGAAGGAGCGCCAGGTGTACAAACGAAGAAATGGGTGCAGGTGTCGAAAAGAATCTTGGAGTTGTAGCTGGTTGATGGCTGTAGAAAGGGCTTGGGTAAGAAAATATCTGGTATCCGTGGAACCGTCCGATCTGTCGAGGGGTGGGTCACGGGTGCAGTTAAAATCACCACCTAAGATGACAATATCAGTGGCCGGAAGACCTGGAACACAGGAAACAAAATGCTCAAAAAGGCAGTCTGCATACTGTTGATTGCCGGAAACATAGATGTTGAAGATATGGTATCGGAAGTTGTGAAGTCGGAAGGACAGAAGCTGCAGGAGGTCACGATAAATCGGTTTGACCGTGATATCAGTAATGAAGGATCGAAGACGAAAATGGATGGCCACCGCAAGTTCTGCATGAAGACTAAGTCGATGGACATGGTAGAATTGAAATGGCCAGGTTCGCCACCGGTGGTATGGGGTATTGGGATGACAGTTAGTCTTCTGTAGCAATAATATATCCGCATCATGTGGTGTAATATCTTCAAACACTAACGCACTGGTAAGAGGGACGGAGCATCCTTTGGAGTTGAAATAAAGTAATTTTAACGTGAAAGAGGTTGTAGTGGTTGAATATTACTATCAGCACTTCTGTGTAGACTGGTCACACGTGTTTTTAAGTTAGATGGCTGCGCAGTGGTAACTGTGTCAATTTTCGGCAAATGAGCAAGTAGACTCTGAAGTTGGGTGATAATAGTAGGAAGCTGAGCATTACGTGATTGAACGCAGTCTGGGTGCTTGAGAGGACGTGACAGTTGATTGAGTATGATGAGAGCAAGATCAGACGGCGCCAGCGGCCCGTCTAATGCATGGAAAGTTTCCTATAACTGCAGTTGGAGAGGAAGACTGTCGAATTGGCGAACGGGAACGAGAGTAGCGTGGAGAAGACGTCACCGGCGAGATTGAACTTTGTCTAGTACGTTTCTACGTGGGAACGCCGGGAGAAGCTGGTGGGTGTAGGACAGTTAGATTCGGCTCCACGTTAGGGGATCCAAGGAAAGAAGATGAATCAGCACGACGGAGGGGTTGCCATTCCTTTTTGGAGATAATACCCTCCAAAGAACGTAGAGGTACCACAGCAGCAAGTGGGTCCAGCGATGGAGAGGTGGCCAAAGTTCCCGTAGTAGAGATCGAAGACTGCTGATGAATCATCATTTGCTGGGGGATAAGCCTCTGGAAAAACAGTAGCAGGGATCAAGGACGTCTGTGGAGCCGAAATTGGTGTGGACAGAGAAACTGGTGTTGAGGGTGGGGTGTTGACTTCGGGCGGTATGTAAATAGGTGGCTTGGCAGATGCATGTGAACAACGTGATTGGATGTGGCCATATGACTTGCATTTAAAACAATGCAAGGCAGTAACGATATCGATCCGGAAAATCTGCTTCCCTACAACCACAGTGAGGTCAGTAGGGCAGTCAACAATGAAATCTTCAGTAGGAAACTGGATCCTTGCTTGGCGACGCAGACCTAAGATGTTCCTGTCACCTGGGTCTGTTGGTGCGGAAGACAGAGTGGAAATGGAATCAACTACCTTTCCACACCGGGAAAGGGCCGCCATTAAGAAATGGTCCTTGATTTCTGGTGGTACGGGATAGCACGTAACAAGTATGGGGCGCTGCGTGAGCGGGACTCCCAGTAAGGTATGATTCCCAACATGCAGTCTGTCAGAGAAGACGCGCTCCGCAAACTCTGGCTTCGCAAAATAGATGAGAACAGTCCTAGATTTCCTCGCCATATGGGTGATCGCTCCCTTATGGGAGGCTTTGGCGAACGGCTAAGGAGTATTTCTTAAGGCTGGTGTCCGGGAGGGCATCAAAACATATGGCAAGTTTCCGTGTGCGTAAAACCTCTTGCCCAGTAGCTGAAGTTTCCGGAATTTCGATGCGTAATTTCTTGGTGTCTCTAGTGACAATCATATCAAGAGGCATTGTACATGGATTGTTCGCTGTAGAGGAAGATGAACTGGTACCCTTCACAACAGAAGCATAAGGATGAGTTGCCGTAGGAATGGGCGGAGATGGGGAAGGTCGAGACGCAGTGCTCGCAGGAGCAAATGAAGTACCAGATACAACGGATACTGAAGAAGTTAATGACGTCACTATGGTGGAGAATGTCGGGGAATCAACATCCATAGAGTTGGAAGAAGAGGTAGTAACATCAGATAACGCGACTTGGAAACCAGCTGCGTGTGTTAATGACGAAGACCGAACATGGCAAAGTGGTGGCGGAGCTTTGCTATCAAGCTTCAGACCTGGCCTATCAGATGCGGTCGCCGCCATTTGCAATGGTTAGCCTGCTAAACTCGACCCTGGGCAAAGCCAGGACGGAAAACGTGTTAGAACAAGTAAAGTTTTACTTACAGGACGTCCAGGTCGGACTCAATCGACACAGGAGGTGCTCACAATGCAGGAGATACACAAAATTACGGCACACACACAAAAGAACACTAATAAACGCAGGTCAAACAGGGAGCACAGGTCAACACAACCTTTACAAAGCCATCGTTTAGACCACTGCGCCACTGGGGTGGCTTCAGAAATCATTACTCAAGTTATTAATCAAGTTATGGAGACAATGGCTGTGGAATAAATCTCGCTCCTGTGCCCTGACCTTTGACCCCATTTCGATGATATTCACACGAAAAAATTTGCTGCAGCAGCAAATTTCGCCAGTAAAAAGGTTTGCTTGCAATGCTAATGAATTCTGCTTTGCTGCAGCAGCAAGATATCCGTTTCCTGTGGCAAGTTTTTTTGCTCGTCCAGCAAACCAACTTTGCTACTTCAGCAAATATTTCTGCTGCAGAAGCCGATCTCCAGCAATGTCAATTTGCTAGTCTAGCAAACCAAATTTGCTACTTTAGCAAATATTTCTGCTAGAGACGTTGATCTCCAGCAATGTCAATTTGCTGGTCTATCAAAGGAACTTTGCTACTTTAGCAAATATTTCTGCTACAGATGCCGATCTCCAGCAATGTCAGTTTGCTGATCCAGCAAACAAACTTTGCTACTGTAGCAAATATTTTCTTCTACAGAGCAAAATCCTTTGCAATGTTGAATTTCTACTTCAGCCAAGATGTAATGCTACAAACAGAAATCTATAATAATGCTGATTTCTTTGTTGGAATTTACTAAATTCCATTTATTCCTTGATTTCCTATCCTGGCAAATCAACATTTCCGGTGATTTATCTGTGCATATAGCAGATATTCTTTGTCAAAGTAGCATAAATATAATCATTCCATAATTATGGGTCCTCAAACAATCACAATTTTTTGCAAACATGTCCTTGTATTTCCGTGGATTCACGAGTAAAGCAATAATTCCAGCAATCGCTACAGGGATTTCGTTACCAATAAATTTATAAAAGTAAAGCAATTAGTGATAACGTTGAGAATACACCAGGCATGAAATTAATACACTATAGGTTGTATATATATATATATATATATATATATATATATATATGATCCCTCTCTACCCCCTTCCCCTCCATATGTATACACACCCTTCACTCTATCAAATTGTTTGCAAAATAAAAAAATAAAAATAAATAAATAAAATAAATTAAAAATAATTTTTTAGGATCTTTTTAACAAATAATTTTTTTAGGATCCCACAATAATTAAATTTTTCCTACACACAAACAAAACATTTCCCTAGCAAATGAACTGCTTTCAGCAGCTGTATGAAAAAATTGCAATCACCCCAAAAAATTTATAAAACTCTACAATGCCAGCTGTTTGTAAAATTCCATGAGCAGTGCAACAAAATCAGAGGATGGAGTGGGCACATCACCGTACTAAAAGTATCTATAAATTTGGAATTTGACTACACAGTCTGCCTTCTAAGGAAAGTGGCCAAGGTAGATTACACATAGTTCAACAGTTTCCATACAGACAATTTCTACAAACTTTACGAAATTGCTGGATACACCATCTGCCAATTATTATAATAATATCCAATTATTGGACAGCTTATAGCTGTCCAGACAGCTATAAGCTGTTTCGATGAGAAGGAATACCCAGTAGAAGAATTCTAAAAAAAATTATTAATTGTGATACTGATGCACATTGCATGAGTGGGAAGTCATTTTTAGTTTACTTTTTCCCCCCAACATTCAAGCCAGAAAACAGGAAGCACCTGCTTGTGATAGTGATGCTTTTGTCAACACTGAAGACTTTAAAATGTGATGCATAAACACTTTAGAATGTGATCCCAAATTTGAATGCACACAAATTTATGATCAGGTACTTCTTAAACTTAAGAGAAAATGGAGGCTCAAAGACACAAGATCTATTCTCGGTTCTAGTTTGTTTAATTAGAATCAGCTAAGCCAGAAAAAAATATAACACCACACTTATTTTGTACTATTCAGGCATATACAACCTGTACATAGCTGTTATCTAGTGCAATGAAAGAAAAAATTATCTGCTTTAGAAAACAGTTCCATGCTTCAGTCTACTTCATTGTATTACAGCAAGCAAGTTACTACATCTGGGGTTCATAACATTTTTTCATTAGAATCTTTCTTTCTTTTTTTCAAGTTATTAGATCCTGAACATTTCTTATCCTACAGATGTCCTGAACATTTTAGGGGAGTAGTCAGGGCCGGCTTCATGGGTGTGCGACCTGTGCAGTCGCACAGGGCCCCGTACCTAAAGGGTGTTTGTGTGATGTTTTAGAATTTTTCATAATTTTTTTCTTGTATTAAAAATAAATGACACGTAACGATGTAAAAATGGCATTTTTAAAATTTTTACATCATTACACTTTATTGCCTTAGTGAACAGAATTCAAGTACCTTGGGTCCTTAGGGATGATTCACCGTATCACCGAGAGAGAATTTGCATTAATGACATCATATTGCATTAATGGATGTAAGGTCAGGTGATGCGTAACATCACAGCCTCTCCATGACAAATGTCAACCCCGCCTTCTCGTGGTACATCCTGTTCAAACTAAAGGGGCTCTGACGACCGCCAATAGCGGTATAACTATACCATCGGGATTAGAGGAAATGCTATCCCACACTCACCAACCCGCTTGGCCAGCGTGGTGAGTTATGGCCAAACCCCTCCAAAATGACTCCACAACTTAAATCTTGGCCCTCAGTCTCCGGCAGCTGGAATGTACCTGGCCAAGGCAGCGGCCAGTGCGACATGAAGGCAGAGGGTGCTAAGAATCCCCGGAGGACCGGACTAGGCTGCCATCTGATGCTGACCTTGGCTACGTATAACGGACGCTTCCTATCTTCTGATTCAAGGCTTCTTGAATTGGAAGAGGAACTACAAAGGATCAAGTGGGACATCGTCGGGCTAAGTGAGGTAAGGAGAAAAGGAGAAGATCTCATTGAACTGAAAAGTGGACATCTCTTCTACTATCGTGGGACAGATACTGGCAGAACTAGTGGTGTTGGATTTATAATAAACAAGAAACTGAAGGATAACGTTGTAGAAGTTGAAAGTTCCTCTGACAGAGCTGCACTGCTCGTTATCCAACTCTCGAGAAGATACCAGGCTCAGATTATTCAAACTTATGCACCCACCACAAGTCATGCTGAAGAAGAAATTGAAGAATTTTATGAGGAAATTCGTGATCTAAATAATAAAGGTAAGCAGCACTTGAAGATAATTATGGGAGATTTCAATGCAAAAATAGGGCAACAGCAACAGAATGAAACTTCAGTAGGTAAATTCGGTTACGGCAACAGAAACCAGCGTGGAAATACTCTCGTAGAGTTTGCAGAGGCAGAAGGGTTTTTCATCTTGAACTCCTTTTTCAAGAAAAAGCCACACAGGAAACGGACATGGAAACATCCAAATCGGACGACAAGTGAAATTGATTTTATTATGTGTAACAAAAAATTCGTCATAGAAGACTGCAGTGTGCTAAACAAGTTCAACACAGGCAGTGACCATAGATTGGTGAGATGTAAGATGCACCTCAACACTAAACTCGAACGTAGCAAGCTCATAAGACAAACAAAATGTATTGACATAACCAACCTTAAAAAACACCATAATACCTTCAAATTGGAACTGAAGAACAGATTCTCTGCTTTAGAAGGCCTAACATCGGAAGAAGTGGATATTTCTGAAGTTAACAGAAAAGTAACCAAAGCTCTTATGGAAACAGCAACAAAATTAGCTGGGTCTAAGAACAAATTGCATGTGAACAAATTATCAGGAAAAACCAAAATGTTGATGCAAAAAAGAAGAGAGATGAGGACAACTAAAGAAGATGTGACTTCCAAAGTGGAATATATAGAGCTATGCAAGACAGTACGAAAAAGTATCACTGAAGACGTAAGGAAATTCAACTGTGAACTAGTAAGGAAAGCAATTGAAAACATTCAAAGCCTAAAGATAGCAAAGGGACATCTCAGTAAGGGAAAAAACAGATTATGGCACTGAGAAAAGAAGATGGTTCTGTAACAAGAAATAGAGGCGAAATTTTGACAAGAGTGAAAGATTTCTACTCCAAATTATATGAAAGGGATGATACATGTACTCCAGGCATCATGAAAGGTACCAGAGTTCTTCCAGTCCTTCCAGCAGAAGTTGCACATGCAATCAAGAACATGAAGCGGGGAAAAGCTCCAGGAGAAGATGGAATTACTGTAGACATCATACAAGAAGCAAGTGGAGAAATCGAAACAGTACTCGCCCAAATTTTCACTCGATGCCTTAATGAAGGGAAAATTCCTGAGGATTGGAACAACGCTACAATGATCTTGCTACATAAAAAAGGTGACATTGAGGATCTCAGGAACTACAGACCTATCAGCCTCCTATCAGTGGTTTATAAAATCTTCACTAAAGTTCTTTCACACCGCTTGAAGGTAACACTGGACATGGCTCAACCGAGAGAACAAGCTGGATTCAGGAGTGGCTACAGCACAATAGATCATATCCATGTACTGAGAGAACTAATTGAAAGAGCGAGGGAATATGAACTTCCATTGTGCATGGCTTTTATCGATTATGAAAATGCCTTTGATTCGGTGAAACCATCAGCAGTTGCAATGGCTCTGAAATCCTGCTGTATTGAAGATGCATACATTAATATTATTAATAACATCTATGAAAATGCAAGTGCAAAGATTCTGCTATTTGAAAATACAACACACATAAAAATTGGAAAAGGAGTGAGACAAGGTGACACCATATCTCCGAAGCTCTTTAATGCCACATTGGAAAATGTCTTTCAATCACTGAACTGGGAAAACAAAGGGATAAAGATTAATGGAGATTATCTAACCCACCTTCGTTTTGCTGATGACATAGTCATTTTTGCAACTACCCCATCAGAGCTACAGAGTATGATGCAGGAACTTGCTGACAAGAGTAAAGAAGTGGGATTAAAAATGAACTTTTAGAAGACAAAAGTGATGTTCAATTCTTTTACAAGAAATGAAGATTTATCGATTGATGGAGAAAAGCTGGATATAACAGACACGTACGTTTATCTTGGACAGCAGATATTAAGTGAGGGTCACATTGGTGAAGAAATTAATCGGCGTACAAAACTTGCCTGGAGAGCTTTTGGAAGAAACAGCATAATTTTCAAGAGCAATATGCCATTATGTCTTAAAAGAAAAGTGTTTGATCAATGCATCCTTCCAGTGCTTACGTATGGTGCAGAGACGTGGACCTTAGCTAAAAGAGACATACAAAGGCTGCAGACAACTCAAAGTAGCATGGAGAGGTGCATGCGTGGTGTAACCAGGAGAGATAAGAAGAGGAACACGTGAATCCGAAAAATGACAAGAGTGGAAGACATCATGATCAGAGTTAAATCCCTGAAATGGCAATGGGCTGGACATACTGCCAGAAGAACAGACCATCGATGGACAGCCGAAATTTTAGATTGGATTCCAAGGGACAGGAAAAGACCCAGAAGAAGACCACATGGAAGATGGGTGGATGAAATTTGAAAGTATGCGGGAGTGACATGGAGGAGACTGGCACAAGACAGACCGTTGTGGAGGAAACTTGGGGAGACCTTCGACCAGCAGTGGATTGATAATGGTTGACAATGATGATGATGATGATGATGATATATATTAACACAGATCTCTCTGGAGCGCTGACGTCACAGTACGTCGGCATTCTGCGCAATCACACGCTGTCAGTTTGTCGCGTGCGGGGAATCTCTGTCACATGGTTTACAATACAAAAAGTGAAAAACGTATATTTGCGAATTTTTTATGAAACTGGCTGAAATTTTAATGAATACCATAAATCTCTCATAAGAACATTACCTCCAAATTTCGTTTGAATCGGTTAAAAAATTTTAAATTAGCAGTCAAAATTTTTATTAACCGTTTCTGCGTATATACGTATATTTCTGTTTAGCGATGAATTAAAAGTTCCATGCCTATTTTAAAAAGTTTTTAACCGATTCCGGTGAAAATTTGAGGGACTCTTCCTATCGCCAATTCATGGTCTTCATAAAAATTTCAGCCCGTTTCGTTAAGATTTCGCAAAGTTCGTTTTTGCATTTTTTTATGCACAGTTCTGATTCAATATAACCAAAGTAAGCAAAATTGCATCTAAAAACACGTGTCACACCCGAAGCACATTGCCAATACTCGAAATCCCAATCAGGGGAAAGTTTACACGAAAACAACTGGACTGCAAGGAAATTTGTTAAACAACAACAAATATGTTACACAGAATGTTATATATCGCGAGGTATTTTGAAAAACGGAAATAAATAGCATATAATGAATCCGGCGTCTATTTGATTTGCTTTCAATCTGCTTCAATTAAAAATTTCACCCTGTCCCAGGACGGGCAACACCCCTATATTTTAGCATTTATTTAAAGTTTAGAAACAACCGTTTTAGGACGGCTGCACTGTTTTTACTGGTCAAATTCGGAAATCTCTACCATTTCTCAAGTTTTCCTCCGTTTCCGCTAACCGGTGGAAACCTCGTGACGGACCGGTGGTGTTTGGGAAACACTGCACTAGACTGCTATCGCACTCACCTCGTTTGAGCTACAAAGCTGAAAGCTCCCACTAAAACATATTACAATGAACTGTAGAACGTGGCCAGCAAAAGTATCTTTCTTCCTAAAAGTAAACAGACAGAATGATAAGGTAAGAGTTTTCTGAAAATTGCATTACTCATTTAGTATTGTACGGCAAATGAGTAATTGCATTACTCATTTAGTATTGCATTACTCATTTAGTATTGTATTGTCATTTAGTACTGTAGGTTCTTTAGAATCTCAATATTTCAACCATGAATCATTGAAAATGACATTTCCTATGATCCTATCTTATTTGTTTAAACGATAGCTATTTTTTTAAATTTTGAATAAATTACATTAATTTTTGCCATCAGCATGCATTTCGATGAGGTGCGGGAATTATATTTTGTCGCTTCAATTCAATCAACTCCAATTTGATCTGATAATGTAAATTAATATAGCGTAATTTTAAAATGTATCTTTTTATTTTTAATTAGTAATAATTACAGATTATTATAACTCATGAATAAATACACTGGCGGAAAGTGAAAAAAGAACACCAAGAAGGAGATGTCTGATACCAACGAAATTTATACAGCATAAGAACGGAATACCGAGGATAACGTGATCAAAACATTATGGCAAAATACAGCTGTATTTGCTGATAAACTGGAAAATAACATTTCTATGTAACATGGTTAGTACGAGGTTGAACCGCTATGAACTGCGTCACACTGTGCAATTCTGGCATGGAGTCTGTCGTACAGATGTTGGATGTAAGTTTGGGGTATTGAGTTCCAAGCATCCTCAACCTGGACGCGTAAATCGGGGATGGTCGTGGCTGGCCGTGGAGACCGGATAAGTCGTTGTCCCATAAAATCCCACACGTGCTCAATGGGGGACAAATCCGGTGAACTTGCAGGCCATGGAAGTTGTCTCACACCCTGAAGTGCATGTTGCGTTGCACGTGCCGTGTGTGGGCGTGCGTTATCTTGCTGGAAAACACCACGATGGACCGACCTTACAAGTGGCACAACGACGGGCTAAATGATGTTGTTGATGTAGGAGGTGATGTTTAACGTACCCGGTACAAACACTAGTTGTGTACGGGAGTGATAGCTGATCGCTCCCCACACCAGGGGACCAGGTGTAGGCCCTGTGTGTCGCTGCCGGATGCCAGAAGGGTGGAGACGCTCCCCTGTGCGTCTGCGAACACGCATACGGCCATCGGAGGCTCCCAAGCAGAATCTGCTTTCATCGCTGAACACAACAGATCGCCATTGCATTCTCCAGTGCAGACGTTGGCAACACCACTGCAGCCGTTCCTGACGGATGGCTGGAGTCAGAGGTACACATGCCACAGGAACACGTGCACGTAGCCCTGCATCCAGTAGACGGTTGCGGATTGTTCACACAGTCACCTCAGGTGCAACGGCAGCTCGGATTTGCGTCGCAGTTGATGTTCTGCTTGACAACGCCGCTCTCCTTATGCGTCGATCGGTCTGCTCATCAGTCCGTCTGTGACTCCCGGTTCCACGTGTTCTCGTGTGGGAATGTTCCTCGGGCCTTCTACACCACCATCGTACCACCGCCGATACTTCCCGTCCAATTCGCTCCGCATTACGACGATACGACCACCCAGCCTCGTGGAGTCCGACTAGACGACCTCGCTCAAAGTACGATAACTGCTGAAATCGTACACGTTTTCCATGTCCAGGCATTGCAGCTTCTTCAGGGTATTCGCACGTGTCCGTACGCCGACGACTGATTACATTCACTTTGCCGTACTCCTTAAATACCAGCGACGATAATTTCCATATTATGCCGGGCTGTGGGGTATGCGCTAACCGGTTGGCCCCAAAATTTACATCACACCTACGTAAACTCGACCCCATTAGCATATGTAAATTTCATGATCGTCCGCCAATTCCTTCTTGGTGTTCTTTTTCACTTTCCGCCAGTGTAATAATATTCCTTAGTACCACCATACTTTATTAAGCTTCATGAGAAAATGAAAAAATGTGGTATAGCGTAAAAGTCTTTTCTACTTCTACGTTGTTTTAACACATCAACATACTTAGAAATGGTTCCTAAATGAAAGAAACCTTAACGGCCAGACGAAACATGTAAATAACAGAAGTCAACTTACGGAAAGATGATTTATTCAGGATGTAGCACACACATCGTAACATAGCATATTGTAGTAAACGCTCCACACACCACACATTATCACAACACTCCTATCAATAATCAGTTTACAACCCAACGCTCTCTCTTACAACACTCTCAAGCAATAGATCAGTCGTCGTTTTTATCTCTTGTTCTTATCAAAACTCAGGCAAACGTCACGTGCATTCAACCTCAATTGTGTTGCCAAACGAATTCGTTTGAGAGAAATATATCACGTTAAGAGTGAAGAATAACAGAATAAACTCAAGATTTACGTAGGGAAAGAAACTAAAAAGGAAAGTTAATTTAGAATATAAGTCACAGTGGTTTCTCCATCTATCCCCGCCTTTCTTTCAAAAACGTTCCAACGTCCAAGCTCATTTAGTAGATGTAAAAGGGCCCCGCATTTTCGTTTTGCACTGGGCCCCGCAAATTATGCAGCCGGCCCTGGGAGTAGTTCATTTATATGGTAGCATGCTCACTTCATATAGTCACTGTTCAGAACATTCTGGCATCAATCTGCACACACCGTACTTCAGAATGACTGAAATCCCAATACCCAAGGAATTGTTTTCAAATGAAAGCTGTATGCTTCATTTTTCATTCAGTAAGTGTACTGCTGCTATACTGATTGTTAGAGGGCACCACAAGTCAGGCTCACATACAGGACGGGATTAAACTTTTGCGGGGCCCAGGGCGAAATTTCATATATAGAGGGCCCTAGGAAATGAATCTCACAGTTTAATGAAATCAGTGTATGAAAATGAAAATAGACAAAAATTATCATAAAGGAAAATGATTATCTCAAGTTATTGTGACCTTAAGAAAAAGACCATTATATGCATTGAAAATTCAGAGAGAGAGAGAGAGAGAGAGAGAGTAAACAGTTTCTTTATGATAATTTTCGTGTATTTTCATTTTTCAGAGACAGACAGACAGGTAGAGGTAGAGTGTGAGAGAGGGAGACAGACAGGCAGACAGACAGACAGGTAGAGTGTCAGAGGGGGAGACAGACAGACTGACAGAGAGAGAAAGAGACAGACATTTAGTGGGAGAGAGACAGATAGACAGAGAGTGAGAAAGAGAGACAGACAGACATTGAGTGAGAGAGGGACAGACAGTGAGAGATAGACAGACAGACATTGAATGAGAGATACAGAGGCAGACATTGAGTGAGAGGGATAGACAGACAGAGAGTGAGAGAGAGACAGATAGACAGAGTGAGAGACAGACAGAGAGACAAGCATACAGACAAATAGAGAGAAAGAGAATACAAAGTGCTGAAATCTACGACTTTCTTTCTGGAGAGGAGGAAGTTTAGGTTGCTTTATTATCTTAATAAAAACTTCCCTACAAAATGATAAAAAGATAGCTTTAACTAATCTGCGTAGCGAATATTTTTCCATAGCAAACATTTTTACGTATTGGATAATAACGATCCCTCTTAAATAAATTCGTATATATATATTTTTTTCCTGGTGTGTTTTAGTGATTGATTTTTGATGGAAAGTGGAATAACTGGTAAATCAATGACTTTATTCACCTCTTTACCCGCTCATGTATAAAATTGCTTTGTTTTATTTCCAACACTGTTTTTAAAGTCACTGAACGATTGGCCTCCATATACAGCCCAGATACAACTTTGATATTGTTCTTTTTATTTTTTTAAATTTCAGTACCAGGTATACACACAAATTGTTGAGTATATAATAGGGAGTCACAAAATGCGATGAAATTCAATTTCTTATTTCATGAATATGGAAAAGTTTAAGGTTTAAATAAGTTGGGGGGGGTTATAAACTGAAAAAAAAACATTACAACAAGTTAGTAAAATCATGCAATGCATTGATTATGGTACGCTTTCCAACATACCAGAAATCGCGCGCAGACAAACTCTCCTCCCAATCCTGACTACTGATTCGTTCAGTATACCTCCGGAACAACATACTAAAGTTTTGTCGCAATAGAAGCATTTTTCCTCAAGTTATGAGGATAATGGCTGTGAAATAAATCTCGCTTATGTGACATGACCTTTGATCCCATTTCGATTATATTAAAAATAATTGGTTCAGTATACCTCTGGACCAGCATACTAAAAGTTTGTCATTTTGTCGCGATAGAAGCATTTTTACTCAAGTTATGAGGATAATGGCTGTGAAATAAATATCGCTCCTGTGCCCAGACTTTTGATCCCATTTCGATGACATTCAGCATAACCTGTTCAGTTTACTTCCGGAACAACCGGATAAAGTTTTGTCGCAATCGAAACATTTTTACGTACATTATGACGCATAAGGTCGATGAAATAGATCCCGCTCCTATGCCCTGACCTTTAACCCCATTTCGCTTATTTTCAATAGGGTTCGTCCCCAGGTTGTCCCCTACCACATACTAAAATTAAATTGAAATTGGATAATTTTTACGCGAGTTATCGGTGGACAGACAGACAGACAAAGCTGGAGCATATACGCTTCTTCAACCTACGGTTGGAAAACGTAAAAATATATTTTTGAGGGCCTTGCGCCCCAAAACTTTAAAAAAATAACAATAAATATAGAGAATTCTAGCAAAAACAATTTTGTTTTTGTTTTGTAAAGTGCGGGGCCCCGTGAAAACTGCCCCGGATGCCCCTATGGTCCAGCCGGCCCTTCTCATTTATATCATAACACATTCATAATAGCAGTGTGTGTGTGTGCGTGTGAAATTTGTATTTGAGTCATCTGGGATGTAGTTGGATGACATGAACTGTATGTTCCTTCTTCACACACATATCACACAGTGTATGAAGGAAATCTCGATTCGAATAATCTGTGAAGCAGTTGGGTGGCATGAACACTACTTTAAACAAGATGGTAGTAGAGCCCACCTCATTTTCAATTGAACTGGTGGGATCAGTGTTTGATGATACGGTGACTTCTAACTGGCAGTGGCCATCATACCTTACTTTTACTTCGGACTTACCTTCAAATCGTGCTATAACGTCATTCTGGAAACCCCAGTTGCTCAGTCGATCTAGTATATCAGACATCTCCATGCACATATGAAGTCGTCGGTTTCTTCCAAATTATTCTTTCAAATTTCTTTAGAGAGAACGACATACACACCACACCGCAACCAATTAGATATTCTTTGCCACAACAACAGATCAGACAGCCTATGAGACCGCCATCTGGCTGGAATTCATGAACGGTTATTAGTACATTTAGCCAAACTTCCTTCGCTGTAATAGCGTTTTCAGCTGTTACCATCATCTTGAAATTTGCTGAATATTACAGAAACGTTTGCTGGAGTTACTCATTTTTTTATGGCAGCTGGTGTGGCAGACATATCAAAAGCACTTTGTTGTTTCAGCAAAGTGATTCGTACGGCCAACAAAATTTCTGCTGTAGTAAGTAAATTTCTGTCAGCAAAAAAATTGCTCTAGTACCTAAATAGGCTTTGCTATAAAAACCAAAAAACTATTGTTGTTTGCTAGAGCAACAAATATTTTGGCATTTCGAGCAAAACTCAACGCAGCAAAAGTGGTTTTGCTGCTCCAGCTTAGTTTGTTTTTTCAGTGCAACAGAACGGGTTCAGTATACCTCCTTAACAACATGATAAAGTTTTGTCGCAATCTAAGCATTTTTATTTAAGTTATGACGCATAAAAGCGATGGAATGGATTCCGCTCCTATGTTCTGACCTTTGACCCCATTTCGTCCGTTTTCTACAGAGTTCGTTCTCAGGTTGTCCCCTACCACATACTAAAATTTCATCGAAATCGAATCATTTTTACGCGAGTTATCGTGCGATCAGGCAGACAGACGGACAAAGCAGGGGCTACACGCTTCTTCAACCTACAGTTGAAAAGCGTTAAAAATCGGAGTTCGTGGTTCTGCTTCAATTTTCTATTATGACACAACGTATCAGTGGTATGCAAATGCTCAGTGCCTCGAGAAAGTGTAAGGGTCGGAAACAAGAAAATTCAAAACAAATTTCAGCTTGCACAAATTCGGGTTTTCCGTTATTAGAAAAATACATACTGTTTATTCTAATATTAATTCAAGTCATTAGCACGAATAAATGAAGTTGTTATAAACGAAACGGCAAGAGTAAATGAACTCCGTTCCTGGATGGCCCAAGTTACCGTACAAATCACTGTCAGGGCTTTTGCTCTGTACTCTGCATTCAATTTGTCTGAGGTTTGGGCAGGACGCCAACTTTCCAGCATTATCACTGTCCGTGCAGGGAAAGAAACATTCCAGGTGTGTTTCCCAGATGTAGATATATGGATGCCCCCTCTAACTTTATTTGCAAATATCTTCGCTATTAATCATCCGATTTGGAGGATATTTAAATTTTAAGGGTTTTTCCATGTGCTAAATGGAATGCGCATAAAAAAACATACCCCTTATGTGGAAAAATTTGGAGATAGTGAGCTAATTAACATGTTAATTAGCTTAATTAGAATCTTTCTTCGCATCACGTGATAGTTCCCTTCGAGTGCTTTCCAACAGTACCTTACTTGTCTATCTGTGGCAAATGGTTTCAAAGTTAAGGGGGTGGCTCGTTTTTTTCTTTTGAGGTCTGCACATGATAATACGTGCATGTCTGTTACTAACATACACTTTCTTCAAGAGCAGCATCAATTAATAATAATAATATTAATAAAAATAGTAGTAGTGTTCTAGTGTAGTAAGTAAGTAGTAGTAATAGTAAAAATATTAATCTTTCATTTTCACGAATTACTGTTTTCTACATATTAGCCAAACCTTAATTAATTGCACTTGACCCCCCTTGAAAAATTTCCTGCAGGCGCCCATGCTCCCCTTCCTTCAAGCCAGCGACTCTGCCTTGCATTTCTCTCCTGCAAAGCAGTCTTCAGACACTTCGTGCAGTTTCATTGTCCTGGGGCAGTCTTAAGAGCGCTAGAGTAGCTTTAGAGTCAACTTTCCATGTTGAAATCTCCTATTTTGTAAAGAAAACAAACAGCGGAGCAATTAGCATTGGCTCCCTCAGTTAATTTCTATCCACCCTCCTCATTAGCCACCCTGGCCGTACAATAATGAAAAAGAGGCTTATACTAAGGATTTGGACGGGTGGAGAACAATTGAATTTTCATGGCCCTGTGGATGCTATTTTGATAAACTTTCTATGGAGAAGTAACAAACCACTTCCTAGGGGAGAAATGCGTAGGGCTACATGAAATAAAACACAAGACTTATTACATGGCAAAGTCCAGATTATAATTTAAAGTTAAATATTTTGAAAAATGGAGCATTTCTAACTGGGCGGGTGGCAGGGTGGGCAAGACGAATTTCAGAGCCCACTTCGCATCCCCTTGGCGATTCCCCTGCTGTGCAGTAGGCCTATATGACGTTAGAAGAGTTCTCACATGAACGTTACTACCTGAGAATGTCTTTAAACTGGAGTTCGGGAACTTTTTGCTCATCCTGTTCGTTGGAAAATCCTTACTTAGATCATGGAAAAATTTTCTAGAAATGGTACTTCTACTAAGTAAATATGACGTTGTATTAAAAACGTACGGCAACACCATTATTGCCAAAAGTATAAAAGTGCCCATGAATCACGTAGTAAAAAGCGTGGAAATTAATTTACTTTGCTTTCAAAGGTAACTACCGTTTGGATTATTCAGCCTGTGTTCGCAATGATTAACGATTTCAGTAGCAAACGAAATAAGATAAGTTGACAAGTTTTCCATGTAAATTGATACCAGTCAAGACATTTCAGTGAAAGATCAGTGAGCTGTGATTTTAAGATATTCATTAAATGGTTGAACTAATGAGAGATTAATAGCTGTTGCAAATTGCATTGCTTCGAGAGAGAGAGGACTAGTTGAGGTTCTGAAGTGCTTATTAATTTCCAATGATTCAGATGTTTCGAAGTGCATAGGAAATGTAACTGATGGCACAGCGAACTTTCAAAGATAATACTATGGTTTTATTAAAATACATATTGCCGTCAATACACGATTCTAAAAGCACAGTTAAAATATATACAAAGTTAAAATATTGGCACTTTCAAGTAAATTATGGACCCGTCAGCAGAGGTTGTAGTTACGATTTGCCTTGTAAGGGGTATATATTAAGGCGGAGCGTAAAAAACATCTTCGAATTTCGATATGCTTAGTGCGGAAAAGTTGTGTATTGCTACGTAAACCATGTGTAAAAAAATTACCGAAATTCAAATAATATCTTACGGTGCCATTTTACCTCCAAAATTTCGATATTTGGGCAAAATCGTCACATTTTCATGTCCGTTGTGAGAAAAGAACAGTGTTTGTTACAGACTTTTCCTAGTGCGCAAAAACTACTGGTACTTAAAACATGTGCACAATTTTTCAGGCAAAGCAACTAAGTAATATCTTCTGGTTCCAATTTAATACGAAAGTTTCACAATTACTCGGAAACATTAGTATATTTTTCCTGTATTTTTCGTGATGCAACTTAAAGTTTAAATTGCAGTTTATTTTAGTGTCTCGATTAAAAGTAGTTACTTCTTTGTTGTTATACTCTATCAACAGATGGAGAAATACTCTCTATCAACACAAACAGTAACAGAAAAATTATCTGGGATAGAGACACAAGAGGTTTTATCATCATCTAGTGAGTTTGATGTAGATGTTGAAACCGACTCTGATGATTTAAAAAAACATCTACATATTCACATTCTGAAATTATAGCAAAGAAAATTTCACTATCAACCACCCTCCCAGCACTTGCTCGACCATGCGATGGAACAGGAGTTTCAAATAGGGTCGCAGCCATCTTTGCAAGTGCACTTTTGGAAGATGTGGGAATGATAACTCTAGCTGATACTTCAAGTGTTATAGACAGGCACGAAATTAGATGACAAAGAAAAAACAGAGAAAACAGCTTCAAAACGGTAATCTGACGGGACGCAAAGTTATTCAAGGGTTATATTTCAACGGGCGTCAGGGCTAAACCATAATGTATGAAGAAAGGGAAAGAAAGCGGTTCAAAAACACTATTACTGAAGAACACGTGACTATGCTGGAAGAACCTGGAAGTAAATATCTTGGGCATATTATTCCTACATCTTCCACCTCAAAGGATATTGCCAAATGTCTGCTGGATTATTTACATGCCAAGAATATTAACCTAAGCAAACTGTTGTTGCCGCCCCCGTGGCGCAGGCTTAAGATCATTCGCCCTAGTTGAGTCCGGATTCGAATCCCGGTTAGGCATGGATGTTTGTGTTTGTTTTTCGGCACTGGCTCTCAATGTGTTACTTGATCAACACTGGCTCTCTACATTGGTCATTTAGCATACTGTTAACCCATGTTTGATGTGTACTTGTTCACAATGTGTTACTTGATCAACATTTGTTTCTCTGTGTAAATTGATCAATAGACATGCCCTACAATGTATGATATGTACTTGTTGATGTGAAAAATCTGTATCCTGTCTATGCCTGATTGTCTGTCATGTCTCTGTACCACCAGGTCCAATAAATCATTTAAAAAAAACTTCAATCAAAAAAAAAAAAAATTTGGTGATAGGCTGTGACAGAACCGTCGTTAATACTGGGTGCAAAGGGGATGTAATTCGCATTTAAGAGCTAGCCTGCCAAAAACCTCTGCTGTGGAGCATATGCCAGTTGCACGGAAACGAGCTGACACTCCGTCACTTAATTCAACATTTGGATGGCCAAACGAGTGGCCAAAAAATATTTTCGAGTAAAATCGGCAAACAGCTGGAGGGCTGCGAAAATCTACCGGTTTTGAAATTTGAAGCAATTGAAGCGGGTTTTCCTGAACGTGATTAAAAAATTGCAAGGGATCTTAATACGGCTTATAAATCCCCGTGGGACATTAGCCACGCTGTGACAACGCGAATGTGCTCATCAAGCCTGGCACATAAGCACCAGGGAAAAATGAGCCATGCACGGTGGCTAACGACGGCCAATCATATATTTTGCGCCTTCGTATTAGTACTTCGCAGCCTTCGGATTCACTGAAAGTCCTGGCAGAATTTTTTGTGAGGTATATGCGCCCATGTGGTCACACAGTCATTGCCGTGATGGAGCACGGAATCTGTGGAAGGCCATCCATACATCCAGATATCTCACCCAGGATTGGAAGAGCGCTCTGGACCGCGTAATCCAAAGGAATGGCTTTTTTGGCCATCCAGAATCAATGCTTCTGGCTATGATCACGGACGAGAGGAAACATGTCAGAGAACTTGACTTTCGCAGGATCCTTTGAGCAAGGGCACACAACTGCTATGCAATCCGTGTATTCGAAATTCCTCAGTTCAACTCACATGGGGAGGATTATTTTGACCTAATTGACTGGCAATCATGTGTCTTCTGCGAACCGCTATTGGCTGCTGATTTAACCAACGATGAAGTAATGAACCTATGCAACAGTGATTGCAAAGGCATTGTTGAGCGATTGGGCATGAAAAACTTCCCTTGTCACAATCAGGGAGTGGAGTGATGCGTTAAGTTGACAACAGAAGCATCTGCTGCTGTTTGTGGAGAAGAACAAAGGGTTGGATTTATTAGAGTACCGTTGGAAGCACGGCAAATAATGCCAACCTTCTAAAGTAAATCAGATTACAGGGTAAAAATTAATAAAGAAAAACAGAAAATTGAAGATTAAAAAAGAACAGAAAATTGATTTGCTCTAATGGATGGGGGTTGGGTTGGGAACGAGTGGAACTCGCTGTGCAGCCACCTCCTCGTGGTGAGTTCTGAGATTTTTCTGAAACATGATAAATATGAATAGCTGCGCAGTTTGCACTATTGCACATTTGCACAATATGCTGTGCTTTCAGTGCAGTAGTGCACAGATTTACACAACTAAGAAACAAATCACATGGGGAACACTAAGTGTCAAAGTATTGCAATTTTCCTTAAACATGGAGCATTGTTGCATTAAATTGGAGCCATAAGATATTAGTTGCTTTGCCTGAAAAATTGTGCATGTCTTTTAGGTACCAACAGATAGGTTTTGCACACTAGGGAAAGTCTGTAACGAACACTGTTCTTTTCTCACAACGCACATGAAAATATGACGATTTTGCCTGAATATCGAAATTGTGGAGGTAAAGTGGAACCGTAAGATATTATTTGAATTTCGCTAAACTTTTCGCACATGGTTTACGTAGCAATACACAACTTTTCCGCACTAGGACATATCGAAATTCGAAAGAAAAAAATTACGCTCCGCCCTAGTATATATGCAGGAAGCACACCGATGTATCAATGTTGTCCACGCGCATGCTCCTTACATAGTCATGTTGTTATACATCGGAGATCGGGCCGTTATCTGCGTTTTCTCCCCTCACCATAGTAACTACAAAGCAATTTCCACGGTAACGGTATGGTAATAGGAGCATCGTCGTTGCAACACTTTCCTCTAAATTTACGAATCAATAAGCTTTCTTTCAAGAGAAGTGAGGAACATGTGGTTGACTTGTTTAGTATAGTTATATCATGCCAGATAGGTTAGTGCCGACCCTCCAGGCATAATCTCGAAAGGGTAGTGTAACGTACCAGGAGATGTGACGTACCTGCCAGAAGGACGCACACGACATAAAGGCAGATAGGAATCAGAATAAAACGTCCGCGTAGCTCAATTGGTAGAGTGACTTGTTCCGGAATGAGGGGATCCGGGTTCGAGCCCCGGCGCGGATAAAAATGACGGAGAAACTTACTTCGTTATAATGGCGCCCGAACTATCCGGATGACCCGACAGTTCAAAATCTCGCAATGGTGTGATGTTATTTGCACACCGCGAGATAGGAAAAATAAGAGAATCCCTTCTCCAGCACTTCAGAAAAAAAAAATAATAAGGGGGAGATGATGTAACGTACCAGGAGATGTGACGTACCTGCCAGAAGGACGCACACGGCATAAAGGCAGATAGGAATCAGAATAAAACGTCCGCGTAGCTCAATTGGTAGAGTGACTTGTTCCGGAATGAGGGGATCCGGGTTCGAGCCCCGGCGCGGATAAAAATGACGGAGAAATTTACTTCGTTATAGTAGTTGAGGTAGAATATGATTTGGCATTATATTTATGCTCAGATACACGTAAACTAAGATTGCGACGCTTCGATCCTATGTATATCAGGTCGGAGATATCATCGCACATGGCTTTTATAGGAACTGCATACACACCGAACTTGGAATCAGGTATCTGAGCATAAATATAATGTCAAATCATATTCTACCTCCACCGCCCTTTCAAGATTATGCCTGGATGGTCGGCTCCAACTTATCCGGCTTTCTGTCAAGAGAAGTGGGGAACACGCCAACCGCATGTTCCTCATTTCTCTTGACAGAAAGCTTATTGATTCATAAATTTAGAGGAAAGTGTTGTAACGACAATGCCCCTATTACCATACCGTTACCATGGAAATTGCTTTGCAATTACTATGGTGAGGGAGACAACGCAGATAACGACCCGATCTGCGATGTATAACAACATGACTATGTAATGAGCATGCGCATGGACAACATTGATACATCGCTGTGCCTCCTGTATATATACCCCTTCCAAGGCAAATCGTAACTACAACATCTGATGACTGGTCCATAATGGACTTGAAAGTGTTAATGTTTTAACCTTGTATATGCTGTATTTTAACTGTGCTTTTAGAATCGTGTATTGACGGCAATATGTATTTTAATATCTTCCAGCACGAATAAAGTCGTTCTTATGGTACTATGGTTTTACTCAATAAAAACTTGCTCAACGACTCTTCTCCTGGTCAGGTTCATGTGTGATTCCATAGATATATTTTGAATTTAGTACTTTCTAACGCTACAAAAGGTCTCATCTTCGCAGTGCTAAGTTTCACATTGCTTAAGCCTTTAAGCGGTTAATGCACCTGAACCAAATGGTGCACAACATTTTCTGCGCTTCATAGACAGAAATGTTCACATAGAGGTCGGATTCAACGAAGGCTTCTAAAAAACAGTTCCTTTCCCTCTGATCTCAGCAGTACCAACCAGATTAGATCAGATCATATGTACAGGATTTTAGGAAGGGAGTGTCTGACCCCAGGTCTTAAACAAACCTTAGAAGTAGGAACTTAAGAGATTTGGGCTAGAATGCCCGGCAGGAAAGTCACACGGAAACGAGGTAGAAAGGGGAAGAAGACGCCCATATTTATAACCGGGGACCTAGTACCCGGGGTCCGACTGCGTAAGGTGCCCATCCGACGCAAGGCGGATATTTAGTGGTTCGAGCGTTCGTGCCTGCCTGGGATCGATCCTGAGACTTATCCGTGAGAGTCACGAACATTGACTACTAAGCCATCCGGACATATAATAAATATATCATTGGTAATAAGCACGTCATGACCCAAGGCGTGGTGGAGAAGGGATAGTCCCGCCGACACCGACTCCATGCATGCAATTCACGGATACTGCTCTGAGATATAGCATGCCAGATGGTGTTCAAATTGAGGGCCATTTCGCTGACATTCCGGGATGAGGGCATAGGTGGCATTCCATCATTTCCTAAACATGCTCGATCGGTGAAAGATCGGGCTGGCCATTGAAGGGTGTTGAAATTACAGAGACAGGCGTGAGAGAGCCGTGCCGTGTGTGGCCCTCTCATTATCCTGTTGAAAAATTGCTCGGTGAGGCTGCCACAGGAATGGAAACACAACAGGTCTTAGAATGTCGTCGACGTACCGTTGAGCCGTGAGGATGGTACGGAGGACCACCAAGAGTGCCCGGCTATCGTAGAAAATGGCTCCCGGTGTTCAAGCTGTTGCCGTTAAGACAGTACCCATGCGCTGGTCGGATCTTCTCTAGACACGTATGCGTTGGTCATCGGCGCTAAATGCAAACAGTGACTCATCACTGAAGACAGCACGACGCCACTGGACACTATCCCACGTTGATCGGGCTCGACACCACTGCAACCGATGCCAGAAATGCTCGCTGGGCAGTGGTAGGGGCCGAGTGGCCTCCTCGAACGTAGTCCCTGTGCCGCAAGTTGTCTGGTAACGGTCTAGATTGCCACTTCCGTACCTGTAGACTACGCAACATAGCCACGGTTGTTGAGAGCGACGAATTCGTTTCTGTTCGTGCGGCTCTCACATTCTCTCAATCCTCGCGTTCTGTCGTTGTCCTGGGCTATCCACTGCCCGCGTGCCTCTGGGTTGTGCTCTCCTGGACTTATTGGCGCCAACATTGTCCGATTGCCGTGTCGCCCGTTCCAAATGCTTGGCGTTACGGCGACTTGACCAATTGGCTTCTCTCATCCCAGTTATACGTCTTCTGTGAAACTCGAGGCATTCTCACAGTCCGTGGAGGTTAATGCAACCGCTATTCGCTGTCACAATTGTCCCTGCGTGCAAGCTTTGCTCTTGATATAACCTCCTCGATGAGCAGTTGTCATGCGTTGTGGAGGGCCACTATTTAATCATTGATCGTTATTTTTTAATCATTTGCAATTTCGGCCCTACGGTACTTGCATGCGGAATTTCCTCAAGATTGAACGACTTTCTCGGGGTGCATTTATTTTATTTTATTTTATTTTATTTTATTTTAGTTTTGGAAAAAATGTATGACACTACTTTGACCGTTCATATTCTTTTTTTTAATATTTAGTATCACAGACCCTTGTCAAAATATTCACAGATAAGTTGACTCGACTTTTAAAAATATTAACAGATGGTGAGGAGAACTTTAAACGAATCTAAAACTATTCAAGGAGATAGATGCCCCAAACGCGTGTGGACGATGTTCGGCAACGTTTACTTCAATCTCCGACGAAATCGTTGCGCAGATTAAGCCAACAGACAGGATATTCATACGGAACTTGTCAAAGGGCAGCAAAAGTAAGCGAATATTCGATCATTTAAAGTGCACGTAATCCATCAGCTGCAGGAACCGGACAAGGGAAAGAGAGTAAGTTACTGCAAATGGTTTCAAAATTTTCTTAATTTGCGATCTGATATTCTCTCCATCACATGGTTTACGGATGAAGCCTGGTTTCATCTGTCAGGCTACGTCAATTCACAAAAACAGCAGGTACTGGGCTGCCAAAAACCCACACGTTTTGTGTGAAACACCGATTCATTCACAAAAGGTTAGTGTATGGTGTGCGGTTTCGTCTACGAAAATTATTGGCCCCATTTTTTTCTCTGAGACTGTCAACACTAACGTTTGTTGCCGCATATTCAATGAATTTGTGGAACAACTTGATGACATTGAATTGACAGAGGGCTACTTTCAGCAGGATGGCGCTACGTGTCACACATCGAAAGTCTCAATGGAACTCATAACCAGCTTCTTTGATGACAGATTAATTTCAAAAAACATATGGCCTCCCCAATCTCCGGACTTAACTTCCCCTGACTTTTTTGTATGGGGCTACTTAAAGGATATAATTTACAAAACCCATCCAAAAACATTGGATGCATTGCGTGAAACAATTACGACTGAAATTGGCAATGTTACTGCTCGTACTCTAGATGAGACATCACTGAATATGGTGTGGCGTGTTCAACTGTGTTTACAAGAAAATGGAGGACAATTCCAACATTTGCTTTGATAAAATGATTCTCCAATACCACATGTATAATTCTCAACTTACTGTATGATTTTGTTGTTATTTATAAAAAAAGTTATAAGTAAATCACATGGTACTGGTTTAAATGGATCACCCTGTAGGACCATGTACTCAATTTATTTAGAAGACCTGGCATAATACCCCGTTTTGAGCGTGGTTTGGTGCTACATTCAATCAAGAACGAATTTTAAAAATTATTTCACTGTTAAACTGTTGTTAGCTGCGCAGAAGGCTGAGTTTTAAAATTCGCTTCATTGAAGAATAGAATACAGAGCGAGACAAACAGAGCTTCGTGCCTCAAGGCAAACATAAGGTGAACATTATGTACAGATGACAGCAAGACGGCATATTTACAGGTGAGTAACTATGTACAATATATGCGTACAGAATACAGTATAAGAGGCCACAATGGCTGAGCTGGTAAGAAAGTCAGCTGTAAGCAGGAGCGACATTTCCAAAATCGTTGCATGCAGCACAGAGGTGACAACTCCGCAGGAGATAGGCAAAAGGCACAGCGTGGTGAGAACAGGAAGCGAAAATCAGAGTCCAGAGTCCAGGCCAGGCAGATACGTCCGGGAGGCAAACGGCAAGATTAGCCCCACAGACGAAGAAGGAGGCAGGAGCTCATATTGTGAGCTAAAGAGTCTCTGGTGTACCGGTGAAACAACTGGAGTTGGGGGACCAGAGGCGGTGGAAGTCCGGGTCCCGAGCACTAGAGCGAGCTGACACCTATTCCAGGCGGAGACGAGACGTGAGTCGATTTCTGAAGTGCAAACACAGGTATTCCCCAGCTTGAGAGAGGGACAGCGGAGACATGGCGGTACGAAGCTGTTGATGAAAACAGTAGACAATGAGCTTCACGAGAACGAAGATATACGCACATGGAAGTGGTAGAGGCACAGGCGTCGGGTCGCACAGGAGTAGAGTGCTGTGTACAAGTGGTGCGATGCGTTGACTTCAAACTATTCGTCCGGGATAAGTGCAGTCCCAAATCCTGATAAGGCATGGATGGTGTACTCGTCTTACAGCACTCTCTCTCTCTCTCTTCATTGGAACCAGTGACCATAAATTAGGGACGGGCGACTGCTTATAACTCATTAGGTTCCTCACTGTGGTCGTTATACCCACAAAAAAAATTATTAAAATTTGTTCACGACTGAATTACACTGGTGTGCAAAATTTAGGGACGAAGGGGAGAAATTAGCATAACAGCCGAACGAGCAGGCAGAACGGACCGAAAGACCACTCATGAGATAGACTAGGGTCCGGTACGGTAGGGCATGCGCATATATGCAACATGACGTGGGGGGGAGTGTCGTAAGGATATAAAGCACACTGGCGGTGTACGCTCAGCAATTCGGTGAAAGCTATTGCACGATGTACATCAGTTTGAACGACGTCGAGTTGCTACCAACGTGTGATATGCCAACAGACAATCCAGTAGACGATATCTGGATGACTTTACCCAAAGTCGCGTCATTGGGAAGTTGGAAGAAGGTCGAAGTGTGACTAGTGTGGCCGAGGAGTTCGGGATCGCTCACAGCATCGTTTCACGAGCTTGGAGAGTATTTCAAACGACAGGAACAGCTGTCCGAGAGTTTAGCAGTGGTCGTCCACGAGCAACCACGGTGGCGGACGACCGGTATATTGTCCTACAGGCGAGAAGAGACAGACGGCAGACAGCGGGAGAAATCGCAAGGCAAATGCAACAGACAATTGGACGTCCGTTATCGCGTTTTACCGTGGCCAGGAGGCTGCACAAAGGTGGTCTATTTGCACGACAACCAGTACGGTGTGTGACATTAACGCCTGCTCATCGGAGACGGCGGTTTCTGTGGTGCCAGGAACTAAAGAACTGGACACATCAGCAATGGGTTCGAGTTCTCTTTACGGATGAGAGCCGATTTAGTCTGACGAGTGATTCTGGACGTATACACATCTGGAGAGAGCAAGGAAAATGCAATCACACCTCCAACATCATCGAAAGGGACCGGTTTGGAGGTGGCGGAGTTCTCGTTTGGGGCGGTATCATGCTTGGTAGCCGTACTGACCTCCACATCTTCCAAGGAGGTTCAGTCACTGGTGTCCGCTATTGTACCGAGGTTCTCCTGCCTCACGTGCGTCTGTTTAGAGATGCTGTGGGTCCTGAGTTCCTCTTCATGGGCGACAACGATACACTTCATCGTACAGTGGCTGTCAAGAGCTGTTCAACGCATGGATTGGCCCGCAAGGTCCCCGGACCTAAATCCAATCGAGCACGTGTGGGACCTTCTCGGGAGACATTTAGCAGCACGTCACCAGCCGCCAGCAACGATTCCGCAGCTGCGATTGGCGCTACAAGAGGAATGGGCCGCGATGCCTCAACAGCTCCTTGACAACCTTGTCCTCAGCATGGACAGAAGTTGTGAATCCTGCAACGCAGTCGGGGGGGGGTCATATCCCCTACTAATGACTGGATTTTTCTTGGCAGCCGCCTGTCACATGGACGTTTCTGTCTTCTGTCCAGTTGTGCTCGAAGCTACCTTTTCAATAAAGTGCCTTTGTATCTTTTGGATTCCCTGTTTGGACGGTTTTGCTCACTTGTCCCATATTCTTACATCTTGGGGATCTTATGGTATGATTTGAGTCGATGTGGAGCACTTCTGCACGACGTTACATTCGAAAAATCGTCTCGTTCTTAATTTTTGCACGCCAGTGTATTTTTTTCCATAGGGGAATTTTTGAGATATTACCCTGTATATTTGTGAGTTTTTATAGTGGATCGCAAGTTCTCGGCCTGGTTTGGTCTTCCCAATTCGCCCGTGGGCACTTTTTTCTTCGTACAGGCTGCTCGGTAACAGATAATTTTGGGTGAGAAATATTGACATCGAGTTTAAGATTAATTGAGTTTATTTCCATGACGAAGGACTGGTTTTGTGTCAAATTATCTCTAGTATTAATTGCGATTTAAAGAAACGAATTATTATTTTGCGCAGCATTTTTTAGCACATCTTTTGTAAAAAAAGATTGTGCTTATGTTACCGGTTTGTCCGTCCGTTCGTCTGTACCCACGATATCTCTGCAACTATAAGTCCGATTTGAAACATTCTTTTTGCATTGAGAAGCTTGAAATATGCGAATGATGATCCTTCATTTCGTTTTTTTACGATGTACAATTTCGCCGCTAGAGGACGTAAATGCAGATGATGTCGAATTCAAAAATACATTTTATTCCACAGATTTGCTTCTAAACATCCGATTGAAAACATTCTTTTATCTTTCGATTCCATTATGCCGAAGAGTATTTTAGATTTAGTTACTTTTTCCAATTACGCATAGATTGTCCGCTAGGGGGCGTAAAAGTAAATCACATTTTCCCCGATAACTCTTCTTCTAAAACTCCGATTTGAAAAATTGTTTCTTCAGCGGATACACCTCTCGATGCAAAATATTTTGCATGTAATTTCAAATTTTTGGTAAAGAATACTTTGGCCACCAGGGGGCGTAAGCGTTTTGCTTCTGATCCATAACATCTGAGCTTCTAAAATATCGATTGAAAAATTTCTTTCGTGGACTGATGCCAGTCACATCGATAAACCTTTTCGGAATATTTTCTTCTTAAAATATTCCACAGTTTCTCCGCCAGGGGCATAGATTTACATCTTATTTTTGTCAATATCTCTACTTCTAGGAGTCAGATTTGAAAAATTCCTTCTTTGTTGGATAGTGTTTTCCGTGTGACATGTTTTTCATATAATTTCAAAATTTTCAAGTTCTTCATAGACTTTCCGCTAGGGTGCGTAGAGGTAAATTGCGTTTCCCCTTATATCTCTGCTTCTTAATCTCCGATTTGAAAACTTATTTCTGCACCGGATACAGTTCCTGATGGGATATCGTTTGCACATAAATTCTAATTTTTGTAAAAACATGGTTTGGCCACCAGGGGGCGTAAATCTTAATTTCCGCTTCTGATGTATTTGCAGCAAACTATGAGCTTCTAAATCCTCGATTGAAAAAAACGTCGATGTTAGACCGATACTACTCATGTCGACAAACCTTTCAGAAACATTTTCTTCCTAAAATAATGCATGGTTTCTACGCCAGGGGGCGTAGATGTATATCTTATTTTTGTCAATATCTCTACTTCTAGGAGTCCGATTTGAAATATTCCTTCTTTGTTGGATACTGTTTCCAGTGTGACATGTTTTTCATATAATTTCAAAATGTTCAAGTAATTCGTAGACTTTCCGCTAGGGGGCTTAAAGGTAAATTGCTTTTTCCTCCCTATAGCTCTGCTTCTAAATCTCTGATTGGAAAATTTCTTTCTGCACCGGATACAGCTCCTGATTGGAAATCCTTTGCACGTAATTTCAAATTTTTGTAAAAAAATGGGTTGGCCACCAGGTGCCGTAAGTCTTTATTTCCGCTTCTGGTGTATTTGCAGCAAAATATGAGCTTCTAAAATCTCGATTGCGAAAAAAGTCGTTTGTTGACCGTTGATGTATTTGTAGCAAAATTTGGGCTCCTGAAAACTCGACTAAATTTTTTTTCTTGGACCGATACCGCTCATATGGAAAAACCTTTTGAGAATACTTTCTTCCTATAATAATGCATGGTTTTCCCCCAGAGGACGTAAAGTCACATCTTATTTTTGTCGATATCTCTGTTTCTAAGAGTCCGATTTGAAAAATTCTTTCTGTGTTCGAGAGCGTTTCCGGTTCGAAATGTTTCTCATGTAAATTCATGTTTTTCTTAACGCACAAGTCTGCAACCAGAGGGCGTAAGCTCACGATTCCGTTTACAGCAATATCTTCAGGATTAAAAACCAGATTGAAAAACTTATTTCTTCCGTCAGATACTGTTGTTTTCCATACCGGTTCCATTGACTTTGAATAGCTTTGATAAATTTAATTTGCGTCAGAACGGATTCAAAAGACGTGCTTATTACACCCAAACATTCGGTGTCATCTTTTTGTTTTTTATAATTTTGCAAAACATGATCTCCTCAAGTATTTTCAGGCTTAGTTGCCTGAATGCACATCAACCCAGTTTCGAAATTCATCCACTTATTTCTGTCTAAATAATGGTCAGAAATCTTACCTACCACAGCGGAACGTGGGAAATTCCCTGCTGTAATCAATCTGCATTGAATTCAAAAAAATCAAATTTATAACATTAAGCAATGAAAGATCGCATAGTGGTGATTCTTAGCTATGGAAAATAAAAATGTTTCTGCATTTTAACCATTTCTGAAAGGGAAAAACAGACATTTTGCTTTCGAAGATTAATTATGAGCCTTTATCCAATATTTCATATTCAAACACTAATAGTGGGGAGTTGTGTAAACAAAGCGGTCTGGCATACAAATTACAAATAGAGGGGGAAAAGAAATAACACTTCATTAGATCTGCAATGTTTGAAAGCTGACTGGAAACCCATCTTTATCATTTTGTTTTAAAAAGAGCATCTTTGTAATTGTGTGTTATATTCGGTTGCTTTCTGTTCTGACATCTATGCCCCAGGTTAAGAAGAAAATCTCTGATCGATTAGCAAAAGCAGGCAGGCTCATTACTGCTGGCAGAAAAATTAATGGAATAAAATTAAAATGAACTAAGGAAAACAGACGGATTCTCTCTTCTTTGATAAAGAGAAGCTTTCATTAAGATGTTCCTTTCGTAAAATAAATCCTTAGTTAAGATGACCGTTTGATAAAACGTACCTTTTGTCCGTGCTGGCATTTCGACAAATTAACCCTTCGGCAAAGAAGTTATTCCATTCATTTTACGTGAAAATACACAAAAGCCCTTCTACTAAACTTTCATTCTGTCAAATTATTGCAGTTCTCAGTTATATTCATTTGACTAAACAGTCTGCATTGACTATTTTGATTCAGTACTGCTTAACGAAATATGTTTTATAAATGTACTGCTTAGGATAATACGTAATAAGTAAATAAATCGGCCTATAATTGTACTGCGCAGGGAGGTAGAAAACAGCTACATAAATTAGTATGCAACTATACTACGCAGAACAATAGAAAGTAAATATGTTAGGTCGCAGTAAGATTTTGCCGACAAAGCAGGTTACATTTACTACTTGAAGTCAATGCTGCATAGGCGCACATCATCAAAATTTAAAGAATCCGGCGCACTTGTCTGCGGTAATAATAACACAAGCCTGCAAACTTTGAGTCCCTGAAAATTGTGTACAAGGTTCTGGCTAAAGGTATTTGGTGTGTTGACTTCAAAAATGACTACGATTGTCTCTAAGACATAAGGATTTTTTACAAAATGAAGGCGAAGATTAATGAATAGGACCTATTGACATGTATTTCGATGAAGTTTATTTCATTGCAAAAATATAAAAAATGTTTTATGTGCAAAAAATGCTACAAAGAACCACTTTAAAATGCAATTTAAATTTACAAGTTATTACACTGGCTTTTTGTTTCTGCATTCAAAGCTTCGCTTAGTAGTTTTTCTTGTATAGGCAGTTTGTGGGTCTTCTCTGTGCAGCATCCAACAATAGTCTGCCATCATGTTGACATTCCATCTTTCCTGGTATCGTCGTTCCATCTCATTTACGTCTCAGTTAAATGTTTTCCCTTGTTTCTCACTAACTTCTCAAAGGTTTTCAGCAAAGTAGTTCAAGTGAATGTTCAGAAAGTACACCTTCAAGCTCATCGAGCAACCTAATTCTTTGAATTTTTCTAGCATGTATTCTACTATTTGTCTGTTGCTGAGATTTCTGTAGTTCCCCAAGAACATCTTCACAACTTCTTTAAAAACACTCCAAGCCTCTTTTTCAACAGTTTTCATTTTTGTTTCAAATGCACTGTATTTTAGGTGTTATCGAATGTCTGGTCCCACAAAAATGCCTTTTTTCAATTTGTCATCTCACAATTCCGAAAACTTTTTATGCAGGTACTTAAAACACTCTCCTTCTCTTGGCAAAGCCCTCACAAACTGCTTCATAAGTCCAAGTTCCATATCTACAAGAAATTAGAGGGTTGTAGGACTTTTTTGGGATCAACCACATTTTCACAGGTAATATTTTTGTTTCCTGGTTTTAAAGCAGCCCTGCTTGACCATTGTATCTTGATCCAGTGTTGGTCATTCGCTCGGCTGTCTATTCGCATAAAAATCATGGGTACTTTTTTGTGTATCTTGCTGTCCAAAAATCATGGACAGTACTTTAAGATCAACACATATCATCCATCTGAGATCGTTGTAGTTGAGCTTCGTAAGAACTAAGGCTACATTTTCATAACTTTCTTTGTTCAAACTAGTTTACTTTTTGCAGTGTGAAAAAGGTTTTGCCGACCCTAATGTATTCTTTTTATTGCAAACATAATCCTTTTAGAGTAGATTTATCCAATGACAGTAAATTCAGTAAACAAATGAGCTGAAGTTAAAATAATTGTTTCATGCATAAGAACGGACGAATTAATAAATAGCGAAACTAAATTCTTATTTTGTGGGAAAATGGTATGTGATAAAACTTTTTTACTATTTTTCCTAAAATCAGCTCCCAAAAATCAATGAAAATATGTGAACATTTTTCAGACAATTTTTCCATCGTAGATCTGTGAAATCCGATTAAAAAAAGAAGGAAAAAAAAAAGACTATTAGCCTGACCTGCGTAAGTCCCATTGTTATTTATTGTCCGTGTTGTTCTTTCTGTTCGGATTTTGTTTCATTATATAAACTAAAAATGTTGCTAAACATAAATGCAACAGTCAGCTTAGGATTGATTATGAAACACTTGTATAGATGTTTCGAACATTGCGTAATTTCGTAATTGTTGTCTCTTTTATATGTACATATCTGTACAACTTTGAGGTAGACGGCTAGAGGTCATAGTACAGACTACATTGTAACCGAGTAAATGTTTCATACCCTATATGCCAGAAAAACATTTTTAATTTGCTGTGGGGGAATATTTCTTCTTTGCTTAGAACAATGTTTTGGCACAGAATAAAAACATGTATAAAAATGACAGGGGGATTCTGTCCGCATCTTCAAATAAAGTTGTCAAAGTCCGGGAGACCCTCGCTCTGTTAAAAATGTCTGAATCCGCCACTGATGCTGCATAACCAAATAAGTTTTTTATAACTTCTGCTGAAAAGAGCAATACCTAATGAATAAGTACAAAAGTAAATAAAAAACATAAAAGCAATTTCTGAATTAAACTGATACAGCAAGGAACAGCAGCCGATCAACTTTAGCACGTCATAATTGCAGTTAGGCGAGGTGTACTTGTATCTCTCAACGCTACATGTCAGTCTGTTTCAGTACTTAAACATGGAAGAGAAAAATTCGGCGTGCTATAATGATGTTTCCTTGGGAAGCCAGCTGAAATTTACTGAAGAATGGTAGCACAGTATGGTTATAAGCTCATGGTCTTGAGAAAAATTTGCGAATGGGTAGAAAGGTTTAAAACTGGCAGAACATGTGTGCCTGACGAAGCTCGATCATTGCGTCCGTCTGCGTGACGAACTCAAGACCATGTCAGCTATGTAAACTCTCTTATTCAGTCTGTTGTGGTTGAAATGTTAGGCATAAGTTACGGTTCTGCCAATGCGATGATGTATGACGACTTAGGATACCGGAAAGTGTGTACCAGGTGAGTCCCGTAAAAGCTGGCTGGTCAACACAAACAACAAAGTACTATGATTTCCAGGTTCCCATCTAGTTTTGAGAGCGCTTTGAAAATCTAGGTTTACTGGGAAGGAATTGTTACTAGCAACAAGACCTGGGTACCCCATTTATTTATTTTTTTTTTGATTGGGGGTTTAACGACCACCGTGAGCAACTCAATGGGCTATAAGCAGTCGCCCGTCCCTAACTTACAGTCACTGGTTCCAGGTAAGGTAGAGAGCCAGTGCCGTAAGACAAACACAACATCCATGTCTGACCGGGATTCGAACCCGGACCCCTTTCGGACGAATGATCAGAGGCCATCGCTTAGACCACTGCGCCACCGGGGCGGCGGTATCCCATTTTGATCCTGAAAATAAGAGACAAAGTATGGACTGGAAACATCCTTCATCCCCAGCAAAAAAAAAACAAGTTAGTAAAATCATGCAATGCATTGATTATAATACGCTTTCCAACATACCAGAGCCGCCCCGGTGGCGCAGTGGTCTAAGCGATGGCCTCTGATCATTCGTCCGAACGGGGTCCGGGTTCGAATCCCGGTGAGGCATGGATGTTGTGTTTGTCTTACGGCACTGGCTCTCTCCCTTCCCTAGAACCAGTACCCCTAAATTAGGGACGGGCGACTACTTATAGCCCATTGAGTTGCTCACGGTGGTCGTTAAACCTCCAAAAAAAAAAAAAAAACATACCAGAAATCATTACTCAAGTTATGAGAATAATGGCTGTGGAATAAATTTCGGTCATGAGCCCTGACCTTTGATTCCATTTCGATGATATTCAACAGAACCGGTTTGGTATACCTCCGAAATAACATCATAAAGTTTTGTCGCAATCGATGCATTTTTACGTAAGTTATAATGCATAAGGGCGATGGAATAGATCCTGCTCCTGTGTCCTAACCTTTGACCCCATTTCGCCCATTTTCAATAGAATTCGTCCACAAGCAAGACCCTACAACATACTAACATTTCATCCAAATCGAAGCATTTTTACGTAAGTTATGACGCATCATGGCGATGGAAGTGATTCCGCTTTTATGTCCTAACCTTTGACACCATTTCGCCCATTTTCAATAAGGTTTGTCGCCAGGTGGTCTACTACCACATACTAAACTTTCATCAAAATCGAACCTTTTTTACGTTAGTTATGACGCATAAGAGCAGTGGAATGGATCCCGCTCCTATGTACTGACCTTTGACCCCATTTCGTTCACTTTAAATAGGGTACCTTCTCAGGTGATCCCCTACCAGATACTAAACTTTCATCGAAATCGAACGATTTTTACGTGAGTTATCGTGCGGACGAACATACGCACAAAACGCGTGACGTATTGAGGCAGATGGGAATCGCGACCATCTGCTAGCAAGATGTGACGACATAAAACTTTAATAGGATCTACACACAACGCGTGACGTAATGAAACAGATGGCGTGACCGCGCGCCAACGTTCTCAAACGCGGCGAGATTGTGACGTCATAAGATTTCTAAGCATTGGTAACATTAATAGAATAATGGAACAACGCCATCACTAAAAACGTTATAATTCGGGGTGGTTATTTAGCCCACTGAACGAATTCTCCTAAAGTCGAGATCAAGCTAAATCGATTTCTAGTACCAGAAAACGGTAGGTTAACGACTTTCATCAAAATTCTTAGAGCTGTTTTCAAAATAAAATGGCCGCCCCGGTGGCGCAGTGGTCTAAGCGATGGCCTCTGATCATTCGTCCGAAGGGGTCAGGGTTCGAATCCCGGTAAGGCATGGATGTTGTGTTTGTCTTTCGTCACTGGCTCTCTCCCTTCCCTGGAACCAGTGACCCTAAATTAGGGACGGGCGACTGCTTATAGCCCATTGAGTTGCTCACGGTGGTCGTTAAACCTCCAATCAAAATAAAATGTACATACATACATACAAGATTTTTTTTTATTGGAGGTTTAACGACCACCGTGAGCAACTCAATGGGCTATAAGCAGTCGCCCGTCCCTAATTTAGGGTCACTGGTTCCAGGGAAGGGAGAGAGCCAATGCCGTAAGACAAACACAACATCCATGCCTGACCGGGATTCAAACCCGGACCCCTTTCGGACGAATGATCAGAGGCCATCGCTTAGACCACTGCGCCACCGGGGCGGCACATACAAGAATTGCTACTTTAAGGTGGACGTCAAGTAATTTTGCTTCTTTTTTTTTTTTTTTTTTTGATTGGAGGTTTAATGACCACCGTGAGCAACTCAATGGGCTATAAGCAGTCGCCCGTCCCTAATTTAGGGTCACTGGTTCCAGGGAAGGGAGAGAGCCAGTGCCGTAAGACAAACACAACATCCATGCCTCACCGGGATTCGAACCCGGACCCCGTTCGGACGAATGATCAGAGGCCATCGCTTAGACCACTGCGCCACCGGGGCGGCGTTATTTTGCTTCCTATACTTCCAATGGAAAAACTTCTGTACACATTTTCTTCACAATTAATGCGTTCCCAAGGATGAAAATTTGAACATCAATTAAAATATCTTCATTTTATAACTTGCAATACTTAATATTTTCTAAAACATAACCATAATTATGCAATTCAACATTTGTTTGTCTACTGACGTCATGAAAACACAGGTCGCGCCATCTTTTTTCTGGACAATTAATGCGTTCACAAGGATGTAAATTTGAACATTGATTAAAATAGCTTCATTTCATAACTTGGAATACTTAATATTTTCTAAACCATAACCGTATTTATGCAATCCAACATTTTTTTGCCCACTGACATCATCAAAGTACAGGTCGCGCCATCTTTTTTCTAGTTGCAACACCACCAAAGGAAAAGTTATTTACTTTTAATATGATTATGGTTATGTTTTAGAACATATTAAGTTTTCGAAGTTATAATATGAAGCTATTTTAATCGATGTTCAAATTTTCATCCTTGGGAACACATTAATTGTGAAGGAAATGTGTACAAAACTTTTTCTATTGGAAGTATAGGGTTGGAAAGCGTAAAAAAGAAGTTCAAAAGTGTCTTCTCTGTCAAAACATTCTAGATAACTTTGTTTTGGGACACCTATAGCCTATTTTGGAACAATATCAAGAATACAAACAAACTATTAACAGTGTAACATATCCAAAAATACTCAAAGGAAAAGGATTATTGTCAAAAACTTTTCTTCTGCAGATAGACAACGCTCTTCCCCATACAGCGCTGCAGCCTTGGCAACGATCAATGACCTTAAGTCTGAAGTTCTTACACATCCCCTTATAGCTGAAACTCGCGCCAAGCTAGTTTCTTCTCTTCAGTCCGCTAAAGGAGGTATAATTTCGTCGGCGGTTCCTTTTTTGGGGATTTAACGATCACCGTGAGCCACTCAATATGTTATAAGCATCCGTCCGTCCCTAATTTAGGGCCTCTGGTTTCAAGGAGGGGAGAAAGAGAGTGCCATAATAAAAACGCAACAGCCATGTCTCACCGGTATTCGAACCCGGACCCATCTCGAACGAATGGTCATAAGCCAGCGCTTGAACCACGGCGAGACGGCTGCCGGCGCTTTCGTAGCGATGTAGACGTGGAAAAAGCGGTACATAGATATCTTCAAGAACAACCGAAAACCTTCTCCCCGATGAGATCAAGAAGCTTGAGGATCAATACAAATATTGTGTGGAACTGCAGAGAGACTACGTTGAAACTTCTGTAGTTATGTATTATATAACTTTCACTTTGAGTTTGGTAAGTACAGCGGAATTGCATTGCTCGAAATAATCGGAAATGACAAAATAAATTACTGTGTGGTTATACTTCTCGTATTGTAACTGCTTTGCTCTAAAACAACAAGGAACCAAATTAATTACACTGCTTGTTATAGAAAACTTCACACCAGGAAGTATTTATCGGAGCGCCATTCGAATTGCTGGGTACGTGTCGACAGTTGGATTATGTAAATGATTGCAATTGCAAACCAATCACGTGTTAGGTGAGGGAGATCAAAGGGCTAAACGACTCGGTTTATCTGAGTTTGGTTGTCCACATTAAGGAGTGTGAAGCACTGCATTGGAGTGATCTCGGTGGCAAAAGCACGTGCAAATAGTGAGAATGCCTGGGCCACGTCATCGGAACCCTACCATCATACGCACACCGTTACCAGAGGTTCCATCATAGGGCTACGTATGGATGGTTGGTCCCTGCGTCACATCGCTGCGGAAACGCACTGTGATGCAAAAAATGTCAGCTGAATGTGGCAACAGTGGTTGGCGGAGAGTAACGTGCTTCCCCGTAGTCGAGTAAGTGCTCGTAGGCAGGCGTTTGAACGCCTCGATTTCGGCATTCGACGGCAAGTCATAACATCTCCACATTTTGCAGCCGACGACCAGACATGACATGCGTGGAGGGACGAATCGAAACCATGTTATATTCAGCGACAAAGCTCGCTTCTGTCTCAGCTCCGACGATCGCCGATTGAAAGTCTCGGGCTGATCGTGCTGCCACCCGTGAGCGTCATACGGCTCCTCAGCCCAGTGTAATGATTTGAGGCACTATCAGTTTCAACAGTTTTCGCCGTTCATATGCATTGTGGGTATAATGACAGCACTATGATACAACGATGAGGTGCTGAAGCCCGTTTTATTGCCGTATCTCCATAGCATCCCTGATGTTCAGTAAAATAACGACCCCCCGCCAACACACTGCCAAAGTCAGTAGACGGTGACTACAGGGTGTCCAAGTGCTGCCCTGGTCCGCGTGATACCTTGATTTTTCCGCAATTGAGAAAATGTAGGACGTGTTCGGCAGACGATGCACGACCTCCTCGCAATGTCGATGAATTGTAAACACAGGCCAACCTTAAGACACTGTCCGGAGACTTTTCCATTCGATACTACGCAGTATTTCCGGAAGTATAGCCCAGAATGGGGGAAATACGCCAACGAACTCAGGCCACATTAGTGTTTACTCTTCCGTAGCCTTCATGCAATCCCTTAGAAAACAAATCATTTCTTTCCCACCTACTTGTCTACATGTATGGTGAGTTTCGTCTCATTTCGTGCATTTCCTCATGATGTGGCATTTTCTGTGTCGAGCAGTAGTAGCTGACTTGCTTGGAAATAATAAGGCACTAAATAAGCTGGTGTTCAACTACATTGCTCATATGCAATAAAAAATAAAATCATTTTCCTGAATTTGTCACAATTAAATATTTTTTATACAATTTCAGTACTCCGAAGACGAGTACCTAATACTCGTGATAAATACGAGGCATATTCGGAAAATAAGTACCGTTTGGCTATTCAAGTTAAATGAGAATTCATTTGCAAAAATTGCTATTTTTATATAATTCGCCATACTTTAAACTATCTAAGTAGTGTAAGCGATGGCTTCTGATCATTCGTCCGAGATGGGTCCGGGTTCGAATCCCGGTGAGGCATGGATGTTGTGTTTGTCTCATGGCACTGGCTATCTCCCTTCCCTGGAAATAGTGACCCTAAATTAGGAACGAGAGACTGCTTATAACCCATTGAGTTACTCACAGTGGTCGTTAAATCTTCAATAAAAAAATATCAGATAACCACAAAAGTATTTGCCTTTTTTCGCGGGAGCAAAAGAAACACCTTGTAATGATTGAATTTGCGGAGAGATGGCGTTCCTCCCGCAGTATACCGTCAGCTGAAATCCCAAGATGCCCTGCGCATATGAATCAGATGAGTAAGCAATTTGCTTGTGGAAAGACGTGCGATTACAGTGGTGGTATTAGTGGAGATTATTCGTGGGTGTTTGTTATACGAATTAAACATCGGTTCATCTGCTGAAGAAACAACTGGTTGCATTAGCTTAGCATTCGGGGCAGATACTGTGAAGGAACGCACAACTAGGAATTAGTTTCAAAAGCTCAGAGAGGGAGACGAATTCCTTCAACAAAATCCCCGACTGGTCGTCCTATCAGCCTTGACACACAAGCCCTGAAATTTGCTATTGAGCTGGACAGTAGCCAAACACCACGAGCTAGCCCAATCATTTGGTGTTAGTGATGAAACCGTCCAAAGACATCTGCATGCAATAGGTAAGGCGTACAAATTGTCTAAGTTGGTCCCCTACGAATTGTCTGCAGTGAACAAACAGCAACGTGCCACAGCTTGCCTCGCATTGCTGTCTCGCTATGACAAGGAACCATTTTTGGATAGGGTACTCACATGTGATAAGATGTGGGACCAGTACAGCAACCCAAAACGTTCCAGACCTTCGTTGTCCACCAGTGACTCAATTCCTCACACATCGAAGCCAGCACTGCATCCACGTAAAGTTATGCTGTGTGTATGGTAGACAGCACGTGCTGTTGTTCACTATGAACTCTTAAAACGCGGCCAAACAATCACCGGTGCAGTGTACTGTGAACAACTGAAACGTGTGCATGAGGACCTGAAAATGAAGGAAGCAGCACTGGTCAAGAGAAGAGGAGTTTTGCTCCTTCAATATAACATTCATGCCCACTCCGCTTCATTGACCAGAAACACTATCAAATCACTTTGGTGGGAGCTTTCATGTCATCCAGCTTACTCACCAGATATCTCTCCTTCAGACTATCACTTGTTTCTTTCACTCGACAATCATTTGCGTGGACACGACTTCAACTTTGATGAGTTGCACGCTGCCTTCCAAACCTTTTTTTCTTTTCCCATGACCAGGCATTTCATCGCAAGGGTATATACACTGACGGAAAAAAAATCCCACACCATGAAAAAATAGTTGTAGAGGAATGAAATGGCGGCAATACATTTGTATAGGTAACATATTTAATCGATTAAGGTTTCAAGATCACAGTTTAATGTAAGCGCGAGAAGAGCCATTTTAAATGTGAATGCTAGTACATTAATAACCGGTGTAACCGCCAGAATGTTGAATGCAAGCATGCAAACGTTCATGCATTGTGTCGTACAGGTGCTGGATGTCAGTTTGTGGGATGGAGTTCCATGCCTGTTGCACTTGGTCGGTCAATACAGGGACAGTTAATGCTGGTTGGGGATGACGCTGGAGTTGTCGTCCAATGATGTCCCATACGTGCTCGATTGGTGAAAGATCTGGTGATCTAGCAGGCCACGGCAACATGTCAACACTCTGTAGAGCATGTTGGGTTACAACAGCGGTATGCGGGCGAGCGTTATCCTGTTGGAAAACACCCCCTGGAATGCTGTTCATGAATGGCAGCACAACAGATTAAATCACCAGACCGACGTACAACTGTGCTGTCATAGGAAATTGCTCCCCAGACCATAACTCCAGGTGTAGGTCCAGTGTGTCTCGGTCGCAGACAGGTTGGTTGCAGGCGCTCACCTGGCCTCCTTCTAACCAACACACGGCCATCACTGGCACCCAGGCAGAACCGGCTTTCATCAGAAAACACAACAGATCTCCACTCCGTCCTCCAATGAGCTCTAGCTTGACACCACTGACGTCGCAAACGGCAGTGGTTTGGTGTAAGTGGAATGCACGCTACAGGGCGTTTGGCTCGGAGCTGTCCTTCAAGTAACCGATTTGTAACAGTTCGTTGTGTCACTGTGGTGGCAACTGCAGCTCGAATTGCTGCCGCAGACGTGGTACGATGCGCCACGGCCATACGCCGTACAAGGCGGTCTTCCCTCTCAGTACTGCCACGTGGCCGGCCGGAACCCGGTCTTCTTGAGGCAGTACCTTCCCTTGACCCCCGCTGCCAACAATCATGCACAGTGGCTACATTCCTGCCAAGTCGTTCTGCAATATTGCGGAAAGAAAATCCACCTTCTCGTAGCCCTATTACACGACCTCGTTCAAACTCCGTGAGCTGTTGATAATGGCTTCTTCGTCTTCTTAAAGGCATTCTTGACTAACATCAACACACTACGTCGAATCTCAACGATAACTAACGCTCTCAAACGTTACAGCGCGTATTTACAGCAAACCTGCTTTGCCTGTTCCGAGGGGCGCTACTAGCGCCACACATATGCGCTGAGCGCGAAATTTGCATAGACGTCATCTTACAGATGTGCTCTCACCGCCTACCAACTGTCGTTTATCTAACACAACCCCTTCTTGGTGTTGGGATTTTTTTTTCCGTCAGTGTATAAGTTGTTAACACGTTGGAAGAACATTTTTGATGCCCACGGTAATTATTTTGATGAATAAATTGCTTTGCTACTACGTATGTGTTATACTTTGTCTCAGTCTCTGAAAACGGCAAATACTTTTGTGGTTGCCTGATACATTTTAAGTAGTTGCAGCCATTATTGAGTAAAATAAGTCATTGAAATGATCACAATTAAATGAATTCTTTAGTTACTACCCATTTCCTATCATTTCATGAGATACATTTATATTCTAGTTTATTTAGTTTTTGCTGTAACTGAAATGTGTACCCAAAATTCGACAGAATGTGTGATATGTGGCTCATACTGAACCTGAATAATAAAAGAGGATGCAATTCTAGTACTAGAGGCACCTGATTCAGGAATACGAAACATAGAAGTAGTGAAATTATTGGAAAAAAAATAGAATTTAATGGAATTCAAAATGATTCATCCAATTTCAAATTACTGTATTTTATGTGTTTCTAAATATAATAAAGAAAAACTGTCCAAATTTTATTTTCATACCTTATAAATGTTATATGTGACTGATGAGTAGCGATACTGTTTACATTGTGATTTCCGCCGAGTTTACATCTGGACAGAGGACGGTACTTGCTATTTTCCCTCTAATATCTAGGAAAGGGTCACCTATGGTGGTGATGGTGTTCTGGTGTGGGCAGGCATATCGTTAGGTGGCCGTACCGACCTCTATGTGTTGCCACATGGAAACCTCAATCCTCAGAGGTATAGAGACGACATCCTGGACTCTATTGTTTGTCCGCATGCGGCCGCAATTGGCGATATATTTGTACTGCAGGCGGATTACGCCCCCCCCCCTCACACAGCTCGCCTCCTGCACCAGTACCTGGAACAGGAGACTAGAGTCCTCATGGAGCGGCCAGCAAGATCTCCCGATCTGAATCCCGTTGAGCATTCTGGGATGTTCTCGGGAGGCGTGTTGTTGACCTCCAGCCGCCTCCCCGAACTCTGCAGGGCCTCTGCACCCGTTTGCTCGAGCAATGGACGCAGCTACTCACGGAACTTCTCGACACCATAATGAACAGCATGGGACATCGCTGTAGGGCTTGTATGGCTGTTCGGAGTAACCACACTCCGTATTGAAGATACGGAGTGTGGTTATACCGAACAGCAATACAGGCCCCTATTTTATCTTGATACCTATTTTTCTGTATTTTCATATTTGCATCACTCATACAAAATGTAAATGCTCTGTATCACATGTTCTCACCTTTTTTGTTGTTATTGCATTTGGTCTGATAAAGCTTACCACCAAATTTCATCCGAATCGGTTGCATACTTTTTGAGTTATCACAATTTTTCCATTTGTTGCTTAATTTACGGAGACCAGTGTATTATTTTAATATATCTTCCAAATAATAATGTTTAAATGTATCTGCGAAAGTTTTAAAACTGTTAGGTGATGTTAAAATTTTTCTAATTACTGTAGCAGCCATCTTAACTCCTTAGTAATCATGTGCGTTCTTTTCACTCATTTCCTCTTCCTAGATTGACCGCCAGTTTTGCCACAAGAGCATGCAACATTAGAAATTCAGACGTGACGTTAATTTCGAAAAGTAAAACGAAATAGGGAGCAAAAAATTAAATAAGAGACAACAAAAGGGTAAGTTAAAATACATACACCGATGAACCATTACATTATGACCAGCCCCAGCCTAGAAAAATGAGCACGCCTGGAGACCGAACAGTGACGCAGGTGAAGTTCACAGAGCAGTACAGTATATATACAACCCGAGGACCGGCTTTCGGTTAGGGAGTGTTCGGAGTCAGAATGGGAAAATCTGCCGATTTATCGGAGTTTGATAAAGGACAAATTGGGATGGCACGGTGCCTCGAAACTAAGATCTGGGAAACTGCGTCGCTAGTGGGTTGTTCGCGTGCCGCTGTAGTGAGTACATGTCGAACGTGGTGCAATTATGGCCAAACGACGAATCGTCGTCCGCAGTTCCTTGAATCCAGAAGGGAACAGAGACTGTCGCGAATTGTTCATTGCGACAGCAGGGCCACAATGCGACAAATCACCCGCAGCTACAACAATAGTGATCAGGGAAATGTGTCACAGTGCACAATTCATCGCAGCCTTATGCACACAGGCCTGCGTAGCCAAAGACCCAGCCGGGTCCCCATGCTCACTTCACATCTTCGCCAACAACGCATGAAATGGGCCCAAGATCATCCAGATTGGACCGTGGATAATTGGAATAAAGTGGCCTGGTCTGACGAATTAAGATTTCTGGTGCATCACGTAGACGGCCGGGCGCTGATAAGACGATTGCCAACGGAGGCTATAGCACCTGGATGCACTGTTGGGCGGAAACAGGCTGGCGGCGGTGGTATTATGCTGTAGGCGATGTTTTCTTGGGACACCTTAGGCCCCTTTGTCCCAATAGCACCATCCCTGACAGCTGTCAAGTATCTGAACATCGTTCCGGATCAAGTTCACCTATTCATGGCAACTGTGTTCCCTGCTGGTGATGGCCATTACCAACAGGATAATGTGCCATGCCACATTGCCAGAATCGTAAAGGAGTGGTTCGAGGAACATGTTCTGTTAATGCCCTTGCCTCCAAATGCACCTGACATGAACCCAATCGAACATGTGCGGTACGACTTGGAAAAACGGGTTCACGTTAAATCACCACCACCCCGAAATGTACGGGAACTGCAGGACCTGCTCTTGACATTATGGTACCACACACCCCAGGATACTTATCGCTACCCCATCGAATCGATGCCTCGCCTAGTGGGCGCTGTTTCACGTGCTAAAGGGGATCCTACAGCTTATCAGGTAGGTGGTCATAATGTAATGGCGGGTCTGGTACGATTCGTCCAACGACGATTGGTCCGAAGCTGATTGGATCAATGCCGATTGGTCCAATGCCGATTCGTCCAAAGAGACAATTCATCCAATGGATAATAATTGGTCCAAAGGTACGATTCGTCCAATGGATAATAATTGGTCCAAAGGTACGTTTCGTCCAATGGTACAGTTGGTCCAATGCCGATTCGGCCAATGGGACGATTGGTCCAATGCCTATTGGTCCATTGGTACGATTACTCCAATTCCGTCTGATCTGCCCGAAGTGCTGCTTGTGCGAAACAAATCTCGTCCGTTCTGATTCTTCTTCGATGTTGTACGTAAGTACCAGTAGTCGAAATAATGTTACATTTCATGCATAATAGTGTGGTTACAAGTTTTTTTTTTAGGGATTGGGGGGGGGGGGTTCGGAGTCGCTTTTTTCTTGTTATTCTGTCCTCACTGCCTTATGAAGTCACTGATGTACGAGCCGTTCAATCAACTTCGGTGTTTCTTCCTTGCATTAAGTAATAGAAAAGACTCGTTTCCCGTTTCTATTTACAGCATGCAGTGCTTCGGCTAAGTGGCCACAGGAAAACTGGACAGGGTTCAGACCTAGGCCTTTTTAACAGTTTTTATTCTTCCGATGTCATATTCACCACCTTTCCATATCAAATCAAATTAATAAAATAGCGCCTTTACTTAAGCACTAAAATTTAATTCATAGGCCCTAGGCCTTTTTAACAGTTTTTATTCTTCCGATGTCATATTCACCACCTTTCCATATCAAATCAAATTAATAAAATAGCGCCTTTACTTAAGCACTAAAATTTAATTCATAGGCCCTAGGCCTTTTCAACAGTTTTTATTCTTCCGATGTCATATTCACCACCTTTCCATATCAAATCAAATTAATAAAATAACGCCTTTACTTAGGCACTAAAATTTAATTCATAGGCCCTAGGCCTTTTTAACAGTTTTTATTTTTCTGATGTCATATTCATAACCTTTCCATATCAAATCAAATTAATGAAATTGCGCCTTTACTTCGGCACCAAAATTTAATTCATTGGCCCTAGGCCTTTTTAACAGTTTTTATTCTTCCGATGTCATATTCACCACCTTTCCATATCAAATCAAATTAATAAAATTGCGCCATTACTTAGGCACTAAAATTTAATTCATAGGCCCTAGGCCTTTTTAACAGTTTTTATTCTTCCGATGTCATATTCACCACCTTTCCATATCAAATCAAATTAATAAAATTGCGCCTTTACTTAGGCACTAAAATTTAATTCATAGGCCCTAGGCCTTTTTAACAGTTTTTATTCTTCCGATGTCATATTCATAACCTTTCCATATCAAATCAAATTAATAAAATAGCGCCTTTACTTAAGCACTAAAATTTAATTCATAGGCCCTAGGCCTTTTTAACAGTTTTTATTCTTCCGATGTCATATTCACCACCTTTTCATATCAAATCAAATTAATAAATTTGCGCCTTTACTTAGGCACTAAAATTTATTTCATAGGCCCTAGGCCTTTTTAACAGTTTTTATTCTTCCGATGTCATATTCATAACCTTTCCATATCAAATCAAATTAATAAAATTGCGCCTTTACTTAGGCACTAAAATTTAATTCATAGGCCCTAGGCCTTTTTAACAGTTTTTATTCTTCCGATGTCATATTCATAACCTTTCCATATCAAATCAAATTAATAAAATAGCGCCTTTACTTAAGCACTAAAATTTAATTCATAGGCCCTAGGCCTTTTTAACAGTTTTTATTCTTCCGATGTCATATTCACCACCTTTTCATATCAAATCAAATTAATAAATTTGCGCCTTTACTTAGGCACTAAAATTTATTTCATAGGCCCTAGGCCTTTTTAACAGTTTTTATTCTTCCGATGTCATATTCATAACCTTTCCATATCAAATCAAATTAATAAAATTGCGCCTTTACTTAGGCACTAAAATTTAATTCATAGGCCCTAGGCCTTTTTAACAGTTTTTATTCTTCCGATGTCATATTCATAACCTTTCCATATCAAATCAAATTAATAAAATTGCGCCTTTACTTAGGCACTAAAATTTAATTCATAGGCCCTAGGCCTTTTTAACAGTTTTTATTCTTCCGATGTCATATTCATAACCTTTCCATATCAAATCAAATTAATAATATTGCGCCTTTACTTTGGCACTAAAATTTAATTCACAGGCCCTAGGCCTTTTTAACAGTTTTTATTCTACCGATGTCATATTCATAACGTTTACACATCAAGACAAATTAATAATATTGCAGGTTTAGTTTGACACTAAATATTAATTATTTATTCATAGGCCCTACGCTCAGGCATTTTTAACAGTTTTCATTTTACCGATGCCATGTTCACAACGTTTACACATCAGGTCAAGTTAATAATATTGCACTTTTACTTAGACGCTAAATATTAATTCATAGGCCCTAGGCCTAGGCCTTTTTAACAGTTTTTATTCTACAGATGTCATATTCACAACTTTTACATATCCAGTCAAGTTAATATTGCCCTTTTACTTAGGCACTGAATATTAATTGATAGGCTCTGGGCCTAGGCTTTTTTAACAGTTTTTATTCTATCAATGTCATATTGACAACGTTTACATATCAAGTCAAACTAATAATATTGAGCTTTTACTTAGGCGCTAAATACTAATTCATAGGACCGAAGCCTAGGTGTCTTTTAAAGAGTTGAGAAATAATTCGCTGTGGTTTTTATTAGGTTTTATGAAATGTTTACAAATACCAAATATCTAGGTTGTAACTTAAAATCTTCTAAAATGGCCCGCGGACTAGGTACCTTGTAAAGCTCTGAAAATGCCTTGAGAAATGCTCTGCTGTGAGCCTTTTATTAGATTTAATAAAATGTTTACAAATACCAAATTATCTAGGTTGTAACTTAAAATCTTCTATAAAGGTCCGCGGGCTTGGTGCTCTGTAAACACCTTAGAAATGTTCCGTTGAGTGCTTTTTATCAGGTTTATAAAATGTTTTCTAATACCAAATATATGGAAATCATTTTTCCAAAGGATATAAAGAGAAGATTATATCTCAAATTATTATTCCTTTTTTAAAAATTAAAAAAAATTGGCCGTTGGTAAGATGATACCATTTAACGAATCGGCATTGGACCAATCGTACCATTGGACGAATCGGCATTGGACCAATCACACTATTGGACGAATCGGCATTGGACCAATCGTGCCATTGGACGAATCGGCATTAGACCAATCATCCCATTGGACGAATAGGCATTGGGCTAATCGTACATTCGATGAATAGTCCATTGAACCAAACGGCACTGGACCAATCGTCGTTGGACGAATTGTCCGGGACCGTGTATTAGCTCATCGGTGTAATATACGTCACAATTTGCGTATATATTGCTCGTAGCAATTGTAGTTATGTAACCAAATTATGGTATAGAATAGCACTTGTAGGAGCAACGCGCAATAACTAAATAAACTAGTATCAAAGTTCATTGCTCAGTATGATCGGAAACAATAATTTGCAACTGTATATAGTTTGAGCAAAAATGGAATTCGAAAAATGGTGAGAAATCCCCATTTAAAATCCATGTACACCTAAAACGAAGTTGTCAAAAAGGTATAAAAGTGTTATTTTCCCCGCACAAGAAAGCATAAAATGAATAATGTTAAAGTTTTTTTCTGTGTGTGCTTCTGATAAAAGTTATTCATTCCGTTTTTTAAACAGCATTTCTGTGACCGTTCTGTTCCTTTAATTTGTTTCAGAATTTCCCTATTATGTTTTAATTTCTCCTAGACCACCAGTTAATTTCCCGCCCTCAAAGCAATTAAATATATCCAGAATGCATTACTGCAAAGAAATTCAAAAGCGAATAAGTAAAAAACATAAAACCACATATATAAAATAGGGGATGTAAGGTCAGGTGATGCGTAACATCACAGCCTCTCCTTGACAAATGTCAACCCCGCCTTCTCGTGGTGCATCCTGTTCAGACTAAAGGGGCTCTGACGACCGCCAATAGCGGTATAACTGTACCATCGGGATTAGAGGAAATTCTATTCCACACTCACCAACCCGCTTCGCCAGCGTGGTGAGTTATGGCCAAACCCCTCCAAAATGATTCCACAACTTAAATCTTGGCCCTCAGTCTCCGGCAGCTGGAATGTACCTGGCCAAGGCAGCGGCCAGTGCGACATGAAGGCAGAGGGTGCTAAGAATCCCCGGAGGACCGGACTAGGCTGCCATCTGATGCTGACCTTGGCTACGTACAATGGACGCTCCCTATCTTCTGATTCAAGGCTTCTTGAATTGGAAGAGGAACTACAAAGGATCAAGTGGGACATCGTCGGGCTAAGTGAGGTAAGGAGAAAAGGAGAAGATCTCATTGAACTGAAAAGTGGATCTCTTCTACTATCGTGGGACAGATACTGGCAGAACTAGTGGTGTTGGATTTATAATAAACAAGAAACTGAAGGATAAAGTTGTAGAAGTTGAAAGTTCCTCTGACAGAGCTGCACGACTTGTTATCCAACTCTCGAAAAGATACCAGGCTCAGATTATTCAAACTTATGCACCCACCACAAGTCATCCTGAAGAAGAAATTGAAGAATTTTATGAGGAAATTTGTCATCTAAATAATAAAGGTAAGCAGCACTTGAAAATAATTATGGGAGATTTCAATGCAAAAATAGGGCAACGGCAACAGAATGAAACTTCAGTAGGTAAATTCGGTCACGGCAACAGAAACCAGCGTGGAAATACTCTCGTTGAGTTTGCAGAGGCAGAAGGGTTTTTCATCTTGAACTCCTTCTTCAAGAAAAAGCCACACAGGAAATGGACATGGAGACATCCAAACGGGACGACAAGTGAAATTGATTTTATTATGTGTAACAAAAAATTCGTCATAGAAGACTGCAGTGTGCTAAACAAGTTCAACACAGGTAGTGACCATAGATTGGTGAGATGTAAGATGCACCTCAACACTAAACTTGAACGTGGCAAGCTCATAAGACAAACAAAATCTATTGACATAACCAACCTTAAAAAACACCATAATACCTTCAAGTTGGAACTGAAGAACAGGTTCTCTGCTTTAGAAGGCCTAACATCAGAAGAAGTGGACATCTCTGAAGTTAACAGAAAAGTAACCAAAGCTCTTATGGAAACAGCAACAAAATTAGCTGGGTCTAAGAACAAGTTGCATGTAAATAAATTATCAGGAAAAACGAAAATGTTGATGCCAAAAAGAAGAGAGATGAGGACAACTAAAGAAGATGTGACTTCCAAAGTGGAATATATAGAGCTATGCAAGACAGTAAGAAAAAGTATCACTGAAGACGTAAGAAAATTCAACTGTGAACTAGTGAGGAAAGCAATTGAAAACAACCAAAGCCTAAAGATAGCAAAGGGACATCTCAGTAAGGGAAGAAAACAGATTATGGCACTGAGAAAAGAAGATGGTTCTGTAACAAGAAATAGAGGCGAAATTTTGACAAGAGTGAAAGATTTCTACTCCAAATTATATGAAAGGGATGATACATGCACTCCAGACATCATGAAAGATACCAGTACCAGAGTTCCTCCAGTCCTTCCAGCAGAAGTTGCACATGCAATCAAGAACATGAAGCGGGGAAAAGCTCCAGGAGAAGATGGAATTACTGTAGACATCATACAAGAAGCAAGTGGAGAAATCGAAACAGTACTCGCCCAAATTTTCACTCGATGCCTTAATGAAGGAAAGATTCCTGAGGATTGGAACACCGCTACAATGATCCTGCTACATAAGAAAGGTGACATTGAGGATCTCGGAAACTACAGACCTATCAGCCTTCTATCAGTAGTTTATAAAATCTTCACTAAAGTTCTTTCACACCGCTTGAAGGTAACACTGGACATGGCTCAACCGAGAGAACAAGCTGGATTCAGGAGTGGCTACAGCACAATAGATCATATCCACGTGCTGAGAGAACTAATTGAAAGAGCGAGGGAATATGAACTTCCATTGTGCATGGCTTTTATCGATTATGAAAAAGCCTTTGATTCGGTGAAACCATCAGCAGTTACAATGGCTCTGAAAACCTGCGGTATTGAAGATGCATACATTAATATTATTAATAACATCTATGAAAATGCAAGTGCAAAGATTCGGCTGTTTGAAAATACAACACACATAAAAATTGGAAAGGGAGTGAGACAAGGTGACACCATATCTCCGAAGCTCTTTAATGCCACATTGGAAAATGTCTTTCAATCACTGAACTGGGAAAACAAGGGGATAAAGATTAATGGAGATTATCTAACCCACCTTCGTTTTGCTGATGATGTAGTCATTTTTGCAACTACCCCATCAGAGCTGCAGAGTATGATCCAGGAACTTGCTGACAAGAGTAAAGAAGTGGGATTAAAAATGAACTTTCAGAAGACAAAAGTGATGTTCAATGCTTTTGCAAGAAATGAAGATTTATCGATTGATGGAGAAAAGATGGAGATAACAGACACGTACGTTTATCTTGGACAGCAGATATCAAGTGAGGGTCACATTGGTGAAGAAATTAATCGGCGTACAAAACTTGCCTGGAGAGCTTTTGGAAGAAACAGCATAATTTTCAAGAGCAATATGCCATTATGTCTTAAAAGAAAAGTGTTTGATCAATGCATCCTTCCAGTGCTTACGTATGGTGCAGAGACGTGGACCTTAACTAAAAGAGACATACAAAGGCTGCAGACAACTCAAAGTAGCATGGAGAGGTGCATACTTGGTGTAACCAGGAGAGATAAGAAGAGGAACTCGTGGATCCGAAAAATGACAAGAGTGGAAGACATCATGATCAGAGTTAAATCCCTGAAATGGCAATGGGCTGGACATACTGCCAGAAGGACAGATCATCGATGGACAGCCGAAATTTTAGATTGGATTCCAAGGGACAGGAAAAGACCCAGAAGAAGACCACATGGGAGATGGGTGGATGAAATTCGAAAGTATGCAGGGGTGACATGGAGGAGACTGGCACAAGACAGACCGTTGTGGAGGAAACTTGGGGAGACCTTCGTCCAGCAGTGGATTGATAATGGTTGGCAATGATGATGATGATGATGATATAAAATAGAACTGGTTATACATATATTCTTCAGAAATGACTAATAAAATGAAAAGGGCTAGCAGGATGTTAGCTTCTGCAAACAGATCGGCATTTTTTACAAAATCATTTTCTTCAAAAATTTTCGTCTGATTTCTGTTTTCTAGTTGGTTTACTTTTATGGGTGAGAACTGAAGAGTAGGTCAAAAAGATTCCAAAAATAATATGAATTCCTTTAGAGTAATTTTGAACTGACGATTCTGTCCCTGCCTGAAAAGTACAAACGAGATTACTGTAACATTTCCCTACAAAAGATTCCATAGATTTCTCTTTTTCAATCCTTAGAAACCGCTTTCTGAAGAGCTATTAAGCATTTTTGGAACTTTAAAGAAATAAAGCATAAAAACCTGAAGCTTGGTGATTTTTGAAACGGAAAGACGGTAATTAGCACTTGAGTTCACAGTTCATAAAACGCAAATTAAAATTACTGTCGAGTATCAAACGCGGTGCGAAAACTGCAGGACTTTAGTAACCAACAAAAGCTTTAAATGGGGGGACATATTTGTGCGTGACTTACTCTCTAGCAGAAGAAGAAATTTAGTAAAAGACATCAGATAAAGTTCCATTTCCTCGTTACTCCACACAAAAAAGAGAAAGAAAAAGAGCAGGCTGAAGTTTTTTCTTCACTTTGCCACTTCTCTCCACTTATTTTTCAGAATTTTTCTCTTTTCTTCTATTTTTATCTACTAATTGCGTCGATAAAGTTCTACTGTAGCAGTGGTGATTAAAGGCTTTTTCCTCCTGTATTTTTAAGGTTTCTTTGAAAGCGCTCGCTGCATTTTCTTGTCGTTAGTGTTAATGCAGAAGGAAACGTCTTGGCTTCTTTTCAAGAAATCTATGACGAATGACTATTAACTGGGGACATTACTTCGAATGACTTTGAGTGACTGTCCCGTCGACAAATGTCAACGATGAAGTGGAAATGCATTAAGATGTGCTCTTTGTGCGTAAAAAGTTACTGAAAACGCCTCTAAATGCGTGTCTTTCAAGGAAGAACTTCTCATTGCTTTGAGAATACATTAATTATTACTCAAAAAAGTCATTTGAATATGATTTTAAAGAAAAACGATGGTGGATTCGAGAAATTCAATCACAAATGAATGAAAAATTATCATCAGAAATCGGCGGATTCAAAAGCGAACGATAAATTAAAAAGTTCCGACACTGCGTTTCCTAAGAGGCAGTGATTGATTTTGTAATTGTTAGTTACAGTGTCTCGTGTGGGAAGCTAAGTACACCATACTTTAAAATTTCAGTTGGCTATATATCACTGTTTCTAGAAGATGGTCTGAGAAAATGAACTTTGGATCGGATCATACAGATTTTCTTTACAACAGTGTACAAGTCTCCCGGCAACATCTGTTCACGCTTTTCCAGACAAAATTTTAACCCAAGCTGCGTATCTCCTTTTAAACTTTACACATGAATAAACAAAGATATCGCTCTTTACAGGTTTATCAACTCACAGCAACCGAAAATTGTTATCCTGTCACCGCTGGGATCGTACCCCAGATCTCTCGATAGCTAGCCGAGTGCGCTCGCCTTACGCTATGGTGGCCAACAATCACCGGCGCTATGGCTGCTGAGACGTCTCCATCTGGAGAACATTAACAGCATAAGCTATATATTAATTATAGCAAATAAGTTGCTGAACCCATCCTATGAATTTGTGATGTCAGAACCTGACAGGTAAACATCATAGCGCCGTTTATTGTTGTCCACCGTAGCGTAAGGCGAACGCACTCGGATAGATATCGAGAGATCTGCGGTACGATCCCAGTGGTGACCGGATAGCAATTTTCGGTTGCTGTGTGTTGATAAACGTGGAAAGAGCGCTCTCTTTGTTTATTCACTGACGCCACGTATTTAGAGGATTCCCCTTTACACATAAATCTGGCAGGACGTAGCATTCCCGATCAGCTTGTTTTATACTTCAAGTACCATCTTATGCAATAACGCATTATGCATACACTCAGCAGGCAAAACATTATAGATAGGGGTGTTGGGAAGTTGGCATGAACATCCCCCGCGCAGAGTGGAATAGACCCAAACGGAAGGTAGGAGATAAATAGGACGACAGCAGAGCTTCCCAACCGTGCATCGCAATCGAAAAATGTGGGTAAATATGGTGATCTGAGTGACTTTGATCGTGGACATATTGTCGGCGCAAGACAAATGGGTCAATGCAATGGACGGACGTACCAGTACCCAGAGAGCAAGCAGTAGCCGACCACGCGCCATTAATGGCCGTGGTCGACGTAAACTACCAAGGCTCATACAGGCCGACCGCTTGGCAACGGTGGCGCAAATCACATAGAGGTTATAGGTCGTAGGCCCAAGCAGCGTCAGCGAGCGAACGTTACGGGGCACGGTGCATACCCTGGGCTACGGTAGCCAAAGCCATATTCTTATGCCACTGTTGACTACTCGGCATCGGAAATTACGCCTCACCTGGTGCCGGTAAGATCAAAAGTGGACCTCTGCAGAGTGTTGCCACGTCGTGTGGTCAGATGAATCCCATTTTCAGTTGTACCGAGCTGACGGGACGGTGCGGGTATGGCGTCGACAGCTTGAGGCCATGGCCCGTCGTGCCAGATCAGCTTTGTTCAAGGCGGTAGTGGCTCTGTGATGGTTCGGGAGCCTTCTCATGGGACACAGTAGCTCTCTTAGTGTGTCTGGAGAGGTCCTTAACCACTGCGCGCTACCAGCATGTTCTGGCTTATCACCTACACGCTTTCATGGCCTTCGCACATGCAGCTACCGATGGTTTGTTCCAGAAGGAAAATGCGCTGCTCCACCGGGTCACAACCACTCAGGAATGGCTCAAGGAACACTCATCTGAGTTTGGTACCATCCAGTGGCATCCAAGGTCTTTGGATTTAAACTCTGTAGAAGCTATCTTGGATGCCATGGAGCGGAACATCAGATCCATGGATCCGGGATAGACGTCTCGGGTAGAGTTGTGAACAATGCTGTAACAGGCATGGCTGGCATATTTTAAAATCGAATTAAAACGAAGAACGACCTTTCACCTATCGCATTTGAGACTGGTATTAACGAAAGCGTTTTCGAAATTGTCGATTGTAGGCCAGTTGGTATTACCTTGTACATTTCTCTGGGTGTCAGTAGGTTTAGAGCAAATAGAGTTTAAGACATTACCAAACTCAGAATACAGCTACTATGTTTAGTATTCAATATTCGAATAATCACTCTGAATGTGTATATTCACTATGCAGAAAAAAAGTATTCGGACACCTCCACATATGAAAATAAACGTGCATTTGAAAGAACCAGACGGCGGACACGAGGGGTGTGTTGGATGCTGTATATAAAGGGAAGCGTTGCCACACTTGACAGACTACATTAGAAGCTACTGTACCGCGCATAGATAAATTGACGAACTTAGAAAGGGGCATGGTGGTTCGATGCCACCTGAGCAAACAATCCATACGTAGCGTTGCCGCTCTTCTGGTGTTCCCAAATTCAACTGTTGCTGATGTTCTTCTTCGATGGAAAGAAGTGGTACAGCAAAGCTGCGCTCTGGAAGGCTGTACAAACTGAATGACCGTGCCAAACACAGCTTTTTGATGAATGTGAAGAAGACACGTGCGTCATCTGTCACAGACTTGGCTGGCGACGTTGCACAAGCCAGAGGAGCAGCTGTTTCCACCAGAACAGTCCGTCTCGAAATACATGCCTACGGTTATCATGCTAGGCTAGCAGCGCATAAGACGTACATCGCTCCAGGTAGTGCCAATGACAAACGGCGACTGAAGTGGGTCTTCGTTCGCATTTAGTGTGCTCAATAAAAGAGTGGAAGAGGGTTCGTGGGGAGTGACGAATTATGCTACTCACTCTTTCATTCGGATAGAGGTATTAGGCGTGGCCTTTGCCCAAGGAACGCTTTCAGGTGGACTGTGTTGCCCCTATGGTCAAGGTTGAAACCCCCTACGGTCATATGTCTGATGGTATGTGACTGTTTTGATGGAAAGGACTCGGTCCTTTGGTTGTGGTGACCTCTAGCTTAACGACCACCAGGTGCGAAAACATTTTAAACAATTCCACACTATCTTCGCTAAAGCTATACTTCCACAAAGATTCCTTCCTGTTTCAGCAGGATAGAACGTCTGTCTCGCTGCAGGAACTGTCCAGCGGGTACCAGCATCTCAGCAACAGCAGGCATTGTTGGCTGTTCGAGGGCTGCCTTACTGAAGGTGTGGAGCGATTGATTCAAAGAAGGACACATCCACTAAACTTGCCGGAAAGGGGAGACAGCCACTGGTTGACAGTCGAGAGGAACACCGGTTGGCAAGTTATCTCCGGAACAACAGACGGCTCACGACCCATCAACTAACGGCAGAATAATACTAGAGTTGTTAGTCACTCATTCTTCAAGCATACGGAGGTAAGGTCTCTAGTCGTACTATTGCATGTCGTCCCGAAGAAATGATGTAATTTTGATCAACACGGAGCTCATTACAAAGTTGCATCATAACCCTTCTATTGTGCTAAAGTGGTACGCATCGGAATCCCGGGAAGCCTCTTGATGATTTATGATGATACGAACATCCATCTAACCGTTATGCATAGGAAGCAATTAAAACTACAATTCTGTATCGGTAAATGCACGATGGCTTGGAGCTCCCTAAACGCCTGTACGATCTTTCATAGTCTGTCACTGATTTGAAGTCACTGTACCATTCGTGAAAGCTGCTAGTGTTGTAAACTAGAATCGTTTGACCTATAATATTATGGAATGTGTTCAGAAGATGGACAGCGTTTCCAGACTGCTCCACAATTTATATCGTATGCTCCGACTGGAATACACTGTCCAACCATTACCTATAATATCAGTACATTTGCATGTGTAGAAATAGTTTGTATTTGCAGAACATTTAATATTGTGTGCTGAAAGCTTTGGCCCTTATGGAGGCCTCCAGTCTCCGCGAAATGCTCTCCACCAGTTTTTTTATAAATGCCCGTCAATGTGTTCATCCATTCGGCCTTTAAAGCAGTGAACAATTCAGCTTTGTTTGTTGGGGAAGCTCTTCTACCACGCACCCGACAATTCAATCCGTCCTAGTGATCCTCTGTAAGTTTCGTGTCAAGGCTCCAACTTGTTTTTATTGGAGGTTTAACGACCACCGTGAGCAACTCAATGGGCTATAAGCAGTCGCCCGTCTCTAATTTAGGGTCACTGGTTCCAGGGAAGGGAGAGAGCCAGTGCCGAAAGACAAACACAACATCCATGCCTCACCAAGATTCCTCCAACTTTTCGACGATCATCTCCGCAAACAAATTTGTAACAACACAAGCAATAAGACATGGTGCGTTGTCTTGCAGACAGAAAGAAGTATGTGCCTTTCTCAAAGTGCTGCCACAACGTTGGTAGTGCATAATTGTTCAATGCGTCTAGGTAGGGCTCAGCATTCATGGTTTCCGCCAAAACTACTAATGGGTGTAAGTACGGTAAACAGCTCCATACCATCCCGCAGCCTCCACCAAACTTCATTTTCGGGACTATACAGACCGGAAGGTACCTTTAACCCAGCATCCGCCACACCCAGTAACTACCGTCACACTGGTAGATTTGTATCATAACTCGTCAGTCCAAAGCACAGTTTTCCATTGGTCTACTGTCCAAGATCGATTTTCCTTACACCACAAAATAGGCGCGTGGAATCTATTAGCGGGTTGTGAATGGCGGCTCGATCGCAGTACCCCATGTCGTGCAACGTCCTTGTACTGTTCTTGTGCTAACACACCATCCCAATAAGCTCACATAACGTTTCTGTGATTTGAGAAAATACTGATTTGTGTTCAGAACCGCAGTGCGATTCTATTTGCATATCACATCACCAACCGTCGAATTATGGATCTCCAGTATCAATGAAAAGTCACGTACGAAGCGATTACACATGTGGTACCCTGTTATCAATCCCCACTGGAAATCAGTCAACTATCGAGCTAGGTATTTTGCACTCACAGTCGTGCTATCGTCTCATGATAGCCCTACGAGCATATTTAAAGTTGGGTCTGTGGCTTGGTGCCTGCATAGGACCTAATACACTGTTAACAGAGGGGTGCTCGGATAATTGTGGTAAGGCAGTGTATGTAATCGCAAGTTAACTCCTCAATCAATATTTGAACAAAATACGAGAATTTGAAACCTCATACAAGTATTCACACACAACTCAAAAAAAAATTTCTTCGTAAACTGTACTTCTAAATGTACACTGAAGTGCCAGAAAAACTGGTACACCAGTCTAATACTTGATAGATCCCCCACGGGAGCCCAGGGCTGCAGATATACGACGGGGCATCGACTCCACTAGCTTCTGGAAATATGCTGTACGCAATGCACGCCATACTTCCTGCAGAGCGTTCCACAATTTGGGTGTATTCCGAGGTCTCGGATTCCTGTGTTCGATAGCGCGTTGCATGGCATCCCAAATGTGTTCTATCACGTTTAGATCAGGGGACTTGGGTGGAAATAGCAACACCCCAAACTCAGATGAATGCTCTTCTAACCATAATGTGGCGTCCCGACACTTGTGTGGAGGTGCATTGTCTTGTTGGAACAGGCCCAACCCATCTGCATGAATGCAGGACATGAACGAGTGTACCTAATCAGAAAGGATGTGCACATAGCGTTGGCTGGTCACAGACGTTTGTAGACGTACCAGGGGTCCCAGTGAAGCCCAGCTAAACACACCCCATACCAGTACGGATTCCCCATCAGCCGGTACAGTTCCCTGTTGACAGGCGGGAACCATGGCTTCATGGGGTTTGCGCCACACACAAATCCTTCCATCTGCCCGATACAGTTGGAAACGCAACTCATCAGACCAGGCTACTTGTTTCCAGTCGCCAGGTGTCCAGTGGCGGTGTTGCCGTGCCCAAGCGAGATGCATAACTCTGTGTCGGGCACCCATCAAGGGGACTCGAGTTGGGCGTCGGCTCCCAAAGCCCTTATCGTGCAGGATACGTTGCACAGTCCAGACGCTGATGCTTGTTGAGGCTCCAGCATTGAATTCCGATGATACCTGCAAGAGTGTTGCACGCCTATCGCGTGAAACGATTCTTGACAGCCGACGATGGTCACGTTTACCCAATGTCTTTTTACGGCCACACGTAGGTTGGAGGTTTTGCCGAAATTCTTGTAGTCACGGTATGCCCTTGCAATGGTCGTCCGTGAAAATCGCTTAAATCGTTATTACTTGTCATTCTCATGCCGAAAACAGCTCTGACAGCTGGCAAGGATGTCTGTCGCTTTATATACGCACTGGCGGACACAACCGAGTACGCGCATAGGTGACGTTACTATGTATTCTGCATAAGCTCGTCTGTACCAGTTTTTCTGGCACTTCAGTGTATTCCATATTTGCTGACTACCATTAACATCCCGCATACACGACGTCACGCAGAATAAAATTTACTACGATTTCTTTTGTAGGTATCCTATCTGCTACGTATCGTGGTGGATGTGTTCGTTATCTCATGTGACAGTAATCCCCAAAATTATACAGAGTATGTTATATTTGCAATGCATTAGGCGTTTGTGGAAAGATCACTTCTTCGTTCAAAGGAAGATAAAAGTAACCCGTTATTTCCTATATCTTGAGCTTCGGTGAAGACCAATAAGGACAGTTAGGTTTCAAATTAGTATTGTTACCAACGTTTCCTAGGTTACCACACAGAGTTTAAGACGATGGTGCTTACAGCAGATTTCCTTCCACACGAGACATCCCTCGTAACAAATAAGTGGATATAAACACAAATCAAAATGTAAATGTATGAACAAACTTTTGACTTTATAATGTTTTAAAGTATTTTAACGAACACTTCCAAGTGTAAAAATGCAGCAATGCGTATAAAAAAGATTTTATTAATAGGAGACGTCTTTTGTCGATACCGTAAACAGTTGCGGATATATTCTATGAGATACTAATCTTGTCGCACCGAGAAAAGGGCCACAAGAGTTCACTGGATAGAAGATAATGAAGTTACTTAGAGAAATTTCAACCTTGTTGAGTTTTCGATAGTGATGCTGTAGGCGGAGTTGAAAGATCTTAAACGCGATTGTTTTACAGATTGTTAATTCTATAATTCGCCATTTCAGGGAGGTAAACAAATTGACTGTTCAGGAAATCAGCAATGAGAACTTTTCCATTCAGCGTTAAAACGTTTACCTCACTACTATTTTGAATGCAAATGGCATGTTCCACATAGCAAAACAGTTTGAATGTGGATTTCTATTCCAGAAGGCTTCGATTCGAAGACCAACTCTTATATGACGGTTGTATTGGTTCCCTTGAGCGAATAATTTTAAAGTTTCAAATCACTTATTCTCTTCACTTTTCCTACATGCTGACCTTGTGTACTGTTCAACTACTGCCAAATGGCGTTTACCTATTTTTTAATTACACATGAGGCAGGTCCAGCGCAGAGCTGTAGAGTACTGTTGTTTCTAAAATATATGTTTGGAAGGACTTCCCAAGTATTACGTGCAACTTTCCACTGCAGTTGCCGCGGGGACGGTTGTTTACATTGTAGACCGCGTGTCACTACGCAATATAAATATTTACACAATGAAATGCAAAAGAGGGACGGTTTCGTTAAAGAATAAATATCATCATCATCATCATTGTCAACCATTATCAATCCACTGCTGGACGAAGGTCTCCCCAAGTTTCCTCCACAACGGTCTGTCTTGTGCCAGTCTCCTCCATGTCACATCTGCATACTTTCGAATTTCATCCACCCATCTCCCATGTGGTCTTCTTCTGGGTCTTTTCCTGTCCCTTGGAATCCAATCTAAAATTTCGGCTGTCCATCGATGATCTGTCCTTCTGGCAGTATGTCCAGCCCATTGCCATTTCAGGGATTTAACTCTGATCATGATGTCTTCCACTCTTGTCATTTTTCGGATCCACGAGTTCCTCTTCTTATCCCTCCTGGTTACACGAAGCATGCACCTCTCCATGCTTCTTGTTTTGGTGAAAAAAAAGTTGAATTTATTTTGAGTATATTGATTATATTGAATTGATTGTTATCTATTAAAAGGATTACTATATTTATGCTTGTATTGAAATTCATATGGAAATTATAGAAAATTTAAATTTGGGAGATGGGTGGATGCATTTCGAAACAAAAATATTTTCTAAGTACTAGAAAAGGCCATGAACATCCTAAACAAAAATGCATCTGAAAATTTACATTCCACAAGAAGTTATTGGAAAGTTTGCGTTGTTTGTGTTCAAGCAGAGTTGAGTCACCTGAAAGTGCAAAAATAAGTGGATATTGTTGCATGTGTATGAAAATGTGTCACTATAAGTCATACGATAAAATGTACTCGTTCAATAACAACTTGTGGAGGCGGTGAAAGTCAATTTAAAAAGGTTAGGACAAAAATTGCAGTTATGAAAAACCTTATAATACCAGGATTCGGATCGATAGCCTTAGTCAAGCTAAGGGGGAGTACATGGGACCAAGTCATGGAAGACAACAGCACACAAAAATTTTTCACACTGCACTCATTTTGAACTTTTTTTGAAAGGCTACTGCCTGTATTTATTATTTTTCTTTAAAAACTTAATAAGTTAATTTAGTGGACAAACAGATGGTATTTCCTTTTTTCTTGTTTGCTTAAACACAGCAGTATAAAAACAGAATCTCAATTTTCTTTCCATTTCTATTTGGCCACTGGCCTTATGAACAGCACAACTTTACATATTTCAACACAGTTGGTTTGAACACTAGGCATGCATCCAAAATTATACCATGATTCACAGAGCTTACAAAAAAAAATACTGGATTATTTTTAATTCTACAAGGTGGACAAATTCTGTTCTTTTGAAACGTACTCTCTTCTCTCTCACCCCGCTAGCTCAATGACCAATTTACAATTTTACACTTATTGATTTAAATTTAAACAATCTTAGCAAACTCCGCAATCTCCCAGACCAGATTCAAAGACTTCAATTAAATTTACAGTTATTTTAAGAGCCACAAATTATACTTTAACAAATCTACTATCAGCAAGTAAACAAACCAAGTAAATTATCCTCAAAACAGAATTTACACTGAGCACAAGCATTAATTAACATTACATAACCCATAGAACTATCCTGAATGAACCTACTTCACTTATAAAGAAACCTCACTAACTAATCTTAAAAATTATCACTATTCATAACATCAACATAATTCAGAAATTCAAACAATCTTCTTGCACTAGCTTGCTCATAAAAATCACCTCACTCTGCACTTCACATAATAGCTCAGGATACTTAATAACTCTACACTGTAAACAAAAGCTCAAAATACCAATTAACTAAATTTCCAAACTAAATATCAAGTTCACTAACACCAACAACCAAAATTTAGAATTTACATCCCTAGCACAACAGCAAATCATAAACAAATAAATTTAGATACCTTAAATCACCAAACAAACTTAAATTTAACACCTGCAGTGAATTACTGAGGTAGCGGTGAGGCAAATACTATCAGTTCAGACACTACCCTGGGTTTTGAGAACCAACACAGGAAGAAAATACCAAGTCAGGCTGAAGGCGTGAAATTGGGTCGTGAATCCACTTTCAGCCTATGCAAAGGGAAAGGAAAAAATCCTCAAGTGTGACACATCATCATCAGGCACAGAATTTCCTCTAACATGATCTCACCACATTTCTTGAAGCAACGCTCGACCGACCCTCGCTGGCAGTACATATCTCCGTGAGCAGCGAAACTACTGGGGGGTTTGAAGACAAGTTTTCCCCCAAAAACCACGTCTTCAAGGATCTCCCCCTTTTCGAACCAATGCATGATCCCACCTTGATCAACCACGCCTGCAAGAGCCTGTCGTACTTCAACCCTAAATACTCCAGGCACATCTGGCCCAGAACTAACACAACTATATCTCAGGAAAAATTCACTTATCTCTGTATATATCCCAAGAAATTCTAAATCACAATATCCACATATATCCCAGGAAAATTCACTTATCTCTCTATATCCCAAGAAATCCTAAATCACAGTATCCACATATATCCCAGGAAAATTCACTTTATCTCTCTATATCCCAAGAAATCCTAAATCACAGTATCCACATATATCCCAGGAAAATTCACTTATCTCTCTCCACATATATCCCAGGAAAAATCACTAGCAAGGAAACTCTTCTGCACCATGGCAATGCGCAGGTCCACTTCAGACAATAACACTGACCATTTACATAACCCACTAAATATTTTCACCTTATTGAAAATTAAAATGACATTTAGACTTTTAACCTTATAGTAAAAACAAGAAAATTTAGGCCAAAGAAAAGAACAATCAATACTGGAACTGGTGAGCAAAAGTGTGTCTTCTCAACCCATGATGTTCATTCTTTTTGTGAAATACTAAACTTGAGAACAAAAAAATACTTTAACTTCTATTCTGCACATATCGCATCCTGGTGAAAATTCCCTACTCAGAGCCCTCTGCCCTAGGACAAGTTCCCTGCTTGCCCTAAGATCACCCCTTTCCAATGGGAGATTAACACTCATCTGGAGCATGTAAAATACTGGTCCTCAATTAACACTCCTACCATCTCAATTTCGACACCCAACACTCCAAGAATGTAAACAGCACTTTAGGTTTCCAATTTCATCACACTATAATATGTTCCCAAAATTCCAATATAAATCATCCCATAATTTATCTTCACTCAAAAAAATAACTCAACGCTGTAAAAAGGCTAGAGAAAAAATGTTTACAATTATTTTATCACCCACGACATCACAATAACACTGCTTTTCAATTATCACATGCCCAACTAAACTATTATCGATGCACCAAAATTCACTGTGCCCAACTATTAAACTAAATTTTTCCGATACATCAAAATTTACTGGCCTGGGAAGTTGCTAAAATACCAGACATGACAGCACAAAAAAAAAACATAAATGAAAGCATTTTCAACTCCCCTCTTTTTTTTTTCTTTCTTTTTTTCTGAATTCGTACCTGAGTAACTAATACATTTTAATTTTGAAAGCTGAACGACAACACAGCCACAATCAGAGGCAAAAAAAAACTTGCTCTTTTTCTTTTTGTTTCTTATGCTCAGCTCGAAGTTTAGGTACCCTGCGTGGGATGTTATATATCAATACAAAAAGATATGAACTAAAACATTACCTTCGAGCTGGCGTTCTTTTTTTTTTTTTCCTTTCTGTTTTCACCACAGTTTACAGTCCTGGCACAACCACATTCTCGTTAGAATTTCTTTTTCTTCCTCCCAGTTCCCTTCCTTAAACGGTTAATAGCAGAGGTAACCATTTCCGAAACCTCGGGATGAGATGGAACCTTTGAGGCAGGCCTCCTTTTCGGAGTATCAGCCGAGGGTGAAGCTGTAGAGGCTGGGCCCATTCTTTCCGGAATTTCCATAAGGGAGAAGGCATGTCCCCCTTCTTTTCCTTAGCGACATTGTCCCAGCCTGCCGCCATTTTGTTCCTCAGGGCGAGGTTCCCGGCCGGCGGAATGCCGCTTTAACTGCGTTCTACATCGTCAAAATTTTCAATAGGCAGCCCAGATCCAGAGTGTCCCCTTGTGGTGGACTGGTGGTCAGCAAAACAAAATCAAGAAGAAACTTTTTTTTCTGAGGTTCTCTCCCGCCAAAAGGCGAGGAGGAAAAAAAACTCCGCCGTCCTCTCTTTCTCTGACTGCCAGCCAGAAGTCCCAGAACAAAAGTGACTCTCAACGGATAAAAACTCTGGGGTGCTTGAAAACCGCTGACCCCTCTCATTGGTCGAAACTTCAGCCTAGCAACTCACGGCTTCCCAACGGACTTTTCACTCCCACGCCTCGAGTGACCTCTGACCTTCACACGTGTAGACCAAGCTCTTTTTGACCCTGGGGTCCTAAAAATAGATTTCTGCTGCTGAATTCCCTTACCCAAAAGACGAAAAGATGTTACTTTTGTGCGACTTTGGAAACAGGAACGCAAAAATGGCGAATTCTTGCTTTGCAGAAAATCACTAGTTTTAATTTTCTTTTTCTCTCGTTCCGTGATGTTAAACTAAAATTAATTTTGATTCTCTGAGCTGCACACCTACTCGCCTTTTCCTATCGCGATAAAAGAACAGATAAAATAATTATTTTCAAAACCCCAAAGTCAGTTAAATCAAATATTATTATTTTTTTTTCTTTTCACCAACATGAAATTTTGTTTTCCTGGTAGTGATTAAGACAAGCGAATTTTTGCGCATGAATTCCCCTGCCTTTCAACCAGGAATTTTCTTCTAACGTATGTCATGGAAGAAAATTTTTGCATTAATTAATCTCTGATAAACCAACAGAAAGATTGATCAGGTCTCTCTGAAATTCACCAGAGGTTAAAATTTTCGCCATGACATTCTTTGAGTTGTCTGCAGTCTTTGTATATCTCTTTTAGTTAAGGTCCACGTCTCTGCACCATACGTAAGCACTGGAAGGATGCATTGATCAAACACTTTTCTTTTAAGACATAATGGCATATTGCTCTTGAAAATTATGCTGTTTTTTCCAAAAGCTCTCCAGGCAAGTTTTGTACGCCGATTAATTTCTTCATCAATGTGACCCTCACTTGATATCTGCTGTCCAAGATAAACGTACGTGTCTGTTATCTCCAGCTTTTCTCCATCAATAAATAAATCTTCATTTCTTGTAAAAGCATTGAACATCAGTTTTGTCTTCTGAAAGTTCATTTTTAATCCCACTTCTTTACTCTTGTCAGCAAGTTACTGGATCATACTCTGCAGCTCTGATGGGGTAGTTGCAAAAATGACTACGTCATCAGCAAAACGAAGGTGGGTTAGATAATCTCCATTAATCTTTATCCCTTTGTTTTCCCAGCTCAGCGACTGAAAAACACCCTCCAATGTGGCATTAAAGAGCTTCGGAGATATGGTGTCACCTTGTCTCACTCCCTTTCCAATTTTTATGTGTGTTGTATTTTCAAACAGCCGAATCTTTGCACTTGCATTTTCATAGATGTTATTAATAATATTAATGTATGCATCTTCAATACCGCAGGTTTTCAGAGCCATTGTAACTGCTGATGGTTTCACCGAATCAAAGGCTTTTTCATAATCGATAAAAGCCATGCACAATGGAAGATCATATTCCCTCGCTCTTTCAATTAGTTCTCTCAGTACGTGGATATGATCTATTGTGCTGTAGCCACTCCTGAATCCAGCTTGTTCTCTCGGTTGAGCCATGTCCAGTGTTACCTTCAAGCGGTGTGAAAGAACTTTAGTGAAGATTTTATAAACTACTGATAGGAGGCTGATAGGTCTGTAGTTTCCGAGATCCTCAATGTCACCTTTCTTATGTAGCAGGATCATTGTAGCGGTGTTCCAATCCTCAGGAATCTTTCCTTCATTAAGGCATCGAGTGAAAGTTTGGGCGAGTACTGTTTCAATTTCTCCACTTGCTTCTTGTATGATGTCTACAGTAATTCCATCTTCTCCTGGAGCTTTTCCCCGCTTCATGTTCTTGATTGCATGTGCAACTTCTGCTGGAAGGACTGGAGGCACTCTGGTACTGGTATCTTTCATGATGTCTGGAGTGCATGTATCATCCCTTTCATATAATTTGGAGTAGAAATCTTTCACTCTTGTCAAAATTTCGCCTCTATTTCTTGTTACAGAACCATCTTCTTTTCTCAGTGCCATAATCTGTTTTCTTCCCTTACTGAGATGTCCCTTTGCTATCTTTAGGCTTTGGTTGTTTTCAATTGCTTTCCTCACTAGTTCACAGTTGAATTTTCTTACGTCTTCAGTGATACTTTTTCTTACTGTCTTGCATAGCTCTATATATTCCACTTTGGAAGTCACATCTTCTTTAGTTGTCCTCATCTCTCTTCTTTTTTGCATCAACATTTTCGTTTTTCCTGATAATTTGTTTACATGCAACTTGTTCTTAGACCCAGCTAATTTTGTTGCTGTTTCCATAAGAGCTTTGGTTACTTTTCTGTTAAGTTCAGAGATGTCCACTTCTTCCGATGTTAGGCCTTCTAAAGAAGAGAACCTGTTCTTCAGTTCCAACTTGAAGGTATTATGGTGTTTTTTAAGGTTGGTTATGTCAATAGATTTTGTTTGTCTTATGAGCTTGCCACGTTCAAGTTTGGTGTTGAGGTGCATCTTACATCTCACCAATCTATGGTCACTACCCGTGTTGAACTTGTTTAGCACACTGCAGTCTTCTATGACGAATATTTTGTTACACATAATAAAATCAATTTCACTTGTCGTCCCATTTGGATGTCTCCATGTCCATTTCCTGTGTGGCTTTTTCTTGAAGAAGGAGTTCAAGATGAAAAACCCTCCTGCCTCTGCAAACTCAACGAGAGTATTTCCACGCTGGTTTCTGCTGCCGTGACCGAATTTACCTACTGAAGTTTCATTCTGTTGCCGTTGCCCTATTTTTGCATTGAAATCTCCCATAATTATTTTCAAGTGCTGCTTACCTTTATTATTTAGATAACAAATTTCCTCATAAAATTCTTCAATTTCTTCTTCAGGATGACTTGTGGTGGGTGCATAAGTTTGAATAATCTGAGCCTGGTATCTTTTCGAGAGTTGGATAACAAGTCGTGCAGCTCTGTCAGAGGAACTTTCAACTTCTACAACTTTATCCTTCAGTTTCTTGTTTATTATAAATCCAACACCACTAGTTCTGCCAGTATCTGTCCCACGATAGTAGAAGAGATGTCCACTTTTCAGTTCGATGAGATCTTCTCCTTTTCTCCTTACCTCACTTAGCCCGACGATGTCCCACTTGATCCTTTGTAGTTCCTCTTCCAATTCAAGAAGCCTTGAATCAGAAGATAGGGAGCGTCCGTTGTACGTAGCCAAGGTCAGCATCAGATGGCAGCCTAGTCCGGTCCTCCGGGGATTCTTAGGTCAGGTCAGGTGATGCGTAACATCACAGCCTCTCCTTGACAAATGTCAACCCCGCCTTCTCGTGGTACATCCTGTTCCCACTAAAGGGGCTCTGACGACCGCCAATAGCGGTATAACTATACCATCGGGATTAGAGGAAATTCTATCCCACACTCACCAACCCGCTTGGCCAGCGTGGTGAGTTATGGCCTAACCCCTCCAAAATGATTCCACAACTTAAATCTTGGCCCTCAGTCTCCGGCAGCTGGAATGTACCTGGCCAAGGCAGCGGCCAGTGCGACATGAAGGCAGAGGGTGCTAAGAATATATATATGTATGTATATATATATATATATATATATATCATCATCATTGTCAACCATTATCAATCCACTGTGCTGGACGAAGGTCTCCCCAAGTTTCCTCCACAACGGTCTGTCTTGTGCCAGTCTCCTCCATGTCACTCCCGCATACTTTCAAATTTCATCCACCCATCTTCCATGTGGTCTTCTTCTGGGTCTTTTCCTGTCCCTTGGAATATAATCTAAAATTTCGGCTGTCCATCGATGGTCTGTCCTTCTGGCAGTATGTCCAGCCCATTGCCGTTTCAGGGATTTAACTCTGATCATGATGTCTTCCACTCTTGTCATTTTTCGGATTCACGTGTTCCTCTTCTTATCTCTCCTGGTTACACCAAGCATGCACCTTTCCATGCTACTTTCAGTGGTCTGCAGCCTTTGAATGTCTCTTTTAGCTAAGGTCAACGTCTCTGCACCATACGTAAGCACTGGAAGGATGCATTGATCAAACACTTTTCTTTTAAGACATAATGGCATATTGCTCTTGAAAATTATGCTGTTTCTTCCAAAAGCTCTCCAGGCAAGTTTTGTACGCCGATTAATTTCTTCATCAATGTGAGCCTCACTTGATATCTGCTGTCCAAGACAAACGTACGTGTCTGTTATCTCCATCTTTTCTCCATCAATCGATAAATCTTCATTTCGTGTAAAAGCATTGTACATCACTTTTGTCTTCTGAAAGTTCATTTTTAGTCCCACTTCTTTACTCTTGTCAGCAAGTTCCTGGATCATACTCTGTAGCTCTGATGGGGTAGTTGCAAAAATGACTATGTCATCAGCAAAACGAAGGTGGGTTAGATAATCTCCATTAATCTTTATCCCTTTGTTTTCCCAGTTCAGTGATTGAAAGACATTTTCCAATGTGGCATTATGGAGCTTCGGAGATATGGTGTCACCTTGTCTCACTCCTTTTTCAATTTTTATGTGTGTCGTATTTTCAAACAGCCGAATCTTTGCACTTGCATTTTCATAGATGTTATTAATAATATTAATGTATGCATCTTCAATATCGCAGGATTTCAGAGCCATTGCAACTGCTGATGGTTTCACCGAATCAAAGGCTTTTTCATAATCGATAAAAGCCATGCACAATGGAAGTTCATATCCCCTCGCTCTTTCAATTAGTTCTCTCAGTACGTAGATATGATCTATTGGGCTGTAGCCAGCCACTCCTGAATCCAGCTTGTTCTCTCGGTTGAGCCATGACCAGTGTCACCTTCAAGCGGTGTGAAAGAACTTTAGTGAAGATTTTATAAACCACTGATAGGAGGCTGATAGGTCTGTAGTTCTTGAGATCCTGAATGTCAACTTTTTTATGTAGCAGGATCATTGTAGCGTTGTTCCAAACCTCAGGAATCTTCCCTTCATTAAGGCATCGAGTGAAAATTTGGGCGAGTACTGTTTCGATTTCTCCACTTGCTTCTTGTATGATGTCTACAGTGATTCCATCTTCTCCTGGAGCTTTTCCCCGTTTCATGTTCTTGATTGCATGTGCAACTTCTGCTGGAAGGACTGGAAGAACTCTGGTACTGGTACCTTTCATGATGTCTGGAGTACATGTATCATCCCTTTCATATAATTTGGAGTAGAAATCTTTCACTCTTGTCAAAATTTCGCCTCTATTTCTTGTTACAGAACCATCTTCTTTTTTCAGTGCCATAATCTGTTTTTTTCCCTTTACTGAGGAAACAGCATATATATATATATATATATATATATATATATATATATATGGGATGTAAGGTCAGGTGATGCGTAACATCACAGCCTCTCCTTGACAAATGTCAACCCCGCCTTCTCGTGGTACATCCTGTTCCCACTAAAGGGGCTCTGACGACCGCCAATAGCGGTATAACTATACCATCGGGATTAGAGGAAATGCTATCCCACACTCACCAACCCGCTTGGCCAGCGTGGTGAGTTATGGCCAAACCCCTCCAAAATGACTCCACAACTTAAATCTTGGCCCTCAGTCTCCGGCAGCTGGAATGTACCTGGCCAAGGCAGCGGCCAGTGCGACATGAAGGCCGAATGTGCTAAGAATCCCTGGAGGACCGGACTAGGCTGCCATCTGATGCTGACCTTGGCTACGTATAACGGACGCTTCCTATCTTCTGATTCAAGGCTTCTTGAATTGGAAGAGGAACTAGAAAGGATCAAGTGGGACATCGTCGGGCTAAGTGAGGTAAGGAGAAAAGGAGAAGATCTCATTGAACTGAAAAGTGGATCTCTTCTACTATCGTGGGACAGATACTGGCAGAACTAGTGGTGTTGGATTTATAATAAACAAGAAACTGAAGGATAAAGTTGTAGAAGTTGAAAGTTCCTCTGACAGAGCTGCACGACTCGTTATCCAACTCTCGAGAAGATACCAGGCTCAGATTATTCAAACTTATGCACCCACCACAAGTCATGCTGAAGAAGAAATTGAAGAATTTTATGAGGAAATTCGTGATCTAAATAATAAAGGTAAGCAGCACTTGAAGATAATTATGGGAGATTTCAATTCCAAAATAGGGAAACGGCAACAGAATGAAACTTTAGTAGGTAAATTCGGTCACGGCAACAGAAAACAGCGTGGAAATACTCTCGTAGAGTTTGCAGAGGCAGAAGGGTTTTTCATCTTGAACTCCTTTTTCAAGAAAAAGCCACACAGGAAATGGACATGCAGACATCCAAATGTTACGACCAGTGAAATTGATTTTATTATGTGTAACAAAAAATTCGTCATAGAAGACTGCAGTGTGCTAAACAAATTCAACACAGGCAGTGACCATAGATCGGTGAGATGTAAGATGCACCTCAACACTAAACTCGAACGTAGCAAGCTCATAAGACAAACAAAATGTATTGACATAACCAATCTTAAAAAACACCATAATACCTTCAAATTGGAACTGAAGAACAGGTTCTCTGCTTTAGAAGGCCTAACATCGGAAGAAGTGGATATTTCTGAAGTTAACAGAAAAGTAACCAAAGCTCTTGTGGAAACAGCAACAAAATTAGCTGGGTCTAAGAACAAATTGCATGTGAACAAATTATCAGGAAAAACCAAAATGTTGATGCAAAAAAGAAGAGTGATGAGGACAACTAAAGAAGATATGACTTCCAAAGTGGAATATATAGAGCTATGCAAGACAGTACGAAAAAAGTATCACTGAAGACGTAAGGAAATTCAACTGTGAACTAGTAAGGAAAGCAATTGAAAACAACCAAAGCCTAAAGATAGCAAAGGGACATCTCAGTAAAAGGAAAAAAACAGATTATGGCACTGAAAAAAGAAGATGGTTCTGTAACAAGAAATAGAGGCGAAATTTTGACAAGAGTGAAAGATTTCTACTCCAAATTATATGAAAGGGATGATACATGTACTCCAGACATCATGAAAGGTACCAGTACCAGAGTTCTTCCAGTCCTCCCAGCAGAAGTTGCACATGCAATCAAGAACATAAAGCGGGGGAAAGCTCCAGGAGAAGATGGAATTACTGTAGACATCATACAAGAAGCAAGTGAAGAAATCGAAACAGTACTCGCCCAAATTTTCACTCGATGCCTTAATGAAGGGAAGATTTCTGAGGATTGGAACAACGCTACAATGATCCTGCTACATAAAAAAGGTGACATTCAGGATCTCAGGAACTACAGACCTATCAGCCTCCTATCAGTGGTTTATAAAATCTTCACTAAAGTTCTTCACACCGCTTGAAGGTGACACTGGACATGGCTCAACCGAGACAACAAGCTGGATTCAGGAGTGGCTACAGCACAATAGATCATATCCACGTACTGAGAGAACTAATTGAAAGAGCCAGGGAATATGAACTTCCATTGTGCATGGCTTTTATCGATTATGAAAAAGCCTTTGATTCGGTGAAACTATCAGCAGTTGCAATGGCTCAGAAATCCTGCGGTATTGAAGATGCATACATTAATATTATTTATAACATCTATGAAAATGCAAGTGCAAAGATTCGGCTGTTTGAAAATACAACACACATAACAATTGGAAAAGGAGTGAGACAAGGTGACACCATATCTCCGAAGCTCTTTAATGCCACATTGGAAAATGTCTTTCAATCACTGAACTGGGAAAACAAAGGGATAAAGATTAATGGAGATTATCTAACCCACCTTCGTTTTGCTGATGACATAGTCATTTTTGCAACTACCCCATCAGAGCTACAGAGTATGATCCAGGAACTTGCTGACAAGAGTAAAGAAGTGGGATTAAAAATGAACTTTCAGAAGACAAAAGTGATGTTCAATGCGTTTACAAGAAATGAAGATTTATCGATTGATGGAGAAAAGCTGGAGAAAACAGACACGTACGTTCATCTTGGACAGCAGATATCAAGTGAGGCTCACATTGATGAAGAAATTAATCGGCGTACAAAACTTGCCTGGAGAGCTTTTGGAAGAAACAGCATAATTTTCAAGAGCAATATGCCATTATGTCTTAAAAGAAAAGTGTTTGATCAATGCATCCTTCCAGTGCTTACGTATGGTGCAGAGACGTGGACCTTAGCTGAAAGAGACATACAAAGGCTGCAGACAACTCAAAGTAGCATGGAAAGGTGCATGCTTGGTGTAACCAGGAGAGATAAGAAGAGGAACACGTGGATCAGAAAAATGACAAGAGTGGAAGACATCATGATCAGAGTTAAATCCCTGAAATGGCAATGGGCTGGACATACTGCCAGAAGGACAGACCATCGATGGACAGCCGAAAATTTAGATTGGCTTCCAAAGGACAGGAAAAGACCCAGAAGAAGACCACATGGGAGATGGGTGGATGAAATTCGAAAGTATGCGGGAGTGACATGGCGGAGACTGGCACAAGACAGACCGTTGTGGAGGAATCTTGGGGAGACCTTCGTCCAGCAGTGGATTGATAATGGTTGACAATGATGATGATGATGACACTGAGTGGCCACTTTATTATGACCACCTGACAGTTTTAAGCAAATGAGATATGGCTGCACGCTGTTGTCGCCAGAGGGCGAGGCTAGTATAAAAAGGGAAAGCTTAGTGCTTGCGACAGTAGTAGAGGTGATTTTTGGGTGACGAGATGGATAAAAAATACGATTTGACAGACTTTCAACTTGGGATGATTGTAGGAGCTGGAAGCCATGGAGCGAGTATCACCGAAACCGCCGCATTCGTGAAATGTTCCAGAGCAGCTGTTGTTAAAGTGTTTAAAGACTAGACTGTCGACCAAAAAACGGGGTCTCTACGTGCAGCGTGTGGTAGTCATCGACTAGTGACTGCTCAGGCGGAACGGAGAGTTTCCAGACTGGTAAAAGACAACAGAAGGGCAACCGTGCAGCAAATTACAGACCATCTTAATCAAGGATCCCCTCAAATGATCTCTGCACGCACTGTTCGCCGTACACTGAATCGAATGGGATATGGCAGCCGAAGGCCTGTTCGAACACCTTTGTTGTCTGCAGTTAACAAGAGAAAACGTCTCCAATTCGCACAGGAACACAAAGATTGGACAGTCGATAATTGGAAACAAATTATGTGGTCCGATGAATCACGTTTTCAGTTGCACCATGCCGATGGCCTAGTAAGAATTTGGTGAAAACAGCATGAAAGCATGGACTCCAAATGCATTGCTACAACCCTTCAAGCTGGTGGAGGCAACGTTATGGTTTGGGGAATGTTTTCCTGGCATACTTTGGGGCCTTTAATTCGTGTTGAGCAACGTCTGAATGGCACATCATATCTAAACATCTTTCCGGACCAAGTGCATCCTGTCATGTGGATGGTTTATTCCAATGGCGATGACTACTTTCAACAAGATAATGCGTCCTGCCATAATGCTCGTATTGTACAGGATCGGTTTCAGGAACATGCCGGTGAGTTTACTTTGCTTAGGTGGCCCCCACAATCTCCAGATCTCAACCCCATTGAGAATTTGTCTGATGAAGTTGAACGAGCCATCAGACAGCTGGATCCACAACCCTGCAATCTCACACTCCTGGAAAGTGCTATTCATCAAGCATGGTCTCAGATTCCACAAACCACCTATCAACATTTCGTGGAGTCCATGACATGAAGAATCGACGCAGTATTAAAGGCAAAAGCTGGCCCAACGAAGTACTGAGGGGGTGGTCATAATAAAGTGGGCACGCAGTGTGTATATATATATATATATCATCATCATCATTGCCAACCATTATCAATCCACTGCTGGACGAAGGTCTCCCCAAGTTTTCTCCACAACGGTCTGTCTTGTGCCAGTCTCCTCCATGTCACTCCCGCATACTTTCGAATTTCATCCACCCATCTTCCATGTGGTCTTTTTCTGGGTCTTTTCCTGTCCCTTGGAATCCAATCTAGAATTTCGGCTGTCAATCGATGGTCTGTCCTTCTGGCAGTATGTCCAGCTCATTGCCTTTTCAGAGATTTAACTCTGATCATGATGTTGTCCACTCTTGTCATTTTTCGGATCCACGAGTTCCTCTTCTTATCTCTCCTGGTTACACCAAGCATGCACCTTTCCATGCTACTTTGAGTTGTCTGCAGCCTTTGTATGTCTCTTTTAGTTAAGGTCTACGTCTCTGCACCATACGTAAGCACTGGAAGGATGCATTGATTAAACACTTTTTTTAATACATAATGGCATATTGCTCTTGAAAATTATGCTGTTTCTTCCAAAAGCTGTCCAGGCAAGTTTTGTACGCCGATTAATTTCTTCATCAATGTGACCCTCACTTGATATCTGCTGTCCAAGATAAACGTACGTGTCTGTTATCTCCAGCTTTTCTCCATCAATCGATAAATCTTCATTTCTTGTAAAAGCATTGAACATCACTTTTGTCTTCTGAAAGTTCATTTTTAATCCCACTTCTTTACTCTTGTCAGCAAGTTCCTGGATCATACTCTGCAGCTCTGATGGGGTAGTTGCAAAAATGACTACGTCATCAGCAAAACGAAGGTGGGTTAGATAATCTCAATTATTCTTTATCCCTTTGTTTTCCCAGTTCAGTGATTGAAAGACATTTTCCAATGTGGCATTAAAGGGCTTCGAAGATATGGTGTCACCTTGTTTCACTCCTTTTCCAATTGTTATGTGTGTTGTATTTTAAAACAGCCGAATCTTTGCACTTGCATTTTCATAGATGTTATAAATAATATTAATGTACGAATCTTCAATACCACAGGATTTCAGAGCCATTGTAACTGCTGATGGTTTCACCGAATCAAAGGCTTTTTCATAATCAATAAAAGCCATGCACAATGGAAGATCATATTCTCTCGCTCTTTCAATTAGTTCTCTCAGTACGTGGATATGATCTATTGTTCTGTAGCCACTCCTGAATCCAGCTTGTTCTCTCGGTTGAGCCATGTCCAGTGTTACCTTCAAGCGGTGTGAAAGAACTTTAGTGAAGATTTTATAAACTACTGATAGGAGGCTGATAGGTCTGTAGTTTCCGAGATCCTCAATGTCACCTTTCTTATGTAGCAGGATCATTGTAGCGGTGTTCCAATCCTCAGGAATCTTTCCTTCATTAAGGCATCGAGTGAAAGTTTGGGCGAGTACTGTTTCAATTTCTCCACTTGCTTCTTGTATGATGTCTACAGTAATTCCATCTTCTCCTGGAGCTTTTCCCCGCTTGATGTTCTTGATTGCATGTGCAACTTCTGCTGGAAGGACTGGAGGCACTCTGGTACTGGTATCTTTCATGATGTCTGGAGTGCATGTATCATCCCTTTCATATAATTTGGAGTAGAAATCTTTCACTCTTGTCAAAATTTCGCCTCTATTTCTTGTTACAGAACCATCTTCTTTTCTCAGTGCCATAATCTGTTTTCTTCCCTTACTGAGATGTCCCTTTGCTATCTTTAGGCTTTGGTTGTTTTCAATTGCTTTCCTCACTAGTTCACAGTTGAATTTTCTTACGTCTTCAGTGATACTTTTTCTTACTGTCTTGCATAGCTCTATATATTCCACTTTGGAAGTCACATCTTCTTTAGTTGTCCTCATCTCTCTTCTTTTTTGCATCAACATTTTCGTTTTTCCTGATAATTTGTTTACATGCAACTTGTTCTTAGACCCAGCTAATTTTGTTGCTGTTTCCATAAGAGCTTTGGTTACTTTTCTGTTAAGTTCAGAGATGTCCACTTCTTCCGATGTTAGGCCTTCTAAAGAAGAGAACCTGTTCTTCAGTTCCAACTTGAAGGTATTATGGTGTTTTTTAAGGTTGGTTATGTCAATAGATTTTGTTTGTCTTATGAGCTTGCCACGTTCAAGTTTGGTGTTGAGGTGCATCTTACATCTCACCAATCTATGGTCACTACCCGTGTTGAACTTGTTTAGCACACTGCAGTCTTCTATGACGAATATTTTGTTACACATAATAAAATCAATTTCACTTGTCGTCCCATTTGGATGTCTCCATGTCCATTTCCTGTGTGGCTTTTTCTTGAAGAAGGAGTTCAAGATGAAAAACCCTCCTGCCTCTGCAAACTCAACGAGAGTATTTCCACGCTGGTTTCCGTTGCCGTGACCGAATTTACCTACTGAAGTTTCATTCTGTTGCCGCTGCCCTATTTTTGCATTGAAATCTCCCATACTTATTTTCAAGTGCTGCTTACCTTTATTATTTAGATGACAAATTTCCTCATAAAATTCTTCAATTTCTTCTTCAGGATGACTTGTGGTGGGTGCATAAGTTTGAATAATCTGAGCCTGGTATCTTTTCGAGAGTTGGATAACAAGTCGTGCAGCTCTGTCAGAGGAACTTTCAACTTCTACAACTTTATCGTTCAGTTTCTTGTTTATTATAAATAAAACACCACTAGTTCTGCCAGTATCTGTCCCACGATAGTAGAAGAGATGTCCACTTTTCAGTTCAAGGAGATCTTCTCCTTTTCTCCTTACCTCACTTAGCCCGACGATGTCCCACTTGATCCTTTGTAGTTCCTCTTCCAATTCAAGAAGCCTTGAATCAGAAGATAGGGAGCGTCCGTTGTACGTAGCCAAGGTCAGCATCAGATGGCAGCCTAGTCCGGTCCTCCGGGGATTCTTAGGTCAGGTCAGGTGATGCGTAACATCACAGCCTCTCCTTGACAAATGTCAACCCCGCCTTCTCGTGGTACATCCTGTTCCCACTAAAGGGGCTCTGACGACCGCCAATAGCGGTATAACTATACCATCGGGATTAGAGGAAATTCTATCCCACACTCACCAACCCGCTTGGCCAGCGTGGTGAGTTATGGCCTAACCCCTCCAAAATGATTCCACAACTTAAATCTTGGCCCTCAGTCTCCGGCAGCTGGAATGTACCTGGCCAAGGCAGCGGCCAGTGCGACATGAAGGCAGAGGGTGCTAAGAATATATATATGTATATATATATATATATATATATCATCATCATTGTCAACCATTATCAATCCACTGTGCTGGACGAAGGTCTCCCCAAGTTTCCTCCACAACGGTCTGTCTTGTGCCAGTCTCCTCCATGTCACTCCCGCATACTTTCAAATTTCATCCACCCATCTTCCATGTGGTCTTCTTCTGGGTCTTTTCCTGTCCCTTGGAATATAATCTAAAATTTCGGCTGTCCATCGATGGTCTGTCCTTCTGGCAGTATGTCCAGCCCATTGCCGTTTCAGGGATTTAACTCTGATCATGATGTCTTCCACTCTTGTCATTTTTCGGATTCACGTGTTCCTCTTCTTATCTCTCCTGGTTACACCAAGCATGCACCTTTCCATGCTACTTTCAGTGGTCTGCAGCCTTTGTATGTCTCTTTTAGCTAAGGTCAACGTCTCTGCACCATACGTAAGCACTGGAAGGATGCATTGATCAAACACTTTTCTTTTAAGACATAATGGCATATTGCTCTTGAAAATTATGCTGTTTCTTCCAAAAGCTCTCCAGGCAAGTTTTGTACGCCGATTAATTTCTTCATCAATGTGAGCCTCACTTGATATCTGCTGTCCAAGATAAACGTACGTGTCTGTTATCTCCATCTTTTCTCCATCAATCGATAAATCTTCATTTCGTGTAAAAGCATTGTACATCACTTTTGTCTTCTGAAAGTTCATTTTTAGTCCCACTTCTTTACTCTTGTCAGCAAGTTCCTGGATCATACTCTGTAGCTCTGATGGGGTAGTTGCAAAAATGACTATGTCATCAGCAAAACGAAGGTGGGTTAGATAATCTCCATTAATCTTTATCCCTTTGTTTTCCCAGTTCAGTGATTGAAAGACATTTTCCAATGTGCCATTATGGAGCTTCGGAGATATGGTGTCACCTTGTCTCACTCCTTTTTCAATTTTTATGTGTGTCGTATTTTCAAACAGCCGAATCTTTGCACTTGCATTTTCATAGATGTTATTAATAATATTAATGTATGCATCTTCAATATCGCAGGATTTCAGAGCCATTGCAACTGCTGATGGTTTCACCGAATCAAAGGCTTTTTCATAATCGATAAAAGCCATGCACAATGGAAGTTCATATCCCCTCGCTCTTTCAATTAGTTCTCTCAGTACGTAGATATGATCTATTGGGCTGTAGCCAGCCACTCCTGAATCCAGCTTGTTCTCTCGGTTGAGCCATGACCAGTGTCACCTTCAAGCGGTGTGAAAGAACTTTAGTGAAGATTTTATAAACCACTGATAGGAGGCTGATAGGTCTGTAGTTCCTGAGATCCTGAATGTCAACTTTTTTATGTAGCAGGATCATTGTAGCGTTGTTCCAAACCTCAGGAATCTTCCCTTCATTAAGGCATCGAGTGAAAATTTGGGCGAGTACTGTTTCGATTTCTCCACTTGCTTCTTGTATGATGTCTACAGTGATTCCATCTTCTCCTGGAGCTTTTCCCCGTTTCATGTTCTTGATTGCATGTGCAACTTCTGCTGGAAGGACTGGAAGAACTCTGGTACTGGTACCTTTCATGATGTCTGGAGTACATGTATCATCCCTTTCATATAATTTGGAGTAGAAATCTTTCACTCTTGTCAAAATTTCGCCTCTATTTCTTGTTACAGAACCATCTTCTTTTTTCAGTGCCATAATCTGTTTTTTTCCCTTTACTGAGGAAACAGCATATATATATATATATATATATATATATATATATATGGGATGTAAGGTCAGGTGATGCGTAACATCACAGCCTCTCCTTGACAAATGTCAACCCCGCCTTCTCGTGGTACATCCTGTTCCCACTAAAGGGGCTCTGACGACCGCCAATAGCGGTATAACTATACCATCGGGATTAGAGGAAATTCTATCCCACACTCACCAACCCGCTTGGCCAGCGTGGTGAGTTATGGCCTAACCCCTCCAAAATGATTCCACAACTTAAATCTTGGCCCTCAGTCTCCGGCAGCTGGAATGTACCTGGCCAAGGCAGCGGCCAGTGCGACATGAAGGCCGAATGTGCTAAGAATCCCCGGAGGACCGGACTAGGCTGCCATCTGATGCTGACCTTGGCTACGTATAACGGACGCTTCCTATCTTCTGATTCAAGGCTTCTTGAATTGGAAGAGGAACTAGAAAGGATCAAGTGGGACATCGTCGGGCTAAGTGAGGTAAGGAGAAAAGGAGAAGATCTCATTGAACTGAAAAGTGGATCTCTTCTACTATCGTGGGACAGATACTGGCAGAACTAGTGGTGTTGGATTTATAATAAACAAGAAACTGAAGGATAAAGTTGTAGAAGTTGAAAGTTCCTCTGACAGAGCTGCACGACTCGTTATCCAACTCTCGAGAAGATACCAGGCTCAGATTATTCAAACTTATGCACCCACCACAAGTCATGCTGAAGAAGAAATTGAAGAATTTTATGAGGAAATTCGTGATCTAAATAATAAAGGTAAGCAGCACTTGAAGATAATTATGGGAGATTTCAATTCCAAAATAGGGAAACGGCAACAGAATGAAACTTTAGTAGGTAAATTCGGTCACGGCAACAGAAAACAGCGTGGAAATACTCTCGTAGAGTTTATGCAGAGGCAGAAGGGTTTTTCATCTTGAACTCCTTTTTCAAGAAAAAGCCACACAGGAAATGGACATGCAGACATCCAAATGTTACGACCAGTGAAATTGATTTTATTATGTGTAACAAAAAATTCGTCATAGAAGACTGCAGTGTGCTAAACAAATTCAACACAGGCAGTGACCATAGATCGGTGAGATGTAAGATGCACCTCAACACTAAACTCGAACGTAGCAAGCTCATAAGACAAACAAAATGTATTGACATAACCAATCTTAAAAAACACCATAATACCTTCAAATTGGAACTGAAGAACAGGTTCTCTGCTTTAGAAGGCCTAACATCGGAAGAAGTGGATATTTCTGAAGTTAACAGAAAAGTAACCAAAGCTCTTGTGGAAACAGCAACAAAATTAGCTGGGTCTAAGAACAAATTGCATGTGAACAAATTATCAGGAAAAACCAAAATGTTGATGCAAAAAAGAAGAGTGATGAGGACAACTAAAGAAGATATGACTTCCAAAGTGGAATATATAGAGCTATGCAAGACAGTACGAAAAAAGTATCACTGAAGACGTAAGGAAATTCAACTGTGAACTAGTAAGGAAAGCAATTGAAAACAACCAAAGCCTAAAGATAGCAAAGGGACATCTCAGTAAAAGGAAAAAAACAGATTATGGCACTGAAAAAAGAAGATGGTTCTGTAACAAGAAATAGAGGCGAAATTTTGACAAGAGTGAAAGATTTCTACTCCAAATTATATGAAAGGGATGATACATGTACTCCAGACATCATGAAAGGTACCAGTACCAGAATTCTTCCAGTCCTCCCAGCAGAAGTTGCACATGCAATCAAGAACATAAAGCGGGGGAAAGCTCCAGGAGAAGATGGAATTACTGTAGACATCATACAAGAAGCAAGTGAAGAAATCGAAACAGTACTCGCCCAAATTTTCACTCGATGCCTTAATGAAGGGAAGATTTCTGAGGATTGGAACAACGCTACAATGATCCTGCTACATAAAAAAGGTGACATTCAGGATCTCAGGAACTACAGACCTATCAGCCTCCTATCAGTGGTTTATAAAATCTTCACTAAAGTTCTTCACACCGCTTGAAGGTGACACTGGACATGGCTCAACCGAGACAACAAGCTGGATTCAGGAGTGGCTACAGCACAATAGATCATATCCACGTACTGAGAGAACTAATTGAAAGAGCCAGGGAATATGAACTTCCATTGTGCATGGCTTTTATCGATTATGAAAAAGCCTTTGATTCGGTGAAACCATCAGCAGTTGCAATGGCTCAGAAATCCTGCGGTATTGAAGATGCATACATTAATATTATTAATAACATCTATGAAAATGCAAGTGCAAAGATTCGGCTGTTTGAAAATACAACACACATAACAATTGGAAAAGGAGTGAGACAAGGTGACACCATATCTCCGAAGCTCTTTAATGCCACATTGGAAAATGTCTTTCAATCACTGAACTGGGAAAACAAAGGGATAAAGATTAATGGAGATTATCTAACCCACCTTCGTTTTGCTGATGACATAGTCATTTTTGCAACTACCCCATCAGAGCTACAGAGTATGATCCAGGAACTTGCTGACAAGAGTAAAGAAGTGGGATTAAAAATGAACTTTCAGAAGACAAAAGTGATGTTCAATGCGTTTACAAGAAATGAAGATTTATCGATTGATGGAGAAAAGCTGGAGAAAACAGACACGTACGTTCATCTTGGACAGCAGATATCAAGTGAGGCTCACATTGATGAAGAAATTAATCGGCGTACAAAACTTGCCTGGAGAGCTTTTGGAAGAAACAGCATAATTTTCAAGAGCAATATGCCATTATGTCTTAAAAGAAAAGTGTTTGATCAATGCATCCTTCCAGTGCTTACGTATGGTGCAGAGACGTGGACCTTAGCTGAAAGAGACATACAAAGGCTGCAGACAACTCAAAGTAGCATGGAAAGGTGCATGCTTGGTGTAACCAGGAGAGATAAGAAGAGGAACACGTGGATCAGAAAAATGACAAGAGTGGAAGACATCATGATCAGAGTTAAATCCCTGAAATGGCAATGGGCTGGACATACTGCCAGAAGGACAGACCATCGATGGACAGCCGAAAATTTAGATTGGCTTCCAAGGGACAGGAAAAGACCCAGAAGAAGACCACATGGGAGATGGGTGGATGAAATTCGAAAGTATGCGGGAGTGACATGGCGGAGACTGGCACAAGACAGACCGTTGTGGAGGAATCTTGGGGAGACCTTCGTCCAGCAGTGGATTGATAATGGTTGACAATGATGATGATGATGACACTGAGTGGCCACTTTATTATGACCACCTGACAGTTTTAAGCAAATGAGATATGGCTGCACGCTGTTGTCGCCAGAGGGCGAGGCTAGTATAAAAAGGGAAAGCTTAGTGCTTGCGACAGTAGTAGAGGTGATTTTTGGGTGACGAGATGGATAAAAAATACGATTTGACAGACTTTCAACTTGGGATGATTGTAGGAGCTGGAAGCCATGGAGCGAGTATCACCGAAACCGCCGCATTCGTGAAATGTTCCAGAGCAGCTGTTGTTAAAGTGTTTAAAGACTAGACTGTCGACCAAAAAACGGGGTCTCTACGTGCAGCGTGTGGTCGTCATCGACTAGTGACTGCTCAGGCGGAACGGAGAGTTTCCAGACTGGTAAAAGACAACAGAAGGGCAACCGTGCAGCAAATTACAGACCATCTTAATCAAGGATCCCCTCAAATGATCTCTGCACGCACTGTTCGCCGTACACTGAATCGAATGGGATATGGCAGCCGAAGGCCTGTTCGAACACCTTTGTTGTCTGCAGTTAACAAGAGAAAACGTCTCCAATTCGCACAGGAACACAAAGATTGGACAGTCGATAATTGGAAACAAATTATGTGGTCCGATGAATCACGTTTTCAGTTGCACCATGCCGATGGCCTAGTAAGAATTTGGTGAAAACAGCATGAAAGCATGGACTCCAAATGCATTGCTACAACCCTTCAAGCTGGTGGAGGCAACGTTATGGTTTGGGGAATGTTTTCCTGGCATACTTTGGGGCCTTTAATTCGTGTTGATCAACGTCTGAATGGCACATCATATCTAAACATCTTTCCGGACCAAGTGCATCCTGTCATGTGGATGGTTTATTCCAATGGCGATGACTACTTTCAACAAGATAATGCGTCCTGCCATAATGCTCGTATTGTACAGGATCGGTTTCAGGAACATGCCGGTGAGTTTACTTTGCTTAGGTGGCCCCCACAATCTCCAGATCTCAACCCCATTGAGAATTTGTCTGATGAAGTTGAACGAGCCATCAGACAGCTGGATCCACAACCCTGCAATCTCACACTCCTGGAAAGTGCTATTCATCAAGCATGGTCTCAGATTCCACAAACCACCTATCAACATTTCGTGGAGTCCATGACATGAAGAATCGACGCAGTATTAAAGGCAAAAGCTGGCCCAACGAAGTACTGAGGGGGTGGTCATAATAAAGTGGGCACGCAGTGTGTATATATATATATATCATCATCATCATTGCCAACCATTATCAATCCACTGCTGGACGAAGGTCTCCCCAAGTTTTCTCCACAACGGTCTGTCTTGTGCCAGTCTCCTCCATGTCACTCCCGCATACTTTCGAATTTCATCCACCCATCTTCCATGTGGTCTTTTTCTGGGTCTTTTCCTGTCCCTTGGAATCCAATCTAGAATTTCGGCTGTCAATCGATGGTCTGTCCTTCTGGCAGTATGTCCAGCTCATTGCCTTTTCAGAGATTTAACTCTGATCATGATGTTGTCCACTCTTGTCATTTTTCGGATCCACGAGTTCCTCTTCTTATCTCTCCTGGTTACACCAAGCATGCACCTTTCCATGCTACTTTGAGTTGTCTGCAGCCTTTGTATGTCTCTTTTAGTTAAGGTCTACGTCTCTGCACCATACGTAAGCACTGGAAGGATGCATTGATTAAACACTTTTTTTTTAATACATAATGGCATATTGCTCTTGAAAATTATGCTGTTTCTTCCAAAAGCTGTCCAGGCAAGTTTTGTACGCCGATTAATTTCTTCATCAATGTGACCCTCACTTGATATCTGCTGTCCAAGATAAACGTACGTGTCTGTTATCTCCAGCTTTTCTCCATCAATCGATAAATCTTCATTTCTTGTAAAAGCATTGAACATCACTTTTGTCTTCTGAAAGTTCATTTTTAATCCCACTTCTTTACTCTTGTCAGCAAGTTCCTGGATCATACTCTGCAGCTCTGATGGGGTAGTTGCAAAAATGACTACGTCATCAGCAAAACGAAGGTGGGTTAGATAATCTCAATTATTCTTTATCCCTTTGTTTTCCCAGTTCAGTGATTGAAAGACATTTTCCAATGTGGCATTAAAGGGCTTCGAAGATATGGTGTCACCTTGTTTCACTCCTTTTCCAATTGTTATGTGTGTTGTATTTTAAAACAGCCGAATCTTTGCACTTGCATTTTCATAGATGTTATAAATAATATTAATGTACGAATCTTCAATACCACAGGATTTCAGAGCCATTGTAACTGCTGATGGTTTCACCGAATCAAAGGCTTTTTCATAATCAATAAAAGCCATGCACAATGGAAGATCATATTCTCTCGCTCTTTCAATTAGTTCTCTCAGTACGTGGATATGATCTATTGTTCTGTAGCCACTCCTGAATCCAGCTTGTTCTCTCGGTTGAGCCATGTCCAGTGTTACCTTCAAGCGGTGTGAAAGAACTTTAGTGAAGATTTTATAAACTACTGATAGGAGGCTGATAGGTCTGTAGTTTCCGAGATCCTCAATGTCACCTTTCTTATGTAGCAGGATCATTGTAGCGGTGTTCCAATCCTCAGGAATCTTTCCTTCATTAAGGCATCGAGTGAAAGTTTGGGCGAGTACTGTTTCAATTTCTCCACTTGCTTCTTGTATGATGTCTACAGTAATTCCATCTTCTCCTGGAGCTTTTCCCCGCTTGATGTTCATGATTGCATGTGCAACTTCTGCTGGAAGGACTGGAGGCACTCTGGTACTGGTATCTTTCATGATGTCTGGAGTGCATGTATCATCCCTTTCATATAATTTGGAGTAGAAATCTTTCACTCTTGTCAAAATTTCGCCTCTATTTCTTGTTACAGAACCATCTTCTTTTCTCAGTGCCATAATCTGTTTTCTTCCCTTACTGAGATGTCCCTTTGCTATCTTTAGGCTTTGGTTGTTTTCAATTGCTTTCCTCACTAGTTCACAGTTGAATTTTCTTACGTCTTCAGTGATACTTTTTCTTACTGTCTTGCATAGCTCTATATATTCCACTTTGGAAGTCACATCTTCTTTAGTTGTCCTCATCTCTCTTCTTTTTTGCATCAACATTTTCGTTTTTCCTGATAATTTGTTTACATGCAACTTGTTCTTAGACCCAGCTAATTTTGTTGCTGTTTCCATAAGAGCTTTGGTTACTTTTCTGTTAAGTTCAGAGATGTCCACTTCTTCCGATGTTAGGCCTTCTAAAGAAGAGAACCTGTTCTTCAGTTCCAACTTGAAGGTATTATGGTGTTTTTTAAGGTTGGTTATGTCAATAGATTTTGTTTGTCTTATGAGCTTGCCACGTTCAAGTTTGGTGTTGAGGTGCATCTTACATCTCACCAATCTATGGTCACTACCCGTGTTGAACTTGTTTAGCACACTGCAGTCTTCTATGACGAATATTTTGTTACACATAATAAAATCAATTTCACTTGTCGTCCCATTTGGATGTCTCCATGTCCATTTCCTGTGTGGCTTTTTCTTGAAGAAGGAGTTCAAGATGAAAAACCCTCCTGCCTCTGCAAACTCAACGAGAGTATTTCCACGCTGGTTTCCGTTGCCGTGACCGAATTTACCTACTGAAGTTTCATTCTGTTGCCGCTGCCCTATTTTTGCATTGAAATCTCCCATAATTATTTTCAAGTGCTGCTTACCTTTATTATTTAGATGACAAATTTCCTCATAAAATTCTTCAATTTCTTCTTCAGGATGACTTGTGGTGGGTGCATAAGTTTGAATAATCTGAGCCTGGTATCTTTTCGAGAGTTGGATAACAAGTCGTGCAGCTCTGTCAGAGGAACTTTCAACTTCTACAACTTTATCGTTCAGTTTCTTGTTTATTATAAATAAAACACCACTAGTTCTGCCAGTATCTGTCCCACGATAGTAGAAGAGATGTCCACTTTTCAGTTCAAGGAGATCTTCTCCTTTTCTCCTTACCTCACTTAGCCCGACGATGTCCCACTTGATCCTTTGTAGTTCCTCTTCCAATTCAAGAAGCCTTGAATCAGAAGATAGGGAGCGTCCGTTGTACGTAGCCAAGGTCAGCATCAGATGGCAGCCTAGTCCGGTCCTCCGGGGATTCTTAGGTCAGGTCAGGTGATGCGTAACATCACAGCCTCTCCTTGACAAATGTCAACCCCGCCTTCTCGTGGTACATCCTGTTCCCACTAAAGGGGCTCTGACGACCGCCAATAGCGGTATAACTATACCATCGGGATTAGAGGAAATTCTATCCCACACTCACCAACCCGCTTGGCCAGCGTGGTGAGTTATGGCCTAACCCCTCCAAAATGATTCCACAACTTAAATCTTGGCCCTCAGTCTCCGGCAGCTGGAATGTACCTGGCCAAGGCAGCGGCCAGTGCGACATGAAGGCAGAGGGTGCTAAGAATATATATATATGTATATATATATATATATATATATCATCATCATTGTCAACCATTATCAATCCACTGTGCTGGACGAAGGTCTCCCCAAGTTTCCTCCACAACGGTCTGTCTTGTGCCAGTCTCCTCCATGTCACTCCCGCATACTTTCAAATTTCATCCACCCATCTTCCATGTGGTCTTCTTCTGGGTCTTTTCCTGTCCCTTGGAATATAATCTAAAATTTCGGCTGTCCATCGATGGTCTGTCCTTCTGGCAGTATGTCCAGCCCATTGCCGTTTCAGGGATTTAACTCTGATCATGATGTCTTCCACTCTTGTCATTTTTCGGATTCACGTGTTCCTCTTCTTATCTCTCCTGGTTACACCAAGCATGCACCTTTCCATGCTACTTTCAGTGGTCTGCAGCCTTTGTATGTCTCTTTTAGCTAAGGTCAACGTCTCTGCACCATACGTAAGCACTGGAAGGATGCATTGATCAAACACTTTTCTTTTAAGACATAATGGCATATTGCTCTTGAAAATTATGCTGTTTCTTCCAAAAGCTCTCCAGGCAAGTTTTGTACGCCGATTAATTTCTTCATCAATGTGAGCCTCACTTGATATCTGCTGTCCAAGATAAACGTACGTGTCTGTTATCTCCATCTTTTCTCCATCAATCGATAAATCTTCATTTCGTGTAAAAGCATTGTACATCACTTTTGTCTTCTGAAAGTTCATTTTTAGTCCCACTTCTTTACTCTTGTCAGCAAGTTCCTGGATCATACTCTGTAGCTCTGATGGGGTAGTTGCAAAAATGACTATGTCATCAGCAAAACGAAGGTGGGTTAGATAATCTCCATTAATCTTTATCCCTTTGTTTTCCCAGTTCAGTGATTGAAAGACATTTTCCAATGTGCCATTATGGAGCTTCGGAGATATGGTGTCACCTTGTCTCACTCCTTTTTCAATTTTTATGTGTGTCGTATTTTCAAACAGCCGAATCTTTGCACTTGCATTTTCATAGATGTTATTAATAATATTAATGTATGCATCTTCAATATCGCAGGATTTCAGAGCCATTGCAACTGCTGATGGTTTCACCGAATCAAAGGCTTTTTCATAATCGATAAAAGCCATGCACAATGGAAGTTCATATCCCCTCGCTCTTTCAATTAGTTCTCTCAGTACGTAGATATGATCTATTGGGCTGTAGCCAGCCACTCCTGAATCCAGCTTGTTCTCTCGGTTGAGCCATGACCAGTGTCACCTTCAAGCGGTGTGAAAGAACTTTAGTGAAGATTTTATAAACCACTGATAGGAGGCTGATAGGTCTGTAGTTCCTGAGATCCTGAATGTCAACTTTTTTATGTAGCAGGATCATTGTAGCGTTGTTCCAAACCTCAGGAATCTTCCCTTCATTAAGGCATCGAGTGAAAATTTGGGCGAGTACTGTTTCGATTTCTCCACTTGCTTCTTGTATGATGTCTACAGTGATTCCATCTTCTCCTGGAGCTTTTCCCCGTTTCATGTTCTTGATTGCATGTGCAACTTCTGCTGGAAGGACTGGAAGAACTCTGGTACTGGTACCTTTCATGATGTCTGGAGTACATGTATCATCCCTTTCATATAATTTGGAGTAGAAATCTTTCACTCTTGTCAAAATTTCGCCTCTATTTCTTGTTACAGAACCATCTTCTTTTTTCAGTGCCATAATCTGTTTTTTTCCCTTTACTGAGGAAACAGCATATATATATATATATATATATATATATATATATATGGGATGTAAGGTCAGGTGATGCGTAACATCACAGCCTCTCCTTGACAAATGTCAACCCCGCCTTCTCGTGGTACATCCTGTTCCCACTAAAGGGGCTCTGACGACCGCCAATAGCGGTATAACTATACCATCGGGATTAGAGGAAATGCTATCCCACACTCACCAACCCGCTTGGCCAGCGTGGTGAGTTATGGCCAAACCCCTCCAAAATGACTCCACAACTTAAATCTTGGCCCTCAGTCTCCGGCAGCTGGAATGTACCTGGCCAAGGCAGCGGCCAGTGCGACATGAAGGCCGAATGTGCTAAGAATCCCCGGAGGACCGGACTAGGCTGCCATCTGATGCTGACCTTGGCTACGTATAATGGACGCTCCCTATCTTCTGATTCAAGGCTTCTTGAGTTGGAAGAGGAACTACAAAGGATCAAGTGGAACATCGTCGGGCTAAGTGAGGTAAGGAGAAAAGGAGAAGATCTCATTGAACTGAAAAGTGGATCTCTTCTACTATCGTGGGACAGATACTGGCAGAACTAGTGGTGTTGGATTTATAATAAACAAGAAACTGAAGGATAACGTTGTAGAAGTTGAAAGTTCCTCTGACAGAGCTGCACGACTCGTTATCCAACTCTCGAGAAGATACCAGGCTCAGATTATTCAAACTTATGCACCCACCACAAGTCATGCTGAAGAAGAAATTGAAGAATTTTATGAGGAAATTCGTGATCTAAATAATAAAGGTAAGCAGCACTTGAAGATAATTATGGGAGATTTCAATTCCAAAATAGGGAAACGGCAACAGAATGAAACTTTAGTAGGTAAATTCGGTCACGGCAACAGAAAACAGCGTGGAAATACTCTCGTAGAGTTTGCAGAGGCAGAAGGGTTTTTCATCTTGAACTCCTTTTTCAAGAAAAAGCCACACAGGAAATGGACATGCAGACATCCAAATGGGACGACCAGTGAAATTGATTTTATTATGTGTAACAAAAAATTCGTCATAGAAGACTGCAGTGTGCTAAACAAATTCAACACAGGCAGTGACCATAGATCGGTGAGATGTAAGATGCACCTCAACACTAAACTCGAACGTAGCAAGCTCATAAGACAAACAAAATGTATTGACATAACCAATCTTAAAAAACACCATAATACCTTCAAATTGGAACTGAAGAACAGGTTCTCTGCTTTAGAAGGCCTAACATCGGAAGAAGTGGATATTTCTGAAGTTAACAGAAAAGTAACCAAAGCTCTTGTGGAAACAGCAACAAAATTAGCTGGGTCTAAGAACAAATTGCATGTGAACAAATTATCAGGAAAAACCAAAATGTTGATGCAAAAAAGAAGAGTGATGAGGACAACTAAAGAAGATATGACTTCCAAAGTGGAATATATAGAGCTATGCAAGACAGTACGAAAAAAGTATCACTGAAGACGTAAGGAAATTCAACTGTGAACTAGTAAGGAAAGCAATTGAAAACAACCAAAGCCTAAAGATAGCAAAGGGACATCTCAGTAAAAGGAAAAAAACAGATTATGGCACTGAAAAAAGAAGATGGTTCTGTAACAAGAAATAGAGGCGAAATTTTGACAAGAGTGAAAGATTTCTACTCCAAATTATATGAAAGGGATGATACATGTACTCCAGACATCATGAAAGGTACCAGTACCAGAGTTCTTCCAGTCCTCCCAGCAGAAGTTGCACATGCAATCAAGAACATAAAGCGGGGGAAAGCTCCAGGAGAAGATGGAATTACTGTAGACATCATACAAGAAGCAAGTGAAGAAATCGAAACAGTACTCGCCCAAATTTTCACTCGATGCCTTAATGAAGGAAAGATTTCTGAGGATTGGAACAACGCTACAATGATCCTGCTACATAAAAAAGGTGACATTCAGGATCTCAGGAACTACAGACCTATCAGCCTCCTATCAGTGGTTTATAAAATCTTCACTAAAGTTCTTCACACCGCTTGAAGGTGACACTGGACATGGCTCAACCGAGAGAACAAGCTGGATTCAGGAGTGGCTACAGCACAATAGATCATATCCACGTACTGAGAGAACTAATTGAAAGAGCCAGGGAATATGAACTTCCATTGTGCATGGCTTTTATCGATTATGAAAAAGCCTTTGATTCGGTGAAACCATCAGCAGTTGCAATGGCTCAGAAATCCTGCGGTATTGAAGATGCATACATTAATATTATTAATAACATCTATGAAAATGCGAGTGCAAAGATTCGGCTGTTTGAAAATACAACACACATAAAAATTGGAAAAGGAGTGAGACAAGGTGACACCATATCTCCGAAGCTCTTTAATGCCACATTGGAAAATGTCTTTCAATCACTGAACTGGGAAAACAAAGGGATAAAGATTAATGGAGATTATCTAACCCACCTTCGTTTTGCTGATGACATAGTCATTTTTGCAACTACCCCATCAGAGCTACAGAGTATGATCCAGGAACTTGCTGACAAGAGTAAAGAAGTGGGATTAAAAATGAACTTTCAGAAGACAAAAGTGATGTTCAATGCTTTTACAAGAAATGAAGATTTATCGATTGATGGAGAAAAGCTGGAGAAAACAGACACGTACGTTCATCTTGGACAGCAGATATCAAGTGAGGCTCACATTGATGAAGAAATTAATCGGCGTACAAAACTTGCCTGGAGAGCTTTTGGAAGAAACAGCATAATTTTCAAGAGCAATATGCCATTATGTCTTAAAAGAAAAGTGTTTGATCAATGCATCCTTCCAGTGCTTACGTATGGTGCAGAGACGTGGACCTTAGCTGAAAGAGACATACAAAGGCTGCAGACAACTCAAAGTAGCATGGAAAGGTGCATGCTTGGTGTAACCAGGAGAGATAAGAAGAGGAACACGTGGATCAGAAAAATGACAAGAGTGGAAGACATCATGATCAGAGTTAAATCCCTGAAATGGCAATGGGCTGGACATACTGCCAGAAGGACAGACCATCGATGGACAGCCGAAAATTTAGATTGGATTCCAAGGGACAGGAAAAGACCCAGAAGAAGACCACATGGGAGATGGGTGGATGAAATTTGAAAGTATGCGGGAGTGACATGGAGGAGACTGGCACAAGACAGACCGTTGTGGAGGAATCTTGGGGAGACCTTCGTCCAGCAGTGGATTGATAATGGTTGACAATGATGATGATGATGACACTGAGTGGCCACTTTATTATGACCACCTGACAGTTTTAAGCAAATGAGATATGGCTGCACGCTGTTGTCGCCAGAGGGCGAGGCTAGTATAAAAAGGGAAAGCTTAGTGCTTGCGACAGTAGTAGAGGTGATTTTTGGGTGACGAGATGGATAAAAAATACGATTTGACAGACTTTCAACTTGGGATGATTGTAGGAGCTGGAAGCCATGGAGCGAGTATCACCGAAACCGCCGCATTCGTGAAATGTTCCAGAGCAGCTGTTGTTAAAGTGTTTAAAGACTAGACTGTCGACCAAAAAACGGGGTCTCTACGTGCAACGTGTGGTCGTCATCGACTAGTGACTGCTCAGGCGGAACGGAGAGTTTCCAGACTGGTAAAAGACAACAGAAGGGCAACCGTGCAGCAAATTACAGACCATCTTAATCAAGGATCCCCTCAAATGATCTCTGCACGCACTGTTCGCCGTACACTGAATCGAATGGGATATAGCAGCCGAAGGCCTGTTCGAACACCTTTGTTGTCTGCAGTTAACAAGAGAAAACGTCTCCAATTCGCACAGGAACACAAAGATTGGACAGTCGATAATTGGAAACAAATTATGTGGTCCGATGAATCACGTTTTCAGTTGCACCATGCCGATGGCCTAGTAAGAATTTGGTGAAAACAGCATGAAAGCATGGACTCCAAATGCATTGCTACAACCCTTCAAGCTGGTGGAGGCAACGTTATGGTTTGGGGAATGTTTTCCTGGCATACTTTGGGGCCTTTAATTCGTGTTGATCAACGTCTGAATGGCACATCATATCTAAACATCTTTCCGGACCAAGTGCATCCTGTCATGTGGATGGTTTATTCCAATGGCGATGACTACTTTCAACAAGATAATGCGTCCTGCCATAATGCTCGTATTGTACAGGATCGGTTTCAGGAACATGCCGGTGAGTTTACTTTGCTTAGGTGGCCCCCACAATCTCCAGATCTCAACCCCATTGAGAATTTGTCTGATGAAGTTGAACGAGCCATCAGACAGCTGGATCCACAACCCTGCAATCTCACACTCCTGGAAAGTGCTATTCATCAAGCATGGTCTCAGATTCCACAAACCACCTATCAACATTTCGTGGAGTCCATGACATGAAGAATCGACGCAGTATTAAAGGCAAAAGCTGGCCCAACGAAGTACTGAGGGGGTGGTCATAATAAAGTGGGCACGCAGTGTGTATATATATATATATCATCATCATCATTGCCAACCATTATCAATCCACTGCTGGACGAAGGTCTCCCCAAGTTTTCTCCACAACGGTCTGTCTTGTGCCAGTCTCCTCCATGTCACTCCCGCATACTTTCGAATTTCATCCACCCATCTTCCACGTGGTCTTTTTCTGGGTCTTTTCCTGTCCCTTGGAATCCAATCTAGAATTTCGGCTGTCAATCGATGGTCTGTCCTTCTGGCAGTATGTCCAGCTCATTGCCTTTTCAGAGATTTAACTCTGATCATGATGTTGTCCACTCTTGTCATTTTTCGGATCCACGAGTTCCTCTTCTTATCTCTCCTGGTTACACCAAGCATGCACCTTTCCATGCTACTTTGAGTTGTCTGCAGCCTTTGTATGTCTCTTTTAGTTAAGGTCTACGTCTCTGCACCATACGTAAGCACTGGAAGGATGCATTGATTAAACACTTTTTTTAATACATAATGGCATATTGCTCTTGAAAATTATGCTGTTTCTTCCAAAAGCTGTCCAGGCAAGTTTTGTACGCCGATTAATTTCTTCATCAATGTGACCCTCACTTGATATCTGCTGTCCAAGATAAACGTACGTGTCTGTTATCTCCAGCTTTTCTCCATCAATCGATAAATCTTCATTTCTTGTAAAAGCATTGAACATCACTTTTGTCTTCTGAAAGTTCATTTTTAATCCCACTTCTTTACTCTTGTCAGCAAGTTCCTGGATCATACTCTGCAGCTCTGATGGGGTAGTTGCAAAAATGACTACGTCATCAGCAAAACGAAGGTGGGTTAGATAATCTCAATTATTCTTTATCCCTTTGTTTTCCCAGTTCAGTGATTGAAAGACATTTTCCAATGTGGCATTAAAGGGCTTCGAAGATATGGTGTCACCTTGTTTCACTCCTTTTCCAATTGTTATGTGTGTTGTATTTTAAAACAGCCGAATCTTTGCACTTGCATTTTCATAGATGTTATAAATAATATTAATGTACGCATCTTCAATACCACAGGATTTCAGAGCCATTGTAACTGCTGATGGTTTCACCGAATCAAAGGCTTTTTCATAATCAATAAAAGCCATGCACAATGGAAGTTCATATTCCCTCGCTCTTTCAATTAGTTCTCTCAGTACGTGGATATGATCTATTGTGCTGAAGCCACTCCTGAATCCAGCTTGTTCTCTCGGTTGAGCCATGTCCAGTGTCACCTTCAAGCGGTGTGAAAGATCTTTAGTGAAGATTTTATACACCACTGATAGGAGACTGATAGGTCTGTAGTTCCTGAGATCCTGAATGTCACCTTTTTTATGTAGCAGGATCATTGTAGCGTTGTTCCAATCCTCAGGAATCTTCCCTTCATTAAGGCATCGAGTGAAAATTTGGGCGAGTACTGTTTCGATTTCTCCACTTGCTTCTTGTATGATGTCTACAGTAATACCATCTTCTCCTGGAGCTTTTCCCCGCTTCATGTTCTTTATCGCATGTGCAAGTTCTGCTGGGAGGACTGGAAGAACTCTGGTACTGGTACCTTTCATGATGTCTGGAGTACATGTATCATCCCTTTCATATAATTTGGAGTAGAAATCTTTCACTCTTGTCAAAATTTCGCCTCTATTTCTTGTTACAGAACCATCTTCTTTTCTCAGTGCCTTAATTTGTTTTCTTCCCTTACTGAGACGTCCCTTTGCTATCTTTAGGCTTTGGTTGTTTTCAATTGCTTTCCTTACTAGTTCAGAGTTGAACTTCCTTCCGTCTTTAGTGATACTTTTTCGTACTGTCTTGCATAGCTCTATATATTCCACTTTGGAAGTCACATCTTCTTTAGTTGTCCTCATCTCTCTTCTTTTTAGCATCAACATTTTGGTTTTTCCTGATAATTTGTTCACATGCAACTTGTTCTTAGACCCAGCTAATTTTGTTGCTGTTTCCATAAGAGCTTTGGCTACTTTTCTGTTAACTTCAGAAATATCCACTTCTTCCGATGTTAGGTCTTCTAAAGCAGAGAATCTGTTCTTCAGTTCCAACTTGAAGGTATTATGGTGTTTTTTAAGGTTTGTTATGTCAATAGATTTTGTTTATCTTATGAGCTTGCCACGTTCGAGTTTAGTGTTGAGGTGCATCTTACATCTCACCAATCTATCGTCACTACCTGTGTTGAACTTGTTTAGCACACTGCAGTCTTCTATGACGAATTTTTTGTTACACATAATAAAATCAATTTCATTTGTCGTCCCATTTGGATGTTTCCATGTCCATTTCCTGTGTGGCTTTTTCTTGAAAAAGGAGTTTAAGATGAAAAACCCTTCTGCCTCTGCAAACTCTACGAGAGAATTTCCACGCTGGTTTCTGTTGCCGTGACCGAATTTACCTACTAAGGTTTCATTCTGTTGCCGTTGCCCTATTTTTGCATTGCAATCTCCTATAATTATCTTCAAGTGCTGCTTACCTATATTATTTAGATGACGAATTTCCTCATAAAATTCTTCAATTTCTTCTTCAGGATGACTTGTGGTGGGTGCACAAGTTTGAATAATCTGATCCTGGTATCTTCTCGAGAGTTGGATAACGAGTCGTGCAGCTCTATCAGAGGAACTTTCAACTTCTACAACTTTATCCTTCAGTTTCTTGTTTATTATATATCCAACACTACTAGTTCTGCCAGTATCAGTCCCACGATAGTAGAAGAGATGTCCACTTTTCAGTTCAATGAGATCTTCTCCTTTTCTCCTTACCTCACTTAGCCCGACGATGTCCCACTTGATCCTTTGTAGTTCCTCTTCCAACTCAAGAAGCCTTGAATCAGAAGATAGGGAGCGTCCATTATACGTAGCCAAGGTCAGCATCAGATGGCAGCCTAGTCCGGTCCTCCGGGGATTCTTAGCACATTCGGCCTTCATGTCGCACTGGCCGCTCTGCCTTGGCCAGGTACATTCCAGCTGCCGGAGACTGAGGGCCAAGATTTAAGTTGTGGAGTCATTTTGGAGGGGTTTGGCCATAACTCACCACGCTGGCCAAGCGGGTTGGTGAGTGTGGGATAGCATTTCCTCTAATCCCGATGGTATAGTTATACCGCTATTGGCGGTCGTCAGAGCCCCTTTAGTGGGAACAGGATGTACCACGAGAAGGCGGGGTTGACATTTGTCAAGGAGAGGCTGTGATGTTACGCATCACCTGACCTTACATCTCATTAATCTTTATCCTTCCATTAACCTTTATCCCTTTGTTTTCCCAGTTGAGATATAATATATTTATAGGAATATTATTTTAAGAACATCTTAAATATATATATACACACACTATATTGGCAAAAGTCACCGGAACCCTAGAAGAGAAACACAAAATAGCATTTATTGACATACATTATTAGTACGGTGTCCGTCAACCTTTGGCCTTAATGCATGCACTGAGCCTTCGAGACATTCTTTCGACAAGGTTTTGGAACACAGCGATAGGTATGCGCTTCCATTCAGTACATAATGCTGCCGCTAACTGTAGCATAGTGGAGATGAAAGGCTTATGACCAGCCGCACGACCACGGTAACCCATGGAATGAAGTTCTCTGCGAATGGTAGGCGTACATATCGAGGTTCCAGCATTTTTATTCACCTGTACACTGAGGTCTTGTGCAGTACTCCGTCGATTAGCTGTAACGACTCTCCTGAGTATTAACAAATTTTATTGAACTCTTAGGCATAAAATAATACAGGCGCACCACAAAGTGGGAAAAACAATAATTAAACAATGAATGAAAGTAATGACAATATCAACAGATGAATGCCGCTACGCCGGTCAAAATAATATGAAAAATGCTAAAACCCACAACAAGGTGGTAAAGCACACAATATACAGAGACAGCAAAGTACACGAAAGCAATTACAATTGGCACTGGCAATAGCCAGGAGTAATCGAGGAACACATAACAACAGAAAAGGACATCCAACACGGCACTCTATTAACAGTCAGGAAAACCGGAAATAGAAACGATAAATACAGTAAGCACTGTACACCAACAGCGCGCAACAAACCTGGTAAAATTCACACGAATACCACTCCAGTGAGTGATTCTGAAGACAAGATTAAGGCGTGCCACACTGAGCGACGCTAAACAATGAGAAAACAGATCTACAAGTGAGCGGGCATCACCACTCAAGAACATAGAGGGAAAAACATAAAGGAACAACATAGCATCACGCACAATTCATAAAACGGTACAAATAAATATGAGCCCAAGGACACCGACTCGAACAGAAATCGCACGAGGTTTGAAGATACAATACAAAAAGCCAAAAACGCAAGTGCAAAACCCCCGGGGCACATCGGGGATACATAACAAACAAGAATTACAAATAGCACGGTGCACTGAGAACAGGGAAAATACGCGTGAGAGATAGTTGACAATGACAGCAAGCACAGTACCAGAGAAATAATGCAGATTACGGTAAGTTACAAGATACGCACTACAGGTGAATGGCAAGCACCAACTAAAGAAAAACAGAACACTAAAAATTACAACTCACACTTGGTGGGAAGCTCAATCCACAAAAATCAACATTGATACAAAATTTATAGTGACCCTGGACTCAACCGAGGACCAAAGAATCACAAAGGAACTAGTACCAACAGAAATGTTGAAGAAGTACAATATACATACAAGAAAAAATAAAAGGCTGAATATATTCATTAAACACAATATCAAGCACGAGGCATAACCAACACGGTACACGTAAGCAATGTAACAGTGATAAAACCTTGCAAGCGAGTGCGAAAAGTAGAAACACACAGCGCTCGCGGGAACCGGCGAAAGCTTAAGGAAAAATTGGGTAAAATAATATAGCATTTACAGGTCAATGAGCTTTCACCAACTGAAACAAATCGAAGAACGTGAAAAAGTATGTGGCAGGGTGGCGTTCACATTGCACAAAGACATCAGGGGAACAAGAGTCCAATAACTTGGGACTCGAACATAAACCCTGTGACCACTCACACCTAGTGATATGCGCAATTCACAAAAATCAACATTGATACAAAATTTATTGACCCAGGACTCAACCGAGAACCAAAGAATCACAGATGAACAAGTACCAACATAAATGCTGAAGAAAAGTACACTGTATACATTCAAGAAAACAGAAAAAGCTGTACATATTCAATAAACACAATAAGAAGAACAAGGCATAAACAACACGGTACACATTATCAGCTTATCCGTGATGAACACCGCAAGCGAGTGCAAAAAATAGAAGCACAACGCTCGCGTGAACCGGCGAAAGCATGATAAAGAAAATCGTATAAAATGATACAGTATTTACAGGTCAATGAGCTTTCACCAACTCAAACAGAACGAAGAGCGTGAAATGTGTGCAGCGAGGTCACGTTCACATAACACAAATACAAAAGGGGAACGAGAGTCCGGGAACTTCGGACTCGAACATAAACCCTGTGATAAGCTGAACAATACATGACTCGGAAGAAAAACAAGGAATAAGCACATTGGGTACACAGGGAAACAGAACATACGAGTGAGAGGTACGAACCAGCAAATGCTGTTCCTCGTTGCATAACACTACATAATACACAGTACAACGGTCCAGTGAACAGGCACAATATAAAACTTCAGTATGAATATACACAATGAGCATGTGTAACGTACCAGGAGATGTGACGTACCTTCCCGAAGGACGCACACGACATAAAGGCAGATAGGAATCAGAATAAAACGTCCGCGTAGCTCAATTGGTAGAGTGACTCATTCCGGAATGAGGGGATCCGGGTTCGAATCCTGGCGTGGACAGAAATGACGGAGAAATTTACTTCGTTATACATGCTATATAAATCACAAGCATAGAGAACAGAGCTTCGCTGTCTGAGATAAGAGTAGGGGAAAGGAAGCAATGGACGAACAATTTACAATAAACAGGGTACATGACAATCCAAGGTGCGAAACAAAGTGACAATGTCAGAAATTATGTACAATGAAGATAGGTTACAACACCATACAATTACAGGCAACCAACAATACCACGCCTATTGACAGCAATAAGGTGACCATAAGGAGATATGGTACATATATATCATAAAACACCAGGAAGAAAATGATAAAAGTGGCACATGCAGCTTAGACTCGGGTACAAACGTGTACCCAAACAAAAGAAAACGAGCCACATGAGTTAGCAATTCGCAAAACCTATGCCAAGAAAGGCACACCACGGTGGACAACTACATACTCTGCCATTTGAGAGAACAGACACAAAAAAATGCAGATCCAACAAAATAACAAAATATAATTACAAATATACATTGTGTCCCACAAGGCACATGGAAAAGTAAGAGGAGAAAGAACAACGCAATTAACACGAAAGATACAGCGTCGACCCGTCAGCTTGGAGCCACCCGGTTTCCTGCGCCCAGGCAGACTGGAAGGAAGCCAGAGATTGGGGGTGAACGCTGCAAAGTACTCCAGCCGGAGACGAGCCAAGATGCGATTCCGAAAAATCCTCCGCAGAGCTGAACCTGCAGAAAGGATGCTAGGTGTGGCAGAACGGGATCGTATAGAAAGGTGGTAAAGATGAATAACATGCTTCACAAGGACGAATAGGTAGGCAGAAGCATCCGGAAGTTTAGTTGGAGGATGCTTAGTGAGAAGTAGCCATGGATATGATTGGAAAGGAAGATCCCTGGAACAAATAATGCCAGCAAGACGAAAAGCAGTATGAAGCAGCGGTAACAGAATGGGACAGTGACAATAAACGTGTGGAAGATCGCCTTCAGAACCACAAAAAATACAGAGTGAAGAAGAAGAAATAGACATACGAAAGAGAGAGGAAGGAACGGGAAGGCGACGGTGGAGAAACCGCCATTGAAGGTTAAGCTCCAGCGGGGAGGAGAGCGGCGAAAAAGATGCAGACCATATTATCAAAGAAAGCGAAGAAGAGACATCCGAGAGTGGGTGGGGAATAGCAAGGGGTGCGCGTAGAAGAGTATATATCGAACCGGTGGAAAAAGAAGAAATGGGGGCAACAGAGTCACGAAGAGGAAGGAAGAAAGGAATAGAGAGACTAGGACCAGAAACAGAGATGAGACCAGAATCAGAAACAAGGGAAGGGAAGAGAGAACAGAGAGTAGAACGAAGGAGATCATAATCTTCCTCCAGTATGGAAGTAGAAGCGGGGAAGAGAGAGGAAAGGGGCTTCCAGGAGAGGTCAGCAGTAACTGAAGCTTGAACAGTTAAGATTCCGGAGCGGACCCAAGGAGGGAAGATGAAGTAGGGTGGATCAGGAGGGTGAATCAGAGTCGAAAAGAAAAGTGGTTCGGCAAGAAGATCACTAGTAGTAGATGGAGTTGCGCGAAGAAGTGGAAGTCAGCGGAAGAACGCTAGAGCTTTAGTAATGAGGGGTGGAAATTGATTAAAACAAGAAGGATAAGAGTCCATCCGAAGAGAAAAGAAAAGTGGTTCGGCAAGAAGATCACTAGTAGTAGATGGAGTTGCGCGAAGAAGTGGAAGTCAGCGGAAGAACGCTAGAGCTTTAGTAATGAGGGGTGGAAATTGATTAAAACAAGAAGGATAAGAGTCCATCCGAAGAGAAAAGAAAAGGATGGATCTTGGAGAGAGATAAGAATATCAAAAGTAGAGCTGAGTGATGGAGAAGGAGTGAGAAGAAGGCGAAGGAATGAAACGATGCGAAAGGCTCGGTAGTAAAGGCGTACATCCGGTAGGCGAATTCCTCCCAGGGAAGCTGGAAGAGTGAGAGTCGTAGCAGCAACCCAATGCTTCGTTGATCAAATCACGGAAGTGAAGATGCTGTTGATAGTAGAGAGACGAGCCGAGGTAAACACCAATGAGTTCCAAGAAAACAAGCGTTGGGATAGAAGGCATGGCTGGACAATTTGCGCTCTCTGAATGTAAGATGCGAAAGAATGCGTGAATCGCCAAAATGCAGCTGAGCGTTGTAATCGAGGAAGGAGTCCATTCCAGGTAATAATTCCAGCAGTGAATGGATGTCCAATCTGGGCGCCAAGAATTTTCTGGGTCGAGGAGGACCACACCGCACCCCATGGGGTATTGGTGCGGCCCATCCAAGACCCACACTATAACCCGGTGCTCTTGAGCACGTTCAAGGACGCACCAGAGAGAGCTGCATACTGTTGATACGTGTAAAGTATAAAGTAGTATATCAAACTGTTCATCTCGTCGGAGACAGAAAGTAGCGTCATCTGCATAGGCGGAAACAACGAAACGGTGATGCCTGGTGCTAGAAACGGTCAACGGCAATGCATAAAGAAGAGATGAACGGCTGGCAATCAAGAAAGGTTCAAATGCGAGGGCAAAGAGTTGCCCTGAGAGGGGGCAACCCTGCCGGATTCCTCGTTGGAAAAGGATGGGTGCTGTCAAAAATGAGGCCGCCCGAACATGAAAATGAGCGCCCCGATAAAGACTGAGAAGGAGAGAGACAAAAGGAGAAGGAAATCCAAAATGGGTTAGAACAGCAGAGAGATAGTCATGGAAAACTTTATCAAAAGCAGACCGTGGATCAATGTTAAATAGGACTAGGGGTTCTGAATGTTTGCGAGCAAGAAAATTGAGATTAAAAAGAAAAGAAATGTTGTTAGCGATAGACCGACCAGGCACAGTGTATGACTGGTCGGGAGAAACAAGAAACAAAAGGACAGAGTTAAGACATCGAGAAAAGAGTTTCGTGAAAAATTTATAATAAATATTAAGGATGGAGATAGGGCGCCATTTGTCAGATTCAGGAGGTCCCCTTCTTCGTCAGGAGGATGACATGAGCAACTGTAAATTCCGGCGGAAGCGCAGAAGAAGAAAGAGCACAAGAAAAACCAGCAGAAAGGAAAGGTAGAAGGGACGGAAGAAAAGCACTGTAGAAGGACAGCGGAAGACCATCATGTCCCTGGGAGGCATGGGAGTTCAGGGAGGAAAACGCCTCTCGAAGTTCAAGCAAAGAAAACTCAGCAGTGAGGGGAGCACAGAGAGAAGGCGGGACCTGAGGGAGAGAAGAGAGAAGGGGAGAAGAAGAAAGATCAGTAACCTGCGCGACCGCTCAGAACTTCTCCTGAAAGAAGTGACGGACTTGGGAGCAAATAAGAGATGTGTCGAACGTGGTGTAGCCGTTAGGAAGGCGAAGATGTCGAAGTGAGGTTGACGCTCGTCTCGATGATTCCATCTTGGAAAGAACTTCAAAGGCTTGTGTCGATGGAGATAGATGCAGAAGTCGAAGTCGACGCACAGCTTGTTGGGCAAGCGGTTGTAGCTGAGCGTGTAGTTCATCATGAACTACTGAATACTGTGGATCCGACACTGGTAACGAAGAAAGCAAGCCCCGAAGATTGCTGATCGCCATCGCACGAGTGGTAGTGATGGAAAATGAAAGGCGTCGTACCAACAATAGAAGGTCTTGTTTAATGTCGAGCCACAGGCGCAGGGCACTCGGAGTAGTAGCTAGAAGAGGTTTCCGAGCAGCAAGGAACTGCTCAACTGTATCGCAGAAAGACCGATCTTGTAAAATTGTATCATCAAAACTCCATCCACGACGAGCCGAAGGTGGTGATGGGGAGACACAAACAGATAGAGACACGGCGCTATGATCGGAGGATACTGTGGGGAGGTGCCGTGCCGAAATAATAGTAGGAATCATAGAAGAGACAACATAAATACGGTCCAATCGAGCGGCAGCAGAAAACCGCATCGGGGAATTGCACCAAGTAAATGAAATGGTTTGAGGATTTAGCTGGCTAAAAGAGTCAACAAGCTGAAAATCAGCAATAAACTGTGTTAACTTGGACACTAGATTCTCACGGTGTTCTCCGTATGACAAATAGCGGTCTACATAGGGCTGCACCGTGCAGTTAAAATCCCCTCCAATAATGAAAAAATCCCCGGAGAGAATCGCAGCAAACGCTGCACGTAGATTCCGAAAACGTGGATCAACATATGATTATTCAGTTCATATATACACATTAAACACATGAAAAGTTACAGTATCAACACAGGAAGTAAGGCATTGCAATAAATCTGAATATAAGTTATTGACAGAAATAGAAGAGATACGGTGCATTAAACGACGGTGTACACCGACGGCAATGCCACCAGACCTCGATTGGCGGTACGCATGGTAGAATGTGTAAGGCCACGACTGCCATCTGTGTGTCGGCGTATCAGTTGAACATCGAGTCTCTTGAAGGAGAAGGACATCGCTGGCATCCGCCGCGAGGTCCTCATAGACAAGGGCATTCACATCAGGGGTCGCAAATCTACGACAGTTGAAGGTCGTCACCGTGAAAGCGCCAAATCAGAGGGTGGAGTGAGCACCTTACGCAAGTGGTCTCGAAGATTAGTGTATCGATGATGCATCATTTTCACAGCAGCAGCATCATTAGAAGACGTACTACGAAGCGCTTGATATATGCAGTCCAACTCCGTCAACTGCACAGTCACCGCCGGAAGCTGAGCTGTATGTGCCTGTACAAAAGGAGGGAATCCCCCAGGCAACGATTTCCTACAGAAAACGTCATATAACTCCGGATATGATAGAGGAGTCGACGGAAATACATGTTATTGCAGTCTTGCCAGAAAATCCTTATAAGGTAAGATAAAGTCTTCAGGGTTCGAAGACAAATCACAGTCTTTCAGGCGAGAAGCCGACGTACGAGATCGAGTAGAAAGTGGTGACTAATATTTGACAATCTTTCCTTTCTCAAAGTCAGTTCTCTCCCGCCGCAACATTTTCACTAAACCTCACAGTGCGATATGATCTCGGTCAGCTGCAGGCTTGTTTTTATACCATTTGCAGCTCTACCGCGCATCTTAACAATACAGCGGATCCGTTCATTTGCTTTTGAAGGGTTGTCCGGTGACATTTGTCAATATAGTGTATATATTAGAGTGGCCCAACTGTGTATAGATTTTTTTTTTCAATTATCATTCGTCTCACCCCTTAAAACTGTTCTATTTCATGAAAAAGTAATTCCTGTAAAATTTTATTGCAATCGTAAGATAAAAACACGTGCCGACATAGAGCCTATTACAGTGGAAGTTTTCGTTTTCGGCCACTGAGTCTTCTGCGTGCATTAGCTCCCTCCCGCGAAAGTCAATGGAACATTATTGGCAAGATGCCAAAAAAACTTCTACTTGCTTTTTTTTTTTTTTTTTTTTTGTGTGTTTTAGAAATGCAAGTTGAATGTAACTGGTTTGTGATAAACTACGTCTTTGTGATAAACTACGTCTTTGTGATAAACTACGTCTTTAACGCCATATGGTGCAATGCGATCACCATATGGCGTTAAAAGACGTAGTTTATCACAAACCAGTTACATTGAAGCTCTTATCAATGCGATCACCATATCGCGTTAAAATGGCTTGAGTATAATATACGCATCCAACCTCGGTTACTTAAGGGGAGCGGCAATTGTTTTAGAGCAGATGTTGGAAAGAGATCTTTTATATTTTCCTTGTAGACATATATTTGAAATCATACTTAAAAGTGTTTTTGAGCTAAAAATGCTTTCTTCATCAGGTCCAGATGTGCAAATTTTCAAACGCTTTCAACAGGCATAGCCTAAAATTAATAAAACAGTTTTAAGTCTGGTATAGAAGAAAAAAATGTTCGAAAAGTTTTATGTTCAAACCTAACAGAAATCGGATCTATTGTAATGCAGCACCTACAAATGCGACAGCCACGAGATGAATATAAAGAATTCTTAAAGTTAGCGGAAATTTTCATTGGAAACAACACAAAAGAAATATCTTTTCGAGCTCCAGGAGCATTCCATCAAGCGCATTGGATAGCAAAAGCACTTTATTGCTTAAACATATTTCTGTTTCGTGATGAATTTAAACTTACCTTCAAGTAAAAAACAGGCATTTCTGACATATGTATATTTCTTGTAAGAATATATATATAAAGGCTTGGTTCACAGCACCTTTGGCTCAAGAGGCACGATATTCACAGCACCTTTGGCTCAAGACCATGATATGCCACTTTTGAAAAAGCTCTTTGAGTATGAATCAGCGGATCTAGATATATCTCGTATCACAGTTCACAAATTCAAAAATCATTTATGGTATTTATCCCCAGAAGCTTGTGCTTTGGCTTATTTCGATGAAGGTTTAGCTGTTGAAACTAAAATAAAAATGGTACAGAATCTAGTGAAAGACGGTACTCAAGAAAAGGGTGTCAAGCGAATCATACTGAAAAATGAGGATATTCATGGACTAATAGATAAGTCTATTGAGTACTTCATTTCAGAAGACAGCAAACAATTTTTTGAAAGATTTAATATTCACACATATTTGCTCAATATAGATCCAGCTTCCTGGCCTCAAAATGAAGAGTATAAGAAAGCTTCAGTTGTTGTGCACCAATTAAAGGTGGTCAATGACACAGCTGAAAGAGGGGTTAAGTTGATAGAGGACTACAATAAAATACTAACAAAAAATGAAGACCAGAAACAATTTCTATTACAAGTTGTCACTGACTACAGACGTCAATATCCTGATACAAAGGAGACTGTAGCAAAAAAATGGAGTGAGGTTGTCATTTGTTTTCCATTTGTTGATATTACTGTAATTATCTGTACATAATCTGTGTTTATGTACAGATAATGACAAAACCTATTTTTTAGCAACTAAACAATTTTAAGGGATACCTCTGAAAAATTAAAGGAGTTGAATATTTTAGGCCACCCTACATGCATTGTTTACTTAGAAATCAGGCAAGAAAAGATCCCACACCCAGAGTAATATTTTATCCTTTATTACTGGAAAAAAAAGGAAAATTGAAAATGACAGTTAGACCACATCCATTATTTCATATGAAGATGAATTTAGATTGAAGTGTACAGATTTTGATCATGATCAAAATCAAAAGATCAAATATGGATAAATAAAAATAGTGGTTTAATTATTTTTAATTTAAAATACAAAAACAGTCATGAAATATTTCCATTTCTTCAATGTTAAAATTTTCAAGCAAACATATTTCCTCACTTAGCACTTTAAAAAACATGCAAAATTTTCATTTTTAAGATTTAGAACTTTTTTAGACCCCCCCCCCAAAAAAAAACAACAACTTTTTTTCGGCTGTGGTACTGTTATCGCCACAAGTTAATCTGAAGCTGTTGCAATAGAAGCTTCACCACTTGTTTTTTGGCACCTTGCCAAGAGTATTGCATTAAGCTATAACAGTGAGATAGTTTAAGAAGGGAAAACGAAAGCTATCCCTATAAAAGCATGCCCGTCGGCACGTGTTATATCGTGCTATTGCAATAAAATTTTACACATATTATTTTTTCCCGAAACAGAACAATTTTAAGGGGTGAGACTTAAAAAGGAGTTGAATATTTTGGGCCACCCGAGTATATATATATATATATACACTCGTCGTCAAATAAATTGTTGCACCCAGTAGGCCGTGTCGAATTGAAATGCTATTCGGGAGGAAGATAAAGGTTACAAGGAACAATAAATGATTAAACATTGAGACTGATATGGGCAATATTTATTGAGCTACACGGCAATAAGTAGTGTCTCTCAGTATGGTGTGGGGCCGCCATGTTTGCTCACACAGCATGCCAGACGTCTTGGCATGGAGTTGTACAGGTTCCTAATGGTGTCCTGCGATAAGTCATCCCATGCAGCTGGAATCTTCTCACGCACTTCCTGTAGATTGTGCGGTAGGGGTGGAGTGTGGATAGCACGTTCAATAGCATCCCACACATTTTCAATCGGCGATAGGTCTGGCGATGCGGCTGGCCATGGCAGAGTGTCAGTGCCTTGAAGGTAAGTCTCGAGACAGCAGCAGTAAGCGGACGAGCGTTGTCCTGTTGGAAACTTGCACCGAAGTGAGCGTTCAGAAAAGGTAGAGCCATTGGTTCCAAGACCTCATTAACGTATCGTTGGGCTGTCGAAGTGCTTGTAATGAACACCAAAGGTAATCTGGTATCGTAGGCAATTGCACCCCACACCATGACACCAGACCTTCTGGACGTGTGATGCTCGACAACAAACCGTTCATCTTGGCGCTGACCACAGTCCCTCCACACACGGATATGTTGGTCGTCTCCTCCAAGATAAAAGCGACACTCGTCACTGAAGATCACCCGCTGCTATTCTTAGTGGCTCCATGACAGTCTAGCGCGACACCATTGCAGTCTTTGACGTTGATGAAACGGTGTTAAGGGCAGTCGTCGTAACGGTCTACGTGCGTGTAGTCCTACGTAGTGTAGCCGTCTGCCAATGGTGCTGGCACTAATCGGACGATGCATGAAGGGCACCACTGCTCGCTGAATATCCGCAATTGTGGCTGTTGGGTCAATCCGCGCATATCAGACAACCCGTCAGTCCTCTCTCTCAGTGGTTCGTCTAGGTCTCCCAGACCCTTCCTGTCGCCGCTGCATGCCTTTTTCTATCCACTACCGCCAACAGCGTGGTATGTGATACCCGCACGACTGGTATGGCGGGCAATACGGCGATAAGACCACCCCGCTTCCCGGAGCCCGACGATGCGGCCCCTCTCGAGCTCCTCCAACTGCTCTATTTTGCTTCCGAACTTCTTCCGAGGCATGCTTCACTTGCAAAGGATGCAACCAACAAAACAACACGAGTCAGAATGGCAAGTGCGCGCAACGGAACGACCTTACATAGCCGGTCAAGCACAAGACTACGATCCTCCTTGCTGGCGTCATATGTGCGGGCGAGCGTGATACTTGAATCATTTGCATGTCTTACGATGTCAAACCTACCCACCAAGTTTCATTCCTGTCGGTTGCTTCCTTCTGGGTGCAAATATTTTTTGGACGATAAGCGTACATATACTGTATACACGATATTGACAAAGGTCACCGGACACCAAGAAGAGAAACACAACATAGCATTTATTGACATACATTAGTGCGGTGTCGGCCCACCTTTGGCCTTAATGCATGCACTGACCCTTCAAGACATGCTTTCGACAAGGTTTTGGAACATAGCGATAGGTATGCGCTTCCATTCAGTACATAATGCTGCCGCTAACTGTTGCATAGTAGTAGGCCTTGGTTCCAAACTTTTTATGCGGCGCTCTAATTCATCCCATAGGTGCTCTGTGGGATTAAGATCAGGTCTCTGTGCTGGCCAGTCCACACACGATACGGGATTATTTTCAAAGCATGCCGTAAAAGCTCTTGCTTTATGGATCGGTGCATTATCCTGTTGGTACCAACTAGGCTCGTTTCCATAGTATTGCCACAGAGTTGTTAGGGCATAATATTCCAGAATATCGAGGTAGACGTGCTGGTTAACATGTTTGTCCACAATAACCAATGGGCCGGGACCATACCACGAAAAACACCCTCACACGAGTACACTGCCAGCTCCAAACTTGACCATAGTAACAGTACACTGTGGTAAATATTGTTCCCGCGGCTGCCGCCATACTGACACACGGCCATTAGACTAATGGATCGCATATCTGAATTCATCAGTCCATAGGACCCGTTTCCATTGATCTACGGTCCACGATAAATGTTCTTTACACCATGCTTAACGACGAGTAGCATTCATAGTGGAGATGAAAGGCTTATGAGCAGTCGCACGACCATGGTAACCCATGGAATGAAGTTCTCTGCGATTGGTACGTGTAAATAACGAGGTCCCAGCATTTTTACTCATCTGTACACTGAGGTCTTGTGTAGTACTCCGTAGATTAGCTGTAACGACTATCCTGAGGCTTCGACGTCCTCTATCACTGATTTTCTTTGGTCTGCCGGTACGTTTTGCTACTTCAGGCACGCCATGTGTCTTCCACTTATTCAGTACATCCAAAACAGTTGATTTGGGTATGTTTAAACGCCTGTCGGTCTCTTTTATGGACAACCCACTGATATAACATTCAGCAATCTTTCCTTTCTCAAAGTCAGTTCTCTCCCGCCGCAACATTTTCACTCAACCTAACAGTGCGATATGATCGTGGTCAGCTGCAGGCTTGTTTTTATACCGTTTGCAGCTCTACCGCGTATCTTAAGAACGCAGCGGATCCGTTCATTTGCTTTTGAAGGGGTGTCAGATGACTTTTGTCAATATAGTGTATACACACAGTCGAGTCACATTATTGTGACCACCTCCCACTTTTGATGTCAACAGCGCATAGCCAATGAACGAAGGCACGTGTCGTGAGCTGCCTTGGAGGGTATATAAGTTGTGCTGTAGGCATTCTGAAAACATATCACTCGCTGCTGTCATGGATAAAAGGAGTGATTTTATTAGATTTGCAAAAAGGGATTGTTATCGGCTTTTGGGCCAAGGGTGGCAGTATTTCTGAAACAGCACAGTTTGTGAACTGTTCGCGTGCTGCTGTGTTTAAAGTGTATCGTGATTGGAGAAATGGCACCATTGAGAATAAGCGACGTAAAAACTGCAGAGCACCACGTGCCACTGATATGAGTGATGAACGTCGGCTTCGAAGGTGTGTGAAGGCTGATAGACGAGCTACAGTGGAGTAACTCACTGGCCTAATGAACCAGGGGGCTACCGGAAGTGTGTCTAAAACGACAGTTCAGCGAACCCTGCTGCGCATGGGGCCCCGATGCAGATGGATGGTCATTGCCCCTACGGTAACGAAGGTACATCGGCGGAAAAGGCTTACATTTGCACAACAGTATCGGAATTGGACCTCCGCTGATTGGCAAAGTATTGCCTTCTCCGATGAGTCACGTTTTCTGCTCATCGAACGGATGAACGTTGGCGTATAAGGCGAGAAACATCGGAGAGCAAACACCCTTCAGGCATTGCTGGAATAACAGAAGCTGGTGGGCGCAGCGTTACGGCCTCGGGAATGTTTTCGTGGCATTCCCTGGGACCACTCTTACCTGTGGAAAACACTATGGACCGAATTCTTTATGAATCCATCATTGCAGACCACGTACACCCATACATGCTGATTGTCTTCCCAGGGTGGATGGGATCTTCCATCACGACAATGCGACGTGTCACACAGGTATAAATGTCCAAGAGTGGTTGGAAGAGGACGATGAGAACTTCAAAATTCTTCTCTAGCCTCCTGATTCTCCAGACTTAAAACCAATTGAGCATCTGCGAGACTATCTCGATCGTGTTGTTCGCTTTATGATCCTCCACCGCGCACTCTCCAGCAGCTGTCAGATGCATTGAAGTCAGTATGGCTCCACATACCTGTGAACACCTTCCAGCACCTCGCTGAGTCACTCCCAGCCCGTCTAGCTGCTGTCCGCGCTGCACACGGCGGTTACTCTGAATATTAGCTGGTGGTCACAATAATGTGACTCGACCGTGTATATACACTGAAGTGCCAGAAAAACTGGCACACCAGTCTAATTACTTGGTAGGTCCCCCACGGGGGCGCAGGGCTGCAGAAATACGATGGTGCATGGACTCCACTAGCTTCTGGAAATATGCTGTAGGCAATGCACACAATACTTCCTGCAAAGCGTTCCACAATTCGGGTGTATACCGAGGTCTCGGATTCCTGTGTTCAGATCTGGGGACTTGAGTGGGAATAGCAACACCCCAAACTCAGATGAATGCTCCTCTAACCATAATGCGGCGTCCTGACACTTGTGTGGAGGTGCATTATCCTGTTGGAACAGGAGCAACCTATCAGCATGAATGCAGGACATGAACGGGTGTACCTCGTCAGAAAGGAAGCGCACATAGCGTTGGCCGGTCACAGACGTTTGTAGACGTACCAGGGGTCTCAGTGAAGTCCCGCTAAACACACCCCATACCATTACGGACGGCCCCACCTGCCGGTACAGTTTCCTGTTGACAGACGGGATCCATGGCTTCATGGGGTTTGCGCCATACACGAATCCTTCCATCTGCCCGATACAGCCGTGCCCAAGCGAGGCGCACAGCTCTGTGTCGTGCGCCCATCAAGGGGACTCGAGTTGGGCGTCGGCCCAAAAGCCCATATCGTGCAGAATACGTTGCACAGTCCGCACGCTGATGCTTGTTGAGGCTCGAGCATTGAATTCCAATTATACCTGCGAGAGTGTTGCACGCCTATCGCGTGAAACGATTCTTGACAGCCGACGATGGTCACGTTCACCCAATGTCTTTTTACCGCCACACTGGTATCGTAGGTTGGAGGTTTTGCCGGAATTCTTGTAGCCACGGTACACCCTTGCAATGGTCGTCCGTTAAAATCCGAACTTCGTTTCTACCTCCAAAATACTATGGCCCATCTCACGAGAGCCAACTATGGCACCACGTTGAAAATCGTTTAAATCGTTATTACTTGTCATTCTCATGCCGAAAACAGCTCTGGTAGCTGGCAAGGATGTCTATCGCTTTTTATACGCACTGGCGGACGCAACCGAGTACGCACATAGGTGACGTTGCTATGTATTTTGCATAAGCTTGTCTGTACCAGTTTTCTGGCACTTCAGTGCATACGTATATACACTCATTGTCAAAAAACTCCGCGCACCAAGAAGGAAGCGTTAAATTGAAATAAGATTTTAATAGTGAGATGATACATACCAAGGACAGAAGTGATTACAATATCACAGCAGCAGGACGATTTCCCGCGGACATTCCGTACACATTCCGGTCAGCGTTGGTACCGCGTCGGACCGCCTCGTGTACGGATACATGCTGTGATATGGTCCAGCATGGAGTCAAAGAGACGTCACTGGGACATGGAGGAAGCTGGCGTCCCATCCCGTTTGCACGTGCTCGATGTGTGAGAGATTAGGCGATCTGGCAGGCCACGGAAGCGTCGAAGCATGACGTAGACAGTCCTGGGAACCTTAGCCGTGTGTGGATGGGCGTTATCTTGTTGGAAAATGGCTTCGGGCCGTCCCGCCAGGAAAGGCAGCCCATGGGGCCGCAGAATTTCCTGTACGTAGCGCTCTGCTGTCAACGTCCGTCGGATCAGTGCGAGGGAAGTCCGGCTGTCATACACGGTGGCTCCCCAGACCATCACGCCTGCAGTTTGGGACGTGTGTCGCTGTACAATGAGGTTGGGATTGTAGCGCTCACCTGCTGTCCTCCACACTCTGACACGCTGGTTCCTCTATAGAAGCGGGATTCTTCGCTGAACAATATGCGTCACCAGTCCGTAGCATTCCGCTTTGCTCGCTGCTGACACCACTACAATCGACGCCGACGATGGTCTGCTGTTAATGGCAGAAAACGTAAGGGTCGGCGAGAGTGCAGATTCGCCTCTGCCATGCGTCTGAAAATGGGTTTGGCGGACACAGGGTCCCTTGTACCGCCGTCACATGTCTCTGGATATTGGACAAGAACATCGTTGCATCTGTGTGTGACACTCTCACGATTCTATGGTTCTCTCTGCTGGTGGTGTGTCTGGGTCGTCCACAGCCAGTCTTCCGTGTCTGGGTGTGTTCTCGTGTCCATTGCTCCCAACACGATCGCACCGTACTGTCCAATAGGCACAAATGGCGGCTGATTCGGCGCGCCGACCACCCTGCCTCTCTCATCCCGTCGATACGGCCTCGTTCAAACTCCGTCAGTTGCCCGTACGCACATCTACGGCGGCTCCTCGGCATGTCTATCGCTCAGGAATCTCACCTGACTCCTGCCGTGCACTTCGGCACGAATGTGGAATCCCCTGCGCGGCGCCTTATAAGCCCCAAGGATTGCGATTACAGCATCGGTCTTGGACGCGCGGGCATGCGGAATCGCACGAATATTTAATCATTTACATGTCTGCCCTTTCCGTAGCTATTCGCGAAGTTTCGCGTTAATCGCACGGTTTTTTCTTGGTGCGCGGATTGTTATGACAATGAGTGTATACATATATATATCAAACCAGCAACCAACAATTACCTACTCACCAAAGTTTTGGAAATCTTCTGCGCCCAGAGTCGCAGAAAAAGAACATTATAAAAAAACGCAGTACAAAGAGTAAAAGTAAAAAAAAAACTTTTTTTGCAGACCTAAAACACACAGAATTTTTTTTTAGAATTGAAAACTGGTTACTTCAATTAAAGAAACTAAGAAAAGATTGCAGAATAAAATGCCAACTATCACCTATGGCTTCATCAGGGGCCGACACAGATCACAGCTCTCATTGCTGTACACCGACCATAGTGTGGGTTTCTGCATTATTCAGTTTGCAAGGCAGCCCTAAGAATACCAAACACAAAGAAAAAAATAATAAAATTAACCCAGTAACTAACAAGCTAGCAAAGGGTAAGTTACCCACCCAAAACCAGAAGAAGCAACACGAGAAATAACTAGAAAGAAAAAAATAATAATAAAAAGCAAAATAAATTGCTTAGAAATCCGCCCCCATCTTTATCAGCAAACTGAAAACCCGCGCCCAACTCACATCAACCGCTGTTGTAGGAGACAGAAGCCAGAAGACACCATGCAAAAAGTTACAAAATTAACATGCTTTACAATGCACAAAATAAACATAGAAAATCTTTCTAGGTTATTTATGATTATTTGTGCATTGCAATGCACAAAATAAACATAGAAAATCATGTACTAGGTTATTTACTATATGTATAAAATATTGCAATAAATGAGGAGAAAATCTGCAAAGAAAGCAAGCAATGAGTACACGGGAACAAAAAACCAAACCAAAACACGTGGTCTCTAATGAAATAAAGGACGCCCAAAAAACGCCAAGGAAGCTGGAAAAAGGCAGCCCGTTAAATGAAGCCAAAAAAAACGCAAAAAAAGAGAAAAACCAGCGCATTTAAACTAAAAAGCAATACAAAAAAGAAACGGAAGTTACCCTAAAAACGAAAAGGAGCTGAGCACCTAAAAACACCCCAATCAACACCACGGCAAATAAGAAAATGGCCGCCGAAAAGGAAGACGCTCGCAGCTCCCTCTAGGACACGACCATCCAAGCTAGTCTAAAATTTTGGTATAGAGGTTACATACAATACACAAGTTGCCAAACTTCAAAAATTAATAAAATGAGCCCCAAATTAGAAACGGGTGACTGCTTATAGACCATTGAGTTGCTCACGGTGATCGTTAAACCCCCACTTAAACTGTCACACCAAAAGTATTGAAACACATCATCAGAAGCGCTTATAACGTTCACAGTATGACAACAGAGACGTAATTATTAATCGAAACAAACTGTGCTGCTAGTATGCTCAAACGGTAATCGGGAGATGCGGGTTCGATTCCCCGCTCCAGGAAGAAATTTTCTGTTCATTCATTTAGGTTACTAACGTTGTTCTAAACCACGTCTAAGCCTGAAGAAGGCACCCGTAGGTGCTGAAAGCTTGCAACCAGTTGTTTGCTGTTTTATGCCAATAAACGGATATTAACGTTCTTTACCTAGTTGTTTGGCGTACTACTACCCCATTTTTATCTAGTAAAAATACAGTCAATTCAGATATGCCTGATTACTGTGTAATTATCATGCTGTGGTATGGCTTGTAACAGATATAATAAGTCATTATTTGGCAGAAATTTCCTTTATGGTTGGGAGTTCGTCTAGGCCGCTATATGACCCTCTTTGCGGACTCGGCAGAGTTCATACCGAGTGCTCAATTCTTGCCACGTATTTTATAACATGTGTGGTGTGGAGTGAGTCGTCACCAGCTGTACGGTCCTTTTTTCTTCTCTGAAAACACTGTACGATCAGCACCATACCTGGACATCCTTGGTACCACAAATGGATAACGATGTCATTTTACAGCAAGACGGGGCACTGGTCACTGGAAGTCAGGAACTTCCTCAAAAACATATTCAATGACCACAATATTCCTTGGCCTGCAAACTCCCCGGTTCCCACTTCCCGCGATTTCTTCGTGTGGGGGTTCAATATGTGAGTTCATTGCCTTATGTTCCAGGAGTCACTAACATTTTGAAAAATAAGTGTGAACCCCTCAATATCGATACTGGTCTCAAAACTGAAACATCTTTAGTTTGATTAGGAAGGACCGGGACCCTGTTGCATTGGAACACAGGTCCGGCATATACTCAGTTCCTCTACAAGCTGTCGACCCGGAGGCACAGGATACTGTTTACATCGGTTCCATTAAAAGGTGTTTAAGCACCAGAATAAGAGAGAACAAGTATAACCTCAAAACTGGAAGCCTGTCAACTGCTTTGTCTCGTTTGGTGGCGTCCGGATCCCACTTCTCTAAGTGGGATGCCGTTACTATCCTGAACACTCCAGGTAAGCAATCACTCTTGCTTTTTATAGAAAGTTTGTATATTACCTCATTTGGACACAGGTGTTGTAATGATTATGTACTAAAAATGATAGCCAAACCATGGACAAATGTGCTAGTTAGTAATTCTTCATGTTGATGGGGTAGTTGAAATTGTTTGCTTTCAGCATTTTTCATTCACAGATGGCGTGTTTTATGTGTTTGTGACGTCGCCCAATAGTATTTAAGTCAATGTCCTTTTCGTGATGTTAAACTGTATCATTTGATGATGAAGACGATATGTCTTCGAAAGATCAAATGAAGCGTATGGTGTGTTTTTATTAGTAAAGTGTTTTAACATGCGGTACGTTGTGCACTGCATTTGTTTTTATTGTATTTAGTCGACATTTTGTTCTACTAGGGGACGGTTATTGTAATTAAACGAAATATTTCAAGTAATCTCCCTCTCTCTCTCTCTTTGCATATGTAATTATTTTTCATTAAAGAATTACCGTAATTCCAATATTTTTAATAAAACATATCAGTGTAATACGAGGGCCATCCAGAAAGTAAGAACCGTTCGCGCTTCACTCCCGCGCAGGTATTTGCTTCAGAGTCCCGCATGCGCAGTTGTGTTGCTTCATCCATTAACCACACCCAGACGCCATTTTGTGAGGTTATGTCTACGTTAACGGTTTGTGCTGCGCGTCAATAATGTTAAAGTTAATAGAACGGCCCGCCGACTGGAAAGTCCGGTCTGTGATAAGGTTTCTGAATGGGAGAAATGTCAGACCAAAGGAGATTCTTCGGGAAATTTGCGAAATTTATGGACAAAACGCAATGAGTGCAGAAATGATGCGAAAGTGAGTTCGAATGTTTACTGAAGGACGACAGAGCGTTCATATTGAATTGCGCAGTAATAGCCTTCTCTGGTCAAGGACGATTTGGTGGAGAGAGTGAATGAAGACATTAGGGAGAAATGACGCTTCACAATTTCTGATCTTTCAAAGCATTTCCCTGAAGTTTCGAAATCATTACGGAAAAGCTTCAGTACCGCAAAATGTGTGCACGATGGGTGACAAATATGTTGACGGAAGAGCACAAAAGGAAGAGCATGAAATCTGCTTTGAAATTTTTGTGGCGGTACGCGGATATAGGCGAGGATTTTTTTAAGTCATATAATGACGGAAGATGAGATGCGGGTCTCTCACATCACATTTGAATCGAAACAGCAATCCATGCAATGAAAACAGCTCCCAGCGGTTTAATAACAACGCTTACCTGAAGACGACGGTCGAGCGGTGGCTCAAAACCCAGGCTGCAGACTTCTATGAGGACTGTATCCAGAAACTTGTGCCACGATATGACAAATGCCTTAATATCCACGGGGAATATGCGGAAAAGTAGATTGAGATATGTAGAATTCATCGGACATTAAAAATTAGTTACCAATTTTATTTTTTATTTTTTATCTTCAAACGGTACTTACTTCCCGGATGGCCCTAATATTTTTCTTTATTCAGACAACTAATAAGCATAAATGCCCTGAACTCAAAGATAAAAGTAATAATTTGAAACACCTATGGAAATATTCACATGCATTTTCCTAAAAGACATTTACAAATGTTAAGTCTCTTCCCGTTAGAAAAAAATGAAAAGGTAATTCAACTTGGTAAGATTACCTACATTTAAACAAAGAGCAATGGTAATAAAATAAACACAGGAAGTCAATGGGAGCCTCAAAAAAATCTTGCAAAACTTGAATAGTTATGGTGCAGTTGTACAATTGCCTATTAAAAGATTTGAGAACGGCGAGGGAATCGAATGACTGACATACCATAAAATAAGAGGCACAGCGAAAGCAATCAGCCAAAGCTTCAAACTTTGCCACCCTTAAGGAGAGTGAAACTAACCGCTGCGGCCATTCTTATTGTGGTTAACGGTGAGAAGATTATGGAACGGAGTGGATAATCAAGAGTCATTCTGGGTCTGCAGATTGCATAAGACATCCGGAGCAAGCATGGATATTACGAATGGTACAATGCCGAAGACTCCGAGCTTGGACCATGATCAGCCTACTCACGTCATCAAAAAAATCCCGTTCTCATACGATTACAAAGCACACATTGGAATGAAGAGAAAAAATAACCTCACAACGATACATTTTATATTACCCTCATTTGCAAAAGTTTAAGACCACCTCTTGGTATTAGATTTCAGCCGATTGCGTCAGCTACTGTCTGTATTACTCAACTTTCTGTCGGTGTTTCATCATCCTACAGCGGCAGCTGTTGATAGAGTTAGGGAAGCGTGCGAGCGTCAGTTTGCTTCTGGTTTTCATGCTGAGAGGTTTGTACGTATTTTCTATATAGCTAAAACTGGGCAAAAAGAGGCATTAAGTGTTACTCAGAGAGCACAAATAATGACTTTATATCATGAAGGATACTCCGAACGTGACATAAGCAGAAAGCTGAATGTAAATAAGACTACTATTCATAATACGATCATGAAATATCGAGAGGAAAACAACCCGATGTGATGATAATACCATAAGGTGAATAGTATGCGTTCTCCGAGGAGTTCGTGCAAGAAAATCGAGGCCTTTCTACTTTCAAAAGGGTCTGATATTAGTATCAGCACTGTTTCTCGACATCTTAACAAAGATTTTGGATTAAAGATTTATAAACCTGCACACAAACTTTGACTAATCTCTGTCATGAAAAAGAAGAAACTCCAGTTTGCGAAGCGTCATCAATTGTGGACTGCTGAAAATTGGAGTCAAGTTCTTTTCCGTTCAATCAACTGTGCGCCAAGTTGAATCACGTGAGTAGTATATAGGGGGTACTATGGCACACACCAAAATCACATAAAAACCTCAAAATCAGGCATTTTTTGATTTTTCAGACCTCAATAATCACGAACATTTTAAGGCTTTTTATGATCAAAAACACCTTATTTTCATTAAAAATCATTGATTTTTGGGCATAAAATAGTCAAAAACATCAGATTTTTGAAAATTGAAGTTTTTACTCTGTTTTTTCATAAAAACAGACATCATAAAAGCACGCATTTTTGATGATATTTGACGACTTTTTTGAACAATAGCAATCATTTTGAGCTTTGAATAGCTTTGAAAGTGATGAAATGATGGATTTAGTGATCAATAGAAAAGTTGTAAAACAAACTACTTTGCAAAGTCCTTTTAAAAATGCATTAAAAAAGGGGTACCCAAAATGGATACCCCTTATAGGAAGATTAAAAATTTAGGAAGATTAAAAAATATTTAAATTTTATGACATATCTTTGCAAGTAAATACACAACAAGTTTTTTATAGTTTACATTTATAAAATCATCAGAGAATTTTCTGTTGATAACAATATCACACCAGTTAATTTTATCTTTATATTTCATAATGAAATCTTCTGTTAATTCTTGGTTTCTTGTAACTTCTTTCCAATCAATAAAATCACTAAGAAAATCTATAGTTTCTTCACTTAATTTTTGTTTTATTGGAATTATTGACATGTCTAAGAATCGAAAGTTTTCTTTTATAAAATCATTACTTAATTTTTTGATACATAGAAATTCTTCTCATATCTAATTTATCAATATTCATTAATATAAAACTCTCAGAAAGTGTTTGATATTGAGAAATCAAAGACCAGTTTAAATTATTGTTATTCATAAAATATTCAGAAAGAATCTGATATTGAGAAATTTTATCCCAGTTCACTTTATCATGAAATTCTGAAATAAAATCTTCAGATAATTTTTGATATTCTGATATTAAATCCCAATTTACTGCATCTTTTACACTTCTAATTATATCTTCTGAAAGTTCATTATCTTTAGAAAATGAATCCCAATTAATATTGTTCCTAATTAACCTATCCATTTATATAGAATGAATTTTTATAAATGGAATGTTATTTTTTCAATTTCTAAGTAAGGTTTAAAAATGTTTAATTCTAAATAAGACATGACTTGTATGCTTAATTCATCATTCTTTTTCCTGATGCAAAGAGTATTAAAGGTTTATCTGTGTAGGCATCACCATTAAATAATATATTCTCCCCAAGTGTAATTAAAACTTCTGATTTCCCATTAGTATAATTAGGACGTAAATAAAATGTAATTTTCATATCCATATTTTCACTCAGTTTCATATTTCTGTCAAGGAGATTGCTACTAAATTTCATAAAAACGACTGTTTCCCAGTAACGCATAGCACCAAGAGTATTATATGCTTTTTTATCTTCTTGAATTGTTGCATAACATTTTTGATTATCCACGTAATTTTTATTAACTGCGTCATACATATCCTGAGGAGATGGAATATTCACTAGTCTTTTATTTTGAACATCAAACTTTTCATCTTTTAAAATTAAAACATTGTTTTCTAAATACCTCTTATTCACTGCATTCTTATCTGCTGTAGGATCAGCAACATTTCCTATTCTTTTACCTTTTGCATTAATTACATTCCCATCTTGAATATGTAAATATTTTTGATCCAAATTACTTAATTCACCTTTAAGTACAGCATCTAAATCTCTTATTCTTACAGCAGTTTCTTGAACAAAATCTGAAAAACTACCATTAATATTTTTTTCTATTTCACTTTTAACTTCCAGATTATTCTCTCTCATTTGTTTTAAAACATATTCTCTTGTAGTAACATCATGTTCATCTATAGGTTCTTTACAATTTTTTAAATTTTTTTCTTCCATATCATAATTACCATCATCTGTTAATTTAAATCCATTTCCAGGAGGTCCAGATGGTCCAATTCCAAATTCTTCATAAGACGAACCAAAAGGGTACCAATTCATTTATTTAATCTAAAGTTTTCAAAGTTTTAAATTCCTTATTAGCCATATTAAGTGATCCTCTTTTTTGTTTCATTCACGATGAAATAAAATCTATATGGTTTACCTTGATTTGATCCTAATCTCCAGTTAAATTCTAGTCTTAAATTCGAAATATTAGTATACTCTGGATGATTAGATAAATTAAAATAAAAGATTGGATACAATCTCGCATAATTTACATAACTTATAAGACATCCACTTTCAGTATTATGAGTATTTAATCCAGCTGCTAATAATTCAGAATAACATCTATTATAATCTAACTGCCCATCTTTAAAATTCGTTTTATAAATTTCTTCTGGAACTTTTTTATTATTACATAATATCCAGCATTCAAGGAGATCTAAATTATCAAAAACCATATTGTTCTGATTTTGATTGCTTTCTTTTTCTACATACTGTGGAATGACAAGAACACTTAACACCTCATCAGATGTAGTTCTTATATGACATGCACCACTTGATGTTGTTTGCTGATTACTTTTCTCAATTGAAGCAGAACACCAAGTAATTTCAATAGGTGTAGAATTCAAAGCTATACTTTTAAATTCTGCCTCAATGGATGGGTACAACTCTACATAAGGTAAGCATAATTGAAAATCAGATATAATAACTTTATAATTAGGATTTGCAACATCTGTGTATAACATATCATTATGACTATTTCTTTGAAATTCAAATGTAACTTTTATATCAGAAATTAATCTTCTAAAATCGTTGAGGAACCCAAACAGTTGTCTTAAAGGAATCCAAAATTTTATTACATTACTGTTTTTTGTTAAAAGCCATCTCTGTCTAAATCCTTTATTATAAGAGGCATTTTCTTTTAATTTGATAACTGATCCTTTCTTTACATCTTTATTAGGATCATCTATTACTATTTTATCTTTATCAGCTGATTCTGATGTATCAACATAATACATCATATTTGTAGCCTCTGAAGTGGAATAATCTTTTGTGAAATTTATAAGTCCATTAATTTGATGAATTAATGAAGCACATTCAATATTAGAATCAGTTTGTTCTTTTCCTATAGTTAATGAAGCGGATCTAAACAGATTCCCACCATTTACAAATGTAACATTATCAGTTCCTATAGTATCATTATTATTTTTTACTATTTTACTTTCTAAGCATATATAACCGTTACTATATAATATAGGTGAATTTGTATCTTTAATAGTAAACTTATATTGATCAGATTCTTTTACATTAGTACTATCTTCATTATGTTTTATATATTCATACTTAGCAATTTTATTACTGTAATAATCTGGAATAGCTTTTTTAAGTCCCAAAGTTTTTCCATTTATTAGGATAAAAAACTCATTTATACCGTTTCAAACCAGATCCATCCTGTATTTTCGTTTTAGCTAATATATCATTAACAGTTACAGGAGGTTTAGATAATATATTTTCAAGTTTATTTTGAATAACTTTTTTAGCTTTATCTTCAATTGCTGTTTTTGCTGATTTACCTAAAACTTCTAATATTTTTTTTCCAAAAGTTTTAATTCCTTCAGTGAAGATATTACCACCATATCGTTTTGCATATAATCTATGTTTGTTATAATTCATTTATTAAGCTAAAATTAATCTATATAAAACTCTCATATTATTCAAGTCTATCAGTTCATTATCTTGATTCGTGATATACATTCGAATTCTATGAATATAATTTCGTCTATTAATGGGTAAAAATAAAGGATTTATTTCATCAATTTTTATTAAACTGCCAGGAGGATTAGATGGCGTAAAGGAATACAAAATATCTGAATTAATATTATTATATAGAGTCCCTATAATTACATCACAATGAATGTGTATGTCATCAACTCCTCTAGAAATGTTTGCCATATATTTTCCTTCTTGATGATTATCTTCATATATTTCTGATTCAAATCCTAAAATTTCATGTAATTTACTCTCTCTAAGATCAATTTTATATTCATCTTTTAATTCAATTATAAAGCGCTGTGTAGCGAAATTAGCTTTAAATTTAATTGGTGGTTCATCTCCAAATCGTTTTATTAAAAAGTTATTTAATTCCCTTAATGTGTAATTTCCATTATCTAAAGTTATTTCATGCCATAAACTACCATCAAAATACTTAAATGTATTATTTTCTTCATCAATATTGTTCCATGAAACCCACATAGACATAGATTTTAAAGCTATTTTTGAATTTTCATTAACAGGAATAGGTGGGACATATTCAATTGTAAAATCTTCTGATTTCTCAAAATTTTTGAATCTAAAATTAACATTTATTAAGCACAAAATCTTCATTATAACCACTTGGTTCTTGGGTAAAAGAATATAAAACTTCAACAGGTGATTTACCTTTATTCCTTTGAGTTATGTATTTCATACAATAAAAACCACATTTAACAGATGTTGGTTCTTGTAAAAAACTCGAATTATATCTAATTCCTTTATTAGATGTTTCAAGATATTTTACAATATTTTTAGGTATGAAAATGTTATTCAATTTAATGTCTTTATATTTATATTCTCCAAATGGATCAAAATATTCCACAAAATTATATTTAGGATCATTATAATAACAGACCCAATGAGTCCCAGGTCCTGTAGATATATCTAAATTAATAATTCCACTTTCAAATTTCTTAATCTTTTTAGGTAATAAATCTGATGTAAATACACCTCTGAATCCTTTTACATCTTTCATATTTTGTTCTATCGTTTTATTGGATATACCTCGTAATTCTGAAGAACTCCCTTTCCAGAATGTTTTTTTTTAAGGTGTGAACCTTTCGGTTTACAACCTGATCCAGTTACTTTACTTAAAGCTTTATTCACACCAAAACTAGCAGCACCAGATAAAGCACCAGTACCAAGAGCAGCTAAGATAGGGATCAAAAAGGGTAAAATACCTCCGTTTTTCTTTAATTGTGTCTTACTTATAGTTATTCGTTTACCATTTTTAATTTGAGTAATTTGAGTTTTTGTTAAATACATATCATGATTAGCACTTTTAGTTTTATCAATTTGCAATGTAATTTCTTCACCTTTCTTAACTGCTGATTTTAATTTGTTTTTCTGACCTTCACTCAAATAAATTCTTGATACAATATAATTACTCATTTATTAAGATAGAAACTTTGAATAATATTGTTTTACTTGCTCATTAGTCATTTTACCCTCTTTCAATAATAAATCTAGTATTTGAACTACTTGGTTATATACTTTCTTATTTTTAGTTCCCTTACATATTTTATCTGTTAATTTATCTAAAATATTAAGACCCTCACCCATATAGTAATTCCCCATTTTGAGAGCTTCTAATGCTCTAATATATTTTCGCACCTCAACCATTTTATAATCGAAACGATCAATTTTTTTCTGTAATTTTTTCTTTTTTTCTTCATCTTTAGCATTATTAAGTGCTTTTACTTGAGGACCTTTTAGACGTCCGATTTCACTGATTTTTTCATTTGCTTGTTTTATTTTTTCATCAATCTCTTCATCAGATTTATTAACTAATTCTGAAGGTAAATCAAAATCCTAACTTTTTTTAATAACTGATACATTCAAGTTTTTGTTTAAGTTAATTTTATGAATTCCTGCTTCTCTCTCATACATTTCTTTAGCATCTGAAATAGGTTCTTCAACATCTTCTAAGGCAGGAAATCTTGAAGATTCTGCAATTGGTTGAAATGAAAGTTCTTCAATTGCATCTTGAATAGCTTTTTAAATTTTCTTTTCTAGATACATCTTGATATTCTAATTTTTCAACTATAGGTTTATGAAATTTTGTGATTGCCTCTTCATATCCTAAATCTTCTAATTGCTTTTCCTTATTTCGTTTTCTTAGTTCAGCATTTACTTTTGCTAATTTTAATAAATCTTGTATCACTTTACTCATTTATTTAACTGAAAATTTGCTTCCAAGCAAATTATTTTACTTCCAAGCAAATTATTTTACTTCCAAGCAAATTATTTTACTTCCAAGTAAATTATTTTACTTATATAAATGGAAGATTTTGAACAAATTGAAGAATATTTATCTTTTGCTGAAATGGCATTATATCTAGCTGAATGTTATTTATCTCAAGGAATACCAGCTGAAGACTTATTATTTGAAGCTGAAATGTTTATTGAAGATGCTGAATTTCTATTAAATAAATATGATTAAGCCTTGCAGCATTAAAATAAAAGATTATTCCGAACCAGAAGAATTTATAGATCCAAATCAAAATCCAATGTTACCTATTCATCCTTTTAAACTTTTAATAACAGGATCTTCAGGATGTGGAAAAACAAATTTACTATTAAATTTAATATATGATCATTTAAATTTTGATGCATTATTCATATGTGCAAAAGATATTAACGAACCTAAATACTCTAAATTAAAAAGAAAATTACTCAATGTTTGATGATATAGAAGAGGAAGACATTTTAAAAATAAAGGGAAAGAATAAAAATAAGTTATTAAAATTATTTAAAAAGTTTAAGAAAGAAACATTATTTAGTTCAGACATAAATGAATTTATTACTGTAGATGACTTAGATCCTTCATTAAAAAATCTAGTTATTTTTGATGACTGTGTAAAAGAAAAAGATCAAAACGAAATTGAAAAATTTTTTATAAGAGGAAGGAAGAAAAATGCATCCATTATTTATTTATCACAGACCTATTATTCAACACCTATTGATATAAGAAAAAACTGTGATTACTTTATATTTTTTAAACTTCAGCACAGAGAAATTAAACAAATTATTAGAGAAATTGATGGTGATTTTAATATAGATCCTTATCAAAAAAGTATTAAAAAACCTTATGATTTCTTCATGTTAGATTTGAAAAATCCTCATATGAGATACAGACATAACTTTGATCCTATATAAATGGAAGAATATTTAGAAAAGAAAATGTATGTATACAGAAAAAGTTTTAATTACTATAATAAAATTAGTATATCACTATCAGTAGGCAAATTTATATTTAGTGCTTCAGGTTTATCAGCTTTTGCATTTATTCCTTTAGCAGCTCTTTCTTTAGGAGCAGGAGTCATTGAAGGTGTTGATAAAACTCTAAATATTTCAGAAAGAAAAGAAGAATATAAACAAGCTTACAAATTTTATAAACAGATATTAAATTTAATAAACGCTAATTCAGTTTCAGAACAGGATGCTTACATTAGAGAAGAAGATTTTATAAAAAATATTAAGTATTTTCCTTTAGAAAAATATGTAAAACAAACACAGCTAAATGGTTATAGATACGTAGTTAAAAAATAGATTTACAGATAAATAAATGATTCATATATTCAAAGAAATTAAAGGTACTGGTTATATAATAACAGGAGGTGATATAGTAGGATGGTTACAAGATAAATTAAATCCACCTGAAATGCATATACCAGGGTACCAGTATTGGGCCCATTTACAAAATTGGAAAAGAGATTAAAAAGAGGTGATCCAGGAATTAACAGAGTTGATAAAGCTTGTAAAAAACATGACGTAGCTTATAGTAAAACTAAAGATACTAAACAGAGACATATTGCTGATCAAGAACTCTTAAACGATTTAGATTCAATTGAAAATACTACAAGTGGATTCTATCCATTAGGAAAGAAACAAGCTAGAGCTGTTATAAAACCAATTATAAAAGCAAAGAAAACATTTGGTTTAGGAATTTCATCCTATATAAATATGTATTGCTTAAAGTGCAAACAGAAAACTGAAACTAAAGATATTCAAGAAACAGTAGCTAAAAATGGTAGACCCATGGCAAAAGGAAAGTGTAAAGTTTGTGGATCTAAAAAAGAGTGTTTTTTTAAAGACGTCGTGAAACACCTTAAAAATATTTATTATACACCAGAAACTGGTTATTGTGGTATTAATGAATTACAAAAGAAAAACTAAATTACCCAGGAAAGATATAGAAGAGTTTTTACATCAACAAGATGTATATACAAAACATAAACCACTTATTCATAGATTTAAAAGAAGAAGAATTTATGTTTCTCATGTCAATGACCAATTTCAAGCTGACCTTATAGATATGCAAGAATTTAAATCCTTTAATAATGACACAAATTATATTTTATCAGTGATTGATATATTCAGTAAATATGCTTGGACAATTCCGATTAAAAGAAAAACAGGTGAAGAGGTAACTAGAGCATTTTAAAAAAATATTTAAAGAAAGAAAAACCAGAAAACTTCAAACAGATAAGGGTACAGAGTTTATAAATAAACAAACTCAAAAGTTATTCAAGGATGAAAATATTCACTGGTTTACAACTGAGAATATTGAGATTAAATGTGCTGTTATTGAAAGATTCAATAGAACTTTAAAGACTAAAATGTGGAAGTATTTCACAGCAAATAATACTAGAAAGTGGTTAAATGTACTAGATAAATTAATTAAGAATTATAATAATTCTTATCATAGATCCATTAAAATGACACCTATAGAAGCAAGTAAGGAAGAAAATGAATTAAAAGTTTATAATAATTTGTATAAAGAAAAAGAGAAAAATAAACCAAAATATCAAAAAGGAGATAAAATAAGAATTTCAAAATATAAAAGAGAATTTAAGAAAGGTTATCTTCCAACATTTACAGAAGAAATATTTATAATTTCCGATATATTGAACACAGATCCTCCGACATATAAAATAAAAGATTTAAATAATGAAGAAATTACAGGAACATTTTATGAAAAGGAACTGGTTAAATATGATAAGAAAGATGAGGTTTATAAGATTGAAAAAATTATTAGAAAGAGAAGGAAATAAATACTTAGTTAAATGGTTGGGATATCCTGATGAATTTAACAGTTGGGTTGACGCTGTAATTTGAAAAATTTTTGCAAAACGCCCTTTCGGTGGAGGGTCTATGCTTCATTTTTTTTTATTTATTTGTACCTGGCCAGCCAGGTGGGCGTTAACTCTTTCGACCCTCCACCGCACACACTCTCTACCATCAGATGTTATTCACGCACACGCTCTACCGTGAACCCAAACTCTGATTTCAAAGTTTAGGACAGGGAGCCATTCTACCGTACCGAGATTCGAACCTGAGACCTTTTGCATGCATGCCTGACTCGCTACCAATCGGCCAACACAGGCCGATAAATTCTTGCTTGAAACATATATTTACGTTTCAAGCAAGAGAAACTTGGCGATGATCCAAAGTTGTTACGTAACGAAGAACTGCTTCTTTCCGAGGACATAATCGCGCCGTGGAGAGTATTTTGGCAGCTGTTCAACTCTGGTTATGTAAACATTTTCGCTCGCAGCTTATCAGTAATGACTACATCTAAGCAAGAAAGAGATTTAATTGCTTGTGCTACCATCTATATGTGAAAGAAAAAACTGTATTTCAGTATTTAAAGATATAATTTCTTAGGTAGGAATTATTAACGATTTAAAATAAGATATACGTGAAAAAGTATTTAATAACATGATATCTAATAAATGGCTTCATTAAAAGATGTATGTTATGAACAAATCAAAGATAATTACTGGTATGGTCTATTTGGAGATTTTAAAATTATAATAGATAAAAATACTGGATACTTTAATGCTACAAAATTATGCAAACAAGGTGGTAAAAAATTTAAAAAATGGTTAGAGAATAAACAATCTCAAGAATTAATAAAATATTATAAAAATTGTGGTGGCCCGAATTCGGGCCGCCATAAAAATGATCAAATGTATGAAATAAGAGAAGGAACAGGTAAGAATATTATTAATGGAACATATGTTAAGCAGGAATTAATTTTAAATATATCTTGTTGGGTTTCAAACGATTTTTATGATAAAGTTAACAAGATTGTTAAAGACTATTACATTAAAAAATTCAATGATAAATACAAGAATGATAATGAAAAATTAAATAAGAAATTAAATAAGATAAAAAAGAAAATGGAAAAATTAAAACTTGAAAATGAAAAATATAAAGAAGTAGAAGAGGATATAACACCTAAAACTGCTAATTCTAAAAGCTTCATATGTTTACTATCATACAGAAAAATAAAGAAAACTCTGATTATCCTTATTATGTAATCAGATGTCAAAGAAGATAAAATGAATAAAACTATTGGTAATTTAAAAATAAAGTATCCAGATTTAAATACAGTATTTGAAATAAAATATAATCCTAATTCTATTAATTTATTTAACAGAGTTAAAGAAAATATATCATACATAGAAACTAAATTTAATCATCTTAATATTGTTAATGATCATACTATTGATAATTTAAAAGAGGCTATTAAAAGAATAACTAAGTTCTAAAAAGTTTTTAATAAAATGATATCTAATAAATGGATAATGATATTGAAGAAGCGAATTACTTTTCTTATTCATCTTCAGAAGAAGAACAAATTGAAATTCCTGAAAATTTTAAAAAAGTAATGAAACAAATAAAAAGAATGAAATATGATGAAGAGGAAGACTGTTATTATATAGATTATAATAAATATTTAAAAAGTAGATATGTTAGTAGAATAAGATATTTTAATCAGTTTAAAAGAAAAAAGTAACCTTAAATTTAATAAGGAAGCAGAAGATTTATTTTTAAAATTATTGGATTTTATGTACTATGAGAAAAATTTAAAATATGTATATTTTATTAAAAAAATTTGTGACTATTATAATATATCAAATGATATTAAAATTAATATAAATCCAAAAATGAAAAGATCTGGGAAGACTTTAAAGCAGCAAGCTTTTCAGCTTAAAGCAAAGTATTTATAAAATTTGTTTCCTAATAAATGGAGAACAAAACATGCAAAAGTTGTAAACAAACAAAACCTATTGATGAATTTTATGTTCTACATCGTTATGGTAAAGTTGATAGACAGCATTTTTGCAAATCTTGTCAGTGTATAATTTTGAATAGAAAAATAAATTGTGATTGTGGTAAACAATATACTTATACTCATAAACAAAGACATTTAAGAAGTGAATTGCACAAACGTCGTTTAGCTTTTATCACTTTTTGATTTCGAAAATCCCTTTATAAATTTACTCCCTAATAAATGGATAAAGCTTTGAAGCCTGTTATTGTGCATCTTAAAAGTGCTCTGAATGCTATTAGTGTTCAGAAACTTAGAAATGCTTTAAAAAGATTAAATATCAAAAAACGAAATGTAAAAAAAGATGATTTAATTAAATCGTTGATAAAATATATTAGAAATACAGGTGATTATAAGTCTGTTTTAGTAGATATCCTTGGATTAGATACATCAGAATATTTAGATAGAAAAAGAAAAATATTTATTAATCATCCAGAGAGAAGAAATAGAATTAAAAAATTATTTGATTCTTTTAACTTAAAATTCAAAGATAACAAACTGAAACCAAGAAAAGAAAAGAAAATTAAAACAGATGTAAATCTTGAAAAATTATTTAAACCTGATTATGAAATTATTGAAACAAAAGGAAAATATATTAAAAAATATATGGTACATAGAAAGAATTATAGAGTAGCTGGAGTAAACATTAAACCTGAACAATATTTCAATATTTTACAACATATATTTAGAAAAGCAATTGGTAAAATTCAAGGTAAAGTAGATATAATTGTATATAATCCTAAACTGAATAAACCATTTCATGATAAAATGATGTATACTAAGGATGCCTATGAGCTATATATTTATAAATTATCTGATCAAATTGAATATAAGGAATTAGAAATAACTGATTGTATATTTGATTTTAATGTAATTGAATTACCTTCAGGAGGTAAACATATAAAGATAATTAATGATGAAACAATAGAAAATAAAAGAAGTATCTGTCAGATAAAAAATGATGATAACATATGTTTAGCTAGATCAATTGTAACTGCTCTATCTATTCAAAATCCTAAGCTATTATGTGATAAATTGAATCATAATGAATTATCAAAAAATGATATTAGATACATCAAAATGGGTAGAGTTTTACAAAAATCATTAGCTGTAAAATTACATGAACTATGCAATATTCCATTAGAAATATGTTGCTTAGAAGAGGTTAAAATATTTGAAGAATTCTTAGATATTCAGATAAATATATTTTGCAGAGAGAATTTTAATGAACATATATAGTGGTAAATATAAATCTACATGTATTTACATATTGAAAAATAGAAATCATTTCGATGTAATTACTTCTGTTAAAGGATTTTTAGGAAAAGAGAATTACTGTGATTATTGTCAAATAAGCTATAAAAGATCAGATCAACACAGATGTCCTCTCAAATGTGATAGATGTTTTAAAACAGATAGTAACTGTAATGGTGAAGAGATATTTTGTAAAAAATGTAATCGATTATTTAAAGGTGAGGAGTGTTTTGATAACCACAAAAGAAAAAATAAGAAAGGTGTTAGTGTATGTAAATGTCTATGGAAATGTTTAAAATGTAAAAGAATTATTAATCGATATGAGAGAAAACCCAAAGAGCATGTATGTGGTGAAAAGAGATGTAAAAATTGTTGGAAATATGTATTACATGATCATAAATGCTATATGAAACGTAAAGATGCTAAAGGTGGTAAATGTGAAAATGATTGTCCTAAGTTAACAAGAAATCGAAAAGATTGGTGTGAAAAATGTAGATATGAATATACTGAGAAATATATATTCTTTGATGTTGAAACTAAACAAGAAACAGGAACTCATGAAGTTAATCTAGTTGTATGTCAAATGTATGATGGTAGTGAAAAGATATTTGAAAATGAAAATGATTTTTGTAATTGGTTATTTCAACAAAAACATTTTGGATATACTGTACTAGCTCATTATGGTAAAGGCTTTGATTTTCAATTCTTAGCTAAATACTGTTTTAAAAACAAAATAGAAGTGTTTACTATATATATAATGGAAATAAACTCAATTATATGCAGGCATCTGGATATAATATAAGATTCATAGATTCAATCAATTTTACTATGATTCCATTAAGAGATTTTCCAAAAACATTTGGGTTAGAAGAGATGGCAAAAGGTTATTTTCCTCATTATTTTAATAAAGAATGTAATCAAAATTATATAGGTAAATACCCTGAAAAACATTACTATGGATGTGATTCTATGAAATCTGAAGAGAGAGAAATGAATTCTTAAAATGGTATGAAACTGTTAAAAACGATACGTTTGATTTTCAAAAAGAATTTGTTAAATACTGTAGATCAGATGTAGATATTTTAAGAAGAGGATGTTCAGAATTGAGAAGATTATTCTTAGAAATCGCAAATATCGATCCATTTAAATATGTAACTCTAGCAGGTGTATGCATGAGTATTTATAGAGATAAATTCTTAAAAAAAGGTACAATTGCCATAGATGATGATACAATTCCAAAAGACAAATATAGTAAAAAATCAATTGCTTGGTTAGATTATCTGTCTAAAAAGAATAATATCAATATTCAACATGCATTAAATGGTGGAGAGAAAAAATTAAAATTAGGTAAGAAAATTTATAAAGTAGATGGATTTTATGAAAACACAGTGTTTCAATTTCATGGATGTCACTGGCATGGATGTAATAGATGTTATAGAGAATCAACTATAAATGAACAGAATCAGATATGTATGAAAGACTTATATAAAAGAACTAAGAGGATTCAAAAGAAGATTTTAAAAGCTGGATATGAATTAATTGTTATATGGGAATGTGATTTTAATAATAATAAAGAAATTAAAAAATATATAAAAAATGAATGGAATAGAGATTTCGTGGAACCTTTAAATCCTAGAGATGCATTTTATGGGGGAGGTGTGAGCCTACTAAATTGAAATATGAATTTAAAAATAATGAAAAAGGTAGATATATTGATGTATGTTCACTGTATCCAACTGTAAATTACTTTGATAATTATCCAATTGGTCATCCTGTTAAGATATTTAATCCTGAAAAATTTTATAAAGAATGGTATGGTTTCATCAAATGTAAGGTCTTACCACCTAGAAATTTATATCATCCAGTGTTGCCAATTAAAGATGAAAAATTGATGTTTGCTCTTTGTAAATCATGTTCTAAAACTATCAAATGTAATCACTTTAAAACTGTTGTAGATAAAAAAGAAATGTAAAGAATGCTTTGAAATTAGAAATAAGGAGTGTAATCATAAAAGAGACGAAAGATGTTTCACTAGTACATGGACTACTGATGAAATGAATTTAGCAATTAAAAAAAGATATAAAATTTTAAGAATATATGAGGTTTGGAATTTTGAAAATAAAACTGATGAACTATTTAGAGATTACGTTAAAATGTTTTTGAAAATCAAATTAGAAACAGATGATAAATGGTCTGAAAACTTTAAAAGTGAAAAAGAATATAAGAAGACAGTTTACAAGAAATTAGATATAAAATTAGAAAAAATAGAAAAAAATCCAGGAATGAGATTTATAAGTAAGATATGTTTGAACTCATTATGGGGTAAGTTTGGACAGAGAAAAAATATGAAACAGACTAAATACGTAATGGATTTAGATGAATTTTATAAAATTATATTAGATGATAATCTCAAAGAATTAAATATGATATTTATGAATGATGACTGTGTAGAAATGACTTATAAAATGAAAGATGAATATGTTAAAAATAACTTCAATACTAACGTTTATATAGCAGCTTTCACCACTAGTTCTGCTAGAATTAGATTATATAAAATGCTTGATAAATTACGTGAAAAAGTGATTTATAAAGACACAGATAGTGTTGTGTATATAGATGATGGAACTAATAAAATCAAAACAGGATGCATGTTAGGAGAATGGACAGATGAATTGGGAGAGGACAAATATATGAAATCCTGGATAGCTGGTGCACCAAAAGACTATGGATACATACTAAATGATGGAACTGTAAAAGGTAAAGTTAAAGGATTTAAAATGAGTTATGAGAATGAAAATATTTTGAATTTCAATGATAGAATGAAAGTAATAACAGGTGAAACAGATTACTTAGAAATATCAAATAATCAGTTTAAGATACAAAAAGATAGAAATATAGCTGTAGATACACTGAACAAGAAATACATGTTTGGATTTGATAAAAGAAGAATTCTAGATGATTTGAATACTGTACCTTTTGGATATGTATTTAAAAAAAGTGAGTAAATATAAACAATGAATGATATAATTGTGATTATAAATATTCAAGGATTTGTACTCCCAAATCGTAAGATAGCAAGAGAGATAAGTTGGGTACACTCAAAACTGAATATTGGTGAAACAATATCAGTGTTCACACCTGACTGCAAATTAGATGAACAAGAATTGAATATCGTACGTAAGTGTGTTTTAGATGTGCATGGACTGAGATTTAAAAGATATCCAAATAGCAAAGAACTATGGATTAATAATTGTGAGGTAAAGAACTATATTAAAAACCTGTACCATATTTATGGTGGTACATTTGCATATAAAGGAGGAGTAATGGAAAAAGAGATGCTTGAAGATATTCCATCTGTTGATTTAGATATACCTAAATGTCCAAGAGTTTTAGGCCCCGGATGCTCTATGTATAGATGTATGCATTATAAGAATTATATTTCAAAAAATGAAAACTTATAAATGGATTTAATGGGTGACCTTAGAGCTCTATACTGTTCTTCAGATAAAAAATATAGTAACGAAATATCTCAATTCGCTCATTTTTGTGATGACTTGATTCATATGTATAGAGATAATTACAAGTTTTCAGATATTCTAACTATAGTTTATAAATATTTAAAAAAGATAAAAAGAATAATTGAAAAAAAAGAAAAAAACGAGGAAATTAAAAACAAAGGATTAGAAATTTTAAATGAGTTTGTAAGTTATTGTAATTTACAGTTCTCATCACATGTATTCAAAAGCCTTTAAAAAAATAAAACCTTATAAATGGATGAGTTCAATAGCATCAGATTATTTACAGAAACACAGAAATTAAAAGATTTGAATCCTGGAGATTATAAATTGATGTCACTGAAAAAAATCCAAACGAAATTCGGAGATACAACTATTGCAAAAATAGAAGTCAATGATGAAGAAAAGAATATTATCTTAGAAAATGTCACGGAAAACTATCTGACAGTGCAATTAAAAAAATTAATAAAGGTAATTATATATTCAGATTCAGAGGTAAAATTGATGATCTATATTATGATTATGAATTAGTAAAAACTTAAAAAAACGAATTCTATTAAAATGAAAGTTCACTTCGATCCTAATGTCATATATGTAGGAAATGAAAAGGTATATGGGAAACATATGCAGTTGATCGAGAGAGGTTCAAAAGAAGAATTACCGAAACAGAAAATAAAATTATCTTTAAAGAGAAATGAAGTACTACATAACAAAACCTTATATTATTGAATTCGTTTAAATCTTTGTAATATTTTTAATTAAATCTTGAATTTGTTTAATCTTCAACAATTTTTAATCTTCCTATAAGGGGTATCCATTTTGGGTACCCCTTTTTTTAATGCATTTTTAAAAAGTAGTTTGTTTTACAACTTTTCTATTGATCACTAAATCCATCATTTCATCACTTTCAAAGCTATTCAAAGCTCAAAATGATTGCAATTGTTCAAAAAGTCGTCAAATATCATCAAAAATGCGTGTTTTTATGATGTCTGTTTTTATGAAAAAACAGAGTAAAAACTTCAATTTTCAAAAATCTGATGTTTTTGACTATTTTATGCCCAAAAATCAATGATTTTTAATGAAAATATGGTGTTTTTGATCATAAAAAGCCTTAAAATGTTCGTGATTATTGAGGTCTGAAAAATCAAAAAATGCCTGATTTTGAGGTTTTTATGTGATTTTGGGGTGTGCCATAGTACCCCCTATATACTACTCACGTGAAACGACGACCAAAAGGCAAAAGGTCTGATGAAAAATACACTGTTAGCACCGTGAGACATCCGCCTTGTCAAATGACATCGGGTGCTATCTCAGCATCCGGTACTGCTTCATTATCCTTTTTGCCGACAGGCACTACCATGACTGGCCCTTTTTATGTGGAAATGTTACGTGAGAAGCTGTTAACTCATATGCAAGTGCACAGATGCACAATCTTTATGCATGATGGTGCTCCAGGCCATAAATCAAAGACAGTAAAGCTTTCAAAAGACTACTTTCAGAGGAAAAACGTAAGTGTACTTGACTGGCCCGGTAATAGTCCCGACCTTAGCACCATCAAAATCGTGTGGACCATTTTAAAAGACAAGGTAGTAGAAAAACAGCCATCAAATTCCCAGGCTTTGATTGACGTGATAAAGTACATGTGATGCAAAGACATTTCAAGTGACTCCTGCAAATCTCTCATTGAGGGTATACCACATCATTTTGTGTCCGTTATAAAAAACAAAGGTGACCACACAAAGTACTGTTTTCGGTCTTTGGTGTCATTTTTTCAAATATCTCTGCCTAGTAATTAGATGTTTCTTTGAGAATCTTAATTTTCAATAAATCGACAGGTGGTCTTAAACTTTTGCAAATGACTGTAGAAAAATGTAGTTTTCGATTATTTTGAATTTTAGTTTAAAATAATGAGCTTTTTCGAAATTGAAAAATTTAGGAAAACATAGTATGTTGGATGATAAACTAAAACTGAAATTTGGGGGATGGTCCCAGAAAAGTTGAGGGAGATACGTTCCCCACGTTCCCATACGATTCCACGCCTTTGATCTGATGTCCTCTGGAAACTTGAAAGAGGATGCTTACAATTTCATTACGGTGAAGTGTTTTGTCTGTATGAATGCAAAGGGTATATAACCTTTCATCTTTTGCTGGTAGTGTTTTCGCACCTACATCTTCCTTCTCCGGAGCGGCTATTCTCCCAACCGAACTACGCCCGCAGGCGTATTGCTATTCCGTTGTCGATTTTACTCATGCGTCACCTCAGTAGTACGTCATGTCACGTAATATTTTACATCATAACCCCCCTCGGAACCTGTTGTCGGCTGACCCGAAACCTGCGATTTCGCAGGGACGAAGTCGCAGGCTTCGAGTCAGCCGACAACCATGCTCTAAGGACCAACTCAGTGCAGACGAATTTATTTTTATTAATTACGAGCTTTGTGTGGAAGACTCATCACACATTATTTCCAACCCTAGCGGCCAGGAGATTAACTTTCGTTCTGACGCCAATAAACATATCATCTGTTACCGGTGATGGATTCTAACCATGTCTTCTTACTCCGGAGCGTTTGTTCTCCCAAATAAATCATACCGGCAGGCGTATCTCTGCTTCATTTTCGATTTGACTCATGCATCACCTGAGTAGTACGTCATTAACACCATGTCAAGTAATACGATACAAGCGCGATGCATTGATAGTTTCCCCACATGGCAGAAAATCGACTAAAGGGCATCCTTTTGCATTCCAAGACCCAACTTTGCAGGCTGAAAGTACTGCTATTGGCTTCTCCTTTATGAGAGAATGCGGTGTAAGGCCATTTGAAACTTTGTCTTTTGGTTTCTGTATCGAAATGTTGGAATCAGTATTCATTCCAGTCACGACGCTAGATGGGACTTCGGCATCCACGACAGCATGGCGCTGGAGCATCTTAAATGGCACAACTGCGAGTGTATGTTTATGTTCGTCCGTGAGCACAAGCGAACAACCATACCACGAGCTTTCCTGCATCCTAAAGTCGCTATCTACTCTTGTAATCATGTTATCTCATCCCAAGGTGTGCTGCGATTTCTCTGAACGTTACCCTTCTGTCTCATTTAGTAGGTGGTCGACTCTCTGCTTACTAACACAGTTCTTGATCCACCACTACGTGGCTAATCAGCGATGTCCGTGTTCCACTCTATGAAATCCTTCGGCCACTTCCAGACAGTTCTAACACCTAAACAGACATCTCTATACTCACCACCCATTAGCTGTTGAGCATTCGATTTTTAACTGGAAGTAGAGCATTTTACGTTGACAAAAAGATTTGTCATTAAAAGAGTGAATGACGAGAATGCATAGTGTGCGCATGCGTCAGTTCTGTATTCAAACTGATGAGAATAGATGGCGCTAGTTGTTTCATACATCGACTACACCTTGCTATCGATGCGTATAGGGGTTATTCCACTGCGTTCTTTACTTTTGGTGCAAACTTCATGTGTGTACGTAATGAAAAAAGGAGGTAATTTAAAAACAAAGTCCCATAACACATTTTTTAGAAAATCCCACGAAGAGACAAAAAATGTAGGAAATTGTCAGCTTCCACAAATTGATGCTCTCCCTGATTTGACGCAGGAGGGTGGCAGCGGGGACGTCAAAGCACATCGAAAGAAGACTTTTGAAAGCAAAACACACGAGGTTTGTATAGCTCCCGGCTACGTAAAACCAAATAAGCAAAAAACCGTGGTGTACGAGCTTCTGTTAGTTCAGTATTAAATAATTTTTGAATGAAGAAGTTCCAGTTTCAGCATCAGTTTCGTTAAAACTAATTTTGAGGAGACAGCCTTATCTCTGTTTGCTGAAATATTAAGTAATGTTCAACAGTTGCCTCGATATCTAGCGATTTTTCATTAGAAGGATGGAGACGCATGAAAACGAGGAGAATTAATCATTCCTTGCGCTTGCTCTGAAATGCTTAAATGGTCGATAATTTTTGCCTTCATTAATCTTTATTATGCACACCTAATGGTAGGACCGAAGAATCCGTTAAAAGTGATTGTGGTTTTCTTCGCGGTTAGTGCGCGCGAATTACGGTTACAAAAGAAGCTTAAAGAATCGATTATTTTCTCAGTTTGTTCGAAACTGGTAATCCATAGAGCGAGGCCATCAAATCATCTTAGAGCTCTTACTCTCTTTCGGAAAACTAGGATCTCAACATTTTAAACAGTTTCCCATAAAATTTGAGACGCTCACATATCCTAAAAATTGGTTAATTATTCGTTGCACATATGCTTTTTGGAAAAAAAATTATCTGGGTCCACTTTAAATTTTGTGCTACAGATTCTTCTTGTATTTTCTCAGAAAACTTTCACTCTCTCTCAATCTCTCTCCCTCTCTCTCTCTCTCTCTCTCTCTCTCTCTCTATCTTTTTATCTCTGTCTCTCTTTCTCTTTCTGTCTCTTTCTCTCTCTCATTCTCTTTTCTCTTTCTTTTTCTTTCTTTCTCTTTTCCCTGTCTGTCTATCTATCTATCTATCTATCTATCTATCTATCTATCTATCTATCTATCTATCTATCTCAATCTCTCTTTTTCTGTCTTTGTCTCTCTCTCTTTTCTCTCTCATTATCTTTCTTTTTCTTTTTCTGTCTTTCTCTTCTCTCTGTCTATCTATCTATCTATCTATCTATCTCTATCTCTCTTTTTCTGTCTCTCTCTCTCTCTCTCTCTCTCTCTCTCTCTCGCTCCTTCATTAATGTGAAACACTTTCAATCGCTGATTGTTTTTCATTAGTGTCAAAAATGACGTTCATTCCGTTGTTGCTTTCCCTACAAGTAGCTTTCCCGAGATTTTGGAGCCATCATCACCGCAGATACTGAGACATTTTCTTTATAATGAAGAACAGATCATCCGATGGCAGAACGGTTATGATGAAACGCCGCCGTTCTAGTTTAACCTGTAAGGGAAACGCGGGGCATTGAGTGCCCCACGTAAAGTAGTTTCGACCGGGGCATACGCGATGAATAATTAAGTAATTACTCCTTAAAGTTTCTATTTTATCTGTTACTAAGTAAATATTCAATTAAATGTTGTTTTGAAATTCATTTCTTTATTGGGGTACTCAATGCCCCACGTTTCCTTTCATGTCACAGAAACATCACGCTTCCCTTCCAGGGTTAAGACTGTTGTGAGGAATGAATGTTCCGGTGTTTTCTTTTCGCTCTGTTTTAAGCACACCAAACTCACCAACTCATTACGGATTCACAGCCGCATTCAAGCGCTCCGTAGATAGCTTACAAAGAGACGCTTAGTCGCACAATTCAGTTTGTAATGAACTTTTAAAAACTTTTCTTTAATAATTTTTTTTCAAAAGTTTAGTTTCTAAATTAATTTTTATTTTTTGCTTATTGGTTTGTCTAACTTCACGTTAACTAAGCTTACATCTAAGCAAATTATAACTTGTATAATAATAGTTAGTTTAAAGAACGCGTTTATGTTTGCAGTAACTATTATTCTAACGTTCTGTGTAAGGCTAACTCTGAGATTCTTAGGCTTACTCTCGCTTTAGTTTCACTGTAATACCCGTTGAATCATGATAGCTTAAAATGTTAGATGTAGCTGAAAAGTGCTTAACTAGACATGAAAGAGGAAACTATTCACTGCTAGATAACGGTCAGTCTGAATAAAAGGTCGTACTTACAACAGAACCTTTTTTATTTATATCCTGAAGGCACGTCTACATGCAGTCGTCACACAGAATAACTTATCATCTACAATTCAACACAGTCGAAACAAGGCTGTGCGCTGTCGTAAGCAATAATACACTTCAAGACAAAAACGCGCTTCAGGAATAAAATGCTCGCTATAGTGAACACGACTGCACTTTTATAACGTTGGCTAAATCAGAATGCCTCCGATAACTCAAGTAACGTAGCCTCTCGAAACATTGCCTCTCCTAGACGGATAATAGCATTACCTTTCGAAGACTGAACACATTAGTTCTTATCTTTAGCTTTCCATTACGTAACTACACTCTACACTTTACACTTTGTAACTACAACTACACTATACACTTTACACTTTGACCTGTTGTCAGGGTTGCCAAACTCAAATTCATCAAACAGGAATCAATGGCGTTCAGTTTAAAAAAATATTCAACGATAATGAACCTAAATTTACGTAAGACAGGAACTCAAAAGGAAAGTTAAACTAGAGTATGCGTCACAAGCTTTAATTTAACATAAAAAAATCCTTTCAAGAATTTCCCTTTTTATTCAAAGACCTCTCATAGGCAGAAACCCAAATTTTTCGTTGATGATGAAATAAGCACTGCCCTTGAAAAAGCTTTATGCATTGGATCCTCTATTTTAAATTTTCCTAGTCTTTTTTTTCACCTGTTTAGTTTCCATTTCCAGACCTGGCACCTTGAAGGAAAATAGTTTTAAATCTAGCATAATGTTGCTCTATTTTGTCTTCTCTAGGCAACTGGAGCCTCTGGTTGAAAACTCATTCTGTTCTAGCAATTTTTATGGATTTACTAAAATAAATTATTTTTACTTATATCATCATCATTGATGATGATATAAATCCACTGCTGGATGAAGGCCTCCCCAAGTTTCTTCCATAACGGTCTGTCTTTTGCCAGTCTCCTCTATGTCACTCCCGCATGCTTTTGAATTACATTCAGCTATCTCCCATGTCGTCTTCTTCCGGGTCTTTTCCTGTTCCTTGGAATCCAGTCTAAAATTTCGGTTGTCCATCGGTGGCCCGTCCTGCTGACAATATATCCAGCCCATTGCCATTTCACCATTTTTTTCTCTAATCATTATGTGTTCCACTCTTGTCGTTTGTCTTATCCACGTGTTCCTCATCTTATCTTTCCTGGTTACACCAAGCATGCATCTCTCCACATTTCTTTCAGTTGTCTGCAGTCTTTGTATGTCTTTTTTAGTTAAGGTCCATGTCTCTGCTCCGTGCGTATGCACTAGAAGGATGCACTAATTAAACACTTTTCTTTTAAGACATAATGGCATATTGCTTGTAAGAATTGTACTGTTCTTTCCAAAAGCTCTGCAACAAAGTTTTATACGTCGATTAATTTCTTCATCAATGTGCTGTCCAAGAAAAATGCAGGTATCGGTTACCTCCAGCTTTTCCCCATCAGTCGACAAAACTTCATTTCTTGTAAAAGCATTGTTCATCAGTTTTGTCTTCTAAAAGTTCATTTTAATCCTACTTCTTTACTCCTGTCAGTAAGTTCATGAATCATGCTCTGAAATTCTGAATGGGCGGTTGCAAAAATGACTACGTCATAAGCAAAACGAAGGTGAGTTAAATAAACTCCATTAATCTTCATCCATTTGTTTTACGAGTTCAATGATTGAAAGACAGTTTGCAATGTGGCGTTAAAGTGTGTGGTTGATATGGTGTCTCCCTGTATCACTCCCTTTCCAATTTTTATTGGTGCTGTATACTCAAATATCCGAACCTTTGCACTTGCATTTTCATAGATGTTGTAAAATACGAACTTCCACGCACAAAAGTGCGGAATGATACATTGACACTTAATGACTTGAGCGTGTGGTGAGTGACGTAGGGAAGTAGCGTGAGAGATATTGAAGGAGTAGGACATGCCAAGCTTTGGCTAAGACAACAAGTTCAGTTTGTACCGCGGAGTGTATTCCAGTTTATGTTTTTGTGTAAAATAGTAAAGTAATAAATGTTTTGTGTTGTGATCGAGTGTCTGTGATGTTACAGACAAATAAGGAAGTGGAGGCACTAACGGGATACGAGCTTCGCGGCGTTTTTAGAACCGTGGGAAAGCGATGAGTTGAAAAATCTTGAAGCGTGAGAACGAACCTACGCGACAGGAATTTTTTCCTCTTTGTGTTGGGAAGAACAAAGAATGGTGACTTTTGTTTTTCGAAATTAGTTCGTGAGAAAACAAACAAGTTCCCAATCGGATTTACACTTACCTTAGATGTTTATGTAAGTACTGTTTTTGTTGTTGTTCTTAGAGAATTATCCAAAAGAATGAGATATCAAAGCAAGTTTTTTAGAAGTTTCCGGGCACGGAATTAAATAGAAGGAAATAATTTCTGTCAAGAAATAGTACATTCACATCAACTGTTTGAGCCAAGAGTATAGATAAATGTAGAATATTGTTGTAAACAATTTCTGTAAACGTATACACATATACGATAATAGAAGGAAATAATTTCTGTCAAAAAATAGTACATTCAGAACAACTGTTTGAGCCTAGAGTATAGGTAAATGTAGGATATTGTTGTAAACAATTTCTGTAAACGTATACACATATACGATAATAAATAAACATTGGGTACACGTAGAACTTGTCTAAATTCGGCATTGTTGAAATGGCTTTCTTAGGAAGAGCTCGCAAAGAAGAACTTCTGCAGTTGGCGGAAGAATTGGGTATAGAAGTTACGCCAAATATCAAAATTCTGGATTTAAGAAATAAAATTGTCAACTTTGAAGGTTATGAAGAGGATTTCGTGAAAGAACTTTTGGCAGGTATAAAAGAGCGTAGAGAAACAAAAAGACAAATGGAATTTGAGCTTGAAAAACTCAGAATAGGACCTGGACGTCAGCCGCTGGGAGGTAGTTTGGAGCAAAATGGAAATGCTCATAAACCGAGATTAGAACTTCATCATTTGATGAAAACATTTGACCCAAAAGACAGTGATAAAAGTATTTACTTAGTTTTATTTGAAAGGCAAGCACAACAAGCAGAAATAAAAAGGGAAGATTGGGTCGCGAATTTGATAGGACCTTTGCCCTACGAAATATCACAATTGATTGCCAGAGAAAATGTGGAAGATGCTAAAAACTATGAATATGTTAAAAGGTTACTTCTTAAAAGATATAAGTTAAGTCCAGAGAAATTTAGATTGAAATTTGTTCAACACATGCGTACATCAGAGAAGACCTGGAGAGATTTCGCCTTCGAGTTAGAAAATTATTTTAATGAATGGATTTCAGGACTTAAAATAGGCGATTTTGAAGGGCTAAAAAAATTAATGATCACGGATCAATTGAAGCGGAGAGTGCCTATAGAAATAAGGAGCATTTTATTGATAAATGGTCAAATATTGTCTCACCTTCAGATTTGGCTGATATGGTGGACAATTATGAAAGTGTAAGAGGAGGAACCAAGAAAAATTCGTCGAATGAATTTTGTGCTTCAAAGAAAATGCAAGGCAGTGGGAAAAAAACTAGCGATAACTATGATCGGGGAAATTTTATGAAAAATAGATTTTATAACAAAAATTATGTTAAGTCAGATGTAGGACAAGGTTGATCAAATCGGAATGTATCTCAGAATGAAGAAAAGTATGATCGCAGACAAAAGATTCAATGTTACGAGTGTGCATCTTATGATCCCATTCGACCTCAGTGTCTTCAGCTAAAATCACAGAACTCAGGAAGCGTAAATAGAATCAGAGAGGAAACTGAAGGGGATCTCTTGGCACCCTATACCTTTGAAGGAAAAATAAATGGAGTTACCATGCTTATTCTCCGGGATACAGGTTCATCAGTTGATATCATTTGTCAAGAGTATGTGTCACCAGGTGAGTTTACTGGAGAACATGTGTGGGTACAGCATCTTCTGGATGAACAAAAGGTATGTTTACCATTGGCAGAAGTTGAACTAGAATGTGAATTAGGTCATATTGTAACTAAGGCTACAGTGATTAGGAAGTAGCTAGATCAAGGTAGATATTTACTTGGAAATAAGACTGCCGCTTTGTTAAAAAAATTGGTATGGAGTGGCCACTTAAATCAGAACAGGTAAATGTTGTGGTTACTCGGTATCAAGAAAAACAGAAACGAAACAACGAAGAGAGAAATTCAGTAAAGAATGATTCAGGGAAGAAAGAAAAACAATTCCTTGAAGTAGAGGCTGTGGGTTCCGAAGACTCAGGTGGATTAGAAGAAGAAATTCTGCCACTGAGGCATGATGAAGATAAAGTCATGTTAGAGTTGGTAAAATTGGATTCAACAAGTTTCATGGAAGATCAACGGCAAAGTTAGGAATTGAGAAAAATTCTCAAAGAAATAGAGAAAACAGATTTTAAAAAGGCAAATGGTCATGCTGTACTAAGCAATGGGATGTTGGTGAAGAAGAAGATCAACAAGATTGGCGAAGAGGAAGATCTTATTGTTGTTCCAGAACAATATAGAGAACAAATAAAGAACATGTGTCATGAGGGAACTTCTGGGCATTTAGGAGTGACAAAAACCAAAGACAGACTAGCGAAGTATTTTTATTGGCCTAACTGTTATAAAGACATTGAAGAATTTGTAAAATCTTGTGATTCATGCCAACGTGCTGGAAAAGCTGAGGACAAAAAGAAAGCACCTTTGAAAATAGTTCCAATTATTCCTGAAATTTCTACAAAGATCAACGTTGATGCCTGTGGGCCTTTGCCCGAGACTTCAAGCGGAAATAGATACATAATTACAGCTACGTGTTTGTCATCCAAATATCCAGATGCGGTACCAGTCCCAGACATAGGATCCAAGTCGGTAGTTGACGCTTTTTTACACATTTTTAGCCGCATGGGATTTCCGAAAGAAATTCAAACTGATCAAGGAGCCAGTTTTGTAAGCATTTTGACACTAGAATTTCTGGAGCGGTTTGGAATAAAAATTACTCATAGTTCTGTATATCATCCCCAAAGTAATCCGGTAGAACGATTCCATCGAACTATTAAAAGGATGTTGAGAGTTTTATGTCTTTAGTCTGCTCCAGATTGGAAGAAACAGTTACCGGCGGCGCTGTTTGCTTTGGGAACTGTGACACATGAAAGCACAATGTTTACGCCTGCTGAATTGGTGCATGGAAAAAATTTGAGGACGCCAATGACACTATTGTATGAAAAATAGATGGGTCATCCTGAAGAAGAAAACTATGTCACTGAATATGTATTTGAGTTAATAAATAGGATGAAAAGATGTCAAGAACTTGCCATTAAAGACATGGAAGTGGCTCAATTGAAAAGAAAATATTGGTATGACAGAAATGCGGTAGAACGTGAATTTCAAGAAGGAGATTTGGTATTGGTTTTTGTTATCTGCAGGCCAAATAAGTTAGCGGAACAGTGGAAAGGACCAGGGAAAATTGAGAAAAAATTTCAGAGACTAATTATGTAGTAAGCTTTGAAGGTAAAAATGTAAAGCATCAAGTATATCACATTAACATGCTTAAACCATACCATAAACGACCAGAATTTGTGAACTTATTGCCCGGTTGTGAAAATGGTGAAATGGATTTAGAGATTAAATTTCCGCAAGTTGAAAAAAATCCAAATATATTTAACTTCTCTGATATCGAGGAGAACAGTAAACTTCGAGAGCTCCTAAATGGCCAACAAATTCAGGATCTCTGAAAACTATTATGTCATTACTTGAAAATGTTTTCTAATATTCCAGGAAAGACTCATTTGGTCGAACATGATATCGAGCTAGCTAGTAATGCTATTGTAAGAGTTAAGCCTTACTGAATGTCGCCCAGGCAGATAAATATTCTGAAAGCCGAGATAGATAAAATGCTGCAGTACAAGATTATAGAAGTTGGTGAATCAGACTATACATCACCCATGATTTTGGTAGAAGTACCCGGAAGAGATCCACGCCCATATATTGATTACAGGCGAATGAATGAAGTGACAAGGACCCAGTTCTATCCATTGCCCAACATAGAAGAAAGAGTCGAAAAGGTTTCTGGAGCGAAGTATATTACAGTATTAGATTTAACAAAAGGGTACTGCCAAATTCCATTAAGTGCTAGAGCTCAACGATTGGCAGCGTTTGTGACTACTTTTGGAACGTATCGGCCCTTAAAGATGCCATTTGGCCTTAAGAACGCACCTTATTTCTTTAGCAAAATGATGTCGGAACTTTTGAGAGGCTGCGAAGAGTTTGCCGTACCATATCTAGATGATGTTACCATTTTTTCTGAAAACTGGGGGGATCATTTGATACATCTTGAAGAAGTGCTACAGAGGTTGCAGAGGGCTTCCTTGACCATACAACCTTCCAAATGTAAGTTTGCTCAAGATCACGTCTTGTATTTGGGTTATATTGTTGGACAAGGATATCGGAAACCAGCGGAATGAAAGGTTCAGGCCATACAAAATTTTCCTACGTCAAAGAACAAGACGCAAGTAAGATCTTTCTTAGGCCTGGCGGGATATTACAGCAGATATATTCCAATGTTTTCTTCGATAGCAGCTCCCTTGACTGACATCCTGAAGGGTAAAAATCGTAAAGAGGAAATTATATGGTCAGAACAACGTGAGAAAGCTTTTGTGGAACTAAAAAAATCTTTATCTAGTTTTCCTGTTCTGTATGCCCCTGACTATGAATGTAGATTTATTCTACAAACTGATGCTTCAGATCAAGGAATGGGAGTCGTCCTCTCGCAAGAACAAGAAGATGGCGCTGAACATCCTGTACTCTATCTAAGCAGAAAACTTTCGACAGCAGAGAAGACATACAGTACCAGTGAAAAAGAATGTGCCGCCATTATATTTGCGGTACAGAAACTGAAATGCTACCTGGATGGTCAAAATTTCCTCATACAAACTGATCATAACCCTCTCGTTTGGTTACGCACCAATGCAAGTTCAAATGCTCGTCTGATGAGATGGGCCCTTGCTTTACAAGCATATGATTTTGTTATAATTCATCGATCGGGAACTATGCACAAAAATGCAGATGGACTGAGCAGAATTCCAAATTTAGATGATCCACCTTGATCATGTGTCTGCTAGTGAAATTTTTTTTTTTTTTGGTTGTGGTATATAATATATAGAAATTGTTGGAAAACACGTAAAGATAATTGTTAAATTAACTCATATATTTCTCTTTGTAAATGGATTATGACTCATTATGTGAACTATGACTACTGTATTGTAAAATGACAAGAACTTTTTACCACTGGAAAAAGTTCCTATGGAGTGAGGAGGGGTTGTAAAATACGAACTTCCAAGCACAAAAGTGTGGAATGATACATTGACACTTAATGACTTGAGCGTGTGGTGAGTGATGTAGGGAAGTAGCGTGAGAGATATTGAAGGAGTAGGACATGCCGAGCTTTGGCTAAGACAACAAGTTCAGTTTGTACCGCGGAGTGTATTCCAGTTTATGTTTTTGTGTAAAATAGTAAAGTAATAAATGTTTTGTGTTGTGATCGAGTGTCTGTGATGTTACAATGTTATTAATAATGCTAATGTATGCATCTTCAATACCGCAGGATTTCAAAGCCATTGTAACTACTAATGGTTATACGGAATCAAAGGACTTTTCATAGTCAATAAAAGCCAAACATAATGGGAGTTCATATTCCCTCTTTCTTTCAATTAGTTCTCTTAGTACATGGATATGGTCTATAGTGCTGTAGCCACTCCTGAATACAGCTTGTTCTCTCGGTTGAGCCATGTCCAGTGCTATCTTCAAGCGATGTGAAAGAGCCTTAGTTAAGATTTTATAAACCACTGGTAGGAGGCTGATGGGCATGTAGTTCCTGAGATTCTCAGTGTCACCTTTTTTATGTAGCAGTATCATTGTAGCATTGTTCTAATCCTCATGAATCTTCCCTTCGTTGAGGCATCTAGTGAAAACTTGGGCGAGTCTAGGTTCAATTTCTCCACTTGCTTCTTGTATGATGTCCACGGTAATCCCATCTTCTCCTGAATCTCTTCCCCGTTTCATGTTCTTAATTGCATGTGTAAATTCTGCCAGGAGAACTGGGAAAACTTTAGTACTGGTACCCTTCGTAATGTCTGGAGTACATTTATCATCCCTTTCATACCTATACTTTTTGAATAGAAATCCTTCACTCTTTTCAAAATGTTACCTCTATTTCTTGTTACAGTACCATCTTCTTTCCTCAGTGCCATAACCTGTTTTCTTCCCTTACTGAGATGTCCCTATGCTCTTTTGTTGTTTTCAATTGCTTTACTCACTAGGTTCACAATTGGATTTCCTTACGTCTTTAGTGTTACTTTATCGTACTCTCTTGTATAGCTCTATATATTCCACTTCAATATTATATATATATATACACTATATTGACAAAAGTCACCGGACACCTAGAAGAGAAACACAACATAGCATTTATTGACATACATTAGTTCGGTGTTGGTCCATCTTTGGCATTAATGCATGCACTAACCTTTCGAAGCTCAGTAGTTGGGTTTTGAGCTCCGTGATTTTCGTTGCTATAAGGTGTTTATTGAGTGCTTTCGTGTATCTTCAAGTTGAAGGTCTACACTTTACGTTCGTGTATCTCCCAGGTTGGTGAGTGCCATATTTTTTCATTTTTCACTGTTTTATTTTTCAACCGAGCTGGTCGTTTTTCGTTAAAATCTCGCCATTACTTCTATGGTGGAGGCAGACAAGGGTGACGCCCACATCCTTATCTTGGCAGATCAGCCAGCTCCCTCCTCTTCTTCTACCGCGGCAGCTCCTGCTCAGCTTAATGAGGTGGTTCCCGAGCGTCATTGCGACGTCATGGACACCTCTTCTTCTCCAGCAATAACTCCCACCCTTCCCACCAAGTGCGGTGGAGCCACGTCCCCTATCTACATCTCAGCAGTTGATGACGTCTCCGTGATCAGCGATACTGAGCTCATAGCTTCCACTTCTCATCAACTTCCTGATCCGCCCCTAGTGCTAGGGGCCGCTCCATCGACTTCTCGACCCATGTCTGCCCAAGCGTCCTATGCTTCTGCAATTTCTGGGGTCCTCACACCCCCAGTTTCATCTGCTATGCCTTTTCCTGAATCCTATGTCACTGTCGTCGGTTCCTATGCTACAATTGACATACCAGAGGATTCCCGAGCTGGTCACCTTTTTTCCTCCACTAGGGAACGGGGCGTTTATTTTGATGTGCTTCCCGACACTAAGCTGTGGCAATATAGCCGAGCCCTCAAAACTATCTTACCAAAGGATGCTATAGATTTTGTAGCTCGAAAACCCAGATCTGTCTTGGTCTATTTTAAGGATAAAGCGCATGCTGACCAGGTCCTTACGGAAGGTCTAACCATCAATGACGCGCATCTGTTAGCACAACCGGTTGCGCACCGCCCGGTGCAGGTGACCTTCTGCCCCGTGCCACCAGAAGTTTCCGACGCTGCATTCTGCACCTTGCTCAGCAGGTACGGCAGAGTTATTGGCTCCATAACAACTCTCTCTGCGGCTCCCAGGGACCCTGAAGACAAATCAATTCGGGGCTTCCGCCGCACTGCTCGAGTCCTCTTTTCATCTGATGCTCAGCTGAAAGCGGTTCCGAATGTTTTGCACATCCGCTGTGGACAGCAACGCCAAAGAGTTGAGATAATCACTTCACAGTATTGCACTATCTGCCAGAGCGAAAGCCATATGAGGGCTCATTGCCCACGTGCCTCCCTGAAAACAGCTCCACACACTACATCTTCTTCTACTTTGTCCACCAACGCTTCACAGACTTCTTCCTTTTCGAGGAAAGTCGCGGAATCAAGATCTTCCAAAAGTCAGCTTACTGCCATTGGTCAACAAATGATTTTGATGCCTCCACCTCCTGCTGATCCTAAGAATTTTCCCAGGCTTCCAAAATCGACCCCCTAGTACTTTTACAACTACTGCTGATGTGCATGTTGACTACTCCTCAGCTTTTACCGTTGGCTCCATAACACGAGTCACAGGTGATGCTTCGGGTTCAGACTCTCCAGACGATCATGGAGCTTTAGTGGTTGCTGGAAAACGCAGTGGTGCTTCTCGCCCCAAGACGAAGTAGTCAAAGACTCTGGCGTCCTGAAGATCATCTCGCTCTTCTACCCGCTCATCCACTCGCTCCGTCAGCTCTCGACGGCCGTTCTTCAGGTCGCCTCTACACACTTCCTCTGAGACAGCATGTGAGGGTGCCTTTCCCTTACTAGATGAATTCACAACTTTTCTTGCTGAAAATGCTTTCCCTGCTGAGCCTCTGCCATACGAGGACGTGCTGGATTGCCTTTCAGCGTCCTCTAGCGCTTCCTCAGCACGCACTTCCATTCAGCTGTATGATGCAGCTCTACCACAAGTGCTGGTTCAATTACACTCACTTGAAAACACTCTTCGGCGTACTGCGGACGAGGTCCCGTGGAGTGCAGGTTTCCTCCGTCGAATCCACTCCGTCACTACAGCCAGTCAATTCCTATTGCATCCCACAACTAACCTAGACACTCAGGGTGGTGTCACTTAATTGTCAAGGTTTTGCACACCTCTTGCGAATGCGCTGGTACGAGAGGATCTTGCTCCGCTGAATGCTGATATATTACTCCTGCAGAAACAAACTGTACTTCCACCACTCAATTTCATCAGTGGCGTCAGTGGGATCATACTTTCCATCATGCCTTCAGCCAACTGTCGCGTGGTGGCATGGCAGTTGGTGTTCACTCACGTTTTCGTTCAACTCTTTCCTCCTTCTCAGTGAAAAACTTATGTCGAGACTTATTGCAACGGGTCTCTTTCACCGTCGCAGCTGAAAAATTTCATATATTCAACATTTATGTTCCCTGTACCCCTACTCACGTGCCAGAGCTGTTTGCAGAACTTCGACGGGCTCTGTCCCGTATTCCCATCACCGACCGGGTACTTATCGGAGGTGACTACAATTGCACTCTACATCCCCTAACTGATCGCTCTTCTGCTTCCAGAGAACACCGTACGGAAGTAGTACATCTTTTACAGTCTATCACTTCAGACTTCTCACTCGCAGATGTTCAACGCCATTTGTCACCAACCCAGACTACACATACATGACGTGCACCAAGAGCCATTGATCCTCCTACAGCAAGATTGGATCGCTTTTATGCGACTTCTCTTCTTCTACCAGCAATATCAGATTCATGCTGTACACCCACAGCTTCCTTGGATCATTGCGCCATTGCCATAACGGATTTTGTTACTTCAACACAGCCACGTTCAATCCGGCCCTGGACTTTTGACGACACTCTTTTAGATGACCCAGCCTTCTGCTCATCGGAGCGAGATTTTCTCACGGATTGGCGTCCAAGGCTTCATTCTGCACCGTGCCCTCTCAACTTTTGGTTGGAAGTAAAACGCCACCTCATACTACTGGTACGAAACCTGTCATACTCGATCATGACACAACGGAGGATGCGACTTGATCATACCAGGCAAATGCTTTCTTTGCTCAATCTTGCTGATCCCCTCTTTCAAGTCTACCAGGCAGAATTGCATTCACTTTTGGTGCCGCTTGCAAAACAAGCCCTTCAACGCCTTAAATTACAACATCTGAAACCTGATGCTTGTTCGTACGAATTCCTTACGTCACTTGAGTCAACTCGCCGAGCCTCTTCTGTTCTACAGCACCTTCGTCTTCCAACTGGCGTAGTATCATCCGAGCCAGTTCCAATTTGTTCTATGGTACGGAACTACTACATTTCAAAAATTTTTGAAACTCCTACGGCTTCTGCTCTTCTGTTCTCTTCTTTGCCTCAGGTCCCTTCTTAACTTTCAGCCAGCCTCCTCCTTCCTCCCACTCTAACTGAACTCTCTAACATTTTCTCGTCCCTCAACCCCCGGGCTTCACCTGTCCCGGACGGTCTCCCCTGTTTCTTTCTATAAGGCTTTTCTTCCTGCCCTCCTTCCGTTTCTCCTTTGTGCTTTTTCTACTGCCATGCATCTTACATCTCTTCCGAGGAGTTTCACGCTCACGCATGTTGTACTTTTCCCCAAGAAGGGTGATCCGCTTGACTTGGGGAATTGGCGTCCCATCTCACTCTTAAATACTGATTATAAACTCTATACTAAAGTTCTGTCCCGCCGGCTTAACCCCATACTCCAACATATTCTCTCCACTTATCAAACCTATACTGTACCCGGCCGCTCCGTCTCCCATAATATTCAGCTTCTTAATGATCTAATTCACCTCGCCCGCTCTCGCTCGGAACCCCTAGCTCTTCTTTCCCTCAATCAACGCTCAGCTTTCGATAATATTTCTCATGATTACCTTCTTGCAAGAATACTAAATTTCGGCTTTCCTCCTTCCTTTGCTTCTCTTCTCATCTCGCTCTACCGGGACGCAGTTTTCCACGTCAAGCTGCTCAACCTTCTCACAGCTCCCATACCCTTTCGTCGCGGCGTGCGTCAGGGCTGCCCCTTATCCGGGCAGCTTTTCGCCCTCGCAATAGAACCTTTTTTACGCGCAGTCCATCGATCCTTCTTTGCTTCACTACCACCGGTGATAGCCAGCACACGTCATCATGTTGCTACCTATGCTGCCTACGTCGACGATATTACATTCTGCATTCGGCAAGACTCACAATTTCACGATCTCTACAATCTCTACAATACCTCCGGAGCAGCGCTAAACACAACGAAAAGCACAGGATTATGGACCGGATCGTGGTCTAACCGCACTGACTCTCCTTGGGGAGCAGAGTGGTCCAACACCTCTCAACGATTCCTAGGAGTCCATCTTGGAAAACCAGCAACTGCTTCACTCGTCACCTGGACGACTCTCCGGCCACGCCTACATCGCACGGTCGCAACTGGCGGCGCGCACAATTCTGTACCTCCGTTTTTCAAAGTGCACGTCTAACGCATACTTATCTGCTTTCAATGTGCACGTATTCCTGATTGGCTTCGAAGCAACCAGCATTACGTCTTCTTGAACTTACCCGCTGTCAAACTCAGGTTATCTGGCCCGGTCATCATTCGGTCGGAGCACCTCAACTCAGCTTGTCTCCTTCCAACGGAGGCATTAGTCTACCCGACGTCAGATCCTATTACAAGGCTTATCGTGTGTCTACTTTTTTACGATCACTTGCGGCACCTGCTCCCTCTGCAGTTGCTGCTCGTGATGTCATAGTCTCTCCGCATAACCCACGCTTTACTCTCCTTTCGTTCTTACTCATGGACCGCTGTCCCCTTCTACACTTTTCCCTCCTGTCTACAAGGAGGCTATCTCCTTTCTTCGTTCCCTCACTCTTTCTCGCTCTCTCCCTGCCTCCACAAATGACCTACTTTCCGAACCTCTTTTTTTTCTTCCCTGCCACACCCTCCCCATCTCCCATGTTTTGCTTTTCCTTCATGTCTCTGAGCTGGAGTCGTTACAGTCAGCGATCTTGTTAACACCGATCTTTCCTGGCTCCCCTTCTCTGCTCTACTCTCTGCTCTCCGTTTCAATGCCAATGCTCACTTTGTTCACAACTCTCTTATTTCTACTATAATCTCCGTGTTCCCTGAGCTTGCTACTCCCTCAGGTCTCATTTCTGTCCACTCTGCTTCTCTCCCTCTCCCATTTTTTCTGTCGTCCAATGGCCCACCTCTTCCTCTTGTCTCTTTCTCAACAGCTGATCTCTACCGTTTTCTCTCTCGCTCTTCTGCACCTCTTCCCATTTCTGGCATTCCACTTTCTTTTACCTCCGCAGTGTGATCCGCTGCTCTTTCCCCACTTTCAGCACCCCTTGAAGTCAATTCACATTGGCTTTTCTTACACAACCGCCTCCCTGTGCCGTCCATTTTACATCGCATGACCATTTTATCTTCGCCCTCCTGTCCGTATTGTGACGAGGAGGCTGACGTCCAGCATGTCTTCATGTATTGCACAGTATTACTGCCAATACTATATCTCGCTTTCACGCTAGCGAAACAATCCTGTGAGACCATCCTCACCTTCAGCGACTACCGAACACTACTTCTGAACTCTTCTTGCCCTATTCACCTTCCGGCAGTCTGCTCCTACATCTTCGTGCTTGTAAAACATATAATTCACGTGTATCATCTTCAGCGCCCCCCCGAAGCTTCTACTGACATAAATAAAGTCAGTACTGCGTTACTTTGTCATTTTCGTAATCGCCTGTTCTCCCGCCTTTGACTAGAACTTACCACTGCAGTAGCACGCTGCAGTGAACCACAGTTCCTATCAACTTGGTCACCAGCAACCTCTTGGTTTGCAGGGTCGCCCACAACGCTTCACTTTACAGTCGGAACTTTTATTTCACCTACTTCCTGATAGATACAATATTTACCATGCTGATTTGTTTTCAATCTCTGCATCACCAGAGACTATTTTTTGTCTTACCCGACAAATTATCATACATAAATTGTATTCTCTCATCACTGTATTGAGCTTTGTGAATAGGTCGTTGCGTCAGCTTCAAGCACCTGTAAATCTTCTTTTCATATGTCATTTAAGACGATTTTCCTATACACATTTCCTGTTTTTTTCTTGCTTTGCAACTGAGTGTAATCATGTTCCTCAACATTCACTGTGCTATATTGTTTCTACTCTCTATATTATCAGAATTTTTTGTTTGTCTTACTATTATACATAACTTTTAGTAGATCAATCATTGTATAGAATCCTATGAATTGTTCGAAGCATGAGCTACTTGTAATTGTCAATTTCTATTCACGCTTTCTTTAAGACTCAGTTCTCATCCTCTTCACATGTTTTATTTCGTGTATAACTCATGTGTTCTTTTTGTTTTCAATGCTCACCATGCTGAATTGTGTATTCTCTCTGCGTTGCCAGAGACTATTTCTTTTTATCACCTCTGACAAACCAATATATATAAATTGTAACTTCTCATTGTACAGAATCATGTAAATAGGTCGTAACACGAACCACAGACATCTGGAAACTTTCTCTTTGTCGTTTTTACAGTATATTCTTATCTTCAATTCCTGTATCAACTGTGTAATTTTGCTAATCAACTGTGTAAATTTGTGTTCTCCAATACTCACTGTGATGAGTTGTGTCTTCTCTCGGTATTTTCAGAGATTATTTTTTTCTTTTGCATTCTCTGGAACATTATTTTACATAACTATTTTTCATATCACCGTTGTATGTAACATGCAGTACCGCGAGCCACATTCATCTGTAAATTTTTCATCATCTGTCTTTCGAACTTTTGATTTCATGTTTGTCTCCTTAGTCACCTGCAACCTCCTGGTTTGCCAGGTTGCCCACAACGATTCACCTTACAGTCGGAACTTTTTTCATCAATAATGTGTAAAATTTATGCTCTATAGTGCTCATCATGCTGGATTGATTCTACTCTCTGTATTACCAGAGATTCATATTGCCTCCCCAGATTTCTACTGTACTTAACTGTTGTCATGTCAACGTTGCACAGAATCCTGTAATTAACGTAGCCCAGCTGCATACATCTGTTAATTTCTCATCACCTGTCTTTTGAATCTTTGTCTGCAAGCTCGAATTCTGTATTATTCCTTGCATCAATACCGTGCAAAATAATATTCTATAACGCTCTTCAAGCTGAATTGTTACTATTCTCTGCATTGTCAGAGACTTTTGTTGCCTCACCAGACACTCTAGTGTAACTGACTGTTTTTACTATTATCAATGTACAGAATCGTGTAAATAAGCAGTAGCGTAAGCTACAAGCATCTGTAAATATTTTTTTGTCATACATCATTTGAGATGATATATTCAAGCACATCTCCTGTATCTTTCTTCGAATAAATACTGTGTGAAAACTGACCCTTCAAGACATGTTTTCGAAAAGGTTTTGGAACACAGCGATAGGTATGCGCTTCCATCCAGTACATAATGCTGCCGCTAAATATTGCTTAGTAGTATGCCTTGGTTCCAAGCTTTTTATGCGGTGCTCTAATTCATCCCATAGGTGTTCTATGGGATTAAGGTCAGGTCTCTGTGTTGGCCAATCCACACACGATACGGAATTATCCTCAAACCACGTCGTAACAGTCCTTGCTTTATGGCTCGGTGCATTATCCTGCTGGTACCAACAAGGCTCGATTCCATTGAGTTGGTAGGGCATAATTGTCCTGAATATCGAGGTAGACGTGCTGGGTAACAGGTTTGTCCACGGTAACCAATGGAACGGGACCATACCACGAAAAACACCTCCACACGAATACACTACCAGCTCCAAACTTGACCGTAGGAACAGTACACTGTGGTAGAAAAGCGTTCCCCCGGCTGCCGCCTTACCCACACACGACCATCAGACTGGTGGATCGTGTATCTGAATTCATCAGTCCATAGGACCCGTTTCCATTGGTCTACGGTCCATGATAAATGTTCTTTACACCATACTAAACGACGAGTAGCATTCCGAGTGGAGATGAAAAGCTTATGAGCAGCCGCACGACCACGGTAATCCATGGAATGAAGTTCTCTGCGAATGGTACGTGTACATACCGAGGTTCCAGCATTTTTACTCACCTGTACACTGAGGTCTTGTGTAGTACTCCGTAGATTAGCTGTAACGACTCTCCTGAGTCTTCAATGTCCTCTATCACTGATTTTCTTTGGTCTGCCGGTACGTTTTGCTGCTTCAGGCACGCCATGTGTCTTCTACTTATTCAGTACAACCGAAACGGTTGACTTGGGTATGTTTAAACGCTTCTCGGTTTCTCGTTTGGACAACCCACTGATATAACAACCAACAATCTTTCCCTTCTCAAAGTCAGTTCTCTCCCGCCATGGCATTTTCACTAAACCTCCCAGTGCGATATGATCTCGGTCAGCTGCAGGCTTGTTTTTATACCGTTTGCAGCTGTGCTGTGCATCTTAACAACGCAGAGAATTCGTTCATTTGCTTTTGAAGGGTAGTCCCGTGACGTTTGTAAATATAGTGCATATATAAATATACAGGGCTACAAGGAAAGTCCTTGATCAGGCCAATATCTCACGAACCACGGCAGTTAGCGATAAACTTCTTGTGCAGTTGTATAGGAAACCCCCTATGGCGCACACAATAACACCACGAGGGATCCCTTCGCCCCTCTTTTTTGGGGGGTGAGGGGTTATCGCGCCCCCTTTGCAGATAGAACTTTTTCAGCTAGGCAAAAATAGTACATAAATGTTTTTGTCCCACAACAAAAGATGGAAGGGTACCGGGAATGTGGCCCCAAGAAAATCACAACATCCGGAACCAACAATCGAGTATTTAGACAAAACTACAAGATGTGAATGCATAATACTGTAGAGATTTTATTAATTTAGAAAATACAATTTACATGTTTGCATACTCAAAATATTGCTCTTCAGCAACGATGCACTCCTGTAAGCGTTCTACGAGTTGACCGTGCATGCGTTGCAGCATATTCCCATCAACAGAGGTACAGGCGGATGTTATACGCTGTTGCAGATCAGTTACATTTAGCAGTGGTGTTGCATACATCTGTGATTTAAGATGGCCCCAAAGGGAAAAGTCCAGAGGGCTAAGGTCTGGTCAGCGTGGAGGCCTCCTGGTCCTATCCATCTCCGGTCAGACACATCTTTTAGCCATCTTGTTACGTGTGCACTCTTATGTGGTGGTACTCCGTCGTGCTGGTACCACATGTTCAATTAAGGTTGTAATGGTACATTGTCCCAGAAATCCGTTACATCCGTTTGCAGGAAATGTAAATATCGTTCACCATTCAGAGTTGCGTTCTAAAAAAAGGTCCTACAAGCTGGTTCCCCAAATGCCACACCAAACGTTGGTGAACCACTTCACTGGACGGTGTGTGTGTCTCTCGTCCAATAGGGATTTTCCTGTGCCCAGTAGTGTACATTATGAGTATTCACAACGCCATCTCGTGTGAAACGTGACTCATCTGTCCATAAAATGTTTGACAGAAACTCTGGGTCCTCTTCTAAAGCATTTAACATGACATTACAAATATCAAGTCTTTTCTCCGCACCTCCAGGCCACAGTACCTGCTGCAAATGAAACGAATATGGATGCATATTGTTCCTGTGCGAAATTTGTAGTACACGCTGTTGGCTTAATCCACTTTCCCGGGCAAATTCATTTGTGCTGCTGTGAGGATGTGCAAATACGTATGCCAGAATATCCGTATCGTCCCGCTTTGGCCTGTCTGTACGTGAGCGGTGGCTGACACTATTCGTGTCACGCAGGCATTTTCTGATGGTCCTATAATCCGGATGTCTGGCATTGGGAAACCGCTGTGCATACAGCCGTGCCGCTGCACTCGCAATCCGGTTGCACTCGCCTTAAATCAGGACCATTTCGCACAATTCCTCTTTCGTAAACGCCGACATTAGTGTTTGTACTTTACGTATAAAGTTTTCAGATTGACTGCAGCTTCTTGCTAACCTGCTAAACTGGTAAGTTCTAAGTAAATGAAAGCACAAAGGAAAACTTTTTCTACAAACCTTATCAACAGTTCTTGTTCTGAATTAAAACGCAGTTCCTTAACACATTCAATATCAGACTTTGATGTCCAATACAGTAAAAAATACACTGAAACAAGGAGAAATAGCATAAAGTGACGAAACATTCATCCAATAGGAAAACTGTATGCACATCTAATTGACTTGCGTACGTGGCAAAGCATTCGAATTCCCGTCACTGGTTCACGAAGTGTTGGCACACCGACCACGCATGAGTTTTTTGTATTCTGACGACGGAGCAGAAAACGCGGCATTTTAAATCTATGCAAATATGCTTCGGACACAGCGACTCAGATAGCTTTCCGCTTTTTTCGCATTTGGAGAGTCCCCTTCGATCTTTCGTTATGGGACAAAAAATTTATGTACTATTTTTGCCTCGCTCAACAAGTTTGTAATCGGTATTTTTGCCCTATCTGCAAAGAAGGGCGCTATAGCCCCTCACCCCACCCCCAAAAGGGGGTGCGAGGGGTCCCTCGTGGTGTTATCGTGTGCGCCATAGTGGGTTTCCTATGCAACTGCACAAGAAGTAAATCGCTAACTGCCATAGTTCGTGAGATATTGGCCTGATCACGGACTTTCCTTGTAAGCCTGTATATATATATATATATAGGTAGATTTATATATATATATTCATAAATTCATTCTTTCATTGCGTAATGCGATCATCCCTAAATATTTTTTTCTCAGTCTGCGTAAGACGAAGAATTACTTTCACGCTTTATAGCATTAAAATTTATTCGAAGTATCGACAATTATATTTATATTTCGGGATACGTAATTTTCGTATTTACGAAATAGATGCGAATAAATGCGAAATTTGCCAATAAAAGCGAAAAAATGCGAAAATTTGATTTTAACTACTTTTCCGCGACATTTCGATATTTAACATTTTTTAAAGCGAAAATAGGACGTAATTTCGCGCAGCACTTGCGCCGTGCGTGTCCTACTCAGTGTTCGTTACCCGGGAAACCACAGGCCATACCTCTTTCCTTCTGGGCGAGTCAGCCAGCCCCGCTCATTCGCACTGTCTGGCTAGCCTTGAAAGAATACGAATGAGCACATGTTTGTTTTTGCATTTCGCTAGTAGACTACAAACTACAACGCTCGCTATCCGTTTGATAGACCTATATCAATACGGTCCGCCCTAAGAAGGAATTATTTGATCGAGTGAGAGATTTGGACCACGAGGGATTATATTTAAGCGATACAAATATTGTGATGTGCAAATTTTGTAATATTCGTCTAGAAGGGCAGAAAAAGAATACTTAAATGAAACTTACGACCTCTGCTACTCACTTAAAACGTAGCTCAGCCAGACCCATCTGGAGCTAAACGGCAGACTATAATCGTCGGTGGTTTTCAAGTACAAAAACGTACCGAAAAGGAAAGAGATGATTTTGCAGAAGACACGGTAAGAATGTCGTTTAAAAGTCAATATTCCCATGCATGAACTAGATCACCCAGTTGTTCGAAATTATTTCGCAAAACATGTGCCTGGTTCAGGTAACCTTCCTTCTGGAGATACTTTGAGACTTAAATACGTACCACTTTGCGGAATTTCGGAGGAAGAGGCAATAAAAGAGCAGCTGAAAAAAAGCCCAGTAGTTGTAGTGGCCAATGAAACATCAGATAAACAAGGAAGGTGGGTTTTTTCAGTCGTATTGAAGACTATTAATCTGGAACCAGAGCTGTCATGTTTCCTGGCAAATATATATTTTTTAAATGTTACTCATTCTTTCACTTGCTCTTAAGCAATAATTGAAACCTTGAAAGAATACGAAATTGAATAGTCTCAAGCAAATGGCCTAGTATCAGACTCTGCACGTTACATGATTGCGTGCTTCAACTTAATAAAAATACTTCTTGGAAACCACATTTTGCACTACCAATGTTGGGCGCATAAGGTGAATCTTGTGGGTGACGTATTTATGAAAGAGTTCAAAGAATTGAATTCCATTGTAGCCAAGACGAAGACAGCTTTTTTGCACTCCAGAAAAATGAAAAGTGCATATTTAAGGTACTTGAAATAAAAGGCACTTCAACAGCTAGCAAAACTCTACCCAACGCCTATTGTAACCAGGTGGAATTCTTGATTCAAATCTGTCATTTATTTCAGCGAATATATGGAGCATATTGTTGCTCTTCTCAGTAAATATGAGGAAGATAATTCGAGTACCAGTTTCCTAAAGGAAATTTTGAAAATGAAATTCTAGCTCGTAAAATACGCGTTCAATTGACTTTCGTTTCTGAATTCTGTCCGAAAATGATGAAATTAATTGACAATTTAGAAGGATCAAACTATCTGTTCGCACACTTTTTGTGGAGTAAATTAGTAGATTTATTCTTCTCTTGAACGCCAAAGTCAAGAGTGTTTTAGCGAAAAGACAGAAAGCATTTTGACAAGGGAGAATGATGAAATTGATCAGGAGCACAATATTATGCTGAAGACAGCTGCAGATAAGAGTTTAAATAAATTGAATCTCCACAAGCCTACCAGCATATTGGCAGACTATTTTGTCTACCTGTAGCCGCGACCACACCCACATCATCTTTGAGCACAAATTTATTATTGGAAAGCTTCTCTAAAATACCATTTTTTAAAGACATACCAAGGGATGAGCTCATCGATGGATACAATCATTTTCACGGACAGATACTTACAGTGGTCAATCAAGAAACTCCTGTTGATGTCATACAGATTTTAAAAGCAACAAAATGCTGCTACCTAAAGTATGCAAAGGCAGCTATTCAAAGCCTCCATGGTCCCGTTAATAGCGTGGATGTTGAGATGTATTTCAGTATGTACAACATCGTTATTGCTGACAGAAGGAAAAGGCTAAAGGAAGAGAATATAGAGACTACTACAATGTTAGCTTTTAACTAAGTATTTTGGTACTTAGGCTATCAGTAAGTAAACATTGAAAAACATTCTAAGTAAACTTAGAAAAACAGTAAACTAAGTAAAGTAAACTTTGAAAAACAATTTTTTTGTGTTTTCAGTTTTTGCAAATAAATGCGAAATATTTTATTTAATTTTTTTATTTTTTTGCGAAATTCCGAATTTTTTTTTGGCGAAATTCACGTTTCCCTACTTATAATGTATCTCATGATTTTAACATCTTTGACGATGTTTCTACCTTTAGTCATAACTTCAAAGAGTTCTAATTACTTATCATTCAGTCTGACTTAATCAATGAATTTTTAGTGAAACTCTATACTTTTTCTGGCAGTTAATTTGCAGGTACGAGGCCTAAATTCCTGTGCTGATGATATATTACTGATTATAAGTTTCCAGTTCGTATGACGACAGAAAAAACAAGAAAGATGACGCAGAAAAAAACAAGAAAGATGATCTCGTGTCCAGTTCCGTATGACGACAGAAAGAACAAGAAAGATGACACTGGATTTTCGGTTTGTAATGAGCACGACTTTTGACTCCCTTCCGACACGAATAAAATATTTCAAAGTCATTCATTTTCAATGGAACCCGTTACGAAAAAAAATCAGATTTCTATAGTCGACAAAACATCTAGAAATAGGAACCGCTACTTTCTCCTGCTAGCGGCTGAAAAGTATGTTATGAAAATTAACAAATTCTGCGCAGAAAGTTTCTCATACTGAAGGAAGATATCACTGACGAAAATATTTTCAAATCGAACCGTTACAAGAAAAGATTCAGGGGAAAACATAATACAACTTTATGCCACCTAGCGGAAGAATTTTTAATAATGGGAAAGTAGAAAATATGCGAAAAGAATTCTTCAAGCAAAAGCTATAAGGAAAATAACTTTATAAATACGTCTCCCGGAAGTGGATATATTTTTCAGTCGGATATTTAGAAGCAATAATATGGAATAAAACGTATTTTGAATTCGATAGCATCTGCGTCTACGCCCTCTAGCGGCAAAGTTGTTCATCGGAAAAAAACGAAAAGCAAAGATAAACGTTCTCACATTTCGAGCTTCCCAACATAAAAAGAATTTTTCAAATCGGACAAAGAGCTGCAGAGATATGGTGTCCACAGTCTGGTGAACAGGCAGACGGACGGACGGACGGACAAAGGGATATTATAAGCAGGTACTTTTTTACTAAAGGCATGCTAAAAGCTAGGCGATTCACTCATTTTTTTAAATTTGCAAGTTTGAAAAGGCACTAAATTACCATACTTCATTCGAATTCCTTAGGGTGAAGTTTGTTCGAAGAGCCTTTTACGTTGGTGTACCTGGACTTTACCAATGTCTCTTTTCTTTAAGTATTTAAATGTCTTCAGATTCGAACTAAGAATGTGAGACGATGAATCTCTTTAACCCTTTTATTTGGGCGACGTCTTGTTTCTTCATTCTGAAAAAGCAGATTAATTGTTTTTCTTAAATAATAAAAAAATTTCAAGACTTTTTTTAATATAGTGATTAGCAAATTTCTGTTTGATACGAGGAAACGAAGTTAGTACTCGGCCGAATAGCCTGCAGGTAAAATTACTTTCTAGAGGGCAACAGAAATACTCGTACATGCAAGGTGTATCTAAAAAGTTTTAGGACTGATTTTGTTTAAACGGTACTACTTGTGCCATCGATTGGTCACTGTTGCAACTATTCACTATCAAATCTGGAATGGTTTCGTGACAAGTTTCAGCAGTGTGCACAAAGCGGTTCTACTGAAAAGTTGTGTTTAAAACACAACATTCCAGTAGAACAGAATGTTATGTTTTAGAAGTTTAGGTACAGTAAAATTCTCTCGTCGTAGATTCAAGTACTGAGAAAAGAGTGGCAGTCAAAATTAGCTTTAAAGCCGGGAATGTGTAACTGAAACAGATGGAATGGGGCTTGAAGCTTATGGATGATGAAGCGCTGTCACAATCCAACATTTTTCGCTAGTATTTGCGATTCTGTGTTCGCGATTTGTAACTCATGCACTGACGGCGGAACAGGAGGAGGAACTGGTTGCTGCGTATCGTGAGGTTATTAAGATCAAAGGGAGTGATCCAGACTTACGTTTAACCCTTTAACGACCACAACGCCCGGACATCCCAACTGCCACGACAGCCCAAAAATTCCCGTCTTGAGTGAGGATTTTCTACCCCTACGAGTTCTTTGAATGCACGGCCTCTGCGGTATTAGCAGAAGTCACTCTCAGACACCATTGTTGTCACTAAACAAATGAGTAAAGCAGGCATAGGTATCTCCCTGAGCGATATTATTTTCTCTCATGACATCGCATGCCTTTGCTGTGCAAAAATGCGGTGATCGTTCTCGGGAAACGTCTGGAGGTAAATGCAAATCAAGATTACAGATCGGAAGTTTCGTGTGACGACCGAGCAATAATCCTTCTTTTGTTAACTTGTAAAAGGGAGGGGAGAAATTCTGAAAGAAGCAACAGACAGCTTCGGGCGTTATGGTATTTTGAGCGATACAAGATTTTAGGGCCTTGGTCGTTAAAGGGTAAAAAAATCGTAACTAATGATGAATCCTGGTGCTTTGCGTATGACTGAGAAACAGAAAAACAATCAGGTGCATGCTTTGGTGAAAATTTTCCGAAGCCGAAGAAACTTCGGTTCCAAGAGTCTGAACCAAAACAGTATTGGTGATTTTTTGTATTTTCCAAGGAGTTCTGCACCAATAATTTCTAAAGGAAGGACAGACAGTGAACGCGAAATTTCACAGAGTAGTGATGGACAGGCTGTTGAAAAGAATTCGGCTGGTTCTTGCTTAACGACAATGAGCCTGCACACAACGCGACCGTCGTCAAGCAGTTTCTTGCACGGCATAACGTTGCAGTACATCATCATCCTCCGTTTTCTCCGGATTTGGCACCTGCTGATTATTATCTACACCCCCTCTCCAAAGGGGCATTATTTTGACAGAGATCCAAAACAGCGTGAGGAGGGAATTAAACATGCTTTCACAAGCTCAGTTCCACAGATACATGCAGAAGTCGCACGACGGTGCAAAGAGGTGTATTGAGTTAGAAGATATGCGCTTTGAAGATTTTTCTTTGGTTTATCTCGACATGTTTATAGATTGCGAAAACTTTATCCCTTCTAATCCGCTAGTAATGCCAACTCATATTCAACCTGAATGATATTTTTTGTTTGCTTGCCCAATCTTGTGGACAATTTAAGAAACATTTGGGGTGTAGTAGCTTTGGTGGCTTCTCTTGTGGTCCTTTATTTTTTCTTTTTGCTTTTTTCTTGAAATTTCGATATTTTAGGAATGTAGTCCTAAAACGTTTCGTGTAAACCTTATGAATGAGGCTTCACGTTGCGTCCCCAGCTTGATGCGCCTCCTGTACCGTTTTTAGCTCTCAGTGCCCAAGAGTAGTCATCCAACTACCAAACTTAAAGTGAGATAATACAATCGAGATGAACCTGCCTGTACAACAGCTTTGTCTTATATTATCAGCAAATGACCTCACAGTAGTTCTGTGATATTGAAAACGAAATTCTGGTTCCTTGTACCGGATCCTGCGGTAGGACATGGATGTTTTGTTTTTGTCCTGTCGACATTAGCTCTCCCCTTCTCATGAAGCAGGGAACTATGTAAGAAACGCGCGGATCTTCTTAGCCTTAGATTCTCATGGGGGTCATCAAACCCCGAAGAAAAATCATATAAATCTTTATTAGACTGAATCAAGAAATTCGTTTGTCATCCTCGGCATCTTTCAAAGCTGGATCTTTACTGGAACACAAATATGTAATACCAGAAGCATGTAGTATTTTAGTTATGTTATGGATAAGAGACTGAAGGAGATACCACGTTTCCCGAAAACGGTCTGTCTAGGAATCCTGTGCTATTGGCCCAACACTCAGGTAAAAAGGCTGTTATGTAACACGCAGCGCCAACTAGAAAAATAGTTGGTGAATATCGTCCTGCGGAACGTCTCTCCAAGCTTACAGGAATCATGTAGCCAGCTGCGCAACATTTCGTGCTAACTGAGACGCAGAGGTCAAATGACGTGCGGTGACTCTACAAAAGATAAGCGAGGTGAGCTAGGAGACGTGCATGCGCATCATGAAACCATTCTCACAAAATCCCTACAAGGTGAAGATGAGCATCGTCCTACAGGAAAGTCGACGAGATATGCCGCTTAGAAATGAAAGAAGCAGATAAGAGTATCAAGAATGTCTCGTGGCGTCAAACTGTCCTTTAAAATTTTTTGTTGTCCAAGGCTACACGACGTCATTTTCATTCCAATAGACTCGTTTGTGACACCACTGCAACCGTTGGTGTCACCCAGGCCCGAGGCAATGCACTAAATGACTAGACTACTGAAAAGCATCTGTCAGGCGTCCGTATAAGTCTGGTCTGGATTATAATGGATTTTTCGAATCGACACAATGATCTGTTCCCTATTGTCGTTCAAAAATTCCGCCTATCATAAGAGCGTTTTATTACTCTTACAAGAGTAATCAGTGATTAGATATCTACACTGGTGTGCAAAAATTAAGGACGAAGAGGAGAAATTAGCATAACAGCGGAACGAGCAGGCAGAACGGACCGAGAGACTACTCAGGAGATAGACTAGGGTCCGGTACAGTAGGGCATGCGTATATATGCAGCATGATGTAGGATGGGGGGGAGTGCCGGAAGGGTATAAAGCACACGGGCGGTGTACACTCAGCAATTCGGTGAAAGCTATTGTACGCTGTATATCGGTTTGAACGACGTCGAGTTGCTGCCACCGTGTAATATGGTCAACAGGCAATCCAGAAGACAACATCTGGATGACTTTACCCGAGGTCGCGTAATTGGGAAGTTGGAAGAAGGTCGAAGTGTGACTAGTGCGGCCGAGGAGTTCGGGATCGCTCACAGCATCGTTTCACGAGCTTGGAGAGCATTTCAAACGACAGGAACGGCTGTCCGAGAGTTTTGCAGTGGTCGTCCACGAGCAACCACGGCGGCGGACGACCGGTATATTGTCCTACAGACGAGAAGAGAAAGACGGCAGACAGCGGGAGAAATCACAACGCACATGCAACAGACAATTGGACGTCCGTTATCGCGTTTTACCGTGGCCAGGAGGCTGCACAAAGGTGGTCTATTTGCACGACGACCAGTACGGCGTGTGCCGTTAACTCCTGCTCATCGGAGACGGTGGTTTCTGTGGTGTCAGGAACACAAGTCCTGGACACTTCAGCAATGGGGTCGAGTTCTCTTTACGGATGAGAGCCGATTTAGTCTGACGAGCGATTCTGGACGTTTACACATCTGGAGAGAGCAGGGAACACGCAATCACTCCTCCAACGTCATCGAAAGGGACCGGTTTGGAGGTGGCAGAGTTCTCCTTTGGGGCGGTATCATTCTTGGTAGCCGTACTGACCTCCACATCTTCCAAGGAGGTTCAGTCACTGGTGTCTGCTATTGTACCGAGGCTCTCCTGCCTCACGTGCGTCTGTTTAAAGGTGCTGTGGGTCCCGAGTCCCTCTTCATGGACGACAACGCTACACCTCATCGTACAGTGGCTGTCGCACAGCTGTTGGAGAGTGAAGATATTCAACGCATGGATTGGCCCGCAAGGTCCCCTGACCTAAATTCAATCGAACACGTGTGGGTCCTTCTCGGGAGACGCTTGGCAGCACGTCACCAGCCGCCAGCAACGATTCCGCAGCTGCGATTGGCGCTACAAGAGGAATGGGCCCCGATGCCTCAACAGCTCCTTGACAATCTCGTCCTCAGCATGGACAGACGTTGTAAATCCTGCAACGCAGTCAGGGGTGATCATATCTCCTATTAAAGACTGGATTTTTCTTGGCAGCCGCCTGTCACATGGATGTTTCTGTCTTCTGTCCAGTTGTGCTCGAAGCTACCTTTTCAATAAAGTGCTTTTGTATCCTTTGGACTCCTTGTTTGGACGGTTTTGCTCACTTGTCCCATATTCTTACATCTTGGGGATCTTATAGTATGATTTGAGTCGATGTGGAGCACTTCTGCACGACGTTACATTCGAAAAACCGTCTCGTCCTTAATTTTGGCACGCCAGTGTATCATAAGCTTGGGTTTCTATCACACGAAAGAAAAGTGCCGGTCTTCACCTTGTGAAATAAATCCATCACATCCTTCTAGAGCAGGCAGTTATATTTTCGAGCGTTGCATTTCATTGTTTTGCTTGCATGGTACTCGTACTGAAGAAATGTTGTATCCGAGAAATTAATATCGAGTTTGTTTATTAAAGAAACAGTAAACGAAGGGAAAAAATGAGCAGCTATCCTTTACACTGACTTTTTTTAAGGTCCGCACTTCCATTGAAGATGATATCAGATGACATGAGATTTTTAACTTAGGTTATTTGTCTGAAACTGCGCTTGAAACCAAAAAAGTACCTAAAGCATGAAGTTTAATGACCGGTTTTTGTTTCAAGGTCTGTGGGAACTTGAACATGTGTGGCATCGGTTTCTCTTGCGCCATAATTCTCTCTCTCTCTCTCTCTCTCTCTCTCTCTCTCTCTCCTTTTTTATTTTTTGCATTTAAAGTGAGTTACTGTCAAAAGATTAGTAACAAAAAAAAGGTTCAAGAAACTTAGTACTGATGAAATTTTGTGTTCTTTCAAAATAGCTTGCGGGAGAAATTCTGTATTACTTAAAACATAAACTGCGCTAATCTCCGTAAAATAGTAATTTAAGCAATTGCGTCCTACACTCTTCCAAAAAACTTCTTTTCAGAAAAACAAGTCCTGTGGTTAAAATTAAAGACGAAAGCGAAAAGCACGAGATAATATGTATAGGTCTACACTGAAGAGCAATTGAATTAGAGATACCTGTCTAGTAACGTGTAGCACCACTTTTCACCCTGATGACGGCGGCGATTCGTCTCGGCATGGACTCAACAAAACACCGGAAGCGTTGGGAAGCCATACGGATCCACGACCCCTGAACAAGCTCCCACAGTTCACGAAGATTTGATGGAGGGGGATCAGAGCCTCGAACATCTCTCTCGATGGCATCCCAGATGTGCTCGATCGGATTGAGGTAAGGTGACCTAGCTGGCCAAGGAAGCGAGGTCACGTCGGTGGAGTGTTAATCCAACCATTCGGATACAATTCGGGAGCGATAGCACGGTGCATTGTCTTGTTGCAGGATGAGGTCCCCAGTGGGATGTTGAAGACGCACAAACGGGAGCAAATGGTCGTTCAGGATATCCCGGTAACGTTGACCTGTGAGGGACGATGTCACACGTACCAGGGGTCCCATTTCAGTTCACGTTAACAGTCCCCAGACGAGAATGCCACCCCCACCAGCTTGAAGGGTACCCTGCTGACAAGAAGGATCCATCGCTTCATGTGGTTTGCGCCGTACTCGTATCCTGCCATCCGCATGTACCAACGTGAATCTCGACTCATCAGTCCAGACAACATTTTTCCACATGCCTAAGGTCCAGTGGCGATGTACCCGCGCCCATGCTAATTTTTGCACCCTGTGATGTTCGGTCAGCAGCGGTACCCTCGTGGGACGATGGCTTCTGTACCCCATAGCGAGGAGATGGTTCTGGATGGTGTGGCTTCTTACACGTTTTTGTGCACCAGCGTTAAATTGCCGAGTGATTTCTTGCACTGTGGCCCGTCTATCCGCTGTTACAATGCGAGCTAGCCGAAGATGACCCCACTTATCCACATGCTGTTGTCCACGGCATTTGGCCCTTGCAGGGATGGTTTTACCGGATTTGATGTACTCACGGTGCACCCGTGACACAGTGGCTCGTGAAAATCCCAGTGCCTGCACGACTTCCGAGATGGAGTGACCCATTCGTCGGGCCCCGACAATTTGCCCACGATCAAAAGCGCTTACATCCTTCGTGTTACCCATACTGGGCCCGATTTTTACTGATTCCCGTCGCATCACTTCTTATATTGTCGCAACGCTGCATACGTCATGTCGTTTCCGTTTACATGGCCGCCCACAGCGCCCCATTTGCATAACGCCAGCTGTCTCTAATTCAATTGCTCTTCAGTGTATAATGATCATTAAGATCCAAACTTTAATGCCTTTCGCATTTTTTGTTGTTGTTATTGTTAATTTCGGGGGTCCTCCCCTCCCCTGCATTTTGTTCCCATTTTTGTGAAACCTCCCTTCTTTAGGGCATTTTTCAGCTGGTTCATTCTTATGAACAATTAAAAGACATTTGCATAGTTTGACCCTGCTTTCGAAGGTCACTCGCATCTTTCTTTTATATTTTATATTGGAGGTTTAACGACCACCGTGAGCAACTCAATGGGCTATAAGCAGTCGCCCGTCCCTAATTTAGGGTCACTGGTTCCAGGGAAGGGAGAGAGCCAGTGCCGTAAGACAAACACAACATCCATGCCTCACCGGGATTCGAACCCGGACCCCTTTTGGACGAATGATCAGAGGCTATCGCCTTAGACCACTGCGCCACCGGGGCGGCCGCATCTTTTGGAAAGTACATTTTCCAAAACTCAGGTGTCCTTCTTTTTCAAGAAATAAGATCGAAGAATGCTGTCCTTGACAGTGTCTTGTGTCCTCCAGCTTGGCAAAAATAGAATCCGCTTGAAGCTCTCGTCTATGCGATTGCTTACGTTCATAAAGCAAATTGATGGAGGAGCAAACAATTTTGAAATCGAAGACCTATCAGTAAGCGAATCAGCTGTGTGAGCGCGCGCGCGCTCAAACACATTCGTATGGATGCCGAGAAAAGCTTCTCGAGCTATAAAAATTTACTTTCAGACAGTAGAGGTTCGTTCACGTTAGAAAACTTAAAAATGCCCCTAATACGAGACGTGTTCAATAAGTAATGCCTACGCGCATGTGCCTCACGCATGTCTTGTTGGGTAGCAACCATTCAGACGGCAAACGATTCTTTGTTCCATTAGCTTCATTTTACCGCATAATATAACTTCGTACATCTATTTGTTCGCATTTAATTGTGTTTAAAATGGATGTTTCTTTTTCAACTATGTCGAAAAAATAAAAACAAAACTCAAATTTCTGCCGGCACGTGCATGTTCATTGTGTTCTGGGACTGCAGAGGCATTATTCATCAGGGGTACATGGTCAAAGGTACGACTGGCAACTCTGGCTACGTGCATACCTTAAAAAGGTTGAAGAAAAGAATAAACCGCGTGCGTGGGGAAAAAAGCAATAATTCTGCAAACAACAACGCCAAACCCCACTCCAGTGCTTTCACTTCAAAGGCCATACAGAAAATCGGGTTTGAAGTTCTTGAACATCCTACCTACAGCCCAGATTTGGAGCCGTCCAACTTCTGATTGTTTTCTTCTCTCAAGAGACATCTGAAAGGAATTCAGTTCAGCTGTGGCGAAGATGTTCAAGCCATTACGAGGAATTGGTTTCTAGAACAACCTGAAGAACTTTACAGAGACGGGTTTAAAAAAACTTGTTAAACGTTGGCGTATCTGTAACGAGCGTGAGGGGGACTAGTAAAAAATAAAATATGTGAATTAAAGTAGAAATTCTGAGCTTTGTTCTTGTTTTGTTCAATATCATACCTTGCCACTAGGCTTGTATATAAATATGGAGGCATGACTTTCTGAACATCCTGTGTAATTCAGTGCAATTCTGATGTACTTACATGTAAAGGGGTTTTCAGTGTGCAACCAAATAAAATTTCTGTAGGACAGGTCTGTATCGTGTCTTCCTTTTTTTCTGAAGTTATTTCAGCATTTTTGGCTCTTAATATTTATTTTAAAGACTAAAAGATGTAATTTACCAATTTGCGCAAGATAATTTAAAGTACTTTTGACAAAAATTAAGGCAAAACTATTAAAGGCTGCATTTTTTATATTTAAGGGCACTTTTTCTCAATTTGAAGAGCATTTTTTCCTAATTTTTAAAGGCATTTTCCCATATTTTTAATAGCATCTTTAAGGAATTTTTTGGTCATCAAAAGCTAGGCCTAAATCATCAAACTGCATGATATAAGGCTGTAAATTTCGTAAGCTAAAATATATTGAGTGGTGAATTTATTAGGACTAGTGGAGAAGTTTATGTAAATCGGCTGTAACGACATCCGCTATGACGTAATTACGGCTTCATAATCAAGTGAGCAGGGACACACTCAGTAGTAGTTCGGAATACATTACTCAAGGTCTATGATGGGAAAGCAGTGTCGACGTCGTCCGCTAAGACGTAACTACGGCTTCATAATCAAGTGAGCAGGAACACACTCAGCAGTAGTTTGGAATACATAACTGAAGGTCTATGATGGGAAAGCAGTGTCGACGTCATCCGCTAGGATGTAATTACGGCTTCATAATCAAGTGAGCAGGGACACACTCAGCAATAGTTTGGAATACATTACTCAATGTCTATGATGGGAAAGCAGTGTCGACGTCATCCGCTAAGACGTAATTACTGCTTCATAATCAAGTGAGCAGGGACACACTAAGTAGTAGTTCGGAATACATTACTCAAGGTCTATGATGGGAAAGCAATGTCGACGCCAGCATCTCACAACTAGGGACAGGTTATTATCGAGCTAAGTATCGTACGGGGAGCACACATTTTGAAGTTCTTGGCAGAATTTTTTCCAAAAAATTCCATTCATGTAGATTTTACTCGATGCTGGATGATGTTATCCTCAGTAAAAAAGAACAAGTTTCCAGGTACGTACTGTACGTAGTATTTATTTGGTGTATGCAGTACTAGGAACTATGGATATGAACCTCCCTGGCTTTTTAACAAGTTACTACTTCTTCGTAATTTTTGATTACTTTAGTCATTTTTTACCCTTTTTCAAATATTTGCTGTCATAAGGCAGTTTAAGAATTTTACTTTGTAACCTGAAAAAGAATATCTTTTTCTCCTTCTGTTTCTCACCTTTTTAAACTATAATTACGAAAACGGTGTCTTTCTACTACCCTCTTATTAAACATTCGCTCAAGGGACTTCCTCCATTTTGCAGAATAGTACAACATTAAATTTAACAAAAAATCATTTTATATAACAAAATTTCTGTGAATTCGAAAAATTACCATACGTTTATCCACGTTCCTTAAAATCTTAGATGGTCGCATTCGCTACGTGTTCAAACTGCTTAAATATTTTGCTGGGGCTAAAAGGTGGGCTCAAAGAAAGTAGGGTGGGCTTCACACGTAACGTCGCGCCTGAGGGGGTGTTCTTTTTTGACGAGTGCTCGTCATCATGCCAGAGGATCGGGAGAAAGGCATGAACGAAGAAGGGAGAGCAATGGCTCAAAACCTAGGGAGAAATCTGACCAGATAGAGCACATCCTTAACAAACGCCTCTATCGAAAGCATCAGCAGTAGAAGTGAAAGAACGAGCGCGAACATGAACTATGGAATCATGATAAAGATTGAGATTAGAAAAGCCCGATGGGAATCCAAAAGCCTTGAAAACACGGAGAAGCAAAAATTGGGCAATCGCATCGAAGGCCTGGCGTTAATCAAGTGTGAACACCGGCAGAGCCTTCAGAAGGATCAGATCACGGATGAGTTGGATGTTATTGGTAAATACTTTAATATTTATTATTATTGGTTAATATTTACGACTTACTAAGGTACAAGACTGATCGGGATCGTCTTAATACTCTTTGCTAAGAAATGGCAAAAGAGTGATTAAGACGAGCACAGAGAATGCGGGTTAAAGGCTTTTAATCGGAGTTGGGAATACTGATAGGACACAAGTTGGTTAAATGATGGAGAATTCCAAATTTCGGGAAGGGGCGGATGACAGCGGCAGAAAAGGCAAAGGAAATGGAAAGAGAAACAAGGAGAAAAACAACTGAGAAGGTGGAGGAGGTACGAGGAATAAAAGAAGTGGTAGAATCCGGGGCGTACTTCTAATTGAGAGAAAATAGAGCCGAACGGAGTTCAGAGGAAGAAATAGGAATAAGAAAAGAAACGGAAATGAGAACTTGAGAGAAGCCTTAGAACAGAACGGAAAAAGAAAGACAAGAGGTAGGCAGGGACAATTGTGAAGCTTCAAAATAATTCGAGAAATATTCATAAACCATAGGATAAAAGGTCGTCGCATCATCAGAAATCTCACCATTAGAGAGAGCCAAGTGAGTTAAGTGTGGTGCCCGTGGATTGCCCGGTATCAATAGCGATAAAGGAATCATGAGAACAAAGAGAGTCTGTTAACTCATGTAGTTTTAAACGATAAAGTGCATGACGCGGTGCTTGAGACTGAAGATACAGAGTAGCTTTAGTGGTTAACTAGTGGGAAATATGATCTAAGACAAATGGAAAGCGGCCATGGCGGCCCGAAGAATAGACGAGATTTCAGCACAGAAAGAAGAATAAACAGACCATCGTAAAGCGTTCAGATGTAGGAAAAGCAGTTAGAACAGATAGAAAGAGGGAGAGATAGAGAAATCAAGGAAAAGCAATGATCGGATGAAACCTGCGGTTGATGTGAAGTGAAAACAGAACGAGAGCGAAGAGATGGTGTAATACACACCACATCTAATCCTGCAGCCGGAGAGACATGGTCTCGCCTCTGCCATGTAAAACTATGCCCTTCAGGATATACACAACCAAAACAGTCAGTATTGTGAAAGGAATAGATAATGTGACATAAAGCAGCAAAAAATCGAGGAAGATATTCGATGAAACCTAGGCGACCTGACGACGGGGAAAATGGTTCTAGTGAAGTCACACCGATGAGCCATTACATTATGACCACCCTCAGCCTAGAGAAATGAGCGCGCCTGGAGACCGAACGGTGGCGCAGGTGAAGTTCACAGACCAGTATACAACCCCAGGATCGGCTTTCGGTTAGTAGAGTGTTCCGAGTCAGAATGGGAAAAGATGCCGATTTATCGGAGTTTGATAAAGGACAAATTGGGATGGAACGGCGCCACGGAACTGCGATCTCGGAAATGGCGCGGCTTGTGGGTTGTCCACGTGCAGCTGTAGTGAGCACGTATCAAAAGTGGTGCACAAATGGCCAAACGACGAACCGTCGTCCAGCCGTGTGTCATCCGCAGCTACAACAGTCGTGATCAGGGTAATGTGTCACATCACACAATTCATCGCCGATTTTTGATCAATGGGCCTGCGTAGCCGAAGACTCAGCCGGGTCCCCATGCTCACTGCACGTCATCGCCAACAACGCATGAAATGGGCCCAAGATCATTGAGATTGGACCCTGGATGTTGGAAGAAAATGGCCTAATCTGACGAATTAAGATTTCTGGTGTATCACGTAGACGGCCGAGCGCGGATACGCCGATTACCAACGGTGGCTATGGCACATGGATGCACTGTTGGGCGGAAACAGGCCGCCGTGGCGGTGTTATGCTGTGGGAGATGCTTTCTTGGGATACTTTAGGTTCCATTACCCCAATAGCACAATCCCTGACAGCTGCCAGGTATCCGAACATCGTTGCGGACCAAGTTCACTCATTTTGGCAACGGTGTTCCTTTCTGGTGATGGGCATTACCAACAGAATAATGCGCCATGCCACACTGCCAGAATCGTCAAGAAGTGGTTCGAGGAACAGACTGGTGACTTTCTGTTAATACCCTTGCCTCTAAATTTGCCTGACATGAACCCAATCGAACATTTGTGGTTCGACTTGGAAAAGCGGATTCGCGCTAAATCACCACCACCCTGAAATTTACGGGAACTAGAGGAGTTCAACAATTTATTCAGAAAATGATAATACAATCGCACCTCGGGCGATGAAAACATAAAAAAGAACAATAAATAACAATATCTACAGATGAATGCATGTAACAAGATAAAATCACTGATGCAGACATAGAACAGAAAATGACATACGTACAAAAATGGCCCGGAAACGATCCGGGATAAATTACATACAATGACGTACTATAAAGTCAGATAAGGAAGGAAATGAAAGTCCAGAGAAGCTGTAAAAACGCAGGACTAGTCCAGGAGCAAGTAATAAGTCAGGAAAAGTCCTACTCATCAGCAGGGGAATGACGAAGAAATGAAGCAGAAAGTTGAGCGGTGTCCTCCATTTCACAGAGCCGTTGATAACAAGGAAGGAACATACAGTCAGTCTTGCAAAGAGCCTCAAGGTCAGCTCTTATACACGTCAGCCGACGATGAACATCATCCGGAGGAAATGTGGAGTGAGAAAGGTAAGAGGCCATATCAAACGATGGATCCCGGAAGAGCGAAAATAGGCGAAACAGTTGTCTATGGGTAAAGGGTCGAGTGAGCAAAACGGTATCTTGACAAAACTGTTCAAATCGCGCTTGGAGCGCAACTTCTGCGAGTTCCTCTGAATTTTCCGTAAGGCTACACCCCCTGGGGGACGCTAGAGGAGAACGAGTGCTAGAAGATGAGCGAGAGCGATACACTCGTGGACGTCCACGTTTAGCTGGAGCACTAGGAGCTTTGAAGACGGTACGTTTTGCGTATCGGCCACTGGAATCAACAACAGTCTCATCAGTAATGGCCAAGTCATCCACACTGGTGGGATCTGCAGTAGGAGTAATAGGAAGGTGAAACAGTCCAGGAGTGTCCGGAGCAGTCATTAAAGCATCGCGGTAATCATCAAGATCAGTTGCCGATGAATCAATGGTAACCATGGCCACCTCCGTAGAGGGAGCCTCACCAGGAGAAGTAGAAAGCACCACCTGAGCAGAAGCGTCCTGCTCAGAAATCGAGCAAGGAGGTGAAAACGGTTCAGGTGAAGTTGAAGAACCAAGGAGAGGAGGAAAGTGAGCTTCAGTAAAATCAGGAGCACGTAAGTCAGGCTCTGCACGACAACCAGATGGGGGCGTATCAACAGGCACTGATGTAGACATTAATCCAGAAGAGGGTCCAGAAGAAGAGGAAGGTCCAGGGCACTCTTTATAAAAATGCCCTAGGCCTTTACACTTGCTGCAGTGGAACTCAGTTAAGAGATCGATATGTCTCCGTTGACCGTGACAATGGACAATAAGTTGTGTAGGTAAAGTTGCAATATCTTCCTGAGAAGAAAAAATGACAGGCACCATGCGACGAGCACCGTAAATATGGCGATCCGCGAAGTCGTTGGGCGCTGCCGAGTAGGTTACGACGTCCCCGGCAACGCGACCAAGAGATGAGATAACTGAAAGGAGCATGACATTTGTGACTTCAGGTGGCACCGGATAACACGACACGTTAACCGGGCGCTGTATCACAGGTTTGGGCATCAAGAGGTTATTATTAATAGTAATACCTTTCTGCAAAAGAGAGGTCACATGATCAGGTTGAGAAAGATAAACAACAATAGTCCGAGTACGACGATAGAGATGAGTAATAGCAGACGGAGATAAAAGCTGCTTAACTGCCGTAGCATAAACTTTCAACTTGGTATCGGGAAGGGCTTTAAAAAAACTCCTAAAGCCATATGCGAGGAGAACTTTTGAGCTTGAACAGATGACACCGGAATATGAAGTTGAATGGAGTTGCCGGTGCGACGAACATGAGGTTTCAAAGCATCGACTTGCTGTAACACAATCGAGGATTGGCGATCAGATGCAGAGGTCGCTGCAGCAGAATAAGACGATGGCAATCGAGCTGCTGTGGAAGGTGGAGGAGTGACGTCATCGTGAGTATGCATTGCATCAGTAAATGTCACAGTAGAAGCTGAATCAGAGGAGCTGTCTGACTGGGCAGCAGCAGAAGAGGTGCCGAATGACGCACCGGAAGATGTCAGCGTAGCGGCGCCAGCAGTAGCGGCGCCAGCAGCAGCGTCGCCGGTTACAGCAAGAGTGGAAGTAGGGCTACCGAACATGACATCTCCACCGGAAGCCGTCATTACTAATGGAGGCGCCCAGCAGTTCTTCTGGCCAGCTCGAATAGAAGGTAAATAAAGCTTGGAATGAAGAAAATGTCGTACTTACGAATCGGAAAGTAGAACAAAACGATGCACTAGACCTTTATCATTTTGAGAAAGAATACACGAAAAACACAAAATTAGAACTGGGAGGGCACTATAAACGGAACTTTAGACTCGAAAATATCGGAGCTGATGCCGAGCACTGGAGGACCTGCTGTTGACATTATGGTACCAGATACCCAGGATACCTATCGCCTCCTCATCGCATTGATGTCTCTCCGAGTGGCCGCTGTTTTGTTGCTGTCTAAAGGAGGTCCTGCAGCTCATTAGGTAGGTAGTCATAATCTAATTGCTCATCGGCCTATATCTCTCTATATATAATGATCGGAGTAAAATCCCTGAAATGGCAATGGGCTGGAAATATTGCCAGAAGGACAGACCGTCGATGGACGGCCGGGATTTTGGACTGGATTCCAGGGGACAGGGACAGACCCAGAGGAGGACCACGTGGGGGATGGGTGGATGGGATTCGGGGGTATGCGGGAGTGACGTGGAGGAGACTGGCACAAGACAGACCGTTGTGGAAGAAACTTGGGGAGACCTTCGTCCATCAGTGGGTTGATAATGGTTGGCAATGATGATGATGATGATATATATCATCATGATATATATCATCATCATCATCATCATTGCCAACCATTATCAACCCACTGATGGACGAAGGTCTCCCCAAGTTTCTTCCACAACGGTCTGTCTTGTGCCAGTCTCCTCCATGTCACCCCTGCATACTTTCGAATTTCATCCACCCATCTCCCATGTGGTCTTCTTCTGGGTCTTTTCCTGTCCCTTGGAATCCAATCTAAAATTTCGGCTGTCCATCGATGATCTGTCCTTCTGGCAGTATGTCCAGCCCATTGCCATTTCAGGGATTTAACTCTGATCATGATGTCTTCCACTCTTGTCATTTTTCGGATCCACGAGTTCCTCTTCTTATCTCTCCTAGTTACACCAAGTATGCACCTCTCCATGCTTCTTTGAGTTGTCTGCAGCGTTTGTATGTCTCTTTTAGTTAAGGTCCACGTCTCTGCACCATACGTAAGCACTGGAAGGATGCATTGATCAAACACTTTTCTTTTAAGACATAATGGCATATTGCTCTTGAAAATTATGCTGTTTCTTCCAAAAGCTCTCCAGGCAAGTTTTGTACGCCGATTAATTTCTTCATCAATGTGACCCTCACTTGGTATCTGCTGTCCAAGATAAACGTACGTGTCTGTTATCTCCATCTTTTCTCCATCAATCGATAAATCTTCATTTCTTGTAAAAGCATTGAACATCACTTTTGTCTTCTGAAAGTTCATTTTTAATCCCACTTCTTTACTCTTGTCAGCAAGTTCCTGGATCATACTCTGCAGCTCTGATGGGCTAGTTGCAAAAATTACTACGTCATCAGCAAAACGAAGGTGGGTTAGATAATCTCCATTAATCTTTATCCCCTTGTTTTCCCAGCTCAGTGACTGAAAAACACCCTCCAATGTGTCATTAAAGAGCTTCGGAGATATGGTGTCACCTTGTCTCACTCCCTTTCCAATTTTTATGTGTGTTGTATTTTCAAACAGCCTAATCTTTGCACTTGCATTTTCATAGATGTTATTAATAATATTAATGTATGCATCTTCAATACCGCAGGTTTTCAGAGCCATTGTAACTGCTGATGGTTTCACCGAATCAAAGGCTTTTTCATAATCGATAAAAGCCATGCACAATGGAAGTTCATATTCCCTCGCTCTTTCAATTAGTTCTCTCAGCACATGGATATGATCTATTGTGCTGTAGCCACTCCTGAATCCAGCTTGTTCTCTCGGTTGAGCCATGTCCAGTGTTACCTTCAAGCGGTGTGAAAGAACTTTAGTGAAGATTTTATAAACTACTGATAGGAGGCTGATAGGTCTGTAGTTTCCGAGATCCTCAATGTCACCTTTCTTATGTAGCAGGATCATTGTAGCGGTGTTCCAATCCTCAGGACTCTTTCCTTCATTAAGGCATCGAGTGAAAATTTGGGCGAGTACTGTTTCGATTTCTCCACTTGCTTCTTGTACGATGTCTACAGTAATTCCATCTTCTCCTGGAGCTTTTCCCCGCTTCATGTTCTTGATTGCATGTGCAACTTCTGCTGGAAGGACTGGAGGAACTCTGGTACTGGTATCTTTCATGATGTCTGGAGTGCATGCATTATCCCTTTCATATAATTTGGAGTAGAAATCTTTCACTCTTGTCAAAATTTCGCCTCTATTTCTTGTTACAGAACCATCTTCTTTTCTCAGTGCCATAATCTGTTTTCTTCCCTTACTGAGATGTCCCTTTGCTATCTTTAGGCTTTGGTTGTTTTCAATTGCTTTCCTTACTAGTTCACAGTTGAATTTTCTTACGTCTTCAGTGATACTTTTTCGTACTGTCTTGCATAGCTCTATATATTCCACTTTGGAAGTCACATCTTCTTTAGTTGTCCTCATCTCTCTTCTTTTTTGCATCAACATTTTCGTTTTTCCTGATAATTTATTTACATGCAACTTGTTCTTAGACCCAGCTAATTTTGTTGCTGTTTCCATAAGAGCTTTGGTTACTTTTCTGTTAACTTCAGAGATGTCCACTTCTTCCGATGTTAGGCCTTCTAAAGCAGAGAACCTGTTCTTCAGTTCCAACTTGAAGGTATTATGGTGCTTTTTAAGGTTGGTTATGTCAATAGATTTTGTTTGTCTTATGAGCTTGCCACGTTCAAGTTTAGTGTTGAGGTGCATCTTACATCTCACCAATCTATGGTCACTACCTGTGTTGAACTTGTTTAGCACACTGCAGTCTTCTATGACGAATTTTTTGTTACACATAATAAAATCAATTTCACTTGTCGTCCCATTTGGATGTCTCCATATCCATTTCCTGTGTGGCTTTTTCTTGAAGAAGGAGTTCAAGATGAAAAACCCTTCTGCCTCTGCAAACTCAACGAGAGTATTTCCACGCTGGTTTCCGTTGCCGTGACCGAATTTACCTACTGAAGTTTCATTCTGTTGCCGCTGCCCTATTTTTGCATTGAAATCTCCCATAATTATTTTCAAGTGCTGCTTACCTTTATTATTTAGATGACAAATTTCCTCATAAAATTCTTCAATTTCTTCTTCAGGATGACTTGTGGTGGGTGCATAAGTTTGAATAATCTGAGCCTGGTATCTTTTCGAGAGTTGGATAACAAGCCGTGCAGCTCTGTCAGAGGAACTTTCAACTTCTACAACTTTATCCTTCAGTTTCTTGTTTATTATAAATCCAACACCACTAGTTCTGCCAGTATCTGTCCCACGATAGTAGAAGAGATGTCCACTTTTCAGTTCGATGAGATCTTCTCCTTTTCTCCTTACCTCACTTAGCCCCACGATGTCCCACTTGATCCTTTGTAGTTCCTCTTCCAATTCAAGAAGCCTTGAATCAGAAGATAGGGAGCGTCCATTGTACGTTGCCAAGGTCAGCATCAGATGGCAGCCTAGTCCGGTCCTCCGGGGGTTCTTAGCACCCTCTGCCTTCATGACGCACTGGCCGCTGCCTTGGCCAGGTACATTCCAGCTGCCGGAGACTAAGGGCCAAGATTTAAGTTGTGGAATCATTTTGGAGGGGTTTGGCCGTAGCTCACCACGCTGGCCAAGCGGGTTGGTGAGTGTGGGATAGAATTTCCTCTAATCCCGATGGTATAGTTATACCGCTATTGGCGGTCGTCAGAGCCCCTTTAGTAGGAACAGGATGCACCACGAGAAGGCAGGGTTGACATTTGTCAAGGAGAGGCTGTGATGTTACGCATCACCTGACCTTACATCCCGATGATATATATATATATATATATATATATATATATATCATCATCATCATCATCATTGTCAACCATTATCAATCCACTGCTGGACGAAGGTCTCCCCAAGTTTCCTCCACAACGGTCTGTCTTGTGCCAGTCTCCTCCATGTCACCCCTGCATACTTTCGAATTTCATCCACCCATCTCCCATGTGGTCTTCTTCTGGGTCTTTTCCTGTCCCTTGGAATCCAATCTAAAATTTCGGCTGTCCATCGATGATCTGTCCTTCTGGCAGTATGTCCAGCCCATTGCCATTTCAGGGATTTAACTCTGATCATGATGTCTTCCACTCTTGTCATTTTTCGGATCCACGAGTTCCTCTTCTTATCTCTCCTGGTTACACCAAGTATGCACCTCTCCATGCTTCTTTGAGTTGTCTGCAGCCTTTGTATGTCTCTTTTAGTTAAGGTCCACGTCTCTGCACCATACGTAAGCACTGGAAGGATGCATTGATCAAACACTTTTCTTTTAAGACATAATGGCATATTGCTCTTGAAAATTATGCTGTTTCTTCCAAAAGCTCTCCAGGCAAGTTTTGTACGCCGATTAATTTCTTCATCAATGTGACCCTCACTTGATATCTGCTGTCCAAGATAAACGTACGTATCTGTTATCTCCAGCTTTTCTCCATCAATCGATAAATCTTCATTTCTTGTAAAAGCATTGAACATCACTTTTGTCTTCTGAAAGTTCATTTTTTAATCCCACTTCTTTACTCTTGTCAGCAAGTTCCTGGATCATACTCTGCAGCTCTGATGGGCTAGTTGCAAAAATGACTACGTCATCAGCAAAACGAAGGTGGGTTAGATAATCTCCATTAATCTTTATCCCCTTGTTTTCCCAGCTCAGTGACTGAAAAACACCCTCCAATGTGGCATTAAAGAGCTTCGGAGATATGGTGTCACCTTGTCTCACTCCCTTTCCAATTTTTATGTGTGTTGTATTTTCAAGCAGCCTAATCTTTGCACTTGCATTTTCATAGATGTTATTAATAATATTAATGTATGCATCTTCAATACCGCAGGTTTTCAGAGCCATTGTAACTGCTGATGGTTTCACCGAATCAAAGGCTTTTTCATAATCGATAAAAGCCATGCACAATGGAAGTTCATATTCCCTCGCTCTTTCAATTAGTTCTCTCAGCACATGGATATGATCTATTGTGCTGTAGCCACTCCTGAATCCAGCTTGTTCTCTCGGTTGAGCCATGTCCAGTGTTACCTTCAAGCGGTGTGAAAGAACTTTAGTGAAGATTTTATAAACTACTGATAGGAGGCTGATAGGTCTGTAGTTTCCGAGATCCTCAATGTCACCTTTCTTACGTAGCAGGATCATTGTAGCGGTGTTCCAATCCTCAGGAATCTTTCCTTCATTAAGGCATCGAGTGAAAATTTGGGCGAGTACTGTTTCGATTTCTCCACTTGCTTCTTGTATGATGTCTACAGTAATTCCATCTTCTCCTGGAGCTTTTCCCCGCTTCATGTTCTTGATTGCATGTGCAACTTCTGCTGGAAGGACTGGAGGAATTCTGGTACTGGTATCTTTCATGATGTCTGGAGTGCATGTATCATCCCTTTCATATAATTTGGAGTAGAAATCTTTTACTCTTGTCAAAATTTCTTGTCAATATATATATATATATATATATATATATACATATATATATATATATATATATATATATATATATATATATATATATATATATATATACAGGGCGTTCAAAAAGTCTCTCCGTAGTGGGTATCTTAGGTTATATGGAAATCAAACAAATGGCAAATGTATTATCGGAACGTATGATTCACTCACTTACTTACAGAAAGTATTGAAACTCTCGTCCTTCATTTGCAAGGCTTAATCTAACTGTTTTACACATGTTTTCAAACACATCTACGGATCAACAAATCCCTCCGCAGTAATGCTAAAACTGTTCCACTTAATTTTGATGGCGCTACAATCAAACTTTTTGAATTAAGTAACTTGTTGTATGTTTAATTTTGGTTTTTGCTGTTTTCTTGGTAACATCAAGCTTCAGAATAGGTTTCACAGCAGCACCAATTTTCACAAGCTTATGTTGAGTTGAAAGTTTCCAAAATGTGGATGCTATTTTCATCATTACCCCTCAGAAGGAAGAGCCACTCTTCCTTCATATTGCATGACAAATCATTTTTCAGTACGCGGGCACCAGTAGCAAGTCAAAATTCCACAGTGCGCATTTTTCTTTGAAAAAAAATTTTTTTTTTTTTTGCTTTTCAAAAATAAAACGGAAATAAAACCGGGTCGAAATCGGGTCAGGAACACCTTGACTCCACCCGTTTGACCCGCAAAAAATTGTCGATCCGTTGACCCGTTAACCCGTGACCCGTTTCCATCTCTGATTACCACAGCTTTCATTAAAATTCCTCAATAGTTGAAGAACATTGTTACTTCACTTTTTAAAGCCCTCCAGCATAATGAAGTTGCTTGATACGATAAATTTCAGTTTGGCACGCTAAAACATCTGTAAGGTACACATAAAAATGGAGAAATAAAATTTACTGGAATTATACCAATCGATAATTTACTTCCATTTCGCTTCTTATTAACACTATTTGTTCTACTAAAAGAATTTACTGATTTAAGTTAACAGTAAAATAACATCTGGGATACTGACAAGAATTAAAACTTATAAAACCGTATTGTCAGAAATAATGTTTTGTTCTTACTGCCTGTGACAGCACTTCACAGGTAAATAACAAATGACATCACTTTCGTTTGTACGTTTTTATAACACAAAAATACCTATTCCCATTTGATTTCGAAAAAATAAATCAGGTCATCCTCATGAGCTGTGTGTGACTTTACGGTAAATTGAAAAACTGCAATGCGACAGAGTAGACAAGTTACATGACACTTTTTTTGTTGCTGTTGTTTTGTTTTGTTTTTTCATATTTTCCCCTATTTCTTCCCATCAAGTTGCCCGTATGTAGAGAACACAAGCGAAATTTCTGCAAAAAACTTTGTGTCATCCAGAAAGAAACGTTGTACATCATTTAAGTTTCACAGATGATGAGAAGAGAGCGACAGAAGAAATAGCACTATTTATAAGAAAATAAAAATCATTAAAAAAAGTGATGCACCCCACCGAATTAAAATTCAATTGAGCAAAATACCTCCAATAATTGAGATAAAGAAATCACGAGCAAAAAATCATGAAGAATTCATGAGATTTTAATCATTAACATTAAAAGCATGGCTATCGAAGATATTACACGAGCGTGTATTCAAATGTGCATTTACACGCAGACCGTGCTTCAACATCGTCAAAATTTACGTCTGAGGTCTACGTGTGTATGCATTTGTAGAAAGTACAGATTTATGACTTCTGTGCAGAGCACATTTAAAGAAACAGGGGCCCCGGGGCTGGACAGTATTTTGCGGGGCCAGTATTAGTGGAACATCTAGGATTTCACTATGGGTGGATGAATAAAAATGCCCAGGAGAAAAATCCCCAAAATATGGTGAGGAAGGCATAAAATATCCCAGCCGTATTGAAGTGTGTATCGCATGATTCATGGACGAATCAGTGGTAGCAAAAAAATTTAAAATTGCATGGTTGAAAAATGGACACCAGTTCATTTCTGCTTTAATCCCCCCCCCGGGTTTAGTTTGTTGAAATTATATCGAAGTAAAAATAATAATATGATACAAATATCATGATTCAAACGGATTCTTAAGGTATGAAAATTTCCCCCAATTACAGATGTGTACAAAAAACATCTGTAATGCTTTCGAAAGATTTGTGGATGGACTGGGGGCGAGTATACTTTTTGCGGACTCATCCTAAAAAAGCAGAGAGAAATAGAATTTTTTTCACAAGGCAGTTCCTTATAGTTTTTGCTGTGTTATCTGCAAAAAAAAGAAAAACAAAAAAACTAGAATTCTGTCAATTCTTCAAGCATCCTGCATAATTCTGGGGCCCTTGGAAATGCGGGGACTGGGCTGCAACCCCTATCCCCCACTTCCTCTTAAATGGGCTCTGAATATGTGATATAAGTATCGTGTGCTCTTACTCTAGTGATGTCGCTGTTAAAGAACAGCATAGGCCAGCTATATCGGTACACATGGTTGTCGTCACGAAGGAAGGATTAAACTAACTGCCTGCACTTAATGCCTGCCTATAGAATGTGACACTTTGGCTGGGTAACCTCGGCAACAGCTGATGCTATACTAAAGACTCAGGAATCAGCGAGAAGAGGTGTGACCTCCAGATCCCCATCCAACGTTACTTACTTTTGTGCTCTTTGAACCAAAGATATTAATTAGAGGTGTATCGACTGGTAAACGTAATGCTGGCGGTCCTGAAACGACGGGAATCAATTGAATATGTAGCGTCATCTGTGAATGCAGAAGGTTGGCGGTGAACAGAAGCCTATTGAAAGCCAGGGTGTTTGATTCAATTCATAATGCACTGCCGAAATTACATAGAAAGCATGTTCGCGCGCGTACGAACCGAGAACATTTCAGATTAAAATATAATTAGCAAACTCTCACATTAGAACTTTTTAAGATTCATTGCCTTGATGTTCCTTTGATGATATTTTCTATTTCAGTTGTATAAAAATTTTACATTTCTGCCATGTTCTCATAAAAACCATTACATTGCGATTGACTCTTCGCAAGAATCAGAAAATTCAAATGATTGAAAAATCTAGATAAAATCCTAAACTAACACTGGTATTTAAAACGAATAGAAACAATATCTAGCAAAGCATAAAACTTGAATTACGTGTGAAAGAGACTGAGACTCGCTGGATTCACTGAATTGAACTCTGCAGCTGTAATCGGAAGCACACCGGACAAAAAATTAGTCACCCCGGGCAGAACTTATCTAATAACGAGTGAGGGCGCCTCTTGCTTTCATAACAGAATGAATCCGGTGTGGTAGAGATTCCACGAGATTGTGGATGTATTCAACATCAATTTGCAGTCACTGGTGCATCAATTGGTCCTGAAGTCCCGCCAGAGTACGTTTGTGTCTGTTCCGGCGTTTCACCTTCTGTTCCAAATGATCCCATAGATTTTCAATAGGATTTAAATCTAGGGATTTGATAGGCCCGTTCAGGTGAGACAGTGTTGCTGATTGTTCGTCGCGCCACTCAGACACAGTTTTATCCCTGTGCACACGGCAATAGTCGTCTTGAAAGACAGCAGTGGCAATGTGATGCTGCTCCTGGAGATGTAGGGCAAAGGGCAACACTTCGTCATTCAGAATGCGGAGGTACGCATGCTGGTTCAAATTCATCGTCATTGCAACGAGAGGGCCCATTTCGTTATACGAAAAACATACCCAAAACATCACAGAACCCCCTCCAGCTTGAACAACACCTTCGACACAATCAGGATTAAAGGCATCATTGGGCCTACCATGCACTCGTCATCTCCAATCATTGGAGTACAAACAAAAACGAGACTCGTCAGACCAAATTACTCGTTTCTAATCCTCCACAGTAAAGTTTTGGTGCCTCTCAGCCTATTGATAACGTGCGACTTTGTGACTTGCTGTTAAAAGAGACCTCTTCCTAGGAACTCTGCTCCAGATTTCCATCGCATGCAGTTCTCGTCGCAATATCCTTTCGGAAGTTGGCTGGAGTGGACTTTTATTGACTGTTTGAAGCAATCGTTGCCTAGTTTGAAACCGATTTGCAGTTACTCGGCGTGAAACATAGCGGCGGCCCCTGTTGGCGATAATTGTTTTCCGGCCACAGTTACGTCACCGATTTTCAGTTAACTGCGAACTACACCACTGTTTGTAGACCCGCTGGACAGTACGCTTCGACACACTAATAAATTAGACAACTTCACTTAGTGTTCGTGGGCACGGCCAAACACGATGGCTCCTTTTTGCTACTCAGTAACGTCTGTCATACGACCCATATTGCAGACTAAATTCAACACACATGTTACTCTTCACCACTGCACGAGACAGAAATGATCCTCTAGACCACATCAGTGCTTTTTTAACTCCCAAAAATGCTGTCACGGTGCCCTCTGTGCAACCGGTAACTGCCTACTGTCATTTCTGTTAGGGGTGACTAATTTTTTGACCGGTGTGCTTATGTCAAATAATAACCGACCATTTCGTCTTGAAAACAATTACTTGAAATACCAAAAGCTTAAAGATTTAGAACTTAAATACTCGGGAACAGACACGTCAGCACAGTAGCTACTCTGGACAATAGAGGTTTTTAATGTGTATCGGAATTGGCTTGCTTTTTGCCAGTATATTCTTGTCTAATGTCTTTGCTTTGAGCATCAATTGACATTTAAAGCTATGCACCAAAGAAACGCTGAACGGCACAAGCACTAAAACTAATGCAACAGTTTTTGATATATGCTCTATTAACATTCTTGAGTTTCATTAAATAATGCTGCCTTAAAACGAACGTAATATGCATTTCAGAAACTTTCTTCCAGCGTAAATTTATGTCTTACGTCAACTTCGCGGGCATTTGATGACATTGGAATCAACTGACACATTTAAAAATCAAATCAAAGATATCTTTCTTTGTAAAGACGATATTTTTTATTATAAATATTTTTTTATTTTAGGAAAATGTTTTTGATTTTCAATAATCTTTTATTTTGAGAAGATATTGTTAGACAATGATGTGTTTCTGTCCCGCCCTTTTCTATCTACCAAGAAGGAAAAACTCAATACAAGTCAAATCAAAATAGTCTACCAATGTCAAATGAAATGTGGCGTACTGTAAAAACTCGCGGCTCCCGCAAAGAACATCTTCGAGGCTCTTTTGCGAAAATCTTTCAAGTACTGAAATTTTTAAATTCCATTTTCTTAATTAGGTTTCATGTGCGTTTTAATAATCCAAATTCTTTGGAATCTACAAGTATTTTCCGTAAATCCAAAATCATTGCACTTTACTGCGTGTTACACAAATGTGCACTTTGCAATAAAAATAATTGCCCTAGTTTTATAACAAAAGAAAATACTTACGCCAAGGTTAATCATATGCAAATTTTATTCTTTTAGAGAATTAAGGCCATCCATCCACCCTAAAATGCCTCACAATCGCACACACAAACGCGTGTGCCGTGTGACAGTGTCTAAAGACCTTTTCCTATTTATACGAAAATACAGAACATAAGTAAGAAAAAAAGAAAGTAACAATTAAGAATTGTAGCACAAAAAAGCAAAACTTCTTAAACTATTTGCTCGTGTATATAAAACACACATTTAACATCAAGCCACAATATTATGGACGTTGTAAAAAGTCCCCGCAAAGAACGTCTTGTATTTCATTATATTCTGAAGGATTCGTAGTTATGTGCAAGCGACTTAAATACATAACTCCTTATCCTCGTTGGCATAAAAATTTTATTCATTAAACTGGTATTTCTTTCATATTCTCTTGTCAATATACATGTATAGGAACTATTGCTGTAGCTGTGAAAAGGGTCCTCTGGAACAGCTGCTTTTCTTCATCCAGTTTTTATGAACTAAAGACCAAAAATAATTTTAAATATTTTACTTATTGAAAAAAAATGTTTTTAATACTTCATGTAAAGCTGCCGTTTCCTTAACCAATTTCGCATGAAATTTCCGCTAAAAATTTTGTAAAATCCTTTTTGTCGAAGCTAAAGCCGCTCTTAGGCCTGAGGCTCCCCCGCAATGGGGGGAGGGGGAGCTATCAGTACGCCCCTGCAAATGACTGACTTGATGTACGTCATGATAGCATTCGTGAATTGTGTATTGTCTTGGTAACCTTTAAAAGCTATGAGAACAACAAATATATTTTGTTGTTGTTGTTTGCGTGTTTTGTGTAAGGGGTGTGTGTTTTATCTGGCGCTCCAAGAGCGAGTTCTTTTTCTATATGTTCGCTGTAATCGGCTTGTGTTTAGAGGATATGAGATAATAAGACTGTATGCCTAATGAGATATTTTCAGGTACGAAGTGCCAGATAACTGCATTTATTTTTCACTTCGTGTCCGGATGTAGAACTATCATCAATTGGAACAGCAACGTTCGAACCACGGGCGGCGGAACCCAATAATTACAGGAGGAGTCCAGCTTTTCCGAGAAGTAAAACAATAGAAACAGGAAAGAGACAACACCGTAGGACATATCATCATCAACCGTTATCAATCCACTGCTGGATGGAGGCCTCCCCAAGTCTCTTCCACAAATTTCTGTTTTGAGCATATCTCTGCCAAGTCTCTTCAGCATGCTTTTAAATCAGGCGGTCTTCTTCTGGGTTTTCTCCTGTCCCTTGGTATTCATTATAATACTTCAGTTGTCCATCGGTGAACAATTCTAGCAATATTGGGGGTTACAATATTTCCACGTGAGAATTCTTTAACGATATTTTTAAAAGTAAAGAACACAACCTTGAGTTTACTTTTTAGCTTATTTCTGCAAAATCAATTATCAGCGTTGTATTTGTAGCGTTTTCCAGAAAACTGCATAACGTAGCGAAAGTCTCCGGGAAATCTTCATAAAAAAAAAAAAAAAAAAAGAATCAACGCTAAATCGTATGTGAATTGCAAATTTTTAAGACGTTTCGTTGGAAGACTCCCCAGTAAGGGGGACCATAAAATTCCAGGGGTCCTGACCCCCGTGTCTCCTACCTTGTCCCGCTCATGGTTCGAAGCATCAAAGTTTACTTGTTATTATTAATCAATTAATAGTCATGGATCACATATTACACTTAGATTATGCTCATCATCATAATATGTGTTTGTCTATTTGCAGTTCATAATAAATTTGCTTTATTTTGTTTATACAGGAAGTTGTCAATTACCATTTGGCATTTTATAATTAGAAGATTCTTATTACAGTGAAACCTCCGAGCAACGGCAGGTTTTCATTGGTACAGAACATCTGCCGTAGGATTAACATTAACGTCAGTCTCGAAAGAGATCTAACGGACACTTTGTTCTTTAGGATTTTCTTTGGTACTTCGGCGATAGGCCTCGAACTCGATGGGTTGGATTACGGCGAGTACAATAGTGTACTTAAGTGAAAGAAAGAAGTTCAAGTTTAGTTCTACGTGAGATGAACTCCAGCTTCTGTGTATGCTTGAGTTGCAACCTGAAGGGGCGGGTGTAGGGGGGATCCTGGTGCGTGAAATGTTTTCTGTTGGCAGCGGTATATATTTGATTGGTCCCTGTGGGTTCTGTTCCTATTTTTCGGCGCGCGGCTAACTAACTGTGCAATTCCACTTCACTGCCAAGCATGTTTCTTTGCGTTTAATGTACCCTAAACTTATCCTCCTAGCTCGATACAGTATTTCTAAAGGGAAGTTTGAGACAACGGGTCACACACCACCTTCTTAAAATCCTCTACACCATGATTTTATTTTATATCGTTGTATTGAGTTTCATTCAGCAATCTACCTTTGGAGAAAGCTCTGAAACCATTTTCTTTGTTCGTAAGCTTTGTACAATTCTTCTTCTTTTGTACAAAAGCAACGGACTAGCAATGTTAACCTAGGCCTAACCTCTGAACAACGGTACCTCCCAACAGCGGTTACTTTTTCCCAGTCTGAGCAGCGACCGTTATTCGGAAGTTTCACTGTATCACCAACAGATATCTTCGATGATAAATTTCAGAAGATATATCTTTTGTTTTAAATAATATTTGATTTTAAGAAGATGGGTTTAAGGTTTATCCACGTAAAATCTTTGCCTTGTGTTTCCAATGGGAAAACTTCTGTAGCCATTTTCTTCACAATTAATACGTTCCCAAGGATGAAAATTTGAACATCGATGAAAATAATTTCATATTATAGCCTAGTATACTTAATATTTTCTAAAACGTAACCATAATTATATTAAAAATCAATAACTTTTCCTTTGGTGGTGTTAAGACCAGAAAATAAATAGCGCCACATCTACATATGACTTACTAAATTCTATTACGTCGCATTTCTTTCAATAATTTGATTAATTTTTGAACTGAAATCAACACTTGTGTCCATCTATGCGATAGTCCGGAATGTTTAGAAAGATTCGAGCCATTTCGAATAAATATTCTAACATTTAGCTGAAAATGTTGCAAAGTGAGCTTGCTGGTTTATTTCGGAATTAAAAATCAGCAGCATCTACAATTCTGTTAACATTTTCAGCTAAATTATTATCAGAACATTTAATCTGAGTGGCTCAAATTATTCTAAACGTTCCAGACTGTCGCACGAATACACTCAAATTTTGATTCCATTCCAAAAATTAATAAAATTATTGAAAAAAAAATGCGACGTGATAGAATTTAATAAGTCACATGTAGATGTGGCGCCATCTATTTTCTGGTCTCTATACAACCAAAGGAAAAGTTATTGATTTTTAATGTAATTATGGTTAAGTTTTAGAAAATCTTAAGTATACTATGATATAATATAAAGTTATTTTTATCGATGTTCAAATTTTCATCCTTGGGAACGCATGAATTGTGAAGAAAATGGCTACAGAAGTTTTCCCATTGAAAATACAAGGCAAAGATTTTAGGTGGATCCACCTTAAGTAACTGAAACATGTGGTTACATGAGTTTCAGTTGCGTTAACACATCTTAAAACGATACGATAAAAGTAAGAGAAAAAGAAAAAAAAATACATCCTTTTTAATACTTTTGAACAACAACGCCGAATTGCTAACTAATCGAAATTCAGTGACTATAATAAAAGAAAAGTAATGAAATTTTACTTTTTCTTCAACGTGATTAAACAATTAACTATAATTCATTACAGTGATTACAAAACGGTCATAAAATGGAATATTCAATTTCTTGTGAAGTATTTGCCATGGGAAAACATTTCAACTTTATGTGATTTCCAAGACTCAGTCTGACAGATATTTTCATCAGCAAGAAATAATTTTTTACCATGCTGTGTATATATGCATATGATCGTTTAGCTATAATCGAGACTTCTTCCCATTCATTATAATCTAAAAATAAGGAATGTCTTTCCTTTTTCTCTTCCGAGAGAATGCGATAGAGATTTCTTTCCTTCATACGAGAACAAAGGAATTGCTGCAACTCAAATGTCTCCCGTCTCTTTTCGACCCATTGAGTCCTTTAATCTGTTTTTTGATGAATGCTATGGACTGAAGAAGCCCCGTACCACTCTTTTTGACTCGAACCCAATTCCGTTCCGTGCCTCTGCAGCGTAACAATGCTCAAAAGAGTTATAGTTCAAAGTAATAAATTTAACGTCGATAGACACTCTTCGTGTGTGTCTGCATGCCAAAACTTCAGCCACAAGAAAGTAAAAAAATATATTTTGAACATTTGCACCAAAGAAGCATAAATGCGATCTCGTGTTTTGCTTTACGGGACGACGACTCACACCTTTTAATACAATTTCCTCGTCTCTGCATAACATGCAGTATAATAAGGGTATTCTCAAAAAAATTTGGAATCTTGATGTCCTCAGCAATTTGAGTCTCGACAGAGCAAAATAATGCGCATTTTTTTAAACATAGTATTTTGAAATCTGCCTTTTCTTAAGATTGCATCCCTTTGTGCCTATTTCTGTGACAAACATAAACCATTTGTTTTTTGTTTTGTTTTTTCACAAAACAAGCATACACTGAATGGCCACTTTATTAGATACATCTTCACATTGTGTCTGTGAAAAATAGCGTTGACAGTCAGAGTTACATTGTAAACAAGTTTTGGCAGACAAAATTCACTGAAGACAAGGTGAACTAGACATAGTCAGGGTGGTAGTTACCGGAGGGGGGCAGGGATGGAAAACGGCCTCCCAAAATGATCATTCCTGGGGCGTAAATTCGTGCTCTGTGGGATATAAAAAACAGAAATTGTAACTAAAAATAAAGTTACGCCCTTCAGTGTTTTCTTTTTAAAGACTTTACTTAATCTCCTACAGTATTCCATGCAATTGACCAGGGTACCAAGTAACATACACTATGAGGTGTGAACATCTCATATCCATGAAGGGAATTTTTTATAACGGTGAATGGAAGCATAGAAAACAATATGCTGATATGCATATGTTTTCTATGACCTTTCCAAACATGTCATTGGTGTGAAGAGCTGATTAATCATTTGTGCTCTGTCGCAGAAAGTTCTCCCAGCGTTTAACTTTGAACGGAAATTTTTCAAGCCCTACCCCTAAAGCTTCTTCCTATTGCTAAGTTCACTAACCAAAACTCATTCCTTCTACGCTGGTTTGTTTTCCGTTTTGCATTTCTGTGGTGTTGTGTTGTCGGTGTTAACATGACGTTTACACTTTACTTGGTATTTACAATATGTGGTTCTTGGGTAATTACTTAGTTTTTACATTTTTAATAAATCAAAAACCCAAAGTGCGATTTTTGAACGATCATAATGCTTTCCCATAAAGGCGGTGTGCGAGAAAATAAAAAAAAAACACGTATTATTTGAGTGGAACTCGAAGAGGTTGCAATTTTGAACTCGAAGGAATGTAATTTTGAACCCGGAGGGGCGTAATTTCAAGTCTCACCCTCCCAGAAAAGGAAAGGTTGCTGACATAGCCGACCAAAAGACAATATAAGTGAGAAATTAAAGAAAAATGAACACAAGTTAAAAATTAAAAAAACGCTCGTAAAAAGTAAGTAACGCAGAAAAATCAGTTTAAGTGGGACCTAAAGGAAAAATCTAGCTCACACCTACAGAGTTAATTCGTTCTACACACATTTTCTCAAAGACTATTGCATTCTGGCAATCAAAATTTTGAGCGCAAATAAATAAATTCCCGTAGCTGTAATTTCGAAAAATTTGCCAGAATTGTTTTAAATTCAAGTTATCTTAATCGGGAAGTATTCCGATTTTGCACCGATTGAGATAAATCGAATTTTAAAAAAATGTCTGATAAATTTTTCGAAATCACAGCTAAGGTATATATTAGCTGAGGATTTTATTTACTTGCGGTCAAAATCTTGAAAATCAGAATGCAATAGCCTTTGAAGAAATGTGTATAGAACGAATTAACATTGCAGTTATAGGATAGATTTTACCTTAAGGTCCCTCTTACTCTCCTACTTTACCTGAATTCACATCCAAATGTGAGAGGAAGACGCTTCAGCAAAAGTGTCCTGGGGTGTCTACAACGTATGTTATTGATTCAGTGATTTTTTGTTGTTTTTTTCACTCGTACTTTTTGAATGAAAACAGTGCAAAACCACCGTTGTGTACAATATTTTGCGAGAATATTGAAAAGGCTACGGCTGAAAGTCATCACCTAATGCAAGCACATTTGCAAATAAGACTGTACGACGTGCTTGATATTTTAAACTCTTCCATCGTTTTGAAGACGACTGAACATCTTTCAAAAACAAACAGTGCAATGATGCTCTTCAGTCAGTAGAAATGACCTACTCGAGTGGGTAATTTAGTGCGAAACGACAATAGTTTATTTTGGGGGAAACGGATAAAGAAGAGGTGTAGCCGGAGTTTGGGGTCTTCGGGTTCGGACCTACCCTTGAAGTCTGAGTTTTATTGCACAGGACAATAAATTTGCTCTTAAATGCTACCTTTTTTCTTTTGTATGGAATTTAAAACTGTACATACATGGTGTGTGTGCATTTAAAGATTTTGTGCGTATTGCCACTTGGATTATTTCCCCCTAAGGCTTCCACCGATGATTCGAATCCATCGACACCGCAACCTTAATAAATTTCTGGTTAAGCCACTAGGATAAAGAAGTTTAGTCTCTCATGCCAAGCAACTGAAACTAAAGATTTGCAAATGACGCGCGTCTCATCCAAGTTTGTTCCACATACTCTCTGCATCAGTGGTTTTATTGAGTAAAGAGGGTTAACGACGACCGTGAGCTACTCCATTGTCAATCTCCCGTCCCTAATTTATAGTGCCGTTGATTTCAGGGGAGTACAAGAGCCATGGCCATAAGACAAACACACTCAAATCCGGGCCCAGCTCGGATCACCAGCCAGAAACCTACGACTCTAACCACTCGGCTACCGGAATCGGTTGTATCAGTGTAGTGGCAGATCTGTGCTGATCGCTGGTCCTTCTACACAGACTTTGTATCGATATTTACGGACTGCTCAAAGGCTAGTGGATTCGACTGATGGATGTGCTTAGCGGATTCTTCCTGAAGCTACAGTGTTTGAAGCGGATGTGCATCAAAGAGCCAAATCATTCTGACCACCAGTCTAATATGATGTTGGTCCTCCACGTGCCGCCAAAACTGCTCTTATCCGAAGAGGTATGGAAGCTACAAAATTCCTAACGGTGTCCTGTGGCATCAGGTACCAATACGTTACCAGCAGATCCTTTAACTATTGTAAGTTACGTGCTTGAGTCGCAGCAGATCGCGTTTGTTGTTCCAACACAAACCACAGATGCACGATTGGATTGGTGTCTGGGAAATTCTGAGTTCCGTGAAGCATTCTCGAACAATCCGGGTAGTGTGGCATGGCGCATTATTCATCTGAAAGAAGGCACAACTAGAGAGGAATACCGTTGCCATAAAAATTGCTCTGCAATGATGTGAAGGTAGGTGGTAGACGTCATAGTTTTCTAGGAACCAGGGTTTCTCAGCAGAATATTGCCCAAAGCATTACACTTCCTCCACCGGCTTGTTTTCGTTCCATGGTGCAACCTAACGCCAAGACTTCCTTAGGTAAAAGACTCACACGTACCCGGCAGTCCACATGGCGGAAGAGGAAAAGAGATTCATCGGACCAGACGATTTTCTTCCAATCCTTCAAAGTCTAGTTTCGATGCTCGCGTGCCCATTGCAAGCAATTTCGATGGTGAACCGAGGTTAGCATGGGCACTCGGAGCGGCCTGCGGCAGCGCAGCCCCATTTTCAGCTGGGTTCGATGTACTGTGTGTTGTGACACATTACTCCCGTCACCAGCATTCAAATTAACCGCAATTTGCGCCACAGCATCCCTTCTGTTGGCTCGTACCATACGGGATAGCCTACGCTCACCGCTTGCATCGATGAGTTGCAGTCAGGCCCCCACCTTTCCAGCGGTTCGTGGTTTCCCTCTTCGGACCACTTTTTGAATATACTAACCACGGCTGACCGTGAGCACCCCAGAAGCCTTGACGTCTTGGGTTATGCTCTGACCCAGTCGTTTGGCTATTATAATTTGGCCTTTCTCACCTGAAGAACAACACTGGTTAACAGGGCTCAGTATCAGGTGCTCAGTATCCCATTCACACGCGCCGTCGTTTACCTGCAGTTGCTTCAATTTGCATAAGACCCGCTGGTCATAATGTTTTGGCTCTTCCGTGAATGTACGCGCTGCGTGTAACTGGCTTTGCGCCATTTGCCTTCGATTCCCCCATCAGCTTGGCATGGTATATCTAGATTCCCTGGGTGTGTCGCAATCTTTAAGTTGGTGAGGTGTGTGGCATGCCTTTTGCTCATCAGTTGACATCAGTGGGACCATCGCGCACGGATCTTTTTCATCTTCAAAGAATTCGTCAGGATTGAATCGACACTGCCGATTGAAAAGCCTACAGACTCAGTTATATACCGAACAGTCATTCTTCTATCCTGAACCACCAAGTCGTGCAGTTTCTGAAGTCATCCAGCATGACAATGTAGATGTGGAAGTCATCCAGAATTCTCTGCATCATTGCAAGATTCCCTGCCACAACGAAATTCTTTGTTCCACTTGACAGATATACAGGAGCCGTATTCTCTAATGTGTGCACCATATCATCATGAACCTCCTGTGGGGACATGCCCTTTCAAAGACGCATTTTATCACCTTCCGTAGTTTCTTTTTCCCCATTTCGCCTGAAAAAGAAAAGAAAAACACCTGAAAAAGAAAAAAAAGCATAGATATACAACACTGAGAACGGGTACCGTGACATACAAGAGTATGCACTACCTGCAGATAAATGCTGCATATTCATTTTCACTAGAAGTAGATCAAAACACCAACTTTTTGAATGCTCTCGTATTTCTCCTGAGTATAAAATGACCGATCGGTACAGTTTGAATTTTAAGAAGACTATTTTGTTGATGCATGAAAATAGGTGCATGTAAATTTTCACTAAAACTCCTTTTATTATCAGTTATAGGATTATACTCCGCCTCGTGGTCAGTTAACATCCCGAAAGATTTAAAACATCAACTTATCACTTACCAAGAGAAGAACTCCACCTCAACCACCAATTTTATTTTTAATCTTCGGTATTTCCCAAGAGAAAAGTGTCACCTGTTTTCCCCTCCTGTAACCCTTAGCGACAAAAAATCTCGTGGTCATGCGGAAGAGGATCATTAGCGCAACCGTTCCTACTGATTTACCCTGAACAGTCCGTTTGTTTTGAATTATCCATCTTTTATGCCACTTGAACCTGAATTTTGTTTTAAACAAAAGTTCAATAAGTAGACAAATAACATAAAATATTTATGCCTGTAGTGACATATCTAAATAATTTTCGTAAACTACGAAAAATGGTAGTTAAGATTTGCCCTCATTGTCAAAAAAATAGTTGCACCCAGAAGGAAGCAACCGATAGGAATGAAACTTGGTGGGTACGTTTGACATCGTGAGACATGCAAATGATTCAAGTATCACGCTCAGCCGCGCATGTGACCCAAGCAAGGAGGAGTCGTAGCGCTGTGCCTGACCGGCTACATAAGGTCGTCCCTTTGTTAGTGCTTGCCATTGCGACTCGTGCTGTTGTGTTGGTTGCATTCTTTGCAAGTGAACTATGCCTTGGAAAATAGTTCGGAACCAATTCGAACAGTTGGAGGAGTTCGAGAGGGGCCGCATCGTTGAGCTCCGGGAAGCGGGATGGTCTTATAACCGTATTGCGCGCTATACCGGTCTTGCGGATATCACCATAGCACGCTGTTGATGGCAGTGGACAGAACAAGGCACGCAGCAGCGACAGGAAGGGTCTGGAAGACCTAGACGAACCACGGAGAAAGAGGAGAGGACCGACGTGTTGTCCGACATGCGTGGAGTGACCCAACAGCCACGATTGCGGATATTCAGCGAACGGTGGTGCCCTCCATGCATCGTCCGATGAGTGCAAGCAGCATTGGAAGACGGCTACACGACGTAGGACTACACCCACGCGGACCGTTACGACGACTGTCCTTAACACCACTGCATCGTCACCAAAGACTGCCATGGTGTCGTGTCAGACTGTCATGGAGCCACGCAGAATGGCAGCATGCACTGTAAAAAAATTACTGTAGAATTTACGGTTTTAAACCGTTTTCCAGGGTGCCAACATAAAACCGTAAAATCTACAGTTTTATGCCGTGTTGGAGCAAAGCTATAGCTTTGCTCCAACACAATCAACACATTCGTTCCAGCCAAATTTTTGTGTTTTCGTGATTATTTGGACGGCGACTTGCTCCAGCCAAATTCTGTGCTGTTTTCTTCATTAAACGTGGTGTTGGAGCAAAGCTATAGCTTTGCTCCAACACAGCATAAAACAGTACATTTTACGGTTTTGTGTTGGCACCCTGGAAAACGGTTTAAAACCGTAAAATCTACATTTTGTTTTTACAGTGTGTGATCTTCAGTGACGAGTCCCGCTTTTGTCTTGGAGGAGACGACCAACGAATCCGTGTGTGGAGGCACCGTAGTCAGCGCCAAGATGAACGGTTTGTTGTCGAGCGTCACACGTCCAGAAGGCCTGGTGTCATGGTGTGGGGTGCAATTGCCTACGATGCCAGATCACCGTTATTGTTCATTACAGGGATTTTGACAGCCCAACGTTACATTAATGAGGTCCTGCCACCAGTCGCCTTACCTTTTCTGATCGCTCACTCCGGTGCGATATTCCAACAAGACAACGCTCGTCCGCATACTGCTGCTGTCTCGAGAGCTTGCCTTCAAGGCACTGCCACTCTGCCATGGTCAACCGTATCGCCAGACCTATCGCTGATTGAAAATGTGTGGGGTGCTATTGGACGCACTATCCACACTCCACCCCTACTGCTCAATCTGCAGGAACTGCGAGAGAAGATTCCAGCTGCATGGGATGACTTATCGCAGGACACCATTAGGAACCTGTACAACTCCATGCCAAGACGTCTGGCATGCTGTGTGAGCAAACATGGCGGCCCCACACCATACTGAGAGACACTACTTATTGGCGTGTAGCTCAATAAGTATTGCCCATATCAGTCTCAATGTTTAATCCATTATTGTTCCTGGTAATCTTCACCTTCCTCCCGAATAGCATTGCAATCCGACACGTCCTTCTGGGTGCAACTATTTTTTTGACGATGAGTGTATAACCACGCCCATTTTCTGGGAAGGACTCGCTCCCCCTTCCCCCCCCTCCCCGAAGCTACAGCCCTGGTGGACACTGCTAGGAAAAGTAAAATAGGCGTCCGTATACTCAAAGGGTCCTCTGTTAAAAGAAGAAATCCCGTTTTCCAGTAAGTAAACCATAGTTTTTACTGCTTCACTCGCAATAATTTACAAACATCCGTCATATTTCGATTAGGAGTCCAGGGTTTCACGCTAAGGTTACAAGAAATTTGTTTCGTAAAATCAGCAAGCTATAAAGTTAACTTATACGAAAATTTGACTTGTAAGAATTATTTTTGTTATATTGATTCTTCTATATGTGCAGATTAATTCCACATATGTATTGTTACAACCAGAGGCACTTGGATAATGGGTCATAAAAAAAGTGTTACAACCAGGGATATTTGGACTTTGGAAATTGGGGATGAAGCATTTCTGTGAGATTCCAACGGTGAAAATACAAGAGCAAAGCGAAATGCCTTAAAACGCGTCACTTGCTTTAGCGAGAAACGCGAAAAGGGGTCTGATGACAGTAGCTCAGACAAAAACAAGCCATTATGATGTTTGGGTGAGAGAAAGAAATTTGGGTCAGGCGCCTTTACCAGGCTGTTTACGACTTGACTCAGTGTCACAATGGAACACTAAGTCAGGTGTTCTGTTGTGACAGGAGCAGCAGAGAGACAAAGTTACAGAGGGTGAGTTGAAAGTTTTGCAATATTTGGATCACTTTATGTCTTCATGCGTACCTTTACGACGAAAGCTGACTAGCATTCAAAGTATAGGTTGTACATCGTGTTGTACCGTTTTTAGCCGTCTGTCTGCCAGTTCTTCGAATCCGCGAAGGTACCATTTCTTGACCTTCGAAGCGAAGAACTTCTTCACCCCAGCTGCCACTTCGTCCTGGTTGTTAAAGTGCGGCCCACGAAGGAAGTGGGTCATGGACCGGAACAAGTAATAATCCGATGGGACAAGACTATATGCTGGGCGTGACATCAGTTCGATGCCCTCAAGTTTCTGGAGTTTTGCCCTGGTCGTTCGTGCGGTATGAGGCCGAGTGTTGTCCTGCTGTAGGAGACCTTCAGGGTCTCCTACAGCATGACAACGCTCGGCAGTGTGCCCAGGTCCTGAAGGTGACCTTGGCACATTCTCTCAGGCAGTGTGCAGTGTCTTCTCTGTCAGGCAGTATGCCAAGGTCCTGAAGGTGACAAACCACGGTGGTCCGTGATATGCCCAGCTCGCCTGATAATCTCTGAGTGCTGGTTGTCGTATTTGCCTCTACGGCCGGGCACACAGCCTCCGAATCCACGGTTCGCGGCCTACTTGACCTTGGCTGATCGTCGAGGTTTCTGTCACTTTTGAACCATCTAATTGCGGTGCTGTGGTCCACGGAACCTTCCCCTTTCGCATGACAAATGTTGCATGTGGCTTGAGCAGCGTTATTGCCGAGTTCAAACTCGTAAAGCAAAAGTTCTCTAATTAGCTGTAGTTTCTTTTTCCCCATTTCGCCTGAAAAAGAAAAGAAAAACACCTGAAAGACGACATGCAATGCTGTTCACAGCAACGGCTGCCACTTTATATCCATTTCAACAGACCGCAGTGCGCGATTTGAACTAGTTTAAACACGTGACATTACCGCCGCAGCACATGCGTTTATGCAAATATTGCAAAACGTTCAACTCACCCTCTGCAGTTATTTGCAAGTTGACATCTGAATAGATCAGAACGCATCAAAAGAAAAAACAAGCTGTTCTCTTGGAAGAAATGCAACTCAGGAAGTCAGGGTCTGTGAGCAGCGAAACACCGAAAAGTATGGGGATTATACTTGCCTAAAACAAGTGAAAGAAAAAAAAAAAAACCTTCCCGTACTAATGACCTAATAGGGTTCCCTGAGCACTGAGTTGCAAAACAAAGACAAGACTAGTTTGGTGTCGTCACCACAGAGATAGAAATTATCCGAGTCGAGTCTGTATAGCCAAATCGAAACTAAATCTGGAATCTCGCGCGAGAAGGCTTTACAAGCCCACAGTGGCGAAATCAAGGTGGGAACGACGCGGAGAGGAACGGGAAACGCCAGAATAAAGGGTTTTGGATTCAACCCCTTTATCTTAGCTCCGGAACGATAGTGGTCCATGAGTATTTGAGCCTGCGAGAAAACTGAGCTTTATGCATATCTGAGTGCGATACCAGCAAACGAGAAGCGAGAGATCGCCCTTGCCGTGGGGACCGCCCTTGCCGTGGGGACCGCCGCGCCGCCTTAGAAGTGGAAAGTTCCTCTGATGCCCGTCAAGTGAGTGGGCACTTCACGGGCATCAGACACTACAACAGTACGAGTGCAAGTGATACTTCACGACATCTCCGAGTGGGTGCAATTGTTGTGAGCAAAATGAAAAAATAGTGCTTTATATAAAGAGTTTTCCGTTGCCTAAATGGACATCTGTAAGTACTTTTTTAATATATTTGGTATTCAGAATCAGCTGCGAGCTAATCTTTGGGACTTTTATGGTATTAAAATTATATTGAAAGGACTGAATTTGCATGCAGTTGTCATTGGTTGGTGGTTAGGAGTTTCATTTGCAAATACAATAAATTTAACCCGTATTTTCTTCCCTCAACAATAATCTTAATAGCCTTTGTGCAACGAAAAAAACATTACGTAATTACATGTCAGTGCTTGTGGTTAAAATTATCGACTCCCATTTATTTGGCTTGCATGGTCATTTCAGTCATGACTGACCACAGCCTTAAAATATCTATTATATAAAAGGAATACCTACGTTCTCCGGTTACGATGTGACTGGCATTTGCAGAGCAAGCTCGTAGCAATATATTGCTTTAATGCTTTTTTCAAAAATCTAGGTGAAAAAGATATCTGACGGATATGTGACAGAACGGAACTCTAAAGAACATGTTCGTATATTAAATTTCCATGATGAAAAACTTCGTGAAATCAACTTGTATGTTCGTTTTATTCGATAAAATTTGTCAGTAAAAAATAATTACCTATATACTCAAAGAGAGCTTATTTGAAAAGCGAAAGTCAGGAAACCTAACTTATTATCACATTTCGCTAGGAATTCTTACCTACTAAAATGGACGAACTTGCTACGGAGAAAAAAAAAGGGAGGGGGGGGGGCATTCTGCCAATTTTTCGGAAATAAATAAAAAAAATTGTGAAGCACACAGTGTTAATTTAATATAACTTAAAGGTTTCAGTTCAACACGTTTCGGCTGAACAAAGAGCGATGTTCCCTATCAAGCACATCTTTCAGACTGAATATAGAAGGCAAACAAAGGGAAAATGAAGGCAATGTCCTGCTCCAAGGTGAGGTCAAATATGATTCAAAGAAAGTCAACAGAGCATCTTCCTGGGGAAAAATGAAAAGTCCCGCTTTTAAAAATCTTTCGCTTTTTCTTCTTGTTTGCAAACATATTCTTAAAACTTCATTAGATTTTCAACAGCAGGTCTCAAATTTTGATTTAAAGATAAGCTTTCGCATTTCCAAATGCTAGGGATTCTCTGATACGAGTGCAAAAGGAGCAAAACAGAACGGGTAAATTTAGCGCTGCTAACTTCATGACGTTACTGGATTCTGCCCGATCAGGAACAAACAACATTTAGGCACAAAAGATTCCATTACAATATAAAAAAAATAACACTTTTGTAACGTTATTTTTAAAAACGCGGATATTTTGTTTGAGCAACGGAACTCCTAGAAGTTACGTGTTTTCCCTTGAGAACAACCGTCGCTTATCGTTAAATTACATTACTTCTCCGGTAAATGTTTTCTTGGCTCTGTGTTACTATGAGGCTCATCTAGAAATGTGCGTTTTGTTTTCTCCACGCATCCCTTTCTTTCTGTAAACAACTTCAAAACAGCAATCTATAAACTTCTTTGTAATACAGTGGCGTACATGTATTACAAAATAGTCTCTCTCTCTCTCTCTCTATTGCTCTTTTAACATGACTTCCCTTTTATAAAGCAACGTTGAATGAGTCCAGTTCTTTCCACCTCCTCAGGTTTCTATTCCTTTTTCTTAACTGTTAATTTAATAATATTTAATTACTATTTCCCTTCATGTTTTTTGCTACTTCCTGGTGCTTTGAGCCATAAGTTTACTATGTTTACCCTGAGCTACATCAGTTAACTCCAACAATCTAATTTTAAAGACTGAAATGGTAATCCGTTTAATCATCGTAAGAAAACAAAATACAATTTACCAAGCTTTCTCTCATTAACGCATGGCTTTTTCAAAGCTAATAGCGTAAACAAACCGAAATATTAGAACGATTACAATTTACTCTCCTTCTCATAAAAATCCGCGCACCAAGAAGGAGGCGTCGGATTGAAATGAGATTTTAGTAGTGAGATGGTACATATAAAGGACAAATATCACAGCAGCAGGACGATTTCCCGCGGACATCGGTACACATTCCGGCCAGCGTTAGTACCACGTCGGACAGCCTTGCGCTCGGATACATGCGGTGATACCGTCCGACATGGAGTCAAAGATACGCCGTATGTTATTCTGGGACAGATTGGCCCACACTTCTTGCGACTGACGCTCCAAATCACGAACACTGGGACATGGAGAAAGCTGGTGTCCCATCTGGTACGACACGTGCTCAATGGGCGAGAGATCAAGCGATCTGGCAGGTCACGGAAGCGTCGAAGCATGACGTAAAGAGTCCTGGGAGACCCGAGACGTGTGCGGACGGGCGTTATCTTGTTAAAAAATGGTTCCGGGCCGCCCTCCAGTAAAGGCAGCACATGGGGCCGCAGGATCTCCTGTACGTAGCGCTGGGCTGTCAACGTCCCTCGGATCAGTGCGAGGGAAGTCCGGCTGTCATACGCGATGGCTCCCCAGACCATCACGCCTGCAGTTCGGGACGTGTGCCGCTGTACAGTGAGGTTGGGATTGTAGCGCTCACCTGCGGTCCTCCACACTCTGACACGCTGCTTCCTCTATAGAAGCGGAATTCGAAGCTGAAAACTATACGTCACCAGTCCGTAGCAATCCACGTTGCTCGCTGCTGACACCACTGCAATCGACGCCGACGATGGTTAGGTGTTAATAGCAGAAAACGTAAGGGCCGTCGAGAGTGCAGATTCGCCTCTGCCAGGCGTCTGGAAATAGTTCTGGCGGACACAGGAGTCCCTTATACAGCCGCCACATGTCTCTGGATATTGGATAAGGACGTCGTTGCATCTGTGCGTGACGCTCTCACGATTGTATGGTCCTCTCTGCTGGTGGTGTGTCTGGGTCGTCCAGAGCCAGTCCGCCGTGTCTGGGTGCCTTCCCGTGTCCATTCCTCCCAACACGATCGCACCGTACTGTCCGACTGGCCCAAATGGCGGCCGATTCGGTGCGCCGGCCACCCTGGCTCTCTCATTCCGACAATACGGCCTCGTTCAAAATCCGTCACTTGCCCGCACGCACATCTACGGCGGCTCCTCGGCATGTCTATCGCTCAGGGATCTCACCTGACTCTTACCGGGCACTTCGGCACGAATGTGGAGTCCCCTGCGCGGTGCCTTATAAGCCCCAAGGATTATGATTGCAGCTCCGGTCTTGGACGCGCGGGCATGCGGAATCGCACGAAACTTTAATCATTTGCATGTCTGCCCTCCCCGTAACTATTCGCTCAATTTCGCGTTAATCGCACGGTTCTTTCTTGGTGCGCGGATTTTTATGACAATGAGTGTATGTATGAGAAATATTCTCATATTTAAATATATTTATATTTTCTCATATTTAAATTGTAATCGTTCTAATATTTTAGTTTGTTTACGCTGTTAGCCTTGAAAAAGCCATCCGTAAATGAGCGAAAGCTTGGTAAATTGTATTTTGTTTCCTTACACCGATTAAACGGATTACCACTTCAGTCTTATATACTTGGTGTATTAATCAGTTGTGCTAATCTCTGCTCTTGCAAAATTCCTTCCTCTTAACTACGAAATAATCAACAGCAATTTGCGCTATTAAGGTTTTTCAAATCTCTTTTTCCTTTCCAACTTGTCAGTTATTATATATACACTTATATTTAAAAAAAAAAAAAAAACAGAAAGCCTGAAAGGAGTCGAGCTACGACTTTAATTTTTACAGGATATGCTAATCAGGCAATATCGCAGAAATTATTAGCATTTCGGTGTTATAGGTGCATGCGTACCGCGCCTAGGCTAATCAAATCACGCAAAGTCACCGACCGGAAACCGGCCGTTTTTCTGTTATAAGCGCCGCGTGGCTGGATCGCCATGTCAGTTTTTTGGTCAGCAGTGGGCCAGGTATATAGATTAGAGAGAGGTAGGCCCGTCCACAAGTCAACAGGTATTTGCTGACCTCCACAGCTCACCCGTGACGTCAACGGTGCGCTGGCTCGGAGCAGGACTGGCCCGACTGACCTGAGAGAAGTTTCTGCAAAAATGTATTCACAGCACCACTTAGTTTACCACTAACACCAGTGTTTACCCCTAAAAATTAACATTTCTTCTGAGTGATTAAAGCAAATTGCATAAATGAAATAAAAAGGAAATGCAGTAAATAAAAATAAAAATATGAAATAAATAGGGGATGTAGTAAAGAACGCCCAGAAGAAATCGCGACTCGTTCGCAAAAAAAAAAAAAACGGTTTCATTCTGTTGATAGCTAGCCAAAGTTTTTGATTGGATGCAATGTCTATTTAGTAAATAATCAAATGGCGGCAACAACTACTAATCGCTTTTTTTAGTTAATGCTTATTTTTATTTAATTAACTTTTGGACACTAACACTAGTGTAATGAAAGTAAAATTGTAAGGAAAATAAAACTTGTTTAAAGTTTCCGAAAAGTTTGAGTAGTAAACAATATAAATGGAAACGTACCTTGAATAATAATTCTTGTTTTTCCTCATGTACTTTGCTTCTCATCCACTAAAGCTGCACTTTTCATCCACTGTTTGGCCTTTTTCTTTGTTTTGTTTGCCACTTGCGTTTCTAAGGTCTGATTTAAGAACTTCACTTGGATGAAAATTCGGAGCCTTGAATACAACTTTAAAGCTTTCTCGTCAACATGAGGATACAATTTTTTTAATTCTTCGAATAAGCATTCAACTATTCCGTTTAGTTTTTTTAATTTGACTACGTGAATTCTCGTATCAAAACGTTTGATTAGTTCAAACCACTGATTAGATGGCTCTGTAAATCCTCCTCTGTTCACCGCTTGTAACCATGACGATATATCTTTCTCTTCAGTTGCTTCTTCAGCCAGTAAGGGTAATTTAACGCGAAAGGATATGTATCCTGCTATGTATTTCAAAGCATCTTCCTCTTTTTCCCCCAGTGCCACATCCTGAATGCATTCGGTACTTGTTTGACCATTCATATTTACAAATCCCAAGTCAGTAGTTTCGGGAAATTCTGTGGCGACGTTTTGTTTCAAGTCAGGTTGCAAACCTTTTAAACAAAGAGTTGTCATGAAAGTTTCGGCGCTCTTTTTTACGTTTGAGTGTGGAGAAGGCCCGATGTGTTTGCCACTCAGTAGCGAAAGGCGCAATCTATACTTAAATTCATTGGGCAAAGGATGATCATATGCATGTCCCATACCTCTGATTTGTGAAAATAAATTTTCCAGGCAATCTTGGTTTAATCTAGTGGTGAGGAGGAAACAAATGCCTACACCACTTTCAGTTATATGCTCATAAAGGCTGATTAAAGATGTTATGGAAACAATAAAACCTTGCTGAAATGGCAAAAGATGTTTTTTTCCGCACACTCGCATTTGCGTTATCTAATCTTGCATGCTTTCCAGAATGTTTTTCTGTTCCTGTATATTAGTACCATAAGGTCGCCTTAGACGAACAACGAGAATTTAGTACGTCAAATGAGTCATTCACAAGTTGAACGAAGTTAGCTACTTCTGTTTCATTCGGGAAAATGTAACTAATCGCTGAGGCAATGTGATGCGAAAGTTGGGCGGCAAGTGAAACGTTCATTCGTTCAGCACCTCTAACATTGACATGAGTAATACTGAATTTAGGGCACAGTTTCCGTTCTCCCTTTTCCTTCTCAAGGAGAGTTTGGAAAATATTTATTTTGATGACAGTTCCCGTTTTAAGCTTTATCCCTCTGTCGAGTAAGTGGTTTCTTAACAGCTTTAGAAGATGAGGTACATCAGCAAATACAAATATAGGCCTTGCATTATCCACTGGGTTCGGAAAAGAAGTTTTGTATAAGTTGATGCCAAGTGTTTTCTACAGTGACTGGTTACCGCCACCCAAATCCGATGTCATGGCTACAATCTGGAATCCAATTTTTTCGATTTCTGTAATGATGTGAAATAATATATCTTTCGTCATTCTGCAATCAAAATCATAAAAAACAGGTTGTTTCCAAGAATATGTCTAACCCCTTATCATTACAACTGGAACAGATTTATGAGGACCCATGACCGTATCTTCAGCATGATCGAACACCATCTTTCCATCAATACTCATTTCATCCATTAATAAAACGCAAAATCTTTCAAATCGAGTTGGATTTTTGGCATTCTCAACCATTATTTGGAGGACCTCCCAGAGAAATCCTGGAGAAAACTTAACATGAGACACCCATTTTTTAAAGTACTTATGCCAGGCAACGGAATATGCATTTGGCTCCGAATGAAAGAATATGAACGCTTTGATGAGCTGCGCAGAGTCAGAGCCCTAACTATATCTTCTGGTGCCCAGTTAGTTCTTTTTCTCGTTAAAAGTGCTCACACTTGGGTTTCAGAAAAAACTCCCCGTAACAGTGCATTTACTTCATTTGAAATATTTTTCTTTTCTTCTGCTGTGTTATTTTTCTTGGGTTTTATCTTTTGCAATTTGGAAATTCTAGAAGACATCGAACGAATCTTCATATATAAATGTTGTGCCCCATTTTGCCAAAATAAACACTGTTTCCTTAAACTGCCATTGGATTTAGTGAGGTCATTTACTCGGGCATTCAGTTCAGCAATTTCCTGGTTTTTTATTTCAATATCCTCTATTGATAAAAATGGCAGATGATTTCTATTATCTACTCCAGGACGCACATCTTCTGTAGGTGAACATAACTTTAGTCTTTTTGGAGGAATATTCTCAGTAACTTCTACCACATAACGTTTTAGTTCTCTGTTGTGAAGCCTCTTCATTCGTTTCTTGCATTCGGGTACAAGCGGTGAAGTCGTTTTGCAAATACTTACATGAGGTACAACACCTTTCTTCAATCGTTTAGTACTATTACCTCCCAATAACTCACTTTTCAGATCTGTTATAAAGTCTTCATCCGCGAAATGCGATGAACATATTCTTGCATTTTCAACACTGAAAACATCTTCACGTCGACACGCGTTCAACCACGGCTTTCTTTGAAGCACATCTTTGGGAAAACGATGATAGGTAACACCCGAAGTAGTTTTTTTCGTGGTTTTTACAACTTGCAATGGCGCAGCCTAGCATAGCTTTTAGAAAACGTTTAGTTTGTTATCAAAGCAAACACGTACTTACACTATACGTAAGATACAATGTAATTAAATATATTTTAACTACACGTTAAGATAACTAGTTACAAAGATGTACGAAGAAAATTTAAGCAAAACCACATGCAATATGTGTGTGTTAGCAAATAAGCAACACGGTAACAAGCCAACGAGCAACGAATATGACTAAACACAATGAAACACGAACGGCGATCTTTTGTTCCCAGCGCACCGTTGACGTCACAACAACAGCGCTCCCTCACCACAAGTTGCCACTGCATCCTGAAAACCGGTTCTCTGGCCTACCTCTCTCTCTACATACCTTGAGCAGTGGGCAGGGATGCCTCGTCGTCGAAGCGTTTATATTCTTTGGTCGTGTAACACAGTCGTACAGTCACACCAGCGTGTTTTACAGGGGTCGCATTATCGGCATGAGAGACTGCAATGCTTCCCTCCGGAAGATTGCCAGTCGTATGGGGTGCAGTGTGTCCGTCGTGGCAAGAATGTGCAGGGAATGGCGCGCAGAAGGGCGTAGGACACGAAGAGATGGCTCTGAAGGTCTTACACAGACAGCGTCCAGGGACAACCATCATTTCATGAGGATGTCTTTGAGTAACCGATCTGCATCATCAACGGCGTTGGCGCGGTAGTGGCGAACTGCGACTCATTCTCCCACATCAGCTGTAACAGTATGTCGCGGTTATTACAGTTCGAACTGCAGGCTAGTCGGCCCCTTCTCAGGCTACCTTTGACACTACAGCAACGGACTGCTAGGTTGCAGTGGTGTACCAGAGGAAGAGAGTCAGTGACGAATGGCACAATATCATGTTCTCGGACGAAACGCGCATCTGTTTAGGCAAAAATGATGGCCGCATCTGTGTCCGTCGACGACAGGGGAAGAGGCGTACCGTACCAATACGAGGCATTATGGCCAAAGGTGGTGTCGGGTACGAATGCAGATCACCTATCGTGAGAGTCCGCACCCCCATAACGAGTTCCCGTTACGTAAATGACATTCTACGGCTGGTCGTCCTTCTGTACTTGCAGGACGTCCCCGAAGCAAGCTAGATCTCCGTATCTATCCCCCATAGAAAATCTCTGTGACATGCTCAAACGACAGATGCAGCAGTACGACCGTCCGCCAAAAACTCTTAATGAACTTCAGACGCTGGTCAATATACAGTTTGGATGGCTGTTTCACGGGACACCATTCACACATTAGTTGATTCGATGCCTCAGCATGTACAGCAGGTGATACAAGCCAGAGAGAGGTGGTCACACCGATTATTAGTTACATCGATATATCTATGTAGTGCATTTAGCCGTCAGAAAGGTGAAGAGTGGGCGCCAGCCAACATGGAAGTGGACAAGAAGCACATCCTCCATTGCATGATGTATGAGTTTCGTCGCGGTAGAACCGGCGCAAGTGCTGTAAGGAACATTACCAGTGGGTACCCCAATGCCACATCCCATTGTCAGTGCTGTCGTTTGTTCGAACGGTTTCGAGAAGAATTTTGACCTGTCAGACCGTCTCGAAGCCGAAAAGCCGAAAGACCCGCAACAGTGGATATGGATACGCTGAAGACCTTAGTGGAAACCGACCCACGTGTGACCACCCGGGAGTTGCCCGAACAGCTGGGGACTACCCACATGAGCATTATCACGCGCCTGCGTCAACTTGGGAAGGGGCATATGAAGGGAGTTTAGGAACCCCATCAACTCAGAGTTGAGCAGAAAGCAAATCGAATTAATGCATGCGTTTCGCTGCTTGCACTGACCGATTTGAACCGTTCTTGGACCGCATTGTGAGAGGTGACGAGGACAATAACAGCGCTCGCGGAAACAGTGGTTGGACCCAAAACAGAAGCCCATGCTGACCTTCAAAGTCAGCTTACACCCACGTGAGGTCCTGCTGTCTGTTTGGCGAGATATGCGGGGTGTCGTGTATTTTGAGCTGCTGCCGGACAACACCACTATCACTGCCGATGTGTACTGCCTTCAACTCGACGATCTTCACGCCTCGCTCACATTGAAACGACAAGCGCTGCTGAACTGCAAGGGCGTCACCCTAAAGCAGGATGGAGCGAGACCTCACACGACACAGATGACCTGTAACAATATCAGGGATCTGGGCTGTGAGCTGCTGCCGTACCCAGCCTATTCTTCGGACATTGCCCCAAGCGATACAACTACCTTTTCCGGTTGTTGCAGCATTTCTTGGACGGACAGCGATTCACCAACTGGGACGATGTTGAACGCGCGCGTAGTCACTTCTTTGCGTCCAAGCCTACACAATTCTACAGGAACGGTACACTTAACCAAAAGATGGGAGCAGGTCAAGGCAAACGATAGGTACTACATTGTGGACTGCAATTTGCATGGCTCTGTTGTTTTACATTTGCAGACATTTCTTTTTTCCAACCCAATATACACTGCTTGACAGGCAAAATGTCACACCATGAAGACGTGAACGCAGCGCCATGCAAATTGCAGGGTGGGTGCACACGTACAAGTTATGTAAATGATTGCATTTGCAGGCCAATCGCACGAACGGCGAGCGGGATATAAGCGGACAACCATAGACGCCGTCACGGCAGCAAAAAGGTAGTGGTTTTGCTGTAACCGTGTCTGGAGAACGAACAAGGGGTGCCAATGCCGTTAAGACGCCGTCGTACGCGATTTCGTCAAACGGATGAGTTCACGAGAGGTGTCATCGTAGGCCTTCGTACCGCCGGCTGGTCTTTGCGTCGTACTGCGGAAGAAACGCAACGTGATGGCATAACCGTCGGTCGCATTTGGAGACAGTGGTCTCAGAAAGGATCTGTGCAACGTTGTAGGAGGAACAGATCACGGAGACGGACGTCCGAACGCACCGATCGTCGCATCCGACGTCATGCCGTTGCGGACCCACAGCCACAACGGGCGACATTTTTCGGGCAGGCTTGGATGTTCCGATATCGACCCGGACAGTGTCGCGCCGATTGGCTGCGTCTGGTTTACTGTCCAGCCGTCAGTTGCGAAGGCTACCTTTAACAGCGAGCCATCGTCGTCACCGCTTGGCGTGGTGTTGCTGCGTGGGGCGCCGAATTGAAGAGTGTGATGATCAGCGACGAATCGTGGTTGAGTCTCACCACGGATAATCATCATGTGAGGGTCTGGAGGCGACGTGGCTAACGGGCGGATTCCTCCGTCATTGTGGAGCGCCACTCAGCCCGGCAATGTGGAATAATGGTGTGGGGATGCTATCAGAGCCAACAGCTGCTCACCACTGGTACACATTACAGGCACACTGACGGCACGCTGCTATGTTGACGAGGTAGTGCACTGCGTGGCACTACCATATCTGCAGGGAATCCCAAACGCCGTTTTTCAACATGATAACGCCCGCCGCATACCGCTCGGAGCAGCCTGAGTGTTTTACATGGTGTGCGGATACTTCCCTGGCCAGACACCCACGATCACCCGTAGTATGCTCCCACCCCCGCAAAATGAAGATGAACTGTGGACTCGGATCTACACCACATGGTCCACGATACCCCAGGACTCTATTCTGACTCTCATTGCCTAGATGCCACGTCGGATTCAACGCCGTATCGCCCAAATTTGGGGTCACACTCCTAATTGATCATCCTGTATACGTAGTGCGATCAAAAAGTTCCGAGACTATAGGTACGTAGCGCGTTGATAGATGGCAGTACGCGGATGCGCGAGCAGCGGTCGAGAGCAGTGACCTTCGTGAGTCATTGTGCCGATCGGGAGCTGTGCTACACGATATTTGGTGACCACGTGCAGAACGCAGTTGCGATTTCGGTATGGACTGCAAACTAGAACAGTGAGCGAACATCAAATTCTGCGTCAAACTCGGCAAATCAGGAACGGAGACACATGAAATGTTGCAGCAGGCTTATGGCAATAAAGCAATGAGTCGTGCGAGGTGTTTTGAGTGACACTCGCGCTTCAAGAGCTGCAGAACGGCACTGGAAGACGACGAGAGGTCAGGGCGACCGTCCACGAGCAAAACCCCCAAAAATGTGGACAAAATTAGGGAACTGGTGAATGAGGATCGTCGGAGAACCATTCAAGACATTGCTACCATCGTCAATGTGGCATACAGAACAGTGCAAGAAATTCTGACGTCGGTTTTGAACATGCACCGCATTGCTGCAAACTTTGTGCCAAAGATTCTGAACCCTAACAGAAGGCGCACCGTGTCGAACTTTGTCAAGATCTCGTTAGCAGGTGGTGAATGAACTAACGTTCCTGTCGCGGGTCATCACTGGGGACGAGGCTTGGGTTTACGGTTACGACCCGGAGACCAAACAGCAGTCGTCACAGTGGAAGAGCGCAGCATCTTCACGACCGAAGAAGGCCCGATAGGTCCAGAGCGCAACCAAAAGCATGCTCATCGTGTTCTTCGACATTCGTGGGGTTGTGCACCGTGAATTCGCCTCCTAGGACCAGACCTACACCGCCTTTTTTTACTGCGATGTTCTGCGGCGTCTTAGGGAGGACATTCGCCACAAACGACCTGAAATGTGGCGCAGGAGCGATTTCCTGCTCCATCACGACAATGCAGCAGCTATTATGCTCTCAAGTATTTCAAATGCGGTTTTTAGAGTAGGAAGGTTATCAGAAGAATATCATTTTCACTTTGCATAGTTCATACAAATATAACCATGAATCTTGTTTGCAGGATGCACCCCTTCCCCTCACGCTTTTGTTTTTGCCTGGCACAGGAAGTTTGCCCTTGCCCGCTGACTTCATCTGGGGAAAAATACTTTTCTTTGACAGCTTAGGCTGTGAACGTGATGGTGGAACTTTTCAGCATCTCCATTCGCTAGAATATTTTATCGTTACACCAAAAGTTCTGTTTTGTATGAATCAAAATATTAGTAACAAATAACTAAAAAAAAAACATGGGTTTTTTGCAAAAGATAATTTCGTCTTTAACCTCACAATTTATTAGCCAACCACATTTTGCATATTAAATCTTTAGCTGGTGTTTTTAGTCATTCAAAATTGTTACTGAAGGATTTAAGAAATCAACACTTAATAACAATTTAATTTTCTTATCGACCGCAATTTTGCTGTGTTTTGGCCCAACTTTCTCAGAACGAATGGAATACATGAATGACTTCAGGAAACTGGGGCAAAGCACAGCGAAATAACGGTCCATAAGAACAATTAATTTTGACTAAACACAGATTTCTTCATTAACATATTCTTCACAATGTTTGTAGTCCATGATTTATAATATTAGGGCCGCCCCGGTGGCGCAGTGGTCTAAGCGATGGCTTTGTAAAGGTTGTGTTGACCTGTGCTCCGTGTTTGACCTGCGTTTATTGGTGTTCTTTTGTGTGTGTGCCGTCATTTTGTGTATCTCCTGTGTTGTGAACGTCTCCTGTGTCGATTGAGTCCGACTTTGACGTCCTGTAAGTAAAACTTTACTTGTACTAACTCTTTTTCCGTCCTGGCTTTGCCCAGGGTCGGGTTTAGCAAGCCAGCCATTGCAAATGGCGGCGACCGCATCTGATAGGCCAGGTCTGAAGCTTGATAGCAAAGCTCCGCCCCCACCTGGCCACGTTCGGTCATCGTCACTACCACACGCAGCTGGTTTCCAAGCCGCGTTATCTGATGTTACCACTTCTTCTTCCAACTTTATGGATGTTGATTTCCCGACATTTTCCACCACCGTGATGTCATTAACTTCTTCAGTATCCGTTGCCTCTGGTACTTCATCTGCTCCTGCGAGCACTGCGTCTCGACCTTCCCCATCTCCGCCCATTCCTACGGCAACTCTACCTTATGCTTCCGTTGTGAAGGGTACCAGTTCATCTTCCTCTACAGCGAAGAATCCATGTACAACGCCTCTTGATATGATTGTCACTAGAGACAACAAGAAATTACGCATCGAAATTCCGGAAACTTCAGCTGCTGGGCAGGAGGTTTTACGCACACAGAAACTTGGCATATGTTTTGATGCCCTCCAGGACACCAGCCTTAAGAAATACTCCTTAGCCGTCCGCCAAATCCTTCCTAAGGGAGCGATCACCCATATGGCGAGGAAGCCTAGGACTGTTCTCATCTATTTTGCGAAGCCAGAGTTTGTGGAGCGCGTCTTATCTGACGGACTGCATGTTGGGGATCATACCTTACTGGGAGTCCCGCTCACGCAGCGCCCCGTACTTGTTACGTGCTACCCCGTACCACCAGAAATCAAGGACCATTACTTAATGGCGGCCCTTTCCCGTTGTGGAAAAGTAGTTGGATCCATTTCCACTCTGTCTTCCGCACCAACAGACCCAGATGACAGGAACATCTTAGGTCTGCGTCGCCAAGCAAGGATCCAGTTTCCTACTGAAGATGCCATTGCTGATTGCCCTACTGACCTCACTGTGGTTGTAGGGAAGCAGATTTTCCGGATCGATATCGTTACTGCCTTGCATTGTTTTAAATGCAAGGCATATGGCCACATCCAATCACGTTGTCCACATGTATCTGCCAAGCCCCCTATTTCCATACCACCCAAAGTCAACACCCCAGCCTCAACACCAGTTTCTCTGGCCACACCAAGTTCGGCTCCACAGACGTCCTTGATCCCTTCTACTGTTGTTCCAGATGATTCTCCCCCAGCAAGTGATGATTCATCATCAGTCTCCAAGTCTTCGATATCTACTACAAGTACTTTGGCCACCTCTCCATCGTTGGACCCACTTGCTGCTGTGGTACCTCTACGTTCTTCGGAGGGTATTATCTCAGAAAAGGAATGGCAACCCCTCCGTCGTGTTGCTTCATTTTCTTCCCTTGGATCCCCTAATGTGGAGTCCGATCTAACTGTCCTACACCCACCAGCTTCTCCCGGCGTTCCCACGTTGAAACGTACCGGACAGAGTTCCATCTCGCCAGTGACGTTTTCTCCACGCTGCTCTCGTTCCCGTTCGCCAATTCGACAGTCTTTCTCTCCAACAGCAGTTCCTACATCTCTTAAGTCCCCAGCTGTTCCAAAATTGTTGGATCAAAAAGCTATCGCTGAATATCTGGAAACTTTCCCTGCATTAGACGGGCCGCTGACGCCCTCTGATCTTGCTCTCATTGTACTCAATCAACCGTCACGTCCTCTCAAGCAGCTAGACTGCGTTCAATCACGTAATGCTCAGCTTCCCACTATTATCACCCAACTTCAGAATCTACTTGCTCTTTTGCCAAAAATTAACACAGTCACTAATGCGCAGACATCTAACTTAAAGAAACGTGTAACCAGTCTTCACAAAAGTGCTGATAGTAATATTCAACCACTACAACCTCTTTCAAGTTAAAATTACTTTCTTTCAACTGTAAGGGATGCTCCGTCCCTCCTACCAATGCGTTAGTGTTTGAAGACATTACACCGCATGATGCGGATATAATATTGCTACAGGAGACTAACTGCCATCCTAACACCCCATACCACCGGTGGCGAACCTGGCCATTTCAATTCTACCATGCCCATCGACTTAGTCTTCACGCAGGACTTGCGGTGGCCATCAATTTTCGTCTTCGATCCTTCATTACTGATATCACGGTCAAACCGATTTATCGTGACCTCCTGCAGCTTCTGTCTTTCCGATTTCACAACTTACGATAACATATCTTCAACATCTATGTTTCCGGCAATCAACAGTATACAGACTGTCTTTTTGAGCATTTTGTTTCCTGTGTTCCAGGTCTTCCGGCCACTGATATTGTCATCTTAGGTGGTGATTTTAACTGCACCCTTGACCCATCCCTCGACAGATCGGACGGTTCCACGGATACCAGGTATTTTCTTACCAGAGCACTTTCTACAGCCATCAACCAGCTACAACTCCAAGATGCTTTTCGACACCTGCACCCATTTCTTCGTTCGTACACCTGGCGCTCCTACTCCACTTCCTCCCCTACAACTGCCCGACTTGACCGGTTTTATGTTTCTTCAATTCTTCTTCCTTCAGTTATCTCCCTTTCTCACACACCGACAGTTTCTTCCGACCACAGCTGTGTCGTAATGTGTCTTTACACCGGTCCATCTCCTCGGCAATACTACCGTACTTGGACCCTTGATGATGATCTTTTACTTGATTCAACTAACGTAAATTCCATCCAATCGCAGCTCCAACAAGCCTTATATACGCTCCCTTTTGCTTCTTGTCCCTTGCAACACTGGTTAAATGTCAAATCCCAAATTCTTCTTTATACCAAGCAATATTCCCACGAAAAACGTACCACCGCCTCTATGAAGATTGATGCTGCACGCTCGATTTTTTCCACCCTAGATCTTGATTCTCCGCTGTTTTCTCATTACCAAGCTGAACTTCGTGCCTTGCTACTTCCTGTCTCCCAACAAGCTCTTCACCGCCTCAAGCTCCTTTATCTCCAGCCAAATGACTATCTATGTGAACAGGTTCAACAACTGGAATTCCACAAACGTTCTGCTCATCACCTCCGTAATCTGAAGTTACCCGATGGAACTGTTACTAATGACCCCACTCTCATTTGCTCCGGTGTTAGAACATATTTCCAGTCACGTTTTGCTCAGTTCCAGTCAAGTTCTCCGCATGCTGATTCGATTCTTCGTGCCTTACCACATATTCCATCGCATCTTGTTACATCTCTTTCTATGCCTATCACCCCAGCAGAAGTAGTAGTCACTTGCCTTACTTAACTGTCACTCGTCACCTGGTCCTGACGGGTTGACAGTTAATTTCTTTCGTACGTTTTCCTCTTTCTTACACCCTCTCCTATTGCCTTGCTTTACAGCTGCTTTTTCCTTATCTGTTCTTCCCCCCGCTTTTACTCTAGCTCACATCATTCTTCTTCCAAAGAAGGGGTGTCTGCTGGAGTTGGATAACTGGCGTCCTATATCCATCCTTAATGTTGACTACAAGATTTATACTAAAATACTCTCTCTCCGATTGAACGCTGTCCTTCCCACCGTCATACATCCCGACCAAACGTACACCATCCCTGGCCGAAGCATTCATACTAATATCAATCTCCTCCGTGACTCATATTGCCTTGCCCACCTTTCCTCCGAACCTTTAGCCTTCCTCAATCTTGATCAGAGGCAGGCCTTTGATAACGTGAGTCATCAGTGGCTTGCCTCTGTGCTCTCTGCCTTCGGTTTCCCATCTGTCTTCATCACAGCCCTCCTTGCCCTGTACCAGGACTCAGTTGTCCATATCCGGACGGCCTCCTTCCTTACAGCCCCCATTCTGTTTCGTAAGGGCATCCGTCAAGGATGTCCTCTTTCCGGACAACTTTTCTCTCTAGTCTTTGAGCCTTTTCTTTGCTCTATCCGTTCTCTTCTACAAAGTCCCCCCTCCACCATTCAGCATAGCACCAGGCACCATTCTATCGTTCTTACTGCCTACGCCGATGATATCACAGTTCTCATCCGAGAAGAATGGCAATTCACAATTGTTCTTGCATGGTATCAAGTGTATGCTGCGGCTTCCGGCGCTTCGTTAAACCTTTCAAAGTGTACAGGCTTGTGGTGTGGCTCCTGGAGACATCGCCCCGATACACCGTGGGGCGCTCATTGGACTTCCACCAGTCAAAAGATACTTGGGGTGCACATTGGCAGCCGGGTCTCAGCAGCGGCTGCCACCTGGAGACCCCTCGTCAGGAAACTACGTCACACAGCTGCTTACTGGTCCAAGCTCAAGTGCTGTTTGACCTACCACAGTCGTGCACGGCTTTCTGGCACCCACATCCTCTCGTTAGTTTATCATTCCTGGATTGCACAACCGCCACCAGCCTACGTTCAAACTGCAACAACATCAGCAATGCTCAGCATTGTTTGGTCATCTACTCATTGGTTATCTTCCTCAGTATTGTCTCTACCTTCGACTTGTGGTGGCCTCAATATGCCAGAGATTACCGTACGTTATAAAGCTGTAAGAATTTTCAATTTCCTCCGTTTGACAGTTCAACCAGACTCTTCCGCTTCCATTCTTCTGCTTAATGTTCTGACTTCCCACCTTAATCCCTGCCTCACCGTCCATCTTCTTCTCAAGATGGATATTCACACTGTCATTCCCCCCGTTTTCCTCTAGTCTACCATGAAGCTGTTCAGTTCCTTCGTTCTTTACCGCTCATTCGTCAACCCCCCTCTTCCACTCTTGAACTTCTTTCCGAGCCTCTTTTTTTCTCCTCCGTCCTCCACCCCCTACTGCCAACTTTTTCTTTTTCCCCGCATGGCTACACGCTGGTGTAGTCTCCGTTTCCCAACTGGTCCTCCCGAATTTTTCATGGAAACCCGTTTCCGAACTTTTTCCCACCCTACCACCCGCGCCCGAACTCTCTGATAACTTCCTCCAACTTAAACATGCTCTTCAATCACTTTTTCCTTCCCTAGTCGATTCTTCTGGCCTCCTTTCCGTTTCCTCTGCCTCTCTCCCTTTTCCGTTCTTCCTTCCCTTTTCCGGTGATCTCCTCCCTCTCCACAGTCTTTCCACCCGCACCCTGTACCGTTTTCTCCGTTCTTCTTCTGCGGTACCTTGCCCTATTCCCTCTGTTCCTTCTTTTGCACTAACCTCAGTCTGGTCTACTGCCCAACATTCAACGGCCCTCTCCTCAGAACTTAATGTGCATTGGAGGTTTTTGCACAATCGACTGCCTGTCCCTTCGACTTTGTTCCGGAGAAATATAGTATCATCAGATCTCTGTCCTTTTTGTAACGTCGTTGGAGACGTCTTACACATGTTTGTTTACTGTCCGACGCTGCTCCCACTATTTCACAGTATGTTCCAACTTGCACATCCTTCTTGTACCAGTGATCTCACCCTAGAAGATTATCGTTTCCTCGGCCACAGTTCTACAAGTTTCTGCTCTATTTTACCAGTTTGTTCGTATTTATTTATTCTAGCTAAATATATTATTTTCTCTCACCTGCTACAGTTACAAGATCCAGATCCTATTACATTCTCTACCTCCTTGGTAGCACACTACCGCAACAGGATTAAATCCAGACTGACCCTGGAATACTCCTTGGCGAATGATACGGCACGGTTACCTGCCTTCTTCAAAATATGGTCGCCATGTCGTCCCTGGTTTCGGTTTTCTAGTGCTCAGACTGTTCATCTGCTGTTTTAATACTCTTAAACCTACGTCGGAACTTTCTATTTTTTGCTGTTCCCTCACCATGTTTCCTCCTGGAACTGGATTGTGTCTGCTTCCTGCTGATGTCACCTTTTGTACACAGTTCTCTTCATCCGCACAGTGACTCTCTGCCACCAGTGACTCCCATGTCACTAAAACTGCACAGATTTTTTTTCTGTAAATTTTTTCGCTCCAGTGATGTTCCAAGACTTCGATGAACATTTATCCCAGAGCTACTGCTGTTTACAGCAAATAATGCAATGCCTGTCATTGCTCATTTGTATAAATACCATTTCATTGTAAATATCTACATTTTGTTTTATTTCTCCCCTTCTCTCACACTGCGTGTGAGGTTGGGGATGTTCTGTTGTAATTCTTTTACGTGAATAAAAGCGAATATTGAAACTAAGCGATGGCCTCTGATCATTCGTCCGAACGGGGTCCGGGTTCGAATCCCGGTGAGGCATGGATTTTGTGTTTGTCTTACGGCACTGGCTCTCTCCCTTCCCTGGAACCAGTGACCCTAAATTAGGGACGGGCGACTGCTTATAGCCCATTGAGTTGCTCACGGTGGTCGTTAAACCTCCAATCAAAAAAAAAAATAATAATAATATTAGGCCAATATTTAAACCATAATAAGTGCAGAAGCGAGGAGAGTGGAAAAAAATTATATCACATTCACTTTTTTTTACATCATTCATTTAAAGTATCAAATAAATAATAATAATGATGCTTCTCGTTCAATTTTAAATGATACAGAAACAAATGCAAAATTTTCAAATGATTTAAATCTCATTTTTAGGACTTTTATCACTTTTGAGAGTTTTTCAGCTAATTTGGAAATTTTCAGAATCGTCGAGTTGGCAACACTGGTGCATATTGAAAAATGGCGTCAGGCATCCCAACAAGGAAGGGGAGAGCTAGGGGTTACAGAATCCCGGTGACACAACCGCAAGTAGTCAGATTGCCACTGATGAGCACCAACGATGAACGATGATCGACTGATCAATCCCCACGGCATAATACAGCAGAACGTGCAGCATAGTGTTCTACGATGGCGGTAGGTTCATTACGTTCACTATGTCGTTGCCACGTGTGTGTCCGCAGATCATCAAGTCACACGAAAAAGTGGGATTCATTGCTGAAGACCACTTGATGTCATTCTGTATCCCAAATGTCCTGAGCTCAGCACCATTCCAGAAGCTCTTGACGATGGCAGAGTTCAGTCGTAATCGACGTAGTGGCCGGTATGCACAGAGGCCTTCTTCCGTCAGTGACCGTGCAATGGTTTGGGTGACAGGTAGCGAAAATCACAACTGGTCGCTTGAGTGGCATTAGGTGCGGTATGAACTTATTGATCGAAGGATAAAACTATTCTCTCGTTCTGAAATTGTCCGTCGTACCCACTACCAATTCGATGAGTACTCTGACCTTTTTGCAGCCACTCTTCCCAACATCAGGGCACTGTGCTTTTGTCATGGCTGATGTGTTCCTCCACTACCCGGCGAAGCGACCATCCAGTTCCAAGAAGGCCAATAATCCACCCTCTCTCAAAGTTGCTGTTGCACTGTGAAGAATGTCTCTACGAGACGGGATCCTGTTAACTGCCTCACATACACACGTTTCTTTGACCTCCACGCTGGCCGACTGGTCTGAGGCGCTGGCTTATGAAGTCGCACGAGATGTGCTCACTTTCCGAGTCCCGGAATGAAGCATTAGTGGCTCTGGCTCTGTCCCTTTCTTGGAACCATTGGCCCTAAATTAGGAACGAGCGATTTCTTCGGGCTATCAGAGTTGCTTTTTTTGGTCGTGATGTAAATCTAAATTTACCTTCCATTTTGAGATAATATTATGTAAATTTGTTACTCCTCCGTTAGATTTACCGGTATGAATGGACGTCATTTCCCCGAATTCCAGTATACTTTTTGGCAGCAACTGACAGTGAGTAGAAGGTAAATTAAAAAAAAAAGCCAAGTCGAGAGTAAATGTTTGTGTGTGGGTGGTGGTTGTACGAAGAAAGATGATTTACTGAGTGTATATTTAGACGCACGCTATCTTCATGATCTATACACGTCCGAGTTTTTGATATCTGAATCTTCTGCTGGATGGCTTTCTTATTTTATGCTTTTGCATATCTTTCTCATAATTCGCCAGTCGACTTGCATGCACTTGTGATCACTTCTTCTGGGTACTGCAATTTCAACGTCAGTGTATACAGGGGAAACGACGAATTCTATTTTTTGACTTTTTTAGTCTTCTGTTTAATACTAAAAGATTTCTCCCTTTAGGGGAAGGGGTTAATGACTACCATGAGCAACTGTTTGGGCAATAAGCAGTCGCGCATTCCTAATTTGGGACCACTGGTTGCAACCAGTACCGTAAGACAAGCACACAACCCATGCTTCATCCGGGCCCATCGGAGAAACGATCAAAAGCCAACATTTAGAAAACTGCATCACCGGGGCCACACGTATAGATACTGAACAGTATTTACGGTGGCGAATTTGTCTACGCGATGGCTTCTGACAATTCGCCCGAGATGGGTCTAGTTCGGATCCCGGTGAGGCATGGATGTTGTGTTTCTCGTACGGCACTAGCTATCTCCCTCTCTGGAACCAGTGGCCCTAAATTGTGGACGGGAGAATGCTTATAGCCCATCGAGTTGCTCACTGGGCTCGTTAAACTCCTAAACAAAAATAAAGTATCATTTGCAATTGCTTCTTTTATAATGAAGTGCACAGGTCGTACAGACGTAAATGACTTCTTATAACCCACCGAGTTGCTCACGGTAGTCGTTAAATCCCCAAATTAAAAAAAACGGTATTTTCATTTTAATTAGAAAAGGGACCGACAGCGTCACGTAACGTTGCATTTTTGAATGGCTGAACTCATTCAAAAGTTCTATGACACAGTTTTCTGAATTCACCCTGAAAAGCCAAAACATTATGACCAGCGCGCGTTTTCATGCAAATCGAAGTAACTGCAGGTAAACGACGGCGTGTGTGAAAGTCATGAAACGGTATAAGTAATACCAGATACTGAGCAGCTCTGTTAATCAGTGTTACTCTTGTTCTTCAGATGGAAAAAGCAGCGGACTTAAGCGAATCTGACAAAAGCGAAATTGTAATGGCCAGACGACTGGGTTAGAGGCTTTCCGAGAAAACAAGGCTTGTGTGCTTATCACGGTCAGCCGTGGTCAGTACCTTCAAAAAGTGGTCCGAATCGAGAAAACCACAGTTCACTCTATAATGTTCAAGTAAGAACTCTGAGCGGGCCAGTTCAACTTTTCGGTGCCCATGCTCTAAAACAAATTTGTAACAATGCGAACAGTGAGACATGGTGCGTTGTCCTGCTGACAGAGGCATGGGCCTTTCACAAAGTATTGCCAAAATATAGCATTGGTAATGCATAATTGTCTAAGAAGTCTAGGTGCAGCTCAGAATTCTTGGTTTTATACAAAACAACCAATGGGACCCAAATTGTATCCCAAATAACAGCTCCATACCATCACACTGCCTCGACCAAACTCCACTGTTATGACGATACAGTCCAGAAGGCACCTCCTTTCTCCCTGTCTCTGCTATACCAAGGAACCACCATCACATTGGTACACTGTGACTCATCAGTCCAAAGCACAGTCTAATCTACAGTTCAAGATTGACATTCCATGAACCACACTAATTGGCGTGTGCAATTAATCAAAGAAATTAGCAGCTTGTGGTGGCTTCTCGGCTGTGGTAACCTACATTGCGCAGCGAGTGCCCCGCACACTACATTGGTACTAAGATAAGTTTGCATCATTTGAGACAATGTTGATTTGCATTTTGAGACAGCAGTCCTTTGCAGAGATCTCCAGTCACGTTCTGTTAGCTTTGGAAGTTTACTGGGTCGTTTCTTGGCAGATTCAGCTCCATTTTCCATCCTTTCCATATCACCTCAGAAACCAAAGGATCCTCAATTCCACTGAAATGTTATGTATGGAGCCATTGCTATTACCAATTTGATTCACATCCATGCTATTGTCTCATCATAGCCCAACAAACGCATATTTATTATTGGGTCTGTAATGTGGGGCTTGTGCAGGACCTAATTCACTATCAACAGAGAGGTGTCCAGATATTAATGGACAATTGCTTATTTTGTCTTCATATTGTCACTAACCAACATGCAGCTGAGACCTTGAAAGCTTCACTTTAGGAGCTAAATTAAAATTACTTTCAACATCCAAATATGAAGCACAAAGACATAACGTGTGTTCCACACGTTATGTCTTTGTGTGTTCCGCTGCACACTAAGAGTTTAGCATACTACTGGTTTGGTGCGAATGAAACGTCCGGCGCGAACGAGCAGTGGAGACAGGACCCTACCACAGCGGAAATGGAACTACCCACAGGTGTTGCGGGTATTACGTCACAGAGTTACTATAAATAGCTAGCACGTGTGTGAAGAACAAGGTGCAGGCGTGGTTTGTTTGGACGTAACGTGGCTTGCAAAGTAAACATGCAGACGCCGGATTTGAGAGTCATCTTCCTGTATGAATTTAAACTGGGCCATTTTGCAGGAATTCCCGCTTGAAACGTTAACAAAGCGTGTGGGTAATGTCCTAATACAGACACCTTTGAAATCCATCGGCAGATCTAGCTGAGCTCCACGGCCAGAAGTGTTGGGGAGGACGGCGTTTCACGTAAGGAACGACCGTCGACTCTCGTAGCCTTTAGGGGACCGTAAAAAAATTGCAAATATAAAAAACACCTACGAAATGAAGACGGGTTCTCTTAAGGGACCATCATTATGTCACTTATTACGGCACACAAAAAACCATGTATATTAACAAGTAAGTAACCGATTTGCAAGCAAATGGTCTCTTTCTACTCAGGAACAAATTACCCACGAGATACGATACAGAATAACGTTCCATCCGTCCGCCGTCTGTCCGTCCGTCCAGAAGAATAAAAAAAATATCTCCGCCGATAAACAGCCGATTTTCACGGACATTCTTTCTTTCGACTCAGGGACGCCTCACTCCTATGAGATACAATACAAAATTACGTTCCAGCTGTCCCAAGTCTGTCTTTCCGTCAGTCCGTCCGTTCGGAAGCATAAAAACACATAACTCGACCGAGAAACAACCGATTTGTACGTAAATGGTCTCTTTCTACTCAGGAACGAATCACGCATGAGATACGATACAGAATTACGTTCCATCCGTCCGCCGTCTGTCCGTCCGTCCCGAAGAGTAAAAAAATATCTCCGCCGATAAACAACCGATTTGCACGGAAATGATTTCTTTCGACTCAGGGACGCCTCACTCCTATCAGATACAATACAAAATTACGTTCCATCCATCCCAAGTCTGTCTTTCCGTCCGTCCGGAAGCATAAAAACATATAACTCGACCAAGAAACAACCGATTTGCACGCAATAGTCTCTTTCTACTCAGGAACGAATTACCCATGAGATACGATGCAGAATTACGTTCCATCCGTCCGTCCAGAAGAATAAAAAAAAATATCTACGCCGATAAACAACCGATTTGCACGGAAATGAATTCGTCCTACTCAGGTACGCCTCACACCAATCAGATATGATAGAAAATAACTTTCCATCCGTCCGCCGTCTGTCTGTCCATTCGTCCCGAAGTATAAAAGCACATAACCTCGCAGAGAAACAACCGATTTGTACGGAAATGATTTCTTTCCACTGGGGGACACATCACACCTATCAGGAACGATGCAAAATTACGTTTCGGCCGTCTGTCTGTCCGGCCGTCCCGTACAATAAAAGCCCGCAACCCCCACCGAGAAACAACCGAGTTGCACGGAAATTATTTCTTTCTACTCAGGGACGCCTCACACTTATCAGATGTTATAAAAAAAAATTACGTTCCATCTGTCAGCTGTCTGTCCGTCCAGAAGAAAAAAACACGTAACCCGACCGAGAAACAACCGATTTGCACGGAAATTATTTTTTTCTACTCAGGGACGCCTCACACCTATCAGATACGATAGAAAATTACGTTCCATCCGTAGGTCTTATGTATGTATGTCTGTCCGTCCGTCCGTCCCGAAGAATAATAAAATAACTCCGAGAAACAACCGATTTGCACGGAAATTATTTCTTTCGACTCAAGGACGCCTCACACCTATCAGATACAATACAAAGTTAAGTTCCATCCGTCCGCCATCGGTCTGTCCATTCGTGCCGAAGTATAAAAGCACATAACCTCACCAAGAAACAACCGATTTGCACGGAAATTATTTCTTTCTACTGTGGGACGCATCACACCTCTTGGGTGCGATACAAAATTACGTTAGGTCCTTCGGCCGTATGTCTGTCCGTCCCAAAGAATAATGGCTCCAACCCCACCGAGAAAAAAACTAATTTGCACGGAAAATATTTTTTCTACTCAGGGACGCCTCACACCTATCAGATACGATGGAAAATTACGTTCTATCCGTCCGAAGTCTGTCCGTCCCGAGCAATAAAAGCCCGCAACCCCACCGAGAAACAACCGAGTTGCACGGAAATTATTTCTTTCTACTCAGGGACGCCTCACACTTTTCAGACTTTATAAAAAAAATACGTTCCATCTGTCCGTCCGGAAGAATAAAAACACGTAACCCGACCGCAAAACAACCGATTTGCGCGGAAATTAATTCGTTCTACTCAGGCACGCCTCACACCTATCAGATATGATAGAAAATTTCGTTCCTTCCGTCCGTCGTCTGTTTGTCCGTCCGGAAGTATAAAAGCACGTAACCCCAACAAGAAACAACCGATTTGCACGGAAATGATTTCTTTCTATTCAGGGACACCGCACACCTATCAGATACGATAGAAAAAAATTACGTCCTATTCGTCCGAAGTCTGTCTTTCCGTCCGTACGGAAGTAGAAAATCAAGTAACCCCGCCGAAAAACAACCGATTTGCACGTAAATGATTTCTTTCTACTAGGATACGCCTCACACTTATCAGATGTGATAGAAAATTACGTTCCATCCGTCCGGTGTCTGCTTGTCCGTCCGTCCGGAAGAATAAAAACTCGTAACCGATCGAGAAACAACCGATTTGCACGGAAATGATTTCTTTCTTCTGGGGGACGCATCACGCCTGCTAGGTGCGATACAAAATTAAGTTCCGTCTGTCGGCCGTCTGTCTGTCCGTCCCAAAGAATAATAGCCCCAACCCCAACGAGAAAAAACTGATTTGCACGGAAATTATTTTTTCTACTCAAGAACGCCTCACACGTATCAGATACGATAGAAAATTACGTTCTGTCCGTCCCGAACAATAAAATCCCGAATCCCCACCGAGAAGCAACCGAGTTGCACGGAAATTAATTCTTTCTACTCAGGGAAGCCTCACACTTATCGGATGTTATAAAAAATTACGATCCATCTCTCTGCTGTCTGTCCGTCCGGAAGAATAAAAACACGTAATCCGACCGATAAACAACCGATTTGCACGGAAATGGATTCGTTCTACTCAGGGACGCCGCACACCTATCAGATATGATAGAAAATTTCGTTCCGTCCTTCCGTCATCTGTTCGTCCATCCGGAAATATAAAAGCACGTAACCCCAACGAGATACAACCGATTTGCACGGAAATTATTCCTTTCTACTCAGGGGCGCCTCACACCTATCAGATACGATAGAAAATTACGTTCCATTTGTCCGAAGTCTGTCTGTCCGTCCGTATGGAAGTATAAAAGCACCCTACCCCGCCGAAAAACAATCGATTTGCACGGAAATGATTTCTTTCTACTAGGGTACGCCTCACACTTATCAGATGTAATAGAAAATCACGTTGCATCCGTCCGCTGTCTGTCTGTCCGTCCGTCCGGAAGAATAAAAACTCGTAACCGACCGAGAAACAACCGATTTGCACGGAAATTATTTTTTTTTCTACTCAGGGACACCTCACGCCTATCAGAGATGATAGAAAATTACGTTCCATCGGTCGGCCGTTTGTCCGCCCGTCCGGAAGAATAAAACCCCGTAACCTCATCGGGAAACAACAGATTTGCACGGAATTTTTTTCTTTCTACTCGGGGTCGCCTCACACCTACAGGTACGATACAAAATTATGTTCCATCCTTCCAAAGTCCGTCTGTCCGTTCGTCCGGAAGTATAAAATCCCGTAACTTCACCGAGAAACAACCTATTTGCACGGAAATCATTTCTTTTTACTCAGGGACCAACCACACCTATCAGATACGATAGAAAAGTACGTTCCACCCGGAAGCTGTCTGTCCGTCCCGAAGCATAGAAATATGTATCTTACCCGAGAAACAACCGATTTGCAAGAAAATTGGCTATTTAGCATAAAAAGATGTATTTTCAAGGAAATTGGCCCTAAAGAATAAAAACATCGGTCGCCTCCGAGAAACAATCGATTTGCACGAGAATGGTACATTTCCTCTCTATGATAACTGAGCTCCGACCTGCCAAACAGAACGTTTCATACGTCGTCCGTCTGTCCAACATATCTCAGAAGCAACTATCTCCACCACAAGCAACCGATGTGCACATGAATGATATTTTTTCACCCCAGTATGCATCATGTATTACATACGACAGAGGATTATTATTCATACGTCAGATCGTCTATCTGTCGCTAAGCGCATAAAAACATCATCTCATTCCAGAAATACTTGATTTGTACAGTAACGGTATCTCTCCAATCACTGATACTTCAACTCTGAGACATCATACAGGTATCCATTCCATTCATTTTCCGTCTTTCCACCCGTCCTTTCAGAATTTCGTTGAGGTGCTTCTGGACTGGAAGCTGAGGATCTTTACATGGAGCACTGACTCCCATTAATAACTTCCTGCTGACATCTCGCTATGTATGCGCTTCACGGCTGGGAGGTTAGCTGGAGTTTTATATCCAGCAAGAGAAGCACATCCGACGAACCGATCTTTCTGACAACTTCCTCTTGATTTCGCTGGCGCCCTCAATTTGACATTTCGGTGGTCTTACACAGTCACCTAGTTATTGCTAGGCTTACTCGCTACGTCTTACCTCTGCGAGGCTGGTACCATCGCCTATATTCTTTCTATGTGCTGTCTCTCGCGGCCGTCTTACCACTGCGAACTGCGAAAACTTACTGAACTTATTTTTCCTCTGCCCCTTCACAGAGGCAGACTGAAATTGCTTCTTTTCGTTGTTAAGTGGCTTCGCCTTGCTCCTTCTCTGTCAACAACTTAGCGTTGCCCTCTCTCCTTTCGTACAGAGCGCTCATCGCCTCTGTGAGACTGGAGTCATTACCGACCTTCGACCCCCCATAACCGTAATTTGAACGTCGGCTAAAAGCTTTTTGACTTAAATCGCCTAAAAGTAGGCATATTTATGAGGGCCTGGATGTCACTGCATTGCCGAACTGAGTGGGCCCAGTGTATCTGGGTGGGCATTCAAAGGCGACCTTACGATTCCATTGTTACCACTCAGCTAAAGCAAATTATCAGACTTCCCCAATTAAAGCGTGCTAATTTCTCCAATTAATTTTGTAATAGGCCAGTTAATTAATTGAAACACTATCATAATTTAGCCACGCCTATCGAGCCCGTCCCCCTTTTATAATTTATTAATTTAGACCTAAATTTTCGTATCAATATATTTGATCTGCGAGATTACGCAAATAGATCACCTGAAGTAAAAAGTTTTTTTTTCCACGTTTCCTTCTGTGTTTAATTTCTTAAATTTGGTAATAAAATTTATAATAAAATTGCAATTTTTTTCGTATGCTTTTCTCTTCTTTTTTTCCTTAAACTTTAATTGCTGTGTTTTTGTAGTGAGTGTTCGACGTCTTTCTAAACAAGTATTTTTTTTTTTTTTTGTGGTTTTCACGTAAAGCAGTAATGTACTACATTTAAATTATGAACCTTCAATGCGCGAAATTTTAAAAGAACCAGAAAGGTAACACAATGTCCTTATTCATTTGCATACCATTGTTAAAAATCTATGAATTAATGAATATATATTTTTGCGGAGTGTGTAAATTGCGAACTAAAATCGGACAGCTCTCAACCCCGATATGTAAATTGCGAACTAAGAGCCAAGACACCTATGTGTGAATTGCGAACCAACTTTTCTAGACCCGATGTGTAAATTGCAAACCAACTTTTCTGCGTCCATTTTGACGATATCAAGAAATAAACCAGTATGAAAAAATAATGATTAAAACAATGTAAAACAATTTAAAGCAATGTGTTTACGAAAACAGCAAAACTAGTTTGTCATCCTTGCGCAGGGGCCATGTTAATTTTCTCTGTGATGCTCCATATTTAGTATATGTACATTTGTACTTAATTCATTGTATTCACGAAAACAACAAAACTAGTTTGTCATCCTTGCGCAGGGGCCATGTTAATTTTTTCCCTGTGATGTTCCATATTTAGTATACTTATATGTACATTTGTACTTAATTCATTGTATTCACGAAAATATCTTTATTTTGCAGTAAGTGTAGGCGTCTACGATTAACAAATCTTTTCCTTTTTACAGAGATCGAGAGCGTTACTTCCATCGTAAAACTTGTCGAACAGCAAAAGATATATCGAAAGCAAAGCAACCAAAACAGACGAGCTAGCTCAGGTAATTCCAGCAGATGTTCACAGAAGTCGGTTCGGAATTTATATATAGCGGTCATGGGCCTTGGTTCGCAATTTACATACAGAGTTTTAATGGCGGTCTGATTTTAGTTCGCAATTCACATACCACCATATTTTTGTATAGTGGTTGAACATCAGATGACTTTGCATTCTGAATTACTGCTATATATGCACTTATATATTAAATGGTTGGTACACTTTTAATACGCGCTTCCTTTTTTAACAATTTTTATTCTTTAAATCCCTAATTTTCAGCTTTGTTTTCAGAACACTGTTTTCCCACAATAGTCGTTGCATTCGTAATTTTCTCTGCCGTCTTCCGTTAGCTTGCATTTTTAACTCCTTGGCTATCTCCAATTTTAAAATTTCAATTTCTTTTTTAAGGGATGCAACATTTTTAAGTAGCAATCTATTTTCGTTAGTTAGTTAGTTAGTTAATTGATTTTAGTGGCGCAAGGGCCAGGTTTGGCCAAAGAGCGCCAGACACAGAACTATCAGTTAAATATTTTTAAAAGCGGGGTGAAATGATTAGGAGCAGACAGGCTTGGTAAAAGTTAGAAAAGAGAATGATGAAAGCTGTGAAGACTAGTTAGTTAATTAGGTTTATATATAAATTTATTAATTCACTGTTATAATCATTATAATTTATTTATTTTTATTTTTTTTTTAAATAAGTTTTAAAAAGTCAATCTGCTTTAAGAACGAAAATACTGCGAAAGTGTCGCAGTGGTCGCCCAAAAGCTTCTGCAGTGTAGCTGCGCCGTCATCCAGTAGATGAGACTGAAAATAGTGAAACCGATGATTACGAAAACGAACACAACTACATAAAACATGAGAGATGGTGAGTAAACAGTCGCACGCCTCACACATCGGGGCAGTGTCGCCACACAGCAAATAGCTATGCGTGAAGCGATAATGCCCAATGCGGAGACGCGCAAGAACAACTTCTTCCCTACGGTTCCGGCGAAACGATGATTTCCAGACTCCAAGGTTAGGTTTTATACGGTGCAGTTTATTCTCCACCTGTTGGTCCCACAGACTTCGCCACGTTCGTCTGATATGATCGTGAAAAAGAAAGCGAAAATCACGGTGAAACAGTGGCAAGGGTGTGACGACCAAAGAGGAGGCAGATCTAGCAGCAGCATCGGCAGACTCGTTCCCTGGGATCCCAACATGCCCAGGAATTCAGCAGAACCGAATCTGGACATCAGCCTCGAGCAAAGAACGAAGAAGTCTCCGAACGGTAAAAAGAAGTGGGTGGCCAGTGAAATCCAAAGATGACAAAGATTGCACAACACTCAACGAATCAGTGTACACAATAGCACGCTGATGAGAGCTCGACTGCACGTGAACAAGTGCAAGATACACAGCATGCATCTCCGCCGAAAACACCGTGGCCTCAGTAGGAATGCGGGCAACAGAAACTTCGTCAACGCAGACGGCGGCGGATCCAACAACACCAGTCGCCTTAGATCCATCGGTGAAAACAGGAATAAAGTCTGCATTGACGTAACGGTGTTCAGCGAAGAGCTGCTGGTACACTGACGCAGGGGTTGAGGACTTGTCAAAAGGTGTAAAGCTGGTATCAACCATGACATCAAGAGGATGCCATGGGGGATCATCAAAGCCCCTGATCTCTCCAACGAGTGACAAGTCGAGCCCTGCATCACGGGCTAAGGCCGCCATACGAAGACCGAAGGTTCGAATGCACGAGGGACGGATCTCGAACAAACGAGCATGCTGGGGATGAAAAACTGCATCGTATAAAGGATGGACTGAGAGAGATTTAAATTTCAGGTAAAATTTAAGAGACAGTTGCAGACGGCGTAAATGAAGCGACGGTTCGTTCGCGTCGGCATAAAGGCTGGGAATGGGTGACGTGCGAAATGCTCCCGTACAAAGACGCAGCGCTTGATGGTGGATGGTATCCAACGGACGGAGAACGGAAGGACGCGCAGAGCCATACACCATACAGCCATAATCCAGCTTAGACCGAATGAGAGAATGGTAAATACGGAACAAGGAAGTCCTGTCTGCACACCAGGAGACTGAGGCAAGGATCTTAAGGATTGACAAGGCTCTCAGACAGGAAGTCCTTAGCCGTCGAACGTGCGAGCGAAAGGTGAGAGCACGGTCAACGGTCAAACCAGGGAACTTGGTTTCCGGCAAAACTGGAATGGCTGCACGGTCCAATTCCCTCCGTTATTTTGATACAGGAAGAACAACTGATATTCCCTGATGTTTCTTCAACTTCATAACAGGCATCCTGCGTTTCTTGCACACAAACCTTTTTCATACTTAAAATATCCATTCGATCGAAAGCTTAAAAATATCTCGTTTGTGCTTTCTGTTATTTTGTGGAGTGGCACCGTGTCCGTTTTGCTGACAGTTCGGCAGATTCAGGACAGGCATCGCGCTTTGTTTCAGTATTTTTTTCTCCGGGAGTCCAAGTAGGCGATTTTTTAAACCATCTTCGTAATCAGAAGAATGAAAATGTTCGCTGCAAACTCTAGCATTCGCAACATCCAGAGTCTGACCTATAGCACTTGTTCAGCAATTTCATCACGAAGTCTGGATTTTTCAAAGGAAGTGTGTGGTACACAAGACACTGACCTTTGCTTTTTTTCTAATGGTTATTACAAGTAGCCACAGCACAACTCGACATTGTTATCATGAGGTGTACTGCAGGCATTCTGAAAACATCTCACTCGTTGCTGTCATGGATAAAAGGAGCAATTTATCAGATTTGCAAAATGTGGTGATTACCGGCTTTCGGGCCAAGGGTGGCAGTATTTCTGAAACAGCGCAGTTTGTGAACTGTTCGTGTGCTGCTGTGGTTAAAGGGTATCGTGATTGGAGAAACGGCACCATTACGATTAAGCGATGTGGAAACTGCGGGGCACCACGTGGCACTGATGTGAGAGGTGAGCGTCGGCTTCGAAGGGAAGTGAGGGCCGATCGACACGCTAGAGTGGAGTAACTCACTGGCCGAATGAACCAAGGGGCTACCGGAAGCGTGTCTAAAACGACAGTTCAACGAACCCTGCTGCGTATGGGGCTCTAATGCAGACCGATGGTCACTATGCTAACGAAGGTTCATCGGCAGAAGAGGCTTACATTTGCACGGCAGTAGTGGAATTGGACCTCCACTGATTGGCAAACGATTGCCTTTTCAGATGAGTCACGTTTTGTGCTTCATCGAACGGATTGACGTTGGCGTATAAGGCGAGAAAATTAGGAGAGCAAACACTCTTCAACCATTGCTGGAAGAACACAAGCTGGTAGGGGCAGCGTTATGGTCTGGGGAATGTTTTTGTGGCATTCCCTGTGTCCACTCATACCTGTGGAAGGTACTATGGACAGAATTCATTATGAATCCATCCTTGCAGACCACGTACACACATACATGCTCATTGTCTTCTCTGAGGCGGATAGGATCTTCCAGCACGACAATGCGACGTGTCACACAGTTAGAAATTTCCGAGAGTGGTTGGAAGAGCACGACGAACACTTCAAAGTACTTCCCTGGCCCCCTAATTCCCCAGACTAAAACCCAATTGAACATTTGTGGGTACACCTCGATCGTGTTGTTCGCTCTACGGATCCTCCACCACGCACCCTCCAGAAGCTGTCAGATGCACTGCAGTCATCTTAGCTCCACATACCTGTGAACATCTTTCAGTACCTCATTGAGTCATTCTCAGCCCGTCTAGCTACTGTCCGCCCTGCACACGGCGGTTACTCTTGATATTAGCTGGTGGTCACAATAATGTGACTCGACCGTGTATAAACTACGGTAAAAGTGGAAAACGTCTGTAGGTTGCATTAAAAAAAAAGGAAATGCCCTCCCAGGAAATTTCCCCTACATATTTGTGCTCATTGTACGGCTGCATCTTGTTTTAAACAGCATGAAAATGGTAACCACGGGAATCTCCCACACATTCGATATTTTGTATAAAATGCAATTTATGCACGGTCCCTGACTGAAAAATGTGGGGGACTTTACCGATTAACGTAATAAGTATCGTGTTTGTAGCTGATAAAATGTTGCATGCATTAATTTATTCTCAATTCCTTATATTATATAGCAGAAAGTCAAAAATCTGTTGTTGCCACTACTGGCCATCCTCTTCATATTGCACTGCTCTTAGGACTACAAGCAGTCGCCCCTCCCAAAATTTCGGCCACTGGCTACAGAGAAGTCTAAGAGCCAGTGCCGTAGGGCAATTGCACCACTCATGTCTCACCCGGGACTAGGAGCCAAACGCAGCTCGAATGAGTATAACCAGACTGCGCTTCGGGCGACTCGGCTATCGGGAGACGTTCTTTTTTTTTTTTTTTTTTTTTTTTTTTTGATTGGAGGTTTAACGACCACCGTGAGCAACTCAATGGGCTATAAGCAGTCGCCCGTCCCTAATTTAGGGTCACTGGTTCCAGGGAAGGGAGAGAGCCAGTGCCGTAAGACAAACACAACATCCATGCCTCACCGGGATTCGAACCCGGACCCCTTAAGGACGAATGATCAGAGGCCAGTGCCTTAGACCACTGCGCCACCGGGGCGGCAGGAGACGTTCTCACACGTAAACAGCTAAAAACCTATTACGAATTCTAGTAACAGGAAGTGCATTTTATGGCTATAAGTTTCAGCTTTAACAGTTTTACTGTTATGGTGTTGTTTCAAGTCATTGTACGTAATATGGTTGTACCACTGCACAGAAGAAAAAAACCAACTAAAGAACAAATTAATCAATAAAAATTCTAAGACGAACGTCCTATTACGGTTCTGCACTTTCAGTGGAAATGTAATCAGTCTCTTTCCTCTTCAAAAAGCCAAACTATTGAATTTATTGTGAATATGTGTCATAGATCTTGAATTACATGAAAAAAATTGAGGATGAAAGATGTGCTTTTCTGCTTTGGAACGGACGGAAAGTCGGCGGGCGGATGGAACGTAATTTTTTATCATATCCTGATAGGTGTGAGGCTTCTCTTACTAGAACGAATTCATTTCCGTGCTAATCGGTTGTTTCTCGTTGGGGTTGGGGCTTTTATTCTTTGAGGCGGACATACAGACAGACGGTGGACGGATGAAACATAATTTTCTATCACATCTGGCAAGTGTGGGGCGTCCCTGAGTAGAAATAAATCATTTCCGTGCAAATTGGTTGTTTCTCGGTGGGTTTGCGGGCTTTTATTCTTCGGAACGGACGGACGGAACGCAATTTTGTATCGTACCTGATAGAGGTGAGGTGTCTCCTAGTAAAAAGAATGGATTTCTGTGAAAATCGATTGTTTCTCGGTGAGGTTACGGGCTTTTATTTTTCGGAACGGACGGACGGACAGACATATGGAACGCAATTTTCTATCTTACCTGATAGGTGTGAGGCTTTCCTGAGTAGAAGAAAATAATTTCCGTTCAAATCTGTTGTTTCTCGTTGGGGTTGGGGCTCTTATTCTTTGGCACGGACAGACAGCGGACGGACGGAACGTAATTTTCTATCACATCCGATAAGTGTGAGGCGTACCCTAGTAGAAATACTTTTCGTGCAAATCAGTTGTTTTTCGGCAGGGTTAAGTGATTTTATACTTCCGTATGGACAGACAGACTTCATTTCCGTGCTAATCGGTTGTTTCTCGTTGGGGTTGGGGCTTTTATTCTTTGAGGCGGACATACAGACAGACGGTGGACGGATGAAACATAATTTTCTATCACATCTGGCAAGTGTGGGGCGTCCCTGAGTAGAAATAAATCATTTCCGTGCAAATTGGTTGTTTCTCGGTGGGTTTGCGGGCTTTTATTCTTCGGAACGGACGGACGGAACGCAATTTTGTATCGTACCTGATAGAGGTGAGGCGTCTCCTAGTAAAAAGAATGGATTTCTGTGAAAATCGATTGTTTCTCGGTGAGGTTACGGGCTTTTATTTTTCGGAACAGACGGACGGACAGACATATGGAACGCAATTTTCTATCTTACCTGATAGGTGTGAGGCTTTCCTGAGTAGAAGAAAATAATTTCCGTTCAAATCTGTTGTTTCTCGTTGGGGTTGGGGCTCTTATTCGTTGGCACGGACAGACAGCGGACGGACGGAACGTAATTTCTATCACATCCGATAAGTGTGAGGCGTACCCTAGTAGAAATACTTTTCGTGCAAATCAGTTGTTTTTCGGCAGGGTTAAGTGATTTTATACTTCCGTATAGACAGACAGACTTCGGACGAATGGAACGTAATTTTCTATCGCATGTAATAGGTGTGAATCGTCCCAGAGTAGAAAGGAATAATTTCCGTGCAAATCGGTTGTTTCCCAGTCAGACACAGTGAGGATGCAGGATTTGTCATTTTTATGTAGGACTTCCGTCCACAGGGAGTAGAGTTCAGGTCCCAGCCACCTACAGCGAGATCGCCTTTTGGGCAGGACACAGAAACGGAAGGAATGAGAGCAAGTCTAGCGACTTTGACAGAACAGTTTGTAGTGAGATTAGAGTACAGTAGATGGCGCCACCGTACAAGGACGATATTGCGCATGGATGGGTGAGAGAATTTCAGGGGAGACATAGGAAAGGATACCCATTTTACCAGTGGGTCCAGCCTGGGGGCCGTCACTTTACGTGCTCGTCCGATGCACGGCGGATATTCAGTGATTGTTAGTAAATCACACCATCTCTGAAAGATCAGCCCAGGCTTGAACCTGGGGACCCAGCATCGACAGTCTGAAACACTAACCACTTAGCCATCCACGGCTTCGGTTGTTTCCCGTTGGAGTTACATGCTTTTATACTTCCAAACAGACGACGGATGGATGGATGGAACGAACTTTTCTATCATATCTAATAGGTGTGAAGCGTCCCTGAGTAGAAAGAAATCATTTCCGTGTAACTCGGTTATTTCTCGGTCGGATTACGTGTTTTTATTCTTCCGGACGGACTGACTTCGGACGGATGGAACGTAGTTTTCTATCGTATCTGATAGGTGTGAGACGTCCCTGAGTAGAAAAACTAATTTCCGTGCAAATTAGTTTTTTGTCGTTGGGGTTGGAGCCATTATTCTTTGGGACGGACGGACGGACGCAACGCAATTTTGCATCGCACCCAACAAGTGTGATGCGTCCCACAGTTGAAAGAAATAATTTCCGTGCAGATCGGTTGTTTCTTGGTGAGGTTATGTGCTTTTATACTTCGGGACGAATGGACAGACGGATAGCGGACGGATGGAACGCAATTTTGTATTATATCTGATAGTTGTGATTGTGAGGCGTCCCTGAGTCGAAAGAAATCATTTCCGTGCAAATCGGTTGTTTATCGGCGGATATATTTTTTTTATTCTTCTGGATGGATGGAACGTAATTCTGTATCGTATCTCATGCGTGATTCGTTCCTGAATAGAAAGGGACCATTTGTGTGCAAATCGGTTGTTTCTCCGTGGAGTTGTGTTTTTATGCTTCCGGACGGATGGACGAAAAGACAGACTTGGGACGGATGGAACGTAATTTTGTATTGTATTTGATAGATGTGGGGCGTTCCTGAGTCGAAAGAAATAATTTCCGTGAAAATCGGTTGTTTATCGGTGATTTTTTTTTATTCTTCGGGACGGACGGACAGACGGCGGACTGATGGAACGTAATTCTGTAATGTATCTCATGGGTGATTCATTCCTGAGTAGAAAGAGACCATTTGCGTGCAGATAGGTTATTTACTTGTTAAGATAACATGGTTTTTCGTGTAGCTGTAATAAGTAACATTTCAATTTGTTGATGGTCCCTTAAGAGAACCCGTCTTCGTTTCCTAGGTGATTTTTACATTTGCAAATTTTTTACGGTCCCCTTAAGGCCACGAGGGTCGACGGTCGTTCCTTACGTGAGACGCCGTCCTCCCCAGCACTTCTGGCCGCGAAGCTAAGCTCGATCTTCCGGTGGATTTCAAAGGTGTCTGTATTAGGACATTACCAGCGTTTGGGAAAAATACAGCCAACGAACAAAACATTCGGCGATGGTTTGTGAAGCTTCGAAGCGGAGATACGGACTTGCAAAACGAAGCACGTGCTCAGCGATCTGTTGCTGTTTCTGACGATGTTTTGTCACGTGTGGTTGAAGCGGACCCCAAAAAACATGTCGTGAGATAGCGGCAGAGGTAGGTGTCTACCACACGACAGTTGTTCGGCGTCTGGCTGCGCTCGGTAAGGTAAAAAAGCTGGACATGTAGCTGCCGCATGAGTTGACAACTGCCAACAAGACTAGGCGTTAGGAAGTCTGCACGTCGCTGCTTGCCAGAAATAAACAGGAACCTTTACTGCATCGAATCGTCACCTGCGACGAGAAGTGGGTCCTTTCTGATAATCGGAAACGATCTGCACAATGGTTAAGCAGGGCGCAGCCTGCTGGACGGCATCCTAAGCCACCCCTACACACCAAGAAGATGATGCTCCTTGTCTTTTGGTCAAAAACCGGGATAATTCTTTTTTTTTTTTTTTTTTTTTTTTTTTGATTGGAGGTTTAACGACCACCGTGAGCAACTCAATGGGCTATAAGCAGTCGCCCGTCCCTAATTTAGGGTCACTGGTTCCAGGGAAGGGAGAGAGCCAGTGCCGTAAGACAAACACAACATCCATGCCTCACCGGGATTCGAACCCAGACCCCGTTCGGACGAATGATCAGAGGCCATCGCTTAGACCACTGCGCCACCGGGGCGGCCCGGGATAATTCATCGGAGTTTCTTGGCAAGAGGCCAAACCATCACTGCAGAACGTTATTGTGTTGAATTACACCAGATGCACCGGAAATGGCTGCAGAAATAACCGACTTTGGTCAACAGACATGGTTAGGGATACGTAATTTTCGTATTTACGAAATAGATGCGAAATTTGCCAATATAAGCGAATAAATACGAAAATTTGATTTTAACTACTTTTCTGCGACATCTCGATAATTAGCATTTTTAAAGCGAAAATAGGACGTAATTTTGCGCAGCACTTGCGCCGTGCGTGTCCTACTCAGCGTGCGCTACCCGGGAAACTCTAGGCCGCGCCTCTTTTCCTTCTCGGCGAGTCAGCCAGAGCCGCTCAGTCGTACTGGCTGGCTGGCCATGAAAGAATACGAATGAGCACATGTTTGTTTTTTGCATTTCGTTAATAGACTACAAACTACAACGCTCGCGATCCGTTTGACAGACGTATATCAATATGGGCCGCCCTAAGAAGAAATTAGTTGATTGAGTTTGACCACGAGGGATTGTATTTAAGCGATACAAATATCGTGATGTGTAAGTTTTGTAATGTTCGTCTAGAAGTGCAGAAAAGGGATATTTTAAGGAAACATACGACCTTTGCTAGTCACTTAAAGGAGAAAAATGTAGCTCAGCCAGGCACGTCTGGAGCTAAACAGCAGATTACAATCGTCGGTGGTTTTCAAGCGCAAAAACGTGCCAAAAAGGAAAGAGATGATTTTGCAGAAGACACGGTAAGAATGTGTTTAAAAGCTAATGTTCCCATGCATAAACTAGATCACCCAGCTGTTCACGATTATTTCGCAAAATATGTGCCTGGTTCAGGTAATCTTCCTTCTGGAAATACTTTGAGACGTAAATGCGTGCCACTTTGCGGAATTTCGGAGAAAGAGGCAATAAAAGAGCAACTAAAAAAATAAACCAGTAGTTGTAGTGGCCGATGAAACATCCGATAAACAAGGGAGGTGTGTTTTTTCAGTCCTATTGAAAACTATTCATTCAGAACCAGAGCAGTGATGTTTCCTGGCAAGTGCATATTTTTCAAACGTTGCTAATTCTTCCACTTGCTCTCAAGCAATATTGACACCTTGAAAGAATACGAAATTGAATACTCTCAAATAAAGAGCCTAGTATCAGACTCTTCACGTTACACGACTGCGTGCTTCAACTTATTAAAAATACTTTTTGGAAACCATATTTTGCACTACCAATGCTGGGCGCATAAGGTGAATCATGCGGCTGACGTATTTATAAAAGAGTTCAAAGAATTGAATTCCATTGTGGCCACGACGAAGACAGCTTTTTGCACTCCAGAAAAATGAAAAGTGCATATTTCAGCTACCTGAAAGAAAAGGCACCTCAACTGCAAGCAAAACTCTACCCCACGCCTGTTGTAACCAGGTGGAATTCTTGGTTGAAAGCTGTCATTTATTTGAGCGAATATATGGAACATATTGTTGCATTTCGCAATGAATATGAGGACGATAACTCGAGTACCAGTTTCCTAAAAGAAAATTTTGAAAATTAAATGCTAGCTCGTAAAATACGCGTTTAATTTACTTTCGTTTCTGAATTCTGTCCGAAAATGATGAAATTAATTGACAATTTAGAAGGATTAAACTAGCCATTCGCACACTTTTTGTGGAGTAAATTAGTAGATTTACAGTCTTCTCTTGCGAGCCAAAGTCAAGGGTGTTTTAGCAAAAAGACAGAAAGCATTTTGACAAACGAGAATGGGGAAATTGATGAGAAGCACAATATTATTCTGAAGACAAGAGTTTAAATAAGTTGACTCTCCACACGACATCCAACGCAACAAATGAAGCCTACCAGCATATTGGCAGACTATTTTGTCCATCTGTAACCGCGACCACACCCACATCATCTTTGAACAAAAATTTATTATTGGAAAGCTTCTCTAAATACCATTTTTTAAAGACATACCACAGGATGAGCTCATCGATGGATACAATAATTTTCACCGACAGCTACTTACACTGGTCAACCAAGAGACCCCTGTTGATGTCATACAGATTTTAAAAGCAACAAAATGCTACTACCTAAACTAATTAAAGGCAGCTATTCAAAGCCTCCATAGTCCCGTTAACAGCGTGGATGCTGAGAGATATTTCGGTATGTACAACATCGTTACAGTGGCGGCTCGTGGTAGGAAAAATAGGTGAAGAGCTACAAGAGCAATATGAAAAAATATCTACTGTCTTCAATGAAAATCAGTTAATGAGAACTTACCTATTTCTTTTTATATATTAGATCAATTCTTCTTCCCTGTAAAGCTGGAAATTTGTCGATTATGTAGTCATAAAATGGCTGTTTCTTCGTGACATCAAGAAAATGTCTTTCTGAATAGAAATCTTTGCCAAAGAAGCAAGTTTATCTGGAGAAATAGAGCTTCTTGAGTAAGTTTGTATTCTTTTAAGGCAAGAAAAACTTCTTTCCACTGAAACACTTGCAGATGCAATTGTTAAAATCAGGGAAACCAATTTATAAGCTTCTGTAAAAATGCCTTTATCTCCATGAAGCACTCGAAGAAGTTCATGAGTCGATATATTCCTTAATTTTTCATCAGCATATACAAGACTCAGTTCATTTTTAAGATGCTGGTGTTTAGTAAATATTTTTCGGTAAAAATGTTGTAGATTTTCAAAAGCGTGAGAGGGAAAGCATGAATTAAATTGGTCGAATTTGGTTGTGTCAGTAAGACAGGCAAATTGAAGTTTAAGTTTCTCACAGTCTTGAAATCTTATATCCATTTTTTTTTTTTTGATTGGAGGTTTAACGACTACCGTGAGCAACTCAATGGGCTATAAGCAGTCGCCCGTCCTTAATTTAGGGTCACTGTTTCCAGGGAAGGGAGAGAGCCAGTGCCGTAAGACAAACACAACATCCATGCCTCACCGGGATTCGAACCCGGACCCCGTTCGGACGAATGATCAGAGGCCATCGCTTAGACCACTGCGCCACCGGGGCGGCATATCCATTTCCATAAGAATGTGGTATAAAATTTCAAAATACAATTGTTTATAATTTTTAAAAATTGTTTCTTGTGTAAGAGCAGCATATTCCCGTTTAGATCTGCTTATTTCTGTGATTTTGCTAGCTTTTCCAAACAGTGTTTCAAATACCTCATCGTTCCTTTTATGGCTCAAAATTTCCTAATTTTTTTTTAATTTGAGTAACAGTAGTTTTATGTCTAGTTATTTTTTCTGCAAAATTTCGAATAATAGATCGGTGAAGCCAAATATTTCATTAAATACTATTGCCAAAAATGTAAATTCAAAAGTGTTCATATCATTTAAAAACCCTTGGGCAAGTTGAATTGATTTTTTGTCTGATTGGTGACTATTTGTGAGAAATTCGAATACTTCCTTCAATTTATCCCAATTTTCAAATATTACACTTACTAAATTCGAAGTGGAGGACCATGGAGTTTCTGTTATTTTTGGCATGCATCTTGCGGTTGTTGATGTGAGTGTATTGTTTTTCACCACTCAGCGAAGCGATCGCTTAGCTGAGTGGTGAAAAAACAAAGGAATTACACTGAGGTTTGCAAAAAATATTCGACACTTACAAATTTTAGAAAAACTCTGCTGTAATACAAGGTTCAAACGATGTACTAAGCAAAACAAAAACAGCTTGAGAAGCTTTATGCTTCATTTTTTTCTGGAGCCCAGTCAAGTGTCCAGACATTGCGCTTGCCCCATCGTAACATTGTTCTATTGACTTCTGTTGATAATCAAACTGTTCCAAAATTTTGTCTAGCATTTTATATAAAGCTTCTGACGTTCTATCTTCACTCACACCATGGAAACCCAAAAAATCGCTCAACCAATACACCTTCCGAATCAACAGATCTTATTATTAAAGAGCACTCGGTAGTCTGGTTATGTCTTCCCATCTACTTGAATATAAAAGCATTGAACTTCATTTATTTCATTTTTGACGTGATCGTTTATATATTCAGAAATACATTCAATTAATTCGTTTTGAATAGTTTTTGAGTCACCTGTGGAGACATTTTTTATCGTTTCGTATTGATTTTGAATTTTTAAAGGACTTCTTGATATCAACATGAAAGCAATTCCTTGAATTTCTACGATTTACCGAGTCAATGCCTTCGTCATGGACACGGAATGCTAGTTCTTGTTTACTCAAATACAGTACTGCATCAATCATTGTCTGCTGGAAAAGTCCATTTAAACGAACGCTTTCGTTGAAATGCATTTTCAAAAGCCTAGCATTCTCCCTCAGGGCATCGGCAATGGTGTTCTGATTCTTTTCAAAATTATTTAGCATTAATTTGCTTTTCAGGTGTTCGCTAGAATCACCACGTTTGTGAAGTGACGGTTTGATATTTAAGAAATCTGAAAATTGTCTTTATTCCACGCCGAATTTTATTACTAAAAAATAAGCAGGGCCAACAAAATAATTTTTGTAACACAGAAGGGCTGCAAAGCCATTTATATTCAGTAAACCACCAATTTTTAAAATTAATGTAAGATTTACCGCTCTTCTTGATTTTTTTCTTGGCGACAATTGTCAGTGAATACGTCGGTCCGGTCATCCTTGAAGTAAAATGTCTCTTTTATTTTCATCTTTCCACCGATTGAACGGAGTTTGCAATAAATTACAGACAATGTCGTTCACAGGATACATACTGAAAACTAAAACTATCCCTATCAGTTAAACTGTACATGAAACTAAAGTAACTAATGAAGTTTTTAACAATCACAAAACACGAAAAAACAAATCTCTTTCGGAAAGTATGTACCAAAACACCGCAGGTGCAGAGCCTTGGCGTCTCAAGCTAAAACACTTCACTTGCCCTGCAGATAGGGGAGGATGACGGCACAGTTACCATGGCAACTCGGACGAAAACTGCAGACTTCCGAGCATTCTCATTTCAGCTCTTCACTTGAACTGTTTTGCGTATAAGGACTTGTTTTCCGTACTGAACGTGCATTGTGAATTGATATCTAATAAAATTTTTGGGTATTTTGGACTCAATAAAAGCAAAAAAAGAATATATTATGCGAAATTATTAAATAAAACCTTATTTCAAATGAAATAGGTGAAGAGGAACTTCACCTACATCACCTGAAAAGCCGCCACTGCATCGTTATTACTGACAGAAGGCAAAGGCTAAAGGAAGAGAACATAGAGACTACAACAATGTTAGCTTTTAACTAAGTATTTTGGTACTTAGCCTACTAGTAAGCAAACTTTGAAAAACAATCTAAGTAAACTTTGAAAAACAGTATAAACTAAGTAAAGTAAACTTTGAAAAACAGTATAAACTAAGTTAAGTAAACTTTGAAGAACTATTTTTTTGTGTCTTCAGTTTTTGCGAATAAATGCGAAATTTTTGATTAACATTTTTTTTTTCGCAAAATTTTGATTTTTTTTTTTTTTTTGCGAAATTTACGTATCCCTAGAATTGGTGCTCTGCTCCAGGATAACGTCCGCCATCATGTCGCACAATGAACGATGCTGACACTAAGTGCCTTGGGCTATGAAGCACTGCCTCATCCTGCCTATATCCCCAGACTCGTCTCCAACAGACTATCATCTGTTTCGTCGCCTGGATCACTTCCTGTCCGGGAAACAGTTCACGACAGACAATGAGGTTCAACGTGCAGTTCATGACTTCTTCGGGTTCCAGCCACAAGACTTTTTTCGTTCTGGGGCAGATGGCAACTATGTGTCGATGCCGAGGAGAATTATTTTGCCTAGGTAAGTTGTACTACTTTTCCGTTCTCGCCGCCCACGTGTGCTAGTGTTCATTCGCACCAACTCAATAGAACTACCTGTAAGAGGAACATAATAGTGTAGCAGAATATGTTGTAAAATTTTATTTATGCAAGAAGTACTCACTGCCATATTTCACAGCATTTTTAATGATAATGTCAACAAAGTACATCCAATACTTTGAAAACTACACAAAATGCGCTTTTGATACACTATAATAATGTGTTAATTTTACGAACATTAAATTTTCAGTCTTGTGTAACATCACAACAGAGAAACTACAAATAGAATTACACTCACATGCAAACATACAACATATTTAGAGAGAAATGATACACAGATAAGTCATAAACACATTCTATTCTTCTATATTATTCATTAATATACATATATAAATTAGTTTTTCATGCCAAAATTTTAAACAAGTGATAATAATAAAATCAGTATTTACAAATTATGCCACAAAATGAACTGTACAACAAAATGATGCAGAAAAAATAACTATTTAAAAATTGATCCTACAATTTAACTGCTCCAAAATTCAAATGACACATATGCACTCTCATATACACACCTACATACACACAGAGGGAATGTAATTTTTATAAAATATAAAAAAAAATATATTTGCATTTAATCTCATTTTCCTAACTAAATCAGATATCTTAGAAGATATGAAACATTTTAGTGTGTGCAAAAATATTTCCATTTTATTCAAAGAGGAAAAGCAATATATTCTCAATATATTAATATTATATCAATAACAAATTAAAAAAACAATTGTGCTTTAAAATGTTTATTTGTTCTATTGGAATACACTAGTCTTGGTAAAATTAAATCTACCCAGTTTCATCATTTTTTTATGACACTTTAATGAGCTATAATTTTTAATTTCCACTTTACACACAATGTATAGCTTGCAGATATACTACAATTATTTTTTAATTGACTATACTCATCTCATTTATCTCTACCACCTAAGCAAAACCTAATGCCTTTAGTTAACAATAATAAAACTAGTGCATACAATGAAAGAATTGAAAAGCTCTACAGAAATATCAAAATGTGATAAAAAGAAGCATTAAGCTTGCCAGAAATTTCCTGTCCTTTAATTTTTGCAGTCTGAGTGATTAATCCCATTACACTTATAACAGGTAGAACTATATAATCTAGTCAGCCTCCTTATGAAAGCCTAATCTAGTCAGCCTCCTTATGAATGCGGAGGACAGGAAGCACCCTAACTGATAGTTTCTCAATACTTTGGAAGTGTTCCTTCAGAAAATTAATGAGGGGAAAGGAAGTAGATGCCACAAATGTCCATCATCTTCCTGTTGTGAAAATGGAGAATGAGTGTGTGAAGCATACCAAACAGCCATTACACATTTCCCAGAATTCCTCTGGAGACCTCCCCAGCAAGCAAAGCAAAAGGGATGGGAGGATATACCTAATAATTAGTTCTTCTTTCTCTGTTTTTCTCAAAAATTTCAACAGCTTATTCATGAAAATTAATGAAGTGATTTGAGATTTTGCAAGCTCTTGACTCTCTCTTCTAAAACTACAATGGAGTCACCCAAATCAAATTTGTTTAAAATAGTTCCTATGATAAACCAAAACTTATTGCAAATGGATTACAGTATATCCAGGGTTCACTTAAATTTAGCCACATAATCATTTAATGGCCCACAGAGTACCCTGGAGAAAGAGGAGAAAAATAAAGTGAAAAAGGAACAGGGTATATCCACCTGAATATGTACTGAACCAGTATCTTAAATATAAGGACTTCTCTCTCTCTCTCTCTCTCTCTTTACGCACACAGAGAGAAAGAGAGAGAAGGGATGTCAAGGAAAATCAACCAGACCAATATCTCAAGAACTATAATAGCTAGCATTCTTCCTTTTGTACAGGTGCTGAAAACCCTACAGCACTACATGATTGGTGAAACAACATTAGAACCCCTCGTCCTGAACTGAAGGGGAGGAGATAAAGAGGCTATCTTGCCCTCCTTTGGAAATACAGCAACAAAATCCATCGCAAACTTGTAGAGCAAGGTAAGAAATAGTACATAACGCATTTGTTCCAAGACAAATGATGGAAAGGAACTCCCGAAAAGCCAACAAAACTGAACAACCCTACGATTCCCTGTTCACAGCAAATTTGCATACATATCCACTAGTGTAGCGAAACGGGTGTATGCACAGCAGTTTCCTAAGGTAAGACATACTGATCATAGAAATGCAGTTCATTGATTGCATAACACTGGCAGTATATGTTGCAGCTCAGGTACAGGCTAGTCAAAGCAGGATTATACAGATGGCCTGTCATACATGTTTGCACATCTCCACTGCAGCTCATGGGAAGTTGGCAAAGAGAGGGGGATTACGATGCCAGTGAATGCTACAAATTTTATGACATGATACAACAGCATTCCATCCCAATCCGTGTCATCTTCAGCAGATGCTTTCCTTGGAATTATTGAGGAACAGACACAATTTTGTAATTTCATGTTGAATATGCCAGAAGTGGAACCAGATTTCTTGTTGACCATGCTATGAATAGATGAGTCACAGTTCACACAAGATGGTGTAGTGAACAGATATAATGTGCACTACTTGTCACTGGACAGTCTGTACTGGACAAAGGACACACATCATGAAGTCAGGTGATCCACTAACACTGGTGTGGCCTGTGGAGTAACCACTTAATAGGGCCTTTTTCTTTTCTTTTTTTTTGCTGAAGCCATCTGATTGCTGAACAATATTTGCATCTGCTGAAGATGGAAGAAGCAGATTTCTTTAAACAATTCAAGCTGTTTAACAATATATGGTACCACAACATGTGTACAAGTAACACAGTGGTTAGACAATCTTTCTCACCAATACTGGACAAGACATGTAGGCCCAATAGCATGGCATGCACGGTTACCAGATCTTACTCCTTTAGGGACACCTGAAGTCACAGGTCTATGCAACACCACCATTAAATGTACTAGATCTTCAACAATGGATCACAGCTGCATAAGCAGATGTTGACAATGATATGTTGAACAGCATATGGAGGCAGTAGGTTCAATCCATGCAGGTTCCTAATGGTGGTCACTGAGTAAGCAAACATATAAGTTAAATTTTGTAAGCTATAATGTCCATTTGATTCATTCACATGTTGTAGCAATGTTGCTTCTTGGTATTTTTGCAATGGGAGATTTTGCTATGCTTTCCAACTTAGTAATTGACCATAGGAGAGCAAGGGCATCTAATGTTGTTTCATCATGTAGCACCATAGGGGTTTCCTATACACCTGCACAAACAATAAAATGCGGCTAACTATCAGCCTGGTCCACGACTTTTCATGCCAGCCTGTATTGACTGTTATATTGGTTTGAGTAACATGAAATGTAGTTTCTGTGCCACGGTTGGTGCTGATGGCACTGAAGTCAGCAGTAGATGGTGCATGAGCAAGTGCTGGGCAAGGTATAAAGAGTACATCGGCCGCTGTTACACCCATAAGCTGTGATTACAGTGTTGGTTGCAAAAGTTTAGAGGTGGAGATATGAACCTCGATGACCAGGAGCTTGGACCCCTCGAGCCTATGGTAAATAATGATGAACTACAGGCACTAGCCGAAGAAAACCCATGTCAAACGATGCAAGACATTGCTGTGTGCCTACAGGTCTACCCGAAAACTGTGTCAAACCACCTGTGGGCTATAGGGAAGGTGAAAAAGATCAATCAGTGGGTCCCGCACAACTTGCTGGACAAACACAAAGAGCAATTGTGGAATAACTCTTTTACGGGTCTTATAGAGGTTATTTTTCTTCAAAGTTGGTTGTCAAATTTTCGAACTAAAGCCTAGTTCGTCATCAGGACTATGTCACTGGAGTAGTTGCTGCCACTCAATTGGAAGAGTCCATCCGCAATTATCATTAATTGTGGTACTTCTTCTTCTTGCTATTTCGATCCCTTCTTCTAGTTTCCTCTTTACTAAGTTTGACTGGTGGGCGATTATTTTCACTGAGTCCCAATTTATGGAGTGTCCACTTGCTTGTATATGTCTGTCTAGCCCTGTTTTGTTCCCAATGTTCCTAATAGCTGCTTGGTGTTCTTTCATTCGGACCTTAATACTTCTCCCTGTTTCTCCTATATAGCTGAGTCCGCAGTTACAGTCGATGCAGTAAATTACTCCTTCCTGCAATTGGATGTCCAATTCTTTCTGCTTTAAAGCTGGCAGGAATTTCTTTATTTTGTTATTAAGATCTGGAGCTAGCCTGATATTATATTTTGCTCCGATCCTTTTCAGTTTCTCGAAAAGTCCCTTGTGGTACGTAATTTTGCTGGTGAATTTGAAGTTGGTCTTCTCCTGCTTCTTTTTTGGCACTTGTTTAAATATTTTCTCAACATATGGGGAGGGGTAATTGTTTTCTGCCAATATTTCCTTTAATTCTTCTTTGTGAAGATCTTTCTGGGTAGCTGAAGAGACCAGGATTTCAATCTTTTCCAAAAATTGTCTCGCCGTATTCGATTTAATATAATCAGGGTGGAATGAGCAGAAGTCTAACATCTTCCCTGTGTTGGTGGGTTTTCTAAAAAGCTGAGTGAATATTTTTCCCTCTCTTGAGGTCAAGGTTAAATCTAGGTAATTGATGCTATGGTCTCTTTCCTGTTCTAGGGTATACTGCAAGGTATTCTCTAGTAAGTTAAATTCTTCCAGAATCTGAGAGGGTAGAGATTGGTCCACAGTATCTACTATAATTAGGACATCATCCATGTACCTTACATAGAGAGCAAACAAGGAGGGTTGTATAAGGATTTTTGCCTCTAGTTTACTTATATAATAATTTGCTAGCAGAGGTGCTAGTGGAGAACCCATTGCAAGTCCTGAAGTTTGTCTGTAATATTTCTTTCCAAACTGGAAGAAATTATTCTTGAAGGAAAATAGGAGCAGTTCATATATGCCAAGTAGTATTTCTCTATTGTGATTATGGAATACTATTTTTTCCGCAAGGTCATCTGCAATGAATTCCAGGAGGAGGTCCAGGTTAATGTTGGTATACATAGAGACTATATCCAGGCTTGCCATTACTGGATGAATTAATTCTGGCAAGTTGTCCAGCTTTCCTTTTAGCTGCATGGAATTATTTAGTAGGTAGGGAGGAGAAGGGAACATATCTCTGAGGTGACCAAGTAAATAATAATTAATGTTGGAGAGTGGCGAATTTCTAGTGTCTATTATAGGTCTTACTGGATGGCCTTCTTTGTGAACTTTTATCGTACCATATACAAGCAAGTGGACACTCCATAAATTGGGACTCTGTGAAAATAATCGCCCACCAGTCAAACTTAGTAAAGAGGAAACTAGAAGAAGGGATCGAAATAGCAAGAAGAAGAAGTACCACAATTAATGATAATTGCGGATGGACTCTTCCAATTGAGTGGCAGCAACTACTCCAGTGACATAGTCCTGATGACGAACTAGGCTTTAGTTCGAAAATTTGACAACCAACTTTGAAGAAAAATAACCTCTATAAGACCCGTAAAAGAGTTATTCCACAATCACTATGAATAGAGGTGCCATAAATGCATTTACAACAAAGAGCATTGTTTGGCGGTGTGTTCCTCATTAGACACATATAACAAACGGGACCAGTTTTTGGATCGGATCGTTACCTGCGATGAAAAGTGGATTCTGTATGAGAATTGTCGATACTCTGCACAGTGGGTTGATGCCACTGAACTGCCCAAGAAGATGACAAAGCCAGCGTTGTACCCCATGAAGACAATGGTGACTGTGTGGTGGACATCTCGCGGTATCGTGTACTACAGCTTTCTGAAACCTGGATCCAGCATTACAGCTGTCATACTGCAAAGAAATTGACGCCATGCACCAAAAATTGTGCAAACAACAACCTGCCTTGGTGAATAGGAAAGGGCCTATCCTATTGCACAATAACGCATGTCCTCATGTCGCACAGATGACTGTCCAGAAGCTGCGCCACTTGGGCTACGAGATTCTGTCACATCCGGCGTATAGCCCCAATCTCAGTCCTACAGACTTTAACTTCTTCCACAGTCTGACGATCCATCTCGCTGGAAAAAACTTTGTCGATCAACAGGCGTGTCCATCTTGCTGGGAAACACTTCATTGATCAACGAAAGTGATTTCCAAACTTTTGTGATGTCCCGACCTGTCGATTTCTACCACAAGTGTATATGTGCACTGCCAACCTGTTGGCAACAATGTATTGATGCTGCAAGTCATTATTTTGACTAAACGTTGTCATCTGCCTAACAGGTATGCCTCTTTCATTTCACATTCTTCCGAACGACATTTCATGCTACACAACCCAATATGTTGAAGCCATTTATACTTTCACTTAATTAAGATTCTTCAACCATGTCAAAGATGTATAAATGTATATTTGCGCATCATTTATAACCCAAAATGTGTCAAGTATGAAATTTAAATACAATATATTCCAATGAGAAATCTGGACGATAATAAAAAATGGCCTACACTAAGTCTGGTACCCCCCCCCCCCAAAGAAAAAAACTCAATATGTTTAGTCATTAACATAAAAATATCCAAACCCAGATTTCTTCACAGATTTATACAAAACCACAAATTATTTTGACTATTTTATAAAATAGACTAGCAAACATTTTTATCGGTTATTTCCTGCTTTCACCTAGCTCTCATTTTTGTACGTAGGATAGAGGAAGGAAGATGAGTTCCCAAGAATGGGTGCAGTGTATGTTATTCATTTTTTATGTGAAAAAAGCAGAAAATACTGAGTTTGCCAACTAATGTAGGGTTGAAAAAAGCAGCACCCAAATCACAGCTGCAGTCTGATTCAATACACACTGCTTCTATATTACAGTATAACACTGAAAAGGTCATTTTGTTTCTGCTTAGAAATATCATAAAGTTGTGAATACTATTTAAAACTAAGAACATTAATAATTTTAAGTGAGTAATGAGACATCAAAATGTGATGAGTAACTGAAAAAGACTAGCGTGGGCTCTGAGGTAAATTAAAAAAAAATCCCAGGTATATTTGGATAAATAAAACAAAGACATTCATAAATACAAAAAAGGATAATTAAAAATAAAATAAAAAACTTCTGGCATTGCTTGGCAGCTTTGTGACAGTAAATAATTAAACTAATGCAAAAACTAAGCACCCTGAAAGCTAATAACAGCTACAAAACAGTCTTGAGCAAAATAGAATGAATTACCCAGTAAGAAATTCCAGGCAAGTTTCAACAACAAAAGTTAATGAAAACAAAAGTTTTATGATGCCAAAAATACTGATGAAAAATGCAAGCTCTTATCGTTACATATTCTAATATGAGTATATCTCAGTGTTTTAAGATACATAACTTCTTCCTCACTGTGAAATCCAAATTACTCTTAATAATATCTTTACACATAGCCAGCCTCTAACCTACCTTATAAGTAAGGAATTACTATAACGAAACTCTTTATTCTATAATATTTTGCAGTGTCTTACTAATGTCATGGTGGTATTTCCCCTGAAGCTGTGTGTGCAATTTAACAATTCATTCAGTAAAAGTAATTACTTTGTTTTGAATATGAAATAAATCAAAACTACTTATTAATCTCAGAATGATTTTTATGAAATGAATGTACAACTTGAAAATGAAGAAAGTTTTAGTGTGGAATATTATTATAATAGATGAACAAATTGCTGTCTTACGCACAATACCATAAAATACTTTAATTTAGATTCAAGATGTACGACATACTTTACTATTTACAAGTTAAAACCAGTTAAAGTCATGAATTAGTTAAAATCATGAGCACTTTCGAATTCATATTGAATTCATCATCAGATGGAATAAAACCCGAAGCACCGCTATTAGATATGTGGGAGTCAACATCAGTCTTTTATATACCAAATGTTGCAATTTCTAACTGCGCATGTGTTAAGTTTTGTAGCCAATCCGTTTCACAAGGAGGCACAGTGTGGTTGTTTTTATAATCCATGAGATGTTTCCATTGTGTTGGAATGACATACAGGTAGTCAACATTACAACAAAAGTTATTGTATCTGTAAATTAATAAGCTCTCAGTCAGTAGGAGTTGGGATTTAGTCCTTATTACAAAACTAGCAGCTGATTTTGGCTATCCATCTAATATAATGAAAAAACTTGTAAGAAAACAAGAAGTAGCAAACACTACATACTTCTACTCTCCAGCGTGAATGTAGAACTATTAGATATGTGGGATCAATTCCATACCTACCAAGTATTACGAACCCCTTAAGAACTCCAATTTAGAACTGCTATTAAAAGCAGTGAACTATTTGTAGAACTATTTGTAAGAACCCTTAAGAACTATCTGTAAGAAGAATGGTCTGGGTTTTGGCAAAAGAACTGTTAATATTTTGTCATTGGTGAAAAATGACCGAGATGGTGTTGACACCTTGAATAAATTTGGAGTGTACTCCATTCTCCTAAAACCTAACGAACAAGATTTGGCTCATAAAATCTACATTGGATCCACTTCCTGGACCTTATGCTGCAGACTTTCTGAACACCAATATATTATCAGGATGGCGTTGGTGTCCACAGCATTATCAAGATTATGCAAACAAGGCAACTATACCCCCAGTTGGATGTTGTAGATGTTCTTCGTATCCCAAGAACTAAATCTCAACTCCTACCGACTGAGAGCTTATTAATTTACAGATACGATAACTTTTGTTGTAATGACGACTACCTGTATGTCATTGCAACACAATGGAAACGTCTCAAGTGCACAGTTCATCTCATTCACATTAAACGTGGGTCAGAAATTTATCACTCTGAGAGTGATACTATGATTACCTCTTCCTGTCGTCTCCCTACGCTGGTTTTGTGCCAATGACTTGAATGTTTTAATACTTCAAAGACAGCACGGGTGATTTGGGGTGATAGTGTGGAGATTAAACATAGTTTTATCAGTTGGAAATATCACCTAAATATTATATTACATTTTGATTTGACTGGCTTATGCTGCCGCCTGTTGTTTACTTGTGAGTTCACTTTCTTCTGTGATTGGTCTCCATAGATTTTGGTATTTTGTTTTTGCAACTGAAAATATTATCATAGGGACTTATGTCCAGACAGGCCAGGAAATTTGTTAATACTGGTAAACCTAGGTCTATTGCACTACAACTTCCTGAAACCTCAGAACAGGACATGGATTTCATTAAAACAGCACTGGCTGACATCAAGTTACAACTTAACTCAATTCCTGAGATCAAATTGGAATTATTGGAAATTAAACAATCTATGGAATTTATTAGTGCCAAATATGATGACATCTTGAAGAAATGTAACGATTTGGAGCAAGCTAATACTAACCTTAAGAAGCAGCTCTCTCAATTGGAGAATTTGAATAATATTAGGGCACAGCAGATTTTTTTACTAAAAAATGAAATTAATGACTTAAATCAGTATCAACGTAAAAAAACCCCTTGAACTCCAGGGTATTGATTTGGAGGGACTGAGGAGTGAGGCAGAGCTACGACACAAGGTTGCCCAAATTGCTGATAAACTACAAATTGATGACTTTCAACCGGATATGACAGACATAGTTCATTCTTTGCCAACAGCCAGACCTTCAACTAATAATTCAACATTAATTGTACAATTTAGATCCAGAACTTCTAGAAATCAATGGTTGAAAAAAAAAAAAAAAAAGAATACCTTTAATGAACTCTGACCTTGATCCCTCTCTTCCCGTTTCTAGAATTTATATTAATGAACATTTAACACCACTCAATAGACATTTATACTGGCAGATGAGAAAACTCTTAAAGAAGGGGTTGCTAACGCATGCTTTGGTTGCAAATGGCAGCTTATACATTAAAAAGGAAGAGGATGGACAAAAAAAGGAAAATTTCTTCACTGGAAAGATCTTAAGGACTTTGATCTTAAAGTTTAAAAATTGCTGTTTGTTTATTTTCTATGTCTAGCATGTTTAATTCATAACACACGATTATTATACTATACAACGTTTCAATAAGTTACTAACAACTCACCCAACTGATTGCTTAAAAATAATACATATTAATGCAAGATCCTTTATTCACAAAGTACCTTTACTAGAATCATTTCTCCAATTATTGCAAACTGAAATTGATATAATTTGCATCACTGAAGCATGGTTTCCTACAGATCACTTTTCACTGCAAATTGATGGCTATCAAATCTATCATTTAAATAGAACTAATTCAAAAGGGGGTGGTGTAGCAATTCATGTACATAACAAATTTAAATTTTTCTCCACAATGCCAAATTTCTCAATTTCCAACCAATTTGCAGATATCTTAACTATTCAAAACCAACATTATATAGTTATTGTATGTTATCGAACTCCTACGAATTACGATAATTTTTTTGTTCTACTAACTGAGTCACTTAATTTTTGTAATATCAGTAAAAAAAAACAAAAAACATTTATTCTGGGTGACCTGAATATTGATTTACTGCAGGACTCCTACTCCTCGGTTCAATTAACTCAGACTTTAATGGCTTCTGGATTTGTAAATACCATCTCTTGGCCAACCAGAATTTCTGACGACTCACGTACTTAACTTGATCTTTCAATAACAAATATATTAGTTGAATTGGCTATCTCAGGGGTACTAGAATTCAACTTCAGTGACCACTTACCTATATTTTTTACTTTATCCTCTAACACAACAAATTGGTGACTTGGTAAATCTTTACTGCTTTCGGCGTTTCAATACTAAAAACATTGACAATTTCAGAATTAACCTTGGAAAAATTAACTGGGCAGATGTCCTTTCTGATAGGTCCGTTAATAAAAATTATGAAGTATTTCTTTCTTTAATTAAAAAACTGTACGATCAGTGTTTCCCTAAAAATTATACAACACATCAGACTAAAAAAAAATCTCGAAAATCCTGGGTTACAAATACCATATTAAATCGAATAAATAAAAATAATAAACTATATTCAAAATTTATAAAAAGTAAAATGCAACAAGATTTTAAAGATTTCAAAAAATACTGAAATAAACTTAACTCTGATATTAGAGCTATCAAACGTAATTACTATATGCGTATATTCTTTCAAAATTTACCTAAATTAACATGGAAACATTTAAATCTAATGCTAGGCAAACAGAAGGGTGTAATCCACCCCACATACTTAACAGGTACTAACAACACCTTAGTTATTAATATAGAAGATATTGCTAATACTTTAAATGATCATTTCATTTTAATACCTCAAGTGCTAAAAAATACACTTCCTACTGCACAGAAATCTTACATGAATTACGTAACATCGACTAACTGTTTAAATACACTGCTGGCCACCCAAAATGCAACACCAACATGGAAGCATCCGACTGGCTTGAAATTTGCAGCATGCTTCGCCCGCAAGAGGACATGCAAACGATTAGCATTGCAGGACATATGCAAATCATGTGTGCCCGGCACGCCACCGAGCACTATAAGAAGAGTACACAGATGGCGAGGTGTAAGTAGTGGAAGTGTGTTGTGCTGTCGGACTTGTGCGTGGGAAGCTTCCTGATGCCTCGTTGCAGAATACGGCAGTCATTCCAGCATGTTTTGGAGTTCGACAGAGGACGAATAGTGGCTTATCGCGACAGCGGTTTAACGTACCGAGACATCGGCGTCCGTGTGGGATGACGTCCAGCCACAGGGAGGCAAGTATGGATTCTGTGGGTGCAGGAGGGATGGACGGACCGACGTGAGTGATTGCCGCAGCCGCGGCACATCACCATACGAGAGGACCGGCATGTTGTGCGGCGGGCATTGACGGTTCCCACCGCCACATCACGAATGTTAGAGCAGGAACTAGGGTGTGTTGCGCAACAACCTGTGTCAGCACATACCGTTCGACGTCGTCTGCAGGAGCGGGGACTTGTCGCACGGCGCCCGTTGCTCCAATTACCATTGATGTTACACCACCAGCGAGTGCGGCGGCAGTGGGCCGTTGAATGCCGCACCTGGACAGCAGAATGGCACATTATCTTTTCCGACAAATCCCGCTTCTGCCTACACCACCATGATGGTCGGATCTGTGTGTGGCGGCACCGCGGCGAGAGACTGTATGACGCCTGCATTATGCATCACCATACGGGTCCGTCACCTGCCGTTATGGTTTGGGGTGCAATTGGATATGACACTTGCACCCCTCTGTTACACATCGCCGGTACACTCAACAGCCAACGCTACATCTCAACGTTTTAGAGCCTGTAGTCCTCCCTTACCAGCAGAACTGGCCAGCGGCCACGTTTTAACAGGACAATGTGCGCTCGCACATGGCACGCATCATGCAACAATTTTTTACGGCCCACCAGGTGTCACTGCTGCAGTGGCCCGGCAAGCACCACCCGCAGCTACGCCTGATGAACTGTGGCAATGTGTGGAAGCAGCCTGGACCAACATACCCACATCCAAAACCTCTTTCGTTTGATGCTGCAGCCGTTATTGCCAGCCATGGGGGCCACACGAATTATTAATGTCTGCGTGTTCCGCAAGTCGCACGGGCCTGCAAGCTCAATTGTTTCATCTTGTTATGTGTCCAGTAAATCTGGCTTTGCTATCTTGTGTCCTTCTTGGTGTTGCATTTTGGGTGGTCAGCAGTGTACTATGTTCTTCCCTGAAATTTCTAAAACTGAATTATTACAAGAATTTTCCCACATTAATCCTAATATGGGTCTGGAACAGGATGATTTGAAACCACTTCTAATCCAATGAGTGGCGGATTTAATAGTGGAACCTCTCTTATTTATATATAATACTGTATTTCAAATGGGTAAATTTCCTGCTCTCCTTAAAATTTCAAAAATTACTCCAATGCATAAATCAGGATCAAAAAACGATGTGAATAACTGTTGTCCTATTGCTAACATGTCGATATTCGCCACAATTTTAGAGAGATTAATTCATGGGGAATTTCATACCAGAGTAATTTCATATATACAAAAATTCGATATTTTTCATTTGAACCAACATGACTTTCAGTCTGAAAAATCAACTGAATCAGCCATTTTATTTTTGCAAGCAAAAAATCAATCTAACTTCGAACAACACTCAAACACATTTGCTCTATACCTAGATTTATCAAAGGCTTTCGATATCTTAAATCATAAAATTTTGTTAGACACTCTCTACAACATTGGGATCAGGGATAAAGAACACGCTTTATTTAAAAGTTACTTATCTGACAGATTACAATATACTCAAATTGGCCAGCATCAGTCCTCACTTCAATATGTAAAAATGGGTGTCCCTCAGGGCTCCATCCTTGGCCCTCTCCTTTTTAATATCTACATCAATGAAATTTTTTGTTCTATTACTGATATGGATATTTTACTCTATGCAGATGATATCACTATGTTCACTAGATTTAATAATACCGATGAAGATCTCCTTTAATAATACCGATGAAGATCTCCTTATAATCAATGCTCAATCTCAAAATATTTTGGATTGGCTAAACTCAAATGAGTTAATCATTAATACTTCAAAACCCAAATTTATGATTTTTTCTAAAAACCAACTCCTGCCTCATACATACTTAACTTTCACTATGAATAATAAAAATATTGAGGCTGTTACCTCATTATTATACTTGAGTATAACTATTACTACTGATCTTAAATGAAATACACATGTAAATGTTATTTTACATAAAATTGCCAATGATATAGGTATTGTCTCCACAGTACTAACAAATCTCTCCCCAAAAACTTTGATTCTTTTAATACTATACTTTATTTCAGTCGCATATAAACTATGGGATTTTAACGTGGGGTCAGACCACAAAATATAACTTCAATAAACTTCAAATAATGCAAAACAAATTTATTAGATTAATTGAACTTAAATATCATACATATTGTAAGTTTTCTTTTCAATCTGTAAGCTTTCTTTTCAACAAAGTTAACGCAAATAAATTTAATATACTTACTATTACCCAACTTTACGAATTTAATTTTGGAAAAATCATATTTAAAAGAATAAAAAATAATTTTTATACTAACCTCATAAAAATCACTTCTCGGTCACACACAAATGATACCCGTTCTAAAACACAAATTATTCCTATCTATCCAAGGAAGCCATGAAACAAAGTTTGAATTTTTCTGGTCCTCACTACTGGAACTCTTTACCATTAACAACTATTAATAACTTTTCTCTATTAAAAAAAAAAAAAACCTTGAAATTTATATCATGAATTATAATAATTGACTTCTTCACAACTAAAAGATTTATTATAACAATCTTTTTTTTCTTTGTTTACATCTTTTTTGTTTACCTTACTATTATATTTCACTTTGTTTGACGGTGCTGATTACTTGCATGACTTTGTTCATTGTGTTTGTTGTTGTGAGGTGGCATGGGGCTTCATGAGGCCATGTTGGCCTTTTCCCTTTGCTTCCTTGCTGTATGCATTTGATTATATTTTATTTCTTAATTTCTGTATCTCTTTATGCTTCAGCAAAACAAATCAAATGAAATGAAAAGACTGATGTTGACTTCTGCGGTGCTTCAGGTTTTATTCCATCTGATGATGAATTCAAAGTGAATTCGAAAGTGCTCATGATTTTAACTACTATATGACTTTTAACTGGTTTTAACTTGTAAATACTAAAGCATGTTGTACATCTTGAATCTAAATTAAAGTATTTTATGGCAGGGGCGGTTCGTCATTAGGGGACAGAGGGGCCGGGCCCCACCTAAAAATTTCTATTTCTAGAAACATTTTTTTTTTTTTTTTGCCCCGATTCTTATTCTTTCTCTTAACTACATGGTGATAAACCTTTCCCTTCAAAAACCATTACCTAAGGGAAAAGTTTCCTTCAAAAACGAAAAACTATTCCCTGAGGAAAGAGATCACGTTCAGAGTGTGAGGTTATTGGGGCCAGCTCCAACAGGCCCCAGTAACATCACTACGCAAGCGAAGAGGAGACGATTTCCTCCCCGTCTTATTCAGTATGAAGACCTACATACAACACTATCTTAACCGCGTGTGCAAAAAAAGCTGTGGGTCCCGGGCTAATTTGATTGGCCAGGAGTGTATCCATTTTCTTAACGCTGTGGGTTGACAGAGAAGCTTACCCCGACCAAGCTCAAAGGTGGCGGGAGGGTTTTAAATGTCATAGCAAAGTTCAGTTAGTTGTTTTTTCTGTGTGTGTGTGTCTCAGTGATGTGTTGTTCCTTCGTGTCGTGACTTTTTTGCTTGTCGAGTACAATGAATGGAGTGGATATTTTGTTAAAATCTCCGTTCTTTGCTTTAAATCTGAAAGAAAAGCTTTACTTTAAAAAACTCAGTGCTTATCACCCCAAGAACGTTTAGTTTGAGCTTCACTCAAAAAAAAAAAAAAAAAAAAACCAGTGCTCATCAGCCCAAGAATTTTAGTCTAAAAGCTTCACTTAAAAAAACTCTGTGCTTATCAGCCCAAGAATTTGAGTTTCCAAGAGTATGAAGTTTACAAACGCTTTGCAGAACTAATTTCAGTTTTAACTAAGATGATTTTCTATGTTAAAAATAAATAAATAAATGAGAAAACATGTAAGTATAATTTGCACATGAGTACATATATGTTTTTAAGTTTCACAAGTTCTTTAAAAAAAAAAGGTTAAACCTTTCAAATAATGCAAATGGTAGTATGGTACTCATTCTATATGGGACGAAATTCATGAAACGTTCCCTCCCTGCATATATTTGGAGTTATTTTTTCACTACATTTTTTTATCCTGTGAATCCTGTGATTATTCCTTAATTGAGAAATCTAAAGAAACACAAAGCATAACTAACATAAATTAATGCTCATATGTTTTAAAGTAAAAATTTTATTTAAGGAGTTTTAACATTTTTCTGTTAATAGTTATGCATTCTATTCTGAGGAAATTTTTTTCGTGTGCAATACAATAGTTGACACATTCCTACCTTATTTGGGCATTATTGGGAGTCAAGGGGGTAAACAGAGGCAGAGTAAAAGAATCTTGGGGGTAGGGGGTGGGGTGGGGTCTGAATAGTTGGCCTAATAATGACAGTTTTTTTTTATTTCATTGTTTGACTTCGGCTACGGGCCCCACCTGTTTCAGTTGCCATGAGCCGCCACTGTTTTATGGTATCGTGCATAAGACAGCAATTTCTTCATTTATTATAAGAACGTACAACTGAAAACCTATTTCATCATACAATTAGACACATAATATTTCATCATTTTTTAGACACATAATATTTTAATAAATTATCACACAACAAAAATAAAATCACAAGTATTACCTCTGTATTTAATGTCACCCCTGGTATTAAATATTGTCAGAGAACACATTAATCTCATATCTGTTATACACAGTTGTAAGATGTTTATCAGTGAGCCTTAATCTTAATTTTGACTTCATTATTTTCAACCTTGAAAAAGCTCTATATACATTCATAACTCTTTAAATAAATATTGCGCTCATCTTTATTCTGTTTATCTCAGCTCTTCACACCCAAATGGGAAAACATAAATAAATGTGATATGGATGCGTCTTTGAAGACTTGAACATTTTTTATCTAGCAATTCATTTGTTCATGTGTGTGTGCTTTTATTTCAACCAATAAAAGTTTTGGAAGGTTAAAAAAATGTTCTAGGCTCTATCAGAAATCCCTCTTGGCACTCCCATCTTTACAAATAACTTTCTTCCTGTGCTCAATGTAATAATTAAAGGTCAGAAAATGACTTATAGTTTTAGAATTATGTATGATAAAATTGTCAATAATATCTTGTTTAAAGTGCTAGTGACTATTAAACTAAATCATTCAAATTGCAAGAGTAACACGACAGTTGAACCTTGACTGCCTAATAACATGAAGATAACTAAATAATTTGGGCAAATAGTTCTGAAATCCATTTGAAGTGAGCATACTATTACATTCAGAAAACCTATATATACCTTTAAAAGTGCACGACAATCAGCAGGTTAATTAGGTAGTGGCTACTTACTGCAAAAGTACCAACACCAGAAACAGAGCAAGACTAAAGATTTTCTTAACTTACTACAGTAAATGCTATTGTAGTTTCAATAAGATACATTAAGAAAATTATTTTTCAGCAAAAAATTTCAACTTCTCTTTTAGAAATATCTTGTGCTAAATGATTCACATTCTTTGAAAATTTCAAATCTGAAAATGTATATAATGCGTATAAAATCTATAAAAATATGCATTATCACTAACAAAATATCTAGTGCCATTTTTTAAGCTTTTTGGAGCAGGGTGGGGGGGAGAGGGTGCATTTTTACTCAGTTTTTGTGTATCTTGCTGAAACTGTTTCTGTTTATTATATAAATGTTCAAAATTACTTTATTACTTTGCATATACCTTCACTAACATACACCTGAAAAGTTCTTTATATTCCTTGTACTTACATTACATCATTTTTGAAACCACTGAATTAAAAAATCTACATTTGTAAAAAAAAATTGTTTTTTAAAATATTAAAAGCAATTTTTTTACAAATCAATCACATTGACATGCTCACTGCAGCACCAAATACTGAAGTCCTATTTTATATATGCATTAAAGATTACTAATGATTAAATTTAGGAAATCAGTAAACTTCAGAAACTATGAGAATTTGTGCAGGTGACTCTAGTTGCAGAAATTGTGAAAACTCTGCTAAAAACAGCAAAACATTTCTATATATCTTTGGATTTTTCTAATTCTTTGTGTCGTTATTATTCTACGTATTTTACAGGCATGGTCAATGCAATATGTCGGGAATGATAGCAGCTGTTCCAAATATGCCACCTATAAAAATTATTAACATGCATAATTTAACCTTTTCTTTTATAATCTATAAAATAAATTTCTATACATTAATATTTGAACAGACTATTGACCCTTAACACATCTGTAATCGAAACAATATTGTTTTGCTTTTGCTGTGAATATATAATAGTGTTGTCTGGCACTCCCTTGAAAGATTAGAAATGCTGCTCTATAGTCAGAGCATCTCAATTTTTGGGACAAACTTTTCTCTTAATTCAAAGGAGATTTTAGCCGAGGATTGGTTATGGAGCCTTAAAGAAGTATTGCCGATTTGCCTTTATATATATATTAACCAATGGACAGGAAAAAACAAACGATCACTACATGAAAAATGGGTGGATGAAATTCGAAAGCATGCTGGAGTGCTATGGAAGAGAATGGTTCAAGGCAGAAAGTTGTGGAAGAGACTTAGGGAGACCTTCATTCAGCAGTGGATTTAGAATGGTTAACTATATATAAATACACACAAAGCTAGGACATGGCATTTGAAATTTCAAAAGCACTATGTTCTTTTTACTTTTAATCCCTGAAATTGAAATTCACATCATAAAAATGGGAGGAAAAAAATTATGCATTCAGTAAATTATTTTGCGTCTTTCTTTTGCTATGCAGACTAGTACTTAAATTATGATCCTAACTGTTGGGCAAATGCAGTTTTCACAAGAAGAGTTTCATATATCTTCTCCTTGTTCGCCAAGTTAATTTAGTTGTTTGCAAAGTTTTTCAATGCTCTCATCTATGCCTTGAAAAATGCCAAAAGTCTATATCATCTTCAAACATCTATACAGCTCAAGAATAATCAGAATGTATTGAATTCTTTGGACATTGAAGTTAGACTCAATCAAAAAACTTTAAGATGTGGATTTTTAGAAGGATGTTAAAGATTTGATGTACAGCAAAAAGAGATAATAAAGAAATACTGAAAAGAATAAAAAAATCCCGAGTTGCTACAGGTGGTGAAAAACTAAAAAACAGCTCACTTGGGACACCTAATGTGGACTGATAAATGTAATATTACCCCAATGTGGTATAACAAGGATCAAAAAAAGAAAAGAAAAAAAAAGAAAAAGAAAAAGAGAACTGGTAGAAGAATATCTTGATTTGCTAATAGAAAGAACTGGACTAAATTCCACACTAAATCCTTAATCAAGACCACTCGGAACAGGATGAAATTTGCCAGGGTGGTTGTTGACTTTTATTGGGGGAAGGCATAACAGAAAGAAATTGAATTCAAGTAAAAATGACATAAATTATCATACATTTTGCATATGAACTGTTACATTTCAAGATGAAATTCAGTAAGCATGAGGAAAGAGAACAATTATCTGCAGGCGTTCCCTTCATTAGATTCCTATAAAACAAAAGGTACACTTCTGTTAATCTTTTCAATCATCTGAAATATTTGCTCTTTGCTGAAGTTTAACAGATATGTTCATGTTTACAAACCCTCACACACATACAGAGAATTTTTAAATGCTTATAAAATAAAATTTAAAATCTACAGAATACTTGAAAAATCAAAATGAAATGTATCAAAAGCTCTAGTAAAGACCTGAGATGGAGAAATAAAGTATTTTTAAGGTATTTATTATCACTTACATAGAAACTAGTTTATCCAGTTAATATAAAAAAAAATTTTGTACATAAACACTATATAAAAAAAATTATTTCACACAGGTAAAACAGAAAATGACATTCACAAGAACTACAATAAATCTCACAGAAGCTCAAGATATGACTAACTAGTAATAACAATATTTATAGTATTAAATGAAAAAAATATTACCGTACAAATCACATTAAAAAGTTATTCACCACCTGTTATCACACAAAACTTTTAGGAGATGCAAACAACCTAAAAGTATAAATCAATTATTTCAAAGTGCCAAAATATGACATATGTTTCACTTGCACATCTCAGGAAAGAGTTAAGTTTTACACAAAGTGGTAGTAATGAAATAAAAAGTTGCTTTGTTATTTACAAGATTTAACTCTGACACTCTAATCCCCATACTTTACCTTTAGCTATACCAGAGAAGGTTTTAGCTGGAATCAACACCAGAGTGCCATGGAATTATGAAGAACATGCTCAGCATAGTGGCCCCCATTTTCATCCCACAAACATTACCACATTACAAGTTTTATCCTAATTGAATGATGTAAGGTCAATTAATGTATACAAAGAAAAAGTACCTTAAAGTGTATTGAAAATATGTCACTTTAATAAAAGTTACTAAAGCAAGCAGCTACATACATACTTTTCCTCATATTTGAAAAACACTACATAATGGAACAAACACTTCGTCCAGCCATATGTAAATGTATATTATAATCTCATGTAACTAAAAGCTGCTTTTAAACTTTCGAAAAAGAATGGTAAAAAGTGACAACTCTTATGTGAAATGTTCTACAGGAAAAAAAAAAGTGTATGAAAAGAAGCATTTGAAGTTCACAGCTTATTATTAATAGTGAATGTACTCACAAGTGTTTTGGAAGTTTATGCAGTCAATGAAACTGTTAGCGTAAGCTCACCATTCATGCTCTGACAGATGTCCAAAAGGAAAGAAAAACTCAAATGTAAACATTATTTATTTTATGTCGAGAGAGGGCGCTCCGATGCTACTAGCTCTCTCTCGCGCTCGGACAAAAACAAAAAAACCAGCAACTCTCTCTCCACAAAAGATGCTACACAGAAGTGAGTGAGGTTCCTGTCCTGAAAAGTCGTATGATTATGCATGTCACTGGAAGTGTTTGTGTTTATTCTGTTTCTTCCCAGCAGACAATGGAACTCATATTTACAGAGGTTATGTTCCTGGTCTGAAGTACTCCCTTCCTTCTTCAAGAAGAAACTGTTTCTTGGCGATTCTTTCAAATGACTAAATTTGAAGGTCATAAGTTTGCTTCTCACCCGGAGAACTAAATGGTTTGTGGAATGCACCTTTTGTTCACAAAGTGAACTATTCTTCTTCTTCTAATTACCTTCAGTTATTAATTATATAATCTTCAATTTATACCTTCAAGCATCTTATTTATAGTTGTAAATGAATTTATGGCACCTCTATTCATAGTGTACTGTGAAATTACTTTTTTATGGGTCTTATAAAATAATAACCTCTATAAGACCCGTAAAAAAAAAAAAAGTAATTCCCCAGTATCCTATTTATGTTCATTAAAGAAGTCATCTTTACTCTAAAGGTATGTTTTGTTCTTTTTAGCGCTATTCTATTTATTTGAATAAAGTCATCAGATATCTAAACAACATGAATACAATATAGATTATGAGAGGCAACAAAAGATTATGAGACTGAATTTGCGTTTCTGATTAGTTCTATTCTTGCGAAAAGAAAAATTCGAAGTTTGTTCCTAACGGAATAGCTATAAGCCTGATGTCTTCTTTATAGTCGTCATTATCGGTCGCCATTTTGATCACTGTACGTAACTACGTGCTGAGATACTGGTATATCTATAAAAAAAACAAAAACTTTTTTTTGTCTTCTAAAAGGAAAAACGGCTGTAAATACTCAAAGTATACAGTTCGAAAAGCTAAATGACAAGAATTATTCCACTTGGAAATTTAGAATGGAAATGTACTTAATAAGAGAAAACTTATCCCATGTTGCTTTTGATACTAAGCCAGAAGTACCTGATGAATCTTGGATAAAGAATGACAGAATTTCTCGTGCAACTATTTGTCTAAATATCTCAGAGTCCCAAATAATTAATGTTCTGCATGAAAATACAGCTAAAGACACCTGGGATAAATTATGTAGTAAACATGAGCATGCTAATTTATCAAATAAATTGTTTTTATTAAGGAAATTATACTCAGTTAAATATGTTGAGGGAACCTCAATGCAAAGTCACATAAAAGATGTTCTGGAATTGACAGAAAGGCTAACAAGCTTAGGTGAGCCCATTAAAGAAAGTCATTTGGCAGTTCTACTCATGTGCAGCTTACCAATTTCCTTTTCTACTCTAATTACAACTTTGGAGAGTAAAAATGAAATAGAGTTGTCACTTAACTAAGTTAAAGGTAAACTGATTGATGAATATGAGAGAAGAAAGGAGATGCAAAAATCCTCTTCTTCCTCACAATTTATGGCTTTCAAGGGGAATTCTTTCAAGAAGAATATGTTAAACTCTAGTGTAAATAAATTTTGTACTTATTGCCATAATGAAAGTCATGTCAAAGACGAATGCTGGCATCTAAGAAACAAAAACAAAACAGGTGAAAGGAATGCAGCACACACTCACACAGCTAAATCAAAAGGAACTAGTAGAAGTAATATTTGTACACACACCTCTAAGCAAAAATTGTCTAACCAAACAAAACCAGTTTGATGAGACTGGTAGCATAGAGAAAAAGTGTGAAATAAATAAGGAAAGAAATTAATGTGTTCTTAAATCACAATCCTTTCAAACTCACACTGGTGAACAGTCTGAGTGGTTTGTTGATTCTGGTGCAACAAGTCACATGTCAGGAAACAATTTTTTTCTCTAAGTTAAAAAAGGAGAGGAGTACCAGTGTAACTATAGCTAATGGAGATCAGCTTCAATCTGCTGGTATAGGTGAAGGAACTTTAAATGTAAAATGCCTTATTGGAAAGGAAAACATAATATGATTGCAAGATGTATTATATGTTCCAAAGTTAAAGGGAAACTTGTCTGTGAAAACAGTTACTAATAAAGGATGTACTGTTGTATTTAAAGATAACATATGTACCATACAGAAAGAAAATAACACTATTGCACATGCTGTGGCAACAGATAGTCTATTTAAATTAATAACTCTTCCAGAAGTAGTCAAAATGACAAGTCATGTTTCCCAAATGAAAAACAAATGTTGCAAACATGAAAATTGCATTTTTAAGTGGCATTTAAAATTGGGGCATAGAAGCCTAGAAGCAATTAGACAAAGGGAAAGCCTAGCTAAAGGCATAAATTTAAATCATTGTAAACATGATCTCACATGCACAACATGCATCAAGGCAAAATTAACTGAAGCTCCATATCCAAGAAAGGCTATTTTTAGGGCAAAGAAGCAATTGGTGCACACAGACTTGTGTGGCCCCATGGAATGTCCCAGCCTAGGGGGAAAAGAGGTATTTTATCACCTTTATTGACGATTATTCCAGATACAATATGGTTTACTTAATGACAAGAAAAGATGAAGTGACAGAAAAGCTTAGAGTTTGTAACATCCACACAGAATAAATTTAAAACAAAAGTTCAGTCAATCCATACAGATAATGGTAAAGAGTACTGCAATCAAGAAATTGAGGTATATCTTAATCAAGAAGGAACTGCTCATCAGAAGACAGTCCCATATTCACCACCTCAAAATGGAGTGGCAGAGCAAAAAAATAGATCTCTGGTAGAAATGTCGAGAGCTTTATTAATAAATGCTAAATTACCCAAATCATTCTGGGGTGAAGCAATTCTCACTGCAGCATACCTACAAAATAGGTTACCCACAAAAGCTAATGAAAAAACCCCTTATTAGATTTGGAACAAAGTTAAACCAAATATACCTTATCTAAAGGTATTTGGATGCAGGGTTTTTGCACACATCACAAAACACAAAAACTTGATGAAAAAGCAATTAAGGCATATTTGTTGGATAAGACCCAAAGAGTACTGGTTACAGAGTATATAAAGGGAAATTTACATCTGTATCATATCCAGATTTGTAAAATTCCTTGAAAATGAAATAAGTGAAGAACAAGAAAGAAAAGAGGAAGACATAGCTGAAGAACAGGAAGAAAAGGAGGTAAATACAATAAACTTTTTCAAAAATGTTTTCGAAGATGTAGAATCAGAAAAAATAATTGAACAGGAAACAGAAGAAAATCCAAGACAAAACACAGAACCCTCACAGGATGATGAACCTACAGAGTCAAATTCTGAAGCTCCACCATTGAGAAGGTCTGAAAGGAAAACAAAAGGAGTAAGTACCTCCTGAAAAACTATCATTGAAAATTAAAGAAAGCATAATTCTTAGGGATGATCCTAAAAATATACAAGAAATAGAAGAACTGCTTTAAGTTGAAAAAGATAAATGGTACAATGCCATGGAACAAGAAATAAATTCTCTGAAAGAGAATAACACATGGTCACTCTCAAACTTGCTGAAAGATAAAAAAGGCAATATGCTGCAAGTGGGTGTTCAAGACAAAATATGATGAAAAGTGAAAAAGTAATCAAGTACAAGGCTAGACTAGTAGCCAAAGGCTATAGTCAACAGTTTGGCTCAGACTATGATGAAACCTTTTCACCTGTAGTCAAGCATACAACAATTAGAGCTTTGTTTGCATCAGCTACATATAAAAAAATCATCCAACATGTAGAAGTCAAATCTGCATTCTTGCATGGAGAACTACAAGAAGAAATTTACATGTATCAGCCTGAAGGTTTTGTAGAAAGAAATCATGAAAATAAAGTGTGAAAATTGAACAAATCCCTATATGTCTTAAAAGCAGGCTGCAAAGGCATGGAATCAGTCAATAGCAAATACCTTGACATCTCAGGGCTTCATACAAAGCAAAGCAGATTCCTGTTTATTTATAAGACATGAAGATAAAGGCATACTTTATCTGATCATTTATGTAGATGATATATTAATAAGTGCTCAACATTAGTCACAAATACAGCAGGTAATAAACGCTTTAAAGAATAACTATGAGATCACTGATCTTGGAGAGGTCAAATATTACTTAGGTACAGAAGTCACCAAAGATAAAAGAGGAAATTTCTTTCTTAGTCAACAAAGCAAAATTCAAGAATTAATAGAGAAATTTGGTCTACAAGATGCAAAAACAACATATATTCCAATGGAAACAAATTACTACCAGCATAAAGGAGATGATGATTTGTTACCTAATAATAATAAGTATCGACAAGCCATTGGATCTTTGCTATATATATCCTCAATCACAAGACCTGATATTACAGCAGCCACCCACATACTAAGCAGAAGATGTAAAAGTCCACGACAAAGAGATTGAAATGCTGTGAAAAAGGTTATATTGTAGTTAAATTGTGTATTACGGGGATTACTAGGATATAAGTTTTCACTTGTCAAATTTTCGGGTTGTACCCCAACTCTTTGTCAGGACCAACTAAGATAGAAGGTGCTGCCACTCAAGTGGTAATGTCATACCGCTATGTTCGTTAATCATGGAACCTCTTCTTCTCTCAATGTGTAGACTTTCTTCAAGTTTACATTTTAGGTAGTGTTGTTGGTGTGCAAGAATTTTTAAAGATTCCCAGTCCATTGAATGTCCAATACTTTGTACATGTTTATCAAGGCCTGTTTTGCTTGTAATGTTCCTAATTGCGGCTTTGTGTTCTGCTACTCGGGTGCGGAGTTGTCTTTTAGTTTCTCCTACATTTATGTTACCACAATTGCAGTTTACACTGTAGATAACTCCTTCTTGTAGTAGCATGTTATTTTCTTTTTGTTTAAACTGTGGAAAATATTTTTTTATTTTATTGTGTAAGTGAGGAGCAAGATGAATATGGAAGTTAAGGCTAATTCTCCTTCACTAGGATTTGCCATGTCTTCATTAATTCAAAAGGTTATATGTTATCTCAAGACAACCAAAGAGTTAAAACTGCACATTTCATCAAAAGAGCCTCCTGTACTAAATGTGTATTCTGATGCAGACTGAGAGAGAGAGAGAGAGAGAGAGAGAGAGAGAGAGAGAGAGAGAGAGAGAGAGAGAGAGAGAGAGAGAGAGAGAGAGAGAGAGGGGGGTCTACCTCAGGTCATCTTGCTTTTCTTGGAGAAAACTGTCTATCATGGAAATCCCGCAAACAGAACCGTGTTGCATTGTCATCCTCTGAGGCTGAGTATGTTTCCATAGCACAGTCAGTACAAGATTTGACATGGTTATTGGAGTTAATGAGGGATTTAGACCTAAAACAGGATTTACCAGTAAAGTTTTGGGAAGATAATCAAGCAACCATAAAACCGATGCAATCTCAGAAAAATAATTCAAGAGTAAAGCATGCTGATATAAAGCACCATTATATAAGAAGGGACTTGCAAAGCAAAAATATTTTAGAAGTGTATTATTGACCTACTCAGGAGATGAAGGCAGACATAATGACAAAGCCACTGGCCAAACCAGCTTTCGAACATCACAGACAGTCACTATGCCTTCAGGACTCTGCCAGAGCAAGAGGGGAATATTAGGTAAAACCACCATTTAGGCTCTGACAGACGTCCAAAAGAAAAGAAAAACTCAAATGTAAACATTATTTATTTTACAAGTCAAGAGAGGGCGCTACGATGCAACTAGCTCTCTCTCGCGCTCAGAGAGAAACAAAAAAAAAAAAAAACAGCAACTCTCTCTCCACAAAAGAAGCTACACAGAAGTGAGTGAGGTTCCTGTCCTGAAAAGTCGTATGATTATGCATGTCACTGGAAGTGTTTGCGTTTATTCTGTTTCTTCCCAGCAGACAATGGAACTCATATTTACAGAGGTTATGTTCCTGGTCTGAAGTATTCCCTTCCTTCTTCAAGAAGAAACAGTTCCTTGATGATTCTTTTAAATGACTAAAATTGAAGGTCATAAGTTCCCTTCTCACCCGAAGAACTAAATGGTTTGTGGAATGCACCTTTTGTTCACAAAGTGAACTTCTAATTACCTTCAGTTATTAATTATATAATCTTCAATTTATACCATAAAGCATCTTATTTATGTTCATTAAAGAATTCATATTTACTTTAAAGGTATGTTTTGTTCTTTTCAGCACTATTCTATTTATTTGAATCAAGTCATCAGATATCTAAACAACATGAATACAATATAGATTATGAGAGGCAAGAGAAACAAAACTTATTCCTAAGAACCTTAGTGGTTCATTTATTAGAAACAAGTTAATAAACCTCATTCTATATTAAATTTATGAGATGTCTGAATAATAACATATATTTACACAAAACAGTTTCTTTAGTTAATCATATGCTGACAAATCTTTTACTCCTACACAAAAGCTACCTGACAGGAGTTTTAGTTACTTTTCAGAATTAAAAAAACACGCACATGAAAGAAGTTCTCCATACATTAGTTAGCTGATTTATTGCAGAACACCAAAACCCCATTACTTACTCGTTTTAGTTTTTAGAATCTGAATTATAATAAATAGCATAACCAAAACAGCACAAGAAACTATTTCTCTGTATTTCATGGTTCATCTTCTTTCTGCAGTTTATTGCAAACCAACAAAAATCTATATTGACTGTAAAAGAGCCACTCTACTGTAATATTACAAATTCTACAACCTATAAATACCCAAATGTGTGCCCAATAATTCTAGATGGAGGCTATAACAAAACATGGCAGAACAAGTATGAAGTCAAACTTTTGTTCTGCCATATCAAAAATTTAGGAAACAGTGTACTACAGTCCGTGTAAAAATTATAAGACCACACAGATTTCTACGCTATACCCATGAAGATGCAACACAGCAGCATACGAGCATCACCTGAATTTGCATATATGTCAGGGACATATAAAACTAATAGCAGCAGGACAGCATCTGAAGAAGGCAGTTAATAAAAGCAAATATCAGGAATTTTAGGTGAGTAATAAGTATAAGACCGCTACTGTAAACGAGAAGACATGTCGAGTTAGTTATGCAAAATAGGTTGGGACATTAACACACGGGAATACCCAGTTAAGAGCAGTTCAACAGCACCGCCGACATGAAGCAAACGCAGAGGAAGTCATAACGCAGTGAGGAACGGAACTGTCAGAAAGTGAAATCCACAAAATTTATTTACTGCATGCAAAAAAAGACATCACAGAGGAAAATTGCGGCTGCAGTTGAAAGGTCGAAAACAGCCATTGCCAATGTTCTGAGGAAAGGTGAATCTTATCATTTTAAATGACAGCCTGGACAACCATTAAAACTGTTTATGAGAGCACAGAGATGACTACATCACTTTGTTTCAAATCATTCTGTGTCAGCACGAGATGTAATGGCTACAACGTCAACTTCCATATGTCGCAAAATGGCATACAATTATATTAAACGATATCCTTGTCTTGTCTGACGTAAATTTCAACGTAAACCTCAACTGAAGCCAAGGCATAAAATAGAATGGCTAAAAAGGGCAAAAAAACACGTCCTGGGACTGAGATGCAATTCCGATGAAAAGAAGTTCAACTTCGACAGACCAGATGGCTATGCATACTATTGGCACGACTTACGTAAGGAGAAGCGACATTTATTTAGTCGTCATGCAGGTGGTGGCTCAGTGATGGTGTGGGCTGCATTTTGTGCAAAAGGTAAGACTGCTGTTGCTTTCGTAAACCATCGGTTAAACTCTCAACGCTATCAGTCTCTTCTTGAAACATATTTGATACCATTTGTCAGCCGTTTTAGGGGACATGAATGGATCTTTCAACAAGACAATGCATCTTGTCATGTCTCCCAAGACACCGTAAACTGGTTTAATCACAAGAAAATATGGCGAATGCACTGGCCAGCCCTCAGTCCGGATTTGAATCATATTGAGAACCTATGGGGCATCATTACGAGATATGTTTATGCGCACAGTCGACAGTTTTCATCAGCGGATGATTTGTAAACCGCTATTTGTCTAGCATGGGCACAAATTTCGCCCAAAAATGTGCCTTCTTTGATAGCATCCATGACTGAAAGAGTATTTCATGTCATAACTGCAAAGGGCAGCTATACTAAATATTAGTTTGTTCTTTTCATTTATTTTGTCATGTGGTCTTATAATTTTTACACACCCTGTTTTCTGTTTTTCCTACACTGCTCAGTGCAGCAGTGTGTTATCTGTTCAACTATGTTTATATACTATCCCGATGTCTCCATGTCCTCAGTATTGCCTGGACAAATGATTTAAGAAATTAAATGACCCTCAGTTATATGATTGTGCTGTAGTCTTATAATTCTTACACGCATTGTATTGTCCATTGTAGCTCACCAAATGTGAATCCATTTATTTGAAAGTCAATTATCTGGCATTCTTGCATGATGTTTTCTCTAATACACAGTTCATATCCCGAACACAGCCCCATATAACTAAAAAAATATAACAGTACATGGTACTTCTGGAAACCAAACCCATGAATTCCTGAAAAGATGCATAATATACTTTTACCCACCAGTGAAAAATGACATGGTTTGGAAGCAAGATTTGTGAATTTATAAGGATTTGAATTTTTCTTTATGAGCAGAAGGAAGCACAGCACTGGACTGATATGAAGAGGAGACAACACACAAAATCAAAGCCAACTGTTTCTCATAGAGCAAAAGAATGACCTCTCTCTCTCTCTATTTACATGTGAATTCTGTTTATTTACTTAAATATTCAATCTTTAATAGCATAGAAAGTGGTTCAAAGATGTAGAAAGACAATACCATATAAGTAGCTCAATCTTCAAGAACTTAAACTCTCTACATTTTATTTATCTGCATAAATAATAGTTTCTTTCATCACAATTAAAAATTATTCTCTGTACCATAGATATCATCTCACTTTTGCTCACACACTTCATCTTTAAATATTTGCTCATTATACCAAATAAAATTTCTTCATACCAGAGAGGTAAGTAATGTATTTTTCTTTAATTGCTTAAATTTTTATTACCATCTCCAAATGAAGATAAGAGTATACGAGACTATTATCCCACATTTATATAGAAAGTATATTCACCTAAACAAAAACTTTTCATCTTTAATTATTTACAACAGGCACACCATTTTTTTTGATGAAAGAATTTAAGTGCCAACAAACTTCTACATGTTTACTGCAATCGTAAGCTTTATATTGTGCAAGATATCCTCAAAATACACAAAACATTATAAGCAGGTATCACATCGTGCACACTTTACTTTCTTTTGTTATTTATGCTTTAAGTCACATTTAAATGTAATATTTCTGTGGTAATTTTTTTAATTTCAAGCAGTACTTGTGGCTTTTTGTTTCATATATTACAAAAAATGTCTTGAATCTTTCTATTGAAAAAATTGCACGAGTATGTAATGCACGCAAAGTATGAGTAATTTTAATAGTCACATATTTCAGTTAAAAATAATTGGTCAATTAAACTGAATGGCACATACATTAAATGAAATGTACATAAAGCACATTTCAAAATTAGACATACTTTTCACAAATGAACACTTGAAATATAATAACTTCAGAAATTTTTACATATTATTAAGTTCATAGATGACCAAGATAACCTTTTTGTGAATGATTACCACATTCATGAAGAAAAACTTAATGCCCTGAACATGGTAAGTAACCATACTTAAATATAGTAATGCATGAACTGGAATGTGACAGCTTATCTGTGATAGCAAACTTTCAATCTACAATACAAAATTTTACACAGCCATAATAATAAAAAATACTTATAAAAACCAGACTGCTTTAAAAATAGAATAAAATGTTTTGTTAAACATGAGATTTTTTACAACCATTTTAAAACTGTGTAAGTCCTTAATTATGAAAAGGCTTATAAAAATTTATCAGCTGCTTTAAAAGTAGTAAAATGCTATAAAAAATTTTGGTCTTCCCTTCAGTTTTTCACAACCGATCATTTTTCAGCTGCATATCATTCTAAAGATTTACTTTGTGAAAATTTTATAATTAATGAAAAGGCTATATTTAAAATGAATGCAAAATATTTCAACTTGCAGCATGTGACATATCCAATCTTTCATCAATATTCTGCATGCTACAAACAAATATTCAGGAATGGGGGGGGGGGGGGTCCATTTGCGACAGGAGCTTACTAATTAACTTAAACCACCAAGCAAGTACAGAGTTCATTACATCACTAATTGAAGATAATTCTTATGGAACAGAAGAAAGTGTTATATCTTTCACATCTCCCACTATTATGATGAGTGATCATTATGACACCTTTAATTTATGTTCACATTTTTGCTAATGTCTGGCTGCTCTGTTTGTTCTTCAGTACAAATATACAATCATGGCCAAAAGTCCTGCACCAGTAGACCGAAAGTCAATTTTTGATGTTTGAAGTCAACTTATACAGTGTAATGGTAAAGTCAAGAATACATATTATAGATCATTTTAAAGGAAATTTTATGCTGAATTTAAATATTTTTACAGAATGTTATTATCAGTAATAGAAGTGAAGTTATAAGCAAAAATGTGCAAGTGATGAAACACAAATCCAGTTCTGAAAAAGCTTTTGCGCCCCTCTAATCCACTATAGCTTTCTCTGATGTCCGCGAGTGAGATATAAAAGGATGCAGAACCGTCTGCCAACTTAGAAAGCAGCTGCTTGTAGTCAGTTGATGGAAGTTTTTATGCAGAATTCCTGGTGATATTTCGGAATGTCAAAGACCTGAAAATTGGTCCTGCCTCTTCAAACCAGGGCAAAAATTATTACTTTGCATGAAATTGGATTCAGTAGTCGTAAAATTGTGTTAAATGAGGCTGTGATTATTCCACTGTCTTGAACACCATTAAAAAAGTTGCAGAAACTGGATGTGTGGGAAACAGAAAAAGAACAGGTCGACCAAGGCTGTGTACTGAACGTGATGATCGCATGCTGATTCGTCGTTCCTTAAAATCAAGGTTTAAAACAGCCACTGATTTAAGAAATGAGTGGGAAAATGAAGAAGGCCTTATTGCATCTGCCCGTACAGTTCGTTGTAGGCTATAAGAAAATGGACTGACTGCACGAAAACCTTTCCTTTCTGAACAACAACAGCTCAAAAGAATTGCTTGGGCCAAGGCACACAAGAATTGGACTGTTGATGAATGGAAAAATGTTATTTTCAGTGGTGAAACAACTGTTACCATTTCCATTAATAATGGAAATAATGAAAGATATAAGGCATGCTGCACCCAGCCAACAATCAAGTACTCACATTTGGTGATGTTATGGTCCTGTATTTCAGCCAGTAGTTTTGGCCGTCTGCACATTGTTGATGGCACATTGAATGGATCGAAATGTGGATATTTTGGAGTCCAAACTGCTACCATCTGCACAAGACATGGGTTTGAAAAACTCTATCTTTCAGGACGATAATGCACCATATCATCGGTCAAAGTTGGTTGACGAGTGGTTTAATCGAAAAGTTATATGAAAACTTCAGTGGCTGGCACAGTCACCAGAACTTAATCCCATAGAGAATCTGTGGGTGAGATTGAAGGAAAAGATCCGTCAAGAAGGACCCACATCTAAAACAGCATTAATTGAGTCTGTAAGGGCCGTATAGCACTGTGTTATCACCAATGGACAACTAGAGAAGCTCATTAGTTCCATGCAAAGAAGGTGCACTTTGTTACTAAGAAACCGTGGTTGTCCAATAAAATATTAAAGCGTATTTTGCTTGTTGGTAAGTTATTTCAAGTGTCCTGCAAGTTTCAATAATGTACTGTACAGTAATTTTACGTTAAATGCATTGTACACTAATTTCACAAATTCCACTATTTTTTGCTTTTTATGACTAGATGATTTACTTTTGTTTGTAACTTCACTTCTATTTCTGGTAATAACATTCTGTAAAAATATTTGAATTCAGCATAACATTTCCTTTAAAATGTTGTATAATATATATTCCTAACTTTACCATTAATTACGCTGTATAAGTTGACTTCAAACATCAAAAATTGACTTTTGGTCTACTGGTGCAGGACTTTTGGTCACGACTGTATATTTTAGTGAATGAGAAAAGAAATTTTAAAAATATTTGCTAAAGAGTAAAATTACACCACCTCATAAATCTTTGCAAATTTTTATTACAGCATGAAATGAGGTTTAGAACTATTTTTATTCACTTATTTCTTTATTTAAGCATATGTGATGGTTGATTCAGAACAGTGCTACATTTCCTAGCTTATGAGAAAACTTGTCTACTTTCTGGCCAATATTATCTCTAAAGACAACATCAATGAAAACCACCAGATACAAAGGGAAAAGCTTTAATTAAACATATGGACCACTCAAAAGTATTGAGACACCAGTAAAATTTAAGACAATCTTGTTCAGTTTCATCTGTGTGGCAAACTCCTTGTAGAACAAAAGTTGAATCATCCTGCAACAGCCACATTGGGAAATTCCCACTAGAAATGGCTGAAGTACTGGAGAGATCTGATGTGAACAAAAGGAATGACATAGGATGGAGGCTTTCCAAGAAAAAAACACTTAAAAATAGCTACCACCCATTCTACAACAGACCTCAAAAGAAAATATGCCTGGTTTTCACTACTATGAATTCTTCTGACTGCACAGTGATCATCAAGATTTTAAGTCAGATTGTGAAACTTTTGCATCCAAATTAAAGTGGAAATTTGGTAATGGTATCCCAAAATAAGAAAAGATTTCACAGATTTTTCTGAATCAAAAGACCAACTTTCAGAAAACTTATGAAGACACTCATTAAAACGAATTGGATATTTTCAAATATGATGCTGTGGACAAGTCATCCGAAAGGCTTAACAGTGTACAAAGGGCAAACAATAACCAGAGGAAAAGAGAAACTGAAGGAGTTTGGAAAGAGAACACAGACAAATTAACCCTGCTAGATAAGAATGAAATCAGAACACAAAAGAGATGAAGAAATTTTGGAACAACATTACAAAGTTTTATTTAAAAGCATACATTTAAGACACCCTTCCACTAGAGAAAGGTTTATTTAAAAAAGTACATTTAAGACACCCCTCCACTAGGAAGTCATATGATAGATCACAATGAATACTTAAAGAGGAGGTACAAACAGTAGCGAACCAAATGAAAAAGGAAAAGTACTTGGAATAAATGGCTATCAAATGGAATTTTTGAAATATGGAGGGGATTGCAAAGTTGCTCATACAACTTGTATAACATGGCTTTTTAACCAAGTATTTCAGAAATATGAAATCTCAAAAACTAGAGAATTGGAATCAAGTTCAAGAGCAAACTTCAAGTTATTCATACATGCATGTTTTTACAAGATAATAAATTATCACCCAGTTTTCCAGATTAGATGTGAAAACAAGCTGAAAAAAACATGCCAAGGTAAGAAAACTGCAGAACAATAATGCTACTAAACCAGGCCTACAAAAATCTGTATCCAAGTAATGCAAAATGGAACAGTGGCGGCTCTTAGTTGGAAAAATAGGCGAAGAGCTACAAGAGCAATGTGAAAAGATATCTACTGTCTTCAATGAATTTTTTATATATTAGATCAATTCTTCTTTGTTTTAAAGCTGCAAATTTGTTAATTATGCCATCATAAAATTGCTGTTTTTTTGTGAGCATCAATAAAATGTCTTTATGAATAGAAATGTTTGCCAAAGAAGCAAGTCTATCTGGAGAAATAGTGTTTCTTGAGTAAGTTTGTATTATTTTAAGGCAAGAAAAACTTCTTTCCACTGACACACTTGTAGATGGAATTGTTAAAATGAGGGAAACCAATTCTGTAAAAATGTCTTTATCTCCATGAAGCACTTGAAGAAGTTTTTGAGTCGATATATTCCTTAATTTTTCATTGGCATATGCAAGACTCAGTTCATTTTTAGTGTTTAGTAAATATTTTTCCGTAAAAGTGTAGATTTTCAAAAGTGTGAGAGGGAAAAGCATGAATAAAATTGGTCGAATTTGGTTGTGTCAGCAAGACAGACAAATTGAAGTTTCTCATAGTCTTGAAATCTTATATCCATTTCCATAAGAATATGGTCCAAAATTTCAAAATACAATTGTTCATAATTTTGAAAAATTGTTTCTTGTGTAAGAACATGCAGCATATTCCCATTTAGATCTGCTTTTTTCTGTGATTTTGCTAGCTTTTCCAAACAGTGTTTCAAATACCTCATCATTCCTTTTATGGCTCAAAATTTCATAAGTTTTTTTTAATTTCAGTTACACAGTAGTTTATGTCTAGTGATGTTTTCTGCAAAATTTCGAATAACAGATCGGTGGAGATAACAATTTCATTAAATACTATTGCCAAAAATGAAAATTCAAAAGTGATCATATCCTTTAAAACCTCCTAGGCAAGTTGAATTGATTCTTTGTCTGATTGTTCACTATTTGTGAGAACTTCGAATACTTCTTTTTTTTTTTTTTTTTTTGATTGGAGGTTTAACGACTACCGTGAGCAACTCAATGGGCTATAAGCAGTCGCCCGTCCCTAATTTAGGGTCACTGGTTCCAGGGAAGGGAGAAAGCCAATGCCGTAAGACAAACAAAACATCCATGCCTCACCGGGATTCGAAACCGGACCCCGTTCGGACGAATGCCAGAGGCCATCGCTTAGACCACTGCGCCACCGGGGCGGCTTCGAATACTTCCTTCCAATTTATCCCAATCTTCAACTATTACACTTACAAACTTTGATGTAAAGGACCATCGAGTTTCTGTTATGGTTGGTATGTGTCTTGCTGTTGTTAATGTGAGTGTATTTTTTTTCACCACTGCGAGTGTTTTTTCACCCCTCAGCGAAGAGATCGCTTTGCCGAGAGGTGAAAAAACAAAGGAATTACACTGAGGCTTGCTAAAAATATTTGGCACTTAGAAATTTTAGAAAAACTCTGCTGTAATATAATGTTGAAACGATGTGCTACGCAATGAACAAAAACAGCTTGAAAAGCTTTATGTTTAATTTTTTTCTGGAGCCCATTTAAGTGTCCAGACATTACGCTTGCCCCATCGTAACATTGTGCTATTAATTTGGTTTGATAATCAAACTGTTCCAAATGTTCTATTAATTTGTGTTGATAATCAAACTGCATTTTGTATAAAGCTTCTGAAGTTCTATCTTCACTCAGATCATTGAAAACAAAAAATTGCTAATATTCCGAATCAACAAATCTTATTAATAAAGAGCACTTGGAAATCTGATTATGGTCTTCCCATCTACTTGAATCGAAAAGCATTGAACTTCATTTTCTTCATTTTTGATGTGATCGTTTATATATTCAGAAATACATTCAATTAATTCATTTTGAATAGTTTTTGAGTCACCAGTGAAGACATTTTTTATCTTTTCGTATTGATTTTGAATTTCGAAAGGACTTCTTGATATCAACAATGAAAGTAATTTCTTAAAATTTCCACGATTTATTGAGTTAATGCCTTTGTCATGGCCACAAAATACTAGTTCTTGTTCGCTCAGATACAAAAACTGCATCAATCACTGTCTACAAGAAAAGTCTATTTAAACGAACGTTTTCGTTGAAATGCATTTTCAAAAGCCTAGCATTCTCCCTAAAGGCATTGGCAATGGTGTTCTGTTTCTTTTCAAATTTCCTTAACATTAATTCGCATTTCAGATGTTTGTTAGAATCACCACGTTTGTGAAATGACCGTGTTATGTTTAGTAAATTTGAAAATCCGTCCTTATTTCACGCCGAATGTTTATTTTTACTAAAAAGTAAGCAGGCCCAACAAAATAATTTTTGTAACACAGAAGTGCTACAAAGCCATTTGTATTCAGTAAACCAACATTTTTTAAAATTAATATTCTAAGATTCGTCACTCTTCTTGATTTCTTTCTTGGCGACCATTGTCAGTGAATCCGTCAGTCTTCCTTGAAGTAAAATGTCTATTTTATCTTCATCTTTCCACTGATTAAATGGAGTTTGCAATAAATTAAAGACAATGTCGTTCACAGGATACACACTGAAAACTATCAGTCAAACTGTACACGAAACTAATGTATCAAGTAAAGTTTTTAACAAACAATCATAAGTCAACGAAAAAACAAATCTTGAAAGCAAGTACCAAAACACCGCTTGTAGACAGTGATTGATGCTCTAGCGGATTGCAAGGTACCGTGGGCAATCCGTCCCGTTCTACCGCGATCTCTTCGGAAGGCCACGACTCCAGGTGCAGATCCTTGGTGTCACAAGCTAAAACACTTCACTTGCCCAGCAGATAGGGGAGTGTGATGTCACTGTTACCATGGCAACTCAGCCCAAAACTGCAGACTTCCAAGCATTCTCATTTGGGCTCTTCATTTGAACTGTTTTGCGTACAAGGACTTGTTTTCCGTATTGAACGCCCATTGTGTATTGATATCTAATAAAAATTTCCAGTATTTTGGCACTTAATAAAGGCAAAAAAGAATGTATTACACAAAATTACTAAATAAAACTTTATTTTAAACGAAATAGGTGAAGAGGCACTTCACCTACTTCACCTGAAAAGCCGCCACTGAAATGGAATCAGAAATTCATATGAAAACTCAATTAGTGAAGAAAATGAATACTTCAGCGCCAACAGATCCATATTAACCAACCCTTTACAACTATACATATTGCACAAAAACAGAAGGAAATGAATAGATGCATGTGTTGCTCGTTTATTGCTTTCAAGTAAGGATTTCCTTTAGCAGGCAGAACAAAACTGATGACCCATCTGCTTCTGACCATAATAACAAAGCAATACTCCAGGATAATCTTATATAAATTGAAACGTACTATATGAACACAAAAGCTTTCCCAAAGGAATTCAAGATTCAGGCAGCTATTATGCAGGAATGTATTCTCTGTCTCCTTACTTATTTAGTACTTAGCTTGAGGAAATTAAAAGATCACTCTACAATATACCACATGTGTCTTTCTACAATAACATAAAATACATAAACAATGTCATTCTAACTGAAAACTTAGTACTGGAGATCAATGCAAAATGATCAAACTCAAAGATACTGGAAGAGGATAAAGAACTTCCAAAACAAAAGAAACTAATGGAATAAAGAGATAAATTGACTTATGTATATTTAATGATTACAGTGTCAGTATCCTACCAGCAACCTGTAGAAACAAAATGTGAAAAATCAGCAACAGAAACAAAGATGAAACTTTTGGCATTGGAGATGAAATCTTTAAAAAGAGATTAATTGTGCCTACTGGTTTGAACACAAAACAAATAATCAAGTAAGAAGTAAACAAGCAAAGCAACAACAACATAATATACACAGTACCAAAAGAAAGCTGAAACAGTTCGGTCATGCTCAACACATGACCCAAGATTGATACCCATCAACAGTACTACATGGAAAAGTCACCAAGACACCTCTCTATGCAGTTCATACTTCTATGATCCCTCTGGAATATTCCAAGTAATCCACCCATATTCCATACATATCACCAGAGACTGCCTACATAATATGAATGCTTTGCCATGACCCTTGTGAGACCTTCTACCCATCCTTTAAGGATGCCTAGGAAGGTAGGACATGACAACCTATAGATAATCATTTTGCTTAACAACTTACAGAAGCTACAAACATAGGTCAATGCTGTGTGGATTAACATCTCCCAGAACATGACTAAGAGTGTGATCAACAGCAAGCCTGTATCAGAGTCGCTACTGACAGGTATACTGCTCAATTAATCAAGACTGGTATTTTGCACATTTATTCCTACAACTTTAATGGCTTTCTAACTACACATATCACATCTTTATAGGATTATCTCATTAACTAGGTTGCACAGAAATTTCAATATTCTATAATGCAGACATATCTGCAATTCCTATATTTCTAAGAATGGAGTATTCTCACAGTAACCTACTATCCCTCATTGTAATGCCCTTAACGATGATTCAGAAAAATAATAATGCAGTGACATAAAACTGTTGCATTCAAGAAAATAAAAATGGATCTTAAATACCGTCTTTTACATGGTGAAATAAAAAAATTAATTTAATTTTTCAAATATTTTTATCTGCTTTAATAATGATAAAAATGAATTTAAAATTCAAAAATTATGTTAAAATGGAGGCAGCCAGACTTGCTTTCACACTATCACTGTTTGACACTGTACTCTTTACACTTCAATTACATTACATAATGATAAACATCACAATTCTAAATCTGTACTATATTCACAATATATATCAAACCATTCTCATGGCTCTCATTTTCAAGAAAATGGTTTTTGAATAGCAAGCATATATAGAGACAAATAACTTACAAAACTCACTTATGCTTGACACTTGGTGTTCAAGTTTTTGAGAAATTTTATTATGAGGACAACTAAAAATTAATAAAGTGAAATGTCTATTAAAGTCTATGTAATATGTTGGAGATTTCTTCAACTACAATTTCTAACATAAAACATGAAAACATTCTTCTAATGTTTTCTCATTTCATAATACAATGAAATAAGAAAACATGGATGCCATCTTAATTTCATAATATGATCATTCACAAAATAACCCTATATGTTGACCGTGAATAGATAACCTAGTTATACCACCATAGTTCAATGTAGACAGTTGTTCACCTGAATGTCCATGAAGTAGCACACTGGGAATGATAGAAGTAAAAAAAGGCAGTTTCCAAGTGAATAAAAAATGGGAAAATTTCCAGCTGAACAATATAGTGTTTTTTTTTTAATTTCACCAAAAATAAACAGGTAAAAACACAAAATCTGATAAACACTGTGTTATCACTGGACTGTCCACTATACTAAAATATCCTAACAAAAGAAACAGAATAATTTCTTTCTTCTATAATACAGTCTGAAACATGTCACAATCTTCACTAACAAAAAAATAACATAATAATGACTAGTTGTGTGGAGCATATAACATAAATACAACAAAAACAAAATGTATATGCAAATTAATTTGTATTTCAATAAAACTCTGCACAAAAATTAATATCATTTTCATCCAAGAGAGAAAGTCTGTATATTAAAAAATAAAATACTGTGATGAATGCAGTAGATAACAAATTCAACAAAGACTAAAACAGATAAAAACATGAACTACATCCAAAGAAATAAACTGTTGTTCTATGCAAAAGTCTACAAGAAAAAACGTAAATAACTAAATAACTGTAATGACACATAGATTCGTTTAATCTTTTTCAAAGAAGCCTGGACTGTAAGTCCACTATGCACATTCTCACTTAGCAATATTCATATACACAACTGCACATAAAATATGTTTATCCATTGATTTCCTTAACCAATACAATTTCACCTCTACTCACTGCATTAATTATCCATGCAATAACAAAAATAGTGCACTAAGGCACAGACTTACACAGCAAAAATGTTTTTTTCCCCATTTTTGCAACAGTAGCTATTTTCATTAAGTGTCTATTTATGTATTTCTCACTTTCAGTGATATATGTACATATATATATTGTGCATAGAGAAATTACAGAAATATGATGCTAATTCAAGCTGTGTCATGTCACACAGATATTGCATAAAGCTGTATATGTTACTCAAAGTTTTTGAAATGGTCTATTTAAAAAGTTACTAGAATTTAAAGTAGAGTATTGAGTCTTCACCCACCAAGTGATGACTTACATTTATAATATTTTTTCATACTACTGTGAATGTGCATATCAACATGACTAATACTATATATCAACATACTTTTAATATGAAGAGATAAAAAAAAAAAAAAAAAAAACACTTAAGAAGATTTAACATATGACTCAAAATAACTATGTTTTTGAAGTGGGCAAATTAATATTTAATGTGTAAGTAACAAATTATGTTTCAGTGTGTTAGAAACTTTCATTTCACAGTATTTGTTTTTTACCAATTTACACAAAACAGATGACAAGAAGCATAGCATAAAACAACATACCTCCTTTTAAAGCTAGCAAAATTACACTCAGAATGAGAATAAAAGTTCTTGCAGTTATCATTTCATTACATTTTAAAAATACAATATTTACCTTATCCACTCTACAGATTTATCTGCATTAAATGTGTATTCATAATATTAAGCACAGAAAGTGTGATTTACAAAAAAAAACAAAAAAAAAACAGTCAAAATAAAGTTGCCAATTTGTCTAATAATTTGCATAAACATTCACACACATGCAGATAATATTCATTTTTATTAAACAGCATTAAAAATTAATAGCCCATATTATTTTATTGTGCACAGTGGCAGTACGAGACAGTTAGAAATTTGACACCACATATATTCATTGTGGAAGTTTTGAAATGAATGATCATTTGAAATTTACAATACATAATATCCCAAACTGTGGTTAAAAAAAATAAATATTACACACAGATTTTTAAATTAAAGGAAAATTAACATAGATGCCATAAGCATGAAATGTAGTATCAAAATTGAGCCTACAAAAAAAAAAAATGAAGGATGGAACAGTACAGGAACACCAAAACAAAAACTGAAGATAATAAAGAGGTGCTGCAAACCTTTGCCATTTTCTCTCAAAAACCTATAACATTCAAGATCAAATAAGGAGTTTGAAGCTATGAATTCGATATAGGAGGAAATAATAGAATAAGAAGAGTAACCTATTTCAGAGAAGCATTTGAAGACTTCTGAACCTTTGCATGAAACCATCAGGATATCCAGAAAGGGTTAATTGGAAACTTGTCTTTATGCAGATAAGTCAAACACTTGTAAAACATGTCTACAAACAACACCAACAGTGGAATTCAGCCTTACATCCAAGAGATCATAAAAAATGGCAAATATTGCTACTGAAAAAGTGTAAATATAACATGTGCCTAGAATATAACCAGAAAAGCTACGACCCGATGAGTATAACTTTTTCTAATACAATTTTTAATTAATAGTAAATTTAAAATGTTTGATTGTATGAACAAATGGATGTGAACTGATAATAATATAACCTAATTGTTTCACTTAATAAAATTTTTAACTAACTGAAAAAAGAAAAACATAACAATAACCTCTCTCACAGGCTGGGAGCACGTGCCTCATGGAGCAACAACATGTGAAATATTTTTGCCAATATCAGGTAATAATACCTCAGATATTATGTATTTTTTAGTCTAAAGCACGTTTATAACATAAGACAACCCTTAAGGTTTGTCTCATGAAACCACTGAATGGGCATGCTATTCAAGAAATACTTTGCTTCACTCCTACGCAAATTGAGTTCTGAATTAATGGCAAAGAGTGAAAAAAAAACTGAGTACTCACTTCTGAACTCTCCAAGCAGGAGATCAAAAAGTTATGCTGAACACTTGCTTCAGACTGAAACATCAATATCCATAATTTGTTTGCATTATTTGCAATTTCTGCAATTTTAGAGGATGTAAAATGAGGGGGAGGGGGCATTCTCACAATTTTTTTTTTAGCAGAACTATCATATACTTCTGCCATCTCTAACTTTGAAACATCCTACTATAGGATTTTTAAGGCAGCAAACAAAATATCCATTGCTTTGCTTAGTGTTCAACATGTAACTTAACATCAGAAACCCGAAACCTTGAAAATTACATCGCTCTGGAGCAAGAATCGAACCTGCATCTCCCAATTTCTATTCGAGTATGCTATCCAAAGCTTGATCATCTAATATTTTCATTTCATTCAAATGCAAGACGCTGCATTACAGCTACAAAATAAAACAATATACTTGTTGCATGTTTTATTTTCCCTAGTTCTTTTAGCACACTGTGTACCTTTTCTCTAAAGAACAACAACATACACTTTCATGCAGAGTACTCAGATTTTGATAGTAAATGGCTTTCTCAGAATAAAATAACAACTCCCAAAACTTAGGTTATCAAATACTTTTAATACACAACTTTTACCTGCATTGCATGAAAAAATAAGATCTGACAAAAATACTTAGAGAATATAAGTAGAGGCCCAAGTCTACTAACTAAATTAGTTTAACTTTTATTTTGCATGTAAAGAACGTATGATAAATAGGCACACTCATTAAAAATTGGGACAGGTAAAGTATGTTTACAAGTTACAACTTGTTTACAATAATATTACTTCAAAATAGAACAGTAACAATCTTGGCTTTGCCAGCAAAGCACAGTTATCTGAGTATTCTACAAAAGCATTTCAAAATAAAAAGTCCTTCACTTAAAAAAATAAAAAATAAAATAAAAAAAGAATAAAAAAAGAATTGTACATTAAAAGTATTTATCTTTGTACAGACTTCCTAGGAGCTATTGGTGGTGCAGGAGCATTATTAACAGAAGATCGAGCAGGTAGTGGTGGTGGCTGCATACCAGGAGGATGTACAGGTACTGCCATCTTTGGACGAGATGGAATGGGTGGAGGTGGTGGTTGTATGGCAGGAGGGGAAAGATGTGTTTTCTGTAAGTGATAGATCTAATTTTGATGCTGGGTTTTGCTTATCAAGAACATTACCATCAACTGAGTCCAAACAAGGAGGTGGTGGGGGAGGAGTAGATGGTGGAGGGCATGAGTTCCATGAAGATCTAGCATCACCCTGCATTCCAGGAGGAGGAAAACTAGGATCTTTAGGTGGTGAAAAATTGGGCTCTGCTCCTGAAAAATTAGGATCAGGTTTCTGGGTTGAAAGATCCAGCTCTGTTTTTGACACAATTTGCTGATTTGACTTCATTTCTCCAGGAATGCTGCCAACAAGTGAAGAGTTCCTTTCATTATTGGGAAGACCTTGTGCCATGTTAGAAACAGCTTGCACTTTCTCAGGTCGACAAACTGGTGCTGGGCGAGGAGGAGGTAGCTTCTGGAAAAGAAATAAAAAAATAAAACTATAAAGTAAAATTCAAAAAAATAATAATAATACAATGTTCAAATGTTATTTTATTTCACTTGCAAATTTCTTGTTACAGGATTTACATAAATCATTTTATAAAATCAGCCATGGATGATAACTGAAATTACTACAGAACAATTACAATAGCCATTGTTGGGTCTTCTGAATCATGTCACCTATCAATCTGTTCCAGTGAGAGGGTACTGCAACTAAGAGCCGTTGGTTATTGTTGTTACCAGCCAAGTCAAGTAAAAATAATGATGTAAACAGTGAGAGAAACAGTAAGAGTTAGTGAGTGTGAATCTAGGCAAGCAGCAGAATGCTGTCTACAGTCAGTCTCATTCATTTCAGGGCATTTGTAATAGACATTGGCTAAATAACAACCGTCCGATCTCAGGAAGACTTATGAACAGTTATGAGGTACTGTGAGATTCATTTGATAATGTTTATTGGATACCAGGAACATTCATTTTTACCCAAGTGTGTGTGAAAACAGTGTCATATTCATCCTTGAAAGATCAACTGTGTATAAATTGTAAATACACTGCTGGCCACCCATATAATGCAACACCAAGAAGGACACGAGATAGCAAAGCCAGATTTACTGGACACATAACAACAGATACAAAGATGAAACGATTGAGCTTACAGGCCCGTGCGACTTGCGGAACACGCAGACATCAATAGGTGGTGTGGCCCCTACGGCTGGCAATAACGCCCGCTACAAGCCGCGGCATCGAACGAAAGAGGCTTTGGATGTTGGCTTGCGGTATGTCGGTCCAGGCTGCTTCCACACGTTGCCACAGTTCATCAGGCGTAGCCGCGGGTGGTGCTTGCCGGGCCACTCGGTTGCCGATCAGCGACCAGACATGTTCGATGGGCGACATATCGAGAGAACAGGCGGGCCACAGCAGCAGTGACACCTGGTGGGCAGTGAAGAATTGTTGCACGTGCGTGCCACATGTGCCTGCGCATTGTCCTGTTGAAATGTGGCCGCTGGCAGGTCCTGCAGGTAAGGGAGGACTAGAGGCTCCAAAACGTCGGAGATGTAGCGGTGGCTGTTGAGTGTACTGGCGATGCGTACCAGAGGAGTGCGGGTGTCATATCCAATTGCGCCCCAAACCATAACACCAGGCGATGGACCGGTATGACGATGCATAATGCAGGCGTCATACAGTCTCTCGCCGTGGTGCCGCCACACACGGATCCGACCATCATGGTGTTGCAGGCAGAAGCGGGATTTGTCGGAAAAGACAATGTCGTGCCATTCCGTAGTCCAGGTGCGGCGTTAAACGGCCTACTGCCCCCGCACTCACCGTTGGTGTAACGTCAATGGTAATCGGAGCAATGGGCGGCGTGCCACAAGTCCCCGCTCCTGCAGACGACGAACGGTACGTGCTGACACAGGTTGCTGCGCAACACACCCTAATTCCTGCGCTAACGCTCGTGATGTGGCGATGCGACCCGTCAATGCCCGCCACACAACATGCCGGTCCTCTTGTTCGGTGGTGTGCCGTGGCTGCGGCAATCGCTCACGTCGGTCCGTCCATCCCTCCTGCACCCACCGAATCCATACTGGCCTCACAGTGGTTAGATGTAGTCCCACACGGGCACCGATGTCTCGGTATGATAAACCGCTGTCACGATAAGCCACTATTCGTCCTCTGTCGAACTCTGAAACGTGCTGGAATGACTGCCGTATTCTGTGACGAGGCATCAGAAGCTTCCCACGCACAGGTCCGGCTGCACAACACACTTCCACTACTTACACCCCACCATCTGTGCACCCTTCTTATAGTGCTTCTCGGTGGCATGCCGGGCACACATGATTAGCATATGCCCTGCAATGCTAATCATTTGCATGTCCTCTCGCGAGAGATGCATGCTGCAAATTTCAGGCCAATCGGATGCTTCCTTCTTGGTGTTGCATTTTGGGTGGCCAGCAGTGTATAATGTAGTTTGTATTATATAAAATAATTTAATCAAACAGGTGCAGAAATTTATTTGTGATATCAGTTGTTTCCTCCTAAATAAAGCTATATAGAAATAGATAAAGTTGTTACAGAGTAAAAAGGAAACAGCTTGGGCCAAATGTCGTAGATCATGCATTGTTAAGATATTAAAGTAAATTTCAGAACTCCTGTTCTTTCTGTTACACTTCACATCACATAGCATCAGAACCCCCTAAAACACCACTCATTTTTACTACAAAATATAATTTTCACTTAAGTTGACTATATTTCTCTATACTACAACAAATTTGCAGGAAGGAAATTCAGATCAATGTAAAGGCCATGGACATTAACTTAAAATAAAAGTATTTCTTCATTAAGCAATGAATCCATTTTAATGGTTAGCCCTTACTTCTAGTGAAGCATGAACACATACTAATTTATGAAATTTAAGGTAATTTTAAGGCATTCATGCCAAATACAGCAATTATACAACCAAGAAAATACTATAATTACGACAAATTCAACACAATAAAATCAATCTAACTCTAAAATGTACTTTATCAAATTAATAGACTGTGAGTGCTCAAAAGTACAAGAACCTTTCATCTTCTTATGTCACAAAATTCATAAAATAACTGACTGAATTTATTTAAATGACTTTTTTGCAGAAAAAATAACAGTTCTAAAAAAGTGCTCCAGGACATATTTTTGTATTTTTAATAAACAACTGAAGTTAAATTTGGGTTTAGTAGACATATTTTCTCAATGAAGTTTCATCACAGTGTTTTCATTATACTGTGATTTCCGAAGTTACAAGGCTCTGGTGGAGAATTCTTCACATTTTGGAAACCAGCATATTTTTTCAAAGGTATCAAAAAAAAAAAAAAGAAACAATATGCACAAATAGATGGAATACACAATATTAACTCATCACTTTCTGCCCCAAAGCACGCAGCAATTAACTTCTCTCTATGAGACTAACTTCTCAAAACTTGAAAATCCTACTTTAGACCATGCTTTCCTCAAAACCACATCTCCCTACTTCTGTCCGAAACACAAAAACAACTCCACCACCCCATACAATACATCTCTAAGCAACCACAATACAGGAACCTGAATTACCATCAGATTGTTCTAAATGAAACATTCACTGCCTCCTCAGGTTAATGACTATTCAATACCAAGAAACGGATCCAAGCCACAAATTTCTAATTCATCAGACATAAATTTCAAAACATACAAATGAAGAAACAATCTTCACAAATACATGGCATGCCTGTAAGTTCAACATTCTCAGGGTAGTTTTAGGATTCATGCAACTGCATAAAGCCAAGCATACAATGAATTAAGAATGGAAAAAAAAAGAGTGTTGGGATTTTAGTATACAACCAACTATTATCTTTCCTTCTCAGAAATCAAAGATCAAATTAAAACAGCAGATCAAAGAAAGAGAATAATATGCAAGGAATATATTCCACATTTCTAACCCCCTAAAGGATGCAACTTTCAAAAGACTAGTTCACACTTATATTATGGCCTGAATAATATTAAATAAAATGTCATTAATGCTGTGAAGACTGGTTTGTCAGCTGGTTATGTGTCTCGATATAGCTCAAGCTTAAGTTAAGCCTGTTGCTGGACTACGTGGCAAAAATTGTTAATAGTGATTTTGAAGAATGTATTTCTTTCTTCTAAACTTTCCTGTTTCACACATTAAAATTCTTTGTTTCTGACTATGGAAGGCAGTGCGCACACTTATGTAAGGGAGTTTTTTTATAAAATCCCTTATACCAATAATGCGTAAATGTTTACTCACTTTCATTCTTCATGGACTTCATGACAGTTGTTCGGCTTTCCCGCAATATATTATGCTCATTCGATGATATTGGTATAAGCCAAACGAACCCATATCCCTTATTCGATGAATTAGTACAAACCAGGATGAAGTAAAAAGCCCTTAAAATTGAAATAAAATTTGGAATAAAACTCGAACACAATCGGAATAAAATCTAAATAAGATCCCGATAAAAAACAGCAATGATGAATCCCCCAAAATTTCAGATATGCTTATGTTGTTGAGTCTTTTTTAACTGTATTTTTTCTTTTAATGCATCAGTGCAGTGCAGTGTTCTGTAATTTTGGTGTTACATCTAATGTGTATCATTTCTTCCCCCAGAGCTCGGAACATTACAAAAAAAATCAAATATTCTTAAGCAGAAGTAACCAAGATTCAAAAATTATTTCATAAAAAATCCATAAAATTACTGTGGGCATTTATTTGCTAACTAATTGTGTTCATGATTTTATTTTTAATTCAGTAGATAACAAATGAATGCACCTCTTAAAGCATTAATCAGTTTCCACAGGGTCTTTTTGTTGTTGTTGTTTGTTTTAATTCTCTTCACAAGGCGTTTTTCCACCTTCCTAAAGTAAATGCCAGTACAATATCCTAATAACTTCTTTACCATTTTTTAAGGGCAATCTTAACAATGCTTGCACCAATAAAAGTAGTAAATATATCAAGCCATAAACAAAGCACATCAGTTTTCACACACCCACACACCTTTAAAAAATACTTGGAAAATGAAATAAATGAGAAAGCATCTTTTCTTTTTTTTTCTTCTTGTTGCCAATGCTCATGATTTTACTTGTAATTAGCAACAATAAATGGATAAATCTGCCTAAAGTACAAATACCCTATCACATTTTTTATGACATGGAAAAATGAGGAAAGCATTAATTTTTTTTTTGTAAATTTTCTTACTGTTAGCTAAATGAAACATCATTAAGCAGTTTAATAAATGTGATGATGTGAAAGAGATATTGACGTTTTTAACTATAAACTACTTCTTATAATGAATATGCATTTTTGCACCTTTGTAACATGTGAATGTCTATTCTCACCCATGTGCTCTGAGCAACAAGTTAATGTGCATTATGCAATGACTGAAAGCTGACACCTGTGTGACCTTGCTTCATGTGAGGTTTGATCACATGAGTACTGTTTAGTGTGTTCTTCCAGCCACTGTTGCTAAGAGACATGCACTGGGTGAAATAAAGAGTTAGTCGGCAGAAACAAGTTCATGGTGTGTGTGTTTTTAAGGTGTGTTTAGGGAATGGCTACCTGATGCTAAACAAGTCTCTTTATGCAAGAAGACCCCAATGTATCATAAGTAGTGTGTCTGTTTGTGCTGTTGATATACTGCCTTTGTGTTGACTTTAGGTTATCAAATGTATATACTCATATTTTATCCTCTGCTTGGCATGAATGCAATGTGGTGCAATTGTACCTACCTGCACTACAGGTGGTGACAAAAACAGCCAAATGTTACCTGATTGTGATAAAAAAAAATTACCACAAAAGTAATTTCAGTTTATTCATACTAACTCTATATAAGTGTAAAACACTAAAGCACATATTTCTGCTTTCTATGGAAATCAGTCCCAAAGGACCAGTCAGATAAGGATACCTTCAGCAACCCAAAAGAAAGGAAGCATCTAGAAATTACTGTACACTTCTTATACAAATTGTGGAGAAGATGGTTCGTTTCTTCAAGTTATGTTTCCCCATTATTTGTTTTTAACTTACTTGTATATGTATGACTAACTACTTTTCTGAAAAGAAATTTTACCTCTAAAACTTCTTTTGTGCAGGCACCATAAAACAACAGGGAGTAACTGGAGGGAACTGTCACCTGCATGAGAAAGTGGACTGTACTCTAAGTCATGTGACTGCAACACAGACTTGCACAGTGACTGTTACTGTGGGGGTGTGTTTGTCATCCTCATTACAATCATGATCAATATTGTTTTACAGCAAAGAATGCCAAGATTTTGAGAAATTTGGCCTAAATTCAGGAAATGTTAACTCCAGTGTATAGCGGTAATACTTCAGGGTAAACTGCAGTGTACAAGTGTAACAAGTAATGTTGTGAAAAATGGGTTGGTTTTGGTGGGGTTTAATAACCACCGTGAGCAACTGAATGAGCTATAAGATGTCGCCCATCCCTAATTTAGGGCCACTGGCTCCAGAGAAGAGAGCAAGCCACTGCTGTAAGACAAATACAACATCCCTGCCTCACTGGGATTCAAACCCAGATCCACCTCGGGCAATTGGTCATAAGCTAGCACTTAGACCGCTGCACCACCGGGGCAGCATTTTCTGAAGGGAGAGAGCAAGCTGCATACAAGGGTGACATATAATCAGCAGAGCAGAGCACAGCAGAGCAGAGCAGATACATACATACATACATATCATATCATATCCTATATCATATCATTAAGCTGTTCTCTGAGATTCAGAGGTTAGCTCCTCAAAGAAAGACCATGTGTCAAGTACACATTTAACTGATAGAACCAGAATTTACTTACCGTTGGTGTATCAAATGTCTCCATTTACAACGATCTTTGCACATTGCTCGAGCTTCATTAACATCCATCACACGCCACACAAGACATTTTTGTACTTCATACTCAATCTTTTTCTCAAGCAGACATTCCTGAATCTGGTCCTCCCATGATTTCCTTGGCCTTCCTGTACCTTTCTTTCCTGCCACTTGGGCTGAAAAAATTCTCTTAGTCAGCACCTCATCACTCACTCTTTCAACATGGCCAAACCACCTAAGAATATTAGTCTCCACTTTACTAACAACATTTTGCCTCACATTACACATCTGCAACACATCTTCATTTCTCACACGATCACTGCGTGTCTTACCACAAACCCCCCATAAGTAATGCATCTCCCCAGCTCACAATAACTCCTGTCTTTTCTGCAGTACCCAGGTTTCACTGCCATACATCAGAGTAGGGACAATTACACTTTCATACACAGCCATTGGGGACTTTGTGAAATTATCCTAAGGCAGCTATGACTTTCAATGAAGAATTCACTCGCCTACTAATTTTCCCATCTAATTTGTTCTCTCTGTCAAACATACTTCCTAAATAAATAAACAAACTCATTCACCTGGCCAATCTCTGAGCCATTAAGGCTTATCTTGCATTCAGTACGAACAGTTCCTTGCTCAAAAACCATAACTTTGGTTTTTCCCTTATTTATACTCAGTTTGAATTTCATACAAATCTCATACATCCGGGACAACATATTCTGCACCTCACTTTTGCTTTCTGCCAATAGGACTGTGTCATCAGCATACAACAATCTGCACACATGCATGTTACCAAGACACAAACCAGTATTATCCATTTTGGCATCAAGTATGCATAAATATATTAAACAGCCAGGGTAACATTACACAACCTTGCATGATTCTTGCACCAATAAAAAACCATTTCGATAAAACACTGTTCATTCGTACACAAGCTCTACTGCCAGCATACATAGCTTTCACACTATAAAGTAGATTCCCAGTAATACCATATTTATTCAGTACCTTCCACAGAAGAGCCCTATTTACTTAGCCATAAGCTTTCTCTAAATCTATGAAGGCCACAAACACTTTTTTACCAACAGACAGATACTTTTCAATCGTCATGCGTAAAGCAAAAATTTGATTAGTACAGCCCTTACCAGGCATAAAACCACTCTGTACATCCCACACTTTCTCTGACGTAAGACCTCGTAACTTATCAATAATGACCTTCCCAAACACTGTCCCTGTCACAATCAGCAAACTGATACCACAATAGTTCTTGCATTAAGTCTGATTGCGTTTTCCCTTGTACAAGGGAACAATGATAGCATCCCTCCAATCCTGAGGGACCATTCCTAGCTCCCAACATAACTGGCAAACTTCAGTTAAGCAGTCAATTACAGAATCACCACCATATTTTAGCATCTCAGCAGATATGCCATCTACTCCTGAAGCCTTACCATTCTGAAGAGATTTTAGAGCTTTACACACCTCTTCTCTCGAGATTCCACCAGTGCTTCCATCTTGCCTCACTAAGACATCATCTGCTTCTGCCTCAGAAATATCTTTGCTTTCATGACTTATTAAATCACAGAAGTACTCAACTCATTTTTCACTTAGCTCATTGGGCTCCCATATCATTTCTCTGACCCTATTCTTTACACAACTTAGAATTTTATTTCCCCTATTTTTCCTATGTCTTACGTACTTCCAGAATGCTATTCTATCTTTTCAAAAAGCCAAATCGTGCCTTTCCTCCTTTTCTCTGGAGCCAGCTTTGTTGCCTCACACTTCTTACAGTGATATTCCTCCTCAGAAACACTACCTTGCAACATCCCCAAGTATGCTTACTTCTTTCTCTTTACTGCTTCTTTAACCTCAGTGTTCCACCAAGCATCACCTTTAAAGTTACCTACTGTTGCAGTATCACAGACCTCTTTAGCGGCAATGACAACACAGTTCTTAAAACATGTCCACTTCTTTTCTACATCGCTCTCGCACGCCTTTAACTCATTCAGACGTTCACTGAGTAAAGCAGAGTAATGCTGATGTTCTTCAGACAGCCTTTCAACCTTTATTTTTTCACCACAAGCATCTTCTTATACCCCCTTCTCCATCCAACATTGTTTCACCTGTGACACTAAACAGGTGATGATCAGAGCCAACAACTGCACCTATCATCACACGGGTATCAACAACTAAGTAAACAACAAAATCTATTACACTCTTTAATTTGAGAGTACAATTTTCTTAAGTGTATGTGTGGATATACTTGTGGTTGAAAAACATATTAGATACCCACAATCCATTTTCAATGCAGAGTTCAATTAATCTATCATCATGAGCAGAGACCAATATTTAGAAAATTGGGGAAGTTGTGCAAAATAATCAGCAACTAATTGTACAAAACATTTCACACAAAGTGCAACACAGATGGAAACAGAAAAGAGTTTTGGCTAAAGATTTGAAGATGAGAAAAATTTATGCAAAAATAATATCCAGATATCTGAGAGGTGGGTAAAATCAATGAGGGCTTGAGATTTGTACTCATCTTCTTGAAAGTGAAAAAACTGGAGATGACCTGCTTAAACAAATCATTACTGGTGATGAACTGTCTGGGTTTATCAATGCAATACTGAAACCAAGCATGAGAGTGCCCACTGGAGAAAAACTTTATATTCTCCAAAAAATGTCTCACATCAAAGTCCAAACTGAAAATAATATGCTCATGTTGTTGTTTAATTTTTTTTCTATATTCCAAGGACATATACTATTGAAATGCCATATAACACAAAATTAATTCCAAGGACACAGTGCACAAGGAATTTTTCAGTACTCAGGAGACAGTGAGCCAGCTGTATGACCTGGAAGAGAGATAGTCACAAAAAAGTTAGCCAAAACTGGCTGGAACATTTTCATGAAAACATTAAACTTACATCACAACAATGCTCTTGCATGCATAGAGTTGACTGTAAAGAAATTTTTAACTGCCAAACAAATTACAATGCTTGAACATCTCCCTTATTTCTTCTAGCTTGGCATCGTGAGATTTTTCGGGTGTGGTACAAAATGTCGATGGTCATAATGTCAACAGTCAAAATGTCGACATGGTCATAATGTCGACAGGGTCCAGAAAATACCCACATTGTACTCTGACTTAGACCATACTTGGCTTTTAGAAGGGATCAGGGCTCGGGGTCAAGCGGCCCCCATACAAAATTTTTTGTTAAATCTACAGTTTCAAATTTAGAACCACCAAATTTTGTATACTATCTCATTGTACTCTAATTTAGATCGTAGATGGCCATTGGAAGGGGTTGGGGCTCAGGGTCAAGGGGCCCCCCATAAAAATTTGTTCATAAAACCTACAGTTTTCAATTTAGAGCCACCAAATTTGGTATACTATCTCATGGAACTGTAACTTAGAAAATAAGTGGTTTTTGGAAGGTGTCGGGGCCCGGGGTAAAGTGGCCCCCATTCAAAATTTCTGTAAAATCTACAGTTTTTAATTTAGACCCACCAAATGTGGTATACTGTCTCATGGTACTCTAACTTTGACCGTAGATGGTTTTTGGAAGTAGTCGGGGCCCAGGGTCAAGGGGTCCTGATTCAAAATTTTCGTAAAATCTACAGTTTTCAATTTAGAACCACCAAATTTAGTGTACTATCTATCACATGCTGCTCTAACTTAGACCACAGACAGCTATTGGAAGGGGTCAAGGTGTCCCCATACAAAATTTAACTTAGACCACAGATGGCTATAAAGGGGTCAAGGTGCCCCTGTACAAAATTTAACTTAGACCACAGATGGCTATTAGAAGGGGTCAAGGTTCCCCCATTCAAAATTGTCCTCAAAAATCTACAGTTTTCAATTTAGAACCACCAAATTTGGTATACTATCTCATTGAACTCTAAATTAAACCGTAGGTGGTTTTCGGAAGGGGTCGAGGCCCAGGGTTAAAGGGCCCCCATTCAAAATTTTTGTAATATCTACAGTTTTTAATTTAGAACCCCCATATTTGGTATATTATCTCATTATACTCTAACTCAGACCATAGACTGCTTTTCGAAGGGCTCAGGGCCCGGATTCAAGGAGCCTTCATACAAAATTTTCCTAAAATCTACAGTTTTCAATTTAGAACCACCAAATTTGGTAGACTATCTCATGGAACTCTAACTTAGACCGTAAGCGGTTTTTGGAAGGTGTCGGGGCCCGAGGTCAAGGGGCCCCCATACAAAATTTTCCTAAAATCTACAGTTTTCAATTTAGAACCCCTAAATTTGGTATACTATATCATGGTACTCTAACTTAGTCCGAAGACAGTTTTTGGAAGGGGTCAGGCCCCAGGGTTCGGGGGCCCCTATACAAAATTTTCGTAAAATCTAGTTTTCAATTTAGAACCACCAAATTTGGTATACTGTCTCATGGTACTCTAACTTTGCCCGTAGAAGGTTTTGGAAGGGGTTGGGGCCCGGGGTCAAGGGGTCCCCATACAAATTTTTTGTAAAAAGTACCACTTTTTACTCTTATGAACTGCAACACAATTCAGAACTCCAATACCTGACCTACGGTCATAGTTAGAGACCGTAGATAACAATAAAGTCCAAAAATATTCTATTAATGGTGTATTAAAAACACAAATGAATAAACATTAGCTTTCTACACCAACAGCCGGCTTCATCAGGCAGAAATACAATGTAATGTAAATAGAGAGTTCCAGATATTCAAAATTCAAAATGATACAAAAAAGATGATCAGTGCCAATGTCAAGTCGCATTCACACAACATCACATAGGTACATTGCATTTCAGTGTGGCGGGATTCTCAGAAGCACACGCCAGATGTACGGCAGTTCTATTGATGTCTCCTCGAAGGTAAGTATTTCCATTCCTCTTCCTTTCTTTTTTTGTTTCGTAAAAACAAATAACCTAAATCAAAAAATTTTAAATAAATTTTCTGAAAAATTACAGAAATATCTTTTTTTTAATCAGTAACTTTCACCTGCTGAACTTGGTGGTTCCACAAATAGTAATATTTACCCGGAAAATATTGGGTACTCCTGCTAGTACAAATTTAATTAATGATTTCTTTGCGTCCAGTTCCATCTAGTATGTTTGTCTACAGGAGTATTTGGGGCCTTATGAAAAATACATTTTTGATTTCAATGTGGGCCACCCCGGTGGTGCTGTGGTCTAGGCGTTGGCTTCGGATTAATTGTTCGAGAAGCTTCCGGGTTCGAATCCCTTTGAGTCATGGACGTTGTGTTTAATTTTTGCACTGACTCTCACCCTTTCCTGGAACCAGTGGCCCAAAATTAGGAACAGCCAACTGTTTATAGCCCACTGAGTTGATCACGATTTTTTAAACCCCCAACTAAAAAAAAAAAAAAGATTGCGGCATGTCCATTGCTATCTGTTATGGAACCGTATATAAAGTATGTTTTTGATGCATGTGTTTTTGTGTTGTACGTATCCATTTCCATGTAGGCTGGCCACAAAATGTTAGGGGACCGTACAAAATTGCACTTTTGTTTTTCACCATATCCGCCGCGCTTCGGTATATTGTTGAAGTATATATATATAGTTGGGCCATCTCAGCACGTAGTATAGTTTATAAAAAAATAAAAATAATGCTACACTTTTACTCAGCTACAACACATTAATCCCAAAGGCGATTTCTTGACATTTTTAATACGCCGTGCTGATATTCACAACGTTAACAGAACATGTCAAGTTATTAATGTTGCACTTTTACTCTGTCACAAAACCTTAATTGCAAGACTTTAAAAGCCTAGCCTTTTTTTAGAAACTTTTACTAATATCGGTTCAAATCATTATGTCTAACCACTTGAAGAAATTTTTAGTCCGACATATTCATAAGGTTTCGATAACATGCTACAGTTATGGTACTGCATTTTTACACAGGCACAAAAATTAATAAACAGGCCTTAAACCTTTTTATCAGTTTTCAATCAACCGTGCTCATATGCATAAATTTTTACGCTTTTACGAGTACAAAACTTTAAATAGCCCCTAAGCTTAGGCACAAGTCTTTTAATTAATTGTATGCCATGGTCATATTGATAAGGTTTGATGACAAGTCAGGTTAATAATGTTGCACTTATTAAAGATTTTTTTTTGTCATGCAAACCTTATAAATATGGCATTTATTTTATTTTGTATGTTACATTTTACATAGCTTGTGCATTTTGTTGTTTTGACATTTATTTTATTTTGTACATTTTATACGCCTTGCACATTTCTTTGTTTTGACATTTATTTTATTTTGTGCATTTTACACAGCTTGCACATTTGTTTGTTTAGGCATTTATTTTATTTTGTACATTTTACATAGCTTGCACATTTCTTTGTTTTTGCATTTACAGTAATACCCCAAAGTTACGCGACAGGTGGGACCGACAATAAGCGCGTAAGTCGGGGTACAATTTTGCATACAAATACATATAAATATTAGTTAATTGGGACCAAATGTTTACAAAAACACCTGCCTTTTGTTAAAAATGTAATCAAATTGCAGTTATTCCTACATAATACATATATCAAAACATAAAAGACTTACATAAAGAAAGTTATTTCGATGTCGATGGCTCCATAAAATCTAACAGACTCGTCTGACGGCACAATGCCTTTTTCTTTTCACGCAAAATTTCTTCGTAGCAAGCTAAAGATTTTTTTATTCCTTGCCTTGTGGCTGCAATCTGGTCCTCATTAGAATCAGTGTTCTGCAAAATATTTAACCCTTTTTCAATTAAGCTGAGACCTTCTGTTAAGTTTGCAATTGTCATGTGTTGTTCTGGTGGAACTGGGGGGAACGGTGTCGGCCTCTTTAGCAGCGCTTTGCTCACGCATCTCTATGAGCTCATCAATTTGTAAGCTCCTTGTTATGTGAATCTAACAGCTTGCTGACATCTTCACTGTCGACTTACAAATCCAATTGCCTAGCAAGGTGGACAACTTCTTCTATTGCCTGAGTGACTTGATCGGTTTTTGGCATCGTTTCCACCTCGCACTAAAAAAAGAACGGACAAAGTTTTTTCCACACACCATTCAAGGTTTTTTGGGATATTTCAGCCCAAGAATCTCCGATGAACCTTACGGCATCTAAAACATTAAACTGTTTTCAAAACTCTTCAACAGACAATTGATCATTTAGCCTCACAGCTTCATTCAGTTGTGCAAATGAACGTCGCATGTAGTACGCTTTGAATGTTTTGATAACGCCTTGGTCCAACGGTTGAAGTAAGCTGGTTGTGTTTGGAGGCAAAAAAACAACAACTTTCACCCATGGGTCGAAATCAATTAAAGTGGCAGGTGGGTGACTGGGTACATTGTCAATAATGAGCATCACTTTAAACTTAATTTTTTTAGACTGGCAATAATGTTCGACTTCAGCTATGAAGAGGTGATCAAACCAGTCTTCAAAAATGGAAGCTGTCACCCAAGCCTTAGGATTTGACTTCCAAATCACTGGCAGACCAGCTTTAGATTTATTTTTTAGAGCTCTTGGATTTTCGGAGCGATAAATTAAGAGGGGTTTCAACTTACAATCACCAGCTGCGTTCCCACCAACCATCACTGTCAATCAGTCTTTGAAAGCTTTAAAAAGCCCGGAAACGTTTTTTCTTCATGCACAATAAAAGTTCTTTTGGGCATCTTCTTTCAAAATAGGCTGGTCTCGTCTACATTAAATATGGTTTGACTGCTATAGCCACCTTCTTCTACGATAGCCTTGAGTGTCTCAGGAAAAGAAGATGCAGCTTCTTTATTGGTGCTTGCCGCCTCTCCGGTCTCTGCGGTGCTGTGCCAGTTACAGCAATTTTTAAATCGGTTGAACCAACCACTGCTGGTTACGAAGTTTTCACCTTTAGCTGCTACTTTTAGCTGCTCAAAACTCAGCTTAGCTTAGTTACATATGGTTTTCTGATCGACCAGACAATTCTTCACTCTTACTTGATTATCACACCATAATTTAAGCATTGTTTCCATCTCGGCAATAATCCCATGACGCTTACGAATTATGCTTGAATTCAACGACTGGGCATTTTTCACAGCTGCGAGAATTTTTTCTTTATCTTTTATGATTGTTCTTACTGTGGATTCTGGTAGATCAAACTTCTTTGCTAGCTCACAAATTTTCATTTTGCCATCAAAATCCTTAATGATGTTGAGTTTAAATTCTAAAGCCAATGTTTTTCTTTTCTTGCTAGATGTACAACAATCAGACTTACTTCGTCTGGATGACATAACTACAGTTAGTATTATGTATATTATTTTAAATGGCACAATTTTGCACCTAACACAAAACGATCTCAAGTTACGTCGATCGTGAAAATTGTGTACGGATGATTTTGCGTGAAACACGTCCGTACATGTCACTGCAAGTGCGACATCGGCAAATGTGGGAAGAATGACTAGATGAATTTGCAAGAAACACATCCTGGGCAGTAAGGGGCGAAGCGGTTGCGCAGTAATAAGAAATCGCGTAACTCCGAGTTCGCATAAGTCGGGGTAGCATAAGTCGGGCTATTACTGTATTTTATTTTGTACATTTTACATAGCATGTGCATTTTTTGGCATTTGTTTTATTTTGTGTTGTACATGTTACATAGCATTTTACATTTTTGTTATGCTTGTGTCTTTGTGATTGCATTTTGGAATTTTTACTTGTTTGACATGACATTTTGGGTTACATTTTGACATTTTATGTTTTTGACATGCTATTTTGAAAATTTTGTCTTTTTTAATTTTGTGTTGTGTTTTACATTCTTGTATCTTCAGCAGAATTACATTCTTGAAAAATTCAAATACAAGTTAGTAAACGGTATAATTCAATTAGTGAAACATACCAGCACATTTTAGTAAAGGGTAGAATTATAAGCCATTCCTCTAAAAAAGTCTAGCACGTTAACATTGTTTCTGTGCGCCAAAGAAGTTTGAATTCCTTTTTCTCTTGCTAGCGTTTCTCTTCTGGGTGGATTTGTTGGAATCTATGCTATTACTCAGGGTTGTTCTCTGCTCTTTTGCAATTTCACTGATTATTTTATACACTCCCAGTTTTTTCTCCCCAGAATTGTATTCTAGTGTCTGTGCCATCCTTCAGGTTTGTTTTGTGTTCTGGGAAAGCCAAGTAAATTGTTTTCACTTACTGACCAAAGAGTAGGTGGGAAAAGCGGAGGGCTTCTGCTCCGATTGCGTCTTCTGCTTCCACGAAATCTTATAAGAACATAATATTTCTCAAACCACTGAATTACAGAATCTGCTTATTCTGGAGAAATTGATTTCACTTCTTCCAAAGCAGCTGGAATTTCATCAGATGAGAGAAATGCAAGTGCTTGCAAATGTCTGACTTTGAGAGCAAACCCACTGTTTTCCCCATATTGCTCCACACATTTTCCCAAGATGAAGTCAACAGCATTTGTGTGCACTGCTTCCAAATTCCTTTACAGCAGCATTAATGGCAGCTATTTCAAAATCTGTCATTGTACGTATATTGTGGTGCAAGCTGAATATCATAGTCTGATGCATAGTCTTGTAAATCCTGCAAAAATCTTGTATAACATTTTTCATTCTTGCTGGAAAGTAGCCCATAAACTAATGGGACAAATCTTTGCGTCTCTAGATTTGTTCCAACCATAGCATGAATGGTATACAATTGCCTAAATAGGGTTGGACAAGTTTTAAATGTTTTATCCATAATCCAATAAGGTGCTTCTTGAAGCTTTCGTAAATTATTTTCTGTTGAAAATAAGAGAATTCTTCGATCTCCAAATGCGCTGTCTTCGCCAAGAAATTTTGCACCATCTATTTCCTGTAAATCTATTGGAACATCGATTGCTTCTAAAGTCGTAGGCTCCGCAGGCATGTCTTCTTTTTGTATTCATTTTACAACTTGCCTTAGTGCATCCATATTAGGCATGTAAGCTGAACTTACTGAAGCCATTGACGTTGTCACAGTTTGAATAATTTGTGCAGAGGCTTTGTCCGTATTTCTCACTCGTTCTTTTACTTGCGTTTTTGCAACAGCAACATCACTTTTTTCCAGTCTTGAAGCATGATTATGTGGTTTCTCACGGCGCATCCTATGTTCATCTCCAACAAGAATAATACTAGCAAAGCCAGCACAATTTCCATAATTTCTTTCAATACAGTGCAAATACCATAAATTACCCCACTCTGTTCTGAGAAATTAAATACCTTTTCCATTTCAGCAAATCATTTGCTTTTCGTGAGTTAACTATGTTGCATACTTCAGAAAACAATGCACTTTCTCCTTCCAAATTATTTAGAATGATGTATTTCCACTGTTATCACTTGATAGCGCACAACAAAGGTTTCAAGAAGCAGGTTCTCTGTTCACCAGTTAACTACGAACTAGTAATTGTTGTAGTGTATGCTCCTGGTGAATCAGAACCTTCTGATAAGAAGATTTCTGGAATGAACTAAAAGCTGATTTGAGCCAGTTTGGTGCTAAAGAGAAAGTTATAATAGCAGAGGATTTCAATGCTAGAGTAGGTGTGCAGAATACAATTTCTCACAATGTTCTGGGTAAGTTTAATGATCCTTGTGTGAATGATAATGGTGAAAGATTAATTGAACTGTGCATTGAGAATGCTTTGTGTGTATCTAATACGTTTTTTCAACCACAAGTATATCCACACAGGTGATGCGTAACATCACAGCCTCTCCTTGACAAATGTCAACCCCGCCTTCTCGTGGTACATCCTGTTCCCACTAAAGGGGCTCTGACGACCGCCAATAGCGGTATAACTATACCATCGGGATTAGAGGAAATGCTATCCCACACTCACCAACCCGCTTGGCCAGCGTGGTGAGTTATGGCCAAACCCCTCCAAAATGACTCCACAACTTAAATCTTGGCCCTCAGTCTCCGGCAGCTGGAATGTACCTGGCCAAGGCAGCGGCCAGTGCGACATGAAGGCAGAGGGTGCTAAGAATCCCCGGAGGACCGGATTAGGCTGCCATCTGATGCTGACCTTGGCTACGTATAACGGACGCTCCCTATCTTCTGATTCAAGGCTTCTTGAATTGGAAGAGGAACTACAAAGGATCAAGTGGGACATCGTCGGGCTAAGTGAGGTAAGGAGAAAAGGAGAAAATCTCATTGAACTGAAAAGTGGACATCTCTTCTACTATCGTGGGACTGATACTGGCAGAACTAGTGGTGTTGGATTTATAATAAACAAGAAACTGAAGGGTAAAGTTGTAGAAGTTGAAAGTTCCTCTGATAGAGCTGCACGACTCGTTATCCAACTCTCGAGAAGATACCAGGATCAGATTATTCAAACTTGTGCACCCACCACAAGTCATCCTGAAGAAGAAATTGAAGAATTTTATGAGGAAATTCGTCATCTAAATAATATAGGTAAGCAGCACTTGAAGATAGTTATGGGAGATTTCAATGCAAAAATAGGGCAACGGCAACAGAATGAAACTTCAGTAGGTAAATTCGGTCACGGCAACAGAAACCAGCGTGGAAATACTCTCGTAGAGTTTGCAGAAGCAGAAGGGTTTTTCATCTTGAACTCCTTTTTCAAGAAAAAGCCACACAGGAAATGGACATGGAGACATCCAAATGGGATGACAAGTGAAATTGATTTTATTATGTGTAACAAAAAATTCGTCATAGAAGACTGCAGTGTGCTAAACAAGTTCAACACAGGCAGTGACCATAGATTGGTGAGATGTAAGATGCACCTCAACACTAAACTCGAACGTAGCAAGCTCATAAGACAAACAAAATGTATTGACATAACCAACCTTAAAAAACACCATAATACCTTCAAATTGGAACTGAAGAACAGATTCTCTGCTTTAGAAGGCCTAACATCGGAAGAAATGGATATTTCTGAAGTTAACAGAAAAGTAACCAAAGCTCTTATAGAAACAGCAACAAAATCAGCTGGGTCTAAGAACAAATTGCATGTGAACAAATTATCAGGAAAAACCAAAATGTTGATGCAAAAAAGAAGAGTGATGAGGACAACTAAAGAAGATGTGACTTCCAAAGTGGAATATATAGAGCTATGCAAGACAGTACGAAAAAGTATCACTGAAGACGTAAGGAAATTCAACTGTGAACTAGTAAGGAAAGCAATTGAAAACAACCAAAGCCTAAAGATAGCAAAGGGACATCTCAGTAAGGGAAAAAAACAGATTATGGCACTGAGAAAAGAAGATGGTTCTGTAACAAGAAATAGAGGCGAAATTTTGACAAGAGTGAAAGATTTCTACTCCAAATTATATGAAAGGGATGATACATGTACTCCAGACATCATGAAAGGTACCAGTACCAGAGTTCTTCCAGTCCTTCCAGCAGAAGTTGCACATGCAATCAAGAACATGAAGTGAGGAAAAGCTCCAGGAGAAGATGGAATTACTGTAGACATCATACAAGAAGCAAGTGGAGAAATCGAAACAGTACTCGCCCAAATTTTCACTCGATGCCTTAATGAAGGGAAAATTCCTGAGGATTGGAACAACGCTACAATGATCTTGCTACATAAAAAAGGTGACATTGAGGATCTCAGGAACTACAGACCTATCAGCCTCCTATCAGTGGTTTATAAAATCTTCACTAAAGTTCTTTCACACCGCTTGAAGGTGACACTGGACATGGCTCAACCGAGAGAACAAGCTGGATTCAGGAGTGGCTACAGCACAATAGATCATATCCACGTACTGAGAGAACTAATTGAAAGAGCGAGGGAATATGAACTTCCATTGTGCATGGCCTTTATCGATTATGAAAAAGCCTTTGATTCGGTGAAACCATCAGCAGTTGCAATGGCTCTGAAATCCTGCGGTATTGAAGATGCATACATTAATATTATTAATAACATCTATGAAAATGCAAGTGCAAAGATTCGGCTGTTTGAAAATACAACACACATAAAAATTGGAAAAGGAGTGAGACAAGGTGACACCATATCTCCGAAGCTCTTTAATGCCACATTGGAAAATGTCTTTCAATCACTGAACTGGGAAAACAAAGCTATAAAGATTAATGGAGATTATCTAACCCACCTTCGTTTTGCTGATGACATAGTCATTTTTGCAACTACCCCATCAGAGCTACAGAGTATGATCCAGGAACTTGCTGACAAGAGTAAAGAAGTGGGATTAAAAATGAACTTTCAGAAGACAAAAGTGATGTACAATGCTTTTACAAGAAATGAAGATTTATCGATTGATGGAGAAAAGCTGGAGATAACAGACACGTACGTTTATCTTGGACAGCAGATATCAAGTGAGGGTCACATTGGTGAAGAAATTAATTGGCGTACAAAACTTGCCTGGAGAGTTTTTGGAAGAAACAGCATAATTTTCAAGAGCAATATGCCATTATGTCTTAAAAGAAAAGTGTTTGATCAATGCATCCTTCCAGTGCTTACGTATGGGGCAGAGACGTGGACCTCAGCTAAAAGAGACATACAAAGGCTGCAGACAACTCAAAGAGGCATGGAGAGGTGCATGCTTGGTGTAACCAGGAGAGATAAGAAGAGGAACACGTGGATCCGAAAAATGACAAGAGTGGAGGACATCATGATCAGAGTTAAATCGCTGAAATGGCAATGGGCTGGACATACTGCCAGAAGAACAGACCATCGATGGACAGCCGAAATTTTAGATTGGATTCCAAGGGACAGAAAAAGACCCAGAAGAAGACCACATGGAAGATGGGTGGATGAAATTCGAAAGTATGCGGGAGTGACATGGAAGAGACTGGCACAAGACAGACCGTTGTGGAGGAAACTTGGGGAGACCTTCGTCCAGCAGTGGATTGATAATGGTTGACAATGATGATGATGATGATGATACTTGGGAAAATCGTACTCTTGGTTAAAAGAGTGTGATAGATTTTGTTGTCTATGATCAGTGTCTGAAACACTTAGTTGTTGACACTCATGTGATGAAAGGTGCGGATGTTGGTTCTGATCATTACTTGGTAGTGTTAAGAGTGAAACTGAATGTTGGTTGGTGGAAAAGGAATAGGAAGAGGCCCAGGATCGAAATAATAAAGGTTGAAAGGCTCCCTGAATATCATCAGCATTGTTCTGATGTACTCAGAGAACGACTGAAGGAGCTGAAGGCTTGTGAGAGGAATGTAGAAAAAAGTGGGAATGTTTTAAGAACTTTGTTGTCACTGCTGCTGAAGAGGTCAGTGGCACCACAACAGTGGGTAACAATAGAGGTGATGCTTGGTGGAATAGTGCGATTGAAGATGCAGTAAAGAGAAAGAAGGAAGCCTATTTGGGGATGTTGCAAGGTAGAGTTTCTGTGGATGAATATCACTGTAAGAAGTGTGAAGCAGCTAAGCGGGTTCACCAGAGTAAGGGAAAAGACAGAAAGGAGAAGGTGGAAAGGCATGAATTAGCTTTTTGGAAAGATAGGAAGACTTTCTGGAAGTACATGAGAATCAAGAAAAATAGGGGAAACAAAGTTGCAAGCTGTGTAAAGAATAGAATCGAGGAAATGATATGGGAGCCTAATGAGTTAAGTGAAAGATGGGGTGAATACTTCTGTGAGTTATTAGATCAGGAAAGCAAAGGTGATTCAGAGGCAGAAGCAGATGATGTCACAGTGAAGGATGGAGGCACAGGAAGGATCTCAACAGAAGAGGTGTGTAAAGCTCTAAAATCTCTTCAGAATGGTAAGGCTCCAGGAGTTGATGGTATAACTGCCGAGATGTTGAAATATGGTGGTGACCCTGTAATTGACTGGTTAACTGAAATTTGCCAGTTGTGCTGGGAGTTAGGAATGGTACTTCGGGATTGGAAGGATGCTATCATTGTTCCCTTGTATAAGGGAAAAGGTGACCAGACTGACTGCAAGAACTATCTTGGTATTAGCCTACTGAGTGTCCCAGGAAAAGTGTTTGGTAAGGTCGTTATTGAAAAAATACGGGGTCTTACATCAGGGAAAGTGTGGGATGTTCAGAATGGTTTTATGCCTGGTAAAGGCTGCACTAACGAAATTTTTGCATTATGCATAATGATTGAAAAGTATTTGGCTGTTGGTAAGTAAGTTTTTGCAGCTTTGATAGATTTAAAAAAAGCTTACGACCAAGTAAATAGGACACTTTTGTGGAAGGCATTGAATGAATATGGTGTTACCAGGAATCTACTTAACAGTGTAAAAGCCATGTATGCTAGCAGCAGAGCTAGAGTAGGAGTAAATGGTGTTTTATCAAAATGGTTTTCTATTGGGGCAGGAGTCAGACAAGGTTCTGTAATGTCACTATGGCTGTTTAATATATTTATGGATGCGTACATGCATGATGCCAAAATAGATACTGGTTTATGTCTTGGTGATATCCATGTGTGCAGATTACTGTATGCTGATGACACTGTCCTGTTAGCAGAGGGCAAAAGTGAGTTGCAGAGTATGTTGTCTCGGATGTATGAAGTTTGCATGAAATTCAAACTGAGTATAAATAAGAGGAACTGGTAGTACTGAATGTAATATATGTCTAAATGGCACAGTTATTGACCAGGTGAAAGAGTTTGTGTCTTTAGGAAGCATGTTTGACAGAGAGAACAAATTAGATGGTGAAATTAGTAGGCGAGTGAATCGTTCATTGAAAGTCGTGGCTGCTTTGGGAGGATTTCACAGGAATGATGGGTTCTCAAGAGAGTACCGCATGGCTGTATATGAAAGTGTAATGGTTCCTACTCTAATGCATAGCAGTGAAACCTGGGTACTACAGAAGAAACATAGAAGTTGTTTGTGTGCTGGAGAGAAATATGTTACTTACGGAGGGGGGGGGGGTTGTGGCAAGACACGTTCTGATTGTGTGAGGAATGAAGCTGTGTTGCAGTTGTGTAATGTGAAGCAAAATGTTGTTAGCAAGGTGGAGACTAATATGCTTTGGTGGTTTGGCCATGTTGAAAGAATGAGTGATAAGATGCTTACTAAGAAAATCTTTTTAGCCCAAGTGGCAAGAAGGAAAGGTAGAGGAAGGCCAAGGAAGTCATGGGAGGATTAGATTCAGGAGTGTCTGCATGAGAAAAAGATTATGAGTATGAAGTATAAAAGATCTTGTGTACGGCGTGTGATGGATGTGAGTGACGCCCGAGTTGTATGTCAAGATTGCTGTAAATGAAGAAGTTTGATACGGCAACAGTAAGCAAAAATTATCTGGTAGTTTGTATTTCTTTGTGGAGCTAACCTCTGAATATCAGAGAACAGCTTAGTGATATGTATGTATGCATGTATGTACTTTAGATATTTTGACCTGTCGACATTTCGTACCACATCCCTGATATTCATAAGGGCCATATAACAAGTCAACATATTAATATTGCACTTGCACTTGGTAAAAAAATATTACTTACAAGGACTCTTCAGTAATTTTTAATTGTTGTGCTCATATTTCTAAGGTTTGCATAACAAGTCAAGTTAATAATGTTGCTCTTTCATTTAGGCACCAAATATTAATTGATAGCCTCTAGGTCTAGGCCTTTTAAAGAATTTTTAATAAGCGTAACACTCCTAATTTGATTTGTCATGCAAACCTCATATGATCACGGCGTTACAAAATTACTAAAAGGTATATCAATCAATGTTTTGTGCTCGTGTAAAAGTTCAACACAATTAATTTGGTTTTCTACGAGAACCATATGAATATCAGCTTGGCGGACTGAAAACTATTAAAAAAGCCTAGGCCATGCTTAATCGTTTCTATCTCAGTAAAGCGCATTGCTAAAATCTTGACATGTTATGCAAACCTTATGAAAATCAGCACGCAGGACTGAAAATTTCTGAAACGGCCCAAGATTAAGGCTTTATTATTAATGTTTTGTACCTGAGTAAAAGTGTGACATTATCTTTAGTTCCTACTAGCATGGGTACCCAGTATTTTCCGTGTAAATATTACTATTTGTGGAATCAGCAAGTTTAGCAGGTGAAATTTAATGAATGAAAAAGATATTTCTGTAATTTTCCAGTAAACTTATTTTAATTTTTTTGATTTAGTTAATTTAATTTTACGAAACAAAAAGAAAGGAAGAGGAATGGAAATACTTACCTTCGAGCAGACATCTGTAGAACTGCCATACATCTGGCGTGTGCTTCTGAGAATCCTGCGACACTGAAATACAATGTACCTATGTGATGTCGTGTGCATGAGACTTGACATTGACACTGATCATCTTTTTTTACCGTTTTGAATTTTTAATATCTGGAACTCTATTTACATTACATCGTATTTCTGCCTGATGAAGCCAGCCTTTGATGTTGAAAGCTAACGTTTATTCATTTGTGTTTTTAATACACCATTAACCGGATATTTTTTGCACTTTATTGTTATCTACGGTCTCTAACTTAGACTGCAGATCGGGTATTGGAGTGCTGAAATGTGTTCCAGTTCTCAAAAGTAAAAAAATTTACTTTTTACGAAAATTTTGCATTGACCTCAGGCCCTGACCCATTCCAAAAACCGTCTACAGTCTAAGTTGTAGTACCATGAGATAGTATACAAAATTTGGTGGTTCTATTGGGTCGTTTCATAATTATTGGGCGATGACGACAAGGCGAATTTGCATAGCCTGTTACAAGAGATGCCTCGTAGGAGGAACTACCAAACGCCCCTGCAAATTGAACTGGTTCAGTCCACGTGTATAAAACGTTATTTCAGACAGATCTCAGCAGTTGGGGACATGATGGAGCAAACCCGACATGAGATTAGTAATTTTGCACGAATTCAAACTTGGCCAGAATGTGTTCAAAACGGTCGCAAATGTCAATAGAGTGTGGGGTGTCGGAACGACGAGTGACAGAACTGTCCGTAGACCATTTTCCAAGTTCAATGCTGGTGATGTTGCCATCAACTATAAGCCAGGAGTCAGTCGTCCGGTTGTGTGTGACACTGTACAGTTAAGGCGAGAAGTGGAAGAAAAACCAAAGTCCACAGTATGCAAGCTCAGTGCTGAACTTGTCTTATCATCAGCGACAGTTTCCAGACACCTGGCAGCTATGGGCCAGGTTAAAAAATGGATACCTGGGTTCCACACGAACTCACCGAACAGCAGCAGATACGGCGTCTGGAAACATGAATTGCCCTCCAAAAATGTGAGGCTAGCGCTCCCTTTCTGCATCGGATCCTTATGGTTGATGAAAAATGGGTGTTTTATGACAATAGGAAGCGAACAGCGCAGTGGCTCAATAAAGGGGAACCACCCAAACACATGTCCAAACCCGAGTTGTGCCCACAGAAGGTTCTGATTTCTGTTTGGTGGACTGCCACGACTGTGGTTCACTATGAGATTTTGCCGAGAGGTCAAACAATCACAGCGGAAACGATCACAGCGGACGTGTACTGCTGTCAGCTGGATGAAAGTCACCAGAAATTATGCAACAAACAACCATCGCTCGTCAATCATTTGGGTCCCATACTGCTTAAGGATGGTGCACGACCGCACGTGTCTATTGGAAGCATTCAAAAAATAAATGCCTTGGGGTACGAGGTCCTCTCTCACCCTGTTTATACATCTGACTTGGCCCCTTCATACTTTCATATGTTTCGCCATTTGGACCACTTCATGAGGTGCAAACAGTTCGCTAACAAGGATACTGTGATTCATGCTGTTAGCGATTCCTTGGACCACTGTGATGCCAGTTTCTGCCTCCGCGGCATTTTTGCACTGAAAACACGTTGGGCACAGTGTATTGCTGCCGGGGGCAGAAAATTTTCGGAATAAAATGCATTTCGTCGTCTGTTACTGCTGTTTGTTTCTTTGTGTCTGAATCGGCTAATAATTTGAAAAATGTAGATTTTAGGAAAATTTTGAATGGGGCCTCCTTGACCTTAGGCCCTGATTCATTCCAAAAACTGTCTATGATCTAAGTTGGAGTACCATGAGATAGTATACCAAATTTGGTGGTTCTAAATTGAAAACTGTAGATTTTACGAAAATTTTGTATCGGGGGACCTGACCCCTTCTAAAAACCGTATACATACAAAGTTAGAGTACCATGAGATAGTATACCAAATTTGGTGGTTCTAAATTGAAAATTGTAGATTTTAGGAAAATCTTGTATGGGGACCCTTGACCCTGGGCCTAGATCCTTCCAATAGCCGTCTATGGTTTAAGTTAGAGTATCATGAGATAACATACCAAATTTGGTGGTTCTAAATTGAAAACTGTAGATTTTACAGAAATTTTGTATAGGGGGCCCCTTGACCAGGGTTTATACTCTTTTTTGAAAATGGAAATTAAAGAGTTCTTAAGGACCTTCAGGCTATTTTTAAGGACTTCATAATTGCTGCATGCAAATATACACAATATACAAAATGTGAGTTAACTATTACAACATAAGTCATTTTATAACAAAATAAATCAATTTTGTTGAAACTAATGAATATTCCATTGCACAAATATATGAATTAAAATCAGTTCTACTAAAATAAACCTAAATACTCCAACAGAAAAGCCAACTAACTTAAAAGTTCCTAATATACATTACTTACTGGTAATACTGGATCCATTATTTGTCCTGAAGCATATCTTTGCATCTACAGAACTAACACTCTGCTTCTTCGTATTGTGGTGTGAAGCATAAAATTTATTTACTTTCGAATTTCAATTTTCAACAAATTTTCACCCATTAATTGTGATTATAGGCCCACCTTCGTGGTTTTGGAAACTTTTTAAATTTGCATTTGTTTTTCCCTTTAAAGTTTATCCGAATTTATATTTTTTTATTAATTTACAAATTCATTTTAACAAAAATAGTATTACAAATACAGCTTAGAATTTCATATGGCCGTGCTTGTCAGTCTTTAAAATTTTTGGTATCTTTACCTTTCCATTCAATAACTTAATTCCTTCCATTCAAATTACTTTTACAAATATGTACGGACACAGGCTAAGAAACTAAATGCATTAATTCTGTGGGTGGCATCACTACAAGTGCTGCAGCTGGAAAAATAACACTTTTATAAAAATGCAGCACAGCTTGTTAGACCTGTTTTAGGTTAATGAAGCAAGTAAACACACTATCTAAATCAAATCGAAGCCCACAAGTTCATCGTAACTTAAATCATATAATCGGAATTGAAAGCCTTAAGTTCAATAAAAATGTTTGCATAAATTTCAAAACTACATTGGCAGAATTCAAAGAATCAAAACTGAACAGTGAAGCATCACTTTCTTTTAAGTATTTATTTATTTATTTTTTTATTTACTACACAGCTTCCGAATTCCCAAATCTGGAGAAAAATTTGGTTTTTGTAGATTTGGATGAATAACACATTTTTGCCTGTGTAACTGTTGCATTTTTATTTTTATTTTTTTTTTTAAATTCTACAGCTGTAGCACTTGTAGTAACTTCTTCCATACACTTAATGCAGGTTGATTTTCAACAATTGGCAATAGTGTATAGGTGTAAAAGCTAAAACAAACTGCAGTAACAACAAGACACCTATGAAATTTCCTTCAGAATTTTTACTTCTATTATACATCTTTTTTTGCTCTTAAACTTAAAAAGCAGTAATGCAATTTAACAATGACTGCAAGGAAATTATATTATGTACATATTCATTTTTTTGAGGTCAAACAAAGGACGTAGGCCTACAATGAAATCAATTTTTCAGCTCCTTTTTTGCAACTACTGACATGGTAATTTCTGCCAATTTTTCATTTTGTTCCTTTATTAATTTTTGAAAACTATTTGATTGAAGGAAGCAGTTCATATCTCTCATCAATTCCCCTTGGGCGGCAAGGTCATCTGCATGTTTCTCTAACTAATTCGGCAATATTTTTTTCTACTTTCAGTTTTTTCGTACTAAGCATTTGCAATTTCTCCTCAATCAATTTACGTTTCCTCCCAGATGTTGCTTGGCACATTTTGTTTTTTCAGCATCTAAATATTGAACATATTTCTGTCTAGCTGAAAAGACAGAAGCTCTAAGCTCTTTACTTAGTACCACATTCTCTAATAAATAACAGAAGATAACGATCTGAACTGCACTGACCCTGCACAAAGAAAACAAGAAGCCAGCAATAAATCTAATCTAAACCAAAGGGATTTGAAGGTAGCTGGTTGGCAAACTGCCAAAAGCAAAACAGAACATAGGTAAACTTTTGCAACATGCGATCTAGTGGATCTAGTGACGTAAAACTATCATCAGTACGCTAATAAAACCAGCTGGCCTGCGTCTGGCCTGCTTAACACGCGCATTTCTTTGGTTAAAAAAAAAATTACGACCTTTTTAATGACCGAATTTAATATAATTACGGTGTTTTCAAGGACTTTTTAAAATCCCTTAAAAACAGAACAGAAATTAAGGATTTCAATTTACTTCCGATATCGGAGGTTATTTTTTTTTTAACGTGTATTAATGCATTGGCATTTTTGAACTTCCTTTTTGTTGGTAAGTTCGATTAACACTTACCGCATGTGGGGCTTGGCTTTCAATTCTTATTTCCGTTATGTGGATGCGGCATGGGGGTTTTTCATTTAGTTGCGGGTCCACTTAATTTTTTTTCCCCGTTGGTATTTATCTGGCCTCGTCATTAAATGAGTTTTTTCCCTTGCTGCCTCCTCATTTACTTCGATAATTTTTCATAACCCTAGTACTTTCGGTAATACTCCATTACCGTCATCGAGGGACGTTTTGCTCAGACTGGCACGGACCGTGTCAGCTGGGCATTTCGGTGGTTCTCGCTGGGTGCTTCTGTCATCGGCTATCGCTTCTTCTTGGGCGTTGTGGCGCCATCTCTTGTTGGTCACTGATCCCATTTTTCGAACTTTTTCATTTTTTTGCTCAATTTTAATTAAATTTCTCCAGCTGTTCCTATTTTGAGAAACAGCTGGAGAAATTTAATTAAAATTGAGCAAAAAAATGAAAAAGTTCAAAAAATGAGATCAGTGACCAACAGGAGATGGCGCCACAACGCCCAAGAAGAAGCGATAGCCGATGACAGAAGCACCCCGCGAGAACCACCGAAATGCCCAGCTGACACGGTCCGTGCCAGTCTGAGCAAAACGTCCCTCGATGACGGTAATGGAGTATTACCGAAAGTACTAGGGTTATGAAAAATTATCGAAGTAAATGAGGAGGCAGCAAGGGAAAAACTCATTTAATGACGAGGCCAGATAAATACCAGCGGGGAAAAAAAAAATTAAGTGGACCCGCAACTAAATGAAAAACCCCCATGCCGCATCCACATAACGGAAATAAGAATTGAAAGCCAAGCCCCACGTGCGGTAAGTGTTAATCGAACTTTACCAACAAAAAGGGAAGTTCAAAAATGCCAAGAAATTAAGGAGTTCTTAAGGGCCCTTAAAAAAGGTAAATGGAAATTAAGGAGTTCTTAAGGACTTTTTAAGGGCCCTTAAAAAGGCAAATGGAAATTAAGGAGTTCTTAAGGACTTTTAAGGACCGTACAAACCCTGTTGACCCTGAGCCCTTCCAAAAATGGTCTACGGTCTAAGTTAGAGTGCCATGAGATAATATACCAAATTTGGTGGTTCTAAATTGAAAACTGTAGAATTTACGAAAATTTTGTATGGGGGCCCCTTGACCCTGGGGCTCGAATCCTTCGAATAGCTGTCTATGGTCTAAGTTAGCCACGTGGACATTTTCTGGACCCTGTCGACATTATGATGGTGTCGACATTTCGACTATCGGCATTATGACTGTGTCGACATTTTGATTGTCGACGTTATGACCGTGTCGACATTTTGATTGTCGACGTTATGACCGTGTCGACATTTTGATTGTCGACGTTATGACCGTGTCAACATTTTGAACTGTCGACATTATGGTTTTGACATTTTGACTGTTGGCATTTTGAACGTTGACATTATGACCACCACCAGATTTTTTTATTATTTCCTTTGATAAGGAAACACCTCAAGGGGACACATTTCCAGGAAGTGAACAACCTTTGAAGCACCACAAGAGTAGTCATAAAAGTAGTTCTAAAAGTTCAAAAAAAAAAAAAAATGCTGGAATTTGTGTATATCATTCGAAGGGGGGGGGGGGGACACTGTCCTTGTCCATCAACAATAAGGCATGAAAAATTTAACAATAAGAATTGGTTCAACAGCATAAGAATATCAACATTTATGAATCATAGCACTGCCACGAAGACAGCAAAGAAGAGGTAATGAGGTAAACTTTTCTTTTCACACATTCAAAAACATAAAATTTGGTTTATGGGATTGGATATAGTATTTGTTCTACAAAATTTCATATAGCTACATGGCATTTCAATATTACAAATGGCTTACCTGATGATGCTGTTACACTTATCAAACAACCACAAATTTTTAATCAAATAATGTGGCATATCAACAAGTATTTTTAACAACTGTATGAAAATACCAATTTCTGCTTGATTGACCATAATAAGAATTCTGCTGGCAGCTGTGCTGTATTCACACTAATATTCATCACAATTCCTACAATATTACTATACAAGATAACTGGCAATGATATTTAAACCTGTAATTCCAACTCTAAATGCAATTGGATCACTGTGCAAGCATGCCAAACAACAGAAATGATGACCATCCAGATCTCATTTTTTAATCATGGAACCAAACAGTAATAATAAACAAAAAAACAAAAAAAATAGAAGTTGAGCAACGCACAGCTGATTTAGGAGTAAAACACTGTAAAAGATAAAAACAAACTATTGTGAAATTGAGCAACAGGTTTCTAGCTCCTCTCATACAGAAGCTCCACTGATGAAAGCCTAGTTCCCCAAAATCTAGAAATTCAATTGTCACATGTAATTCTACTAAACACTACTAATGTCAAGTAAGGGGTATAAGCATCAGTCAATCATTATTCAGAAGGGATGGTAAGAAGCTCTGAGAAACTCTATAGGGCTATACAACAGAGTTTCCAATTTTAATTATTTGACAGCTCAAGTTCAACATTTTAGATTTGACAGGAAACTATCAACAACATAAGGGAAGGACTAACATTGACGCAGTAAATCCATGAGTAATTCTGGTACAAAACTAGGACCCACTATCATGCAGCTGTCCAAAGGATACTGTCAGAAACACAGGGAAAGGTAGTAAGATTGTGGAGTCAAAAACCTATACCTAAACCTACATATGATGTTGATGCTATCATTACTATGAAAGTGATGTCAGTTGACATAACCAAAAAAAAATAAAAATACAGTGGTATATTATCCTTTGCTGTCTGATATTACCTTTACTTCCTGATGACTATCAAGTTTGTTTCTATCTTCACAGCAACAATTATGAAAATGAAAATTACAAATTAATTTATGCACCAGCTACATACTTTTCAAAAGACATTTCTTTGTGACAAGTTGTTTTGACTACAATATTATACAAAAGTTAGAATAACTGAAGATTATGGTCAACCTACAAGATGAAACTGACTGCCAGATAACCTAAAATTAAAGTATTCTGCTCATAATATAATCATTGATTTTAAGATACTTGTGTTAGCAACCTTCCCTCAACAACAACACAACAATTACTGAACAACTTTACCATGCCTTTGAATAAATAAAATTTTCCTACAAAACATTTACTAATTATTTTTGCTACTACACCAGTTAATAAAATGAGAATTTAATTTCACTCTTCTATCAAAAGACAAAAATAAGGAAAAATATTCCCAAACTCATAATTTTCACAAACACAATTATTCATAATTGGAAGATGTGAATCCATTCATTGGTGTAAATATGACATGGATGTTAAGTCAGATAATATCCAAAAACTTGAAATTTTTGTCGTCCGGGAGCAGGAATCAAACCCATGTCTTTCGGAATGCACCATAGTATGCAACCACTGCACCACCCAGAATGACCAGGTTTCCGATTAATTTTAATATAACCATCACAGGATTCGCTAGTCGAAACAACTGGAGGTTTTAATTCATTCCCATGATTGCCCGGAGGAGAAGACTGTCAATGAATAAAATATGGGATTACACCATTGTACAATGGTGTAATCCCATATTTCATTCATTGATATTCTTCTTCTCCGGGCAGTGTAAGTGAGCGATTTCGTAAGTAACATCGGAGTAGGGGTGAGGAAGACGATCGTATCGCTAACTCACACTGTGGTAGCAGGGGAGAGAACATCTGCAATGCCTCCTGAGGATGACCCCGGTGGGGGGTAGAAAGCACTTAAGGCAGTCTACGTGGGAATGGCTGAGGTGTGGTGACTGAATGCTCTGGATGTCGTGAGGTGTAGGGAATGGGAATTGAAGGAATGACATAGAAGGGAATAAGATAAGTTGTGTGTAAATAGTTGTATATATGTTTTTAATGTTTTTGGTTGGAATTTTTTGTGTGTATGTAAATAGGACGTTTGTGTTAGTTGGTCATGTCAGTTCGTACTGAGTTAAAGAATTTTGGTTTTTATAAATGTCAATTAACCAACTAAAGTTGGATTTTACATGTTGGTAAGAGTGGTTGGAAGGGAAGTAGATGCTGTTGGGGCCAAATGTCATTACTGCAGTACACTTCAAGGACTTATACATTCGCCAGGCATTGAATGAACTGAAGACGGAATAGGACCACCGCACCAGAGGCTTGAACCAAGCTAGACTAAAAAAAGAACAAAACGTGCAGAGAAATGTGTACAAAAGGCAAGCTACCTACTATGATTATAATTGTATGCACGTAAATTACGAATAGTTATGGCATAAGCTATCATTGTTCTAACACTGAATTATATTGGAATACATGCAAATTTTCCGAGTGGAGCGAACGTAACGTTGAGACGACCCGGTCTCTGAATAGTTGGTAAGAATGCACTTTCAAAAACAGGAATTGAATATATAAAATTTGCATGTATATATATATATACATGCAAATTTTCCAAGTGGAGCGAACGTAACATTGAGACAACCCGGTCTCCGAATGGTCGTTAAAAGAATGCATTTTCAAAAACAGGAATTGAATATATTGAAAGAATTGAAAAAAAAAAAAAGAAAATTAAATTAACAAAATTTGAAATCCAAGTGGAATTTTTGATTGCATGTAGAGACTTTGATCTAACCCCGAAATATATAAGAATTACAAACTCCCCAATGAATAAAAAAGATGAGATAATATTAAAAACTTGCCAAAAGAAAAGATTAAGTGCAGAGATTGTGAATAAAAGAAGGATAATTTTTGGTTTACAAACCACCTGTTTAAAACTATGGAAAAATATATGTAATGCTACATATAGAAATTTTAGTGGATCATGGAAGAATGAAAGTTTGGACGCCAGTTTGAGGGAAATTACCGAAATTGAAGAAAAAGAAAGAAGGTCTGCCAAACACAATGTTACAGCTACATTACATCAGGGAAATTACTGAAATTGTTGAAAAAGAAAGAAGGTCTGCCAAACATAATGTTACAGCTAAATTACATCGACTGCTGGACCAACAAACAGGACATGAGCAAAAAGAAAATAACTATGAAGTTTTCCAGAATATGTCATCACACGAACTAACTGATTCACAAAGAGCAGTGTTACAATGGGGGAAAAAAGTATGTATTTCCACAGAAGATAACAAAAACTGAAGAATTAATACCAAATTTTGAAGATATCATCAGAAATATCCCTAATGAGGATAAAGAGGAGCTTAGTGGTAAACTATTCCGAATAATATTAAAAGAATATAATGAAAAAAATAATAAAAATTATTATTTAAAGAAGTTAAAATATGAAAAAAATCAACTGTTGAAATTAAAAGAAGACAAAAATATCAAATTTTGTGAGGCTGATATAACAGGCCAAATTGTGATTTTGAATACTGTAGAATATAACCTAAAAATTAAATTAGCAATAGAAGAATTGCAATGTTCTGAGTTGAAAAAGGACCCAACTGATAATCCAGTTAGATATTTGGTTAACATCAGGAACCATAGCACCTTGCCTAATGAGATCAAAAATGCAAAACCACCAATGGGTACAAGAGTTACCACGAATGTTCGCTACAATTAAAACACACAAACATGGTAACCCCATGAGACTTATAGTGTCTAAGAAGAACTCTCCATTGATTAATCTTGAAAAGAATATATACAGTTTCTTGGCACCAGTGTTTATGAAAACACAATACACTGTAAAGAATACATATGAATTTATCGAAATAGTGAAAAATGTAAACCAGGATCTAAAAGATTACAGAATGGCTAGTATGAATGTCAAAGCTCTTTTTCCAAGTACCCCTCTGTGCCAGAAGCAATTGAGATAATTATTAAAAAATTACAACACGATCAATCTCTTAATAACACACAACTACAAGAGTTAAAATCAATTTTATTATATATAAATGAAAATAATATCTTCAAATATGATGAGAAAATATACAAACAAAATTACGGAGGCCCAATGGGCTCCCCTCTGTCAAATCTGTTTGCTGAAGTAATTATGAACATCATAGAAGAACAAATTATCAGTACAATAGATGATCCACATAAACATATAAAACAAGTGAAACACACAGAATCTCGTACGGTAAAAGGTTCGTTTAGCGATAGCTTTCGGTCATCCTACGACCATGATCACCCGCGATCGACTGGATGGGCTGGTTTCCAGAACTACAATTTTAAGTTGGGGTGTTGGAAATGTTGCCATATTTTAGAAGAGAGATCAAATAAATGGGATTTGGTGAGGGGTCTCTGAATTGAAGTTTTTGGTGAACAAAATTTCAATGCTCTCTTGGAAACGCAGAGATGCCTTGTTGATGAATGGGGCAACTTTTTTGGTTTCTTTCCAAATGGGAACTGCAGAGGTGTCTTCAAGGGTTAGTGCAGATAAGGCTGTATTTGGAAGACCATTGGAAACATCTTTTTTGTGTTCACCAAGTCTTGTTTTGATGCTTCGGTATGTGCTTCCAATATACACTGAGAGACCAGAGGAAGTTGAAATGGGAATAGCATAAACTCCAGGGGTGTCCAAGGGTGAGACAGGATCCCTGTCTTTAAGCAGGCACATTATTGCAGAATGGTTTGGTTTCACTGTGAGAGTGTAGCCCATAGTTTTGAAAAGCTTACACATCTTATAAGAGAAGGATACATGGAAAGGGATGGAACCAATGAATGGTGGTTTTTCCATTATTATTGGTGAGAGAGCAGACAGATTTTTCAAGTGGGAATTTTGGAGGAATTTTTGAATTGTAGAAGGTGAGAACTGATGGGCTTCGGCAATTTTCTTTATGGTGTCAATTTCTTCATTGAAGGAAGATTCAGTTTTGCACACAATCCTGGCACGATTGACATAAGTTTTAAAGGCTGCAAATTTGTGAGCAGTTGGGGAGTAGGATGAAAATGGGATTATGTTTGCTATTGCAGAGGGTTTTCTGTAGACAGATCTGTTGAGATGATTCCCTGCCTTGCCAGGTGGACATCCAAAAAGTCAATGCCTTGCTGTGATTATTCATTGGTGGTGAATTTTGTTGATGGGAACTTTAGGGAAATATTTTCAAGAAGAGATTCAAGGTCAGTTCTATTGTGTGGCCAAATTACAAATATATCACAACATATCGAAGCCAAATGGAAGGTTGTAGATTGTGTTCCACGACTATGTTTTTTTCGATATGTTGCATGAAAACTTCAGTCAGAAGTGGAGAGAGAGGTGAACCCATTGGAGGTCCTTCTTGCTGACAGTAGTATTTGTTGTTGAACTTGAAACAATTAAGATCTCTCAGAGTTTGAAGGCAGTCATACAGGTCTTTTGTTAGTGGGCCAGAGAGTGATTGGTTTTCTTTTAGCAATTGTACTAGCAGCATATGAGAGTGAAAGAGAGGGACTGAAAAGAAGAGAGAGACTATATCCAAAGTGAACATTTTGTCAGAGGGTTCAATGCTGCATCTAAATCTAAAAGCCACAATCTCCATGTTAGAAGCAGCAGTTCACCGTACAAAACCAGAAGCTCAACCAATCCTCCGTGCCAAAGCAGCACTCTATCTTGCAAAAGTGGAAAAGAAACCCCTGCAGTATTCTTCCTCATTCCTCAGAGAAATCAGCAATCCAATGAATGAAAAGAATCTTGCAATCTGTAAAGCTGATAAAACTGGCTGCCCTGTCATCATCTGCAAAACTGTTCTCAATGAAAAAGCTGAATCATTCCTCTCAACTTCAAATTGCAAAGTTCTTAAAATCTGATACCACCCCCAAACTTAAAACTGCAGTTGAAAGAATCAAAAAGAAAGCCACTCTGAAGACCTTTCTTGGAGATTTTATACCACCACCATATTTCCGAACTCCACGCTTATTCTTCCAGATTAAACTTCATAAAACTGGTTTCCCTCTTCGACCACTCATGGAATATACTTTCTCTCCCACCCGTAACCTTGAAAGGATGATTGTGGAAAAATGTAAACATCTTACCTCCAGCCATCCTTTGTGAATTTCTTCCACTAAAGAGCTCATTAGAAAACTCCCTCCTAGCATTGAATCCTCTGACAAAATGTTCACTCTGGATGTAGTCTCTCTCTTCCCTTCAGTCCCTCTTTTCCACTCTTATGTTGCTAGTACAATTGCTAAAAGAAAACCAATCACTCTCTGGCCCACTAACAAAAGACCTGTATCACTGCCTTCAAACTCTGAGAGATCTTAATTGTTTCAAGTTCAACAACAAATACTACTGTCAGCAAGAAGGACTTCCAATGGGTTCACCTCTCTCTCCACTTTTGGCTGAAGTTTTCATGCAACATATCGAAAAAGACATAGTCATGGAACACAATCTACAACCTTCCATTTGGATTTGATATGTTGATGATATTTTTGTAATTTGGACACACAATAGAACTGACCTTGAATCTCTTCTTGAAAATATTTCCCTAAAGTTCCCATCAATAAAATTCACCATCAATGAAGAATCACAGCAAGGCATTGACTTTTTGGATGTCCACCTGGCAAGGCAGGGAATCATCTCAACAGATCTGTCTACAGAAAACCCTCTGCAATAGCAAACATAATCCCAGTTTCATCCCACTCCCCAACTGCTCACAAATTTGCAGCCTTTAAAACTTATGTCAATCGTGCCAGGATTGTCTGCAACACTGAATCTTCCTTCAATGAAGAAATTGACACCATAAAGAAAATTGCCGAAGCCCATCAGTTCTCACCTTCTACAATTCAAAAATTCCTCCAAAATTCCCACTTGAAAAATCTGTCTGCTCTCTCACCAATAATAATGGAAAAACCACCATTCATTGGTTCCATCCCTTTCCATGTATCCTTCTCTTATAAGATGTGCAAACTTTTCAAAACTATGGGCTACACTCTCACAGTGAAACCAAACCATTCTGCAATAATGTGCCTGCTTAAAGACAGGGATCCTGTCTCACCCTTGGACACCCCTGGAGTTTATGCTATTCCCATTTCAACTTCCTCTGGTCTCTCAGTGTATATTGGAAGCACATACCGAAGCATCAAAACAAGACTTGGTGAACACAAAAAAGATGTTTCCAATGGTCTTCCAAATACAGCCTTATCTGCACTAACCCTTGAAGACACCTCTGCAGTTCCCATTTGGAAAGAAACCAAAAAAGTTGCCCCATTCATCAACAAGGCATCTCTGCGTTTCCAAGAGAGCATTGAAATTTTGTTCACCAAAAACTTCAATTCAGAGACCCCTCACCAAATCCCATTTATTTGATCTCTCTTCTAAAATATGGCAACATTTCCAACACCCCAACTTAAAATTGTAGTTCTGGAAACCAGCCCATCCAGTCGATCGCGGGTGATCAAGGTCATAGGATGACCGAAAGCTACCACTAAATAAACCTTTACCCTAAGTGACTGTGTGTTTCATGCATTTTATATGTTTATGTGTTATTGTCACGTGAAACCTGAGTTTTAAACCTGGATGATCCACCTTTGGTTTACTGCAGATACGTAGATGATATCTTCATCTTGACTAGAATGGATACTGATGAGCTGGAATCATTAACTCAACAACTTGGTAATATCTATCCAACTATTAAATTGTCTGTTGAACATGAAGAGGAAAATACCTTACCCTACTTACAGGGCTGCCAGCCTATCACACCCAAGAAAATAGTTGCTTTAGTAGCCACTAATGGTAAAAATAGTAGCCTAAATAGTAGCCACTAATGGTAAAAATAGTAACCTAAATAATAGCCTTAACAACCTATGTTAATGACTAAATTAGTTGCCAAAAAAAGTGTAGGACTTTTAGAATGTAAGTGCTCTACACCAAAAAAAAAAAAATAATAATAATTTTTTTTATTTATTTCAAACTATGGTGACAAAATTAGCACATGTTCACATTTTGGTGGGGAAGAAATTATATATATACACTGCTGGCCACCCAAAATGCAACACCAAGAAGGAAGCATCCGACTGGCCTGAAATTCGCAGCATGCATCGCTCGCGAGAGGACATGCAAATGATTAGCATTGCAGGGCATATGCAAATCATGTGCGCCCAGTACGCCAGCGAGAAGCACTATATAAGAAGGGTGCACCAAAAGGCGGGGTGTAAGTAGTGGAAGTGTGTTGTGCTGCCGGACCTGTGAGTGGGAAGCTTCCTGATGCCTCGTCGCAGAATACGGCAGTCATTCCAGCACGTTTCGGATTTTGACAGAGGACGAATAGTGGCTTGCTTATCGCGACAGTGGTTTATCGTACCGAGACATCGGCGGCAGTGTGGGACGACATCCAGCCACAGTGAGGCGAGTATGGATTCGGTGGGTGTAGGAGGGACGGACCGACGGGAGCGATTGCCACAGCCGTGGCACACCACTGAACAAGAGGAGAGGCATTTTGTGTGGCGGGCATTGACGGCTCGCATCGCCACATCACGAACGTTAGCGCAGGAATTAGGGTGTGTTGCGCAACAACCTGTGTCAGCACGTACCGTTCGTCGTCTGCAGGAGCGAGGACTTGTCGCACGGTGCCCATTGCTCCAATTACCATTGACGTTACACCACTGGCGAGTGCGGCGGCAGTGGGCCGTTGAACGCCGCATCTGGACTACGTAATAGCACGATATTGTCTTCTCCAACGAATCCCACTTCTGCCTGCAACACCACGATGGTCGGATCGGCGTGTGGCGGCACCGCGGCGGGAGACTCTATGACGCCTGCATTATGCATCGCCACACCGGTTCGTCGCTTGGCGTTATGGTTTGGGGCGCTATTGGATATGACACCCGCACTCCTCTGGTACGCATCGCCAGTATACTCAACAGCCACCGCACCATCTCAGACATTTTGGAGCCTGTAGTCTTCCCTTACCTGCAGGACCTGCCAGCGGCCATGTTTCAACAGGACAATGCGTGCCCGTACGTGGCACGCATCGTGCAACAATTCTTCACGGCCCACTAGGTGTCACTGCTGACATGGCCCGCCTGTTCTCCCGATATGTCGCCCATCGAACATGTCTGGTCGCTGATCGGCAACCGAGTGGCCTGGCAAGCACCACCTGCGGCTACACCTGATGAACTGTGGCAACGTGTGGAAGCAGCCTGGACCGACATACCCCAAGCCCACGTCCAAAGCCTCCTTCGTTCGATGCTGAGGTGTGTAGCGGCCATTATTGCCAGCCATGGGGGCCACACGAACTATTGAGGTATGCATGTTCCGCAAGTCGCACGGGCCTGTAAGTTCAATCGTTTCATCTTTGTATCTGTTGTTATGTGTCCAGTAAATCTGGCTTTGTTATCTTGAGTCCTTCTTGGTGTTGCATTTTGGGTGGCCAGCAGTGTATATACACACACATTCATACACTACAAAAAGGACATTGTAAGTTTCAATATAATGCTACTCAAGACACTCAGAACCATAAAGGTTATGGAAATTAACCCCCCCTCTCCCCATAAAATATTCAATTATATATCAAAAACTACCCTGATACAAACTTTGGAATTACAAAACACTTCCTTCTTTGTCATTGTTCTGGAGGTCAGATGTTCTCATCTGTATCAAGCCAGTATGGAGAGCTTTCTACTGCGTTTGTGGTTGGTAAAAAAATATAAGATTTTCCAAGTGGGCTTCACACACTGTGTTCAAAAAATTGTTGTGTATTTCTTCTTTCAAAGGCCATAGTTGTGGTCATTCAGTGTTATGATAACTTGTTTTGTTCTGTATATATAATAATCGTAGTTGCCTGATATGAGGTATATCAAGAATCCCATTCGAATAGATGAACATTTGGAAATATTTCAAACTTGTCTTTTGTACAGCTATGACAATAAATATCAAACACCGTGAATGTGTTTTGTATGGAACAAAAACACGAAGCCTAGAACTAAAAAATGAAAACTTGCAGTTTATTATCATCAGGAATCGAATGGGTATAGTGCAATCTCCCTCTTCAATAATGGAAACTAACTCATAAGTAATAATAATAATGGTGCTTAACATGATTTTGAATTATGTTATAAAAGAGTACATTTTATTTTGATTCCCATATTTGAAAGGTAAACATGAAAAACCTGTCTGAAACGTCTTCATTTCATTAGGGCATGGACAACTGTTTTATGATTCAAGTTCAAGTCTGTGTAGGTCATGTAGTGTTAGAATTAGAAATAAATTGTCTACTGGCCCAGCGGACCACTAGAATTTGCAAACCACTGGTCCACCAAAATGCCCGCTGGGCAGTAAATAAATTAAAAAAGAAGGAGTTTATAATATATGTGGAAAATAACATATCATTTTAACGGAATTATCTCCTGTATTTGTTTTTAAAACATTTAATTTGAAAGTGCAACTGAAAGGACGAAGAATGTTTCCAGAATAAAATTTCGATGGATTGGCAACATAACAGAGTAAGAGTGCATTCCCGATCTGTCTTTAAGTAAGAAAGAACAAAGAGACTCCAAGGGTACAAAAAAATTCTTATACATTAGCAGCATTTTTTATATGTTTTACTGTTTAGGATTTAGCTTTTTTTCCCTTATTTTAGTCTTATTGCTCATCCCTCCTACTTTTCCATGAAGTTAGTTTTAGTCCTCCATTAAACATTGTTTCATGTGAATTGCTCTTTTGCAAAAATTACCTTCACGCATACAATTGACCTCCCCCGCTAGTGTGTTTTATGGGCCAGAAACAAAACCTGGCTTGTGTCTGGTGTCAGTATTTGCTGCATTCACTAGGGTGGGTGAAGATAAGAAAAAACGGCTGTTGTCATTACAAGACAAAAACTGAGAAACTGCCTTTCTGTATTTTTTTCTTCCGCTCTTTACAAATCATGAGTGATAAAAAAAAAAATAGCTGTTGTCCTTTAGCATTTCACGAAACTATCACTAGTTTGCAGCCTGAAAAGAAAACCATACAGCAAGGTAAAATAAATAGAAATTCATTTTTTAACTTGTGACAACTTAGAAAAAAAAAACTTATTGGCCGTCTGGGCCAGTAAAATCAACAGTTCAGTGATCAAACAGAAGTTTTACTGGCCAATGGCCACAGGACCACTGGGTAATTCGAACGCTGTCAGGTATAATTGATATGAAACATTACACTGATATACACCTGCCTTGATAATGTTACAGCCATTCTTCACAGCATCCCTTTATGCTTTTGAGACAAATATAAAGAAATTACTTTATACTGTAAAATTATTCCAACTCATAATTACAGAGATAAGAAAACAAAAAAACTTGACTTTCTTCTAATCTGGGTTGTTTTTATAACAGCAGACAGTTAAAATCCCTAAATGTTAACGATGATCGATTTTCAAAGCTCTAACAACAGTAACACTAAGATTATCCTTACACCCACTGATGACAATAATAAAACCAAAGCTCAAATTTTTTGAAATGATTAACTTTTATATGATGCCCCCCCCAATATGTATAAACAAACTGTTTTTTTTTATCATTTAGCAATTTTTTTTGGGGGAGCCCTCTTTAAAGTTTACATTATTCTTATACCATGGTAGCAATTTGGAGGAGTTATATGCAGTAAATTATTTTAAAAAATTGAGTGTGAATTTATACCACTGCCATCAGTGCATATAAGGGTAGGCTTAACAAAAAAGCTTCCTCATTAACCTTAAATTTATTCCTTTTTTGAGGTTTTCTGCATAAATGCATCAATTAGGGAAGATTTTCTTTTATGAACTACCCTATTCAATTTTTATGCTTGAAGTTCATGTTGTCTTTCCTTTTGTCGGAGTTTCTCTGCTCCTTCTAGAATGCCATGTGCAACTCGTATTGCGGGTATGCATTTTTTTTTCAATGTTTTAATGCTCGCTTTAGTCTCACACTGGCTTCTTTAAGCACAGAGTCTGATGATACTTGTACTTCTCTTTTTTCTTGAACAAGAATTTTTATCTTGATTTCCATGTTTTCTATAGTTTGCTTTTTGCTCTTCAAATCCTCAGGGTTCCCACTCAATTTCAGAAATGAAATTCCCTGACTTTTCCAGGTTTTCAAGGAAAACTTCCACAAAATTCCAGACCACACTTTTACAGTTTACAGCACTTTTACAGTAGAAAAACTAGGATTTCTACTCAATATGCAATAAAATTGACCTAAGCAAAGATTATCCTAAGCGTATTAACATAACAGATTAATAATAAAACCACATACCTTACTAGTAATTAGCAAACAAAATATTTTAAAATACAATTAAAGCCCAGTTTTATGACTCAGTGAACAAGCAAAAATAATCGCTAAATTGGTGGTATCATTAAACAGGGGAACTTTAGCAAAGTTGAGACCCTAAGGAATTGACTGTATTAACTTCCATTGCTCGGAAAAATAAATTACTCCTACATGTACACAATTTTTTTTTTTTTTTAGTTTCGTAATTTCTTCAATTTTTTTTTTTTTTTTTTTTGCTTTGAATGTTTTTTTTTTAAATTAAGGCTAGACATTTGCAATGAACTGGTATAGTGCTACGATGAGGAGGGTGATGTATTGCACTTTTTTGCTGAAGCACTTTAATTTGGTCCCAAGTTCTTTTCTTTTTATTTTCAGCCCTTTTTTTTTTTTTTCTTCACGTTCTTTCTTCTCCACTAGTGCAAGATGATATTGAGTCCATGACATCTTCATGATCTGTAACATCTCAAGTGTTATTGGCACAGACAGTAGACCACCATATTATTTCACTGCATCATATGTGCTATGTAGGGCAATTAAAGATTTTTCCTGTAGATTTTCAATGTCTTTGTTTATTGAAAAACCTGACTCTGATGAGGAATTTCCATGGGATAAAGTTATAACAATTCTCACTACTTGCCAGAGCTCTTTAAATTCTTCATTATTCAGGTATTTTGAAAAAAAAAAAAAAACCCACATTAAATTGTGTGTTTTTCGTACAAAATAAAGAGAAACCTTTTCACTTTGTTTGGAAATGTTTTTTTTTTTTTTTTTTTTTTTGATTGAAGGTTTAACGACCACCATGAGCAACTCAGTGGGCTGTAAGCACTCGCCCATCTCTAATTCTGGGCCACTGGTTCCAGGGAAGGGAGAGAGCCAGTGCCATAAGACAAATACAACATCCATGCCTCACAGGGATTCGAATCTGGACCCATCTCGGACGAATGGTCATAAGCCATCGCTTAGAACACTGTGCCACCGGGGTGGCTTTGTAAATGTTGCAAATTGCTGCTTGGCACAGTCCACTGATAATGCTGGTAAAATGTTACTATCATGCAGAAGTTGCAGCAAGTTATCCATTCGTTTTTCATATAGTATAGTATTAGAACATAGTAGATGTTGACCTAAGTGATGACAAAATCTTAACACTTGGATCATAGTGATTACAAAATCTCAACACTTGGCAGGTCTGACATGGGATTGCTCATTTTTTAAGATAACTGTGAGGATTTTCCAGGTTTTGGTGAAAAATAGCAACTTTCCCTGATTTTTCCCTGACTTTTTTGGACAAAATCAAATTCCCTGACAATTCCAGGTTTTCAAGGTTTTCCCTGACCCGTGGGAACCCTGAATCCTTCATTTAGCAATTCTTGTTTCAATCTCTCAGCACTTTCTTTTTCTGCTTTCAGTTGCTGTTCCTTTAATCTCTGCTCCTCTTCCAAATGGTTGCTATATGACCCATGTGCATTAAGTGCTAATTTTATTAGTTCTTTGGTTATTAACACCTTTGCAACTTGGTTGTTATACGTTTTTAATGCATCTCGAACTGTTAGTCTCTCATTCAACATCTTTTCAGACATAGATGGCTTCTCATCTGAAATTTTTCCACGACTCACTTATAAACGTGGAAAGAACGATGACTTCTATTTGATGTTCCTAATCCACGTCAACTGTGTATTTATTATTCATTCCCCTTCTAGTTATTTGTTCAGTTGCTGCTGTTCACCTTTGCTGAATCCCCAGCATTGTGCGGGGATCCAAAGAAGCAACCTGCCAGGTGGCTTGGCAGTTTGTCGTATGTGAGTCTGGAGAATTTCGAGGCCACTGTGGTGCTGTGGAAGCATGTCCAGGGCGCAACGGGAAGACCCTGGATTCGATTCCCGGTGGCGGCCGATGAGAATTTTTCTGTGACTCACTTATAAACGTGAAAAGAGTGATGGCTTCTATTTGATGAAATAACTCTTTGTGATACAGAAGAACCTCTCTCTACATCAAAGTTGCCATGTGATAAAGCAAGGCATGCTTTCACAACTTTAGCCAAAGATGGATATTTCCAGTCTCCAAATGTCTTTTCATACAATATGTCTCTCCAAAAAATGACCAATCCCAATTTTGCTGTTTGGAATAAATTCTTATACATACAAGTATATCTATACCTTGACTCACGTGACGAGAGGAACGACCTACTCAAATGACAAAAAATACAGTCTCGTTATTTTTAGCAGATACGCACAAATGTCTCACCAGGTGTTTTTTCAATTACCACTTAATTTTTTCGTTATGAACAATTCCTAATTTAAATTAAACAGTTTGTAGATAATGTAAAATGAGTTCAAATGTCTGTTGGTGAAAACATGCATTTTCAGTGTCATTCGGAAAATAAAGCTGTAAAAACAATCACAAATTTATTTCAATGAACATATCATTTATGAAATTCTAGGTACAAAATTTTCGTCTTGAAATTGATACATTTAACTGCAAATAAACTTCAGTAAGCACAGAAAACAACAGTCTTTAATATGGCGAAGGTAAGATACATGCTTGCTCCTGGCACTGCCATACGGCAATCTCTGCCATATTTCAAACAGAAAAACGGGACACTTTTTCGGCGGAATATCTTGATTTGAGTAGGTCGTTCCTTTAATCACATGTGGGTCTAGTCTATACTTGCCATTGACTTTCCTTTATCATATTTGCAATAAAGCAGAAAGCAATAAACTGAACAAGACACATCGATAACAATTCGCATGGTTCATACGCTTTTTCAATCACAAAATTCCAGGACTTTTCCAGGACATACGATCCAAATGCTCTTACTTAAAATGTAGCGAAACCATACGTCTGTTCAATTTGTAACCTACAACAAACAACTTCCTACACACGCTTGGGCAAACTTAAAACAGAATGTTAAAAATGATGTCTGCTGCAGCTGATCAGAAACTTAGAATCACAGATAAATACTGAAATACCAAAAGTGTCACTGAAAATGTGACCAGGTTTAATATCTACTAAACTTTTATATGCAGTACACTACACTGATTTTGAGAAACTTTTATTTTTCTACTTTGGCTTTAGTTCAATTATTGAAGCAAATTACAGAGTAAAAAACTCCCATAGAACTCAGAAATACATAGGTATGTGGCATTTCTTTTAAAATGCTTTCATATATACCACACAATCAATACATAAAATACTACGAAAAATGCAATTCATGAGACAACCTTATAGGTTGTCTTATGTTATAAACGTGCTTTTGATTAAACTATACATAATATCTAAGGTATTTCACCTGATATTGTCAAAGTATTTCTCACGTTGTTAGCTCTGTGAGGCACGTGCTCCCGGCCCCGAGACGTCTCTTATGTTACGGACTTTTGGTTAGTTATAAAAATTTTTTTGAAGAAATAAAACAGTTAGGTTATATGTTTTCAGTTCCACATTCATTCACTTGCACAATCAAACGTTTAAAATTTAGTAGAAAGAGTTATACTCATCGGGTCAGGAGACGTCTCACAAGGGGTTTGTTGTCACGGTGAGCACTTTCTGCGGTACTTTACCGCCATCTTCGGGCCACTATTTCTATATGAGGGTTCCTCACATTTGTGTAGTTCTGGAATTGTGGAATTGCTTGTTGGGAATCAATGGGAAGGTTTGCTGCCTGTATGTGTTAGGTGATTTGTTTCCACTGTGTCACCATCTATTGGATGAGTTGGTAGGTATCAGTCGTAAGTATAATTCTATTGTGTGTCTATATGTGTTAGGTGATTTGTTTCTAATGTGTTGCCATCTATTGGGTGAGTTGGTAGGTATCAGTCGTAAGTATAATTCTTTTGTGTAAATATTTTTGGGCTATTATTATTTGTTCGTAGAAACAGGTTTTTTTTTTTTTTTTTTTTTTGTTTACTGGTGTGATTTTTTTTATGTTCTTTTTTTTTTTTTTTTTTGCATTTTTTCATGGATTTTTTCTTTTTTTATAAATGAAAGAAAATTCCTTCTTAGACATAGAAATAATAAACAAGTTAGTAAAACCATGCAATGCATTGATTATAATACGCTTTCCAACATTACAGAAATCATTACTCAAGTTATCACTCAAGTTAGGAGAATAATGTCTGTGGAATAAATCTTGGTCCTGTGCCCTGACCTTTGATCCCATTTCGATGATATTCAACAGAACCGGCTTGGTATACCTCCAAAATAACATGATAAATTTTTGTCGCAATCGAAGCATTTTTACGTAAGTTATGATGCATAAGGGCTATGGAATAGATCCCGCTCCTGTGTCCTAACCTTTGACCCCATTTCGCCCATTTTCAAAAGGGTTTGTCGCCAGGTGGTCCCCTACCACATACTAAAATTTCATCGAAATCGAACCTTTTTTACGTTAGTTATGGCGCATAAGAGCAGTGGAATGGATCCCTCTCCTATGTACTGACCTTTGACCCCATTTCATTCACTTTAAATAGGGTTCCTTCCCAGGTGATCCCCTACCAGATACTAAAATTTCATCGAAATTCAACGGTTGTTACGCGAGTAATCGTGCTGACGGACATACGCACACAACGCGTGATGTAATGAGGCTGATGGGAATCGCGACCACCTGCCCGCTGCAAGAGTGTGACGTCATAAATCTTTAATAGGATCCACACACAACGCATGACGTAAAAAGACAGATGGCGTGACCGCGCGCCAACATTCTCAAATGAGAGTTGTGACGTCATAAGATTTCTAAGCATTGGTAACATTAATGGAACAACGCCATCACTAAAAACGTTATAATTCTGGGTGGTTATTTAACCCACTAAAGGAATTATTCTAAAGTCGAGATCAAGCTAAATCGATTTCTAGTACCAGAAAACTGTAGGTTAACGACTTTCATCAAAATTCTTAGAGCAGTTTTCAAAATAAAATGTACATACATACATACAAGAATTGCTACTTTAAGGTGGACGTCAAGTAACTTTGCTTCCTATACTTCCAATGGAAAAATTTTTGTACACATTTTCTTCACAATTAATGCATTCCCAAGGATGAAAATTTGAACATCGATTAAAATATCTTCATTTTATAACTTGCAATACTTAATATTTTCTAAAACATAACCATAATTATGCAATTCAACATTTGTTTGTTTACTGACGTCATGAAAATACAGTCCGCGCCATCTTTTTCTGGACAATTAATGCGTTCACAAGGATGAAAATTTCAACATAAATTAAAATAGCTTCATTTCATAACTTGGAATACTTAATATTTTCTAAACCATAACCGTAATTATGCAATCCAACATTTTTTTGTCCACTGACATCAAAGTACAGGTCGCGCCATCTTTTCTCTGGTTTCAACACCACCAAAGGAAAAGTTATAAAATGTACATACATACATACAAGAATTGCTACTTTAAGGTGGACGTCAAGTAACTTTGCTTCCTATACTTCCAATGGAAAAATTTTTGTACACATTTTCTTCACAATTAATGCATTCCCAAGGATGAAAATTTGAACATCGATTAAAATATCTTCATTTTATAACTTGCAATACTTAATATTTTCTAAAACATAACCATAATTATGCAATTCAACATTTGTTTGTTTACTGACGTCATGAAAATACAGTCCGCGCCATCTTTTTTCTGGACAATTAATGCGTTCACAAGGATGAAAATTTCAACATAAATTAAAATAGCTTCATTTCATAACTTGGAATACTTAATATTTTCTAAACCATAACCGTAATTATGCAATCCAACATTTTTTTGTCCACTGACATCAAAGTACAGGTCGCGCCATCTTTTCTCTGGTTTCAACACCACCAAAGGAAAAGTTATTGATTTTTAATATAATTATGGTTATGTTTTAGAAAATATTAATTTTTCCAAGTTATAATATGAAGTTATTTTAATTGATGTTCAAATTTTCATCCTTGGGAACACATTAATTGTGAAGGAAATGTGTACAAAAGTTTTTCCATTGGAAGTATAGGAAGCAAAATTACTTGACGTCCACCTTAATAATATGGGATAAGGACAATGGAATGGATCGCAATCCTATGTCCTGACCTTTGACCACATTTCGTCCATTTTCAATAGGGTTTGTCCCCAGGTGGTCCCCTACTACATACTGAAATTTCATCGAAATCGAACGATTTTTACGCACGTTATGACGCATAAGGGCAATGGAATGCATCCCGATCTTATGTCCTGACCTTTGACCCCACTTCACCCATTTTGAATAGGGTTCGTCCCCAGGCGGTCTCCTACCACATAGTACACTTTCATTGAAATCGAACCATATTTACGCAAGTTATGACGCATAAGGGTAATGGAATGATCCCGCTCCTACGTCGTGACCTTTGACCCCATTTGTCCCATTTTCAATAGGGTTCGTCCCAGGGTGGTCCCCTACCACATACTAAAATTTCATCGAAATCGACCCATTTTTACACCAGTTATCGTGCAGACAGACGGACGAACAAAGCTGGAGCATATACGCTTCTTCAACCTACGGGTGGAAAGTGTAAAAAAAGACTTAAATTTTGAATACAATGTTTTTAGAAAACCAACCTATGTACCTATAATGATCCCATATCAATCTGAACACCCAAAAACTCATAAAGTAAATGGTATTAAGAATTGGGTAAAAAGAGCCATCACACATTCCTCAAATAGAAAACACAGAGAAGAAGAAATCCAGTGGATTATTAACACAACCAAACAATTTGGATATGACACAAAAACTGTCAAAAAGCTGATTTTTGAATACAAGATGAAATTAAAAAAGTCTAGACAAAACATCCCAAAAAAGAAATACAAATTTTCAGGCTCTTTCCCTTTTATTAGAGGACTAAGTGGAAAATTTTTAAGATTAATGAAGAAATACAACATTATTTTTGGACATTCAGTTCAGAATATTGGTGACTTAATTATAAAGAAAAAAGTAACAGTAATATACTACAATCAGCAGGCGTATATGAAATTCCTATTGTTTCACAATTCTGAAGACGATCGCATATCATACATTGGCAGCACAAAAAATATATTAATAAAAAAATTACATCAACATATAAAAAACTGGAACAAAAAAGAAGAAAAAAACTGCACTTATCCAACACTGTCATAAAAAATACCCTGATTTTGAAAATATTAAATTACTAACCACCCACACAAACGAAAAAGAATTAAGAATTTCCGAAAGCGTTATAACTGAACAAAAAAAAGATAAAATATGCAACTTACAAGACCCCACCAAACTAGACACAGCCTGGAAATCACTTATATATAAAAAAATTATAAAAAAAGGCAAAAAAGAACATTACAAAAAATCACACCAATAAACAAAGAACAAAAAAAAAATACACCTGTTTCTACGAACAAATAATAATAGCCCAAAAATATTTACACAAAAGAATTATACTTACGACTGATATCTCACGTTGTTTGCTCTTATACTTACGACCTACTAACTCATCCAATAGATGGGGACACATTGGAAACAAATCACCTAACACATACAGGCAGCAAACCTTCCCATTGATTCCCAACAAGCAACTCCAAAACTACACACACGCAAGGAACTCTCGAGTAGAAATAGTGGCCCAAAGATGGCGGTAAAGTACTGCAGAAAGCGCTCGCCATAACAATGAACCCCTTGTGAGACGTCTCCTGACCCGATGAGTATAACTCTTTCTACTAAATTTTAAACGTTTGATTGTGCAAGTGAATGAATGTGGAACTGAAAATATATAACCTAACTGTTTTATTTCTTCAATTTTTTTTTATAACTAACCAAAGGTCCGTAACGTAAGTGACCTCTCGGGGCCAGGAGCATGTGCCTCACAGAGCAAACAACGTGAGAAATACTTTGACAATATCAGGTAAAATAACTTAGATATTATGTATAGTTTACATAAAATACTATTTGTATTTAATTATTTTGAAATATTGCTTACATTGGAAATTTAAAAGTAAGGAAAGGTGAAATATCTAGAACTTTTTCAAAGAACCAAAGGGATTTTTATTTCTTAAATACATAACCATGGGAACAAGTATTTGTGTTACATTTTATTTATGGAAGGAATTTTCAACATAATATCGATGCTGTAGCTACGTTTAGAATTTTTACTCGCCAGCAAACAAAGTATGCACAAAAATGTCCAACGTGAAATGAAAGAGAATAACGGGAAAACTTTATGTCCAAGGGCTTTGTGCAATAGCATTCATTTAGTGATGATCATGGCAATTTAACTGGACATGATTAAAAAACTAATTATAGAAGCTCAGAAAATACTAAGAAACAACTAGATTTAAGTTTCTGATTATTAGAAAGCAATCTTGATTTTATCGCAAATTTTTATATAAAGTATTCATTACAAAATAGCACCTCCCCCCTACCTACACACACAAAATCAGCTATTTACTTCCACTAATGGCTAAAAAATATGTTACAAAAATCAACAAATAGTGCAAAAAACGTTTCCCATAGCAAAAGGAAGGTAGGTATTAGAGACAAAAAGATTTTCAAATCGATCAGTTAAAAGGAGAGATATAGAAGGAAACATGATATAGCTATGCGTTTCAGCAGAAGAATTTTGCATAATGGAAACAGGAGAAAAGCATTCTTCATAGCAAAAGCTATGCTAAGGAAAAATAACTTTTCAAATACATCTCCCGGAAGCAGAGATAGCACAAAAAAAACGTTTGACCTTTACAACCCCTAGGGGGAAAGTTGTACATTATTTGAAGAGAATCTTCTTATTGTAGCAAAAACCTTATTCACTCTCCATCTTTATTATAGCGAATGGCATACAGTAAAAAAAGAAATTTTTCAATAGGGTTTTTACGGGCAGAGATAGCCTGCAAACAGAAGTACACAAACACCACCTAGCGGCAGAATTGTGAACCACAAACCTCCTCAAACACAAACCTAAAGTGTTCCATAAGGTAAATGGTATCTGGTGTTAAAAGAATTCCTTAAATCGGACATATAGAAGTACAGATATTTAAAAATAGATTAAATATTTGCGCCCCCTAGCGGCGAAATTGTACATTGTTTTGTGAAGAAAATACAAGTTTTCATAGTTAGGTATCTGATCGAAAGAGAATATTTTTCAGTCGGGTTTTTAGTCCGCAGATATTGCTGTAAAAGGAAATGTGAGCTTATGCCCACTCTAGTGGCACACTTGTGCGTTAAGAAATATTTGAAATTTTATGAGAAACATTTTGCACCGAAAATGTTATCCAACAAAGAATTTTTGAAATCGGACTCCTAGAAACAGAGATATGGACAAAAATAAGATATACGTGGAAAAATTGTGCAAAATTATTTTAAGCAGGAAGTATTCTCAAAAAGGTTTTCTGAATTCAGCGGTATCAGTTCACAGAAGATTTTTTCAATCGAGTTTCCTACTCAGATTTTGTTGCAAATACATCAGAAGCCAAAATAAACACGTTCGCCCCCTGGTGGTCAAACCATTCTTAACCAGAAATGAGAATTTGTATGCAAAACATTTCAACCTCAAGAGCTGTGTCTGACTCAGGAAGAATTTTTCCAATCGGACTTTTAGAAGCGGAGATATTGGGAAAACCGCAATTTACCTTTACGCCCCCTAGCGGAAAATTTGTGCATTATTTGAAAAAGGGACTGTAACTAAAATAGTCTTTGCTATAAATGTCATCGAAAGGAAATATAATTTTTTCAATTGGATATTTAGAAGCAAATATATGAAATGAAATGCACTTTAAATTCGATACGATCTCCATTTGCGCCCTATAGCGGTGAAGTTGTGCATCGAAAAAAATACAAAAAGAATTTTACAAATAAAACTAATAATTGCGGAGGTATGGTCTCCCCGGCGGTACAGACAAAGTGATAACATAAGCATGACACAAAAGATGCTAATAATGTAGCTTCAGTCCTCCTTAACAAGAAATCCGATAGCCGCCCCCCCACACACACACATTTTGCAGGGGTGGGGAGGGAAATTTGTCAGACATAAGTTATGTCAGTAGAAAAATCCTCAACTACAAAACATCGTGCAGGGACAAAAAGGCAGGAATGGATAAAATTCCAGGACATGTAACAGAATTTTAGGACATTTCCAGGACAAAATGGAATTCCAGGATGTGTATGAACCATGGATTCGACATATAAATATCTATATCAAAGTTGATATTCATGTGTATCAATATTAAAACTGATGTTTATACAAGCACATCAATATACGCAACACAAATTACCAGGGCTTGTACACTTTTGGGGTGAAAAAATTCAAGGACTTTTCAGGCCTTTTCCAGGACATATACAAAAAAATTCCAGGATGATTATTACGCTTTACAGTATCATGTTCAAATTATTTTTTAAAAGTAATTTCAGTTTTAAGTAATAAAAATGACGAAAGATGCAAATGGATGAGTGTGCTTTATGCAAATTGATCAAGTTTATTAAGCACAAGATCGTAAAGAATGGATTCTGTTCTTATGCCCTGACCTTTGAATTCAATTTGGACCATTTTCTACAAGGTTAGGTTTCTTCTCCCTGATAACATACCAAAACTTTGTTGCAATCAAACAGATTTTATGTGAGTTAACATTCCTAAGCTTGGAGAACGAATTTTTTTTAATTTCGACCATTTTCAATAAGGTAGGTTTCCACGTTGTACAGAACAGCATACTAAAATTTTGACGAAATCCAACTGCTTTCATGCGAACTATTGTACGGACAAACCCAAAGCAAAAATGTTTCTGCAACCTATAGTTCGAAAGGGTTAGTATTTTCGAAAATAAAAACAAAATGGACAGCGTGAAAACTAGCTCATAAATAGAATATTTGAAACTACATATGCACTCTCAATTATTAGGGATGGTAGAGGGGAAGAGAATAGAACTGTCCAAAATTAGCATGTTTTTGTTGCACTAGGCACTTAAGCACTGCTGAATTCCTACAGAACCCACCTACCCCCAATGGTCAAATGATTGAAATGTGCTGATGTTCATGGAATGAAATTGTTGATCAGCTATGATGACCGCATAAAAGTTTGGAAAGGGTGGGGGGTGGGTTAGTTTACGCAACATTTTACATCACTCCAGTATTTATCTTGTCATCATCAACAATCGCAATGCAACTACCGCTTACGATCGCGAATATCGGCAACCGAAAATCTGCCATATCACTAAGTGATACACCACACAGGTATCCTGTTACAATGTATTGTAATTGGAAAACAAAAGGATATGGAAAAAAGAAACTTTCAGAAATTAAGATCATCATCAAGTCATGGCGTTTCAAAAATCCGGTTTCTTTCATAATGTTTAAAAACATGTTTTTGCTTTTTTACCTGTAGAGTATAATAAAAAACTATGTTGATTTTTTTTTATTGAATCAGATGTCCGTATGTCTGATTGTTTTTGTCTGAGTTCACACATTAGCTACTGTGTACAAGCAGATCTATTTTTTTCAGCTCAAAAATATGGTTTTGTATATATTCACAGTATAAATCATTCCTTATTCCCACAGAACTGAATTCAGCAGATGCAAAATAAAGAACATCAAGATCTGCCCAACACCATGTTTCTGATTGTCTGCTGTTTATATTCAAGAAATGCAAATATGGATCAATGGTGAATGCCGCAACTATGATTTTTATTTATTACCAAGAAAAAAAAAAAAAGCCGTGAAAGCTGGAAAGCTGAAACGGTTATCTCCCCCACGCACAAAAACATTCCGATTAAGATCAAACAGCAGGAGCACGCGTCCAGGCACAACCTTTGGAATGTCCTGATGGAACGGCTTATTTTCATTTGGCACATCGCCATAAATCACCACCTGCAGCTCACTGAACTGTCAAGTTGCACCCTTCCTTCCTTCACCCTATAGGAGAAAACATAAAAAGAAAAAAAATGCTCCCCAATTTTCGACAAAATGACCAAATTTACGTCATGATGCTGCAATTTACAAAAATATATTTATCTGCTGAGCTTCGCCTAAATCCATCGAAAACATTTTTAATTATAGATGATTTTTTTTTATTAAAACAGTAACTCAGACGTCTGAATAAAAATGTATGTTTGTAATTCAAATAAAGTCCATATTATCACAGAAAATTTTTTAAGGGTCACTTTGTTTAAAAAAACCCATGGCATCTAAAAAAAATAATTCACTTGCTTTTCCCATAATTTATAATTACTATTTTTTTTTCTCAATCCGATTATGCAACCAAAGATTTTTTTTTTTTATCTGCTAAAGTTATTAACGGAATTTGGCGAAATTTGCACTAGAACTTCATTGTGATGTATCTTAACCACTGTCAAAATTTTACTGTGTAATTTTCAAAATTTGGGAAAATGGATTTCTGAAAATTTTCTCCTAGTCCTTTTGAGCAATGGAAGTGATTGATAGACAGGTGTTTGCTTTCCCCCCCAACCAACGGCTTCAATTGGCGCTCCCAGCTGTCAATCAACCCTGCTGCAGGCTCACTCTATCCAAAGAGGCACACATACTTGTCCATAATAAAAATTTTCAATGCAAACTTTTAAAGTTTTTAACCGATTCAATTGGAATTTTGGGAGTGAGCTTCTGTAATCCAATTACAATGAATGTAAAAAATTCAGCCACTTTCGTGAAATATTTGCAAAGATAGTTTTCTTTTTTTTTATCATAAGTAGCCGAAGTCTCTTGAGGGGAGGGGTGGAAGCAAGTGTCTGGCATGCACATAAACAAGGAGCAGATGAATGTGTTGTTCAGGCATACTCCTCACTGGTGGATGCCAGCTGACTTGGTACATAGGCAACCCCTCCCCCCTGCAAATGCTAAATGTCTTTTCTTTCCCCTTCCGTTCTCAGCAGTTGTTGGACCATCAGGTGTCATGGCAGATTCGGTGCACGTCTGAAACACCACCGTGGCTGGCGGTTTCTTTGAGAACAGAGGAGAGGAACGTAAAAAAATGAAGGGGTAACACGATTTCCTAAAAGGGCATTTTTAAGCACTAATTTCAAATGTGAAGGCTTTTCAAGGCAGCATTCCAGGCCTTGAAAACGTAATCATGATTTTCCAGGTTTTCAAGCATGCGTGCACACTCTGAATTATGTTTAAAAAAAAAATAGTAGCCTTACAATTAAAATAGTTCAAGTTTTTCTGAAAATAGTTGCTTTCGGCTGTTTTTTGTAAGAAATAGTAGCCATAGTTGCCTGTCATGAAAAATAGCAGCAATAGTCGCCTATTTAGTCACTACTGGCAGCCCTGCACTTAGATGTTAAAATCATCAAGCAAAGTGACCAACTGCAGTACAAAGTACATAGAAAAGAGATGTATGTTCCTGTTCTGATACCATATAGCTCAACACATCCTTACACACAGAAATGTAATGGCATTAAAACATGAATCAAAAGAGCAATCACACATTCCTCTAAAGAAGAATTTCTTACTGAAGAAATAAATTACATTAAAGAAATATCATATAACTATGGATACCATCCACAGAAAATAAATAAATGGATATATGATGTACAAGTAAAGATGCAAGATACATCTTCCTCTAAAAGAAAAAAACAATTACAATATGTTGGAGCAATACCTTTCCTTCCATGAATATCTACAGAAATAAATAAATTATGCCATAAATATGGAATTCTTTTTTTTTTTTTTTTTTTTTTTTGATTGGAGGTTTAACGACCACCGTGAGCAACTCAATGGGCTATAAGCAGTCGCCCGTCCCTAATTTAGGGTCACTGGTTCTATGGAAGGGAGAGAGCCAGTGTCGTAAGACAAACACAACATCCATGCCTGACCGGGATTCGAACCCGGACCCCTTACGGACGAATGATTAGAGGCCAACGCCTTAGACCACTGCGCCACCGGGGCGGCAAATATGGAATTCAGATGGGAAACAAAGTACTAACAACTAGAGATATGATAATTAATAATACTGAAAATTGTAGTATCTTAGAAAAGCTGGTGTATACGAAATACCTATACGTGGAATCCCACCAATAACTTATATTGGAAGTACCAAAAATCAATCAAAACATCGCCTACAACAACATGTTAAAAATTGGCAAAAAAAAAAAAAAAAAAAAAAAGAAAAAGAAGCACGAACAGCACTAATACAATAATGCCTAGATAACCACATATACCCGAATTTTGAAGAGATTAAAATAACAGAATCATGTTGCAATGAGAGACACCTATGCATTGCAGAGTCTGTGTTGATTGAGAAAAATAGAGATAGAATTTGTAATAATAATGACCCAAGTATCCTTAATGAAAAATGGAAAGAATTAATAAAAATTGAACAAAAAAGCCAAAAACACAGAAGAAGAAAATAAAGTTTTTACAAAAGTTTATAAAAGATGGGGCCATGGTGGAAGTTTTTTGTAGGTGACGTCGGATCAGGGGTGAGGAAGATGATCGTATCGCTCACTTATATTGTGGTAGCAGGGGAGAGAACATCTGCAACGCCTCCTGAGGATGACCCCGGTGGGGGATAGAAAGCGCTTAAGGCAGTCTATGTGGGAATGGCTGAGGTGTGGTGACTGAATGCTCTGGATGTCGTGAGGTGTAAGGAATGGGAATTGAAGGAATGACATAGAAGGGAATAAGATAAGTTGTGTGTAAATAGTTGTATATATGTTTTTAATGTTTTTGGTTGGAATTTTTGTGTGTATGTAAATAGGACGTTTGTGTTAGTTGGTCATGTCAGTTCGTACTGAGTTAAAGAATTTTGGTTTTCATAAATGTCAATTAACCAACTAAAGTTGGATTTTACATGTTGGTAAGAGTGGTTGGAAGGGAAGTAGATGCTGTTGGGGCCAAATGTCATTACTGCAGTACACTTCAAGGACTTATACATTCGCCAGGCATTGAATGAACTGAAGACGGAATAGGACCACCGCACCAGAGGCTTGAACCAAGCTAGACTACAAAAAGAACAAAACGTGCAGGGAAATGTGTACAAAAGGTAAGCTACCTATTATGATTATGAACAACTGTGTTCATCAAAATGATGATTAATGTATCATGTAAAGAATTTTAGCTTATATAATCTATATGCAATAGCTATTAATTAGCCTTGTATTCACGAACTGACTCACTTTTTCCTTTCTCTGAGGGGAGCCTTGCCCTGTCTGGGGTGGTGGAGGTCGTTGCGGGGTGCAGCACGAGATGGTGGAGGAGGTCTTGGTGGAAATTTTCCACTACCAAATTCAGCAGCCTCTAAGACTTCAACTGCAGGAGAACTTCTCCCAGAAGATGACTGTGATAATGGAAGATCATCTTCATCCACGGCGTAGTATTCTAAGAATTAAAAGAAAGATAAGAGCATAAAATACTTAGATGATACAGAAAACAACACATATCATGTTGGTTAGTTGCTTAGTGAAGTTTTATGACACACGAAAGGACATCACCTGTAGGATAACTAAAAACAATGACAATATGGGGGATGTGACACTATCAACCAACAAGTAATTGGACACCTGTCATTGCAAAGAAAAACAAAGTTTATTCACCTTCAATAGTTGGTGGAGCCACCACGAGCGGCGATTACAGCTGCGACCCTCCGGGGCATACTCTCAACCAGGCGTTGTACGACGGCTAGCGATATTTTCTTCCACTCGGCTTGGAGAACACAGGTCAGTTCCTTCCCCGATTTCGGACGGTGGAGGCACCCCTTAAGTCGACACTCCAACTCGTCTCAGAGGTGCTCGATAGGGTTAAGGTACGGACTCTGCGCAGGCCAGTCCATTCGATTAACCCCATTGTCACCATACCAAGCCATGGTGTACCTTGCAACATGACAGATGGCATTGTCATCCTGAAAGTAACATGGGTCCACCCCATAGAACTGCCACAACGTAGGAAGCGCATGGTCATCCAAAATGGTGCAGTAGGTCTCGGCATTGAGTCTGCTAGGAATTGCGACCAAGGGTCCCATGTCATACCAGGAGAAACACCCACATAGCATAATTCCACTACTGCCAAACTTCACAGTTGGCACAATACATTCCAGCAGGAGGCGTTCTCCAGGCAGACGCCAAACCTAGATCCTGCCATCCAAACAGTAGAGGGTGAACCTTGATTTGTCGCTCCAGAGAACCTGTTTCCACTGTTCAATGGTCCACTGTCGACGTTCTTTGCACCATGTTAGCCGAGCAGCGCCATTGGACTTGGTGATAAAAGGCTTGTGGGCGGCAGCACATCCATGATAACCGAGCAGATGGGCTTCCTTACGGATGGTATTCATCGAAAGAACACTCCCGGATGCCTGTTGAAACTCCTCGCGGATGTGGTCCATCGATTTGGTTCGGTTCTTCCGAATTTCTCTGGCCAGCACCCGTCGGTCTCTAACTCCCAGTTTTGTGGGTCTGCCGGGTCGGGGCACATTCCGACAGTCACCTCTCATCTTCCACTTGCCAATTACATAGGCCACTGTCGATTTTGGGTACTTCAACTAGCTGGATATGTCACATATGGATCGGCCATTTCTGTGATACCCGACGATTACACCTTTCTCGAAATCAGAGAGCTCCGAACTGCGTGGTATCTTGCATGCAACTAGTTGCGTTGTTGTTTCCCACACGATATTTAACGGGGGCGGTCGTGACGTGTATCAGGACCGTAGATATCGTCGATTGCAGGGGTGTCCAATTACTTGTTGGTAGATAGTATATAATGCAGTCATCTCAGGCCATAAAGGTGCCATTCTCAAAGAGCTGACATACTGCTATGTCACTGTTCTTACATTAAGAGTATCTGCTTATTAAAAGCAACAAAAAATTAGAACTCTTAAGAAATGTTCATCTATATATTTTTGTACAAAATCCAGTTTCAAGCAAATTAGTTTAATATTTGAATGATATGTAAACAAATTTTTCTGGGTAGAACAATGATAATTAGCCTCTTCTGACACAACAAGAAACATCTTCAAACTTGCTGAAAGACTCCCAACACAAATTATGATCACTAGAGGTTTCGTAGCGCCACAAATAATAACATATTAGCTTCATTTCCCAAATGGCTCATTCATCACCACATTATACATATGCACCATAGTTTCCAGCACATAAACCATGGATTATCTGTTTCTAAAAATCAAAATTCTAGCTACTGTAGATTATACGATGGTGTGGATAATACGGAGCTTTTTTTTTTTTTTTATCCCGGAAACTTCAAAAATAAAGCAGTTTTGCTCTTCATACTGTGCCGTATAATGAAGGAAATCTGTATCATGTCAAAGCTTTAAGAATGCCATATGTTCAATGATAATGCGCAGTGTCACTGCATCAACATGTTGGGTTGGTGCGAATGAAATGTCCAGCAAAGGACCAGCACATGTGGACGGCGAGAATGGAAAAGTAGGACAACTTACCTATGCAAAATAATTCCCCTCGACATAGACACATAGTTGCCATTTGTCTGGCAAGGCCATGATCTTGAAACAAAAATTGTCTTGTGGCTGGGACCCGAAGAAGTCATCAACCGCACGTTGAACCTCATTGTCTGTCGTGAACTGTTTCCTGGACAGGAAGTGATCCAGGTGATGAAACAGAGGATAGTCTGTCAAAGACAAGTCCGGGAAATAGGCAGGATGAGGCCTTGCTTCATAGCCAAAGGTACTTAGTGTCAGCACTGTTCGTTGTGCTATATGAGGGCGAGAGTTGTCCTGGAGCAGAAGAACACCAAGTCTGCTGACCAAAGCCGGTTGTTTCTGCAGTAATTTTCGGTGCATCAGGTGTAATTCAGCAAAATAGATTGTATAGTATTCTTCTGCTCCAGGACAACAGTGATGGTTTGGCCTCTTGCCAAGAAACTCCAATGAATTATCCCGACTGTGGACCACCAGACAAGGAGCATCATCTTCTTGGTGTGTAGGGGTGGCTTAGGATGCCGTCCAGCAGGCTGTGCCTTGCTTAACCATTGTGCAGATCGTTTCCGATTATCATGAAGGACACACTTCTCATCGCAGGTGACGATTTGATGCAGTAGAGGTTCCTGTTTATTTCTGGCAAGCAGCGATGTGCAGACTTCCAAAGAGCTAGTCTTGTTGTCAGTTGTTGACTCACGAGGCTGCCACATTTCCAGCTCTTTGACTCCACCCAGTGCAACCAGATGCCGAACAACTGTCATGTGGTGAACACCTACCTCCGCCGCCATCTTACGACATGTTTTTCGGTGGTCCGCTTCAACCACACATAACAGAACATCGTCAGAAACAGCAACAGATTGGTGAGCACGTGCTTCGTATCTCCGCTTCGAAACTTCACAAACCATCGCCGAATGGTTCGTTCGTTGGCTATATTCTTCCCCAAATGCTTTGTTAATGTTTCAAGTGACAATTCCTGCAGAATGGCCCCGTTTAAATTCACACAGCAAAATGACTCTCAAATCTGGCGTCTGCATGTTTCCTTTGCAAGCCATGTTACGTCCAAACAAACTATGCCTGAACCTTGTTCTTCATACACGTGCTAGCTATTTATAGCTAGCACGTGTATGAAGGTAGGGCCTGTTTCCACTGCTCGTTCGCACTGTACATTTCATTCGCACCCACTCAATATCTACCCCTCTCCTTGGCTTTGACAAAAACGTCTGTGTGTATGTATGTGCAGACATTTCCTCTCTGTGGATTGCTGCTTTGTAAAAGTTAGGGGAGAAAACAGTGCCTGAGGCAAAGCGCATTGACCTTGAATAGGGGAGTGCCGTTTCCATTCCATGCTACTCTGACGCATGACCTCCATAACGTCACTCCTCCCCACATACTCTTCCTGAGGTTCCAACCACACTCCCACTTGTTTATTTTGCTCTACTTCAAACAGAATACCTCTGGCAATTCTACTACAGCTCCAAGACTCAAGGGGAGAACTTGGACAACATCACAAATTATTTACGGTCTGAAATCCAGTGTTTCAGTTGTTGATGCAATTGAAGCATTACTCAGAGTTACAGCATGTTTGCTACAGAAATTAAAAATATACATATATCACAAACAAAGTTGCAGGGTATTGTAACAGTAACTTTTATAAATTTTCAAAAAACTTCAGCGATTTTATATTTTTTTAAACTCATTAAATGGAAATAATGTATGTATGTATGTATGTATGTATGTATGTATGTATGTATGTATGTATGTATGTATGTATGTATGTATATACACTATAAATATCACCCACATGTTGTGGGCACATACTAAAGGAAAAAACTATTTATGCTTTTATATTCACGTTTAACATGTTTACATGCTGCACTGCGCTGTATCCTGTTGAATATAACCTATTGGTGATGTGCCAATTTTTATTGATCTTCAAACCCTTACCCCTCATGTTGTGGAAACATACTAAAGGAAAAAACTATTTATGCTTTTATATCATCATCATTGTCAACCATTATCAATCCACTGCTGGACGAAGGTCTCCCCAAGTTTCCTCCACAACGGTCTGTCTTGTGCCAGTCTCCTCCATGTCACTCCCGCATACTTTTGAATTTCATCCACCCATCTTCCATGTGGTCTTCTTCTGGGTCTTTTCCTGTCCCTTGGAATCCAGTAAAACCTCGAAAATCCGGCATTGACGGGACCGGATGAGTGCCAGATTTTATGAAAATTTCGGATTTCTGAAGCTATCCAAAAATTGCGTAACGGGTGTTACATAAAGCACATACTTACGCATAACAGGTCAGTTTAACGAAAATGTGCACATCAATACCTTATAAATATGCACGGGTCGCGCTGCCAATCGCATTCTTCGCAATCTGCGAAAAAAAAAAAAAAATTAGCGATGGAAAAAAAGTCTTGACAAAAATATTGGAGAATACCTTTTTGTACTATTTATCATAAAACTTTGTTGTGGATTATGCATCTGTTTTTTAACTTTTACTATGAATTTTGTCTGCAGATTATACACAGTCATGGATTATATTATAGGTGGAAACTGGAATTTTAGCTAAGTGGCCAGTGGCCGGTAAGTCAAAAAAAGTTAGTAGCCACACACAAAAAAAAAAACTAGCTGGTAAGTTAACAAACCTTAGAGGCCAAAAAGAAGCCTCCAGCATAATAAAATAAAAGAGGTGGGGGGATTAATAGGAACTTTAATGTAACTGCTATTATTTACGTGGATGGCTTTATCTGAACATAAAAGCCACTCACTGCGCAAAATAAAAACCTTTTGTAAATCTTTTTCTTCTGGGTTTACTCATTCCCAAAAACATCGACAGTATTGGTGGAAATTTGCCACTATCAGTGAAAACCTCAATGCTTCGATGTTTTTGCTAATAAATTGATGAATTCGTATTTTTCCATCTGCAGCAGTAAATGGGCACATCGGTGGGTACAATCTCTGCTCAATATAATGGTGATTACTCACCAAATCAAATCGAGTAACCAATAATATATCTTAAAACACTCGATGTATTGGTGGAAACCTCGATGTGTTTTTATATATATCGGTTCCTGTAGCATCGAGGAAAAGAACTCAATTTCGTCTGAAACATCAAACAAAACAGCCAATTCATGACATAAAAATATGGTATTCCCTTCCTCTTTACAAGAATGCAACAAAATGAAATTCATTTACTTTACGCAGAAAATATTCTTTACCAGTTTCAAACATCGGTAATGAAATTCCGATCTTTTTTCAATGTATTGGCTTCTGAGACATTGAGGTTTAAGCCCTTTTAATGCTACATGAAATGTGTGCGCATATGCCAGAAATACTAAGCCATTTTCTTAGAAATTGCAAGCTTCAAGAAAAAAATCTGTACTTTTCATAAATTTTAATATTTTGGGCTGAAATTTTCCCCTGAACTTTATAAGGATTTCCTTACAGGTTGATGCTATTCTAAGATGATTCAGAATGCATGTCTGCCAATACTGAAGAACAAGCTGTCGATAAAGTTCGTCCTCAGCTAACACATGAATTTGGGAAAAGATGTGGGAGATTTGTTATTTACTGAGTTTTACGATTGTGTCGGTTTGTTTAGGAAAAAGAAATGAAAAATGTGAAGAGTTTTTAGTAATAAAACACATTTTGTTCTTTTGCACCGCAAAGTCCGCAAGAAAAATAAGCATGCCATTGTCACTGATCCACGAGTTGAGCGTTATTGCACTTTGAACGGAGCTCGAAGAAGTGATTTCTGACAGTGTAACGTTCTATAATTCACCCACAATCTCATGTAAACAGCCCTGCCTCGATTGTATTAAGAAAAGTTTTGGCTCGCCTTCCTTCGGAAAAGTTAGTATTGGAAAAGTTTTTAAGATTCGCTTTTCTTCCATCACGTGGCAAAAGTGGAAAGTGTGTGGAAAGACAACGCAAACTTACGATATGTATCTTACAGACTGTATATCCTCATGATTTTTTTAATAAAATTGCTGTTTGACAGTATGATTCGTGGAGACTTAATTTCAAAACAATATGATTAATAAATGATATGATGATTCACACAGATATCTGCTGTTTGATTTGGGAACTACTTGGGTCAAAATTGTGAGATGGTCATTCAGCCCACCGCCCGCAGGCCGATGAATTTATCTCTGTCGCACTAAAAGACTAAAAGGGTTCTGCAATAACGAGGTTTAAACATCGGTTATCGGTGGCAAAACATCGAGGTTTTTTGCCATTCCTATTTACGACTGGTTTCACTTTCTTTTACTTTTACTTCTGAATTATTATACTTTTGTAAATTGGCACTAAAAATAACAAATGGCCAAACTGGCGACCACTAAAATAAATTTAATCGCCAAAGTTACCAGTTAATCGTCATCTGGCGAGTAGAGAGTGCTAATTTGCACCTATAGGTGAATGCAGACTTTAGCCGTAGTTGCACGATGACACAATAAAACCCAGTGATGAGTTAAAAACTTTAATAAGATAAAAACCCATACACATAAGTTAAAATACCATTAGACCTTTCCAGGCTGCATCAGCCTCATCTTCAGATGGAAGAAACTATGTCGTGAAACACAAAGGCACATATATATACAGGAGTAATTTAGAGCAGTTGCCACTCAAAGAGACACGAAGGTAATAATAAAAGTTTTGGTCATGACGCCTAGGTACAAAGGTGAAATGAAATGAAATCTGAGGTCGGTAGACTAGTGAGTAATGACAGTTAGTGATGAATATTATTTAACAAAAGTTTCCATGCTTGATGAACAAAAGCAGGTAGGTCCTCATTACAACAGGTATTTAAAAAATGACAGATGTACAAACTCTCGGTGAATAGTAGAGATGCCTTTTGGGGGGGCAAGCAAGGATGGTTGCCTCGTTCCAAGGAGGGGAAATGAGCCCTTATTAACTAGGCGAGACAAGGCGGTAGATTGTGAACCAACTTTAACATTATACACATGTTCAGAAAGTCTTGTTTTAAGCCTCCATGATGTTGATCCAATGTAAATCAAGTTCCTAGTTTTTTCCCCCATGGCTTTGAGGGGAACACAATACACACCATATCTGTCAGTAAGCTCCACTGAGTCACGGTCATTTTTAACCACAACCAGAATGTTCCTGTTTTTAATGCCAAAATTCAAATGGTGTCGCCGGCATATGTTTCTTAGAATGTTGACACATCCAGGAGTGAACTCCATAGAACCCACAAACTTACGTTGATTACTTTCAGGAGTCAAAGTCGTGAGAGTCTTCTTTTGAAACTTCCGTAGAATGCGATCAACATGGTATCTCGAGTAGCCGTATGTCATTGCCAGTTCGTAAATGCTATCCAATTCACAAGAACGACTATGCTTATCTGAAGAGTAAGAAAAAGCTCTGTTAACTAGATAGTTGATAGAAGCAAGTTTATAATGAATAGGGGTGGCTGAAGAAAACGGAATCAAATTCAGGTAAGAAGAAGGTTTCCTGTAAACTGAATAACCGATGGAATTAGAGATAGGATTTCTTTGTAACATAAAATCTAAGAACGGTAAAGAAATATTATCTTCCAATTCAACTGTGAACTGGAGGGATGGTAAAAAGATGAAAGATAAGAAGCAAAACTAGTAAGTTTAGTAGTCGTAGAAGGCCAAAATATAAGAATGTCATCGACATATCTTAAATAAAAGAGGGGGTTAACCCTAAATCAGTCAAGAGCTCAGGATTCCAAATAATGAAGAATGAGTTTGGCGAAGAGGGGTGAGAGTGGTGACCCCATAGGGGCCCCTTCAAGTTTACGAAACATTTGACCATTAAACCTGAAAAAGAACGAGATTGAACTAACCGGAGTGCACAAAGTACGGCATTGATTTCGGAAGGAGTGGCTAATCCAAACTCTAGAAGTTTAGATTCAATTAAGTTATGCATGATATCAACGGGGATGTTAGGAAATAAAGACACTACATCCAGTGATGCCATAATAAAGGGCCCCCTGGATGAGTCGAAAGCACCTATTTTAGCAAGAGCTCGAGTTGAATTAGAAACTGAAAATCTGGAAGAAAAAGAAATAAGTGGTGAGAGGAATTTAGCTAAACCTTTTTCCAAAAGGTGAGTAGGGTTAGCGTAACCGGAAACCAATGGGCGTAGAGGATAATTATCCTTATGGAGCTTAATTTTACCAAATATCTCCGGTACACGTGGACCAGAAGTGGGGGGGGGGTGCAGATTGAGCAATGCAAGACGGAAGTGAACCATGGTTTTTCAACCTGCTCAAAGCTCTAATAGTAGCAGAAGTGGGGTCAGAGGATACAACAGCATGAGGGATAGCTTCAATGGCAGTAGACATTTTAGCAAGGTAATCTGATTTGGCTAGGTATAACTTTGTAAAAGCCTTAAAGAAACCTAGACAACGAGACTCTTCTATTAATCAAGGTACTTTCAAGGAGGAACAGCAACAATTAAGGGATCTACATGATAACCCAGATATTGCTGTGGTTTTAGCAGACAAATCGTTCGAAATAGTAATTTTGAACAAATCAGATTACCTTGCTAAAATGTCTACTGCCATTGAAGCTATCCCTCATGCTGTTGTATCCTCTGATCTCACTTCTGCTACTATTAGAGCTTTGAGCAGGTTGAAAAACCATGGTTCACTTCCATCTTGCATTGCTCAATCTACACCCCCCCTTCTGGTCCATGCGTACCGGAGATAGTTGGTAAAATTAAGCTACATAAGGATAATTACCCTCTACGTTAATTGGTTTCTGGTTACGCTAACCCTACTCGCCTTTTGGAAAAAGGTTTAGCTAAATTCCTCTCACCACTTATTTCTTTTTCTTCCAGATTTTCAGTTTCTAATTCAACTCGAGCTCTTGCTAAAATAGGTGCTTTCTACTCATCCAGGGGCCCTTTATTATGGCATCACTGGATGTAGTGTCTTTATTTCCTAACATCCCCGTTGATATCGTGCATAATTTAATTGAATCTAAACTTCTAGAGTTTAGATTAGCCACTCCTTCCGAAATCAATGCCGTACTTTGTGCACTCCGGTTAGTTCAATCTCATTCTTTTTTCAGGTTTAACGGTCAAATGTTTCGTAAACTTGAAGGGGCCCCTATGGGGTCACCACTCTCACCCCTCCTCACCGAACTCATTCTTCAGGATTTGGAATCCTGAGCTCTTGACTGTTTTAGGGTTAACCCCTCTTTTATTTAAGATATGTCGATGACATTCTTATATTTTGGCCTTCTACGCCTACTGATCTTACTAGTTTTGCTTCTTATCTTTCATCTTTTTACCCGTCCCTCCAGTTCACAGTTGAACTGGAAGATAATTTTTCTTTACCGTTCTTAGATTTTAGGTTACAAAGAAATCCTATCTCTAATTCCATCGGTTATTCAGTTTACAGGAAACCTTCTTCTTACCCGAATTTGATTCCGTTTTCTTCAGCCACCCCATTCATTATAAACTTGCTTCTATCAACTATCTAGTAAACAGAGCTTTTTCTCACTCTTCAGATAAGCATAGTCGTTCTTGTGAATTGGATAGCATTTACAAACTGGCAATGACATACGGCTACTCGAGGTACTATGTTGATCGCATTCTACAGAAGTTTCAAAAGAAGACCCTCACGCCTTTGACTCCTGAAAGTAATCAACGTTAAGTTTGTGGGTTCTATGGAGTTCATTCCTGGATGTGTCAACATTCTAAGAAACATATGCCGGTGACACCATTTGAATTTTGGCACTAAAACCAGAAACATTCTGGCTATGGTTAAAAATGACCGTGACTCAGTGACAGACATGGTGTGTATTGTGTTCCCCTCAAAGCCATGGGGGAAGAAGCTAGGAACTTTGTTTACATTGAATCAACATCAAGGAGGCTTAAAAACACGGCTTTCTGAACAAATGCATATTTTTGCAACAGACTTTACCTTCTCTACCTGGATTTTTTTTTTTTTTTTTTTATATTTTTGAAAAATGGCTACTGGTTAAAATTTTTAGGTAATTTAATACATGAAAATGTTTGACCAACTTTTTGAACGCACCCTGTATATGTCTAACTATTTTTAAAGCTGAGAAAAAGCAATTCTCAGAGTGCCTAAAAATGTTTTTTGATTACACGCTTTTCCTGAAAATTTGTAATTTTATTTTGGAAATTTTCACCTGGTTTCAGTATGTTCTTCGAAACTTAATGCATGATAATACACATACAAAAGCCTTCAATTCCGTCGAAATTTTAGTTTGTTCTTAGGGACCCCGAGGAGGGGATCTTTTACTTAAAAACTAGATGGGGAAAAATGGTGTATATCGAAGGAATGTGTTGAAAACGACTGAAATCTGATTAATACGCAGTGTGCATGAGCTTGATCAATTGTTCCACAGATTTGCATGCCGCTAACTGCTATGAAAGAAACCAAGTGAATTCCTTTTAAAAGGTATACTTCTCTTTTCTAGTAGGTAAAGTTTCCCCCCATTTTATGGACGAAATATAAAGCCGAATAGGAATAAAGTTCGATTGGGAATAGCTGTTGACTTACATTTCCTCTCCCCACTTCACAGCCACTAATGACCACAATATAAACGAGAGGGGAAATAAAGCAGAATGGGAAGACACAGAGTTTTGTTATCTAAAAAGTTCATCAAGAAAAAGGTACATTCAGGTAGACCTATAACTTCAAGAGATAGGATGTCCCCTACCCCTTTACAATTCTTATGTTGCATGAGTTTTTCATGAAGTTCATCAGCAACAGTGCTTTTTCTTTTCTTTGACACTGTGTGCGCAGGGCATTTGATTTTGCAAGCAATGTTAGTGAGCTTTTTTATTCTATCTGATCAGCATACATTTCAGAGGATTTTTTAAATTCAGAAATGTCTGTTTTAAGTCTTTCCTTCTTCGATTTAAGACATGATATGTCTTCCATTAGCAGCATTCTTTTTTCATACATTTCTTTTGCTGGGTTTTCTTCTGTTCATCCAGGTAAGCTACATACTTTTGACGAGCACAGGCAACACTCAGTAATAGCTCTTTTGACAATTCAACATCTTCTATTTTCCCAACTGTATTTACATGGTCAACAATAATTCTTCGTGCTACAACAGATTCTTCTCTTAAGTTCTCCACCATGATTTGTTTATTTGTAGAAAATCCTTTTTCAACAGTGGCCTGCCCATGGGATAGAAGCAGAAGTATCTTCATGACTTGCCCAAAGTGTCTATACGTATTAGCAACAGTAGCATGCTAAAACTCATCTAGTCTGTGTTCTTGGATCAAAATTTGTGAGCTCAGCCTTCCTTTCATTGACAAGTTCCTGTACTAAATCACTATACTCCTTTAAGATATTATCACAATTTGCTTCCAAAACTTTCTTTGCATCGACAAGGATAAGTAATATCCTGCTGAACTTCTGAACCATATCTTCTGAATTTCCCAAAAACTTTCTTGGTTCTAAACATGTCATTGACCTAACCAACGGATACTCTAAAGGGAATTTTTCGAGTAACTTCTTAGTAACTTGGATCAAAAAATGCCTACATTGTAACTTAAATTCCATAATCTGTTTGTCACTGACATTTTGGCTTTTCTTTAGTTCCATTATTAATTTGCCTGCAACAAAACCAATCATGATTTTACTCGTATCTTTGTAATTTCTTTCATTTATTTCAATTTTCAGCAGTTTAAGAGGACTATTTACACTGTTCATTATTGTGGAATAACTTTTTTTTTTTTTTTTTTTACGGGTCTTTTAGAGGTTATTTTTAATGAAAGTTGGTTGTCAAATTTTCGAACTAAAGCCTAGTTCGTCATCAGGACTATGTCACTGGAGTAGTTGCTGCCACTCAATTGGAAGAGACCATCCGCAATTATCGTTAATTGTGGTACTTCTTCTTCTTGCTATTTCGATCCCTTCTTCTAGTTTTCTCTTTACTAAGTTTGACTGGTGGGCGATTATTTTCACTGAGTCCCAATTTATGGAGTGTCCACTTGCTTGTACATGTCTGTCTAGCCCTGTTTTGTTCCCAATGTTCCTAATAGCTGCTTGGTGTTCTTTCATTCGGACCTTAATACTTCTCCCTGTTTCTCCTATATAGCTGAGTCCGCAGTTACAGTCGATGCAGTAAATTACTCCTTCCTGCAATTGGATGTCCAATTCTTTCTGCTTTAAAGCTGGCAGGAATTTCTTTATTTTGTTATTAAGATCTGGAGCTAGCCTGATATTATATTTTGCTCCGATCCTTTTCAGTTTCTCGAAAAGTCCCTTGTGGTACGTAATTTTGCTGGTGAATTTGAAGTTGGTTTTTTCCTGCTTCTTTTTTGGCACTTGTTTAAATATTTTCTCAACATATGGGGAGGGTAATTGTTTTCTGCCAACATTTCCTTTAATTCTTCTTTGTGAAGATCTTTTGAGAAGCTGAAGAGACCAGGATTTCAATTTTTTCCAAAAATTGTCTCGCTGTATTCGATTTAATATAATCAGGGTGGAATGAGCAGAAGTCTAACATCTTCCCTGTGTTGGTGGGTTTTCTAAAAAGCTGAGTGAATATTTTCCCTTCTCTTGAGGTCAAGGTTAAATCCAGGTAATTGATGCTATGGTCTTTTTCCTGTTCCAGGGTGTACTTCAAGGTATTCTCTAGTAAGTTAAATTCTTCCAGAATCTGAGAGGGTAGAGATTGGTCCACAGTATCTACTATAATTAGGACATCATCCATGTACCTTACATAGAGAGCAAACAAGGAGGGTTGTATAAGGATTTTTGCCTCTAGTTTACTTATATAATAATTTGCTAGCAGAGGTGCTAGTGGAGAACCCATTGCAAGTCCTGAAGTTTGCCTGTAATATTTCTTTCCAAACTGGAAGAAATTATTCTTGAAGGAAAATAGGAGCAGTTCATATATGCCAAGTAGTATTTCTCTATTGTGATTATGGAATACTATTTTTTCCATAAGGTCATCTGCAATGAATTCCAGTAGGAGGTCCAGGTTAATGTTGGTATACATAGAGACTATATCCAGGCTTGCCATTACTGGATGAATTAATTCTGGCAAGTTGTCCAGTTTTCTTTTTAGCTGCATGGAATTTTTTAGTAGGTAGGGAGGAGAAGGGAAAATATCTCTGAGGTGACCAAGCAAATAATAATTAATGTTGGAGAGTGGCGAATTTCTAGTGTCTATTATAGGTCTTATTGGATGGCCTTCTTTGTGAACTTTTATCGTACCATAGATCTGTGGAATTCTTGACTGGATTTTGGAGAAGTTTTTGAAGAGCTCATTAAGCTGTTTTTTATTTCTTAAAGAGCTGATTAATTTCTTAAGATTTTTTACAGTTTGATCTATAGGATTACCATTGAGTTCTTCATAATAAGGCTTGCTCAATTCAGCTTCCATTTTATTGTAATACTTCTCTTTTTCTACCAATACCAAAACTTTGCTCTTATCTGCTCTCAGTGCTACTACTTTATCATTGGCTTTGAATTTTTTAAGGTCAGTAATGGCACTTTTATTAAAATTGTAATCAACTTTTACTGGCTTTTTTACAAATTTTGAGACGCAGTCTGAGAATTCTTTCCTTAAAGTAACTGCTGTATTTTCATCTTCTCTTTCTACCTTACTACAGATGCTTTCTAAATCAATCAGTATACGTTTTTTATCAAGTGTTGCGGAGGAATACACTGATTGATTTAGAAAGCATCTGTAGTAAGGTAGAAAGAGAAGATGAAAATACAGCAGTTACTTTAAGGAAAGAATTCTCAGACTGCGTCTCAAAATTTGTAAAAAAAGCCAGTAAAAGTTGATTACAATTTTAATAAAAGTGCCATTACTGACCTTAAAAAATTCAAAGCCAATGATAAAGTAGTAGCACTGAGAGCAGATAAGAGCAAAGTTTTGGTATTGGTAGAAAAAGAGAAGTATTACAATAAAATGGAAGCTGAATTGAGCAAGCCTTATTATGAAGAACTCAATGGTAATCCTATAGATCAAACTGTAAAAAATCTTAAGAAATTAATCAGCTCTTTAAGAAATAAAAAACAGCTTAATGAGCTCTTCAAAAACTTCTCCAAAATCCAGTCAAGAATTCCACAGATCTATGGTACGATAAAAGTTCACAAAGAAGGCCATCCAATAAGACCTATAATAGACACTAGAAATTCGCCACTCTCCAACATTAATTATTATTTGCTTGGTCACCTCAGAGATATTTTCCCTTCTCCTCCCTACCTACTAAAAAATTCCATGCAGCTAAAAAGAAAACTGGACAACTTGCCAGAATTAATTCATCCAGTAATGGCAAGCCTGGATATAGTCTCTATGTATACCAACATTAACCTGGACCTCCTACTGGAATTCATTGCAGATGACCTTGCGGAAAAAATAGTATTCCATAATCACAATAGAGAAATACTACTTGGCATATATGAACTGCTCCTATTTTCCTTCAAGAATAATTTCTTCCAGTTTGGAAAGAAATATTACAGGCAAACTTCAGGACTTGCAATGGGTTCTCCACTAGCACCTCTGCTAGCAAATTATTATATAAGTAAACTAGAGGCAAAAATCCTTATACAACCCTCCTTGTTTGCTCTCTATGTAAGGTACATGGATGATGTCCTAATTATAGTAGATACTGTGGACCAATCTCTACCCTCTCAGATTCTGGAAGAATTTAACTTACTAGAGAATACCTTGAAGTACACCCTGGAACAGGAAAAAGACCATAGCATCAATTACCTGGATTTAACCTTGACCTCAAGAGAAGGGAAAATATTCACTCAGCTTTTTAGAAAACCCACCAACACAGGGAAGATGTTAGACTTCTGCTCATTCCACCCTGATTATATTAAATCGAATACAGCGAGACAATTTTTGGAAAAAATTGAAATCCTGGTCTCTTCAGCTTCTCAAAAAGATCTTCACAAAGAAGAATTAAAGGAAATGTTGGCAGAAAACAATTACCCCTCCCCATATGTTGAGAAAATATTTAAACAAGTGCCAAAAAAGAAGCAGGAAAAACCAACTTCAAATTCACCAGCAAAATTACGTACCACAAGGGACTTTTCGAGAAACTGAAAAGGATCGGAGCAAAATATAATATCAGGCTAGCTCCAGATCTTAATAACAAAATAAAGAAATTCCTGCCAGCTTTAAAGCAGAAAGAATTGGACATCCAATTGCAGGAAGGAGTAATTTACTGCATCGACTGTAACTGCGGACTCAGCTATATAGGAGAAACAGGGAGAAGTATTAAGGTCCGAATGAAAGAACACCAAGCAGCTATTAGGAACATTGGGAACAAAACAGGGCTAGACAGACATGTACAAGCAAGTGGACACTCCATAAATTGGGACTCAGTGAAAATAATCGCCCACCAGTCAAACTTAGTAAAGAGAAAACTAGAAGAAGGGATCGAAATAGCAAGAAGAAGAAGTACCACAATTAACGATAATTGCGGATGGTGTCTTCCAATTGAGTGGCAGCAACTACTCCAGTGACATAGTCCTGATGACGAACTAGGCTTTAGTTCGAAAATTTGACAACCAACTTTCATTAAAAATAACCTCTAAAAGACCCGTAAAAAAAAAAAAAAAAAAAAAGTTATTCCACAATCACTATGAATAGAGGTGCCATAAATGCATTTACAACTGTTCATTATGTTATCCTTTATGAATCTTTGCATCACTTCTTTTAACAAACTATATAAGTCATGAGCCAAAAAGGGAAGCATTGGTTGGTCAGTCTGATAAACAGTCAAAAAATATTCAACACTTTTAGCCACGCTAACAAAAAATTACATTTGACAAGAAAAAGTGGGTCTTTAACATGTTTCTTCACCACATCAAATGACTTGCTTTGAGGGTCAGGTAATATCTTTTGCTGAACCTTGCTGACATATAATGAAATACTGGCAAAATTTCAATAGCTCTTTCAACAACACTCACATTTTCAAGCCAAGCGTGTTTGCAAAACTTTAGCGGAAAGACAATGCAGTTTGTAACTTTTGAAAAGTCTTCATGGCTAGCTGACGAGTCCTTGGATATATAATACAATGCTTGAATAGTATCACCAAGTTCTGGCATTATTTTGCAGCCACTGTTGAAAGCATTATGAACAATATGCAATCCACAACTGCCAACATTCAACCATAGCCCTCTAGTTTTAATGCATTCAGCATCATATCATAAACTTTCCAATTGGCATGGGGTCCGTCCATGGACAGCTGATGCAAGTTACCAGAACGAAAGCTGGAACACTTTTCTTGAATTTTACTACACAATACATCAGAAGTAGCATGTTCTAAAAAGTCAGAGCCTAAGTATCTTGTACAAACTTGCCTGCCATCCCAAAACCTAATATGAGAATCCAACTGTTTTTTGCTAGTTTCCTTGTTAAGGGTCTCGTCAAACAGTAACACATATCCATCTTGAGATTTGACTCTTCCCTTTAAAAGTGACATAAAAATTTTTACAATACCAAAAACAGAATAATATGCACATTTTTTTCCACCACAAGAGAACTTGTTTGCAATGCTACTGTCAGGAAATATTAAGGTCAGTAGTAAAGATTGGATGTTTTCACATGACCTTATATGAATAATGTGAAGTAATGACTTTCAACGTCCATAGAATTTCTGCTTTTAGCACATTGTTTTGGGAAAACGAATTTTCAAGACTTATGTCAGATACTGCAGGTTTTTTAATAGGAACAGCACCATGTGACTTTTGTTAAAAGTTTTGGATACCTACTGTTTGCTTTTGTTTAGCTGCCAATAGAGAAATATGCTTTTTACTAGCCACATGACTAGTAATGGCAGACTCACCCACATTTGAAATATCGAAGCAACGATCACATACTTTGCACTTTGCTTTAAACTTAGAAGTATCTTACTGTTTCAGCAAAAAATCCTTATACTTAGCCAAGCTGGATTAAATATACACTTACCACCTGGCATAACTACACAACAATAATTTATTCTGACTAATAAAACAGAACAATGTTCTTGTTACCAATTTACAAGGAAGACAGCCAAATGCCTCTGCAATAAGCATTACGTAGGTCACTATACTCTTGAGTTAATGTAAGACTGTAAAACACTGTTTAAAATAGAACAGCCTGATTAAAAAGTCTGGGAAACACACAAGAGCGGTATCAGTCCATCTGCATCTCACTTCCACGATTACCCCTCACCACATTTATAGCTTTATAACCTAACATTTATGTAACCATAAGAATACTGTAAACTAAAATCAAGGTTTGGAGGATCTTCTCCTTCTCATCTCATCCAGCCCCTCCCACCTGCTACTCTCATACCTGCCAACTAAATTTAAAGAACATGCAGAAGATTTTTTTACGTCAAATTCTCACACGATAAAGTGATTTAGAACTCATACTGCTTAAACAAAAAAGGAATAAAGGACATTTACCTTTATTTTTTTGTGTGTTTTTATTGAAGGGAACTTTTATTTATAGTAATTTAACAGTTAGCTAAACTTTTTACAGTGGCCTTTTTGGCTTTTTTTAAGAATTCTTTGCAGTACCCTTTTTGAAAACAAAGTAAATTTTTTTTGCATTTAATTAACAGAAGACTCTCAAGCGATTCACCTGACATTAATGATCGAAACATTGTGCAATTTTTTTAACCAAAGAAAAAATTATTTTGCATTATTAATTAAATGGCAAATACAACCTATAATTATTATTTCACTTTGGTGTTCTTTCAAATGACGAGCCACACCATTTATCTCTCCTATCATTACAGGAGCATTGTCTGCTCCAAAAGCAATGGAATTTTTGAAAGGTATCCTGTGCTTACTAAAAACATCAACTGTAGCTGAGAACCATGAATTCTGATATCGGAGCTTTCACTATTTTAGATAAATGGTGTAATTTTCAGAGAATGAATACTTTTTTTTTTTTAACACCATGCATCAATTCTTACAAATTTCCAAACTTCGTCACTTCCGTTTTTGGAAATTTCCTCCACCCTTATCAAGCTTAAATACACACACATTTGTGAGGGTGATGACATTTAACAACTACATAGGAGTGGGGAACACATCGCCGGGGGGGGGGGGAATACAATTACTGAAGAAATCTTCGCTCCGTCTGACTTCCGTTTTCGGAAATTTATCCAACATTTTCAAGCTGAAATACAAATATTTATGGAATAAAATGATATCTAACAATACTCAGCACAGGAAACATCGCGAGAAAAAAGAAATCTTACCTCCGTCTACTTTCCGTTTTCGAAGGATGAAATTCCGTTCATCGACGGAGAAAACGATACCCTCTCCCACCACCAACTTCTCAAAATTTCAGTTCAGTTGTGCATCGATCTCGTAAATGGTTCAAATGATAACAAAAAAGACGGAATTCCTCGAATCGGCGTAAGAATCTTGTGGCCGAAGATTACGGGGAAATTTTCGGGCGGCCTAACTTCCGTTTTCGGAAATCGTTGCCTACAATTCCGAGCTGAAATTATGCAATGAAATTATATTTAACAACAATACTGAACAGAAGCAACATCACGAGAGAAAAAAAAATATGATTACGGAAAAAATCTGCACTCCGTTTAGCTTCCGTTTCCGAACGTTTAAAAAGACAAAACAACGTCCCCAGACGGAATACGACCCACCCCCAACTAACATACCGAAAATTTCTTCACTTTTGCATCGATCTCGAAAATGACAAAAAAAAAAAGGATGGGGGAGGGGGACACCGCGAACCCACAGAAGAATCTCGCGTACGAATTAACCACTGAATAAATTTCGAATCGCGTAAGATTACACTAAAATACCAATGATCGGTAAATTTTAACTTTTGGCGCAAAATTAGCGCAGATTTCGTCGTCAAAATCGCAATTTTTTTTGCAGAATGGTGCAAGAACGTTTTGGCACAAGCTGGAGCAATTGGCGTAGGTCTGGCAGCCCTGAGATTAAGACTAGTAAGTTACTACTGCACTTTTCAACCTTTTTTTTTTTTTTTTTTTTTTTGACTTACAAAAATTAATAAAACAGGTTATTTTTTGCAAAAAACACAGAAATTTTTCAAACGGCAGAAGAACGCGAGTTTGGTCGGTAGAATGTATAAAAAATCGGGGCTTCTGCCGAAATCGGAAGAGTTGGCAGGCATGTACTCTCCTTTCCTACCTAAGGAAAAATGTGCCGAAAAATTTATTTTCTGAATTTTCAATTAAAAGATCTGAATTTTTCACAGATGTCATAACTGGGTCATATAAGGTTACACTGCAAATTTCACTACAATCAAATGAAAACTTTTGGAATTGCGCAATTTTTTTTATTATGACGTTAAAGCGGGAAAACTGCCGTCGTACGTGATTAAAAATTTTATCGGCTAGTTTTCACAGTTTTTATCCGATTCACACAAAATTTGGTGGGTTCGTTCCTTTTGGCAATTTAAGTGCATTAAATTTTCAGTCAGTTTTGTAGAAATTCCGCTAAGATAGAAAATCATATTTTTTATCCCAGTAGGGTGCAGGAGCAGTCAACAGCTGTGCTGGCCCTGCCCATCTGATCAGGCAAGGAAGTTTCTGTAATCCCCTTCTCTCTACACACACACACACACTCTCTCTCTCTCTCCCTTTCTCCAGTTCACAGCTGGAGAGGAGCTAACTTTTACGGTGAAACATGCTGAAAACCACCAAACTAGTTCAGCATAAAAATACAAACTTTAACCAAACTAGGTCAAGGTCAGCATCAAAAGAAATAAAAAATTCCAGGAGTTTTCTAGGGCCCTGGAAAATAAAAACTTAATTCCAGGAGTTTTCCAGGAGGCGTACGAACCCTGCCTGTTGTAATGAGGACCTACCTGCTTTGGTTCATCAAGCATGGAAACTTTTGTTAAATAATATTCGTCACTAACTGTCATTACTCACTAGTCTACCGACCTCAGATTTCATTTCATTTCACCTTTGTACCTAGGCGTCGTGACCAAAACTTTTATTATTACCTTTGTGTCTCTTTGAGTGGCAACTGCTCTAATTTACTCCTGCATATATATGTGCCTATGTGTTTCACGACGTAGTTTCTTCCATCTGAAGATGAGGCTGATGCAGCCTTGAAAGGTCTAATGCAGTGGCGGCTCGTGGCAACTGAAACAGGTGGGGCCAGTAGCCGAAGTCAAACAATGAAATAAAAAAAAACTGTCATTATTAGGCCAACTATTCAGACCCCCCACTCCAACCCCAAGATTCCTTTACTCTGCCTCTGTTTACCCCCTTGACTCACAATAATGCCCAAATCAGGTAGGAATGTTTCAATTATTGTATTGCACACAAAAATTTTTTTCGCAGGATAGAATGCATAACTATTAACAGAAAAATGTTAAAACTCCTTAAATAAAATTTTTACCTTAAAACATATGAGCATTAATTTATGTTAGTTGTGCTTTGTGTTTCTTCAGATTTCTAAACTAAGGAATAAATCACAGGATTCACAGGATAAAAAAATGTAGTGAATAAATAATAACTCCAAATATATGCAGGGAGGGAATGTTTCAGGAATTTCGTCCCATATAGAATGAGTACCATACTACCATTTGCATTATTTGAAAGGTTAAACCTTTTTTTTTTTAAAGAACTTGTGAAACCAAAAAACATATATGTACTCATGTTATTTATATGTCAACAAATCCGTTGTCATATAATTCACTGTTTCTCACGTTATCACTAAATTGAGCACAGGAAACGTCAATATTATAAATATATACCAAAATTTCAACATGCTTACTCACATTCCTTCAAGTGGTCCCCAAGATATTGCAGATTTTCAGCAGTTGAAGTCATCAAACTGATATGGAAGAAGTCTTCATATGGATATTTAAAGGCAGCATAAATGTGACTAAGTCTTCAAATAGGTAGACAAAAAGCAGCAAGTGATTATCACTATTTCAGATTCGTCATTTAAAATATGACTTATGAACTTTAAAAGAATTAAAACTTCAGAACCCCATGCTGAAGGTGAGTAGAATTGGCAATAAAATATTTTGTATCGATGACGGTTCCATCTTCGTTTCCCGTGGTACAAGCACCCATACTAGTTTCAATTACTATTTTGTAATCATCTTCAGTGGGTATATACGAGTTATTTCCCATTCATGTTGTTTCTTGGCCACTCCATTTCCTTTCGTTTCCGTAGGGGTTTTTTTTTTGTTGGTATACAGTTTATCAAGATCAATACTTGATAAAGCAAGTGTATACTGTATACCAACAAAAAAACTCTATGGAAACGAAAGAAAATGGAGAAAAAAATAAAGTATACATCGGAAGTACTAAAAGAAGATTTAAGACCAGATTGGGTGAACATATATCCAACTGGAACAAAAAAGAGAACAAAACATCTTTAGTTTCAATTACTTCCGATATTGGAGGTTAATTTTTTTGATGTGCATTAATGCAATTGCATTTTTTGAACTTACCTTTTATGTTGGTGAAGTTCGATTAACAACCAAGGGAACGAACATTCATTTTCACTGGGGTGGGAATAAGTGTTAATCGAACTTCACCAACATAAAAGGTAAATTCAAAAAATGCAAAACATCTTTAATTCAGCATTGCATAGAAAATGAGGCTATCCCAGATTGGTCAGAAGCAAAATTAATAACATCAAATAAAACAATCACATTTTAACATCGGAAGCAGTGATGATTGAAAAAACTAAGGAAACAAATTGTAATACAGTACAACCTCGAAAATCCGGACCTCCAAATTCCGGAAACCTCCAAAATTCAGACTTTTTCCGGATTATTATTATTATTTTTTTTTAATCTTCCGGACTGCCTAGGTCGCGAATTTCAAACAACAGGGTAAGGTTATGCATATAATGATATTTCAAAAACAAATATACTGATTATTTACTAAAAAGATGCGATAAAATTTTTACAGAAATTTATAGAATATGATATCGCGATCCGTTAGACACATCTATTTAAATGATAACTCCGCTGTCCTGATGTTGGTTTAGGAAGGAAAGTGGGAGAGGACGGGGAAATGCTCGCATAGGTCTTAAGGTTAGGAGGTTTGTTTGTGAAAGGAATGCCTGACTCAAATGCCCTTTGCATGGGGGATGGAATGGGGACATAAGCACACAGACCAGTAGCATGACGTCCGAGGCTTCTGTGGATAGCGCGCCCAGGGTATCTCTTTCGTTGGCTGCAGCATACATCATGCAGGAAGGTGCGATGCAACCAAGGGAAGGAACATTCATTTTCACTGGGGTGGGGAGACCGGTTTGATGGACACTTCCCTGAACAAAAGCTTAAGAACATGAACAATGCAGTTAATCTGGCATGCAATACAGGCATTTCTTGGCTCTGTGCTCCTGAGTTTTGTTTCGATTTTAATTTTTTTTTTTTATTGACTGACGATAGTGGAAGTTGAAGGCTTCGGCTGGAAATGCTTTCTCACTAATAAGCGCTGTAGCACCATCATCTAATGTTAACAATGGGTAATTAATTTAATGCCTGGCTGAAGATGAAATCTTCACAAACGCAAAAGAAAAAAAGAAGGGAGAGCTTTCCCATTCATATAAAAGCGGAGCTCAACGCGAAGGCTCAGTGCACAGTAAATGAAAGTAGCTCAAACCACTTGAAAGAGAGAAATCATCACCACTGTTTCGAAGTGTTAGCGGCTAGACATGCGATCCGCGAACACGTGCGAGGGAGCTGGTAAAAGGAAGCGTAAAGCAACTTCATTCTAACAAAAACATCTGTAGATAGAAAAAAATCATAACATAGAAGGAACAAATTATTAAGGAAAACATTAATCGAAAGCATTACAAATGATAATTTATAAGTTAATTACTTCTAAGACAGATTCTATTGCGGTGAACAGAGAACCATCCTGCAGCAGACATCCACATTGAATGGAATTTAGACAATTGTGCGGTTTTACAAGCAATGCGATATTCTAACGGGAGTCTTAAGATTTAACTGTGATTTATATTGATTACATAAATGGTTTTCAGCATTTAATAAAGGCAAACAAAAAAAACATCATTAGCATGATTAATAAAAAATGTATAAATAAAAAGGTTTGCCAGTATGAAAAAATAAGCGCATGAAGCAGATCGACACTGAGTTGCAGAATTAGCCTTTGAAGTATGTATACATATAATCATGTTAGGTGTGAGTTAATTCATGAAAATAAGGAAGATAATTTAGTTTTCTGAGCAGCACCACGACTTCGACATAGGTGCGGCCCTTAAGGCAACTTTTGCTTCCAAGATTGCAAAATTTCTCACCTGCGGCTCTTAGTCCAAAAATTACGGTAATATTTTTTTGTATTTTTATATTTTTCTTAAAAATCCTCTGGTTCTATTATTTTATATTAAATAATATTTTTTAATTGGTTAACTTGATTTTTTTTCATTACTTTTACAAAAATAGTGTATTTATTTAATAGTAAGTTTGAATTTTATCCAAACTCTCTATAATCCGGAAAATTCCAAAATCCGGAATCGGCAAAGTCCGGATGATTCTGGATTTTCGAGGTTGTACTGTAATAACGACCCAATGGATCTTCCATATGCTTGGAGATACCTGAAAGAAAAAGAAAATAACCATAATAAAAATAAAAAGTACAGAAACAGGAGAAAATATAAATCTATCAACAAACAGATGGCGACACCTAACGAATTGGAATCGGAAGAAAATTCGAACGATCCGATTGAAAATGCACACGACTTGAGATGCGCAGTGAAACCAAAAACCGAATGCGTAATGGTTCGGCCGACGTGGAACATCGGACTCTGCCAGTAGATTTGATTTGAGTGGCCAAGAAACAACATGAATGGGAAATAACTCGTATATACCCACTGAAGATGATTACAAAATAGTAATTAAAACTAGTATGGGTGCTTGTGCCACGGGAAATGAAGATTGAATCGTCATCGATACAAAATATTTTATTGCCAATTCGACTCACCTTCAGCATGGGGTTCTGAAGTTTTAATTCTTTTAAAGTTCATAAGTCATATTTTAAATAACGAATCTGAAATAGTGATAATCACTTGCTGCTTTTTGTCTACCTATTTGAAGACTTAGTCACATTTACGCTGCCTTTAAATATCCATATGAAGACTTCTTCCATATCAGTTTGATGACTTCAACTGCTGAAAATCTGCAATATCTTGGGGACCACGTGAAGGAATGTGAGTAACATGTTGAAATTGTGGTATATATTTATAATATTGACGTTTCCTGTGCTCAATTTAGTGATAACGTGAGAAACAGTGAATGATATGACAACGGATTTGTTGACATATAAATAACATAAATCATAACCACGTAAAGAATTCAACAAATAAAAATATTTGATGAACTGATATAATATATGTACTCATGTGCAAATTATACTTACAGGTTTTCTTATTTATTTATTTATTTTTAACATAGAAAATCATCTTAGCTAAAACTGAAATTAGTTCTGCAAAGCGCTTTGTAAACTTCATACTCTTGGAAACTCAAATTCTTGGGCTGATAAGCACCGAGTTTTTTTAAGTGAAGCTTTTCAAATCAAATTCTTGGGCTGATGAGCACTGTTTTTTTTTAAGTGAAGCTCAAACTAAACGTTCTTGGGGTGATAAGCACTGAGTTTTTTAAAGTGAAGCTTTTCTTTCAGATTTAAAGCAAAGAACGGAGATTTTAGCAAAATATCCACTCCATTCATTGTACTCGACAAGCAAAAAAAGTCACGACACGAAGGAACAACACATCACTGAGAGAGACACACACAGAAAAAACAACTAACTGAACTTTGCTACGACATTTGAAACCCTCCCGCCACCCTTGAGCTTGGTTGGGGTAAGTTTCTCTGTCAACCCACGGCGTTAAGGAAATGGATACTCTCCCAGCCAATCAAATTAGCGTGGGGCCAGATCACAGCTTTTTTGCACAAGCGGTTAAGGCAGTGTTGTATGTAAGTTATCATACTGAATGAGACTAGGAGGAAATCGTCTCCTCTTTGCTTGTGTAGTAATGTTACTGGGGCCTGTTGGAGCTGGCCCCTATAACCTCACGCTCTGAACATGATCTCTTTCCTCAGGGAATAGTTTTTCGTTTTTGAAGGAAACTTTTCCCTTAGGTAATGGTTTTTGAAGGGAAAGGTTTATCACCATGTAGTTAAGAGAGAGACTAAGAATCACGGCAAAAAAAATTATTTCTAGAAATAGAAATTTTTAGGTGGGGTCCCGGCCTTTCTGTCCCCTAATGACGAACCACCCCTGGTCTAATGGTATTTTAACTTAGGTGCATATGTTTTTATCATATTAAAGTTTTTAACTCATCACTGGGTTTTATTGTGTTATCATGCAACTACGGCTAAAGTTTGCATTCATCTATATACTGCACGAAAATAATCTTCCTATTGCACCTATAGATTATAATGCGGTATGTTCATTCTGCAACATATATATAATGCAAAATCTAAACAAAATACTGAAAGCTGAAGTAAGCTGATTTGGAAACTCAAAAGACGAGACCTAATAATCAACCAGGAGAAAAAGGAAGGATTATAGAACATATGGCAGCTGCTATCTATGGCTTCATCAAGGGCTAGGCACAGATAACACCTCTCATACTTCTATAAAGACCAAACATGTGTGGGTTTCTGCACCATCCAGTTTACAAGAAAATAACAAACAGAGCCATAGATAGCAGCTGCCATATGTTCTATAATCCTTCCTTTTTCTCCTGGTTGATTATTAGGTCTCTTCTTTTGAATTTCCAAATCAGCTTTCTTCAACTTTCAGTATTTTGTTTAGATTCACATTAGCAGTTCATATTCTGACTTAAAAATAGATCGGAAAAGGCTACTATTCAATTTTACCTGCATTATTTAAAAAATACTAGGAACTATTCTAGTTGGATAATGCTTACCTAGACATTCCGTTTCTAGCGATGAGTCACATTTCTCGCAGGTTTTCCGGTCTTCGTTGAAGTTATTGTCCTACTGTCCGTTGTATGTGAAATAACCATTCACCTCAAACACACTGTTTGCTTTGGGTAGAGTCAGTAGATCTTCACTTTAGGATTCAAACACATAAAAACTCTTTACTGTTATTAATGCTTTAAATTTTCCTCCCACTCTTTGGCCATCGTAAGGAGCGTGGCGACTTTTCCACCAATGTTATCGCCAATGGAGTCCAATACCCTACTTTGCCAATCGTCAGATACGCTGTATTTGATACGTTTCTTCACCAAACCTAGCTGGCGCCATTTATGTTTCACTAATTCTATATACATACGCCCCCTAAATGGTTGTTGATGTCGTCTTTCCGTTTTCTTCTTATCTTTTCCTGTCTCTGTTCCCTTGTCTGTTTTGTTAGTTTTTCTTTTTCTTGTCTTATTAGCTCTTTCCAAAGGCTAGATAATGTATTAGGGTCATTCTGGTAACACACCCTTGTTTTATTTTTATAAATTAAGATCGATTCCTCCATTCTCATTTGCCTCTCTGATTTTTTATTCCTTTTTAGCATTTTAATTTCTTCGAATTTTGGGAATGTTTGGTTGTCAATACAGAATTGCACTAATGCAGATTTTGCTTTTTTTTTTTTTTTTGCTAGTTGGATATGTGTTGTTTTAGCCTTTTTTTAAACATGTTTTTAGTACTTCCAATGTACGATATTGGGGGTATGTGTACAATAGGAATTTCGTAAGACCCTGATTCCTCTAATATTTTGTTCTCAGTTTTTTTTTTAATACTAAAGTAATTCACCGATGCTGTCACACGTACGGTCATTCACAAACATAATTTTCAAATTGTAGGTCAAGATTAAAAACACTTTATTTACAATTATAAATTAATATTTACACGCGAGATCTTTCGGGGCTGAACATAGCACCCATCATCAGGCTCAAGCGCCACGAAACACAGGAGCAGACATTATATACTGTTAAACACGACCCACAATTCACTCGATTTTCTCAATCACCGGTGATGCCATCAACAAATCGTTAAAGTCCAAAAATCAAGTCTTAATATCTTATCCTATAAAGTCCTCTTCTTCAGAGTTGTGTGAGGAGGGGGCAACCATCTTTCTCCACTGTCTTGGAACAAATGTCGGGAGTTCAATGTTACAGCATGTTTCCCCATATGCAAGAATGAAGAGGCTTTCTGTAAGGAAGACAGTACGTTTATTAACACTTAGTTAAGTACCCTAACATTTGTCCAATCTGGGAAGTAACCTCCCTGGTTAACAGCTTGAGTGAAAGCTGTGGAAACCGTTCCAGAACGAAGAGCGTATTTATGTTCACCCATTCTGACATTAACGGTTCTTAGGGTAAAACCTATATAGTATTTAACTGCAGTATCTGAATCCTCATGAATTAATGGTATGCAGTAGACGCCTGGTTTGTTAAGTGCTGGGGCTCTATCTCTATCATTTCTTATCGTGGAAAAGAGATTTCTGGTGGACACTCCAAACGTTAGATTGTGTTTGTAACAGGCTTTTCTTAAGATAGACACAAGAGGTGGAATGAAATCAACTTTGCCGATGTACTTAGTAGGTTTTTTCTTGGACAAAGTCATGAATCTCAGTCTTTGAAATTGTTGTAATAGTCCTTGGAAGAGGTTGACAGAGAACCCAAACAATAAGGCCAAATTTTGAACTCTAGAAAGTTCATCACGTCGAGTTTTACTTGTCGAAGAATGGGTGAAGGCACGTCTTATTAAGAAGCGTAAAGTTGAAGCTTTATGTTCGGAGGGTGAATTTACAAAAAGAGGTGAATGTGGTTAATCAACGACATATACGGAAACTCTGTGACCTGGTTCTGGTATCAAACCGACCCTTACAAATTCATCTGCGAAGTCAAAATGTTGAACATGCTGATGAATACTCGCTACAAGAACCATTCCTTAACTACAGTTCTGTAGAACTCTCAGACAGCCAACGTTCAGCCCTAAGTCAAGGATTTAAATTTAGCTTTCCAGTGTCTTATTTTCGACCTCTAAATACCATCCCACAGGTTGAAAACATTATCAGTGCACTTCCCGAAGAAGTACGTGATTCTACTCGTTATACTTTGGCCAAGACTCTTGCAGGGCCTAATAGAACATCACCAGCTCTGAAATACGAACGAGAACAGTTACTACAGCTAGCAAAAAACCCAAACTTGTCAATCATTTGTGCAGACAAAACACAACAAATCATTATTCTGGACCGTGACGACTATTACGCTAGGATGAAACAGGCCATCAATTTAGTTCCCCACCGTGTTCTCAAGTCTGACCCAACTTCAGCTACTATTGCAGAATTAAGTAAACTAAGAAACCAAGGTTTCCTACCTAAATCTATTTCTACAAAAATGAGACCTCCAGTAGGACCTAGGGTTCCCGAGGTCTTTGGAAAAATGAAAATTCACAAACCGGACCAACCTCTTAGGTTGCTTGTTTCAGGATATGCTAACCCTACTCGCAGACTCGAGACAGCGTTGGCTTCATTTTTAAAACCTCTCACCTTAAATTCCTCTGTATCCATTAAAAGTTCTATGCAGGCTATATCTCGTATCAAAACCTTTGACTCTAGGGGAACTAAGTTCATAATGGCTTCGCTGGATGTAGTATCACTATTTCCAAGTATACCACTCAACACTGTTCACTCAATTATTGAGGACAAATTACAAGAAGACAATTCCATCTCTCCACTTGAAGCTAATGCAATAATTTCTGGTCTCAAACTCGTAGCTAAGAGAACTTACTTTAAATTTGATGGTAAGTTCTATCAACAAAAGGAAGGGGCACCAATGGGTTCCCCCATCTCCCCCGTTTTAGTCGAGATCCTCATGCAGCATCTAGAAAACAAAGTCATGTTGGACTTCCTTTATCAACCGTTACTGTTGATTAGGTACGTTGATGACATGTTGGTTTTTTGGCCCCATGCTTTACCTTTACTGGACGAATTTGTAGATTGTCTTTCTACCCAGTTTCCAACTATAAAGTTTACCAAAGACCTTGAGAATGAGGGAAAATTGCCATTCCTGGACATTTTACTGTCTCGAGATTCGAATTCCAATAAAATCAAGCATTGTGTTTTCCGTAAACTGACGTTCATACCTTGTATGATCTCATTCACCTCTTCTCACCCTCCCGAACATAAAGCTTCAGCTTTACGCTTCTTAATAAGACGTGCCTTCACCCATTCTTCGACAAGTAAAACTCGACGTGATGAACTTTCTAGAGTTCAAAATTTGGCCTTATTGTTTGGGTTCTCTGTCAACCTCTTCCAAGGACTATTACAACAATTTCAAAGACTGAGATTCACGACTTTGTCCACAGAGAAAAAAACCTACTAAGTACATCGGCAAAGTTGATTTCATTTCACCTCTTGTGTCTATCTTAAGAAAAGCCTGTTACAAACACAATCTAACGTTTGGAGTGTCCACCAGAAATCTTTTTTCCACGATAAGAAATGATAGAGATAGAGTCCCAGCACTTAACAAACCAGGCATTTACTGCATACCATTAATTCATGAGGATTCAGATACTGCAGTTAAATACTATATAGGTTCTACCCTAAGAACCGTTAATGTCAGAATGGGTGAACATAAATACGCTCTTCGTTCTGGAACGGTTTCCACAGCTTTCACTCAAGCTGTTAACCAGGGAGGTTACTCCCCAGATTGGACAAATGTTAGGGTACTTAACTCAAGTGTTAATAAACGTACTGTCTTCCTTACAGAAAGCCTCTTCATTCTTGCATATGGGGAAACATGCTGTAACATTGAACTCCCGACATTTGTTCCAAGACAGTGGAGAAAGATGGTTGCCCCCTCCTCACACAACTCTGAAGAAGAGGACTTTATAGGATAAGATATTAAGACTTGATTTTTTGGACTTTAACGATTTGTTGATGGCATCACCGGTGATTGAGAAAACCGAGTGAATTGTGGGTTGTGTTTGACAGTATATAATGTCTGCTCCTGTGTTTCATGGCGCTTGAGCCTGATGATGGGTGCTATGTTCAGCCCCGAAAGATCTCGCGTGTAAATATTAATTTTTAATTGTAAATAAAGTGTTTTTAATCTTGACCTACAATTTGAAAATTATGTTTGTGAATGACCGTACGTGTGACAGCATCAGTGAATTACTTTAGTGACCTTTCGTACGATAGACTTTTAGCATTTTTGTTAATAGTCAGATTTTTCAAGGTGTTCACAGAACTTCCTAGTTGTAAGTCAAATTTAGCACATTGCCTATTAATTTCTTTACTAACACCTCCTAAGTATGGGAATGCACCAATATATTTCAATTTATTTTTTCTCACCTTACTTTGATTGTAACCTTCTTGGCCTTCATTTCTCTTAGCCATATGTTTTTTACTCTCGTATATCCATTTTTAATAAGCTTATTAGGGTAACCATAATCTTGTGATATTTTCAAGATAAAATCCAGCTCTTGATTCTTTAGCCTGTTATTCGAAGTGTGCGTATAAGTTCTTCGAATCAAGTTTACTATGCTATTTTTTTTATGGACAACAGGGTGGTGTGAAGAGTATGGAATAAGTACCGGTATGTACGCTGCTTTCATGAAAACAGTGTATTCAAAATTATTTTTATTAAGTATAATGTCTAAAAATGACAGACCATTATTCACTTCAAATTCAAGAGTCAGTTGAATGGTGTTACAAATTTCGTTGAATCGATGAGCTAGATCTTGTAGCTCGGTTTTGTTGAATTTTGAAATAATAATGATGTCATCTACATAATGAGCATATAGTAGTGGTTTTTCAGGTAGATTTTGAATAATTTTTCCTTCGATGTGCGCCATTGTCACTTCTGCATATAATGCCGATCATAAGGATAGGGCCGCCTTTATTTGTTTATATATACTTCAAATTGGAAGATATTGTTTTCTTTGATGAAGTACAATGTATTCCTTAATTGTTGCATAATCAATTCGATAGCTAGCTTGACTTGAGTATTTGGGTATAAAGCCTTAATGAGGCCATAGGGAAGTTCACTAGGTCTTGATTTATCATCTTGATCTTTTCGATAAATTCGTTGCTATTCTTTAGTGTATCTTGATTCCTCATAAAAATTGGGGATAGATAGCTGTATATCTTTTTTCAAGATTGATGAGTGGGTAATTTTTTTTCCGAGAGAATCAGTCTTAAATGGAGTGTTTTCTTTGTGGGTTTTAATTTTTGAGAATATTTTTGGCATCCCTGCACCCATTGGTGGGTTCGCATTTTTATTTCTGCTGGCAAACTACTATGGTTCCTTACCTTAGCAAGGAAAGTTAATTGTTTGTCTGTGGGACCTTTGTTGACAAGTTCACACTGTAACTCCAAGATCGCTGTCTTCATTTTATCATTAAATTCAACCATGTCCATAATAACACAATTTGCCTTGTCTTGTCCGCTTCGCAAAATTTAATCGTAGGGTCTTTACATAAACTTAACAGTTGTTGTCTGTCATACTTGCAACTTATTGACCTGGTAGGGTTTTTTTTTATTATTATTATTTTTTTTTTGTGCTTAGAGTTATATTCTTTGAGCATAATTCTGAATAATTTAAACCTCAGATCGATAGCATGCTTTGGAGGTACTGGATGTACAATATCTTCTAATACTGGAATGCACTCTTCTGTTCTTGGGGTTTTTGGTGGGAAAGCGTATTTCTTCCCACGTTTTAACTCTGCTTTTTCGCTATATGTTAGCACTAATGCATCATCGAGAGCACTAACATATAACGAAAAAGCAGTGTTACAACATGGGAAGAAATACGCTTTCCCACCAAAACCTCCAAGAACAGAAGAGTAAATTCCAATATTAGAAGATATTGTACATCCAGTACCTCCAAAGCATGCTATCGATCTGAGGTTTAAATTATTCAGAATTATGCTCAAAGAAATACAACCCTAAGCACAAAAAAAAAACCTACCAGGTTAATAAGTTGCAAGTATGACAGACAACAACTGTTAAGTTTATGTAAAGACCCTGCGATTACATTTTATGAAGCGGACAAGACAGGGCAAATTGTTATTATGGACATGGTTGAATTGAATTTAATGATAAAATGAACACAGTGATCTCGAAGTTACAGTGTGAACTTGTCAACAAAGGTTTCACAGACAAACAATTAACTTTCCTTGCTAAGGTAAGGAACCATAGTAGTTTACCAACAGAAATGAAAAGTGCAAACCCACCAATGGGTACAGGGATGCCAAAAATATTCTCAAAAATTAAAACTCACAAAGAAAACACTTCATTAAGACTGATTCTCTCGAAAAAAAGTTATCCACTCATCAATCTTGAAAAAAAGATATACAGCTATCTATCCCCAATTTTTATGAGGAATCAATATACACTAAAGAATCGCTACGAATTTATCGAAAAGATCAAGATGATAAATCAAGACCTAGCGAACTTCCCGATGGCCTCTATGGAAGTTAAGGCTTTATACCCAAATACTCCTGCCGAGCTAGCCATCGAATTGATTACGCAACAATTAAATATAAATAAAGATCTAAATAAGACACAACTGAAAGAATTAAAGAATACATTATACTTCATCAAAGAAAACAATATCTTCCAATTTGAAGGAAGTATATATAAACAAATACAAGGCAGCCTATGGGATCCCCATTATCGACATTATATGCAGAAGTGATAATGGCGCACATCGAAGGAAAAATTATTCAAACTCTACCTGAAAAACCACTACTATATGCTCATTATGTAGATGATATCATTATTATTTCAAAATTCAACAAAACTGAGCTACAAGATCTAGCTCATCGATTCAACGAAATTTTTTTTTTTTTTTGATTGAAGGTTTAACGACCACTGTGAGCAACTCAATGGGCTATAAGCAGTCGCCCGTCCCTAATTTAGGGTCACTGGTTCCAGGGAAGGGAGAGAGCCAGTGCCGTAAAACAAACACAACATCCATGCCTCACCGGGATTCGAACCCGGACTCCTTACAGACGAATGATCAGAGGCCAGCGCCTCAGACCACTGCGCCACCGGGGCGGCTCAACGAAATTTGTAACACCATTGAACTGACTCTTGAATTTGAAGTGAATAATAGTCTGTCATTTTTAGACATTATACACACAAAAAATAAAAATAATTTTGAATACACTGTTTTCATGAAAGCAGCGTACATACCGGTACATATTCCATACTCTTCACACCACCCTGTTGTCCATAAAAATAAAATAGCATAGTAAACTTGATTCAAAGAGCTTATACGCACACTTCGAATAACAGGCTAAAGAATCAAGAGCTGGATTTTATCTTGAAAATATCACAAGATTATGGTTACCCTAATAAGCTTATTAAAAATGGATATACGAGAGTAAAAAACATATGGCTAAGAGAAATGAAGGCCAAGAAGGTTACAATCAAAGAAAGGTGAGAAAAAATAAATTGAAATATATTGGTGCATTCCCATACTTAGGAGGTGTTAGTAAAGAAATTAATAGGAAATGTGCTAAATTTGACTTACAACTAGGAAGTTCTGTGAACACATTGAAAAATCTGACTATTAACAAAAAAAAAATTAAGAACAAAATATTAGAGGAATCAGGGTCTTACAAAATTCCTATTGTACACATACCCCCAATATCGTACCATTGGAATTACTAAAAACATGTTAAAAAAAAGGGTAAAACAACACATATCCAACTGGCAAAAAAAAAAGCAAAAACTGCATTAGTGCAATTCTGTATTGACAACCAAACATTCCCAAAATTCGAAGAAATTAAAATGCTAAAAAAGGAATAAAAAATCAGAAAGGCAAATGAGAATGGAGGAATCGATCTTAATTTATAAAAATAAAACAAGGGTGTGTAACCAGAATGACCCTAATACATTATCTAGCCTTTGGAAAGAGCTAATGAGACAAGAAAAAGAAAAACCGACAAAAAAGAAAAGGGAACAGGGATAGGAAAAGATAAGAACAAGAAGAAAACGGAAAGACGACATCAACGACCATTTAAGGGGGGAGGGGGAAATATATATGTATAGAATTAGTGAAACATAGATGGCAGCAACTAGGTTTGGTCGAGAAATGTATCAAATACAGCGTATCCGACGATTAGCAAAGTGGGGTATCAGACTGCATTGGAGAGAAGTGAACCACGAACATTGGTGGAAAAGTCGCCACACTCCTGAGGATGCCCAAAAACTGGGCGAAAAATTTAGAGCATTAATAACAGTAAAGAGTTGATGTGTTTGAATCCTAAAGTGAAGATCTACTGACTCTACCCAAAGTAAACAGTGTGTTTGATGTGAATGGTTATTTCACATACAACGGACAATAGGACAAAAACTTCAACGAAGACCGGAAAACATGCAAGAAATGTGAATCATCGCTAGAAACGGAATGCCTGAATAAGCATTATCCAACTAGAATATTTCCTAGTATTTTGTTTAGGTTTTTGCATTATGGTTTTTGATTTTTCTTCCACACAGTCTCTGGCACTACGGAATTTCAAATGGTGTGTTGTAAATTTATGTGTATGCTTTTATTTGCCTTATGTTTTTTCAATTTATTATTTGCAGCTCTTGCGGGATTTTAGTTGAAAACTTTGCTAGTGTTTTGGCTTTGCCTTTTAATTTTAATATTTTTTCAGCTTGAAGTTGCTTATTTTAATGTTTGCAGGTTGTCCACCACTAGGCAAGAAATAGGAGGTTTGAAGAATTTTGGCTTGTTTATCTTTTTGGTTGAAAGCTGTGTTTGTTCTTGACAATGATAGGGGTGAAGTCTGATTCAGATGAGCTATTTGCTCCCACGTGGTTAGGCTAGCTCCCTAACCCATTGTGTTTACTAAAGCTGGCAAAATGGATTTAATATTATGAAGTGACATTCGTTGCCTTACTTGTAAGGCTGCTAATCCTATGTTACATAGTCATCAACCACAAGCACAAGGTAATAAGTTTTGCAAAGTTTTTAATTCAGTTTATAAGCTTTCCTGTACAGTATGTGGTCTTGTATATGTTGGACAGATTAAGAACACACTGCACCTTAGGATCAATAAACACAGGTCTCAGGTTAGCAAATTCCAGTCCGACAGAGTCAATTTGCAGCATCGGTCTCCCCAGTTTTCCACCCATGAGCTGGAACATTTTCATTTACATGGTTTTGATAAGGTACAAATTGAAGTGCTGCATATAATTCCAAACCTTGAAGACAGGCTTGCGACCGAGTCCATTGAAATTCTAAAACAACAGTCATTATACCCAATATGGGCTTAATTCAACTTTAGCGGATAATAAACTCTCTAGGTTTCAAGTTGCAATTAGGGAATGTATCTCTTTGTTTCACCACAAGGCTTGCAAAAGAGGTAATAGGGGGAAGAGGCTAGTTAAATCCTCCAGTTCAGTAGATTTTACAGTATTAAAGCAGACTCTTCTTGACTTCAAGAGTGGTCCTGGTTTCATTAAAAATAATGTCTCACATCTAAAACCTTCTAAAACCTTTAAACACTCTGCATTAAAATGTTTTTTTAAAACTTGGAGTTATCTTGAAGGAAATGTAGATTCTCGTGTTTTTCATCTTGTAATAGATGTACTTAAATATATTCTTAAAGATAAAATCTCCTCAAAACCAGCTTCCAAAAACTACATTACAAATAGATTCCTTAATAAAAGCTATGATTCTCCTAAAATTAGAAAATTATTCTATAATAATGCTTGCAGCTTCCGCATTTCTAAACATCAAACAGTAGTTAGTTTTAAATATGTAAAAACCTTGGGTTCTAGTGTAATGAATATAAGTCACATGCATCACTTGATAACCCTCATGACTTTAGCTGTAATTGTAGTACATACCAGAGTACAGTGTATTACGATAACTTCCAGAATTATATTGTCACAGGTAATCTAGAATTTATTGATAACCCAAGTCTTAGGAGGCTTTTGGGATTTGAAGCAAAGCTTAGGCCCTCCTTCCACCTCTTTAAAGAAAGAATTAAGTTTGACTTTCGTCAGGATTTAAAAAAGTATACAGTTAAAACTAGCTTAGCCCATAATCTGCCAGAGGCCTTTGCTGAGTGGAAATGAAAAACATTGCAAAAATTTTAAGTAAATTTATCTAACTTTTCTATGATAATAGCCTTATTTTCTCTAAAGCATTGAAGCAGTCTCTTTATAGTCTTCAAAAACAGTACATTTTTACCACCACCGATAAAGCCAGTAATAATTTTGCAATCATTTTTAAGAAGTTATATATATTTTGACTTAATTAAAAATGAACTGAATAACAAAGTTACCTATCTCCCAGCTTCTGTTTCGGGTAAGGAACTAGCAAATAAGTTCAAGGCATTTCACAAACAGCTTCGGCTTAAATTAATGAAGAGTTATGAATCTGAATTTCCTTATCTTTTTGCTACAGCAAAATTTCATAAAGAACCGGTGAAATTTTGGTTCATCATAGATAGTGGGACAAAAAGTCACAAGAAAGTAATTGATCAGTATTTTGAATCAGTTCTGAAGCGGTTTCAAATCATGTAAAATCTTGTACTACTTTAACCAGTAACGATTTTTGGATTATTAATAGCAATACAGAGGTAATTTCTGACATCCTTGATATTAGGCCTGTAGCTATTAATAGCTATGACTTTGAAAATTTGCACACCAGCCTCCCAATAGATATTATTAATACCCTTAAATTGCTCTTTGCAGAATTTAATGTCTCCGATATAATTTCAGAAAGTTCCTTGTTAACATTGTTAAATTGCTGCATTAAAAATAATTTTGTCCTTTTTTGCAAAAAGTTCTACAAGCAAGTTAATGGAATTGCCATGGGATGCTCACATTCCACCAGTATTTGTAATCTGTTCTTGTTTTTCAAAGAATACCAGTTCATCAAGACAAATTCATTCAATCGAGATAGCTACTTATATACTTACAGGTATATAGATGACCTTCTTTGATTAAATAATTCAGGATTTCTTGAAAATGATTTTTGGCTATATATATCCAAGCTGCCTTAAGTTAAATAAAACTAACACTAGTAACCAGGGATTTGGTTTTCTAGATTTGTCTATTAATCTAAATGAAGGTAACCATAGTTATTAGTTTATATGATAAGAGAAACAACTTTAAATTTAAAATTTTAAAATATGTGGAGTGGTCTAGTAATATCTCCAGCAAGGTTATTGAGAATGGCTTTATCTCGCAAGCCTTAAGGTTGTCCAGAATTTGCAGCTTGCAGGCAGATTTTAAGAGGAATGTTCAAACTCTAATCAATCAGTTTCTTGATAACCAGGTTCCAAAGGCTTTCTTAAAAGCAACACTTAGGAAAATTGTTCTCAAGTATAGTGTTAGGATAGCAGAAATTCTCTAATTTAATAACTTGGTGACCGAATGAATCATCTAAATTAAAGCTATAATATAGAGGTTTAGATGATGATGTGGTTACCTTTACTTAATTTGGAACCCAGAATACTCTTTCATTTCCCTCTCCTTTTAATTCAAAAAAAGTTTAAAACTAACCTCATAAAAAATATTACAAAAAACTTTAAAAAACAAAGCTTATACAAAAAGTATAATAAAACTTTTTTGTATAAGCTTTGTTTTTTAAAGTTTTTTGTAATATTTTTTATGAGGTTAGTTTTAAACTTTTTTGAATTAAAAGGAGAGGGAAATGAAAGAGTATTCTGGGTTCCAAATTAAGTAAAGGTAACCACATCATCATCTAAACCTCTATATTATAGCTTTAATTTAGATGATTCATTCGGTCACCAAGTTATTAAATTAGAGAATTTCTGCTATCCTAACACTATACTTGAGAACAATTTTCCTAAGTGTTGCTTTTAAGAAAGCCTTTGGAACCTGGTTATCAAGAAACTGATTGATTAGAGTTTTGAAAAAAAGTATATAATAAAAGGGATGTAAGGTCAGGTGATGCGTAACATCACAGCCTCTCCTTGACAAATGTCAACCCCGCCTTCTCGTGGTACATCCTGTTCCCACTAAAGGGGCTCTGACGACCGCCAATAGCGGTATAACTATACCATCGGGATTAGAGGAAATTCTATCCCACACTCACCAACCCGCTTGGCCAGCGTGGTGAGTTATGGCCAAACCCCTCCAAAATGACTCCACAACTTAAATCTTGGCCCTCAGTCTCCGGCAGCTGGAATGTACCTGGCCAAGGCAGCGGCCAGTGCGACATGAAGGCAGAGGGTGCTAAGAATCCCTGGACTAGGCTGCCATCTGATGCTGACCTTGGCTACGTACAACGGACGCTCCCTATCTTCTGATTCAAGGCTTCTTCAATTGGAAGAGGAACTACAAAGGATCAAGTGGGACATCGTGGGGCTAAGTGAGGTAAGGAGAAAAGGAGAAGATCTCATCGAACTGAAAAGTGGACATCTCTTCTACTATCGTGGGACAGATACTGGCAGAACTAGTGGTGTTGGATTTATAATAAACAAGAAACTGAAGGATAAAGTTGTAGAAGTTGAAAGTTCCTCTGACAGAGCTGCACGACTTGTTATCCAACTCTCGAAAAGATACCAGGCTCAGATTATTCAAACTTATGCACCCACCACAAGTCATCCTGAAGAAGAAATTGAAGAATTTTATGAGGAAATTTGTCATCTAAATAATAAAGGTAAGCAGCACTTGAAAATAATTATGGGAGATTTCAATGCAAAAATAGGGCAACGGCAACAGAATGAAACTTCAGTAGGTAAATTCGGTCACAGCAACAGAAACCAGCGTGGAAATACTCTCGTTGAGTTTGCAGAGGCAGAAGGATTTTTCATCTTGAACTCCTTCTTCAAGAAAAAGCCACACAGGAAATGGACATGGAGACATCCAAATGGGACGACAAGTGAAATTGATTTTATTATGTGTAACAAAAAATTCGTCATAGAAGACTGCAGTGTGCTAAACAAGTTCAACACAGGTAGTGACCATACATTGGTGAGATGTAAGATGCACCTCAACACCAAACTTAAACGTGGCAAGCTCATAAGACAAACAAAATCTATTGACATAACCAACATTAAAAAACACCATAATACCTTCAAGTTGGAACTGAAGAACAGGTTCTCTGCTTTAGAAGGCCTAACATCGGAAGAAGTGGACATCTCTGAAGTTAACAGAAAAGTAACCAAAGCTCTTATGGAAACAGCAACAAAATTAGCTGGGTCTAAGAACAAGTTGCATGTAAACAAATTATCAGGAAAAACGAAAATGTTGATGCAAAAAGAAGAGAGATGAGGACAACTAAAGAAGATGTGACTTCCAAAGTGGAATATATAGAGCTATGCAAGACAGTAAGAAAAAGTATCACTGAAGACGTAAGAAAATTCAACTGTGAACTAGTGAGGAAAGCAATTGAAAACAACCAAAGCCTAAAGATAGCAAAGGGACATCTCAGTAAGGGAAGAAAACAGATTATGGCACTGAGAAAAGAAGATGGTTCTGTAACAAGAAATAGAGGCGAAATTTTGACAAGAGTGAAAGATTTCTACTCCAAATTATATGAAAGGGATGATACATGCACTCCAGACATGAAAGATACCAGTACCAGAGTTCCTCCAGTCCTTCCAGCAGAAGTTGCACATGCAATCAAGAACATGAAGCGGGGAAAAGCTCCAGGAGAAGATGGAATTACTGTAGACATCATACAAGAAGCAAGTGGAGAAATTGAAACAGTACTCGCCCAAATTTTCACTCGATGCCTTAATGAAGGAAAGATTCCTGAGGATTGGAACACCGCTACAATGATCCTGCTACATAAGAAAGGTGACATTGAGGATCTCGGAAACTACAGACCTATCAGCCTCCTATCAGTAGTTTATAAAATCTTCACTAAAGTTCTTTCACACCGCTTGAAGGTAACACTGGACATGGCTCAACCGAGAGAACAAGCTGGATTCAGGAGTGGCTACAGCACAATAGATCATATCCACGTACTGAGAGAACTAATTGAAAGAGCGAGGGAATATGAACTTCCATTGTGCATGGCTTTTATCGATTATGAAAAAGCCTTTGATTCGGTGAAACCATCAGCAGTTACAATGGCTCTGAAAACCTGCGGTATTGAAGATGCATACATTAATATTATTAATAACATCTATGAAAATGCAAGTGCAAAGATTCGGCTGTTTGAAAATACAACACACATAAAAATTGGAAAGGGAGTGAGACAAGGTGACACCATATCTCCGAAGCTCTTTAATGCCACATTGGAGGGTGTTTTTCAGTCGCTGAGCTGGGAAAACAAAGGGATAAAGATTAATGGAGATTATCTAACCCACCTTCGTTTCGCTGATGACGTAGTCATTTTTGCAACTACCCCATCAGAGCTGCAGAGTATGATCCAGGAACTTGCTGACAAGAGTAAAGAAGTGGGATTAAAAATGAACTTTCAGAAGACAAAAGTGATGTTCAATGCTTTTACAAGAAATGAAGATTTATTGATTGATGGAGAAAAGCTGGAGATAACAGACACGTACGTTTATCTTGGACAGCAGATATCAAGTGAGGGTCACATTGATGAAGAAATTAATCGGCGTACAAAACTTGCCTGGAGAGCTTTTGGAAGAAACAGCATAATTTTCAAGAGCAATATGCCATTATGTCTTAAAAGAAAAGTGTTTGATCAATGCATCCTTCCAGTGCTTACGTATGGTGCAGAGACGTGGACCTTAACTAAAAGAGATGTACAAAGACTGCAGACAACTCAAAGAAGCATGGAGAGGTGCATGCTTGGTGTAACCAGGAGAGATAAGAAGAGGAACTCGTGGATCCGAAAAATGACAAGAGTGGAAGACATCATGATCAGAGTTAAATCCATGAAATGGCAATGGGCTGGACATACTGCCAGAAGGACAGATCATCGATGGACAGCCGAAATTTTGGATTGGATTCCAAGGGACAGGAAAAGACCCAGAAGAAGACCACATGGGAGATGGGTGGATGAAATTCGAAAGTATGCAGGGGTGACATGGAGGAGACTGGCACAAGACAGACCGTTGTGGAGGAAACTTGGGGAGACCTTCGTCCAGCAGTGGATTGATAATGGTTGACAATGATGATGATGATGATATAATAAAAAAGAAAAGAAAAAAGATAGTATAATTTGAATAAATAAAAGTTTGGGAAAGTTTCGGTTTTTTAGGGAATATTAATACTTTTAAAGCCAATTGGGAACAGTTTAGCCTGTTCCCAATGGGAATTTTATAGTGTTCCGATTAGTTGATAGCAACTTTAAAACTGTTTTTTGGCACATCTTCTGTCTTAACCTCAACTACAGAATGCTCTGGAAAGTTGGTTGGCTTCTTGACTACTAGGTGGTGCAGCTGGCGTCATTTCTTCAAGTAATGAGGGAGTTTGAAGAAACGTGTGTTGGAAGGTCCCAGTCTTTTTATTTCCTTTTGGTAAGTGTTTTTATTTTACTTTTTAATTCTGTAAATTTTTTTTTTAGGTTTTGAAGCTTCCCTTTTTCCTTAAGTTGTTTGCAGTTTTTATAGCAGATTTGACCTCTTTTCAGGAATTAGTGTACCGTCTTCGAGCGTACCCCATTGTTCAGACCGTTTTTAGTTTGAATTTGGGGCATGTGCAGCATTGGCTCATTCTTATTTTTTCCATTATAGAACTCATTTTGGCAATAACTTGTAAATAGGCTAACTAATTCAAGCTACTTTTTTCCAATTTTTTGATGTTACAAAAAGATGTGCCTGCAGATAGTTCTTGTGATGTAATGTTTGGTTGTAATTGAGTTTTTCCAAGGTACTTAGGCATTTTATACTTCTGAGATTTAAGTAATTAGATTCCTAAAAGCAGTGTGTGGTCGGGCTACGACCATCCAGATTGAAATGGGGAGGTTTTTCATTTTTTTCCAGGTTACTTTAATATTTTTATTGTAATTTTTTATTTTTAGTCTCCTATTAATTTTCAGAAGAGTTTGTTGCTTGTGGGTCTTGGGTGGTAAAAGTAGCAGTTGGTGTTTTAATTGTTATTGGGTCGAGTTTTTGAATTTAAATTTTCTGTTTGTTATTTTCTTGCAAACTGGATGGTGCAGAAACCCACACATTTTTTGGTCTTTATAGAAGTATGAGAGGTGTTATTTGTGCCTAACCATTGATGAAGCCATAGATAGCAGCTGCCATATGTTCTATAATCCTTCCTTTTTCTCCTGGTTGATTATTAGGTCTCTTCTTTCTGGTTTCTGAATCAGCTTATTTCAACTTTCAGTATTTTGTTTAGGTTTTTTGCATAACGGCTTTTGATTTTTCTTACATGCAGCCTCTGGCATTATGGAATTTCAAATGGTGTTTTGTAAATTTATAATTTATGTGTACCATTTAATTTGCCTTAAATATAAATGTGTGTAATAACATCTATGAAAATGCAAGTGCAAAGATTAGGCTGTTTGAAAATACAACACACGTAAAAATTGGAAAGGGAGTGAGACAAGGTGACACCATATCTCCAAAGCTCTTTAATGCCACATTGGAGGGTGTTTTTCAGTCGCTGAGCTGGGTAAACAAGGGGATAAAGATTAATGGAGATTATCTAACCCACCTTCGTTTTGCTGATGACGTAGTCATTTTTGCAACTACCCCATCAGAGCTGCAGAGTATGATCCAGAAACTTGCTGACAAGAGTAAAGAAGTGGGATTAAAAATGAACTTTCAGAAGACAAAAGTGATGTTCAATGCTTTTACAAGAAATGAAGATTTATTGATTGATGGAGAAAAGCTGGAGATAACAGACACGTACGTTTATCTTGGACAGCAGATATCAAGTGAGGGTCACATTGATGAAGAAATTAATCGCCGTACAAAACTTGCCTGGAGAGCTTTTGGAAGAAACAGCATAATTTTCAAGAGCAATATGCCATTATGTCTTAAAAGAAAAGTGTTTGATCAATGCATCCTTCCAGTGCTTACGTATGGTGCAGAGACGTGGACCTTAACTAAAAGAGACATACAAAGGCTGCAGACAACTCAAAAAAGCATGGAGAGGTGCATGCTTGGTGTAACCAGGAGAGATAAGAAGAGGAACTCGTGGATCCGAAAAATGACAAAAGTGGAAGACATCATGATCAGAGTTAAATCCCTGAAATGGCAATGGGCTGGACATACTGCCAGAAGGACAGATCATCGATGGACAGCCGAAATTTTAGATTGGATTCCAAGGGACAGGAAAAGACCCAGAAGAAGACCACATGGAAAATGGGTGGATGAAATTCGAAAGTATGCAGGAGTGACATGGAGGAGACTGGCACAAGACAGACCATTGTGGAGGAAACTTGGGGAGACCTTCGTCCAGCAGTGGATTGATAATGGTTGACAATGATGATGATGATGATATATACACAGGTGTACAAAAATTAAAGACGAAGAAGAGAAATTAGCAGAACAGACCGAAAGACCACTCAAGAGATAGACTACGGTCCGGTACAGTAGGGCATGCGCATATATGCAGAATGACGGGGGGTGGTAGTGTCGGAAGGGTATAAAGCACGCGGTCGGTGTACGCTCAGCAATTCGGTGAAAGCTATTGCACGGTGTACATCAGTTTGAATGACGTCAAGTTACTGCCACCATGTGATATGGCCAACAGGCAATCCAGTAGACGACATCTGGATGACTTTACCCAAGGTAGCATCATTGGGAAGCTAGAAGTAGGTCGAAGTGTGACTAGTGTGGCCAAGGAGTTTGGGATCGCTCACAGCATCGTTTCACGAGCTTGGACAACATTTCAAACGACAGGAACAGCTGTCCGAGAGTTTAGCAGTGGTCGTCCACGAGCAACCATGGCGGCGGACGACCGGTATATTGTCCTACAGGCGAGAAGAGACAGACGGCAGACAGCGGGAGAAATCGCAAGGCACATGCAACAGACAACTGGATGTCTGTTATCGCATTTTACTGTGGCCAGGAGGCTGCACAAAGGTGGTCTTTTTGCAGGATGACCAGCATGGTGTGTGCCATTAACGCCTACTCATCGAAGACGGCGGTTTCTGTGGTGCCAGGAACACAAGAACTGGACACATCAACAATGGGATCGAGTTCTCTTTATGGATGAGAGCCGATTTAGTCTGACAAGCAATTCTGGACGTATACACATCTGGAGAGAGCAGGGAACACGCAATCACACCTCACACATCATCAAAAGGGACCGATTTGGAGGTGGCGGAGTTCTCGTTTGGGGTGCCATCATGCTTGGTAGCCATACTGACCTCCACATCTTCCAAGGAGGTTCAGTCACTGGTGTCCGCTATTGTACCGAGGTTCTCCTGCCTTACGTGTGTCTGTTTAGAGGTGCTATAGGTATTGAGTTCCTCTTCATGGATGACAATGCTACACCTCATCGTACAGTGGCTGTTGCAGAGTGGTTGGAGAGTGAAGATATTCAACACATGGATTGGCCCGCAAGATCCCCGGACCAAAATCCAATCGAACACATGTGGGACCGTCTCGGGAGATGCTTGGCAGCACGTCACCAGCCGCCAGCAACGATTCCGCAGCTGCGATTGGCGCTACAAGAAGAATGGGCCGCGATGCCTCAACAGCTCCTTGACAACCTCGTCCTCAGCATGGACAGACGTTGTAAATCCTGCAATGCAGTCAGGGGTGATCATATCCCCTACTAAAAACTGGATTTTTCTTGGCAGCCGTCTGTCACATGGACGTTTGTCTTCTGTCCAGTTGTGCTCGAAGCTACCTTTTCAATAAAGTGCCTTTGTATCCTTTGGATTCCTTGTTTGGATGGTTTTGCTCACTTGTCCCATATTCTTACATCTTGGGGATCTTATGGTATGATTTGAGTCAATGTGGAGCACTTCTGCACGACGTTACATTCAAAAAACCGTCTCGTCCTTAATTTTTGCATGCCGGTGTATATACAGTGGTTGCTCTGGCTTTTTTGAAGTTTTTGCAAACCCATTCCCCAAATTCAATTTATTTTGCCAAAGTGTTATAATAGTACAAAAAGGTAATCACCAAAACTTTTTTTCCATCGCCAAAACATTTTTTTTTTCGCGAAATGCAAAGAATGTGATCAGCAGTGCGACCCCTAGTATATATGTATATATAAAATGTGAATGAAAAGTTTGTGGTCTAAAACTATAAATAACAAGTAAGACTGCTTAATGGGTTACTGCACAATTCAAAGCACTTCTCTTATGCACCAACACTGATTCCAGCATATTTTTCTATTTTGAAGGTCTCAGAGAGCCAAATTTTGCCACTTTAGGAGGCCAATTTCATTTCTAGGAATAAATCAGAATCACAGGGGAACAAATCCAGTGAATTTTACAGGAGTGATGAATCATGAGGACCTAACATTCAGCCATAAATTTAATCACAGCAAGCACACAGCAGTATGGTGCATTACCATAATGTGTGATTCAGATCTTATCATGGAAAAGCTGAACTGTTTCCTGCTCACTTTTTTAGAGTAACTTTAGCACACTTTTGCTGAATTTGTTCCTCACTGTCTGACATGGCAGAGGGAATTTACAATGAATAATGCATAAAGAATGAAAAAAAGAATACATCACCAGTGTTTTAACCATGTGTGTGTCTGTTACAAAAAAATCTGATGTGTGTACGTTTCTTACGAAAACTCTGAATTTTTTTTTTTCTTGAGAAGATGGCACTTTACTTTCCTAGTCATGACTGAAGGCCCACCGTCTCATCACTTGCAGTAGCTAAATTCATGAAATTAAAATTATTCCCAATAAATTCCAGCAGTTCCAGGCCCACCTCAACAAGTAATCTGACCTGGCTCTTAGAACTCTTACAACAAATTTAGCAACCATATGCAATATCGGTTAATCTGGTTACAATGGACAGAGTTACATAATCACAGCATCAATTCTAGGTCACCCATGATCTCCTGATTTCCAATTACTTGTTGCTCTGTTGAAGACTTCTCACTTGCACGACATTGCTCTCAGTTTTTGCACTGAATGGGAAAACAAGGGTCATCTTGCACTGATTCCCAGCCAATTCTGGATTTAGCATGTCATTTACAAATGCACATTTAGCAAAAGTATCGCACCCAAAGGCTTCTTTTAACAACAGTTTCTGCATGTTTTATTTTTTTCTATTTGTTTGTTTGGTTTTCTTTTGTTTCTTTAATTTTGAGCAAAATTTGATGCAAAAATTTTTGCTCAATATTTTCATTCACCAAAACAAAAAACACACTTGTACTCAAATATTAATAATATAATACTGAAGCAACTTATGTGAATGGACTAAGGGGAGTTAGCACGTAAGATTAAACTAGTTTTATGCCATCTAGAGATATAATGCTTGCATTTCTGGTCCAGAGTGCGGGCGATCTTAGTGAGAGATGGGTTTGCCTCCTCGGGGCACTCCGTGGGAACAATGGCACACATAACAGCAACAAGGGCCTCTGAATCTTGGAGAGGTGCCAGTTAGTTCTGTGTGACATTGGAGAAAAGACCCCAACTTACTGGGTTTTGTTCCAGAATCCTTAGGTTGAATGACCAACTGGAACCGTCAGCTGTGGGCTAATCCCCCACACTGATGTACTTACCTGATTAAAAAGAAACAAAGAAATATTCAAAATGACTCAAGTGTGGGATATGGTGGACCTACTACACTTGAGAAGGATGGTCCACCACGGAATCGACCTGGACTTTCTAAACGGCGAATGAGAAAGAGATCTCGGCTGAGTGAATGTAAGATTGGTGTATGGAATACTAGAGGTATAAATGGCAAGATGAATGAGGTGATTGAAGAGATGAATAAGTATAGACAGGATGTGCTGTGTGTAAGTGAAACCAAAAAGAAGGAAATTGGGATAGAAGAAGTGAATGGAACCTTGAGTGTGTGGTCTGGAGTGTTGGATAATGTGAGAGGACAGGCTGGTGTAGGTGTGGTTTTAAGTGAAAAGATGAAAAAGAACTTGATTCTCTATAGCTGCATAAGTGAGAGAATTCTTTGGATTCGTTTGAAAGTGAAACTTCAGAGAATAGTAATTGTTGTAGTGTATGCTCCTTGTGAATCAGAATCTCCTGATAGGAAGGAAGACTTCTGGAATGAGCTAAAAGCTGTTTTGAGCCAGTTTGGGGCTAAAAAGAAAGTTATAATAGCAGGGGATTTCAATGCTAAAGTAGGTGTACAGAATACAATTTTTGACAATGTTCTGGGTAAGTTTAATGATCCTTGTGTGAACGATAATGGTGAAAGATTAATTGAACTGTGCATTGAGAATGGTCTGTGTGTATATAATACATTTATCAACCACAAGTATATCCACACATATACTTGGGAAAATCATCATACTCTTGGTCAAAAGAGTGCGATAAATTTTGTTGTCTATGATCAGCATTTGAAACAGTTAATTGTTGACACTCGTGTGATGAGAGGTGCGGATGTTGGTTCTGATCATTACTTGGTAGTGTCACGAGTGAAACTGGATGTTGGCTGGAGGAAAAGGAATAGGAAGAGGCCCAGGATGGAAAGAATAAGGGTTGAAAGGCTCCCTGAATATCATCAGCATTATTCTGACTTACTGAGAGAACGACTGAAGGAGCTGAAGTCTGGTGAGTGGGCTGTAGAAAAGAAGTGGGAATGTTTTAAGAACTGTGTTGTCACTGCTGCTGAAGAGGTCAGTGGCACCACAATAGTGGGAAACAATAGAGGTGATGCTTGTCAGAATAGTGAGATTGAAGAGGCAGTAAAGAGAAAGAAGGAAGCCTATTTGGGGATGTTGCAAAGTAGAGTTTCTGTGGATGAATATCGCTGTAAGAAGCGTGAAGCCGCTAAGCTGGTTCGCCAGAGTAAGGCAAAAGATAGGAAGGAGAAGGTGGAAAGGCATGAATTAGCTTTTTGGAAAGATAGGAAGACTTTCTGGAAGTACACGAGAATCAAGAAAAATAGGTGAAACAAAGTTGTAAGCTGCGTAAAGAATAGGATCGGGGAAATGATATGGGAGCCCATGAGTAAAGGTCACCTAGCTGATAAGCCTTGGAGGTTCATCTATGGGATATCTGCTGCGCAGTGGCGGATCACCGCGCAGGCGCAGGAATCGTGCACTTGGGGCCTCAGAATCGCAGGGGCCTCAAAAACCAAAAAGAAAACGTAAATTTTATTTTTTTTATTTCCAATGTTTTGTTAATCGGTAAAAATATAAAATAATAATAACGATAATATAGGCACATTCTCTTGTGTTTTGTGACACTGTTTTCATAGAGGTTAACAGTTTCATGCTACGAAAGAAACCGCGTTCAGCGTCTTATTACTCCTGGCCGTGACTCTCACCTCTAGGGCCCATGTTTTGTAAGGGAAATATCCGTTAGTACAATCTAGGAACATTCAAAACATTGGTGAGGCCAAAACTCGAATGTCCACTATTCGCAGGAGCAGTGTTACCAGGTTGCACAGGATGCCCCTGTATCTAAACAATTGTGTCCCCCTGATAGTTTTTGCTCTAAGGAAAAGGAATGGGGTTGACTAACAACGAATCCTTGAACTGTTCCAGTCTGCTCTAACCAATCCTACAGCAAAGCCCTAAATTTGATCCACAGTACAGAGGGAAGAGGCTGTGTGTATAATATATTTCTTTTAATATCAGACCAAATATTGGATGTATTGTACCTAAAATAAAATATTGATTGTACCTGTTACTGGCAAAGTATGTCTGTTTTTCTTGAATAGAATTTTATCTTGTGAATTAATGAAGACATGGCAAATTCTAGTGAAGAATTATTGTAGTTAATTGTGCATTACGGGGATTACTAGGATATAAGTTTTCACTTTGTCAAATTTTCGGGTTGTTCCCCAACCCTTCTTCAGGACTGACTAAGATAGAAGGTGCTGCCACTCAAGTGGTAATGTCATACTGCTATGTTCGTTAATCGTGGAACCTCTTCTTCTCTCAATGTGTAGACTTTCTTCAAATTTCCATTTTAGATAGTGTTGTTGGTGTGCAAGAATTTTTAAAGATTCCCAGTTCATTGAATGTCCAGTACTTTGTACATGTTTATCAAGGCCTGTTTTGATTGTAATGTTCCTAATTGCGGCTTTGGGTTAAGCTACTCGGGTGCGGAGTTGTCTTTTAGTTTCTCCTACATTTATGTTACCACAATTGCAGTTTACACTGTAGATAACTCCTTCTTGTAGTAGCATGTTATTTTCTTTTTGTTTAAACTGTGGAAAATATTTTTTTATTTTATTGTGTAAGTGAGGAGCAAGACGAATATGGAAATTAAAGCTAATTCTCTGCAGCCTTTCAAACAACCCTTTATGAGATTGTTTATGACTTGACTTAGCTTTTTTCTCTTTAAATTTTTTTATTTTCTATCCAAATTTCCGGGTAATTGTTATCTGTTAGCGTCTTCTTTAATTCTTTTTTATGGATTTTTTTTGAAGTTATTGCAGAATCTAAAGTTTCTATTTTTTCTAGGAACTATGCAGCTACATTATATTTAATGTAGGATGGATGGTATGATTGGTAGTTTAGCATTTTTTGAGTATTAGTAGGCTTTTTATAGAGTGATGTAGAGATTTTTCCTCTACAGCAGAAAGTGTCAGATCTAGGAAATTGAGGCTATTTTCTTGCTGCACCTCCAGGGTGAATTTAAGAGAGTCATCTAGGGTGTTGAATAGGTTAAGTCTGCTAATAGACATACTTAACCTATTAAACACCCTGGAGGTGCAGTGCAGCAAGAAAATAGCCTCATTTTCCTAGATCTGACACTCTCTGCCATAGAAGGAAAAATCTCTACATCACTCTATAAAAACCTACTAATACTCAAAAAATGTTAAACTACCAATCATACCACCCATCCTACATTAAATATAATGTAGCCGCACAGTTCCTAGAAAAATAGAAACTTTAGATTCTTCAATAACTTCCAAAGAAATACATAAAAAAGAATGAAAGAAGATGCTGACAGATAACAATTACCCAGAAAATTGGACAGAAAACAAATTTTTAAAGAGAAAAAAGCTAAGTCATGCCATAAACAATCTGATAAAAACATTAAACTCACTAGAAAAATAACTTACCATAAAGGGTTGTTTGAAAGGCTGCAGAGAATTAGCCTTAACTTCCATATTCGTCTTGCTCCTCACTTACACAATAAAATAAAAAAATATTTTCCAGTTTAAACAAAAAGAAAATAATATGCTACTACAAGAAGGAGTTATCTACAGTGTAAACTGCAATTGTGGTAACATATATGTAGAATATATAATTTGGTGAAACCATCAGCAGTTACAATGGCTCTGAAATCCTGCGGTATTGAAGATGCATACATTAATATTATTAATAACATCTATGAAAATGCAAGTGAAAAGATTCGGCTGTTTGAAAATACAACACACATAAAAATTGGAAAGGGAGTGAGACAAGGTGACACCATATCTCCGAAGCTCTTTAACGCCACAATGGAAAATGTCTTTCAATCACTGAACTGGGAAAACAAAGGGATAAAGATTAATGGAGATTATCTAACCCACCTTCGTTTTGCTGATGACATAGTCATTTTTGCAACTACCCCATCAGAGCTGCAGAGTATGGTCTAGGAACTTGCTGACAAGAGTAAAGAAGTGGGATTAAAAATGAACTTTCAGAAGACAGAAGTGATGTTCAATGCTTTTACACGAAATGAAGATTTATCGATTGATGGAGAAAAGCTGGAGATAACAGACACGTACGTTTATCTTGGACAGCAGATATTAAGTGAGGGACACATTGATGAAGAAATTAATCAGCGTACAAAACTTGCCTGGAGAGCTTTTGGAAGAAACAGCATGATTTTCAAGAGCAATATGCCATTATGTCTTAAAAGAAAAGTGTTTGATCAATGCATCCTTCCAGTGCTTACGTATGGTGCAGAGACGTGGACCTTAACTAAAAGAGACATACAAAGGCTGCAGACAACTCAAAGAGGCATGGAGAGGTGCATGCTTGGTGTAACCAGGAGAAATAAGAAGAGGAACTCGTGGATCCGAAAAATGACAAGAGTGGAAGACATCATGATCAGAGTTAAATCCCTGAAATGGCAATGGGCTGGGCATACTGTCTGAAGGACAGACCATCGATGGACAGCCGAAATTTTAGATTGGATTCCATGAGACAGGAAAAGACCCAGAAGAAGACCACATGGGAGATGGGTGGATGAAATTCGAAAGTATGCGGGAGTGACATGGAGGAGACTGGCACAAGACAGACCGTTGTGGAGGAAACTTGGGGAGACCTTCGTCCAGCAGTGGATTGATAATGGTTGACAATGATGATGATATGTAGGAGAGACAGGAAGACAACTCTGCACCCGTGTAGCTGAACACAAAACCGCAATTAGGTACATTACAAGCAAAACCGGCCTTGATAAACATGTACAAAGTACTGGACATTCAATGGACTGGGAATCTTTAAAAATTCTTGCACACCAACAACACTATCTAAAACGGAAACTTGAAGAAAGTCTACACATTGAGAGAAGAAGAGGTTCCACGATTAACGAACATAGGGGTATGACATTACCACTTGAGTGGCAGCACCTTCTATCTTAGTCAGTCCTGAAGAAGGGTTGGGGTACAACTCGAAAATTTCACACAGTGAAAACTTATATCCTAGTAATCCCGTAATGCACAATTACTACAACAGAATTTTATGTTTTAACAAACTTGACATAAAATTTCCCTGTCAATCACAGTGGGCATTGTAAACCATTTGTTCCGACATATAAAAGTACTGTACCTGGGTCAATCACGTGATACCAAGAGTTCAGTGGTGCATTCTGGATTTCTTTATGAAGTATCCCAAAATATTGAAGCTGCAAATAAAAACACCCCACAGAAAATATCTCCCAAACTAATGCGGACCAATAAAAATATCTTCGATGCATTAAAGTCCATTTCCAATTATGGTAAAATATAAATTTAAAAATTTAAACAAATATATTAAAAAAGAAGCACACCTATAACAAAGTGATACCTCAAGTGGGTGGGCCCGGATTTCTGGGGTACACCTCTGAGTGTGCCATTGCAAGAGTTCACCCTTACAAATGTACGTCTAATTCCCGATCATGGGAGTTTCATAAATGTTCTAGAATCTTCCTATATAAAACAAAATAGGAAAATGTGAGTGTTTCCGTAAGCAAATTTTTCGACCACTTCTAAATGACCTAGAGATCTGAAAATCAGTATGCTGATAGGTCTTAATGTTCGTATACCTAGAAAAGTTCAAAAACAAAACAAAAAAATCACAATTGCGGCTTTGGAACATTGTGTGCTTGAACTTTTCACGCATTGTTCAACCACTTCTAAATGAACTAGATATCTGAAAATTGGCATGCTGAGAAGTCTTAAGGTCCAGATACCTAGAAAAGTCCGGAAACGAAAAAAGAACATCAAAATTGTGGCTTTGGAATATTGTCTGCTTGAATTTTTCTATCACTTATACAACTACAAAAATCTGAAAACCAAAAAAATTCAAAAGTGAGGTTTAGCTTTACTGTTCAAAATGCTGATAGGTTTAAATACAATTATGCCAGAAATGTTGAAATGCTGTAAGAATTCCATGAAATTTTGATTTAAAATTCAGGGGCACCAAAACCTGCTCCGTTTAACGTCAAACCGTATGCATTGACGTCCCGACCCTGTTCTAAATCATGAAACCGTTACGGATCTTAAATTACTTTGTTACCCCTTAATTACTTTTCTCTTTCTTTCATTTTATGTCCAAAAATGATTTTTTAATTTACCGTCTGGAGAGCGGGCATAACTGCTAGTATGTCAGGGTCGTCAAAATGTAATGAGACTGATTTTACGTGGGGCAGAAGTGTAATGCAGTAAATTAACTTACACTTATACACTTTTGAAGTATTCTCCCTCTACCTGAATGCACCGGTCCCACCTTTCTATCCACTTCGGATTGGTGTGTTCGGAGCCCTTCCTAGACATGTAGTTAAGAATACCCATTACAGCAGTGTTTAGCTCAGTATTTAATGCAAACCGACCTCCTACGAAGTTGTTTCTTTACTTCAGGGAATAGGTAGAAGTCACACGGCATCGAATCCGGTGAATATGTAGACTGAGTTATCATTTCGATGCCCAGATCTTGGATAACCTGCTGGATAAGCAAAGCATGATGTGCAGGGGCATTATCATGATGCAAAATCAAACCAGCCTGTACCTGTTCTGGGCATTTTCTTTTCTTTAGAGGAACTTTAAAAGTTTCGGAATAACAGGCACCAGTAACAGTTTTCCTTGTGGAACAGCAGGGTCATTCACACACAATTCCCTTTATATCGAAGAAAACCAGGTGCATGTCGTTCTCTGCACTTGCTTGAACCTTTGCTTTCTTGGATCGGGGACTTTGTGGGTGTTTCCATTGGGTACTCTGTTGTTTCGTTTCTGGATCGAAATGGTGAAAAACGTTTTAACCACATGTGATGACTCAATCCAAAAAGGGTGGCTCACGTCGCAGCTGACACGTTGATTGGCGACAAGTGGTAACACAATTTGCCTTGTGTTAATCCATGAGCAAGTGGGGAATGCCCTTTGCAGCGACTATTTGGTATCCCGACCGGTTTCTCACAAGGTCTTCAATGGACAACTTCATCACATTAGCAACCTCCTCAAAGGTCATTCAACGGTCTTCGTGCAGGAGTTCCTCGATGGTATTGACATTAACCTCTGTAGTTGATATCGAAGGCCTCCTGGTGCGTGGCGCATCTTCCACTTTACACCATTCACAAATTTCTTGTGCCACTCAAAAACTCTTACACGGCACAAAGCATCTTCCTTTCAGGCTGTTTTACTCATTTCGTGCATTTCTGTGGTGGTTTTACTCAAACGCATGCAAAATTTTATAGCTGCTCGTTGCTCCAATTTTAAATCCATACTGGGTTACAGAAACAGGTCTGAACTCGACGCCGCCTACTACAGGAATGAACTAGCGGAGCACTGTGACGACGTGTCGTCACGTGACTGATCTTGCAGGTGTTCCGACATAGGCAGCTGCGTTTTTCAGTGTGGGTTTGTTTTGGCGCTATTTTTACCAATAGTTATTTCACTCAAGCAAGCCAAAGATTTTTATCCTATGGAACTAACAACAGAAAAACGAACCTTGATAGCGAAAACCTACACTTTTTGGGTATCAAGATTAATGAAATAGTTGGCAAACGGTTTGTGACGGAGATCTATAACAAAAGAAGAGACTTCGGGTTTAACATCATTTGTTATATTCACTGGAACTCAGACATCTCAAATAATGTACATAACAATATAATAATTTCCCAGTTTTGACAGATCTGTAGAATCTGCAGTGAATCGTCTTCTGTTAACAGAAACCTCGGGTGGTTATTTAAACAACTGTTGGCAAATTGTTTTTCTTTTTATTTCGCATACAAATACTTCAAACAGCTGATTTTGAACTTAAATTCCAACAAGACTTACGGTTTACATAGTAAAGGTATTATTAAACCTTGACCTTACAACTTTAAACGGTTAGACAACTCTAAGTGCCATTTCATGGGTGACTAACGGCTGAAGTATTTGATTAACACCAACATAGTTTGCACGTAGCAATCCCATGACATTCCTTCTAGGTCTTGCTCTCTATAGTTTGGTGTTTGTGTATAGGGTGACTGTTTGCTTCACCTTTGGAGCACAAGTACACACAGGCTTTGGGGCATAGCCAAGGGAGGATCCTTAGGTCCAGACCCCGCCTTGAGGGGAGATGAGGCTTTCAACAATGAACCAAACCCAGGGACACCCCCCCTTAAGAAATATCTGGCTACGCAACTGCAGGTACGTATATGTTGGGTTAGTTCAAGTTGTCTTTGGGATATCATTTATGCATTTCCTATGGTCTCGTGGCTTTGAGAACGCATTCAGCGAGGCTTTTGGCTCCGGTCAGCTTATTTTGCTGACACAGAAAAGCCCCTTCACCCAACCAGCGTTCTCCTGAAGATAATGGTTGGGATTTGTTGCATATTATTCAGGCCTCATGTCAACTACTTTCAAAGGTTTAGATACATTTGTTTATGATAAGTTATGGTATGTTGCTGCATTTTTCTGGGTTATTTTACTGCTTGTGTAGTATGAGTTTGAAGCTTGATGGTACATTATCTATGTGACTTTTAGGGTTGTTTATACTATGTTTTGGTATACAACTCATATGGGTTATATACACACACATCTAGTGAAAACTGAATGATGACCTCCCTTATCAAAAGTGGATGTGGCCCGTTGACCACGTGATTTCTGAGAGGGCGTGATTAGTAGACTGATGTAGCATATATAAGGTATGAGTAATAGGTAGAAAAATAAAGAGGAGTGTGATAGGTAAACACAAGGATTTATTAGACTTCAAGAAAGGGCAGATTTGGGGGAGCTCAGATAGCGGTGCCTCGATTTTCCAAACGGCTGAACTAGTGGGTTGTTCCTGATATGCCGTAGTTAAAGTTTATCAGGACTGATGTGATATTGGTGAAACAACGACTCCAAAATTGCACAGGACAGCAAAAGGTTGATGTGAGAGGTGAGCGCTGGGTCTGACGACTTGTACAGTCCAACAGGCACACCACTGTTGAACAGTTGACTACCCAATGCAACAAAGGTCAACCCAGAACAGTATCTGTCATGCCCATGCGGCGCATGCTTGCACATATGGGCTATAAATGCAGACTACCCAGATGACATCCTTTTATAACCACGGTGCATCTGCGCAAAACACTCGCCTGGTGCAAAGGTCTTGCAAGTTGGACGTCGGATGACTAAAAAATGTGTGCTGGTCTCATAAGTCTCGTTTTCTACTCCACTCCATGGATTGTTGTTTACGTATTTGGTGCAAACAGCATGATGCACTCGATCCATCCTGCATCACCTCTACAGTTCAAGCTGGTGGAGGTGGTTGTATGGTGTAGGAAATGTTTCCCTGGCAGGAACTTGGATCCTGGTGCATGTGGAACAACATATGACTGGTGCCCACTATCATGAATTGCTTGCTGACTGTGTACACCTAGCATTGTTGCATTTTTTCCTGAATGGAGATGGTGTCTTTCTAGATGACAATGTGCCGAACCACTGCTACAATGTTAGGCAGGAATATAAAAAAACATTTGGAAAGATTCAGTAGCCTGATTCAATTTCAATACAAAGCAAATTTTTATCACACACTGTGTGTGACGAATTTATAAGTAATAATAAGTTTAATGGGAAATGAAGTGAAGAAATTTTTAATATCTGAAGTTCAAGAAGCTTTGTATTATTCAATGTATATTCGACTCCTGATATCCCCCACACAGTCCAATTCACTTCAATCTTAAGATTTTTTGAAAAAAGGAGGAGATATAAAAGAAACGCTTTTGGTTTTCTTCAAAACGAGAATTGTGATTCTGCATATTTAGAAAAGATTGTATTGGAATCATTAAAGGATCTACCTATTGACATCAAAAACTGTATATAGAGACCAAACACACGATAATGCTGCAAACTTGTCGGATAAATACAGTGGATTACAAGCAACAACGTATTGAAAAAGCAGCCTATGTACCATGTGCTAGTTTTTGTTTTTTTAAGCATTGCATTATTTTAACTTCATTCAAAATATATACACATGTTTCTCTTTGTCTTCTTGACGATGGAATATTCTTATAAATATTATAGTTTGCCGGACTCTCAATCCAAACATATAAGGAAAACAGGCGACACAAGATAGGCAGCAAGAGCTGACAGCAATTTTAGCTTTAAGTTGGAATTGCAAGAACATCAAAGAAGCATTAATTCAAATTAGTACGAATGGCAATAAAAAACAAATGCATGAATTAAAGGCAGAAAAATTATCACAATATTTTAAGGAATATGAAATAACTTTATAAACAGTCTTATGGGACAAACTGTTACAATGCATAAACAGTAGGTGCAAATCATTAAAAGATGTTCAATCCAATTTAATACAAGAAACAACTCTTCTCATTTCTCTTTCTGAATTCATTATGGATGTCAGAAGCAACTTCTAAGATATTGAGAATGATACAAATTTACTTACAGAAAATCGGGAAATGCAAAGACAGAAAAATGAAGACAAGGAAAAAATAATAATAAAGAAAAATGAAAATTTTCTTAACACCTTTTTGTAATGCTACAGGTGAACCCTCATTTTTTGTACTTAAACGGGTTAATTATTATTTATGTAATTTGGTAAATCAGCTCCACTTATGCCATTTGGCACTTATATTTATCGAAAACGATGCTCTTCAATCATAAGATTATGCATCAATTATTGAAAAATTTGCTAAATTAAAATCGAGAAAAGTTTGACTTTAATATGACGGTTATGAATAAATGTATACAAAATAATTAAGATATTTCATTTATTTTTGTTCAAAACAGGAACCGATTCTGTATATATACATGCTCATTACATATTATTTAATATCACTAAATGAAATGTGCAGTGTGATTTTTTCTATTGCACGAATATACGATTTTTCATCCATGCGTTTTTGTTTAATGGAAAACAATAAATGCTGTTCTAGTTGCACATTATGGTATTAACCGAATCGTGCCATTATACGTGGAACATATATAGTATCTGAAACAATCATTTGATGTTTCTGAATATTTCTGTTTCACACGTTATGTTCTGTGAATGTTCGACCGGCTGATATGTAACGTCCGACAATGAAAATTATTTGTGTCAATTGACCATTATAGTTAAAAATATATATTAAGAGTATTAATGCTTACCACTTGAGAACTGCCCCACTTTCCTTTGTTGTCAGTAGTAGCCACGGTTCTTCCGGTTCATCGTCCTTATCAAAACAAAGTTAGGCTTATTGTGGCTAGGTCTGTTGCACAAGAATACCGGTACATGCTTAGTTCCGTCGTCTTTCGTAAAAACGTTGAAATCAACATTAGGGTGATAGATATTTGAAGCTGGCGAGAAAGATATATGGAATTTGTACGTTGTTGAATGGGCGGCAAACAAAATAGAATGACTTGAACACAAAGGATAGCGAACAGGCTTCGAATTTAACATTAAAAGAACGCTTACAGAAGTTAAAAAACCACAGACGTTAAAAACCTGTATTGAAAGATGATGAAATAAAATAGAATGAAGTCATCACAATAAAATTCATGCGAAAGAATAAAAGATTGGTACCACACCATCGGCGTCCTATCGCACCGTCGACATTCCCGACGCGTTTCGGCACACATATATCGTGGCCATTCTCAAGGTTGTTGACTCTGCAATGAACTCCAAGGTCTGTCCCATTGTTCCACTACAGTCAACCTTACTTCATCAGTTATCATTTGTGTCACGTATATTGGAGGTCCCACTATCTGGTGTTCATCTAGTTCTTAAGCTATGTTGGTAAATTTTTGATTGCTTAGCACGGATAGATTGATGTTTTTCGTGCTCGATTACATTCTTCAATGCACTGGATAAATCGATGGGAGTATTTGAATTGCAATTATTCTCCCTGGTCTTTTCAATAAATACAGTCTTGGCTGTGAGGATCTTTCTATGGGTGTTATGGGATGTTAACAGTTTTATGTTGTCCCAATCGGGGACAGCATTATTATCTTGGCAATATTGAATGAGCAATGTTCATGTTTTGTTCTTTGTCCAGTTACCAAGATGTTCCCTCAATCGAGATTTTATACTTTGTTTTGTGCTACCAATGTATATTGGAATTTGATACACACCAGCTTTATTTAGTATACTGATATTGTCAGTATTTCTCTGAAGTGTTCTGCTATTATCAGTGACTGTATCAGCAATAAGTAAATTAGCCTTACTACATTCCTTTTTAATAATTCCAGATATTGGTGGACAATAAGGAAGTTTTCCACAAAACTTTTTTGGTCACTAATTGGCTGGTTTGGTTTCTTTCTGTCATTAATGGACTGATGGTATATGTGGTCGATTATATTGCTATTATATCTGAAATATATGGCGAGGTCTCTAATCCATTTGATTTCTTTATTTGTTGCTTGCTGGTTAGATGACATTGTGATGGCTCTTCTAATGAAATATCTAAAGGCTGCCATCTTATATTTCCATGGATGATTAGATTGAAATGGTATAATGTTAGGCACATATGAAGGCTTACGATACACCTGATATTCAATTTGTCTATTGTTGTTGATTAGCAAAATGTTGAGGAACAGTAATTGGCTGTTATTTTCCCATTCGGTTGTTAATTTAATGGTTGGATAAAAACTTGAGCATGATGTTGTGAAATCTTCAAGTTCTTGTTTGGTATGGCTCCAAAAGACAAGGATATGATCAACATATCGAATGAATAGGTCGGGTTTTTTGATATCACAGTAGTTCCCATTGAGAAGTTTATGCTCGATGTCTTGTAGAGCAGGAAAGAGGTGATCCCATAGGGGCACCTGACAGTTGCTTGTAGATGGTTTTATTGAAGAAAAAAATTATTATCATTAATAAAATTCAGTGCAGAAATGATACTGGTTATTTCGGACTGTGGCAAGTTACGTAGTAGCAATTTTTCTTCAATCAACTGAATGGCAATATTTGTGGGTGTATTGGGAAACAACGATACAATATCGAGACTAACCATTTTGAATTCAGCATTTCTTTTATATTCCTTGATAGCGTTGATAACTGCTACTGAGTTTTTAACAGTGAATGTATGCTCTTTATAATATTCATTAATGAAGTGATATAGTGCCCTTTCAACATGAATAGTTGGTGACAGTTGTTTTGACACTATAGGTCTTATAGGGGTGTTGTCTTTATGTATTTTTAATTTGCCAAATATAGTAGGAATAGTTGCACCCACACGTGGATATGCCTTCTTTTTCACTTCATCAGGGAGCCCACTGTGATTTCTCAGCTGTGCTAATTTTCTGATAATCTTCTCCATAGGATCTTGTTCGATAGTCATAGTATCCAGGTCATTGATTGCTAAAAGCATTTTGTCTTGATATGTTTCACGGTTAATGATTATGAGCTGCTTGGATTTGTCAGCCATTATACATGAAATTTCTGGGTTGTTATGTAATTTTAGCTGAGAAATCACAGTGGGCTCCCTGATGAAGTGAAAAAGAAGGCATATCCACCTGTGGGTGCAACTATTCCTACTATATTTGGCAAATTAAAAATACATAAAGACGGCACCCCTATAAGACCTATAGTGTCAAAACAACTGTCACCAACTATTCATATTGAAAGGGCACTATATCACTTCATTAATGATTATTATAAAGAACACACATTCACTGTTAAAAACTCAGTAGAAGATATCAACACTATTAAGGAATATAAAGGAAATGCTGAATTCAAAATGGTTAGTCTCAATATTGTATCATTGTTTTCCAATACACCCACGAAAATTGCCATTCAATTGATTGAAGAAAAATTGCTACTACGTAACTTGCCACAGTCTGAAATAACCAGTATCATTTCTGCACTGAATTTTATTAATGATAATAATTTCTTTTTCTTCAATAAAACCATCTACAAGCAACTGTCAGGTGCCCCTATGGGGTCACCTCTCTCCAGCCTTTTTGTGGAGGTAATTCTACAAGACATCGAAGCATAAACTTCTCAATGGGAACTACTGTGATATAAAAAAACCCAACCTATTCATTCGATATGTTGACGATATCCTTGTCTTTTGGAGCCATACCAAACAAGAACTTGAAGATTTCACAACATCATACTCAAGCTTTTATCCAACCATTAAATTGACAACCGAATGGGAAAATAACAGCCAATTACCGTTCCTCAACATTTTGCAAATCAACAACAATAGACAAATTGAATATCAGGTGTATCGTAAGCCTTCATATGTACCTAACATTATACCATTTCAATCTAATCATCCATGGAAATATAAGATGACAGCCTTTAGATATTTCATTAGAAGAGCCATCACAATGTCATCTAACCAGCAAGCAACAAATAAAGAAATCAAATCGATTAGAGACTTCGTCATATATTTCGGATATAATAGCAATATAATCGACCACATATACCATCAGTCCATTAATGACAGAAAGAAACTAAACCAGCCAATTAGTGACCGAAAAAAGTTTTGTGGAAAACTTCCTTATTGTCCACCAATATCTGGAATTATTAAAAAGGAATGTAGTAAGGCTAATTTACTTATTGCTGATACAGTCACTGATAATAGCAGAACACTTCAGAGAAATACTGACAATATCAGTATACTAAATAAAGCTGGTGTGCATCAAATTCCAATATTCAACAACAATGATTCCTCACACAACAAATCAATATACATTGGTAGCACAAAACGAAGTATAAAATCTCGATTGAGGGAACATCTTGGTAACAGGACCAAGAACGAAACACGAACGTCGCTCATTCAATATTGCCAAGATAATAATGCTGTCCCCGGTTGGGACAACATAAAACTGTTAACATCCCATAACACCCATAGAAAGATCCTCACAGAGGCTGTATTAATTGAAAGATCCTCAATACGAGGCTGTATTTATTGAAAAGACCAGGGAGAATAATTGCAATTCAAATGCTCCCGTCGAATTATCCAGAGCAGGGAAGAATGTAATCGAGTAAGAAAAATATCAATCCATCCGTGCTAAGCAGTAAAAAATTTACCAACATAGATTAAGAACTAGACGAACAGCAGATGGTGGGACCTCCAATATACGTGACACAAATGATAACTGACGAAGTAAGGTTGGCTATAGTGGAACGATGGGACAGACTTTGGAGTTCATTGCAGAGTCAAGAACCTTCAGAATGGCCACGATATATACGTGCTGAAACACATCGGGAATGTTGATGGTGCGATAGGACGCCGATGGTGTGGTGCCAATCTTTTATTCTTTTGCATGAATTTTATTGTGACGACTTCATTCTATTTTATTTCATCATGTTTCAATACAGGTTTTTAACTTCTGTAAGCATTCTTTTAATGTTAAATTCGAAGCCCATTCGCTATGCTTTGTGTTCAAGTCATTCCATTTCGTTTGCGCCTATTCAACAGTGTACAAATTCCATATATCTTTCACCACCTTCAAATATCTATCACCCTAATGTTCATGTCAACGTTTTTACGAAAGAGGATGGAACTAAGCCTGTACCGGTATTCTTGTGCAACAGACCTAGCCACGATAAGCCTAACCTTGTTTCGACAAGGACGATGAACCGGAAGAACCGTGGCTACTACTGACAACGAAGGAAAGCGGGGCAGTTCTCAAGTGGTAAGCATTAATACGCTTAATATTTCTTTTTAACTATAATGGTCAATTGACACATAAATAATTTTCACCGTCAGACGTTACACATCAGCCGGTTGAACTTTCACAGAACATAACGTGCGAAACAGAAATATTCAGAAACATTAAATGATTGTATCAGATACAATAAATGCTGTATTTTCCATTTCATACATTTTGGTGTAACATCCTTAAAAAAACTTATACAATTTTTTGAGGGGGCCTCTAAATGAGGTTGCGCTTGGGGCCTCCAAAACTCTTAATATGCCACTGCTGTTGCGTTATGCTGACCTTACTGGAAAGGTGTTCTTCTGATTGGAACTGATTCTTGACTTATTGTGCAAACATCCTTGTATGCGGGTTAATTCTGTTACAAGGAATTGTTTTAAGAATTTTTATGAAAAAATCTTCTGGAATGCAGTACATAAGTTATGATTTATTTTCATTTCAATAATCTTTAATTGTTTACTGGCAGAGGATATTGAGTATGCTTAGAGAAATTTAGGGTAGAATAGTAATTAGAAAGCTGAACATTCGTAAAAGTAATTTTGTTGTTGTGTTACTGTTAAATTCTAGTGTTGCATAACTTGAAAGTGAGAACTTGATAATATTGTTACAAACTCGGGCCCAATCGGGTCTCGGATAATCAGAATGCCAATATTTCCGGACATAATCCAATCGCTGGATCCGAAAATATACCTCGTTAGCCAATTAGCCATCACAGTACACCAATAAATCAATGGAGGCACAGTATAACAATTAAAAACAGAGATTTACAGGATACAGGCATAATTTACACTGGATACTTCATGTAGTAGTAAAGGCTCTAATTTCCGGCCATCTTTGGCCATCTTTACTGTTTCCGAAAATATGACGCAACAAAAAGTCTGTTCGTTCACAATGGGCCTCAAAGAAATACTATTAAAGTACTTACGTATAATCTCGAGTATCCAAGTACTGATGAAACTTTTGCACACCATCACACTCACGTGGGTATGTTGATCTTAAACTTTCAGCACTTCTCTTTCGATCTTATAGGAGTCAGTGTTGTTCGAAACAGCGGGCACGCACTCAAACGCACAGCCGAATTTTTCTCCGCTCCGACAAAAACACGCAGAGGCAGTGATTAGCTTCAGTTTCTCTCTCTCTCTCTCTGCAGGGGGGGGGGCTCTTCAGTTCTTCCCATCCAAGGCAGGCGTTCCTCTCTCTCTCTCTTTCTCTCTCTCTCTCTCTCTCTCTCCTTGGGCTTTGAGCAAGGCGATTCCGTGGCTCTTTTTTTTGCCGTTCACCTGAAATAGCTCCCTGTTAATTAAACCCCCAATCAAGTTTCAATTTCCATTCATTAGCCACGCCTCCCACCAATGAATTATGGGGGGATCACCCTTTCTTAAAATGAAATTCATCTCGAGTGCATAAAGCTACCGGTAATTCACAGCGATTTCACCACCCGGAGTTGCCTACCCTAGATAAGAACTCATCAGTGACCCTCTTCCATCTTGCCCATCGTCGCCTCTGCACTTACTCAAAACAGTCACCTTGAATTGGTCTTTGGCATTCCCCGGGCCCATCCCATTTTCTAACGAATCTGAGGGAATGCGCACATTCCATGCATACCTGCATAATTATTTACACTGCCACTCCCCAGGGCAGTACATAAACACAACACTACATAATTAATTTACAATACACAGTTCCACTATCACGGCACACGACATATAGCAAGATTAAAATATTTCCACCAATACAACACTACACCCAGCACACTATACAAAATTATTACAACCAACAAGCTCATTCCATGTTCTCAGGCTCTTCGCTTCTCACCCTTTGACATCACCAAGACAGCTAACGGGAAACCAACCAATCACCTAAGACGCTCATCCTTCTACCGTTTACGATTCGGTATTTCCTGCCCTATACGGTCTAAGCCTATCGATGTGTAAGACTCTAACTGGCCTATTGTTGTATGAAACTTTGTAAAGAACGTCGTTGATTCTTTTCTTCACGACATAAGGACCTTCCCACGGGCGCTGCAATTTGGGCGACTTTTCCTTTCGCCTTCGTGGATTATAGAGACAGACTAAGTCTTCCTCTTTTAACCCTTTCTCAGCAGCCTGCACGTCATATCTGGTTTTCATTCTTTCAGTAGCTATCCGAATATTCTTCCTAGCAAAACTATGCACTTTCTCTAATCTCCTGGTAAGCTCTGTGACATACATGCTAGAATCCTGGGCAATTGGTTCCGGCAGTCCAAACACCAAGTCACAAGGGAGACGTAATTCTCGCCCATACAGCATCATACTCGGGGTATTCCCTGTGGTTCCATGCACCACAGCTCGGTACGCCAACAAAAATAGCAGAACAAGCCTGTCCCAACTTCCTGGTTATCACTAACAAATAATGAAAGCTGCTGCCCCAAGGTGCGTATGAACCTTTCACACATTCCGTCACTCTGGGGATGAAGTGGTGTAGTTTGAGTCTTTTTAATACCAAGTAAATTGCACATTTCTTGGAATACTTTAGACTTAAAGTTCTGCCCCTGATCGGAATGCAATTCAAGTGGAATCCCATCAGAGCTCACCAATCTACTGACAAGAATTTCGGCAACAGTAACTGCCTCCTGATTTTCCATAGGAAAAACCTCCGTCCATTTGGTGAAATAATCCATAACCACCAACAAATATCGGTTGCCATCTTCTGACTTAGGAAATGGTCCCATCACATCAATGGCTACCCTTTCGAACGGTGCTCATACATTATATACTTGCATTCAGCCGTGACATCGTGTCATAGGGTCTTCCTTGGATGCGCATAAATGACACTGTCTGCATCAATCCTCTACATCCATTCTACCATTTACCCAGTAAAATCGTTCCCGGACTTTCGCGAGAGTTTTTCTGACACTGAAATGGCCACCAGTCGGGCTATCGTGCATTTGTTTCAACACATCTTTCACCAAAGATCTTGGAACCACCAGTTGAATTTGTCGCGAATCATTCCTAGAATTTTCCAATTCTCTATACAAAATTCCATCTCTAACCACAAGCCAATCCCATTGCGCCCAATAAATTTTCAAGATCTGTCCGTACGCTGCAACGGTCGCCCACGGAGGCCGGTCGGGAGACTTTTCCTTCCATCGGATCAGACGTTCAACATCCGTGTCCACTCCCTGCGCCTTCTGCATCTCTTCCGGACTCAACGGATCTCGTACAGTCGGGGTCGGGGGAATTATCGCCTGGTGCACCGCTTGGCTCCCCGGCTACAGATCATTGCTTTCTGCACGTAGGCAGGATTTGCATTGCGGTGGACAGGGTCTTCTTGACAAAGTATCCGCATTCTTATGTGCATATTTCCCTTCCGATGTTGTACATGGAAATCATAAGCTTGTAATTGTTCAACCCATCTTGCTACCTGGCCCTCAGGATTCCTAAAATTACACAACCAACGCAAAGTGCCATGATCGGTTTGCAACAAGAATTTTCTACCAAACAAATAATGATGGAAATGTACTATACCTTTTACCATAGCCAATAATTCCTTCCTAGTCACACAGTAGTTCCGTTCTGGCTTAGAAAGAGATTTTCTAAAGTATGCTACGACTTTTTCCTGTTCATTCTGAACCTGAGACAAAACTCCACCCAATCCAGTTTCACTAGCATTGACATCAAGGATGAATGATAATTCTGCTTTGGGTTAAGCCAATATCGGCGCTGATATAAGAACTTCCTTTACAGGGTTCGTACTCATTTTTAAGGATGAAAATTAAGGAGTTATTAAGCACTTTTTAAGGACCTTTATTTAAATTTTAAGCACCCTAAAAAAATACCAACATTACAGATATTTAAACTATCAATACATTTACAAGTGTAGCAAACATTTAAATGAATAATTTGTAACATTTTTGAGAAGACTGCTCTAAATATTAAAATACCCAAATTTAACAAAAATGAGAATCATCTTCTAAATCATGGTTCAACCTGTGCTCACATTATGAACAGTTCTGAAGCCAATACTAATACATAGGAATTACCATTTTTATCAATTTTGTGGCATAAATGTTAATTTTCTTATACCAAAAAGTGTACCATAAATTCAGTTATTAAAATTGTTAATAAATCCTAAAAACCCTTACCACTGCATCTACTGAGATTGGATAACAAAAACCTTTCTTTTTCTGTTTCACTAACCTTTGAAACCCAAATACCTTATAGTTTAGAATTTATATAAATTTTAGCTGTGTAATATTTGAAAAAAAAAAAAAAAAAAGCCGGAATACTGGGGAAAAAAATTGGCATTTTAATTAAAATTTATCAAAAGACTTTTGCACACTGGAAGCTGTAACAGATTTTAAGCACATTTTCTTAAATCTAAAAATACTGGAGATATGATCAAATTTCCTTATTAATTTATTTTTAATGTTTAATAACTTAAAACTTATTTTTTAAGTTCTGTTATTTTTTCTAAAATGACTATGTATTTTCAATCACAATTCTTTTTTCCTTGGCTGGTTTTCTCAAACTATTTGATTTTATACACAATGTAATGTTCCTTTCTTGTTCAGCCTGTAAAGAAAGTTCATCTGCAGATATTTTTAACTCAGCAACATTATTTTCAATATCTGCTTTCTTCTTTAACTGCTCAATTTCTTCCATTAATTTCAATTGTGGATGGTTTCGTGCATCAATATTTCTTTGTTTTTTCTATTTATCCAAATACATCATATGCTTCTGCCTTGCCGCAGCTGCTGAAAAGCAATTCCTTAGAGAAGGTAATATTCAAAATTCCTCCACATTAATTTATGTGATCTTTAACCATTCTCACGTACACATACGACTTCTGTTTCAGATTTTCAACCTGCATGTTTTTTATTGCTGGAAAATCCACCCTCTATGGTTGCTTGTCCATGGGACAAAATGAGTAAAACCTTTGTGACACTCTAAACATTTGCAAATTCTTTATCCATATACTGCACTAGAAATGTGTCTAGCCTGTTGTTTTCATCATGAGGATCAAAACTTGCAAACTGACTTTTTGATGATTGATTTACAAAATTTTTGTATTCCAGTAAAACTGGTTCACAGTTTTCTTTTGCCACAAGGTTGCAATCAAACAAATATCAGGAGTAGAAGCGAGATAAAAAAAAAATCAGAACACAATTTTTCTTAAATTTCAGGACATATTTTGCCCGACCTGGCAGGTAAATTAAACTAAATATTGGTACAAATGCAAAAATGTTATTCTATTACTAAAAAAGCTATCTAAATTATGGCCCAATTGTTAGCAGGAATTTTTTCACTTTTAAGGCTAATAACACCCCTAAAGTTTTGGTGGCTAGGTTTGGCCTAAATTCTGTTTGACTCATACGGACAATGAAAAAAATTCTTTCTGCAGTTGCATTACTGTGTGGCACAACAAGAACAGCATGTATCAGGTGTGGTAAAACTTCATACTTTTTATTTTAGCACCAATTGCACCAGTCATTTTCAAAATGTTTGACCATACAGTATCAATTGTAGAATTATTCGAAACATCTTCTTCCAATTTTTGATATAAAGCAAACTCCAATTCCAACTTGTCCAGATCACTGTCACTAACAACAGCAGCTGGGAAAATATTTGCCAAGTACATTACTGAAGAAAAGGAAGCTTCTTCCATTTTAATTCCTATATGAACAACTTCTGCGTGCAGCAAAAATTCCCTTTTCAGTCAGAATTTCTTTAAAATATAGTCACATGTAACACTTAATAACAATACAGGATAGTCAGAACATCGCAGAAACAAAAAAGTATGATTATAGGAGAAATCTTCGCATCAACCGTCTTCTGTTTTGGGAAACTCTTTCCTCCATTTTTAAGCTGAAATGTAAGTATTTATGGAATAAATGGATATTTAAGAAAAATACTGGGCAGAAGGAACATTGCGAGAAAATATTACGATTACGGGAGAAATCTTCACTCCAACTAACTTCCATTTCCAGAAGATGGAATTACATCCTCAAACAGAAAATGACCCCCCCCCCTCCAGGTACGTCACCAAGTGAGTGGGAGGGTGAGCTTTAGCCCACCCTGAAAACTATCTTGTTCACCCTGCCCATATTTTAAATTTTTTCTAACTTTAAAATATAATCTGGACTTTGCCAGAAAATATTGACTCACATGTTCTCATCGTATAGACCTACACATTTCCCCCTAGGAAGTGCATGTTTCCTTCTCCATAGAAGGTTATCCAAATAGTATCCACAGGGCAATAAAAACATTCAGTTGTTCTCCACTCTTCCAAGTCCTCAATTTAAACATTTTTTTCAAGTTATCATGGGCGAATAAAGAGGGTAAACTGGAATTCACTGAATCATTAGTAATCACTTTGCTGTTGTTAGAGGTCATTAGTAATTGCCCTGATGCTTGTTTGCGTGACTAAGTATGTTATTATTCCAACACGGAATGTGGAGTCTCAAGCTATATCAACATTCCAACACTGAATGTGAAGTCCCAAGCTATACCAGAGCTGTTACGCCTGCCTTACGGCAATGAGAGAGTAGGTTGTGGCTGACGACTACTTTGGAAGAGATGAGTGCAAGACAAGGCTGCTGGCTTGAAGGAAAGCAGTTAAGGAGGGGAATGTATTATTTGTGCCTTCTTATTTCTCTTCAATCCTAACACTTGAAAACATCTGCTTTAAGACCCTTCTCCTAGGCATGAAATTTTCTTTTAATCAGGGCATGTTAATGGTGCTGATGGCAGTGTGTCATGTTCATTATATGGGAATGTAACTCTTTAGGTTTTACTAATTTTATTAAAAATGGGGACGGAATATTAGCAAAAAAATTCCAAATGATGTATACTTTTGTATTCCAGAAAACAGAAAGACAAATTAAGAAGAAGGTAGGGTAGAACACGCTAAGTTACGTATAAAAGTTTAATGCAAATATATTTCAGCCATTACTATGGCCTTCATCAGTGCGACTACATAGTAATGAAGGCCATAGTAATGGCTGAAATATATTTGCATTAAACTTTTATATGTAACTTAGCGTGTTCTACACTACCTTCTTCTTAGTTAGTTTGTTATGTGCATTGCCTACCACTCATTTATAACAGAAAGACTTTAAGACAGTTCCAAAATTAATGAGTATTCATCCAGGAGAAGGGAGGCGGGTGGGGTGGGGGAATGCACGAATACCTTTGCAGCCTGTAGTAAAAAGCATTACAAATTCTTTCTATCAGTGTTTCGTAAATTAAGTTGCTATCAAACTTGCCCTAGTAAAAATAATACTTGCCCACCCTGACATAGAAGTCTAGCGACATCCCTGCCCCCACCCCCAAAATTTCGGCTCAGTTTGTGCATCGATCACGAGAAAGCCCCAAATGATAACGTTAGGCTGATGTAATCCCGAAGCCAGGTGCTGTGCCTTCTTTCCACTTAGCTTTCAAACACGCAAAACACATTCTTACTCCTCAGAAAAAAAAATAGAAAAGAAACAAAGAGTTGCGTCACAAACTTTGTTCAGAGGCTTCGGGCTGATGTTATCCTGGCCCGAAGCTGTGCTTTCTTTCCACTTAGCTTTCAAACTAGCAAAACACATTCCTCCTCCTCAGAAAAAAAAAAAAAAGTAGAAAAGAAACAAAGAGGTGCGGCACGAACTTGGTACAAAGGCATTGGGCTGACGTAATCCCGGGCCACAGTGAAAGAAGCGCGCCGGGACAACATAATCCTGGGTCACAGCGAGAGAAGCACGCCGGACCTACGTGATCCTGGCCAGGTGCCAAACTTTCAAACAAGCAAAATAAATTTATTCTCCTCGGAAAAAAAAAGAAGAAAGAAAGAAAAGAAACAAACAGCTGCATTACGAACTTTATTAAGAGGCTTCGGGGCAACGTAACCCTGGGCCACGGCGAAAGAAGGAAAAAAATAGATGCGTAAAAATCGGCAAATTCTCCCATACTTCCAATCTCTATATCCTTTGTGCAAATTTTGCACCTTGCTTTCCTTTATCTGTATTAACTAAGATATTTAGTCCTTATAATCCCTTTTTTTGAATCCACAGTGGATTAAAAATACATTTCCTCCCAGGCATTGTATATCAAAAGCCCAACCAACTTAATACAATCGAATATTTAACTTATCATCAAACATTAGAGAAAGCACACACTAACAAAGCACACGCTGCACACAAAAACAAAATGTCTAGCGTACCCTCCACGTAAAAGTTGGCGACCAGGCCAAACGTTCACGTGACCAACCCCGACAGCAAGGTCCGTAGATTGCAGTGTTCAAAGGATTCGGTCGGTAATCAACTTTGTGTCGAATGGCCGAATTACACTACCTAAGCTCTGCCTATTACCATAGAACAAACACACACGCCTGCCTCCATTACCAAGAAAACGGAGGACGGGAGGGAGTTACAGAGTTTCGCGGCAGTGAGCTCAAAATCCACGATGTTTTTCCCATTCAGGGTGGACAATATCGGTGAAAACCATAAAAATAAGCACTTTTAAGTACCCAAAGCAAAAATTAAGCACTATTAAAGGCCCTTAATTTTTTTCCCCCACGAAATTCTGCACCTTAAAGCATTTTTAAGCACCCGTACGGACCATGCTTTAGTGTCATGAAGGCTCGTTGGTACTCTTCATTCCACTCAAAGGGAACTTTTGCCTCAGTTAACTGATGTAATGGTCGGGCTATCTGCGAAAAACCTCTGATAAATTTCCGGTAACAGGAACATAACCCAAGAAAACTTCTCACCTCCTGAACATTCGTTGGCGGTGGCCATTCCTTGACTGCCGCAATCTTTTCAGGGTCTGTCCCTATGCCATCTGCAGAAATTACATGTCCTAGGTATTTCACTTCCTTTTGCAAAAATCTACACTTTTTCGGATTCAATTTTAACTCCGCTTCACGGGGAGCTTAGTGAAAACGACTCTCAAATTATCCAAATGCTTAGCAAAAGTAGTACCACACACAATTGTGTCATCCAGATAAACCATGCAGATGTCAAACGGTAAACCTCAAAAAACAGTTTCAATTAAACATTCAAATGTGGCAGGCGCATTACACAGTCCAAAGGGCATTACCCGAAATTGCCACAGACCATTACCTGTTGTGAAGGCAGTTTTCTCTTTATCAACTGGATGCATACTCACCTGCCAATAGCCACTTTTTAGAACAAGCGTTGAGAACCACTCGGATCCAGCCAAATGGTCCAGAGTGTCGTCTATCCTAGGTAGTGGATAAGAATATTTACAAGTTACTTCATTGAGTTTCCTGTAGTCTAAACAAAATCTAGTCGTACCGTCAGGTTTAGAGACTAAAACAACAGGTGATGCCCACGGGCTAAAAGAAGGCTCTATAACTCCTTGCTTTCTCTATATTTCTAAACATCTCTTCCACTTCTGCTCGTTTAGTTAATGGTAAAAGTCTAGGTGGTTGCTTAATGGGAGCACTCTTTTCCGTATCTATTCTATGGAGAAGGACATTGGTTTGTGCATAATCATCCTCACCTGTGGAAAAAATATAGGCGAATTCACATATCATCTCGGTCCACTCCACTAGTTGATCCGTACTCAGGCCCGCCATGGCCTCTGTCGCGAGGTCATGCAGACACTCCGGTACTTCGCAGCTTTCGGCCACACGCGAGTCGGGTGGGACCATTGCTCGGCAGCTGCGCGCCGAAACCACGGGATCTAAGGAGCAAAACGCCAATCCTTCTCTTATCTTCACATCGACGTCACCTAGGTTACCTATTCTCACGGGGATACAATGTGCTGTTTCTACCAGCACTCGCGCTACAAGTACGTTCTTCAGTAACGAGCAAATTTCGGACATTTCGCATACTGCCATTGGAAATTCTGGTGACAGCTCAGGCAAACATCCTGCCGGAATTGTTTCACTTTGTGCGGGTAAAACACACTTTTCTTTTGCGAAAACTGTGACCCTATTCGACCTCAGGTGCCCATGCTGACCCCTCATGAGAACCATTTCCTCATGTTCCGTCTTCAGGGTTCCATACTTAAGGTCCAAAACATATCCGTTCTCACTAAGAAAATCGAGACCCAGGATGCATTTTGCAACGATATCAGCAATCACTGTCGTTTGTTTGCAGCATTTATTTCCAATTCGTATGTCGACGTCTGCGGTTCCAAGAGCAACTAAATCCTCACCATTTACGGTTTGAATCTCAACCCATTGGTCACCCTTCAAACAATCTGCAAGTTCCTTAATTTGCTCGAAAAAATCCAGACGGACTAATGTAATATCTGTCCCAGTATCCAGCACAAATTGGCATTTAGTTTCATTGATCATCCCCTCAACTTTTAAACCACTGTAATCCCTAGAAAGACCTGTGACAAGCGTTTTCACCACACGGGGCTGCTCTTGCCGCGTCAGTTCCCACCTCTCCGAAACTGACTTCTGAGGGTTTCCTTAGACTTTTTTTCCCGCCCCCCAAAACTGACTTCGAAGCTTGTTCCTTAGACTTTTTCCCTCTCTCAACCGTTTTCTACACTTGATAAAGCGATGCCCTCTTAAACCCCAATACCAGCATTCCATTTTTCTAGAGGGCGTATCACTTTTTCCCCAGCTAGGAGACAAAGCAGAACAATGTTTAACATCTCTGCGAAGGAGATATCCAAAAGCTCTTCGAGTTTAGTTTTGACTGATGCATTGATCGGACTTTCTGCCACAGTCACCATACGAACTGTTTTTCTAGGACTCCTAGAATGGCGCGATGAGTCAAACGTCATTGCATGTAAGATGGCTGACTTAAGTGAGTCACAATCCGCCATGTGCACTGAATGTCTGGATCAGCAATCGCTTCCACAAAATGTTGCTGCGCCATCGTGTCCTGTATATCCGGCATATATTGCCCATACGCAAGCCCTGTCATCCGATCGATGTCGGTCGCAAGCTCTTTAAGTGACTCGTGGGCCTTCTGCCTGCGATTTTTCAACTGAAGAACACGGAGTTGCTTTAAATGTTCTTCCCCAAATCTGAGTTACAGGGCAGCGACAAGACAGGAATATTTTAAACGGCTCTCCTCCGACAACGTTTGTAGGATATCAGCAGCTGCATCCCTCAATGATGATGCAAGTGCGCATGCTTTCTCCCTTTGGTTCCAGCCGTTCACACTTGAAACCATTTCGAACTGGGTTTTGTATACCCCCAGCTAGTCTTCCCATCAAACACGCCCGGTTTAATTCGGGTTGACCTACTGAAAGCTTCGCCCATCCCCCCTGGTGACTTAAATTCTGACGAACTTATTTTTGCCTCACAATGTTGTACCCTTTTTTCAATATTCCTATAAAATTTAGTTTGTTCTAACTTAGTATCCTTAAATTCCCCAGAAATTTGTTTCCTTTACATCTCTACGTCTAGTCTCGCACAAGTTACGGACGCTCTCTAATTCCTGGGTGCATTGTTCTATTTGGTCTCCGCATTTTGCCTGCCCAATCGCCAACTGATCGATATGCGAGTTGGTATCTTCAATTTTTTTATCAAACTTTTCCTCATACCCCCCAAATCTAGCTATCGGCTGATTTATGCTACCAGTCTGCTGCCCAAGACTTTCTTTCGGCTGTTGTAACTTTGTTCAAAACTTTCTTGTTGTTGTTTGAGCTGCTGCTCAAAACTTTCTTTGGTAGTTTTCAGTCCATTTTTGAGTTCATCTTTCAGTTCATCTAATATATTTTTTATTCCTTCTATTTTTGAGACTTTGAGCTCAATTTATTAAGCAAATTGCAAAAGTTGGCATAAATACTGTGCTCCGGTTGTACTGTGCTTCTGAGGTACACTACAGATTCCAGTGCTGATCACCACTTTTGTTACGACCTCGGGGCCCAATCGGGTCCCGGATAATCAGGATGCCAATATTTCTGGACGTAATCCGATCACTGGATCCGCAAATATACCTCGTTAGCCAATTAGCCTTCACAGCACACCGATAAATCAATGGAGGCACAGTACAACAGTTAAAAACAGAGATTTACTGAATACAGGCATAATTTACACTGAATACTTCATTACAAATTGTAATATTCCAGATACGTATTGCTTACCTATGAGGTCCGCTTCTGGAACAATGCACATTTCATACACGTTGTTTGGTCCTCGTCGATGTTTTGTCCTTCAGTCCGTTGTAGAGAACGCAAAAACACTCACTACACACACACTAAAATTAGGTAGAACCTGAAGATCTTAAAACTTTGGACATCAAAGCACCAACTGAAACCATTAATTATGCTCGAAAATTTTCACCCAACGCTTTGGGCATCCTCGGGAGCTTGGCGATGTTCCCACCGTTGTTCGAGGGTCACCTATCACCATTGGAGTGGGATACTCCGATATTGCCTTCCATCAGAGACACTGTCAGAGATAAGACGCTAAAAATCTTGCTGGTGTCATCTATGTGTTCAACCTTTACTTAATTGTTAAAGATCGCCGATGCTTTCTTAGCTTCGTATTTTCTTTTTTATGTGTTATTACCTCTTCTTTTATGCCTATTTTTCTGTTTTAGTTGAGTTTCTTGCCTAATTAACTCTTTCCAATGACTGGATAGCATATTGGTGTCATTATGATTACATACCCTCTTCTTATTTTTATAGATTAAAATAGACTCCTTGATTCTCATATGTCTCTCTGCTCTGATCTATTATTCCTTTTTAACATCTTAATTTCTTTGAATTTTTGGGTATGTTTGGTTATCCAAACAGAATTGTACTAACGCAGTTTAGGCTTTTTTTTTTTTTTCCAGTTTGAAATATGTTGTTTAAGAAGTCAAAACTGCCTTAGTACAATTTCGTTTGGATAACCAAACATATCCAAAATTCGAAGAAATTAAGATATTAAAAAGGAATAACAGATCAGAGAGACATATGAGAATCAAGGAGTCTATTTTAATCTATAAAAATAAGAAGAGGGTATGTAATCATAATGACCCTAATACACTATCCAGTCATTGGAAAGAGTTAATTAGGCAAGAAACTAAACTAAACCAGAAAAATAGGTATAAAAGAAGAGGTAATAACACATAAAGTAAATACGAAGCTAAGAAAGCATCGGCGATCTTTAACAATTAAGTAAAGTTTGAACAATAGATGGCCCCAGCAAGGTTTTTAGCGTCGTATCTCTGACGAAAGGCAATATCAGAGTATCGCACTCCAATGGTGATAGGTGACCCACGAACAACGGTGGGAACATCGCCAAGCTCCCGAGGATGCCCAAAGCATTGGGTGAAAAATTTCGAGCATAATTAATGGTTTCAGTTGGTGCTTTGATGTATAAAGTTTTAAGATCTTCAGGTTCTACCTAATTTTAGTGTATGTGTGTAGTGAGTGTTTTTGCATTCTCTACAATGGACTGAAGAACAAAACATCGACGAGGACCAAACAACGTGTATGAAATTTGCATTCTTCCAGAAGCAGACCTCATAGGCACGCAATATGTATCTGGAATATTACAATTTGTATTGAAATAACGCACGTAAAAATAAACAGTAGCAATATCTGACCTATTGTATTAAGTCCAGATATGAACTGCAATTGTGAATGGATACTTCATGTAGTAGTAAAGGCTCTAATTTCCGGCCAACTTTGGCCCTCTTTACTGTTTCCGAAAATATGATGCAATGAGATAGTTCAGAGGAGAGATGGTGCAAGATGTCTGTTCATTCACAATGGGCCTCAAAGAAATACTATTAAAGTACTTATGTATAATCTCGAGTTTCCAAGTACTGATGAAACTTTTGCACGCCATCACACTCGCACACACGCGTATGTTGATCTTAAACTTTCAGCACTTCTCTTCCCATGTTATAGGAGTCGGCGTTGTTCAACACAGCGGTACACACTCAAACGCACAGACGAATTTTTATCCACTCCGACAAAAACGCGCAGTGGCAGAGATTCGCTTCAGTTTCTCTTTCTCTGACTGCAGGGGGGGGGGGTCTCTCTCTTTAGTTCTTCCCATCCAAGGCAGGCGTTCCTCTCTCTCTCTCTCTCTCTCTCTCTCTCTCTCTCTCTCTCTCTGGACTTTGAGCAAGGCGATTCCATGGCTCTTTTCTGCCGTTCACCTGAAATAGCTCCCTGTTAATTAAACCCCCAATTAAGTTTCAATTCTTACCATTCTTACCATTCATTAGCCATGCCTCTCACCAATTAATTATGCGCGGGGGGGGGGGGGGGGTCATCACAATATATTCCAAATACTAAGTGTTTACCGAATTTCAGTTGATGGATAATTTGTGCAATTGTGTGCAAAGTGCTAATAATAACTCGATAGATGGTGCAAGATGTCAAGTGCTTGCTGAGTTGTTCTGCAATAATGTTGCGATTTTTGCCTAATCTAATTGAAGTATTTTGACTTACTTTTGATTACATAAAGAGTTACAAATTGGACTTCTGTGTACGAGTACATTTTGAGTTGGTTATTTGAAGAGCCTGTCTAACAGCATTATACGTCCTAGCTTGATTCGAACCTAAAAAGACAGGTAAAAGCCGAGATATTAGCCGGGCAATAGAACCTCATTCAGAGGTGAGGGGAATGGTGGCTAGGAGTGTTGCATATATGGCGCCCAACGTGGGGCTCTCGAATAATCTTAAAGGAATTTTTTGTTTTTTATAAGTAAAGTAAAACTATTTTTTTTTCTCTGCCAGTAATTAAAATTTTTCCTTTTATGTGATAGAAGTGTTGTTTAATTTATGTGTACATGCCTCTTGTTGTTGATGCCGGGAATATTGGGAAAGAAAAGTATAATATTGCTGATTGTTGGGTTGTATAGTGGTAACTTCTGTTGATTATGTTTGTTTTTACATAGGGAGAGATCCTTTCCTATGTAGCTCTAGAAGTGGGATTGTGTGTGTATGTGGTATTCCTACATTTTCATACAGAAAATTTAGTACTGGGTCTTCAGTTTGAGCTTTGTGAGTTAAGGAATGCATTGTGGAGCCAAGCAACGAGGGCTGAGAATGTGGAAGTTCCTTCTTCTCTTTCGGCAAATGTGCAGAGTGGATTTCCTCCCATTTCGGAGCAGTTTCCTCAGCAGTTACCACCGTTTCGGGATAGTTCAGAGGAAGAAAGGAGGCGGTTGTCAAGTATTGATGGAATTGTGATCCCTGGGACTAGGTTTGGAGAAAAATCGTCTAAGAATGTGTATACTTTTCTTTGTGAGTTGGAAATAGAATTTGAAGTTTTACGAGTTACAGAGGATGAGAAATTGCGGCTAGCACCTGCCTGTATACAGAGGAGTGGTTGGTTTTGGTGGGAATATGTGAAGGGTAGTCATGTGGACCTTTCATGGGCCAAATTTCGGAATCTTATTGTGGAACAAAATACTCCTTATTCTTCCCAGGGCACAGTAGTTCGGAAGTTATTTTCCCTAGAGTATAAGGAGGGAGATGATATTGAGGCTTTCATATGGAAATTTCAGGAATTGTACTTGATTTGGCAGCCTCAGGCCTCAGAGGGGAAATAATGAGATTGTTGTTAGAACAACTTCCTTTAACATTAAGGGTACTTTTTGTGCCGCATGTTAATTATTCCTTGTTGGAAGTGGTTAGTCTTCTTAAGAGAATGTAAGTTGTGTGGGTTCAGTTTGGACACCGGCCATGGCTAGATGGGAATAAGGAACGAGCAAGAAATTCCCCGAGGGAGGGGAGTGCTCAGAAAAAATTTCGTTTAGAAGAAAATCTGCATTGCAGTGTTTCCGTTGTGGGGAAGGTGGACATTTTTGAAATGGTTGTCCTTTGAATCAGCCGGGGAAAACTGAACCGGAGTCATGAAATGCCTTTTGTAACCCCGGGAAGAGTCATTTATATATTCAACCTTCTACTAGGTTTTTTTTTTTTTTTTTTTTTTTTTTTTGTATCAGGATATTGTTCTCAATGGTAAAGTTTGTCAGTGTTATTTGGATACTGGATCAGGTAGGTCCCTCCTTAGTAAGGACATTCAAAGACTGGTGTTTCCAAAGGGATTAAAGCAGTCAGTGGGTCCTTCTCTCGTTACTGCTGTTGGCGGTGTGTGTAGGCCTAGTGGAATTGTTGAAAGTGAAGTGGAGATTTTGGGGCACAGTGTAAAGCATGAGTTTTTGGTTCTTCCCAGCCTTGCATTTGATGTAATAGTTGGACTAGATTTGATGTACAGAATCTCCCTAAAAATTGACTTGGGAGCTTACAAGTTGGAGGTGGGACCTGTTCCCTATAGGGGGTGGTTGACCAGGTGGCCATGAAGAAATTGGCTCAAGAGGCTAAGGTATCAGAGGAACAAAAGCGGCAAAGGAATTGTCCTGTTTCTTCGGAAGATACATTACACAAGCAGTTGTGGTATGTATGTGAGGGAATAACCAGAGAGGAGCTGGTAAGAGAACAGTTGTTGGATCCTGAGTTGGGAGTATGTTATCAGTACCTCCAGGATGGGGATTCAGGGATTGATCCTGGGAATCTGGCCAGAGTGTGGGGTCTGGTAAGGAGCTTCGTCCTAAAGGACAACTTGCCGTGGTATACTGTCCAAGGTCCTCCCAGAGTTTATATACCCGCTAGTCTTCGGGACAAGCTTTTGCAGGAATTTTATGCTAGTCCTGTAGGAGGGCATCTTAGAATAAAGAAGACTGTCAAGAAGTGTAGAGATAGGGTTTATTGGCTAAACCAGAATGCATACATTAAAATTTTTGTGCGTTCCTGTGGAAATTGTCAGGTGAAGGTAAATGTCAGGCAACAACAGCAAAGGCAGAAAGGGCATTATGATAAGGATCGACAAGAGGTAAGTTTTCAGTTGGGAGATTGGGTACTTTGGTGCACTGATCCCTTATCAAGTCCTGAGGAGATCGGGTATTTTTGCACACTCATCTCTTACCAGATTGCTAAGTTTATGCCACGTTGGAAAGGTCCGTATTGAGTGATTTATGTGTTGTCTCCTTTGGTGTATGAATTGCAGACTGAAATGGGAGAGAATGCAGGCTTTCATAATGTGTGCAATTTAAAGAAATATGTGGAAGGAGCGAGCTCCTAGAGGGAGGAGAATTTGGTAATGGAACCTCGTCGCTTCCAGATTCAGAATGGAGGTCCTGGAGTCGGAAGAGAGTTGGATAAGTCTCATGTGTGTACAGGGGAATCTGCAGGGAAGCCTTCTCGTGATCCCTGGGGGGAACTAGAATGGATTATTGGAAATGGGCTGGCTTACGTTCGTAGTTTAAAGACAGTTTTTTTTGTTTGTTTGTTTTTCGATTTTTCTGAAGTAAAATCATATTTTAAGGGAGGGGGTGTGACGTTCTGGTAGGGTTTCATCCTAAGGTCACTGACCGGAGTTATGTACTGCCTTAAAATGGATAGATTATTAGTTTAAAGTAATATTAAAATTAGTTAAATTTAATGTGGGAATTTAGTTTATTATAGGTAAATTCTAAGTACTTTTCTTATGGTAACACTCATGGGCTGGCATTCTGGAAGTATGATTGTATAATTTATATTCTTCAAATGTGTTTTGTTGGAAGTTAAAATTGTTAATTATATATATATTTTTTTCTTTGCTATGTAAATATTATTTATGTTGTGTGTCATAAAAGAGTTCTGGGGTGAGGTTATGCAAATATGTGATGCGGTGACGTCTGTTGAAGGAGAGATGGGAAGTCGCCAGGGTCCGAGGCTTGCTTCACTATATATATCGACTTCCACGGATCTTTGACGCTTGGCGTGTTTGCTTGGTCTGTTAGCTTGGCCTGTTTGCTGGGTTCTTTTGTTTAGTTTTTTTCCTTGTTTTGTTGCTGCCTTCCGGGGTAACCTGTGTGAAGTTTACTGTTCTGAACGAGGTCCTGATGGAACGATGCGAGCAGTGATATTGGCTTGATGTGTGGTTGAAGTTATTCTTGCTGTCTGCTGTTTTAAAAGTCACCTAGTCGTTAGGCCTTAGAGGTTCATCGACTGGATACCTGCAGCGCTATGCTGGAATTACTGGAAGGTATTTTGTTGCTGACGTCTTCCTGGAGGGAACATGATTCCTTAAGTGCTATGCCTGGGTGAGACTGAGTACATGCTGGTGGAGAATTTACTGTTTGGGAGCTTTGACTGTAAAGTTGTTTTTCCTGGATGACGTCTTATGAGTCACCTCGCCATTAAGCCTTAAAAGGTTGATCGATTGGATACCTGCTGCGTCATGCTGGAATTAATTAGGGATATTTTACTATTGGTGTCTTCATAGAAGGAAAGTGGTTCCTGAGGTGCTATACCTTGATGAGACTGAGTATGTTCTTGTCAAGAGACTGTTCTGTGAACTTTGGCTGTACCGTTGTTTTTGCTGGATGGTGTCCTGGAGGTCACCTAGCTGATAAGCCTTAGAGGTTCATTTATGGGATATCTGCTGTGTCATGCTGACCTTACTCGTAAGGTGTTCTTCTGATTCTTAACGTATTGTGCACACATCCTTGTATGTGGGTTAATTCTGTTACATGGAATTGGATTAAGAAGTTTTATGAAGAAATTTTCCGGATTGCAGTGAGTGATTTATGATTTCTTTTCATTTCAATAATCCTTAATAGTTTACTGGCAGAGGATATTGAGTATGCTTAGAGAAATTTAGGGTAGAATGGTAATTAGAAAGCTCAGCATTCGCAAAAGTAATTTTGCTGTTGTGTTACTGTTAAATTCTAGTGTTGCATAACTTGAAAGTGAGAACTTGATAATATGTTCCAAATACTAAGTGTTTACCGAATTTGAGTTGTTGGATAATAATTGTGGAATTGTGTACAAAGTGCTAATAATAACTCGATAGATGGTGCAAGATGTCAAGTGCTTGCTGAGTTGTTTTGCCATAATGTTGCAATTTTTGCCTAATCTAATTGAAGTATTTAACTTACTTTTGATTACATAAAGAGTTACAAATTGGATTTCTGTGTATGAGTACTTTTGGAGTTGGTTATTCGAAGAGCCTGTCTAACCGCATCTTACGTCCTAGCTTGATTCAAACCTAAAAAGACAGGCAGAAGTCGAGACATTAGCCGGGCAATAGAACTTCATTCAGAGGAGAGGGTGGTGGTGGCTAGGAGCATTGCAAGTATAAAAGATCTTGTGAACGGCGTGTGATGGATGTGAGTGAAGCCCGAGTTGTATGTCAAGATCGCTGTACATGGAGAAGTTTGATACGGCAACAGTAAGTAAAAATTATTAGGTAGTTTGTATTTCTTTGTGGAGCTAACCTCTGAATATCAGAGAACAGCTTAGTGATATGTATGTATTTCTGGTCCAACACATGCAAACCCATGAATTTTTCACACCTCATATTTTTAGTTCATTCCAAATTTACGTAAAACAGTAAGTACAACAGGATTTACAATTCCTTCGAGGACTATTTAACCATTCAAAGCTCTGCCAATCAAAGTAAGGACATGTGTACCCAAGAGAAATACGCACTTTATTTAAAATAGTATAACCATATTAGTAATCTGAATTTTTTGGCGTAGATTATAAATAAAAGTTTCCAAGCTTTCGCACATCAACCAGATGGCTTTTTCAAAGAAGGTAGACAGTAAACTGAATAATAGAATGCTTCAACAATTTTAGCATGGTGACTTGACAGTAAATAAACAGATGCTAAGTAATTATTCATTCAAAGACTCGAGGCGTCATGTTCATTTAGCACGCAACATCATAAGAGGAAACAAAAAGCATTCACTATTTGAAGAACTGGTTCCAAATTCGTAGCAACTCCAGTGAGACGCTATCATTGCATGATTCGCTGTTGGTGATGATCTCTAAAGTTTCACAAATGGCAGTAGAATTTGGGGTGGAGTAGGAAGCTAATTTCTTTATGTCATCCCACATAGGAGTAGCGGACTTGAGCTAGACCTCTCTGGATAGGGCCATTGTTACTTTACCATTCTTTATGTCCCTTTTATGCTCATTGATTCCAGTTCCAAATGAACGCTTGGTCATTCCAATGTAGTATCGCTAGAAGCCGTCAGGATATTGTAGAGGGATGGCATAAACACCTGCCTCATAGGAAAGAGGGAGCTTGTCAGTTTCCCTGAAGCATGGCATATAAAAATGTTGGAGACCTGATGCCAACACCGAGGTTCATTTCCTTGAGCGCGTTCTTGAGCTGATAAGAAACATTTGGTATGTAGGGAATTTAGCCCGGGTAGCGTAGTTGCGGCATTGAAAGATTAATATGACTGGTTCTGATTTTCTCGATATAGCTATGTACCAGGTCCGGGACGTATCCTGCCTCATTGGCCAATTCGGTAACATTCTCAGGGAGTGTAGCCATCATTCAGAAAAAGTAGGAACAAAAGTAGGAATTCCACAACAAAAAAAAAGTAGGTAAAAAGTAGGAATTTTCAAAATGTACCGCAAAGAGCAAATTAATGCATACTAGCACAAACCAACTATCAGAAAGTATATTTCTCACTATGTAGTAGGCTATGCATAAATATTAGCCAATTCCCTTTCAGAAATGTCCACTCTAGAATTTTTGAAGAGTAAAAATATTTGAAATCCTCCTTTTCTGAAGTATCTCCCTCTGAAAAGTAATATCAATGATTCATCAATAATAAGTGGTTGCACTTTTATTAAAAAGTTTAGCAGTCTCAATCTGTTGCAGTAATGCTATGTAAAACAAATATCTTAACATGCTATCATCAATATCCAAAAATGCAACATATTGTTGCTGACATTTGAAAACAAAAACTTATATATATATAATAAGATTTTATTTTAAAAATGCCATACCTTTCACTTTGCCCGATTTGCTGATGTCCTGGTTGAACATGAAGTCCCTTTTGTTTACTAAAGATGGATGCTTTACAAAAGCAGGTATTGAGCTGAGTTTTTAGAGTTGTTTCTGTTAACAGTTTTTCTGTTGGATCTCAGAAGCTCGCCTTAGACAATTCCATTACAATCCCACCACTAACAAAGCATAACCTCAAGCTGAGCTTTGGAGTAGGAATTGGAGTTTGTTCTTCTTCACAATATTCTTTTTTTGATTGCACATCATTGTACAGAACCCACTTTTAATAACCTTTTACTCCGAAAAGGACTGTGCAGGATGGCGGGCATGATACATACGTTCTGACCTGATCACACAAGTTCTTTTAAGACAAATATTTTGGTACCCAAGTGCTTCAAATAATAACAACAATAACAAGCTAATGAATGTGCTGTAAGCCACTTGCCTGTGAATTACGAGTTTCTCACCAATTTTGGCATTTTCCAGAGGTCTGGCAAAGGATAATATTGAATGATGGTTCATAATTCATTGACAACATTGGGCCATCCAAATAGTGATTCATCCTCTAAACTGAAGCTTCCAGAATGGAATCTGGTAGACAGTTTGACATGTATGAGCTGTAACAATGTTTTCTACAAACACTTCACATAAGTTTTGACTTGTGATCGTTGCATTGTTTCCTTTCTGGAGCTTCTGAAGGACACTGTCTCAAATGCACTTTATCCACAGACATATTGAATACACAGGTCCATTTTACACTGAATAGTTAAACTGAATGCCTGACCAATATAAGCCACAACCTTAACTCGAACTGATTTGCATTAATGTGCACAAGCTTGGTTTGCATGCCGTAAACACACATTAGTGTCCATCAGAAAACGACAGAACTTTTGCTTAGACCCAATAAGATCCTTAATTTTTGAAAATTTACTTATGTTTTTTTAGTTACTGATCCAAGTTCAGTCTCAATATCTTTTAGCTTCTGCTGAGTTTTGTCCATAAGCTCCATATTTTCTCTTAATTTCTTTGTACCAGCTTCAATAATTGAATTTGCAATAGATGCCTCTTTCATATTCTTAGCAATTATTGCCATCTTGAGCCTTTCAGTTCCTTCATCAAGCAATTTTTGCCCAAGCTGAACTTCAACTTTAAGCTGACCTTCTTTTACAGTTAAACTTTTAATTTCCAACTCCAAATCTATCTTTCTTTTCAGCTGCACATTTTTTTCTTTAATTTCAATGTCTTCTGCCTCCTTTTGCTTCCTGGCTTGCTTCACACATTTTTTCTGATATTCTAAATCAGCCCAATAAGATGCATGAGCTTCTCTAACAAATTTCAACATTAGCTGAGTAATTGGAATATTAGAAATGCGATTCCCACTTCTTCTGATTTTGTCCTTCACAATTCTTACACCCACAATGGTTTTTTCATTTAACTGACATCGATCTTTGGTTAGTAAAGCATTATTCATGGAAAAGCCATGCTCTACATCAGCATTCCCATGGAAAAGGGTAAGACAAGTTGTAACAAGTTTGACTAAATTTCCATACTTTGGTTTCCCAGCATCAGTATCTATGATCTGAAAAAATTTGCCCCAGTATATGTCAGCTTGTTGGTATTTCACATTTTGCATTGGCACACCACTGATAATCTCATCAGATTTGATAAAATAATCATTGATCTTCTCTAATTTGTACTTTCTCCATTCTTGCACAATGGCATCAGTTTCACTGTTAGTCAGTTTCAAAGGTTTTAAAGTTACACACAGCCTATTAATGGCGTGCTCTGTGTTTGCACTGTCCTTCATTGATGGATTCAGAACTTGAAGATCTTTTAGAATCTGACAGTCAAATGGCAATTTTTTTTGTAGATATTCTGCCATTTTGGAAAACCACTGTCAGAAATTGCGCAGCACTTTTTGAACTTGATTTTCTGAAAGAGTATGCAACAGCTTCTTAGCTCCTATTCCAACATTCATCTTCCTTAAGGGAAGTACATTTTCTGGTTTTGTGACATTTATGTGCTGTAACTCTGCACCCTCCTTGTTTGCAATAACATCATCTTTCACAAATTTTCTTAAAATACCTAACAATAGATCACTGGCTTTGCTGCACATGAACTAATGGCCCTTCTGTTTGGAAAAGAGCAAGAAATTCAACATAGATTAGCATCAGAAGTAAAATAAACCTGAGATACACCAACGTTGTTGAATCCTGGTAACAACTTCGAATTCTCCTACATCGGGGGAATTTAGAACATCCTTAGACCCTTTCGTTTCAATCAATTTGAAGTACTCTTTCAGTACATCAAACTGCTCCACAATTCTGTGGACCACAGGTTCTAATGTCAACCAGCGTGGATTAACATGATGAAGAAGGAAGTGCTGTTCAACATCCTAGAGTTGCTGAATAGATTTGAAATCCTCTTGCCGTGCTGCACTTGTTTTAAAGAAAGAAAATATGTCACTTGCAAATTCATCTACATTTAGATCTAACACAAACAAACCTTGAGAAAAGGCATTATGAGCAGTATGTAATGGACAAGTGCCAATACTAAAAAGTTCTTCAGCACCATGCAGCTTCAACTCTTCATTCACTTTCCTTTGCAGTGCTTTGTTCACATTTGGCCCATCCATTGAGAGCATAAGTAACTTATCTAAAGGCAGTTTTTTGTTTTGTAGTATTGTCAACAGGCAATGCTTAATAGTCTCTGCATCTGCATGGCCTAAACATTCACTTGATAAATATGCAATTTTGATCATGTTTTCTAAGGCCCAAAATTTAACAAAGACATCAAATTGTTTTTTCACCTGAATGGTTGTTGTTTCATCAAAGGCGATGCTGTACATACCTTTATTATCAGTACATTTTCTTATTTCACTTGTTAACTCTTGATCAAAGTATTTGGCAAGACCATGGGAAATTACGTAGGAAACTTTCCTTTCACTAAGACACATTTTCCCAGCAATAGGATCATTGGGAAACATCATCTGGAAGACATCTGTAACATCTGAGCAAGAAGCAAATGAAAAGTTTAACCTTCTACTTTTAAACACCAAATGGCTTTAGCCTTGGTAATCTGTTGGTCCAGGCTGAACTGCAAACACAAACTAGATGCAACACCTGCCTGCTTATGTGTGTCCAATAACACACATGTTCCTTTAACTGCATTTCTCTTCTGAATATGTTTCTGTTTTGATGAATGACTTATTATCTGATGCCTTCCACAATTTGCTATGGAAAACGATGTCTTACAAGCAGTATGCTTCATATTCATTATTAACTTGTGTGCGCCACGATACGATTTTATCTTTGTTGAAATCATCAGGGTTCAACCAGGATGTCTGAAACTTTGTCTTTCCACTTGGCATTTCACTAAAAAGAGGAAGAAAGAAAGGATATTAAATCAATTGTCAGTAATACCACAAATAAATATCAAATAATATCATTGTTTAAACATGTAAAGAACATAAGAAAATTATTGCACAGCAATAGTAAATTCGAGAACATTTAAAATATATCTGGATTCTGGACTACATTGCAAAAGTTCTGGCCAATGAATGAATGCACTGAGGGTTTAGTGTAATTTTACACTCATCTGTGAAACGCTTTTCAACATGCCAGAAGAAAAACACAGAAAACACCTTGCTTTTGGGGTGGGGAGGTTTTAGCAGACAGAAGGACAAGTTGTAAATAATGGCTGAAGGTAGACAGTAATAATTATCATATGTTATATATCTAGAATGGCCATAGCGCGTCTCGCGAGCCGCATGCGGATCTCTCAGGCGAGTGGTGCGGCTCTTATGCAAATAAAATGTATGTATGAAATATGGTAAACTAAAACCGATCAATGTCCAAAAGTAATTATTTTATTTCATTTCTTGTTACAAAGTTATTCAAAAACATAAAAGTCACAAAGTTATTCAAAAACATACAAATAAAAATGTTATTCAAAAAAAAATATATTGTTCTGATTCTATCAAACAATTTTGTAAAGAAAATCTTTAAAAATTAGATTTGCTTGTGGATGCTTTACGAATGTTGTCCATCTTAGCAGTTAGCTAAAGAAAGTTTGGTTGATGACTTGTTAGGGCAGTTCGCACAAGCTCAGTTAAATGCTGATCAGTTAAAATAGACCGATGCTTATTTTTAATAAATTTAAGTGTTGAACACAAAGACTCACAACAATATAAAGTACCGAAAATTGAGATCAGTCTCAGCGCGCACTCTTTGGTTTTAGGGTATTTTTGTTCCGGAACCTGTTTCCAAAACTCCATAGTTGAACAACCATTTTGTTTTACCTGTTTCAATCCTTCATCTTCTTGAAGCTCTAGTAGCTCCAACTCTACAGCCGCTATATCCCCAGCAATTAATGGTGAGACGGGACAGCCATTCTTCAAAATATGTCAACAAGAAAAGGGTTTTCTAAAAATGTAAATGATGACTTCAGTCCTCTTAAATCACTAAATCTATCAGTAATATCTTCTGCCAGTCTGTGCAGCTTGCATACATAATCTGTAGCTATAATTTCATACCCGGGTAAAGTTTCCAACATTTTAGTAAGACACGTGAAGTGAGTGAACGTTTTAGAAACCAGGTCTTTCTCGAAGAGTTTAAGTTCGTTATGGAAGCTGAAGACACTCTGTGCTAAATCCGAAATAAGTTTACCATGTCCTTGCAGCGATAAATTTAATGATTGTAAGTGCTTCACTACATCTGTGAAAAATGCCATATCTATTAACCAGTTGGCATCTTCAAGTTCTGGAAAATATTTCTCTTTTTCAATGACAAATTGTTTGATTGGTTCTAGCAAATTAAAGAATTTTGTTAGAACATTGCTAACTGAAAGCCATCTTACTAAACAAAACCATGATACAACATTTGGAAGCTCATCATTTTCTATTTCTTGTATGAAGGCTTTGAACTGCCAATAAGTTTTGGCGCTTGAGCGTATAAGTTTTGGCGCTTGAGCAATTTTTAAAACTACCACCATAATGTGGTCATATTTAAAATATTTAGCTACTAGTTGCTCCCTATGAACAATGCAATGGACAGGGATAAAATTGGGATACAATGCGGCAGCATTTAAAATTCCAAAAGCCCTTTAGTAGGACCTCTCATTGCTGGAGCGCCGTCAGTTGCGACGCTGACTATCTTTTTAATCAGTACTGAATGTTTTCCAAGCACAGCATCAAGGGCGTTTTTTATATCTGAACCTCGAGTCATATCCTTTAGTGCAATAAGATCCAATAGTTCTTCTTTCACTTCTACATTATTTGTTACATAATGAACAAATATAGCTATTTGTGGTTTATCTTCAATGTCCATGAATTTGTCTAAAACCAGACTCAGTGCTGAGCAGTTCGCCAAATCCTGTTGCAAGTTACTTATAACGTCATCGGAAATAACAGAAACTCGCCTTTCCACAGTAGGTCTAGATGCAGTTATTTGTTCAATCAATTTGAGCAATTTTTTATTTTCTGGATCTAAAGCAGAAATTACTTCAGCAATATTTCTTTTTGTGAACTCTCCTTCTGTGTAGGGGCGTTTTGCCCGAGCAATATTGAAGGCCATAATAAATCCGGCCTCCGTTGTTACATCTGCCTCTTTAATAAACATTCACATAACCTTGGTTTGGTTATTTAGTTTTGCTTTTAAAGACAATATTTTAGTTCCTCTTAACTCACAACCAGCAAGAAATTGTTGGCTGAAAGAACAGTGATTTGATTCATAATGTCGCTTAAGATTACTGGCCTTGAACTGTGACAGTGTTACTTCACATAAAAGACACATTGGTTTCCCATTCCTCTCCACAGAAACAAATTCTTCTTCCCACTCCGCTTTAAATCTCCTGTTCTTGTCTTCATATTTGCGTTTTTCAGATAGTATGATTACTTACATTAGATGGGAATCTTTTAAAAAAACTTATAATTTTCTTTTTCACACAAGTTAACTCACAGAATGTAAGAAAAGTACTATTAAGCCACACGCCTAGTCAAGTAAACTATGGCACGCACTGATGTACTGCTGACTTTTACAGTTGCGGTCGTATGTCTACTCTTAGCCACGAAATGGCGTGCTGAATCATGTGTGTTGAACACTCCATCTGTGAGAGGCTGATAGCCGAAACACAAAACTGCGTTGCTTTCCTCATGTTATGTGCGAGACTCGTGCGACTTATGTTGTCAAACCAGCGCTCAGTCGGCAAAGCGATATTGTGATATTTTTCACACATTTCTTATGCTGAATCTTATGCTTTGAGTAAAAGTTGTCTCAGCTAAGAAAGCAACACAGTTTTGTGTTTCAGCTATGAATCAGGCTGACCGGGGGAGGGGGAGAGAGTGATCTGTGGGTAAACTTTAAAAAATTTAACTAATTTTCAGTTTGTCATTGTTTGTTTTGTTATCAAAAATAAATAAATGGCTCTTTCAAATATTCCTTCCCGAAATGTGGCTTCCAAAAGTAGTGTAGCTGGCCACCCCTGTTATATATTTCTGTTACTACTTCATTAAGCATACATGCACCAATAATGTAATATAAAATTTAATTGAAATTAGACTTGTTTTACCGAAGTAATTGGGTAAAAGTTTGTTAACTAAAAGCCAGAGCATAAATGCTTCAACCTACAGTTGGAGCAGTGGCATACTGATAGGCTCTGTAACTCCCGCATTGTGGGAGGGGCCTCTGGCATCAGCTGACAAGAAAAAATTCTTTGGAGAAACTTTATATGAAACTAAAGAGAATAGCCCCAGAATTTTGCCACAGTTTTAGCATTGTTTTCTAGATTTTATTTTTAATGAATAAGTGAAATCTTCAGCAATCATTTTTGTGGTTTTAGAGTTTATATTAAAAAACAAAATCAAAGAAAACCTAATTTACTTTTACGCCCCTAGAGGAAAATCTGTGTGTAACCTGAAAAAGTTACTATACCTAAAAATAGTCTTCGACATAAATTGAATCAAATGGTAAAACCATTTTTTTCAATCGTATGTTTAGAAGCAAATATATGGAATAAAATGTATTTTGAATTCAATATCATCTGCATTTACATACTCTAGCGCCGAAATTGTGCATCGTAAAAAACAAAAACAAAAAAAACGTGATAAAGGATCATCATTTGTACATTTCAAGCTTCCAAAATTGGGGATTCAAGGGCTCATCAGGCCTTTTTGGCCATTTCCCTCCGCATCCCAGTTGTTGCAGAAGATATTTGACTGTCAAGATGTGAAACTTAATTAATTTAATATAGTGATTACGCATGAACTCTGGAACAACTAAATTGCATTAATAAAAAAAATGAATTTTTCAAATCGGCCTAATAGTTGTAGAGATATGGTGTCCACAGACAGATGGAAGGATGGACAGGCAGACAAACCGGTAACATACCATATATACTCATGTATAGGTTGACTTTTTTTAATGAAATCTTTAGGCCGAAATTAGGGGGTCGAACTATACACGGAAAATATTTCTGATAGGTTGAAAACCAAAATTTTGATGCCTTATGGAAATGCGCATACTTATCCCTTTGCGCCATCAGTTCATTTGCAGTTGTACATATATTTAGTCATTTTTCGGGTGTTACTGGTACAGAAGAAAATTATTGCTAAGAATTTTCTTTATTTTATATGTACGAGTTTTTTTTTTTTATTCACTAATAGAAAAACTCATTTCGCAAGGATGTTTCAAAGTCCGTTTTAGATCTGTTGATTATCTAAATAAACAGTAAATAAACAATATGTACAGTAAATAAACAACCTACTTACGTTTTTTATTAAATTGAGTGTGCCCCGGCTCGAAAAATTATACAAACAATAACCTTTTCTGAAGACTAAGAGCGAACAAAAAGGATTGCATCTTTACTGAATGGTGCAATGTTTGGTTTTGTCACTTTTAAAGCCGACTGTTTGTCACAAACACGGTGGAGAGGGGGATGAAACTCTGGAGTAGATAAACGACTTCTCTGTGAATAACACAATCGTCCAGCTTAACAGTCGACAGACAGCTGCCACGCAGCACAGAGTAGTGGGAGAAAATTTTATAGAACACATTTTCTTCAATTTTTTAAATAGTTGCGTGCAAATTTTACAGTGTCTACAATACATCAAAATAAAAGATTTGTTTTAAATTTTGAAGAAATCCATTGAAAACTTCAAAAGTTACACATTTATTTTTTACAGCATGCATATTTTTCATGGGATAAAAAAACTATCAGGTTGACATCAAGACCTATTTATGCTTTCCAAATATGTTTCAAGAAGTTTTTTTTTTCCCTTTTTAAATAACGATGTGCCTTACGATGTTTGGTAAATGCATCATGATTCATTTGCTGCGGGAGCAAATGCTTTACTCTCCATGAATGAAGTAACTGCAGAAAACTCGCTGGCAAAATGTGCAAAAGTGGATTCATATATTGTTAAAGTGTGTAACCTTCCCCTGAAAACTCTCTAACCAGGGGGGTAAGCCCTATCATCTTCCCAGAATTGTGCCTCAATTCCACCCACATTTTGCCAGAAACTGCCGCAAGTAACATCGCGAGAGCCAGCTACAACAATAAATAGTAGGTTCATATTTCAGCATCCGGGCGCATCCTCGGAAAATAATTGTTTTTTTTTTAAATTATACACAAGATAGGTAGGTATAATTAAAAACTGCAGATATTCACATAAATATCGGGGGGGGGGGGGGGTCGACTTATACACGGGATATATACAGAACTGCAAATATTCAGATAAAAATCGGGGGTCGACCTATACGCGAGTATATACGGTAAGCACGATATTTTTTTAAAAAGAAATGCTAGATGCTAGGAAGCTTGAAATGAATGCAAAAACTTATGGGACCGGGGATATTTAACAACGCAGGAGAGCGGGAATATTGCGCGCTTGGAGGGTACGGGAGAAATCTTTTCTCTGCCCGACTTTCTGTTTTGCAAAATTTACCCCTATTTTCATGCTGAAATGCAAATATTTATGCAGTAAAATGTTATTTAACAATCATACTGGACAGAGGTGACATTGTGAGAAGAAAGAAATTACAATTACGGAACAAATCTGAACTCCGTCGACCTTCCGTTTTCAAAAGTTTCGTGAAAATGAATTCTGTGTCCCGACAAACACCCTGCCCCCATCGCCACCAACTCCCCGAAAATTTCTGTTCACTTGTGCCATCAATCTCGCAAATGACCAAAATAATAATGAAAAAGGCGGAATTCTTCAAATTCGCGAAAGAAGATCACGAGGAAGTTTTCGCCTCATCTAACTTCAGTTTTTGCAAATTGTTGCCTACAGTTTCAAGATGAAATACAGTCGAACTTTGTTAAGACGAGCTGTTCAGGATCGAACAAATTGCTCGTTATAGCCGTTACTTGTATAATCCGGGAAACACACATAATATCAAGGAAATCATTCAAAACATAAATTTTGTTATCAAATATAGTACATAAAATGTTTAATGTTGAGAAATACATAGTACTTACGCTTAGTTGAAATTACCGTACAATATTTCAGTTAGTTGTGGAATTCTTGAAAAATGCGTACGTACAGTACTACATACACACAGAACTATACATACCATTATACATGCTGTAGTACATACATATGTAAGTGCGTACAATGTGATGCAGATTAAGTTGAAATTCTTGAATAACGGACATGTAAACTACATACGTACTGTATGAAATATAATATGTACTATACAGTATTGTAATTTTTGTACCATACAGTACTTAGATAAAATTAAGCACAGGTGCAGTACTATCTGCCCAAAGCACATATCCCTTTTATTTCGTATGAAAAAATTTGCTTAATTTTAGCTCCGTTGTCCTTGACTTCAACCGAAAATCCATCAGATTATGCTTAACAACTGATAATACACTGAACACACACTTATTTGCCATAATTAGTTTCATAAAATCTAGTCAAAACATCGAAGGCATCTTGTGCTTGATTGTAAGTCACATCTTCTTGTGTTTCTGTAATGTTTTCGCCTTCACTGTCGGTTTCAGTTTCTTCATTCACCGCAACGACTTCTTGCACAATTTGTCCCTCCGTTAAAATTCCAGTTGTTAGGACCACAGCGTCAATGTCGATAAAATCATCAAGAAAATTGCAATTGTTAAAGGTGCTTAAATCTCTACTTTTTAACCATTCTGATGAGGGAGATCATCGTCATCAATCACTTCAGTGCTTTCTACTAAAGTCTCCTTTAGAAGACCAGCCTTCCTATAACAATTTTTAATGGTTGTTGGAGTGGCACTATCCTAAGCTTCTCTCATAAGACGAAAAGCATCCAAAACGGAAATCTTAATTTCTAGCTTTTTCTCCATTTTCTTGATTAATTGTACAGTTAGAAATCGCCGAAAATAGCACTTAAAGTTCCTAATAATCCCTTGGTCTATAGGCTGTAGAATTGATGTTGTGTTTGATGGTAGGAACACAAGTTTGATATTTGTCAAGTTTTCTACTTTGGGATGTGCTGGGCAGTTGTCTATTAACAGCAAAATGTTTCTGTTTTTCTTTCGTAGTTCACGATCCCATTTATGGAGTTCTCTCGTAAAGAAATCTGATGTCATCCACGCCTTTCTGTTTGCTTTATAATCAACCGGGAGATGCTGAACATTATTAAAACATCGAGGCTTTAACGATTTGCCAATTACCAATCATTTTCTTTTTTCATTTCCTGCCATATTCGCACAAATTAGAACGGTTAGCCGATCCTTTACCAATTTACCTCCAATGCATTTCTCGCCTTTAAAAGTTAGTCATGTCAAAAAATGCCCGTTTCATCAGCATTGAATATGTTCTGCTCACTGAATTCAGAAATGAAGCTGGGCCAAACGCTTTTTAGCCACTGACTTAAAGATTCCGTATCCGCAGACATCGATTCCCCTGACATTTTTGCGTAAACAATATGGTGTCTGTTCTTGAAGCGATCAAGCCACTCATTACTGCATATAAAGTTCTCATGACCAAACTGTACTGCAAATTTTTCTGCTTGCACTTTTAAAATCGGTCCATTGATAGGAAAACCAGCATCATGCTGAACTTTAAACCAACAAAGTAAAGCTTCATCAATATAATTTTTTTCACACTTTTTCATTTTTTTGCAATCTGTAAAATTGTTTTCAAATGCTGACAAAACGCCATCTTTGTTCTTCCACAATGTAGATATGGTAGATGATGAAAGCCCATACTTTTTGCAAACAGCTGAATTTTTCTTGCCGTTTTGCAGTTCCTGAATAATATCCATTTTCTCCCTGATGGAGAGAGCCTTTCTTTTAACACCAACCATTTTGCTCACAATATCACACTTAATAAAAAAGGGGGAGGGAAAGCATAAGTGATGTCACAAGAGTAGGGCTGCATGTGACTTTCTGATTAAAAAAAGGTTACGATATGTCCCGTGCGAAGTTGAAATACTGAATGCACTAAGAAAACATGCGTGGGGTTAGACCATAGCAGCCAATGAGAGAAAACAAATTCCAGGAACCCTTTCGTAAACAGTGGCAAAGGAAAGGCTGGAAAGCTTTCCCCCACAAAATGCCACCCCCACCTACCCTTGGGCTGAAATGCAAGACATCATAAAACACTCCCCGCTTTTCTCTCAGAGCAGGTGACACACAGACGGTCTTTTTGGGTAGCAGGTGGCTAATTGACGCCACCTTTCAATGCTGCGCTATCTTTACTGGGTGTAAAAAAAAAAAAAATCTGAAAGTCTTGCAAATTTTCTCGCTATAACAGAGTTGATACTCGTAACAAGAGGGATAATTTAACACTAATGGCATACGAAACCAAACTTCTGGCATTTACTCGCTATAGCCGGGATTTCGTTATACTCGAGCTTGTCTTAACCAAGCTCGACTGTACTAACATTTATGCAATAAAATGATATTTAACAAGACAAGATGTTGCCTTTGTTTCCTTGTTTAACAAGGAAACAAAGGCAACATCGGGAGAATAAAATTACAATTATAGCAAAAACTTTTACTACATTTAACTACCGTTTTCGGAAGTTTTGAAACACGAAATACCTTCACCAGACGGAAAACGACCCGCTCCCTCCAATTCTCTTTAGTTTTATAATGATTCAAAATTACATTTTACAAGAAAACTGGACACAAACAGATTAGGAGAAAAAAATATGATTAAGGCAAAATTTTGTACTCTGTTTAACTACCACTTTCCAAAGTTTTGAAACACGAAATACCGTCCCCTGATAGCATTTCGTGTTATTTCGTAATAGCAAAAATATATATATATATATATATATCATCATCATCATCATCATTGTCAACCATTATCAATCCACTGCTGGACGAAGGTCTCCCCAAGTTTCCTCCACAACGGTCTGTCTTGTGCCAGTCTCCTCCATGTCACTCCCGCATACTTTCGAATTTCATTTACCCACCTTCCATGTGGTCTTCTTCTGGGTCTTTTCCTGTCCCTTGGAATCCAATCTAAAATTTCGGCTGTCCATCGATGGTCTGTTCTTCTGGCAGTATGTCCAGCCCATTGCCATTTCAGGGATTTAACTCTGATCATGATGTCTTCCACTCTTGTCATTTTTCGGATCCACGTGTTCCTCTTCTTATCTCTCCTGGTTACACCAAGCATGCACCTCTCCATGCTTCTTTGAGTAGTCTGCAGCCTTTGTATGTCTCTTTTAGCTAAGGTCCACGTCTCTGCACCATACGTAAGCACTGGAACGATGCATTGATCAAACACTTTTCTTTTAAGACATAATGGCATATTGCTCTTGAAAATTATGCTGTTTCTTCCAAAATCTCTCCAGGCAAGTTTTGTACGCCGATTAATTTCTTCACCAATGAGACCCTCACTTGATATCTGCTGTCCAAGATAAACGTACGTGTCTGTTATCTCCAGCTTTTCTCCATCAATCGATAAATCTTCATTTCTTGTAAAAGCATTGAACATCACTTTTGTCTTCTGAAAGTTCATTTTTAATCCCACTTCTTTACTATTGTCAGCAAGTTCCTGGATCATACTCTGTAGCTCTGATGGGGTAGTTGCAAAAATGACTATGTCATCAGCAAAACGAAGGTGGGTTAGATAATCTCCATTAATCTTTATCCCTTTGTTTTCCCAGTTCAGCGATTGAAAGACATTTTCCAATGTGGCATTAAAGAGCTTCGGAGATATGGTGTCACCTTGTCTCACTCCTTTTCCAATTTTTATGTGTGTTGTATTTTCAAACAGCCGAATCTTTGCATTTGCATTTTCATAGATGTTATTAATAATATTAATGTATGCATCTCCAATACCGCAGGATTTCAGAGTCATTGCAACTGCTGATTGTTTCACCGAATCAAAGGCTTTTTCATAATCGATAAAAGCCATGCACAATGGAAGTTCATATTCCCTCGCTCTTTCAATTAGTTCTCTCAGTACGTGGATATGATCTATTGTGCTGTAGCCACTCCTGAATCCAGCTTGTTCTCTCGGTTGAGCCATGTCCAGTGTCACCTTCAAGCGGTGTGAAAGAACTTTAGTGAAGATTTTATAAACCACTGATAGGAGGCTGATAGGTCTGTAGTTCCTGAGATCCTCATTGTCACCTTTTTTTATGTAGCAAGATCATTGTAGCGTTGTTCCAATCCTCAGGAATTTTCCCTTCATTAAGGCATTGAGTGAAAATTTGGGCAAGTACTGTTTCGATTTCTCCACTTGCTTCTTGTATGATGTCTACAGTAATTCCATCTTCTCCTGGAGCTTTTCCCCACTTCATGTTCTTGATTGCATGTGCAACTTCTGCTGGAAGGACTGGAAGAACTCTGGTACCTTTCATGATGTCTGGAGTACATGTATCATCCCTTTCATATAATTTGGAGTAGAAATCTTTCACTCTTGTCAAAATTTCGCCTCTATTTCTTGTTACAGAACCATCTTCTTTTCTCAGTGCCATAATCTGTTTTTTCCCCTTACTGAGATGTCCCTTTGCTATCTTTAGGCTTTGTATATATATATATATATATATATATATGGGATGTAAGGTCAGGTGATGCAAAACATCACAGCCTCTCCTTGACAAATGTCAACCCCGCCTTCTCGTGGTGCATCCTGTTCCCACTAAAGGGGCTCTGACGACCGACAATAGCGGTATAACTATACCATCGGGATTAGAGGAAATGCTATCCCACACTCACCAACCTACTTGGCCAGCGTGGTGAGTTATGGCCAAACCCCTCCAAAATGACTCCAGAACTTAAATCTTGGCCCTCAGTCTCCGGCAGCTGGAATGTACCTGGCCAAGGCAGCGGCCAGTGCGACATGAAGGCCGAGGGTGCTAAGAATCACCGGAGGACCGGACTAGGCTGCCATCTGATGCTGACCTTGGCTACGTATAATGGACGCTCCCTATCTTCTGATTCAAGGCTTCTTGAATTGGAAGAGGAACTAGAAAGGATCAAGTGGGACATCGTCGGGCTAAGTGAGGTAAGGAGAAAAGGAGAAGATCTCCTTGAACTGAAAAGTGGACATCTCTTCTACTATCGTGGGACAGATACTGGCAGAACTAGTGGTGTTGGATTTAAAATAAACAAGAAACTGAAGGATAAAGTTGTAGAAGTTGAAAGTTCCTCTGACAGAGCTGCACGACTCGTTATCCAACTCTCGATAAGATACCAGGCTCAGATTATTTAAACTTATGCACCCACCACAAGTCATCCTGAAGAAGAAATTGAAGAATTTTATGAGGAAATTCGTCATCTAAATAATAAAGGTAAGCAGCACTTGAAGATAATTATGGAAGATTTCAATGCAAAAATAGGGCAACGGCAACAGAATGAAACTTCAGTAGGTAAATTCGGTCACGGCAACGGAAACCAGCGTGGAAATACTCTCGTAGAGTTTGCAGAGGCAGAAGGGTTTTTCATCTTGAACTCCTTTTTCAAGAAAAAGCCACACAGGAAATGGACATGGAGACATCCAAGTGGGATGACAAGTGAAATTCATTTTATTATGTGTAACAAAAAATTTGTCATAGAAGACTGCAGTGTGCTAAACAAGTTCAACACAGGTAGTGACCATAGATTGGTGAAATGTAAGATGCACCTCAACACTAAACTCAAATGTGGCAAGCTCATAAGACAAACAAAATGTATTGACATAACAAACCTTAAAAAACACCATAATACCTTCAAGTTGGAACTGAAGAACAGATTCTCTGCTTTAGAAGGCCTAACATCGGAAGAAGTGGATATTTCTGAAGTTAACAGAAAAGTAACCAAAGCTCTTATGGAAACAGCAACAAAATTAGCTGGGTCTAAGAACAAGTTGCATGTGAACAAATTATCAGGAAAAACCAAAATGTTGATGCAAAAAAGAAGAGAGATGAGGGCAACTAAAGAAGATGTGACTTCCAAAGTGGAATATATAGAGCTATGCAAGACAGTACGAAAAAGTATCCCTGAAGACGTAAAGAAATTCAACTGTGAACTAGTGAGGAAAGCAATTGAAAAGAAGCAAAGCCTAAAGATAGCAAAGGGTAAGGGAAGAAAACAGATTATGGCTCTGAGAAAAGAAGATGGTTCTGTAACAAGAAATAGAGGCGAAATCTTGACAAGAGTGAAAAATTTCTACTCCAAATTATATGAAAGGGATGATACATGTACTCCAGACATCATGAAAGGTACCAGTACCAGAGTTCTTCCAGTCCTCCAGCAGAAGTTGCACATGCAATCAAGAACATGAAGTGGGGAAAAGCTCCAGGAGAAGATGGAATTACTATAGACATCATACAAGAAGCAAGTGGAGAAATCGAAACAGTACTTGCCCAAATTTTCACTCGATGCCTTAATGAAGGGAAGATTCCTGAAGATTGGGACAACGCTACAATGATCCTGCTACATAAAAAAGGTGACATTAAGGATCTCAGGAACTACAGACCTATCAGCCTCCTATCAGTGGTTCATAAAATCTTCACTAAAGTTCTTTCACACCATTTGAAGGTAACACTGGACATGGCTCAACCGAGAGAACAAGCTGGATTCAGGAGTGGCTACAGCACAATAGATAATATCCACGTACTGAGAGAACTACTTGAAAGAGCGAGGGAATATGAACTTCCATTGTGCATGGCTTTTATCGATTATGAAAAAGCCTTTGATTCGGTGAAACCATCAGCAGTTACAATGGCTTTGAAATCCTGCGGTATTGAAGATGCATACATTAATATTATTAATAACATCTATGAAAATGCAAGTGCAAAGATTCGGCTGTTTGAAAATACAACACACATAAAAATTGGAAAAGGAGTGAGACAAGGTGACACCATATCTCCAAAGCTCTTTAATGCCACATTGGAAAATGTCTTTCAATCACTGAACTGGGAAAACAAAGGGATAAAGATTAATGGAGATTATCTAACCCACCTTCGTTTTGCCGATGACAGTCATTTTTGTAACTACCCCATCAGAGCTGCAGAGTATGATACAGGAACTTGCTGACATGAGTAAAGAAGTGGGATTAAAAATGAACTTTCAGAAGACAAAAGTGATGTTCAATGCTTTTACAAGAAATGAAGATTTATCGATTGATGGGGAAAAGCTGGAGATAACAGACACATACGTTTATCTTGGACAGCAGATATCAAGTGAGGGTCACATTGATGAAGAAATTAATCGGCATACAAAACTTGCCTGGAGAGCTTTTGGAAGAAACAGCATAATTTTCAAGAGCAATATGCCATTATGTCTTAAAAGAAAAATGTTTGATCAATGCATCCTTCCAGTGCTTACGTATGGTGCAGAGACGTGGACCTTAACTAAAAGCGACATACAAAGGCTGCAGACAACTCAAAAAAGCATGGAGAGGTGCATGCTTGGTGTAACCAGGAGAGATAAGAAGAGGAACTCGTGGATCAGAAAAATGACAAGAGTGGAAGACATCATGATCAGAGTAAAATCCCCAAAATGGCAATGGGCTAGACATACTGCCAGAAGGACAGACCATCGATGGACAGCCAAAATTTTAGATTGGATTCCAAGGGACAGGAAAAGACCCAGAAGAAGACACCACATGGGAGATGGGTGGATGAAAATCGAAAGTATGTGGGAGTGACATGGAGGAGACTGGCACAAGACAGACCGTTGTGGAGGAAACTTGGGGAGACCTTCATCCAGCAGTGGATTGATAATGGTTGACAATGATGATGATGATATATATATATAAATAATAATAATAATAAAATAAACAAAATGAAAATTCGTAGAATCCGTAGTTTTGACAGTGAATTGCGTAGTTCCGTAGTAAAACAGCTAAATCTGTAAAAACTACAGGCATTCCGTAGTAGTTCGCAGGTATACATTTTGTTTATAAAACATTTTACTCACTATAGGCACACGTTTTACAAGTAGGGGGAGGGGAATTCTTTCTCAAAGAGAGAAAGGTTTGGTCTGTTCCGTTTTAAAAACGAAGCAAATGAAATCTTTCAGTTACCTATCAACATCCATGATAAAATATCGATGTTTCCGACAGTACTTACAGAATACATACCAATTTCATGAAATGACAACTATCACACACAAAAACTTCAATTACTCTCATTTTATAACACAATCAATAAAATCCAAATTGTTTATAAAGAAAAGTGTTTACCTTCTTTAATTCCACGAACTTCAGATTACAAATAGTTCGTCATCGATCAATCCAAAATGCATGAACCTACAGGTTGAGAAAACAAAGCATAAAACTTTCCAGAACACACACTACAAGCGAACGTTTAGTTTCGATTGAGACTCCTCCGCCCTCAACAAACTGTCAGTGATTGGCTTCAGCAGTTCAGCAAAAAAAAAAAATAATAAGAATTGTCTTTTGCTTTGCGAAAAAGTAGGAAAAAGTAGGAAAATAAGGACAGGTTTTGAAATAATAGGAAAAGTAGGAGAAATGAGAACACTGCGATCCCTGTGTTTTTTAATTCACGTTGTCTAGAAAGAACATCAGAAGAGGGTGAAAAGGCTTTTCTGATTCGAGAATGGAAGAAAGCTGTCTTGTAACTAGCAGGTCAGAATGAGCTGCGGAACATCAAGTTGGGGGCAGATGCAGGTTTACAGTAAACTTGTGTACGAAGCCGATTTTCAGGCAACTTGCTCAGTAAAACATCCAGCTAAGGCAAAGCACTATTGTGTTCAAGTTCCATAGTGAAATTTATCGTGGAGTGAATATCATTAATTTCATCTAGGAAAAGCGGCAGAGTTCCCTTTCCATGTGACCATATGAAGAATATATCGATCTCATATCGCAGACAGGTAGTAGGCCATGGGGTGATGTTGGTGAATATATATTGCTCGATTGGGTGAAGTATTGCTTTCGCAAGAACGGCTGAAAGTGAGGATCCCATCGGAGCGCCATTAATATCATTATATGTCATGCTTCAGGGAAACTCTGACAAGCTCCCGTTTTCCAATGAGGCAGGTGTTTATGCCATCCCTCTACAATATCCAGATGGCTTCAAGTGATACTACATTGGAATAACCAAGCGTTCATTTGGAACTAGAATCAATGAGCATAAAAGGGACATAAAGAACGGTAAAGTAACAATGGCCCTATCCAGAGAGGTCCAGCTCAAGTCCGCTACTCCTACGTGGGATGACGTAAAAAAATTAGGTACCTACTCCACCCCAAAATCTACTGCTATTCGCAAAACTTTAGAGATCATCACCAACAGTGAATCATGCAATGACAGCGTCTCACTGGAGTTGCCATGAATTTGGAACCAGTTCTTCAAATAGTGAATGTTTTTTGTTTCTTTCTATGATTTTGCGTGATAAATGAACATGATGCCTCGAGCTTTTGAATGAATAATTATTGGGTTGTCGGAAAAATCATGACGTATTTTGGCACCCGATGGCGGTTGGGCGGTTTTGGGAGTACTAGAGGCATGCACAGCTCTGTTGTTGCTATGGCATTCGACAGGTGCCAGTTCTAGCTGCAGCCAAAAAGAATAGTGAGCGATTTGTGGAGATTTGACATCAAGTTGAAGATGGAAGACCAAACTGTGCATTTTTGCCATATTTTACTGTTTTACTTCCGTAAAGGAAAGAACGCGCATCAAGCTTGTGAAAAGCTTCGTAAAGTGTACGATGATAATGCTCTACAAGAACGTCAGTGCCAGCTGTGGTTCGCAAAATTCCGTGCTGGTGATTTTGACCTCAACGATACTCCTCGGTCCGGGGGCCCACCGAGGTTGATGACAACCAAATCAAGGCATTGATCGAGTTAAACCCACGTTACGAGACACAAGAGATTGCAGACACATTGGAGATCCATCATTCAAGCATTCACGACCACCTGAAGAAGTTGGGATACGTAAGCAAGCTCGATGTGTGGGTTCCTCATGAACTCAAAGAAGCTCAATTGATGGCGCGTATAAACATCTGCGATATGCTCATTAAACGTGAGGAAAACGATCCTTTTTGGAAGCGACTGATAACTGGTGACAAAAAGTGGATTGTGTACAACAATGTGCTGCGCAAACGGTCTTGGTCTTGACGTGCTGCTTTGCCTCAAATGACACCCAAAGAAAACATTCATCAGCAGAAGGTTCTGGTCTCAGTGTGGTGGGATTTTAAAGGTGTCATGTTTTTCTAGCTCCTACCACGAAACCAAACAATCAATTCGAATGTGTACTGTTGGAAATTGGACAGTTTGAATGAATCCATCATCCAGAAACGTCCAGAGCTCGTTCATCATAAATGTGGTGTGTTCCATCACGACAATGCACGACCACACACAAGTTTGATCACCCACCAAAAATTATTGGAGCTTGGGTGCGATGTGTTGACACACCCAGCATACTCGCCTGAACTTGCGCCGTCAGACTTCCACTTGTTTCACTCTCTTCAACAGTCCTTGCGTGGTATAATGTTCAATTCAGATGAGGCTGTAAATCAGCACCTTGTACAGTTTTTCACCATGAAATACAGGTCATTCTATGAACAAGGCGTTCTGCAGCTCACTGAAAGATGGCAAAAGGTTATCGAACAAAACGGGCATTACATCATTGATTGATCTTTGTTCTTTCTATCAATAAATGACCTTTGCAAAACATGGCTAAAATACATCGTGACTTTTCCGACAACCCAATACTTAGCATCTGTTCGTTTATTGTCAAGTCACCATGTTCAAATTTTTGAAGCGTTCTATTATTCAGTTTGCTGTCTACCTTCCTTGAAAAAGCCATCTGGTAGATGTGCGAAAGCTTGCAAACTTTGATTTATAATCTACGCCAAGAAATTCGAATTACTAATATACTTATACTACTTTAAGTGCAATTGGTGTAAAGTTCCTCGTTATTACTAATGCACTTTATTATCAAACACTTCCATACATAATTTATAAATCAATATAAAAATGGTAATAAACCTACTAAACAAGGCTGTTTATGATTAACTCAAAATGAACAGGTAATTACCTGGCATATCAGCATCCAGCTCAACTGATAAATATTCATTTGGCAGAGAGTCAACTGATTCACTAACACTTAAAGGAACAGTGTTGTTCTTGCAAAGTAGGAGTTCCTTCTCAACAGCTAACTTCCACTGAGGTGTTTTCAGATGCACATTAATTTGATGGCCTTCAACCTATGAGAAACATGGAAAATGTAACAAATAAAAAGCTGCCATATGATTTCTATTTATTAAGCACATTGCAAAACATACAGTAGCGAACAATGAAATTTGCGCATCTAGAAGAAAACATGCTACAAACGCGAAACTTTGCTAATAGCTAGAGTGCATGCTGGTATGCAAATGGTCCAAGTTTGGTACGAGTGCGCTTGACCACACACCCTGTGGTGGAGCTGCAATCACGAACCGGCAGTCTTATAAACCGGCATATAGTCAATGCCCCATGAAAACGAAAAGCACCGGCTGACACAAGCAAGAGAACAGAGTGACAAGAATGCCGGGTAGGTGCCAGAGACGCTAATTTAATCAAATTATGGACTTTGAGAGAAGCCTGATCATCAGGCTGAAAACTGAAGGGTGGTTGGCATGCCATATAGCCCGCCATGTGGATCATTCTGACCATACCATTCGACTATGTTGGGAGCAGTGGACATGTAACCGCACTGCCACACGAAGGAGTGCCTTCGGATGGACCAGGAGGACCAACAGTAGAGAGGATTGACAGATCGTGCGCCAGGCACGAACGGATCCCACAGAAACCCGGTCCACTATACAGGCAGATGTAGTGCTGTGTGCTCACAAACCATTTCCTGATGCCGCGCAGAAGCGAATCTGCGATCCCAGCGCCCCTTCCATGTGCTGCCATTAACACTGGAACATCGCCGGCTCTGTATGCAGTGGTGCCATGCTAGAGCGATATGGAATGCCACAGACTGGCGATGTGTGGTGTTTAGCGATGAATGCCGCTTTTTGTTTTGGGGACAGATGATCATCATGGCCGGGTGTGGAGGTCCCTGGGTCAACGGCACAATATCAACCTCGCTATCAAGCACCACACCTCCCCCACTGCAGGTATTATGGTCTGGGGAAACATTGCCTACGATAGCCGATCTGCTCTAGTAGTGACACATGAATCATTGACAGGCCAGGGGTACGTGGATGAGATCCTACGACCCCATGTGCTCCCATTCCTGGCCGGGATTTCAGGAGCACTATATCAGCAGGATAATACACACCCACACACGGCTTGGGTTGCACAGGAATTTTTACGTCATGTCCAGACACTTCCATGGCCTGCCAGCTCCCCGGACATGTCTCCTATTGAGCATGTGTAGGACCAGTTGAAATGGTAGCTGCTGCCGTGTCACACTATCCGGGATTTGGAGCACACCGTCCAACACGTGTGAGCCAGTCTGTTGCAGGACAACATCAGGTATCTGTTTGCCTCCGTGCCAGACTGTATTGCAGCATGTATTGCCGCACAGGGCAGTGTGGCCCGCTATTGAAGATGACTGGACTACGTACCACAGATCCCTCTAATTGTCCTGCAGCTCTGTTTTTGCCATCATGTGTATCATTCATCTGTATCATTTGTCCATAAAATTTCAGTTCAATTCAATGCTTCCTTCTTGGTGCGCAAATTTCATTGTCTGTGAGTGTATCAAGAGTCATCATACTGCTCTATCTTTTGGAAAGCATATATCAAATTTAAGTAACCAGGGATTTCTCAACAGCCATTGACCTTTACTTTGCTACAGTCTTAAGTTAAAAGTAATAAATGCTATAAAGGCAATAGGTACAGGGCAGTTGCTTTTTGTGTGAATATCAAATAGTGCAATATAAAAAAATATTAATAAAATCTCCCAGACGAAGGCTAAGACATTGATCAGTTTATTTTTTATTTATTTCTAAAACTCTTGGCATTGTCTAATGTAAGTGCAGAAGAATGAATAAAGATATTAAAAAAAGGCAAGAAAACAACTGCATAATGTGAATGCCTAGAATTTTTACAATTCTTAATTTCAGAAGCTAAAAATAATATTTCAGAAAAATCATTATTTTGTAAGAGTAGCATTAGTGCTGTAAAATATTTTCATGGTTTTGACTGCAGGAAAGTGTGAGTCCTTATATCACCTCTTTCTCTCTAGAACAACACAGGGGATCTTAATCTTGGCTGCTGCTAAAGCTACATTTCTGCTGGACCAAAAACTTTTATTTGAGTCAAGATGCAAAACTAACTTTCTCTATGAAAACATTTGTTGAAATCAAGCATTTATTGTTTCCAATCGCTGAAGCATAATGACAGAAGAAAAAAATACAGGTAGGCTCAGTTCTGATTGAGCCGTCAGTTTGGAACATAGGACCACGACTTGCAGATTGGAGAGTTGAAATGAGCTAGTCAAGTTTGGTTTGAAAGTGTTTATTTAATTTGTTATAGCCAACACAGGTCTATGATATGAAAAGTAGCTTACATAATTTTTAAATAATGCTGGATACATTACGAACGCAAAGCAGGTCGATACACAAATTACACAACATGGTGCTCTGTCTTCTTGAGCTTCTTACATTCCTCACTCACTTGCTCTTGCCTCTCGTTTTGATTTTCTCCACTTTTGCTTGCATTCATTCTGCAAATTCAGTGGCTTTGACAAAAATGTCAACCTGTTCACACGAAAACAATTTTTTTTATTTTAGTTTAAAACCACTGCGATATTTTCTTTATATATTTGAATAGATCTCATAGAGAGCTTTAAAACGATATCATGCACAGTCATTTTGTACTCATGGTTGTCCAAATAAACAGCGATATTCTCAAAAGTGTTCACCGGTTCACAAGAAAACATTTTTTAAAATGTTCAATTCAAACCACTGCAGAATGTCCTTCATATACTGAATAGATCTCGTCGAGAGCTTTAAAATTATACCACGCATGGCCGTGTTGTGCTCACAGTTGCCAAGATAGAGACAGCCAAATGCGGCAGCACACGCAGAAATATTGCATCATTTCCCCCGCACACGGGGAGCGAGGGAAGCATCGTTTGCACGATGTATTGCGCAATACGTAAATTAGACGCCATGCTGTTTAGGAATATGCTAACACGATTAGCGTGCATCACATATTTTTAACGCTATATGATTTCAATTGGGGCCTATTTCTGTCACAGGTGGTCGGCCGTAAACTGCCCCATGCTATCTGCGGAGTTATACATAGTCCTACATAAAAAACAATAGAATTAACAAGCTAAGTTAAAAAGTAAACATCACACTCATATGATCTGATCTGATCTGATCTGATCATCCAGACAGCACAACAAAACACAGCTGGGTGAGCCATCAAGCCAAAACACTCTATGGAAAAGGTCAAACAACTGGCTTAGTATGCCATGCTATTAATTTAGGAGATATACCTCAGCAAAACATTAGAGATAAGGCTGAAAAAAATAAAATACTGCATTAAAGCAGGTGCACCTTCATTTGTAAAAAAAGTTGTATAATGGGGAAATGATAACAGAAAAAATAGCTGCAAGATCAGATCCAATGTGCCCCTCAGCCAAACCAGCATCTGTGCAAAAGTGCACAGTATTCAGTATTTTTGATGATCTGAAAGGGGATGAAAGTGATGCAAAAACTTTTACTGGAAGTCATGAATAGCTTTTTGGGTTAAAGCCTGCCATAGTTTTAGGAATATAAAAATGAGTGGGAAGCTGCATCAACATATTCTGAAGCCAGCAGAAAAGTTCCTGAAGAACTGAATATCATAGAAGAGGGGTATATATATTGTTAAAGAAGAGTTTAATGCAGATGAGACTGGCTGGAAAACAATGCCAAACAGAAAATAGACCTATCAGGAAAAAAATATACAACAATGGTTGCACATTTACACACTCTGAGAACACATTTCTCTTACTTTACATTTATTCCTATGGGACATTGATATTGATTTACACAATATTAGAACTATACAAGGTCTTCAGAAATGCATTCCTAGCATAAAATGTGACTGCTATGTGCCCTGTATAAGTGTAACCCTCCAGTGATTATAACACCCAACACACATGTACATTGTCACCCAAAATGCCTATGTAGAGTGAGTAGGATTTCCTACCCACACCTGTTCTTTGAATTTACATGGAATCTGCAGATTAACAGAAATCACCTTCAGTCACCACTGTTGTAACTAAACAAATACAGTAAGTGAGGAAGGAGTTCATTTCTCCCAAGGGCGATATCATTCACTCTCATTAATCTCATCTTTTTGCCATGGAAGAATGAAGTAACTGTCCCTGGAAAATATCTGAAGGTCAATACATATCAAGCCTGCAGATCGGAAGTTTTATGTGGTGACCCAGGACTTCTTTTGTTAACTTGTGAAAGTGGGCAACAGCAGTGCAGAAAGTAGCAACAGACAGTTTTGGGTATTATGATATTCTGAGTCAAACAAGAATTTAGGGCCCTGGTCATTAAAGGGTTAAACATATGTGAGCTGCATCTTTTCTTTTTTTTCTTTTTTTTAAATCATGAGCACCACACCTATTAATGTAGTGTCCTAGATAATGCACTACATTTGTAGATGTATCACTGCCTATTTGAATAGGTTTCATTTACCTTTCAATTTCCAAAAACCTAAATTTCAAAAACCTTGGTTCTCACATAAACTAAGGATACTAATCTTTCGAACATAAGACCTGTAATTTTAAATAACACACAGCTGGTATATTTACTTCTTTTTTAAACATACATTTAAAGTGGAGGAGATGAAAACTGTAAAACCTATTATTTTCTATTTTTCTGCACAACAAAGTGATGTCTTACTTTTTACACACATTAAGGCTAAAAATCTACAAAACAAAATTATATGGGAATCATCAAGAGTTGTGAAGATGCAATGTGTTTTGAAGATAAACCTATTTGTTTTGCAAAAACACTTACTTTGGCGATATACTATAAAAACAACCATTCACTTACCCGAAAGATCTTGGTCATTTATTTTTATCTTGTAACACTTCAAAAGCACGTCAATTATATTGTTGTTGGCTTTCTGAGGTTGAACTGACTCTTTGCCTATGACTTTCCTTCTTCCGGGGATGAAACATCGTACCATCTATTTTTTTTATTTTTTTATTTTTATTTACTGGACAACACACGCAGGTTTCTTTCTGCCATATGAAACGTAACCATTGCTCGTCATCACAATAAAAACCTCACACATACACGCACTATACCACTCATTCATACAATTCCGTTAAGAACACTATGTACATATTTACACTATCTACATTCCCAGGCAGTTAAACCATTTGTCAACTGTGATTAAAAAAGGGCTCAATCAAACTCCGTGTTAACCCTATTGCATGTGCCAACCTCATTCAGCCCGTCATACACAACCCTCTAGCGCTTTCAACAGGCACTGTCATCCTCAGGAGGCAGCTGTGTCTCACCCACCTACCACAGCTCAAGTGAGCTGATTTATTGAGGCTCGGGTCTCAGTCGCAATCTCTGTGTATCTGGCGCCATCTATTGTCATTGTTGCTCTTTTTTCTTTTTTTCTCTCTTAGCTGTTGCTCTATTCCTTCCATTGTTCACTTAAGTTGCTAGGCTCATTAATGTTGCATAATCTTGATCTGTTTTTTTCGATTAATATTGATTCTGCAATTCGCAACTGCCTTTCGTTTTTACAGCTCTTAATAATTTTAATATCTTCAAACCTTGGATAATGATGATTTTCCAGACAGTATTGGGTTAATGCAGTCTCAGCTCCTTTTTTATTCCAATTACTTATATGCTGGTTCAATCTGTATTTTAATTTGTTCTTAGTGCTGCCTATATATGACACAGGTGGTTGTTGGTTTATAGAAATTTCATAAACTCCTGCTCTATCCAATTGGCTGATTTTTTCATTCTTTATTACTAAATTGTTTATAGTCGGTACCTGATTTTCTACTTGTATATCATATCTGCTACATATTTTATTAATTTCAGCTGACATGCCTTCAACATATGGTATTGCACCAACATATTTTAATAGTTTTTTATCAGTCTTGCCTTTATTATTAGCCTGAGTTACTTCATAAATCCATTTCTTTAATACTTGTTTAGGGTAACCAAAATCATGTGCAATTTTTTCAATATATTCAATTTCTTCTTTTTTATATTGTTCCATTGATGAGTGTGTTAAACTTCTTTTAATTAGTGTTTTAACACTATTTCTTTTATGTGTTAACGGGTGCGATGACTGAAATGGTATTAACACAGGAATATATGATGATTTTCTATGCACTCTGTATTGCACATTATCCTTTGTTTTGATTATCATAATATCCAAAAATGCCAATGTATTGTTATGTTCTTGTTCTACTGTCAGTTCAATCGATGGATAAATATCACTATACCTTTTTGTCAAGTCTTCAAGTTCATCATTTTTTAGCCTCGACAACAGAAAAATGTCATCAACATACCTGCAGTATAACAGTGGTGGATCTTCTAGTTAACTTATTATTTTAATCTCTATGTCACTCATTATAATTTCTGAAAATAAAGTTGACAATGGTGACCCAGTAGGTCCACCATAATTTTGTTTGTATACCTTGTTGTTAAACATAAAAATGTTATTTTCATATATGTATAATAAAATTTCTCTTAGTTCTTCAATCTGTATTGCATTATATATAGGCAGCACCAAGAACAAATTAAAATACAGATTGAACCAGCATATAAGTAATTGGAATAAAAAAGGAGCTAAGACCGTATTAACCCAATACTGTCTGGAAAATCATCATTATCCAAGGTTTGAAGATATTAAAATTATTAAGAGCTGTAAAAACAAAAGGCAGTTGCGAATTACAGAATCAATATTAATCGAAAAAAACAGATCAAGATTACGCAACATTAATGAGCCTAGCAACTTAAGTGAACAATGGAAGTCTTTAATAAAAATAGAGCAACAGCTAAAAGAGAAAAAAAAGAAAAAAGTGCAACAATGACAATAGATGGCGCCAGAGACACAGAGATTGCGACTGAGACCCGAGCCTCAATAAATCAGCTCACTTGAGCTGTGGTAGGCGGGTGAGACACAGCTGCCTCCTGAGGATGACAGTGCCTGTTGAAAGCGCTAGAGGGTTGTGTATGACGGGCTGAATGAGGTTGGCACATGCTTAACACGGAGTTTGAAACAGATTGAGCACTTTTTTAATCACAGTTGACAAATGGTTTAACTGCCTGGGAATGTAGATAGTGTAAATATGTACATAGTGTTTTTAACGGAATTGTATGAATGAGTGGTATAGTGCATGTATGTGTGAGGTTTTTATTGTGATGACGAGCTATGGTTACGTTTCATATGGCAGAAAGAAACCTGCGTGTGTTGTCCAGTAAATAAAAAAAAAGGAAAAAAAAAAGATGGTACGATGTTTCATCCCCGGAAGAAGGAAAGTCATAGGCAAAGAGTCAGTTCAACCTCAGAAAGCCAACAACAGTATAATTGACGTGCTTGAAGTGTTACAAGATAAAACAAAATGACCAAGATCTTTCGGGTAAGTGAATGGTTGTTTTTATAGTATATCATTAATGAATTGCACGTAAATATATGCACTTTGCTGGTGATTGTTACCTAAAAAGGGCAAATATTATGACTTACTTTGGCTTTACTCAGAAACTGAAATTATATTCAGTTGAAGAATTACTCTCATTAATCTCATTTTTTGCCATGAAATCTGTTTATTTGTCTCTGGCTTTCTTCTTCTTTGAATTCTGTTTATATGCATCTGGCCTTATGCAACTATCAAGGCCTGTCCTCAATGCTTTGAATTCGGATAATATGTTTTATTAACACTTAATGCAATTTGAATTATGTTGCCAGATTCCACTTAAAGATATTGTCCATGAAAAATAAAAATTATAGGTTTATGGTGCTTCCTGAATGTGAGCTGATGTTATTAAATATTCTTTAAAAATAAGACCAAGTTTTTATAGGTTCATTAATAGATATGTTATCCCTAATGATGCAGTAGCTCTCTTTAGCAAAAGTCTATTGTTTTTATGTTCATAATCCAAAATTTGCATATTATCTTCTTGATTATTGTGCTATTCTGATCTCTTAACACAACAGCACTTATGTGCTCTTTAATATTCAGTTTTAATTTCCTTGCTGTTTGTCCTATACATTTTTTATTGCAATCTATTGGAATTTGATAAATAATGTTATTTTTCTTCCTAATATTCTGTGTAAACTCTCCTACTCCTCTTATTCTATTTGTTTCTCAATGCATGTGCATAGCAGGACAAAATGAATGTAAAGTGTGAGGATTATATATTCCCTGGACAAAAAAATTAGTCACATCTGCAATTTCTCATGTAATACTGTGTAACACCTCTGTTCACTTGAATTACAGCAGCAATCATGTTAGGTATCAACACCACCAGTTGTTGTGCACAGTCTATATTAATTCTAGCCCACTACTCCAAAAGCACTTGTAATCCAGCTAGATTATGTGAATGCCTATTTCGGTGCTTCATTTTCTGCTCCAGATAGTCCCAAAGGTTACAATGGATAGTCTAAAGGTATTTAAATCTGGTGACTTTGTATACCAGTCCAAGTGCCTCAATGTTACCTTATACTCCTATAAACAGTTTTTTTAGCCTTGTGTACTCTACAGTTGTCAGCCTGGAACAACAGAATGTCTATGCTGTGTGTTCAGTCTTCAAATAATGGTCAAAAGGCAACACCCAGTCATTTAGAATTTGTATAAAGCCTACATGATTCAAACAGGTCAATACCTCAACCAATGGGTCTAATTCATGGAAAGAAGTATCCACAGAACATCAAAAATCCACCTTCAGCTACACCTTGGACACAGTTCAAATGGAAGGTTTTGTTACAGGAACACCAGAATGTCTATGCTGTCCTGCAATGCATTATACACCTTATGTTGTTGGAATGCAAGACAGAAATGCAACTTATCTGACCATATAACAGTTTTCCCGTCATCTGCAGTCAAATGTCTATAGCACCAAGCCCATTGCAATTGGGCTGCTCTATGTGTAGTTGTTAGCAGGGGTCTTTTCCAAGGTACTTTGCTCCAAATATCCATTGAAATGCAGTTCCACTTGAAATGTTCTGTTAGAAATAGGCACTGATATGGGTATTCATTAACTGTTTGTAGCAATTCCTGTCCAGCTTGGAATCACTTTGCAGTCACTAGGAGTGATAGTTGTCTGCAGTCCCTGTCTCTCAGCACTTATTTGTCAATCCCTGTAAAGTTTACAATTAGTAGGCGAATTGATGTACACCATTGTTTATATTGATTACCTAATATAATGAATGCATATTCATTGGACTGTTCATTTCAGAAAGCCAACACATTTGGCTAGTTCATTTACAGTGTATCCTTTAACCCTACCAAATGCAATAACATCCTTTGGCCAGTCAGTCATGTCTTCCTTCTGACCAATGAATCATGACAGAAATAGCATGTAACTAACTGGAATGATGACATCACATGGCCATTTCTCACTTGAAATGACCATGTATCTATAGTATGTGATTGTAAGACACAGAAAAAAGACAAAAAAATAAGTATTTATATGATTTTTAAGACACACACACACACACACACACACACACACACACACACACACACACACACACAAAAGACCCAAAACAGACTCAAGTGTGAGATATTGTGGGCCTATCACATTTGAGAAGGCTGGTCCACCATAAAATCCACCAGACTATAATAAACAGTGAAGGAGAGAATATATCTCAGAAAAGTGAATTTAACATTGGTATATGGAATACTAGATAGAGGTATACATATATGAAAAGGGGGATGAATGAGCTAGTTGAAGAGATGATTAAATATGGACTGGACATGCTGTGTTCAAGAGAAACTAAAAAGAAATTTGCTACAGAGAAAGTGAATGGACTTATGAGTGTGTGTGGTGTGGAGAGATGCTTATTAAGAAAATGTTTTAGCCCAAGTGGCTGGAAGGAAAGGCAGAGGAAGGCCAAGGAAGTAATGGGAGGATCAGATTCAGGAGTTGTCTGCATGAGAAAAAGATTATGAAGATGATGTATAGAAGGTCTTGCGTACGTTGTGTGATGGATGTTAGTGAAGCCCGAGTTGTGTGTCAAGATCGCTGTACATGGAGAAGTTCAATGCAGCAACAGTAGATAAAAATTTATCTGGTAGTTTGTATTTTTTTTGTGGAGCTAACTTCTGGATCTCAGAGAACAGATTAGTGATATGTATGTATGTATGTATGTATGTATGTATGTATGTATGTATGTATGTATGTATGTGTTCTGATCAATTATATTTCATTTACTGCATACTAACCAGGGGTTATTGGATAAGCCAGTGAAGTTGCGAAATTTGGTATCGGGGGAGGGGGTGTCAGAAGCAAGCATGTGTAAAGCTTAAGAAAATATTTGCCATCCACTGCTGTTTGCAACCACTGCCACAGAGTATCTAGATATTTTGCTGTTTAATCATAAATGTGTAAACAATTTCATAATGCTTGTACTTATCTTTAATTAAATTATGGTAAAGCAGAACCACCATTATATACTTCTTTCATTTGTCTTTGTTACAAAATTTTTTTTTTCCATGGTGGGGAGCTATTGATATTTCAAGAGAAGGAGTGAGGACCCGCTCACGTGCTTGTCTTGGGGCCTGTAAATTGATGGTTGGGCACTGGTTATGTGAACAGGAAAGGTTTGTAAAGCTATAAAATATCTGCAAAATGGAAGATTCCATGGGGTAGATGGCATAACACTAGATACAATGATATATGGTAGTGAGATCTTTACTGACTGATTAGTGATGATTGATCATCTATGTTGAGAGTTGTTTCTCAGAACTGGAGGAATGCTATCATTGTTCCTTTATACAAAGAAAAATATGATCAGGCTAAATGTAAGAACCATCATGTTATCAGCCTGCTGATACCACAATGGTTTTTACATTTGCAAGTGTTTGGGAAAGATCATCATTGACATGGCATGAGGTTTGATGTTGAAGAAGGTGTGGGATGTACATATTAGTACTGCGCAGGGTTTTAAAAAAACGTGATTTTTTTTTTAAAACCAAAAAATCGGATTTATTTGATTTAAATTACTGTTGTGTTTCAGTTCAACTATAAAATACCTCTTCATTATTCAATGTAAACATGAAACATAACATGTAATTTGTGAGTCAAATATTCAATAAATGCTCTACATCAATACGTGGCTAATTGCATGGTATTATGCACATTGGTATACAATGTTACTTATTACTGTTTCATACGTTGTATTGCTTCATTAACTAAACTAGTTTCAACTCTTCATTTGTGAGTCATCCTCAGAAGCGTACAATATTTGCGTTTCCAAAGAGGTCGTTGTATCACTGGGTCACTGATCATTCTCATTATCTGCTGTGTCCTTGTTGAGCATGCGTATTATGGTTGTGGGTTTGTTTGGATATCTTCTTTTTTATTTTCTTCTCACGTTCCACCAAGAATTCCATGCATATGGCAGGTCGTAGGGGGTGTTGTTATTACAATTTACATCATGAGTTTTCTAGATCAATACTGCCTCTGCCACTAGGATTTGTTGGTGTGTATTGTGTGTTAAGATTTTCGCGTTTTCCCAATCTGGGATAACATCATTCTCTTGGCAGTGTTGGATTAATGCCGATTTCACCTCTCTCCTGTTCCAATTTTCGACATGTTCCATAAGGTGAATTTTGAATCGTCGTTTCGTGCTGCCTATGTATAGTTTATCGGTGCGATTGTTGTTTGCCTTTCTTGTAGGGATGGAGTATATACCTGCAGCTTCTAGGGTGGGTTGGTTGTTGTAGTCAGTTGTCAAAAATTTCGATATGTCCTTAACAGTATCAGCAATTTCATAATTCAGTTTCTTGCATTCTTTTTTAAGGATGTTACTGATTGGGTGCATATATGGGAGTTTCCCACAGTACACTTTTTCTTTCTCTTTCCTATCAACTGGCTGTTGGTTGTTGTTGTTATATTTATTATAAATTGATGTTATCAAGTTCTTACTGTAGCCAAATTCAGTGGCAGTGTCCTGGATCCACTTAACCTCTCTCCGTTCAGCAGCCGTATTGGATGAGTGGGATATAGCTCTTCTGACAAAGAACTGTAATGCTGATATTTTATATTTCCATGGGTGGTTAGATGCATATGGTATAATTGTCGGCACGTATGCCTGTTTCCTGTACACTGAATATTCAATCTTGTGTTTGCTGTTATGTATGGTTAGGTCAAAGAAATTGATGCGCTGATCAACCTCTTTTTCCATTGTTGCTTTGATGGTCGGGTGGAAATCGTTGAATTGAATTTGCAGAGGAAGTCTTTTAAGTTCGGGTTCACTGTGGTGCCAGAAGATGAGGATATCATCGACATATCTTAGGTATATGAGGGGTACATCATTCATGTTGCTGAGGAGTTGGTTTTCCATATCTTGCAGTATGGCTTCAGCCAATAACCCTGAAATGGGTGAACCCATGGGTGCACCATAGTCCTGTTGGTGTATTGTTTTTCCATATCTGAAGAAGTTGCTGTTTTTGACAAATTCTAGGGCACTGATGATGCTGTCACGTTCTGCGTTGTTAATACCTTCAGATTGTAGCTTGTTGTTTATAAGCTCAATGGAATTTTCAACTGGGATATTTGGGTAGAGTGATATAATGTCCATGCTATGCATTACGAAATTAGTATTGTTAATAGTCTTGATCTTATTAATGACTTCAACGGAGTTGTCAACATTGTACGGGTGGTTACTAAAGAATGGCTTCAGAAACTGGAAGATAGCCCTTTCCATGTTGATAATTGGGGCAAGACATTTATTTACAATTGGCCTGATGGGGCTATCAGGTTTGTGCATCTTAATTCTACCAAATATTACTGGTATAGTTGCTCCTACTGGTGGGAAAGTTCTCATCTTTATACTTGTTGGTAATTCACTGTGGTTTTTATGTTTTGCTAACTGTTTAATGATGTTATCAGTTGGGTCATTAGTTATGCATTTTGCTCTTATATCATTGATTGCAGTTTCCATCTTTGAGGTATATTCATCATTGTTTAGGATGACAATTTGTTTAGCTTTGTCTGCTAAGAGGCATTTGGTAGTCGGATTCTTCGAAATATGCGAACTCAAAAGACTAAGAGCGAACATAAGGATAAAAAGACGTGATATTGACAGACTTAGCAAAAAATGCATTGAATTGCATAATATATGTTCTCTCACAAATAAATTATGATGATATGAACTTAGAACTTACCAAACTACATGCAAATATTGAAAATTTAGTGATGAAATCCCGTAAAAAGCACCTCAAGAAAGTTGAGAATTTAATTGACTGCAAAGATTGTAAGATGCCCAAACCACCCAATCCTAGCAAACTTGCATTTATCAACAAATCAAGCTTGCAATTGACTGCCCTCCAAGTGAAAGCATTAAACCGTGGCACGAAATTTGCCTACGAATGCAACACCCCCCAAACAGAATGAAAAATCCCTAAACTCGAATGCATAATAAGCAAACTGCCAAAAGGCATACAAAACCCACTCCGATTTAAAATTGTGAGATCTATGAATAACTCCAGTAACAGTAAAATCTCAAGACCTGTAATCAAGTAAGAAAGACAAGCCCTCAGACCTAAAAAAGAATCCGACTATCAAATGCCTCTTAGCAGACAAAGCTAAACAAATTGTCATTCTAAACAATGACGAATATAACTCAAAGATGGAAACGGCAATCAATGATTTAAGAGCAAAATGCATAACTAATGACCCAACTGATAACATCATTAAACAGCTAGCAAAATATAAAAACCACAGTGAGTTACCAACAAGTATAAAGATTTATGAAAAATGCAATTCATGAGACAACCTTATAGGTTGTCTTTGGACATTCAGTTCAGAATATTGGTGACTTAATTATAAAGAAAAAAAGTAACAATAATAATACTACAATCAGCAGGCGTATATGAAATTCCTATTGTTTCACAGAGTTCTGAAGACCACATATCATACATTGGCAGCACAAAAAATAGATTAATAAAAAGATTACATCAACACATAAAAAACTGGAACAAAAAAGAAGAAAAAACTGCACTTATCCAACACTGTGTTAAACATAAACAATACCCTGATTTTGAAAATATTAAATTACTAACCACCCACACAAACGAAAAAGAATTAAGAATTTCCAAGTGTTATAATTGACCAAAAAAAAAAAAAAAAAAAAAAAGATAAAATATGCAACTTACAAGACCCCACCACACTAGACACAGCCTGGAAATCACTTATAAAAAAAGAAAAAAAAATCCATAAAAAAAGGCAAAAATAAAAAGAACATTACAAAAAATTACACCAATAAACAAAGGGGAAAAAAATACACCTGTTTCTATGAAAAAATAATAATAGCCCAAAAATATTTACACAAAAGAATTATACTTACAACTGATACCTACCAACTCATCCAATAGATGGTGACACATTAGAAACAAATCACCTAACACGTAGAGACACACAATATAACTATACTTACGACTGATACCTACCAACTCATCCAATAGATGGCGACACATTGGAAACAAATCACCTAACACATACAGGCAGCAAACCTTCCCATCGATTCCCGACATGCAACTCCAAAACTGCACACACGAGCGCGAAGAACCCTTGTGTGTAGAAATAGTGGCCCAAAGATGGCGGTAAATGGACCGCAGAAAGCGCTCGCCATAACGATGAACCCCGTGTGTGACGTCTCCTGACCCAATGAATATAACTCTTTCTACTAAAATCTTTTAATTAATAGTAAATTTTGAACGTTTGATTGTGCAAGTGAATGAATGTGGAACTGAAAATATATAACCTAACTGTTTTATTTCTCCAAGATTTTTTTTTTTTTTTTTATAACTAACCAAAGGTTCGTAACGTAAGAGACCTCTCAGGGCCAGGAGCACATGCCTCACAGAGCAAACAACGTGAGAAATACTTTGACAATATCAGGTAAAATACCTTAGATATTATGTATAGTTTAAGTATAAAGATGAGAACTTTCCCACCAGTAGGAGCAACTACACCAGTAATATTTGGTAGAATTAAGACACACAAACCTGACAGCCCCATGAGGCCAATTGTAAATAAATGTCTTGTCCCAACTATCAACGTGAAAAGGGCTATCTTCCAGTTTCTGAAGCCATTCTTTAGTAACCACCCGTACAATGCTGACAACTCCGTTGAAGTCATCAATAAGATCAAGACTATTAACAATACTAATTTCATAATGTATAGCATGGACATTATATCACTCTACCCAAATATCCCAGTTGAAAAATCCATTGAGTTTATAAACAACAAGCTACAATCTGAAGGTATTAACAACGCAGAACGTGACAGCATCATCAGTGCCCTAGAATTTGTCAAAAACAACAACTTCTTCAGATATGGAAAAACAATATACCAACAGGACTATGGTGCACCCATGGGTTCACCCATTTCAGGGTTATTGGCTGAAGCCATACTGCAAGATATGGAAAACCAACTCCTCAGCAACATGAATGATGTACCCCTCATATACCTAAGATATGTCGATGATATCCTCATCTTCTGGCACCACAGTGAACCCGGCCGCCTCGGTGGCGCAGTGGTCTAAGCGATGGCTTCTGATCATTCGTCCGAATGGGGTCCGGGTTCGCATCCCGGTGGGGCATGGATGTTGCGTTTGTCTTACGGCACTGGTTATCTCCCTTCCCTGGAACCAGTGACCCTAAATTAGGGACGGGCGACTGCTTATAGCCCATTGAGTTGCTCACGGTGGTCGTTAAACCTCCAACTAAAAATAAAACAAAAAAAAACAGTGAACCCGAACTAAAAGACTCCCTGTGCAAATTCAATTCAACAATTTCCACCCGACCATCAAAGCAACAATAGAAAAAGAGGTTGATTAACGCATCATTTTCTTAGACATAACCATACATAACAGCAAACAGAAGATTGAATATTCAGTGTACAGGAAACAGGCATACGTGCCGACAATTATACCATATGCATCTAACCACCCATGGAAATATAAAATATCAGCATTACAGTTCTTTGTCAGAAGAGCTATATCCCACTCATCCAATACGGCTGCTGAACGGAGAGAGGTTAAGTGGATCCAGGACACTGCCACTGAATTTGGCTACAGTAAGAACTTGATAACATCAATTTATAATAAATATAACAACAACAACCAACAGCCAGTTGATAGGAAAGAGAAAGAAAAAGGGTATTGTGGGAAACTCCCATATATGCACCCAATCAGTAACATCCTTAAAAGAATGCAAGAAACTGAATTATGAAATTGCTGATACTGTTAAGGACATATCGAAATTCTTGACAACTGACTACAACAACCAACCCACCCTTGAAGCTGCAGGTGTATACTCCACCCCTACAAGAAAGGCAAACAACAATCGCACCGATAAAATATACATAGGCAGCACGAAACGACGATTCAAAACTCGCCTTATGGAACATGCCAAAAATTGGAACAGGAGAGAGGTGAAATTGGCATTAATCCAACACTGCCAAGAGAATGATGTTATCCCAGATTGGGAAAACGCGAAAATCTTAACAACACACAATACACACCAACAAATGCTAGTGGCAGAGGCAGTATTGATCGAGAAAACTCGTGATATAAATTGTAATGATAACACCCCCTACGACCTGCCATATGCATGGAAATTCTTGGTGGAACGTGAGAAGAAAATAAAAAAGATGTCCAAACAAACCCACGACTATAATACGCATGCGCAACAAGGACACAGCAGATAATGAGAATGATCAGTGACCCAGTGATACAACGGCCTCTTTGGAAACGCAAACATCGTACGCTACTGAGAATGACTTGCAAATGAAGAGTTGAAACTAGTTTAGTTAATGAAGCAGTACAACGTGTGAAACAGTAATAAGTAACATTGTATACCAATGTGCATAATACCATGAAACATAACGTTCTTCTCCATGACTGACTTGATGGTATATATTTTTAAAATTTAAGTGACAACTGCATAACAGATAATGAATGAGAATGTAATAAGGAGAGAATGGTATTTCTTAATGCTGTGCATTATCTTTAGTGTAATTTGTGTCTACTAAACTTCTTATTAATTACTAATATGCAAATGATATTATGCATTCAAAAAACATTTATTTTTCATACATTGAAAAATAAATCTGAATCACCACAGAGTGAGAAAGAGTTTCTCAAGTGAATTCCATGGAAGGAATATTCTTCTCATAACATGTGGAAATAGGTCTGTGTGGAAGAAATAATCTTATAATACATGGAAACAGGTCTTCGAGCGATGTAATTTTCAAGTTTTCTGATGTGATTAATGTTATGTGGCAAACAGTTAATGCAGGCAAATCAGAGATGTCTGATTGCTGTGTTAATAATTCTGATAAATCTGAATGTGCACAACATGCATAAAACAGAAAAAGTGTTAGTCGTCATATTACTGGTGTAGTTTAAAAAAATCTACAACTTATCCATTAAATTTGAATCATAAAAGCTTCAAAATAATATATTGATTGAAAAACATCAATTCCTGAGTAAATTTTAATTGAATTTAAAAAAGAAAGCATGTGACGCGAGAAACTATTTGTTCAGAAGTTTGAACAAAAATACTAGTTTTGCTGCTTTTTGAATTCCTAGCCTATTTCTCAACTTGATGCACAATGTTAAATGTTGAGAAAATTCTTTCAATTAAAGCTGAAGCAGATGTTGTTGTTAGTAATTGCAAAATACTTTGCAGTTCTTTTTTTTTTTTCTATTGACTCTTTCACTATGGAAAAGGAATTCCACCAGTCTAAAGAATTTACTGCAAGCTGCACTTTTTCTTCCATCATCGTTCCAGTGAATGGTGCAGATTTTGTCAGAAGCTAAATGAGTATATTTAATGTCAGCATTTACTAGATTGTATTGCTGAAAACATGAACTCTTTGCACGTTTACACCTGGAGTGAATTTGCCCTTTGGTATATGAGCGAGTCTGTCTCACATTATCTCCGAGTGCTGTAAAGTCCACATAGCCATAAATTCCACACACTGACTGTAATTTTCAAATTATATCTTATTAACCAAGAGGAGGGGGAGGGAGGCACTTGCTATCGTATGAGGGTGGCTTATATACAGATGCTACTGATTTGCACCAGCATATATTATTAAGGGATGTAAGGTCAAGTGATGCGTAACATCACAGCCTCTCCTTGACAAATGTCAACCCCGCCTTCTCGTGGTGCATCCTGTTCCCACTAAAGGGGCTCTGACGACCGCCCATAGCGGTATAACTATACCATCGGGATTAGAGGAAATTCTATCCCACACTCACCAACCCGCTTGGCCAGCGTGGTGAGTTATGGCCAAACCCCTCCAAAATGATTCCACAACTTAAATCTTGGCCCTCAGTCTCCGGCAGCTGGAATGTACCTGGCCAAGGCAGCGGCCAGTGCGACATGAAGGCAGAGGGTGCTAAGAATCCCCGGAGGACCGGACTAGGCTGCCATCTGATGCTGACCTTGGCAACGTACAATGGACGTTCCCTATCTTCTGATTCAAGGCTTCTTGAATTGGAAGAGGAATTACAAAGGATCAAGTGGGACATCGTGGGGCTAAGTGAGGTAAGGAGAAAAGGAGAAGATCTCATGGAACTGAAAAGTGGACATCTCTTCTACTATCGTGGGACAGATACTGGCAGAACTAGTGGTGTTGGATTTATAATAAACAAGAAACTGAAGGATAAAGTTGTAGAAGTTGAAAGTTCCTCTGACAGAGCTGCACGACTTGTTATCCAACTCTCGAAAAGATACCAGGCTCAGATTATTCAAACTTATGCACCCACCACAAGTCATCCTGAAGAAGAAATTGAAGAATTTTATGAGGAAATTTGTCATCTAAATAATAAAGGTAAGCAGCACTTGAAAATAATTATGGGAGATTTCAATGCAAAAATAGGGCAACGGCAACAGAATGAAACTTCAGTAGGTAAATTCGGTCACGGCAACAGAAACCAGCGTGGAAATACTCTCGTTGAGTTTGCAGAGGCAGAAGGGTTTTTCATCTTGAACTCCTTCTTCAAGAAAAAGCCACACAGGAAATGGACATGGAGACATCCAAATGGGACGACAAATGAAATTGATTTTATTATGTGTAACAAAAAATTTGTCATAGAAGACTGCAGTGTGCTAAACAAGTTCAACACAGGTAGTGACCATAGATTGGTGAGATGTAAGATGCACCTCAACGCTAAACTTGAACGTGGCAAGCTCATAAGACAAACAAAGTCTATTGACATAACCAACCTCAAAAAACACCATAATACCTTCAAGTTAGAACTGAAGAACAGGTTCTCTGCTTTAGAAGGCCTAACATCGGAAGAAGTGGACATCTCTGAAGTTAACAGAAAAGTAACCAAAGCTCTTATGGAAACAGCAACAAAATTAGCTGGGTCTAAGAACAAGTTGCATGTGAACAAATTATCAGGAAAAACCAAAATGTTGATGCAAAAAAGAAGAGAGATGAGGACAACTAAAGAAGATGTGACTTCCAAAGTGGAATATATAGAGCTATGCAAGACAGTAAGAAAAAGTATCACTGAAGACGTAAGGAAATTCAACTGTGAACTAGTGAGGAAAGCAATTGAAAACAACCAAAGCCTAAAGATAGCAAAGGGACATCTCAGTAAGGGAAGAAAACAGATTATGGCACTGAGAAAAGAAGATGGTTCTGTAACAAGAAATAGAGGCGAAATTTTGACAAGAGTGAAAGATTTCTACTCCAAATTATATGAAAGGGATGATATATGCACTCCAGACATCATGAAAGATACCAGTACCAGAGTTCCTCCAGTCCTTCCAGCAGAAGTTGCACATGCAATCAAGAACATGAAGCGAGGAAAAGCTCCAGGAGAAGATGGAATTACTGTAGACATCATACAAGAAGCAAGTGGAGAAATCGAAACAGTACTCGCCCAAATTTTCACTCGATGCCTTAATGAAGGAAAGATTCCTGAGGATTGGAACACCGCTACAATGATCCTGCTACATAAGAAAGGTGACATTGAGGATCTCGGAAACTACAGACCTATCAGCCTCCTATCAGTAGTTTATAAAATCTTCACTAAAGTTCTTTCACACCGCTTGAAGGTAACACTGGACACGGCTCAACCGAGAGAACAAGCTGGATTCAGGAGTGGCTACAGCACAATAGATCATATCCACGTGCTGAGAGAACTAATTGAAAGAGCGAGGGAATATGAACTTCCATTGTGCATGGCTTTTATCGATTATGAAAAAGCCTTTGATTCGGTGAAACCATCAGCAGTTACAATGGCTCTGAAAACCTGCGGTATTGAAGATGCATACATTAATATTATTAATAACATCTATGAAAATGCAAGTGCAAAGATTAGGCTGTTTGAAAATACAACACACGTAAAAATTGGAAAGGGAGTGAGACAAGGTGACAACATATCTCCGAAGCTCTTTAATGCCACATTGGAGGGTGTTTTCTCAGTCGCTGAGCTGGGAAAACAAGGGGATAAAGATTAATGGAGATTATCTAACCCACCTTCGTTTTGCTGATGACGTAGTCATTTTTGCAACTACCCCATCAGAGCTGCAGAGTATGATCCAGGAACTTGCTGACAAGAGTAAAGAAGTGGGATTAAAAATGAACTTTCAGAAGACAAAAGTGATGTTCAATGCTTTTACAAGAAATGAAGATTTATCGATTGATGGAGAAAAGCTGGAGATAACAGACACGTACGTTTATCTTGGACAGCAGATATCAAGTGAGGGTCACATTGATGAAGAAATTAATCGGCGTACAAAACTTGCCTGGAGAGCTTTTGGAAGAAACAGCATAATTTTCAAGAGCAATATGCCATTATGTCTTAAAAGAAAAGTGTTTGATCAATGCATCCTTCCAGTGCTTACGTATGGTGCAGAGACGTGGACCTTAACTAAAAGAGACATACAAAGGCTGCAGACAACTCAAAGAAGCATGGAGAGGTGCATGCTTGGTGTAACCAGGAGAGATAAGAAGAGGAACTCGTGGATCCGAAAAATGACTAGAGTGGAAGACATCATGATCAGAGTTAAATCCCTGAAATGGCAATGGGCTGGACATACTGCCAGAAGGACAGATCATCGATGGACAGCCGAAATTTTAGATTGGATTCCAAGGGACAGGAAAAGACCCAGAAGAAGACCACATGGGAGATGGGTGGATGAAATTCGGAAAGTATGCAGGGGTGACATGGAGGAGACTGGCACAAGACAGACCGTTGTGGAGGAAACTTGGGGAGACCTTCGTCCAGCAGTGGATTGATAATGGTTGACAATGATGATGATGATGATGATATTATTAACGTTCTACTAATTTGCAGAATTCACAACAGTAGTTACAGGATGAAAGGTGTAGTTTGCTTACATTGGGCGTCTTGTACTGTGACAGTCCTTGAACTTGGAATTACATCTATATATCCTTCTGGTATTCTCACAGTCCAAAACCCAGGTTTGGCCATCACATTTATAACTGTCTGACTGTCCAACTCCTCCTTTGCATAATTTCAATTTGCCCAGCACATGACATGTGGGACAGACAACAGGCAAACCTAATCACCAGGACACTTCGTGGCTGTTCCTGAGACGAACAAGTGGCGGAGTTCCCCAGCCTGCAGATGGTGCATGATGCACTGAAATGCATCACAGTAATAAGTACTGCTGTTGCTCGATGTTTTTAACGTTTCTGTTGGAGTTATTTCTATTTGGTTCGTGTTTCTGTCCTAGTGGTTTTTATTATTCGTGTGCCATAGTTAATGAACACATACTGATATATACAAGTTGCTCGTGGAAATTTTTCTGAGCTATTTTAGTGTACAAAGTATCTTCGTGTTTTAACAACCTTTCGATATATTTTCTTCTGTTTATATGTCTGTCTCAATGTCATGCAACATAGTAATACACCACAAGTAAAATGCCTGCATTTACCTAAAACTTGGATGCACTGATATATTTAACTACTAGATATTCGTTTGACACCCCACTCACCTCCATATAGTCAAGAAACAATATACCAACAGACAGTTATAAATGTGATGCCCAAACCTGGGTTTTGCACTGTGAGAATACCAGAAGGATATATAGACATAATACCAAGATCAAGGACTGTCACAGTACAAGACGCCCAATGTAAGTAAACTACACCTTTCATCCTGTAACTACTGTTGTAAATTCTGCAAATTAGTAAAACGTTAATAATATATGCTGGCGTAAATCAGTAACATCTGTATATAAGTCACCCTCATACGATAGCAAGTGCCCCCCCTCTTAGTTAATATGATATAATTTGTAAATTACAGCCAGTGTTTGGAATTTATCGCTATGAGGACTTTACAGCACTCGGAGATAACGTGCGACAGACTCACCCATATACCAATGGGTAAATTCACTCCAGATGTAAAACTGCAGAGTTTGTGTTTTCAGCAATACAGTCTAGTAAATGCTGACAGTAAGTGTACATTACAGCATGTTCTTCAGCAGTCACATTCGAAGAGGTCACGATATGTAACTTAGTTTTCGCACATAACTCTTCAATGTTCATTAGGTGTTTGTCTGCCCACAAAAGAGGTATGATACGGCGGAGTTCCCCCTGGGAGGCTTCAACATGGATCAGATTTCTACATATATACAACAACGCATTAACTTATGCCATGAAGACTTTAAAACACAGTTTCCCATAATTTGTCGAGATTGTCAAGTTATACCACATTCATTGAGGATAGTTAATACTTCTCTAAGTAAAAAGGATAGTGACATCCTACATATTTGTGAACAAAAAGATTGAGAGCCCAAATTAAGGAAAAACAACGTGTAATATAGAAATTAAATAGCAATTGCTACAGCAACTACTTAAAAATAACCAGACTAAATTATATAATCATGATTAATATTGATGAGGTGCTAATGAAAAATTTTCAGATCATAAATAGGAAGAATGAAATCTGCTCAAAGCAGTTCGACCAGAAATTTGACTGGATAGTGCAGAATATTGAACCATGACAAACACATATTCCAGTTGAACCTACATTCCAGTATCTTAACAAGTCATCAATCAAGTTAACACAACTGCAAGTTACCGCATTAGAAATAGGTATTAAATTCGCACCACCGGCAAAACTAAAAAACACAGAGACCTACATACCTCTTTTAGAAGATACTGTGGGCAGTTTCAACCCACAAAAGCAAAACCCAATTCGGTTTAAATTGTACCGTACTACAAAAACTTCTGGTGGAGAACAACAGGGAACATTGAAATTATAAGTATGAAAGACAGGAACTGATGAACCTCAGAAATAACCCTACCATTAATATCATCAAGGCTGATAAAACCAAACAAATGGTAATAATAGATCATGATAAATACAAGTAAAATATGGAACAAGCCATGTCAGAACTATCAGTAGAAATAGTTCAAAAAGATCCTACCAATAAATTCATTCAAAAATTATCAGAGATTTGTAACCATAGTATAATTCCTACAGAAATAAGTCAGCCTTTTGCTCCCATGGAGGCAGGTATACCTAGAATCTATGGAAAACTAAAAACACATAAAGAAAATGAACCACTAAGACTTATAGTTCCAAAGCATAACTTCCCCATGATACAACTAGAAAAGAAACTTTATAAATTTCTAAGACCAATATTTATGAAGTCAAAATACAATGTCATTAACAGCTGTGAGTTTAGAGGCAAACTAAAAAGCCTAGAAATACACAACCAAAATGTTGCCTTTGCCAGCATCAGGGATGGGAGTGACTATGGCCTGTTTCAGAGCAGCTTTCGGAGCAGGAAAATTGCAACTTTGGAGCAGAGAAACAGGCTTTTGGAGCAGCAAAACGATAACTTTGGAGCACAAGAACTGCCTTTTGGTGCAGCAAAATTGTACTTTTGAGCAGAAAAACTGTCTTTCGGAGCAGCTTTAATGACATTAAAACATGGATATGTGATATTTTAAGATCTTTATAAAATTGATCATTACAATAAATATATGTATTTCACAATTAAGGGTAGTGCAAGCAGATGGCACACACAAAAAAAATGAATTCATATGGTATATAGTTTGTACAGCATTCATTTTGTGTGTATTGACCAAAACTGTATGTCTTGCTTTTGTGATGGTTACGAAAAAGTTACACAAAGAGTTTTTATACACAATTATACAAAACGAAAGAAAGGTCAATATCAAAAGTTCATTACCTATAATGTTCTATATTTTCAGACTTCATCTATACACGTCAGCATGAAAATTTTATTTTTTTGGAAACTTGCACAGAATTTTTCTTTAGTTTTTCTTGTGCTTCTTTGCTTTTTTCAATACGTGCCAGTATATCGGACATTTTTGCTTCTGATTCATTAAGAGGACTTTAAAAAAGTCCTAAAAACAGTATTGCTTATGTTTGAAATTTAAATGCAAAATTTGCAAGCACATGTTTTAAAAGTTAAGCAATTTCATTTGAAAAGATGAAAAATTTGGTTAACCTGAAGAACTTGGTGCAAAAAAAAAAAAAAATGAAGTTTCAAATTTGTGCATTTAAAATTTTATGACATTTTAAATGCAATAAATTTTATGACATTTTAAATGCAGAAAATGACATTTAAAATTTTTATTTCACTGCACAATTTTAAATTTGTATGCTAAAAATCCTAGTTCTTCAGAATACAGTGATTCTTTTTTATAAAAAATTTACATAAAATTTAAATCTGAAATTCAAATTGGAAGCAATATTTTATCATTAAAATAATTTCAAGCGAAACTAAATGCTAAAAATTTATACTGCAATTGCTCACTCTGCCGCGAAATCAATTTTACGAGTTAAGGAAATTTAACTGATTCTATTAAGGACAGGTCACACACTAATTTTTAAATTTAATTTTGCTTAAAAACAAAAAAAGGAGAGCAAAAACACTTGCTCTGTTAATTGATTTTGAAGACCTGGTCAAGAATCAGAAAACATGCACTTCATAAGGAAGAATTTTTTTAAATATGTAGTCACTTTTTTGCATAATTACGTAAGTTATGAGGCATAAGGACAATGGAATAGATCCTGCTTTTATGTCATGACCTTTGACTCCATTTCGCCCATTTTCAATAGGGTTCATTCCCAGTGGTCCCCTACCACATACTAAAATTTAATCGAAATTGAACCATTTTTACGTGAGTTATCGAGCGGTAGGGCAGACGGACAAGGCTGGCTGGAGCCATGGTTCATACGCTTTTTTAATCACAAAATTCCAGGACTTTTCCAAGACTTTTGGATTTTTTTTCAGGACATACGATCCAAACGCTCTTACTTAAAATATAATGAAACCATAGGTCTGTTCAACCTGTAACCTACAACAAACAATTTCTTACATGCTTGGGCAAACTTTATGCAGAATGTTAAAAATGTCCGCTACAGCTAATCAGAAACTTAGAATCACAGATAAATACTGAAATACCAAAACTGTCGAAAATGTGACTAGGTTTAATATCTACTAAACTTTTGTATACAATATATAGTTGTACATCGGGGGAAAAAACGGAACAAATGGATCATCATTCCCACATTTACACTGATACTACACTGATTTTGAGAAACTTATTTTTCTACTTTGGCTTTAGTTCAATTATTGAAGCAAATTACAGAATATAAAAAAAACCCCATAAAACTCAAAAATACATAGGTATGTGGCATTACTCTTAAAATGCTTTCATATACCACACAATCAATACATAAAATACTATTTATATTTAATTATTTTGAAATAATTCTGACATTGGAAATTTAAGGGCAAGGAAAGATGAAATATTTGGAACTTTTTCAAAAGACCAAAGGTATTGTTATTTCTTAAACACATAATCATGGGAGCAAGTATTTGTGTTACATTTTATTTAAGGATGGAATTTTCAACATAATATTGATGCTGTAGAGATGTTTTAAATTTGTACTTGCGAGCAAACAAAGTATGCACAAAAATTTCCATCATGAAATTAAAGAGAATAACGGGGAAACCTTAAATCCAAAGGCTGTGTACAACTGCATTCATAAGTGATCAAGGCAATTTAATTGGGCATGATTAGAAAACTAATTACAGAAGATGCAAAAGGATTAGTTTGCTCAGAAAATACTAAGAAACAACTAGATTTAAGTTTCTGATATTAGAAAGCAATTTAATTTTATGGCAAATTTTTATATAAAGCATTCATTAGCAAATTTCAGTAAAGGTCAAAATAACCAAAAAAAAAAAAAAAAAAAAAAAAAAAAATCAGCTACTTACTTCCACCAGTGGCTAAAAAAAGTATGTTACGAAAATTAACGAATGGCGCAAAAAGCATTTCCCATAGCAGAAGGAAGGTATCAGAGACAAAAAGGTTTTCAAATCAAACAGTTACAAGAAGAGATAGAGAAGGAAACATGATATAACTGTATGCCTTTTAGCGGAAGAATTTTGCACAATGGAAAAGTTGAAACAGGATAAAAGTATTCCTCATAGCAAAAGCTATGCTAAGGAAAAAACTTTTCAAATACGTCTCCCAGAAGCAGAGATAGCAAGAAAAACGTTTTGACCTTTACAACATCTAGGGAAAAATTTTACATATTATCTGAAGAGGATCTTCTTATTAAAGCAGAAATCTTATTCACTCTCCATCTTTATTATAGTGAATGGCATAGAGTAAAAAAAGAAATTTCTCAATAGAGTTTTTAGAGGCAGAGATAGGCATCAAACGGTAGTACATAAACACCACCCAGCAGCAGAATTGCGAACCACAAACCTTTTCAAATACAAACCTAAAGTGTTCCATAAGGTAAATGCTACCTGTTGTTAAAATAATTTTTTTTAAATCGGACATTTAGAAGTACAGATATTGAGAAAAAAAGATTAAATATTTGCGCTCCCTAGCGACGAAAATTGTGCATTATTTTGGGAAGAAAATACACACAAGGAGTTCTCATAGTTAGTAGTATCTGGTTAAAAGATAATATTTTTCAATCGGGTTATTAGTCCCATAGATATTGCTGTAAACGGAAATGTGAACTTATGTCCTCTAGTGGCACACTTGTGCTTTAAGAAATATTTGAAATTATATGAGAAACATTTTTCACTAAAAATGTTCTCCAACAAAGAAAGAATTTTTTAAACCGTAGTTCTAGAAATAGAGATATGGACAAAAGTAAGATATACGTATATGCCCCCTGGTGGAAAAATTATGCACTATTCACGCAGGAGGTATTCTCAAAAAGTTTTTGGAGGTGAGAGGTATTGGTCTACAGAGGAATTTTTTCAATTGAGTTTCGAGCTCAGATATTATTGCAAATACATCAGACGCAAAAATAAACACTTACGCCTCCTGGCGGCCAAACTATTTTTTACCAAAAATTAGAAATTATATGCAAAACATTTCCCCTCAAGAGCTATATCGAACGCAAGAAGAATTTTTCAAATCAGACTGTTAGAAGCAGAGATATTGGGAAAATCGTGATTTACTGTTACGCCCCTAGCGGAAAATTTATGCACTATTTGAAAAAGGGACTGTAACTAAAATAGTCTTCGATATAAATTCTATCGAAAGGAAAAATAGTTTTTTTCAATTGGGTATTTAGAAGTAAATGCATGAAATAAAATGCATTTTAAATTCGATACCATCTTTATTTGCACCCTTAGCGGCGAAGTTGTACATCGGGGGGAAAAACGGAACAAATGGATCATCATTCTGACATTTTAAGCTTCCCAATACAAAAATAATTTTACAAATCGAACTAATAATTAAAGAGATATGGTCTTCCCGGTCGAACAGACAAAGTGATAACATAAAAACAATGCCAAAAGATGCTAAATAAAGCAGCTTCAGTCCTCCTAACAGACAAAAAAAACCCCAACAGCTCAACCCCCCCCGTATTTTGCAGGGGGTGGGGAGGAAAATTTGTCAGACATAAGTTATGTCAATAGAAAAATCTTCAACTACAAAACATCGTGCAGGGACAAAAAGGCCAGAATGGATAAAATTCCAGGACATGTAACAGAATTTTAGGACATTTCCAGGACAAAATGGAATTCCAGGATTTCCAGGATGTATACAAACCATATGGAGCATATACGCTTCTTCAACCTACGGTTGGAAAGCGTAAAAAAATTACTTACCTTTTGATTTCTGACTCGTGTCTTCTTATGACACACGCTGCTAAAATCAAACTTGGATAGAAATAAAAAGAAAAACTGTAATTACTTTAAATCCAAAATAAAAAAATGGGGATCAAAATTCCGTGTTTCAATCAACGCCAATGAATACGATCTTGCGACCACAAATCACAACATGCTGTTCCGCTGTTCATGACGGCGTTCTGGAACCAAAACCAGTTAGCAGAAAAGGACAATCGCTAGAAACAACTCTTCATACGTTAGGTCACACATCAGACTGACTGACCAATAACGTGATTTCCCTTTCCTCAACTAAAGTGGGAGAACATAACAGCTAATCTCCCTTCCCACTCCACTTCAACTTGACTCAAGCTGCAGAACGAATATAAGTGTGGAAGCTCTGACAGCGACTCCGACGCTTTTGGCACACAATGGCCGCAGAATTCCCATCCCTGCAGCATGGATGTTGTTTTATTATTTCCCAACACCCCTGGTGTTGACAGTCATAGATATCATCAGGGACAAACTTATCAGCAATGCAGACATACTTCCAGCTCAAATTGAAGAGATTGTGGATACCCTTAAATATATCCACAACAACAACTTCTTCCAATATGAAGGACAAATCTACCAACAGAAATTGGGGACCCCAATGGGATCCCCCCTATCCACTCTGTTTGCAGAGATGATAATGCAGGACATTGAGCAAAAAGTGTTAAAGCGGTTCCACAGCGCAATAATTTTGTATTGCCGCTATGTTGATGACACATTCTTTGTAATTAAAGGGTCTGAACTGAACTGCATCTATGAAATACAAGAACACTTCTCTACTGTATATGCTACAAAAAAACTCACTCTGGAATTAGAAGAAAATCAAAAATTACCCTTTCTGGACGCAATGGTAATGCAAAAACAACACAAGTTAGACTTTTGCGTATATCGTAAGCCAACATACAGGTATGTAACTTCTTAAACAGTCGCACATGGAATTCCAGCATATATCTTGGGGCAACACAAGAGCTATAATCTACCAGCTTGTTTATATGCTGATCTAACAAAATCATGATTTCTGAAACACTGCACAATTTGTGTACTGTGCTCTTTGATGTTTGAAATCTGAATGTCTTTTGCAAGAAGGTTTAAAATGTGAGCTGTGAAACCATATGTAATAACTGAAACAATGATAGTTTTCCGTCTTTAGCATGATTTAATGATTAAAAGATGAGAAATATATACAATTAAAACCATGAGCACTTTCGAGGCAGTGGCTGCCTCTTCTTCAGATGTAATAAATAGAGACACATTCAATCTATATATAATATAGATCATTGCATTGTGGGAAGCATGGTAAGTTATTAGCCAATAGTAATCTACATGCGCCAAAAATGTTGCATATACTGTTGGCCCAATGGTCTGAGAAGAAATCATGGAAATATATTATAGAAATAAGAAATAGTGTAGGGTGGGGTGAACATTCAATTTTAAATTTATATTACAATTTATGATTTACTGTTTTAATAAGTGATTTCCAAATGTTATGTAACTCATTGGGCGCATGTTCATTACAACATTGTTCACTGGAAGCCTCTATATATACACTTTCTGCAATTAAAAGGCCACCAGATTTACTAGGAATATTAATTATTCTTACATTACTCCAGTCGGGATTAAGATCATCTTGTATAACAGATTTGGCTAGGGATGTACAATACATGCCTGTTTTAATATTGTATTTATGTTTTTTAATTCCTAATTCAATATTACATTTTGTAGAACCCACATAATTAGAGGCTGCTTGTCCTGTAGTTGCCTTAACCAGTGGGATATTGTAAATACCCCACTGTCTGATTTTTCTGTTCTGTTCACGATCCTTACGAACTACTAAAAATAAGTTTCGTGTTCGTGAACCAAATTTCAAGCCATATGATTTACATAGTTGTGTTAAGGCTCACGTTAAATGTGGATTATGTTGCATAGAGCCAACATATATCGAATTGCAGTTGGGGTTTCTTAACAGGGTAGTATGTAGGGCATATTTGACCTTGCCAAACACTTGCCTAATTATATATTTAGGGAACTCATATTGCTCAGCCAAACCAAAAATGTAGTCAACTTCTTGCTGAAATGATTCAGTAGTTGATGAATGTGAGTGAGCTCCTTTAAACAAATAGAATAATGCTGTCAACTTATATTGTTTAGGGTGTGATGAATAATAAGGTATTAAAACAGGTGTATGACAGGGTTTTCTATATACACAAGTGGTAATGCACTTAAGGCTATAGTCCTTACGAATAAGAATATCCAAGTAAGGTAAGCAGTTATTAGCTTCAAATTTTATCGTGAGCCTGATAGTTGGGAACATGGATGACAATTCGTTGGCGAATAAGTATAAATCATCCCGGTTGTGAGGTCATGCAACCAGGATGTCGTCAACGTACCTTAAATAAAGCAACGGACGGTGAGGGAAAAAACTAAGGACCTGATTTTCAATGTGCTGTAACAAAATTTCAGCTAGAACAGCAGACCGGGGGAAACCCATTGGGGAGCCCTCCAACTGTTGATAAATGCTGTCTTTAAATTTGAAATATGAACGTTTCTTAACAAGACGAAGTGCGTTCATAATAGCATTAATTTCTGAACTCGGGATATGGGAATCAGCAAGTTTTGCTTCAATAATCTGATGTGTGGCCTCAACAGGTACATTAGGGTACAATGAGACCACATCAAGAGATGCCAAAATGAAAGGCTGCGATTGTGGCTCAAGCGATCGCAGTCTTTCTATAGCCTTTGTGGAACTTTTAATAGAATAAAGTGAATCCACAGTATAAGTGGCTAGATATTGGGCCAAGGCTTTTTCTAAGGGTCTGGTGGGGCTAACATAGCCTGACACCAGAGGATGAATGGGAAAATTCTCTTTATGCAATTTAATCCGTCCGAACATATCAGGCACACGATAGCCGGGGGAGGGGTAAGTGCATGTGAAAAACCTTCAGGAAAAGAATAAGCCTTTTTTAGTCTTTGAAGAGCCGCAACTGTGGCCTGACTAGGATCACTTTGAATGGTTTTGTGTGGAATAGTGTTAATAACTTCATGCATTTTTTAAACGTAGTCACAATTATTCAATTACACAATCTGATTAGATTTGTCTGCAAGGTACATAGTCAAGTCATTATTGTTTTTGAGTTCAACTAATTGTCTTTGCTCTTGAATAAGATCAGGTTGTGGGATAGGGTAACAAGAGTCATGTTGCAACGTATGGGCCATTATCACTCTGGCGTAATCCTTATGCTGTTCAGGAATACATTTGACTATGCTTTCCACCTGGGTAATAGTGTTCAGTATGGATCCTTTCGTTGGCGTATAAGATAATTTTGCTCCCTTATTTAAGACCTTGGTTTGCAGGCTGTTAACTTCAATATTACTGAGATTTTTAAACTTTGTTAGAGCTGGGTGTTCCGGGCTACCATGGTAGGTGCAACGGTAGTCAGTTTGTTTTCCAACACTTTTGTCGACCAACATACACAGTTTTTTTATATGGGTGCAAGTCAGAGTCTCGATTTCATTCCTTAAATTAGCAGAAGTAATGGTGAGCCCCTGATCTACAATAGCAGGGTGTTCATTTTTGACAAAAGTTAGGTGAGCAAAGTAGCACTTACGGTTTAGAAGATCCAATAAACCTCTTTTGTTGCGCATAATCCTTGATAGCCTTTTATTTTCGCCAATCCTGAGTATTCTGTTGTCATGCCATGATAGTCCTTGAGTATGGGTATGCAGAAATCGTGGAATCACTCCCAAGTCCCTACAATTTAACAGAAAATATAAGTGGGTTTCCTCCTTGGCCAAGCTGAGATGCAGGTTTCTAAAAGTAGATACTGCTGCTTTCCACATGCTTATGTGAATTTGAATGCTGAATAACTATAATCATGCGGTACAATGATCAACAAATATTGAAGACTCGTGCGACATTAATCACTGAAACGATGATAGTTTTCCGTCTTTAGCACGATTTAGTGATTAAAAGATGAGAAATATATACAATTAAAACCATTAGCACTTTCAAGGCAGTGGCTGCCTCTTCTTCAGATGTAATAAATAGAGACACATTAATCTATATATAATATATATCATTGCATTGTGGGAAGCATGGTAAGTTATTAGCCAATAGTAATCTACATGTGTTACCCGATCCCACAAACCTGATCTTATTCAAGAGCAAAGACAATTAGTTGAACTCAAAAACAATAATGACTTGTCTATTGTACTTGCAGACAAATTTAATCAGATTGTGTTATTGAATAATCGTGACTTAGTTTAAAAAATGCATGAAGTTATTAACACTATTCCACACAAAACCATTCAAAGTGATCCTAGTCAGGCCACAGTTGCGGCTCTTCAAAGACTAAAAAAAGGCTTATTCTTTTCCTGAAGGTTTTTCACATGCATTCACCCCCCCCCCCGGCCATCGTGTGCCTGATATGTTCGGACAGATTAAATTGCATAAAGAGAATTTTCCCATTCGTCCTCTGGTGTCAGGCTATGTTAGCCCCACCAGACCCTTAGAAAAAGCCTTGACCCAATATCTAGCCACTTATACTGTGGATTCACTTTATTCTATTAAAAGTTCCACAAAGGCTATAGAAAGACTGCGATCGCTTCAGCCACAATCGCAGCCTTTTATTTTAGCATTTCTTGATGTGGTCTCATTGTACCCTAATGTACCTGTTGAGGCCACACATCAGATTATTGAGGCAAAACTTGCTGATTCCCATATCCCGAGTTCAGAAATTAATGCTATTATGAACGCACTTCGTCTTGTTAAGAAACGTTCATGTTTCAAATTTAAAGACAGCATTTATCAACAGTTGGAAGGCTTCCCAATGGGTTCCCCCGGTCTGCTGTTCTAGCTGAAATTTTGTTACAGCACATTGAAAATCAGGTCCTTAGTTTTTCCCTCACCGTCCGTTGCTTTATTTAAGGTACGTTGACGACATCCTGGTTACATGACCTCACAACAGGGATGATTTATACTTATTCGCCAACGAATTGTCATCCATGTTCCCAACTATCAGGCTCACGATAGAATTTGAAGCTAATAACTGCTTACCTTACTTGGATATTCTTATTCGTAAGGACTATAGCCTTAAGTGCATTACCACTTGTGTATATAGAAAACCCTGTCATACACCTGTTTTAATACCTTATTATTCATCACACCCTAAACAAAATAAGTTGACAGCATTATTCTATTTGTTTAGAAGAGCTCACTCACATTCATCAACTACTGAATCATTTCAGCAAGAAGTTAACTACATTTTTGGTTTGGCTGAGCAATATGAGTTTCCTAAATACACGATTAGGCAAGTGTTTGGCAAGGTCAAATATGACCTACATACTACCCTGTTAAGAAACTCCAACTGCAGTTCCATATATGTTGGCTCTATGCAATATAATCCACATTTAACGAGAGCCTTAACACAACTATGTAAACCATATGGGTTGAAATTTGGTTCACGAACACGAAACTTATTTTCAGTAGTTCGTAAGGATTGTGAACAGAACAGAAAAATCAGACAGTGGGGTATTTACAATATCCCACTGGTTAAGGCAACTACAGGACAAGCAGCTTCTAATTATGTGGGTTCTACAAAACGTAATATTGAATTAGGAATTAAAAAACATAAATACAATATTAAAACAGGCATGTATTGTACATTCCTAGCTAAATCTGTTATACAAAATGATCTTAATCCCGACTGGAGTAATGTAAGAATAATTAATATTCCTAGTAAACCTGGTGACCTTTTAATTGCAGAAAGTGTATATATAGAGGCTTCTGGAGAGCAATGTTGTAATGAACATTGCTCACCGGAAGCCTCTATATATACACTTTCTGAGTTACATAACGTTTGGAAATCACTTATTAAAACAGTAAATTATAAATTGTAATATAAACTTAAAATTGAATGTTCACCCCACCCTACACCATTTCTTATTTCTATAATATATTTCCATGATTTCTTCACAGACCATTGGGTCAACAGCATACGCAACATTTTTGGCGCATGTAGAATACTATTGGCTAATAACTTACCATGCTTCCCACAATGCAATGATCTATATTATATATAGATTAAATGTGTCTCTATTTATTACATCTGAAGAAGAGGCAGCCGCTGCTTCGAAAGTGCTCATGGTTTTTATTGTATATATTTCTCATCTTTTAATCATTAAATCATGCTAAAGATGGAAAACTATTATCGTTTCAGTGATTAATGTCGCACGAGTCTTCAATATTTGTTGATCATACGTAATAAAATCAAGATTTTTTCTCCATTTCTTTCCTCATCTTCATCATATTTGAAGCATTGTCTGTTACAAAACTCCTAACTTCACAATAGAATTTTTTTTTCTGCTGTTTTCAAACTGCATAGAAATTTGTTCAAGGTAATCACTTGTATGGGGGATAACAGAAGTGTTAAAACAGTACACTAAATAGACATCACCCTCTGGAGTAGTTACACAAGAACAAACAACTGGTCTATTATGGGCATTGGACCAGCCATCTATACTCATGCAGAGTATCTTACCTTTTAAAGACTGAGAACATTTCTCTATTTCATTATCAAAACCTCATCTAACAAACAGCCTGCTATATCCTGTTTTGTTGGTGGCTTATAGCCAAGATGTAGCATTTCAATAAGGTTCTCAAACTTCTTATTTTCAACAATATGAAATGGAGAGTTTGAAGAATAGATCATTTGAGTGGTTTGCAGACCAAACATTTTTTTCTGGTCAGTTGTGGTTCGTGTCATAAATGAATCTATTCTCAACTTTTTTTTTAATTTTCTGTACTGTCGCAGATTTAGTGGTTGCTTCAGGTATCAATAACAGTTCTCTTTTATGCTGAGATTCCTTGGCAGGTGAAGCATCATAAACTTCAGCATATCTTAAATTAGTTGAGGTGCTCGGTTGACGGTCATTAACTTAATTTGTATTTAATGAACACAATGAGTAATAGTTGTTCATGTGTGCAATAAGTCTCTAGATCTCTTTTTCACACAGTTTGCAATTATCACGTGAACCTTTGCCACACATATTTTTAATTTCTTCAAAATAGTTCCAAATGATATCTTTTTTCCTTCCAACCAGGCTGACTTCAACACCTGTCCTAAAATAAGCTAAGCACTGAAACCCTTAGCCACACAGTACAGTGCAACAGCAAACTGACTGAGAATGGTACTTTTAAACTGGCATTAGTTCCTGTTTATCTGTTCTTTATCACCAAGGCCTGAGAAATGTGGTCATCTGTGACAAGTGAAAAATTTTGGTTGACAACAAATTTAGTACAGCAGTTTAAATTCAATATGTAATTATTTAAATGATGTTGTTATGCCTATTGTTGGATACATAAAAATATCAGTTCTTTAATAAGGCATATTTTAATTCACAGAACTGATTTGTGACTGTGCGCCAGCATGGAGAACCAGTTTCTCCATGAAAGAAATTGGACAGTGAATACCATAAGTCAAAACATCCGGGCACAGTGCACTTAATAAAGAACATGAAGGAAGAAGCCACAAGCCCGGAGAATGATTTCTCAAAACACTGTGGGAAGAGATAAGCAGTGTAAGCAGGTTCCCCATAAGCAATGTTTACACTGCTTATCTTTTCCCACAGCATTTTGGGAAGTCATTCGCCAGGCTTGTGGCTTCTTCCCTCATGTTCTTTGTTAAGCACACCATGCTCGGATATTTTGACTCACGGTATTCAATGTCTAATTTTTTCACAGAGAAACCGATTCCCCATGCTGGCTCTCAGTCACAAATCAGCTCTGTAAATTGAAATAAGCCTTATTAAAGAACTGATATTTTTATGTACAAAAGTCAGTCACATGCATGTCGCAAGCTCTCACTTAGCAATTGGTGTCATAGGTCAAATGGCAAACACGGATTCCCGTGTTTCCATGAAGCTGTTAGGAAAGTTTTAAAAGATTGAAAGATTCTTGCATCACCTACTCTAGAGGGAGAAAACTGAGTCTAGTTATTATAAAATGGTAATTAAAATTTAAATTAGGTTAGTGATATAATATTATTGAAAATGTTTATAATTTCATAAATATTATTGAATGTGTAAATAATTAGCTTTTAATTTTTAGTACTGAGTTGTTTTCCTCATGAGCCCTGTAGGGCTGTTAATTTTCAACTGAGAAGTGAGTTATTTGCCTGACTGGTAAACCAGCATGAAATATTTGAAGCCCTGTTTATCACCCTCTACTACCACTCACTAAAATAATTCTCCTGCTGAGTTCATGTGCAAGAAAGGGAACACTGGTGAATGCATAAGATCAGATTCCTTTGCTATTGACAACACCCAACTTCTAGCCTCCATGAAAGGAGATTAATGGTCCTAGGAGCCTGGGACTTTATAATCTCATGGGAAAGGAACAAATCTCATTTTTGTTAAGTGTTAGAATTACCTTATGCCTTCATAGTTGCAATTTAGAAATGGCACAGAGAAAAATTCTTTGTGGGAAAAAGAAACACATTTACAACAAAATGTATTTTAACTTTCATGGCTAAAATAATACTGTTTTTAGTTTTAGCATGAAGTTGCTTTTGTTTAATGAATAACAGTGCTAACTAAATTTAGCACTGTTAATTTGAGCACATGCAGCTTTAATTTTAATGGACTTTACAAATACATATTGGAGATTTGAAGATTTCTATTTGCGATTTAAATCACTGATTTTTATTCATGATTTAAATCAAAGAACCCTGGTTCTGAGCCTTGTAAGAGCTGCACTAACCAACTTTTTACAATATGCAGTACACATGAAAAATATTTTCCTGTTGACAGGACAGTTTTTGCTGCATTTGTACACTTGAAGAAAGCTTATGACTGAGTAAACAAAGTGTTTCCATGGAAAATCTTGAAATATTATGGTGGAAAATATAAGAGCTTTCATGTGAAATATTGAAATACACTGCCGGAAAGTGAAAAAAGAACACAAAGAAGGAATTGGCGGACGATCATGAAATTTACATATGTTAATGGGGTCGAGTTTACGTAGGTGTGATGTTAATTTCGGGACCGACTGGTGAGCGCTTACGCCACAGCACGGCATAATATGCAAATTATCGTCGGTGGTATTTAAAGAGTATGGCGAAGTGAATGCAATCAGTCGTCGGCGTACGGACACGTGTGAAGACCCTGAAGAAGCTGCAATGCCTGGACATGGAAGACGTGTACGATTTCAGCAGTTATTGGACTTTGAGCAAGGTTGTCTAGTTGGACTCCGCGAGGCCGGGTGGTCGTATCGTCGTATTGCGGAGCGAATTGGACGGGAAGTATCGGCGGTGGTACGATGGTGGCATAGATGGTCCGAGGAACATTCCCACACGAGAAGACGTGGAACCGAGAGTCACAGACGGACTGATGAGCGGATCGATCGACGCATAAGAAGAGCGGCGTTGTCAAGCAGAACATTCACTGAGACGCAAATCCGAGCTGCCGTTGCACCTGAGGTGACTGTGTGAACAATCCGCAACCGTCTACTGGATGCAGGACTACGTGCACGTGTTCTTCTGGCATGTGTACCTCTGACTCCAGCTCACCGTCAGGAGCGGCTGCAGTGGTGTCGCCAACGTCTGCACTGGAGAACGCAATGGCGATCTGTTGTGTTCAGCGATGAAAGCAGATTCTGCTTGGGAGCCTCCGATGGCCGTATGCGTGTTCGCAGACGCACAGAGGAGCGTCTCCACCCTTCTTGCATCCGCCAGCAACACACAGGGCCTACACCTGGTCTCCTGGTGTGGGGAGCGATCAGCTATCACTCCCGTACACAACTAGTGTTTGTACCGGGTATGTTAAACAGCACCTGCTACATCAACAACATCATTCAGCCCGTTGATGTGCCATTTGTAAGGTCGGTCCATCCTGGTGTTTTCCAGCAAGATAACGCACGCCCACACACGGCACGTGCAACGCAACATGCACTTCAGGGTGTGAGACAACTTCCATGGCCTGCACGTTCACCGGATTTGTCCCCCATTGAGCACATGTGGGATTTTATGGAACAACGACTTATCCGGTCTCCACGGCCAGCCACGACCATCCCTGATTTACGCGTCCATGTTGAGGATGCTTGGAACTCAATACCCCAAACTTACATCCAACATCTGTACGACAGACTCCATGCCAGAATTGCACAGTGTGACGCAGTTCATGGCGGTTTAACCTCATACTAACCATGTTACATGGAAATGTTATTTTTCAGTTTACCAGCAAATACAGGTGTATTTTGCCATAATGTTTTGATCACGTTATCCTCTGTATTCCGTTATTATGCTGTATAAATTTTGTTGGTATCAGACGTCTCCTTCTTGGTGTTCTTTCTTCACTTTCCGCCAGTGTATTTTAATAATGAAGTTATCAGGATCAGTCCCCATAGCAGAAAGTTCCTGATCAGTCTGCAGCAGATATCATACTGCCACAAAATAAGCTGCAGGTGATCACTGGGTAAGATGTGAAAACAATGAAAATTGGCGCAGGAAGAAATTTAAAAAAGAGAAAGGGCAATGAACTGACCATCTTATATTTCTCTCTTCTACCTTAAAAGAAAAAAAAAATCTTAACCTAAATACTACAGCACATGCAATGACAACTAAAATAAAAAATACTGTACATACATACATACATATCACTAAGCTATTCTCTGAGATTCAGAGGTTAGCTCCACAAAGAAATACAAACTACCATATCATTTTTTAACTCATTATTTACTTACTGTTGCCATATTAAACTTCTCCATTTATAGCGATCTTGACACATAACTCGGGCTTCACTGACATACATCACACGACATGCACAAGACCTTCTATACTTCATACTCATAATCTTTTTCTCATGCAGACACTCCTTAATTTGATCTTCCCATGACTTCCTTGGCCTTCCTCTGCCTTTCCTTCTGGCCACTTGGGCTGAAAAAAATTTCTTAGTAAGCATCTCATCAGTCATTCTTTCAACACGGCCAAACCACCGAAGTATATTAGTTTTTACCTTGCTAACAACATTTTGCTTCACAATACACAACTGCAACACAACTTTATCCCTCACATGATCAGAAAGTGTCTTGCCACAAACCCCCATGAGTATCGCATTTCTCCAGCACACAAACAACTCCTATGTTTCTTCTGTAGTATCCAGGTTTCACTGCCATACATCAGAGTAGGAACAATAACACTTTCATACATAGCCATGCGGGATTCTCTAGAGAACCCATCATTCCTGTGAAAACCTCCCAGAGCAGCTATGACTTTCAAAGAAGAATCACTCGCCTACTGATTTCACCATCCACCTTGTTCTCTCTGTAAAACATGGCTTCCTAAATACACAAACTCACTCACCTGGTCAATCACAGTGCCATTTATACTTACATTACATTCAGTGCTACCCGTTCCTCTTTCAAACACCACAACTTTGGTTTTTCCCTTATTTATACTCAGTTTGAATTTCATGCAAACTTCGTGCATCCGAGTCAACATACTCTGCAACTCACTTTTGCTCTCTGCCAACAGGAGTGTCTCATCAGCATACAGCAATCTGCACACATGGATATTATCAAGACATAAACCAGTATTGTTCATCTTGGAATCACACATGCACGCATCCATAAATATATTAAACAGCCATGGTGACATTACACAACATTGTCTGACTCAGAGAGAACATCATTAGAAAAAAAAATTACAATACGGGAGAAACTTCCCTCCATCCTACCTCCATTTTCCGACAATTTTTCTCCATTTTCAATCTTAAATACAAACATTTATATAATTAAATGATAATTTAAACAGTAACACAACATAGAGAAAACACCACAGGGAAAAATAACAATAATGGGAGGAAATCGTTTATGATGTTGAAAATTGGGTCTCTGTTTTAAGATTGCAATAGAAATTTTCGCTCCATCCAACTTTCGTTTTCCAAAAATGTTCTTCCGTTTTCAATCTTTAATACAAACATTTATGTAATAAAATGATATTTGACAACTACATGGGCCAGAGGAAATATTGCTAGAAAATCAATTTATAATTACAGGGTTCCATATCACTTCTGTTTTCGGAAACTGCTGCCTCCATTTTCAAACTGAAAGACACACATTTAAGCAATTAAATTATATTAAACAACAATACCAGACAGAGGGAACATTATGATTACGATAGAAATCTTCACTCCATCTAACTTCCCTAACTTCCGTATTCGGAAAGTTTTGAAAGATGGAAAACTTGCATCTGTGACCGGGGTCTGAAAGAGAGGTTTTAATAGAGTTCTGGGGATATCCTTTTTGTCTGCAGGACCAAAATAAAATCTAAAATGTATGTTCCCCGTTGCTGCGATTCTGCTGGATGGGGGGGGGGGGTCAGTAAAAACCAGGTATGAATGCATAGCTTTCATTGATCCTAATAGTACAGCATATCAGCATATAAATGGTGTTTTTTTTTTTGTTTTTTTTTTATTGAGATGGTTTTCCGTTGGTACTGGAATTATACATAGTCATGTAAGGTCTCCATGGCTGTTTGACGTATATAATATATAGATGAATACAAGCATAAAGCCAAAATTGACAGTATTTTTTTATGTCTTGGTGGATTTCCACATGTGGTGGTGGCTGTAGGCAGTGACACAGTATAAACAAAATTCAAACTGAGTTTAAAAAAATGGAAAAAGCCGAAGTCATGGTTTTAGAGCCAGAGATTGTTAGTACTAAATACAAAATCAATCTAAATAACAGAATTTGACCAGGTGAATGAGTTTGTGCATTTTAGGAAGCCTGTTTGACAGAAAAAACAGACTACATAATAAAATTAGAGCACCAGTGAAAGTTATAAGCTGCTTTAGGTGGATTTCACAGTATAAGGGTTTATCAAACAGGCCCTAAATGGTGGTATATGAAAGTGTTATTGTTCTTACATTCCAATGTACGGCAGGAGAAAACCTGTGCACTACAGGAAAGACACAGAAACCATTTGCATGTGAAGAAATGTATTATTTGGGGAAAGACCAGTTCTGATCATCATATGCCAAATCAAGGCATGTTGGAGATGTGTAATGTAAAGCAAAATGTTGTTAGTAGGGTCAAGACAAATACTTTGAGGTAGTTTTGTTGCACTGAAAGAATGAATGATGATGTGCTACCTAAGAGAGTTTATTAAGCCCTAAAAGTGTCAGGAAAGAAAGTTAAAGGGTGATTGGGGAAGTCAAGGGATCATATACAGGAATGCATGAAAAGAAAAAAATCAGTGGTATGAAAAACAAAAAGTCATGTGTGATATGCATGAAGCTCAAATTGTGTTAAAAGATCACTGTAAATGGAAATGCTTGATACATTAACAGTAAATAACATTTACCATTTATTAAACAATATGTAACATTTATCATCATTAGAAATTTTAATTTGGCAGATGTACTTTCTTTAAAGAGCTAACCTCTGAATTTCAGAGAACAGCTTAGGGCTATGTATGTATGCCGTCATCATCATCATCGTCAACCATTATCTATCCACTGCTGGACGAAGGTCTCACCAAGCCTCTTTCACAACGGCCTGCCTTGTGCCAGTCTCCTCCATGTCACTCCTGCATACTTACGAATTTCATCCACCCATCTCCTTTGTGGTCTTCTTCTGGGTCTTTTCCTGTCCCTTGGAATCCAATCTAAAATTTCGGCTGTCCATTGATGGTCTGTCCTTCTGGCAGTATGTCTAGCCCATTGCCATTTCAGGGATTTTACTCTAATCATGATGTCTTCCACTCTTGTCATTTTTTCTGATCCACGAGTTCCTCTTCTTATCTCTCCTGGTTACACCAAGCATGCACCTCTCCATGCTTTTTTGAGTTGTCTGCAGCCTTTGTATGTCTCTTTTAGTTAAGGTCCACGTCTCTGCACCATATGTAAGCACTGGAAGGATGCATTGATCAAACACTTTTCTTTTAAGACATAATGGCATATTGCTCTTGAAAATTATGCTGTTTCTTCCAAAAGCTCTCCAGGCAAGTTTTATACGGCGATTAATTTCTTCATCAATGTGACCCTCACTTGATATCTTCTGTCCAAGATAAACGTATGTTATCTCCAGCTTTTCTCTATCAATCGATAAATAAACGTCTGTTATCTCCAGCTTTTCTCTATCAATCGATAAATCTTCATTTCTCGTAAAAGCATTGTACATCACTTTTGTCTTCTGAAAGTTCATTTTTAATCTCTCTTTTTTACTCTTGTTAGCAAGTTCTTGGATCATACTCTGCAGCTCTGATGGGGTAGTTACAAAAATGGCAATGTCATCAGCAAAACGAAGGTGAGTTAGATAATCTCCATTAATCTTTATCCCTTTGTTTTCCCAGTTCAGTAATTGAAAGACATTTTCCAATGTGGCTTTAAAGAGCCTGGGAGATATGGTGTCACTTTGTCTCATTCCCTTTCCAACTTTTATGTATGCTGTATTCTTAAACAGCCGAATCTTTGCACTTGCATTTTCATAGATGTTATAAATAATATTAATGTATGCATCTTCAATACCACAGGATTTTAAAGCCATTGTAACTGCTGATGGTTTCACCAAATCAAAGGCCTTTTCATAATCAATAAAAGCCATGCACAATGGAAGTTCATATTCTCTCGCTCTTTCAATTAGTTCTCTCAGTACATGGATATGATCTATAGTGCTGTAGCCACTCCTGAATCCAGCTTGTTCTCTCGGTTGAGCCATGTCCAATGTTACCTTCAAGCGGTGTGAAAGAACTTTAGTGAAGATTTTATAAACCACTGATAGGAGGCTGATAGGTCTGCAGTTCTTGAGATCCTCAATGTCACCTTCTTTTATGTAGCAGGATCATTATAGCGTTGTTCCAGTCTTCAGGAATCTTCCCTTCATTAAGGCATCGAGTGAAAACTTGGGCGAGTACCGTTTCAATTTCTCCACCTGCTTTTTGTATATGTCTACAGTTATTCCATCTTTTCCTGGAGCTTTTCCCCGCTTCATGTTCTTGATTGCATGTGCAACTTCTGCTCGGAGGACTGGAAGAACTCTGGTACTGGTACCTTTCATGATGTCTGGAGTACATGTATCATCCCTTTCATATAATCTGGAGTAGAAATCTTTCACTCTTGTCAGTATGTTCTACTAAGTATATAATAACTTCTGCTAGCATGGAAACAAAATTCTGAAATGGCAAGTACACAATAAGGGGTCTTACCTCACTTCCACTGAAAATTAATGCCTGAAGTGCACTACTAACTTCTCCAAATGTAATCCATACAGCACCCTCGACAAATCTGAAAAAGTAATGTATGCATCAGACAAAAATTGCACAACTGTGGTATAAATCAATAACCTATTAATAGATTACGTAACTGAAAAAAGTAGTTTACTAGCATTTACACACTCATTCATATTCATAAAAATTGGTTCACCATGCCGAAGTGGTTGCATTCAAAAATTCAAATTTAGATATGTAAAAAATATGATGTTCAAAATGGAAGCAAAGTTAGTAAAATCAAGAACTTGATGTTAAAAAATTATGACAATATCAGCAAATTAGAGAAAGCAGGTGTTTACTCAATTCCTATTACAACAAATCCTCCAATGTCATACATAGGCAGCACCAAAAATAAATTAAAATATAGACTGAAACAACATAAAAAATTATCAGAAAAAGGAAGAAAAGACAGCACTCATTCAATACTGCTTAGCTAATCAGGAATTTCCAAAGTTTGACAAAATTGAGATAATAAAAAGTTGTAAATCTGAAAGACACCTCAGGATTTCAGAATCTGTGTTAATTGAAAAAAATAAAGCTTCAATATGTAACCATAATGGTCCAAATGTAATGTGTAACAACTGGAAGAATTTAATAAGAGTAAAACAGAAATGTTAGAAAATCAAAATCTAAAACAAACAAGACAGGATGCCACAGCGGCCAGGAGAACAAAGCTTCGAGAATTGATATTGCCCCGGGAGAGTCACTCACTTGATCTGAGGATAAGTCAGAGTTTCCGTCACCCCTGATGATGGTAGCGGGTTGCTACAGAAAGTGATAGGGTTAGGATGTTGCTGACGGTAGAGTGCGGCACGGGCGAGCTCCTTTTGCGAAGCCATTTTACAGAGGTCATGAGATGTGTGCAAGTTGAAGGCTGGGTTATAAAACATTGATGTAGTTAACCGAGGTGAAAACGTCTTTTGTATATATGCATATAGCGAGTTAATAGAGCATTTGTGGTTGTATATAGTGTATAATGAAATGTATGAATGTGTGGTATGTATGTATAACGAAAAAAAAACGATTTTTTGAGTGTTGATATGTAAATAAGACCGCAAGTATGTCTAGTGAGCATATTTGACGTGACTACGTGTTTGGTAAAAAAATGAAGTACTTGAAGATTACTACATGACGCCTTAGGAGGGAGGGAAAAAAACCCCTATATGACCAAAAATAAAGTGAATGACTTCAGCCAACAAAAGTGAAGAGCCCCCATGCTACCTCTTGAAACAAGCGCCATTTTGATCACAACTCATGTGCTGGAAATGTCAAATTGGGAGCAAGACCATGAAATGGTAAGTTGCTCATAAATGTGTGGTTGCATTCATTTGAAAGTATGTGTAAATGTGTGTTGTAAGATTAATGCTAAGGTTAGTTACATGAACAAAAACATGGTAAATTGCTTTTGGAACATTTAAAAAAAACATTATAATCACATGAAAATCTAGGAAGAGTGTGCTCAGACATCCTAGAAAAGCACTGATCGATGAATAGCATGTGTTCAGATATCAACTAAAGAAGCTATACCTTACATTGGAAGAAATCGGAGAGTGGTAACAGTGATGATTTAAAGGCTGCTGGAGGATAAGATTATTCATTCAGAATCTGACCATCCAAATTAAACAGAATATGAAGATAAGCTAATACAGCAAGTAATTGTAAGTCAAAACTTCAGTACATTATACCTCATTACAATTCAACATGATCATGAGTAACCAGTTGTAAAAAGATAAACTTTTCCATTGCATGAAATCATGCGGACTAGTTATATATAATTTCATAGAACAAAAATAAACATGAACCATTGTGTGTGAGGTATAAGCTCCCAACTGAAGTCCTATTGTTTTTTATCATTTAGGGGACAGTGCTCCTTGCTATAAGGCAGGCAAGTTTATCCTAGCAAGCATGACTCTTTTTTAATTAACCACTTGAGCATAGGTGTCAGTACATGTCCACTACTACCAATACTAAATGTTACCGTGAAGAACCCACTTTCACTCTGGTAACAATGCAGTCCAAAAATGACTCATTACACTGAGCTTTGCAACAATGTACAGATGTTGCCTCATAACCAGGGTTTAATCTGTCTCTCACTTTTTCACCAAATTATGACAAAGCCTATTATTTTGTGGCAAAAAGTCATGACTGAGTCACCAAAAAGGAAATGTTGGAGACTTTTCGAAACTCACAGCTAGTTAAAAGAATCTCTTCGGCAAATGAAAAAAATTTCAATTTCAAAACACTGGGAAATGGGGGGGGGGGGATAAGGGAAATAAATCTTCATAGGCATCACTTATTTTAAGCACACATCACTTCACAGTCGGCAATGAACCATATATGCCCACGAATGCTGCATCCGTACAGGCAGCTGAAAATTGTATGTGCATATTGGTGAAATGTTGAACACAAGATTGACTGCCCTGCAGCAGTGACGGAGAAAAAGGGTGGTTGTGGGTGCAAGTTACCACCAAAAAACAAATAAAATAATGATCCCACAGGTTACACTGAATTTTGCATGCAATTCAGAATTTTAATTCCATGAGATCACAAAGTAGATGACTGGCTGGCTTTTTTCTTTGCTTGTTCCCCATTGCAGAAGCAGCGAGTTTGGATTTCTATTCAAATGGTTAGATTTCTGAGTTTGTAAGAGCATTTTTATTTGTTATAGATACCATATAGTAAGATAGATAAATGGCTGGATAAACAAGCTTAAACCTGCAAGATTTAGATACTGCATCGAAAAATTACTTAAAACTCTTTTATCCAACTGTAAGCAGTACACTAGAATTTGCAGAATGCTTGCAACTACACTCCATGAAGAGTGAGAGGGGATTTAGTGTGATAAAAAATGACAGACTCATTTACACTACCGGAAAGTGAAAAAAAAAACCCAAGAAGGATTGGCGGACGATCATGAAATTTACATATGTTAATGGGGTCGAGTTTACGTAGGTGTGAAGTTAATTTCGGGACCAACCGGTGAGTGCTTACGCCACAGCATGGCATAATATGTAAATTATCGTCGGTGGTATTTAAGGAGTACGGCGAAGTGAATGTAATCAGTCGTCAGCGTACGGACACGTGCGAAAACCCTGAAGAAGCTGCAATGCCTGGACATGGAAGACGTGTACGATTTCAGCAGTTATCGGACTTTGAGCGAGGTCGTCTAGTCGGACTCCGTGAGGCAGGGTGGTCGTATCGTCGTATTGCGGAGTGAATTGGACAGGAAGTATCGGCGGTGGTACGATGGTGGCGTAGATGGTCCGAGGAACATTTCCACACGAGAAGACGTGGAACCGGGAGTCACAGACAGACTGATGAGCGGACCGATTGACACATAAGAAGAGTGGCGCTGTCAAGCAGAACATCCACTGCGACACAAATCTGAGCTGCTGTTGCACCTGAGGTGACTGTGCGAACAATCTGCAACCGTCTACTAGATGCAGGACTACGTGCACGTGTGCCTCTGACATGTGTACCTCTGACTCCAGCTCACCATCAGGAACGGCTGCAGTGGTGTCGCCAACGTCTGCACTGGAGAACGCAATGGCGATCTGTCGTGTTCAGCGATGAAAGCAGATTCTGCTTGGGAGCCTCCGATGGCCGTATGCGTGTTCGCAGTTGCACAGGGGAGCGTCTCCACCCTTCTTGCATCCGCCAGCAACATACAGGGCCTACACCTGGTCTCCTGGTGTGGGGAGCGATCAGCTATCACTCCCGTACACAACTAGTGTTTGTACCGGGTACGTTAAACAGCACCTCCTACATCAACATCATCATTCAGCCCGTTGTTGTGCCACTTGTAAGGTCGGTCCATCGTGGTGTTTTCCAGCAAGATAATGCACGCCCACACATGGCACGTGCAATGCAACATGCACTTCAGGGTGTGAGACAACTTCCATGGCTTGCACGTTCACCGGATTTGTCCCCCATTGAGCACATGTGGGATTTTATGGGACAATGACTTATCTGGTCTCCACGGCCAGCCACGGCCATCCCTGATTTACACGTCCAGGTTAAGGATGCTTGGAACTCAATACCCCAAACTTACATCCAACATCTGTACGACAGACTCCATGCCAGAATGTCACAGTGTGACGCAGTTCATGGCGGTTCAACCACGTACTAACCATGTTACATGGAAATGTTATTTTTCAGTTTACCAGCAAATACAGGTGTATTTTGCCATAATGTTTTGATCACGTTATCCTCTGTATTCTGTTATTATGCTGTATAAATTTTGTTGGTATCAGAAGTTTCCTTCTTGGTGTTCTTTTTTCACTTTCTGCCAGTGTATATAGCAGTATAAATGTTAAGAACTTAAACTTATTAATGTCCATTTCACTTAATGGACTAGACACGAAGAATTTTAACTTTAAAAAGCCTTCCATTACTAAGCAACAAGAAAATCCAGTCAAATTTCATTGTAGCCCCAAATAAATGTATCAAAACTGTGATGTACATAAATTTAATCACTATAGCAATGAGTAAAATATATTTTTTCTATTTCTATTAAAATCAGCAATGATAAATCTTGTTTTAATCTTTCATTCCATTTAAAATACATGATTTTATTTGAGCAATACAATGGCATGTTTTTCAGAAAATAAGTATAGGCAAAAAGTAAATATAAAAGAAGAAGAAAGAAAAGTGTAAGATTTGCTAATCTGCAGAGAATTTGGCTGCAACCTTTGCTAACAAAGTAGCCAAATTGCTAAAAGAGAAAAATTCCAACCAAATTGTCAATAGTGTATTCAAATTTTTAATGTCCAGTCTGTTACAAAGATTAATTTTGGTCAAGTTTATTTCACTGAAATCTTGTTCATAGTCCACAGTGTGCAATGGCAAAGAAATTGCAAAATTTATAATGTTGCACATGCCAGGGTAGACAGAAAATGAATTATTTTTCCATAATGTTCAGCATTTCTATTATATTCATGCTTCTGCATCTTGAACTTTAATAAACGAAACATTTACCACTCTGACAACAATGAGCTTAAGAGATTCATTGGGAAGCCCTAAGTACTTATGTATTGCCTTAAGTTCACGGTCACCATACTTTATAAATTCTTTAGTAGATGCAGGTGGAAGGTTTACCAGTAAAAATATAGAAAACATTTCCAATTCATGAATACTTTCAAATCTTTCTTCTGTATTGGCTAAAATGTATGGCATATATTTGGTGGTGATTTCTTTAAATTCCTTTCTTTCTTTAGCACCAACCCTAACTGTATGGTTCTCATATCCAAAATCACTTCCTACATTTTCTTGAACTTCGGAAATGAAGCACTTGTAATGTGTACCATTACCACAGTCTCTAAGCCCTCAATGCATGCTTGAATTTGACATTTCACAGTTGAGAAATCAACATTCTTTTTTTGAAATGTTAGGCATAGCTTGCTCAGTATACAGAGAATGTCCCATAAGAAAGCTGTAACTGCAATGAACCCAAAGCTAGTTATGCACTTCAGCAATTCTTGACCAGCAGCACTCTTGTCTTCAATTAAAAGTGAAACAAGAGCTGACTAATTTTCTTTTATGCAATCAACATAATGATGAACAGACAGAGCCATCTAGTTTGTGAGATACGGACAAACTTTTTTTGGCTAAGAAAGATTTCAACTGACTTGTATATTTGGAAGATCTGCTGAAGTATTTGAAGATGTTTAAAATTTCCTGGTATTCAACCAGATATGAGATGTGATCTGCTACCTGTGGCCCTGCTAATGCAAATCTGTGTGCAACAAATGTCCAGTCTGTTACAAAGATTAATTTTGGTCAAGTTTATTTCACTGCAAGAGATATGTGGAGCATCTTGTTGCAGTAACTTTGACACACCAGAACACACACAAAGCATATTACTTGCACCATCAGTTGAAATTCCAGAAATCTTCCTTTTATCCAAGTCAAAAGAATCTAACATTTTTAAAAGTGTTACATAAAGATATTTGGCTGTTCAACAAGGAATATCAACTAATTTCGAAAATGATGTGCAAACTTTGTGAGTCCCATCATTTCTAGCAATGTATTTTACATACATTATTCATACACTGGATGACAGAAATATCTGTGCTTTCATCAATCATTATTAAAAACCAAGGACTCAATTTAACCGAGTTTACAATACCATGTTGCACTACAGTGGTTATTGCTTGCTGCATGTCATGCACACCATTGACACTCTCGTAGTTTGTACGATTATCCACATTTAACGAATGCATGTCTTCAGCACCTAAATCAATACACAGCTTCTTCAAACATTTGAATTTTCTTGTGACCAAATTTTCTTTAGCTTGAACATAAATGATGTTCATAGCAGAGGTCACTGCCCTTTGTTTTGAACAAGTCTGCCACTCCTCTTCCTGAGCAGAATTTTTGTTGTCTATGGAAAATCAGTGATCTTTTGTCTTCTCATGCTTGGTTGAAGAACCAGCTTTAATACCATATTTCCTAAAATGACAAAGGCCTCCTGTCAGAAAAATGTTTATCTGTGTCATAAACTACTTACATAATATAAATACCAAAGTAAAAAATTAATGTAAACTAAATTATCCAAACAAATTGTTTTATTGGTACAATCTGTTTTAAAAGGGTTTGTATAAACTCCTGAAATTTGATCGAGTTTTATAAAGACCTTAACACTGCTTCATTTTTGTCTGAAGTGCTTAAAAACTAATTAATAGGTACCAGACGAAAGTTAAATAATCATAAGTATGTGTAAATATACAGTATCAGCAAAATTTGATTTAATTTTACACATAGGAATTCTGTAAAAGGTTAATCAAGATGATGGTAATTATTTCCAATGACAAATGAAAATTGTTGAATTTTTTTGCATCGCTCGAATTCTGCTCTTTTTTTCTTTTTAATGGGAAAACTTATTTTCTGTATGTTTCGTTGATTGTTAGTATTTTTTTTTGTACTTTTAATCAATTTTAAGTGCTGGGACACTTTTCCTTTAGCCCAGTTTATTTAGTATTGATGGCAGAAGAATACTTAGGCAAGCATTTCGGGTGATGCGGTATATTGGCCACAATGCCTTGTAGTGGTGAAATCAGCGCTCACTAGAACCAGAAACCTTGCTCAGCAATCCACCATGACATAAAATAAAAATGTGAAATAATCCACTGGAAAGGCGAAATCTCAACAATAGTGATCAGAAACTATCCAAATCAGAACATATATCTGTAGGCCATATGGCTTTGCCACCCAATAACCGAAGAGATATAAATCTCAGACCAGGGCAATCAGAACACAAGTGAGTCACAATGAAAATGAAATCTAACCAATGGGAATCAAGAACATGGCCCAATGGCACCTGAATCCCATCATGATGTTCAGTCTGAATTCTTTCAAATTTAAGACTGTGAACATCAGAATTTTTTTAAAGAAATTTATGCACCAGAGTTAAATATATAAAAACACTCAACATTACTTTTTAAATAAGAAAATGGGGAAAATGTTCTTACCTTCAGTAAACACTTTTTCCTTTCTAGCATTTTTGCACCATTTGCAAGTAAAAATGCAATCTTTCTCATACTTTTCTACCTCTATCCACTTATAACTTTTTTCCACTTTTCTATTAAGGACTGAGAAATGTTTATTTTTCTCAATTCTTCATTGTTGACTCTTGGTTTTATAGAAACTTGATCAACATTGGCAGACTATCTGCCCAGCCAATTCTCCCTAGCTTAGAACAATTTGATGTATTGAAAAACACAAAACTTTTGCTGAAACAAATGAAGCTAAAGCAAATGCAGGTTCCAATTACACATGCAGGAGATAAGAGTAGAAGTGACATCAGAGTCAGTCAGCACACAATCAGGTCACTTGGAAGGGCATCAAAATGCATTGCAACCAAGCGGCAGGTTAAACCCTGGGTAACAGTATCTGCAGTCAATATGTGCAAATATCATTCCATGTGCATCAATAACATAATAGCAGTGACCTCTCTGCAACAGGTGGCAATTGTTCATATGATAATTATGGTAAAGCACATTTTTTTCTCCACAATAACATTACCACTTTGTTTTTTAATGATAACCATTACAGGTTACAAATATAACATATTGCTGCTGCTCTACTAAAACATGACACCAAATCTGTGAACTCAAATGAAGCATCCTAAACATATTCTTCAGGACATCACTTCTCTACAACTTCATAAAAATGAATGCTCTACATGTAAAACCAAAGAGATAAAACACATGCAGCAATAGTGAGAACATCTATTAATTTATCTAGATACCAAAAACTTAATTTTATGATTTTGTTTAAAACATTTTTAGAACAAAATGTTTACAAATGAACTTGTTTCATAAATGGCAAAACATGTTGACAATGTAACTATTAATTTTTATAAAACACAACAGAAAAACTAGATCATTCTGTTCCATCTGTCTACATCCCTAAAGAGAAAATAAGGATTGCACATAGAATAAATCTGAAAATGAGGTAACACATAGAAGAGTTAATGCTTCAGTTGGTAATCTACATAAAAGGATTCCGGATTCAATATAAAAATAATATTTTTTATAACAGTCATATATATTTTTATAACAACTATATAAATCTCACTGAATGTGGTTAACCGGAATGTTTTTTTACATGAACCAAAATATTTCATAATCCACAATCTGATGTATTGCAAATTAGCTAATCCTGGTTACTAAAACTATTTGTTATACTGTAACTTAATTTGAAATAGTGTAAAAATACTTGTACAAAACAATGTGGCACATGATGAAAAAATAATAATAAAGTAGTGGTAGCACAAAAGAAAAATCAATATACACAAATGACCAAGTTTAGGTTGTCCTGTTACTTCCGCAATTTCATTCAGGTCCTATCCATTAACTCTGCCAAATGCAGAGGTAATTTATGGTATTGACAAAAAAAAAACAAGAATTGTACAAAATTTAATTTAATGAATTTAGGATTCACCGAACACACAAACACTTAGTAAAGGTGACTCAGAATTTTTTTTTTTTTGGTGTAAAAACTGACTTCAGTTATATTCATTGCCGAACAAGAATTTTGATGAAATTTTTATAGTGATTTTTGTTTCTTCCACAAACCACCCACAAATGCCAAAAATGAGTTTTAGTCCAATTTCAATTTTGTTGGGTGTATATTTCAAATTGATTACACAATTTTCTGATTTGGTCTGATATTCAAAATTTTAACATTTCAATTTGTGAATTTTCACTTGTTATTCAAAAATCCAGCGTAGTTCAATTAGCATCCATTTTAGACAAAAAAAAAAATGTGATTTACATTTGATATTTCCTTTCAAAAAATATTCACAAAACATCATGCACAATACAAAAGAATAATGCACTTTGGCCAAAAATAAAATGAGCACTGAAGTTTCTCAGCATGTAATGTATTACACCTGCCTCTGAAGTTTTTTTCCTTTTATTTGGTTTAATTCAACACATTAATCATTCTCCCCCCATTTTTAAGATTCAATAAATTCCACTTTTCACAACCATCACTCATGTTTTCCCACGTCATTACTCAATACATTAAGATTTTCTCGAACATCATACTAATTTTTAAATAATCATAGAATTCAACAATAATTACATTCGTTTGACAACCCTGTTATCTTCCACCATTTTTAGATAAATGCTAGGAGGGTCGTTTTTTTTTTTTTTTTGAGATAAAAAAAAACAGTCTGGTGAAATAGGTGGCCGAAAAGTGTGTTAGATCAGAAAGGATTACCTTTTTCTCTCTATACAGTATTACTTCAAGGGAGGGTGGTGGACGTCATTTATCATCTCCGGATAAGCGAGAAGTTCTGGATATATTTCTTTTTTTTTTTCTTTAGGAATCTTGTCTCAGGCATTCTTAGATGAGGGTCGTGAAGAAAGAACATCAGTTGAGGCTTTTTCCAGACACTTTTTTTTTTTTTTTTTTTTTTATATCAACAGTGGAGGAAGGCGTCTTTCAAGATGGCTCTTTTGTCGGTGAGGAGGCTAGCACAGCGGCTTTGGCATGACAACTCTATTTTATTTTTTTCTGGCTGGGCTCTGGGTGAAATAGCAGAGAGTGTGAGAGTGTCAGGGTCAGGTGTCAAGTTCCTCAGGTAGGCTCCTACAGAAAGGCTCCGCTTGAAAGTGCAGTTAAGCACTTTATCATCATTCCCATTATTTTACCAAGATGTGCCTCAGGATGCCACAAAGAGTGGAATTGCCGTCAGCATGCTCCACGAAGAGCGTAAGTGAAATGTTAACCTCAAAAAAAAAAAAAAAAAAAAAAAAAAACAAGAGGCAAGCGTGCATGGGAGGTGAAACCTCACACCATGATCAACTGCAGTCAAGTGAGAGAGTGAAAGAGTGAAGAGGAATCTTTCCTTTTTGCCCAAACTTTTACAAACTCCTTTTGTGCATGCGTCACAATGGACGCCCTACTTTTAGCTATGCTTTTGGATGAAAAAAGCCTCCTCTACTCCATAGCTTGAGAGGAAAGTGTATGAGGGTGTGGGGGACGAAAGAACCTCCTGAGTCATCATGGCGATCCTTTCTTCATACCTTAACGCAACTTCGAAATTTTGAAATTCACCCTTCTATGCTGCCCTGGGGCCTTCAGGATTCAAGGTGACCTACTATAGAGTTTTTCTGGGCTAACAGGAAACGGGAGATTCTTATCTCTGAGTTTGGTGCCTCTCTGTCTGCAACTATGCCTGGGAATAATTCTAGTGAAAAAAAAATGGTGCAAATTCAGGGAATCCATAAAATTTATATCAGGTACAAAAATTAACATTTTTAAAACTGAGGTAAAATTTAAAGGTAAAGGTTAGAGGTAAAATTTAAGGAATTATTCTTGGAGACAAGAATGCGTGGATGTGTGATTTTTTCGCATAGTGGAAACAAGGATCAGGCCCTAACCCCTGAAATTACTAATAGAAAAATATCAACACATTAATCTGTATCGTCTTCCCATTTTTCTCAATCCAGGAGATAAATTACTTTTCTTGTGGGTAATGAAGCTATTTTTTTTTTTACTTAGGGGTTTATTTCATAACCTGTAATTAATTCAATGAGGAGTGACTGCTTGATAAAACCATCAAGATTTACGAAATATGCAATTCATGAGGCAACCTTAAGGGTTGTCTTATGTTATAAACGTGCTTTAGATTAAATATACATAATAAAGGGATTGTTTACCTGATATTGACAAAGTATTTCGCACGTGCTCTCGGCCCAAGCGGTCATTATGTTACGGGTTTTTGGTTAGTTAAAAAATTTTTTGAAATAAAACAATTAGGTTATATATTTTCAGTTCAACAGTCATTCATTCGCACAATCAAATGTTTTAAATTTACTATTAATTAAAATATTGTAGTAGAAAAAGTTATACTCATCGGGTCAGGAGAGGTCTCACAAGGGGTTCATCGTCACATTGTTATGGCCAGCGGTTTCGGTATTGTCATAATACCATCGTCGGGCCATCTACTTCCACACGATGGTTTCTCGCGTGTGTGTAGTCGCAGAAGTTGCATGTCGGGAATTGAAGGGAAGGTTTGTGGCCTGTATGTGTTAGGTGATTGTTTCTCATGTGCCACCATCCATTGGATGTGTTCGTAGGTATATCAGTTGTAAGTATAATTCTTTTTTCATTTTGTGTAGATATTTTTGAGTTATTATTTATTTGTAGAAACAGGTGTATTATTTTCAGTTTATTAAATGGTGTGATTTTTTATCTTTTTTTTGTTCAATTATAACACTTTCAGAAATCCTTAATTCTTTTTCGTTTGTGTGGGTGGTTAGTAATTTAATATTTTCAAAATCAGGATATTGTTTATGATTAACGCAGTGCAGGATAAGTGCAGTTTTTCTCTTCTTTTTGTTCCAGTTTTTTATACTGGAACAAAAAGAAGTGTTAATAAACAATATGGGTATGTTGATGTAATCATTTTATTAATCTATTTTTTGTGCTGCCAATGTAAGAAATGTGGTCTCCAGAACTCTGTGAAACAATAGGAATTCTATACACGCCTGCTGATTGTAGTATATTATTGTTATATTTTTTCTTTATAATTAAGTCACCAAATATTCTGAACAGAATGACCAAAAATAATGTTGTGTTTCTTCATTAATCTTAAAAAAATTCCACTTAGTTGTCTAATAAAAGAGAAATAACCAGAAAATTTGCATTTCTTTTTTGGGATGTTTTGACTAGACTCTTAATTTCTTTTTATATTCAAAAATCAACTTTTTAATAGTTTTTGTATCATACCAATCCCAAAAAATAAATGCAAATTTTCAGGTTCTTTCTCTTTTATTAGACGACTAAGTGGAAATTTTTTAAGATTAAGGAAGAAACACAACATTATTTTTGGCCATTCTGTTCAGAATATTGGTGACTTAATTATAAAGAAAAAATATAACAATAATATACTACAATCAGCAGGCGTGTATGAAATTCCTATTGTTTCACGGAGTTCTGGAGACCACATTTCTTACATTGGCAGCACAAAAAATAGATTAATAAAAATATTACATCAACATATAAAAAACTGGAACAAAAATGAAGAAAAACTGCACTTATCCAACACTGCGTTAATCATAAACAATATCCTGATTTTGAAAATATTAAATTACTAACCACCCACACAAACGAAAAAGAATTAAGGATTTCTGAAAACGTTATAATTGAACAAAAAAAGATAAAATATGCAGCTTACAAGACTCCACCACCCTAGACACAGCCTGGAAGTCACTTATAAAAAGCAAAAAAATCCATAAAAAAAGACAAAAAAAAAAAAAGAACATTACAAAAAATCACACCATTTAATAAAGGACTAAAAATAGTACACATTTCTGCAAATGAATAATAATAGGTCAAAAATATCTACACAAAATGAAAAAAGAATTATACTTACAACTGATATACCTACCAACACATCCAATAGATGGCGACACATGAGAAACAATCACCTAACACATACAAGGCCACAAACCTTCCCTTCAATTCCCGAAATGCAACTTCTGCGACTACACACACGCGAGGAACCATCGTGTGGAAGTAGATGGCCCTACGATGGTATTTTTACAATACCGAAAGTGCTGGCCATAACAACGTGAGGATGAACCCCTTGTGAGATGTCTCACAACCCGATGAGTATAACTTTTTCTACTACAATATTTTAATTAATAGTAAATTTAAAACGTTTGATTGTGCGAATGAATGAATGTTGAACTGAAAATATATAACCTAATTGTTTTATTCCTAAAAAAATTTAACTAACCCAAAACCCATAACATAAAGACCTCTCTGGCCGGGAGCACGTGCCTCACAGAGCAACAATGTGAGAAATACTTTGTCAATATCAGGTAAACAATACCTTAGATATTATGTATATTTAACCATGAAGATGTTAAAAACATTAATAATGGGTGATTATGAATTTTTAATCGCCAAAGGTATCTAAAAACCAAACAGAAAAACTACAATAATAGTGAAAATCTCGATAAATTCAGGCTTGCTTTTGAAGACCACTGGTGAAATATACCATAATTCATAATCTTGAATGGGGATATTTCTGATACCCTTCACATAATATGCACATTTCCAATGATGAATTATTCTATTTAACAACATTTAAATATGTGTATGAACTACGCCATATTGCACGTATTTATTTATGTGGCACAAAGTATGACTAAGTTAATGTAAAATCATTATATACTACTGTACATCACGTCATTTCAGGTTTAATATACCATTTTTCGGGTGTGACCCTATGCATAATAAAATAAAGTAAAATCTACCGTATGCATGGAACTACCTGATAGAGGTTGAAGAGAAACAGAAGAAGAAACGATTCCCATACAAAAAAATGAAAAAAAAAAAATGATGAAGTTGATTACTGAAATGAACAAAAACACCAGACTCGAACGTTAGATGGCACCGCTGATGTTTGACGTCCAATCCTGTGAGCCATTGTGTGTTATTGCTGAGGGGTGTGGCTGATGTGTCTGACATGCATTCGGCATTGTTGTAGGTTCATTCATGTGATGACGACTAGAAACAGCTTGTAACACTGAGGATGGCATTGACTTATGCTGAAACTGGTCTGGTTGTATGGTTTGAAGGTGTTGACCTTATTTGCTTCTCCTTTTACTTCATTTCACCGATATACCTTTTTACTATCATGATTCGAATCGTTATGTGGTCTTTTTGTCGTCTGTGGTGTCTGTACTTGGTCCATTCTTGACTTTGGTCCATTCTTGGATTGCATGTTGAGGTACCTTTGCATGTTAATCGCTGAATTGCTAATGTTGCAGTGAATTTTTCGGAATTACGACGAAAAATTGAACTGTAGCACCAGAGTTAAAGGCCATTCCAGCGTACCTGAAGTATTCATGGTTGTATAGTTTGAAGGCATTGACTTTATTTGCCTCTTCTTTTACTTCACATTTCACCTATATACCTTTTTACTATCCTGATTCGTGTTATGTGGTCTTGTTGTCATCCATGGTGTCTATACATCTGACTTTGGTCCATTCTTGGATTGCAAGTTGAGGTACCTTTGTGTGTTAAACGTTGAATTGCTAATGTCGCGGTGGATTTTTCGGAATTACGACGAAGGGTTGAATTGTTGAACCGGAGTTAAGGGGCCATCCCAGCATACTTGAAGTCTTGGGAAACATTGTGAGTACTCCTACTTTTTCATTCTTTATGAATTCAGTGATATTTGCTGGATGTCGAATTTATTTTATTATGCATAGGGTTACGCTCGAAAAACGGCATATTAAACGTGAAATAATGTGATGCACAGTAACATATAACGTTTTTACACTAAGTTAGTTGATGAATTATTCTGTTTGATGAAATCATTTGTAATTAAGTTCAGTCACTAATGATATTCTTGGTTTTTAAATATTTTTGGGACACAACAGCACATTCACTAAAAGTACAAGATTTCCTCTGAGAGAAATTAACATTAATATAGCAATATTCTAGAAACTTATTGCTTACCTATGCATTCCACTTCTAGAGATGATTTACATTTCATACACATTGTTAGGTCCGCATTGATGTCTTTGTCCTTTAGTACGTAGTATATAATGCAACACTCACTCATTACACACTCTTCCATTTAGGTAGAAACTGCAGCTCTTAACCTTTGGACTTCAAAAAACGCCAACTAATAAATAACTGCTATTGATGCTCTAAATTTTTCACCCAGCCTTTGGGCATCTTCAGGAGCGTGGCGATGCCCCCAACGATGTTCGTGGTTCTTTTATCACCAATGGAGTGTGACACTTCGATGTTGCCATTTGTCGGAGACACAATCTTATATACGCTTCTTGAAGCCATGCTGGCGCCATCTATGTTTCATTTTGTTTATTTTACTTATTTATTTTTTTATTGTTACCTATCACTGATACTTTCTTTATCTTCTTCTTTTCTTTTACTTGTGCTACTCCCTCGTTTTTTTTTTGTTGTTTTTTTTTTTGCAGGTTTTTTTGGTGGTGTTCTGTTTCTTGCCTGATTAAGATCTTTCCAGTGACTGGATAATATATTGCGGTCATTATGGTTACATACCCTCGTCTATTTTTGTAGATTAAGATTGACTCCTCCATTCTCACCTGTCTCTCTGATCTTTTATTTCTTTTTAGCATTTTTATCTCTTCAAATTTTGGGTAAGTTTGGTTGTCCATACAGAATTGTACTAAGGCTGTTTTGGCTTCTTTTTTTTGCCAATTTGTTTCAGCCATTTTTTAAAAGTTGTTTTTCGTACTTCCTATGTATGATATCGGAGGGATGTCAGCAATAGGAATTTATAGGCTCCTGATTCCTCTAAGATCTTGTTCCCTGTTTTCTTGTTAATAATCATACTCTTCATTGAGTTCACTGAGCTCCCTAACTGCAATCCATATTTTGCACATTGTATATTAATTTCTTTACTTATACCTTCAATGTATGGGAATGCTATATATTTTAATCTTTTCTTCTCTTTTCTTTGACCTCGTCATTTGTTAACTTCCTGGCCGTTATTTCCTCTAGCCATATGTCTTTTAATCTCGTACATCCATTTTTTTACTAGCTTACCTGGGTAACTGTAATCAAGTGCAATTTTAATTATATACACCAGTTCTCGATTCTTTAGCTTGTTATTTGATGTATGCGTATATGCTCTTCTAACCAATTTTACTATACTATTTTTTTTTTTTTTATGTATGACAGGATGGTGTGAAGAATATGGGATAAGTACTGGAATATAGGTATCCTTCCTAAAAATTATGTAGTCAAAATTTCTTTTATTCTTCATAATCAGTACGTCTAGAAATGACAGTCTTCTATTTTCTTCAAATTCGATGGTCAATTCTATGGAGTTACAAATTTCCAAGAACCGTTTTGCCAGACCTTGTAACTCAGTTTTGTTGAGTTTTGATAATACAATAATGTCATTGACATATCTAGCACATAGCAGGGTTTCTCAGGTAATATTTTAATTATTTTTCCTTCTATGTATGCCATTATCACTTCAGCGTACAATGCTGATAATGGTGACCCTATTGGGCCCCCTTGCTTTTGTTTATAGATATATCCTTCAAATTGGAAGATGTTATTATTCTTGATGAAACCCAAGATATTCTTTAATTCTGTAATTTGAGTCCTATTTAAACAGTTGTTAATGTTTAATTGTTCCATAATCAACTTGATAGCACGATCTACTGGTGTACTCGGGTACAACGCCTTTATGCCCATTGACACCATATTAAATTTTGATAGATTCTGATTTATCTCTTTGTTCTTTCCAATAAAATCATAGCTGTTCTTTAACGCATATTTATTTTTCATAAATATTGGTGCCAGGTAGCTATATATGTTTTTTTCCAGATTGATGAGAAGGATGTATCTATAAACAAAAGCAAGGGGGCCCCCAATGGGGTCACCATTATCAGCATTGTACGCTACATAGAAGGAAAAATAATTAAAACATTACCTGAGAAACCCCTGCTATATGCTAGATATGTCGATGACATTATTGTATTATCAAAACTCAAGAAAACTGAGTTTAAAGGTCTGGCAAAACGGTTCTCGGAAATTTGTAATTCCATAGAATTGACCATCGAATTTGAAGAAAATAGAAGACTCATTTTTAGACGTACTGATTAAGATGAATAAAAGAAATTTTGACTACACAGTTTTTAAGAAGGATACCTATATTCCAGTACTTATCCCATATTCTTCACACCATCCTGTCATACATAAAAAAAATAGTATAGTAAACTTGATTAGAAGAGCATATACGCACACATACATCAAATAACAAGCTAAATCATCAAGAACTGGCATATATAATGAAAATTGCACTTGATTACAGTTACTCAGGTAAGCTAGTAAAAGAATGGATGTACAAGATTAAAAGACATATGGCTAGAGGAAACAATGGCCAGGAAGATAACAAATCGTGAGGTCAAAGAAAAGAGAAGAAAATATTAAAATATATTGGAGCATTCCCATACACTGAAGATATAAGTAAAGAAATTAATAAACAATGTACAAAATATGGATTGCAATTAGGGAGCTCAGTGAACTCAATGAAGAGTATGATTATTAACAAGAAAACAGGGAACAAGATCTTAGAGGAATCAGGAGCCTATAAATTCCTATTGCTCACATCCCTCCGATATCATACATAGGAAGTACGAAAAACAACTTTTAAAAAATGGCTGAAACAAATTGGCAAAAAAAGAAGCCAAAACAGCCTTAGTACAATTCTGTATGGACAACCAAACTTACCCAAAATTTGAAGAGATAAAAATGCTAAAAAGAAATAAAAGATCAGAGAGACAGATGAGAATGGAGGAGTCAATCTTAATTTACAAAAATAAGACGAGGGTATGTAACCATAATGACCGCAATATATTATCCACTCAGTGGAAAGATCTAATCAGGCAAGAAACAAAAAATGTCAAAAAGGACGAGGGAGTAGCACAAGTAAAAGAAAAGAAGAAGATAAAGAAAGTATCAGCGATAAGTAACAATAAAAAAAAATTAAAAAAATGAAACATAGATAGGGCCAGCATGGCTTCAAGAAGCGTATATAAGATTGGGTCTCCGACAAAGGGCAACACCGGAGTATCACACTCCATTGGTGATAAAAGAACCACGGACATTGGTGAGGACGTCGCCACGCTGCTGAAGATGCCCAAAGGCTGGGCAAGTCCAAAGGTTAAGAGCTACATTTTTTACCTAAATGGAAGAGTATTGCGTTATATACTATGGACTAAAGGACAAAGACATCAACGAAGACCTAACAACGTGTATGAAATGTAAATCATCTTTAGAAGTGGAATGCATAGGTAAGCAATAAGTTTCTAGAATATTCCTATATTATTGAAATATAGCACATAAAAGGAAATAGTAGCAATATCGGGGATACTGATAGATCTCGATATAAACTGCTAATGTGAGTTGAAATTAACATTTTTTTCCCCCTGTTTTAACAGGACTTCATACACTAGCTTGAAAACAGTTTAAAAGAGATGTGAGTAGCCATTAGAAAATTACAAACAAAAATTGCTACATAAGGTTGATAAAAAATGACAAACCTAATAAGTACTACTTCTCCAACTGAAGAAAATATCTGCCAAAGACTGTTAACAAAGGCTGTATCTTCAACTACATTTTGAGACCAATCACTGGTGTCAGCAGTTATGACAACTGTTCCATCTGGGGGACCTTCTGATGCTATAACTTCTTCAAATACTTGTTTTCTCTTTTCCTCATCAACTTGCAACACCTCTACATCAAAATAGGCGATTACTGGCCTACAAAAAAAGCATAGTTATTCCATCAATACTTTATTGTAACTTAACAGAACAGATATCAGTAAAAAAAAAATCAAGTCATAGGCGCTGACAGCATTCAAAATTACCACTGACTGTTCTGAATGAAACACTGGCCCACAACTTTCATGAAAACTAACTATTTAAAGAATGTCATTTTCTTGTTCAGAAATTCCTGTGTTAAAATGTCATATAGCTGAAGAAAAATTCTTAACATATTGCATTGTGGTGTATTATATATGTGTATAGGTGTGAGCACAAAATATTTAGGTACACAGCACTTTGTAGTGTTACTTGTATGGATAGTTGTGTGCATACATGAATACAATTTTTGTTTTCACACACACTAGGAGAAATGTTATGAATCATAAATTTTGTACTTGTTACATGTGTACACTAGAAAAAAATGTTTTTATTGGACTAGTGTAAATGAGAACAGAGCATACTGGTCATAATAAAAAAAAGTGTCATATGGACCCTGTTAGGAATGGCCGTAATACCACAGATCACATCCAGGACCAACGTCAAAGCGTTGGGTGATGTATGTGGTGACTCAGGAATTATGACAGTTACTTGTTTGAGGCCAATGAGTTAAGTGAAAGATGGGGTGAATACTTCTGTGAGTTATTAGTTCAGGAAAGCAAAGATGATTCTAAGACAGATGCAGATGATGGCACTGTAAAGGATGAAAGCGCAGGAGGGATCTCAAGAGAAGAAGTGTGTAAAGCTCTAAAATCTTCAGAATGGTAAAGGCTCTGGGAGTGGATGGCATAACTGCCGAGATGTTGAAATATGGTGGTGACTCTGTAATTGATTGGTTAACTGAAATTTGCCAGTTGTGCTAGGAGTTAGGAATGGTCTCTCGAGATGAGAAGGATGCTATCATTGTTCCCTTGTATAAGGGAAAAGGTGATCAGACTGACTGCAAAAACTATCATGGTATTAGCCTATTAAGTGTGCCAGGGAAAGTGTTTCGTAATATCATTATTATTGAAAAAAGTACGGGGTCTTACAACAGAGAAAGTGTGGGATGTTCAGAGTGGTTTTATGTCTGGTAAAGGCTGCACTAACCAAACTTTTGCATTACGCATAATAATTGAAAAGTATCTGGCTGTTGGTAAGAAAGTTTTTGCTACCTTCTTAGATTTAGAGAAAGCTTACGACCAAGTAAATAGTACACTTTTGTGGAAGGTATTGAATGAATATGGTGTTACTGGGAATCTACTTACAGGGTTCGTACACTTTTAAAGAAAATAAATTCCAGGAGTTTTCCAGGAGTCCGTAAAAAAATTCCAGGAGCCTGAACTTTTGCTAGAATCACAGTGCGTTGTTGCCTATATTGCAAATTACGGTGAAGTTTACTGCTTATTTTTTTTTCTTGTGTTTCAAGGTTTATTGACCATCATATGCAACTCTGAGTGCTATAAGCAGCCGCACATCTCTAATTCAGGGCCACTTGTTGCAGAGAAAGGACAGAGCCAATGCCTTCAGACAAATACACCACCCATACCTCATATGGGACTCAAAACCACACCCACCTCGGGCGAATGGTCAGACCATTTGGCCACCGGAGCAGCACTACACATTTACAATACATCGACTGAAAGCAGAAAAGATATATACACATCAGTAAAGATGAGAAATTCTGATTCATTAAAACTTTAAACATGCTTCCTTAAAACTTTAAACTTGCATTTCTGAAACAAACAAAATAGAATACATGCAAGGTACTGATAATGTTCTTCCCTGTAACACAATATTTTTTTACAGTGCCTACATATCAAAAGCAGGCACTGAGCTAAAGTAAAAGACCCCAAATCATTCACAGAGCATGAATCATGTAAACCTCAATAATGAAAATGTGCATCACCAAGCTTCACAGGATTAAATTTGTTTTTATCCACTTTGATACAAACCCAAAAGGCAAGATATTCCATGCTCTAGAATTCAAGAAACTAGATAGAAACAAGAACCTGAAAAGCTGGAATGCCAACCCTTTGGAGAACCAGGAACAAAAAAAAAAAAAAAAAAAAGAGAGAGAACAGATTCTGTTTTTACTTGTATAAAAATAGGTACTCTGAACTTCCTATTTACAATATGCAACATGCCTTCATTGGATGGCAGACAGTGAAATAACTGATGTTTCTGTATGCCTACTTAGTATGAGGGCAACATTTAAATGCATATTTTTGCAACATGTACTTTACCTTCTCTACCTGGATTTGTTGTTTCTTTTTGATATTTTTGAAAAATGGCTACTGGTTAAAATTTTTAGGTAATTTAATACATGAAAATGTTTGACCAACTTTTTGAACGCACCCTGTATATGTCTAACTATTTTTAAAGCTGAGAAAAAGCAATTCTCAGAGTGCCTAAAAATGTTTTTTGATTACGCGCTTTTCCTGGAAATTTGTCATTTTATTTTGGAAATTTTCATCTGGTTTCAGTATGTTCATCGAAACTTAATGCATGATAATACACATACAAAAGCCTTCAATTACGTCAAAATTTTAGTTTGTTCTTAGAGACCCCGAGGAGGGGATCTTTTACTTAAAAACTCGATGGAGAAATATGGTGTATATCGAAGAAATGTGTTGAAAATGGCTGAAATCTGATTAATACGCAGTGTGCATGAGCTTGATCAATTCTTCCACAGATTTGCATGCCGCTAACTGCTACGAAAGAAACCAGGTGAATTCCTTTTAAAAGGTATACTTCTCTTTTCTAGCAGGAAAAGTTTCCCACGTTTTATGGACGCAATATAAAGCCGTATGGGAATAAAGTTTGATTGGGAATTGCTATTGACTTACATTTCCTCTCCCCACTTCACAGCCACTAATGACCACAATATAAACGAGAGGGGAAATAAAGCAGAATGGGAAGACACAGTTTTGTTATCTAAAAAGTTCATTAAGAAAAAGGTAAATTCAGGTAGACATATAACTTCAAGAGATAGGATGTTCCCTACCCCTTTAACAATTCTTATGTTGCATGAGTTTTTCATGAAGTTCATCAGCAACAAGCAACAGTGCTTTTTCTTTGACACTGTGTCGCAGGGCATTTGATTTTGCAAGCAATGTTAGTGAGCTTTTTTATTCTACCTGATCAGCATACATTTCAGAGGATTTTTTAAATTCAGAAATGTCTGTTTCAAGTTTTTCTTTTCTTTGATTTAAGACATGATATGTCTTTCATTAGCAGCATTCTTTTTTTCATACATTTCTTTTGCTGGGGTTTCTTCTATTCATCCAGGTAAGCTACATACTTTTGACGAGCACAGGCAACACTCTGTAATAGCTCTTTTGACAATTCAACATCATCTATTTTCCCAACTATATTTACATGGTCAACAATAATTCTTCTTGCTACAACAGATTCTTCTCTTAAGTTCACCACCATGATTTGTTTATTTGTAGAAAATCCTTTTTCAACAGTGGCCTGCCCATGGGATAGAAGCAGAAGTATCTTCATGACTTCCCAAAAGTGTCTATACTTATTAGCAACAGTAGCATGGTAAAACTCATATAGTCTGTGTTCTTGGATCAAAATTTGTAAGCTCAGCCTTCCTTTCAGTGACAAGTTTTTGTACTAAATCACTATACTCCTTTATGATATTATCACACTTTGCTTCCAAAACTTTCTTTGCATCGGCAAGGATGAGTAATATCCTGCTGAACTTCTGAACCATATCTTCTGAATTTCCCAAAAACTTTCTTGGGTCCAAACATGTCATTGACCTAACCAACGGATATTACAAAGGGGATTTTTCGAGTAACTTCTTAGTAACTTGGATTAAAAAATGCCTACATTGTAACTTAAATTCCATAATCTGTTTGTCACTGACATTTTGGCTTTTCTTTAGTTCCATTATTAATTTGCTTGCAACAAAACCAATCCTGATTTTACTCGTATCTTTGAAATTTGTTTCATTTATTTCAATTTTCAGCAGTTTAAGAGGACTATTTACACTGTTCATTATGCTATCCTTTATGAATCTTTGCATCACTTCTTTTAACAAACTATATAAGTCATGAGCCAAAAAGGGAAGCATTGGTTGGTCAGTCTGGTATACAGTCAAAAAATATTCAACACTTTTAGCCACATTAACAAAAAATTACATTTGACAAGAAAAAGTGGGTTTTTAACATGTTTTTTCACCACATCAAATGACTTGTTTTGAGGGTCAGGTAATATCTTTGGCTGAACCTTGCTGACATATAATGAAATACTTAGCAAAATTTCAATAGCTCTTTCAACAACAATCACATTTTCAAGCCAAGGGTGTTTGCAAAACTTTAGCGGAAAGACGTTGCAGTTTGTCACTTTTGAAAAGTCTTCATGTCTAGCTGGCGAGTCCTTGAATATATAATACAATGCTTGAATAGTCTCACTAAGTTCTGGCAAAATTTTGCAGCCACTGTTGAAAGCATTATGAACAATGTGCAATCCACAACTGCCAACATTCAACAAAGAGGATGGCCCTCTAGTTTTAATGCATTCAGCATCATATCATAAACTTTCCAGTTGACATGGGGTCTGTCCATGGACAGCTGATGCAAGTTACCAGAACCTAAGCCGGAACACTTTTCATGAATTTTACTACACAATACATCAGCAGTAGCATGTCCTAAAAAGTCAGAGCCTAAGTATCTTGTACAAACTTGCCCGCCATCCCAAAACCTAACATGAGAATTCAACTGTTTTTTCCTAGTTTCCTTGTTAAGGGTCTCGTCAAACAGTAACAGATATCCATCTTGAGATTTGACTCTTCCCTTTAAAAGTGACATAAAAAATGGTGCAATACCAAAAACAGAATTATATGCACAATTTTTTTTTCCACCACAAGTGAACTTTTTTGCAATGCTACTGTCAGGGAACATTAAGGTCAGTACAGATTGGATGTTTTCACATGACTTATATGAATAATGTGAAGTAATGACTTTCAACGTTAATAGAATTTCTGCTTTTAGCACATTGTTTTGGGAAAACGAATTATTTTCATTTTATTACATTTTAGTTGTTACAGACATGGTATTACATAATCATCTACCAAAAAGTAATTGGACACCCCTGCAATCGACAATATCTGTAGTCCTGATACACGTCACGGCTGCTGTTAAATATTGTGTGGGAAACAACAACGCAACCAGTCGCATGCAAGATGCCACGCAGTTCAGAGCTCTCTGATTTCGAGAAAGGTGTAATCGTCGGGTATCACAGAAATGGCCGATCCATATGTGACATATCCAGCTAGTTGAAGTACCCAAAATCGACAGTGGCCTATGTAATTGGCAAGTGGAAGATAAGAGGTGACTGTCGGAATGTGCCCCGACCCGGCAGACCCACAAAACTGGGAGTTAGAGACCGACGGGTGCTGGCCAGAGAAATTCGGAAGAACCGAACCAAATCGATGGACCACATCCGCGAGGAGTTTCAACAGGCATCCGGGAGTGTTCTTTCGATGAATGCCATCCGTAAGTAAGCCCATCTGCTCGGTTATCATGGACGTGTTGCCGCCCACAAGCCTTTGATCACCAAGTCCAATAGCGCTGCTCGGCTAACGTGATGCAAAGAATGTCGACAGTGGACCATTGAACAGTGGAAACAGCTTCTCTGGAGCGACGAATCAAGGTTCACCCTCTACCGTTTGGATGGCAGGGTCTGGGTTTGGCGTCTGCCTGGAGAACGCCTCCTTCCGGAATGTATTGTGCCAACTGTGAAGTTCGGCGGCGGTGTAATTATGCTATGGGGATGTTTCTCCTGGTATGGGATGGGACCCTTGGTCGCAATTCCTGGTAGACTCAACGTCGAGACCTACTGCACAATTTTGAATGACCATGCGTTTCCTACGTTGTGGTAGTTTTACGGGGTGGACCCATGTTACTTTCAGGATGACAATGCCACCTGTCATGTTGCGAGGTCCACCATGGCTTGGTATGGTGACAATGGGGTTAATCGAATGGACTGGCCTGTGCAGAGCCTGGACCTTAACCCTATCGAGCACCTCTGGGATGAGTTGGAGCGTCGACTTAAGGGGTACCCCCACCATCCGAAATCGGCAAAGGAACTGACCTGTCTTCTCCAAGCCGAGTGGAAGAAAATGCCGCTAGCTGTCGTCAAACGCCTGGTTGAGAGTATGCCCCGGAGGGTCGCAGTTGTAATCGCCGCTCGTGGAGGCTACACCAACTATTGAAGGTGAATAAACTTCGTTTTCCTTTGCTATCACAGGTATCCAATTACTTGTTGGTAGATAGTGTAGTACATTATGAGCTTTTGGTCAGTAAGAAATGCCTGAGTTTTCCTTTAAATATATTAATATTATTAAGTGATATAATATCAGTAGGAAATGTATTCCATAATGCAGGACCAATATAATTAATAAATGATCTAAATTGTTCTGTTAGTGGAAACATGGGGATCAGTGTTGCATTTTGTCTCGTGGAATAATCATGACTGTGAGTACTTATTGTAATTAAATCTTGGAAGTAACCATTTTTAATTCTCAAAAACATTAGTTTACCTATACTATAGATATGCAATTTTTGAATAGTATTTGAAAATTGAGTATTTTGTAGTTTAAATTGTAATAGTCTTATGAATCTATTTTGTAACGACTGAAGTTTTTTCATATTGTATAAAGTAGTCGATCCCCAAACAGATATACAATAGATTAGATGAGATTGAATTAAAGTGTAGTATAATAAAATCATTAATTTTGGGGTTAAATTGGCCACTGCACTACTAATAACCCCTATATTTCTTGAGATCTTATTAGAAAGGTAGTCAACATGTGAATTTGATTTTAAATCGTGCTGAATAATGATACCAAGATAGTTATGACTTTGAACCACTTCTACAGATGATCCAAGTAAATTAATATTCTGAATTAAGGAGGTGGGGGTTGACGTACTTGAAAAAATCATTACTTTTGTTTTGTTAATATTAATAGCCAGATCATTTTTAGTTAAACAATTAGTGATAGATGTAAAATAGACTTGTAGTTGTCGCACCAATGTCTCAACATCATTTCCATGTATTAATATGGTTGCATCATCTGCATATAAAATGATATCTGAATTGTGTAAACAGGTACAGAAGTCATTAATATAAATACTGAATAATAATGGAGCAAGTACCGAGCCCTGAAATGACTGATTGTAAGTTAGATCTGGTATGTTCAATTTTTGCATATTGCTGGCGACCAGTGAGATAGTTTATAAATAGATTATTTAATGTACCCCGAATACCAATTGCGTACAATTTTGATAATAATAGGTTATGATTTAAAGTATCAAATGCTTTTGATAAATCAATTAAAAGTCCCAATGTAAATTTATTATTAATAGAATTAAATTGAATTTTATCTTTTAAGTGTAAAAGGGCAATTTCTGTTGAGGAATTTGGTAAAAAGCCAAATTGATTTTTGTGCAAAATTTTATACTTTTGAATATAGGCAAATAATCTAACAAATAGTAATTTTTCAAAAATTTTAGCGAATATGGATAATTTAGCTATAGGTCGATAATTATTTATATCTGCCAGAGAACCCTTTAAAGACAAGGGTAATTTTTGCAATTTTTAATGAATCTGGGAAAATACCTGTAGCTAGAATATAATTAAAAATATATAAAAGAGGAGTAACAATGTACAAAGTTATAATTTTAAAATTTTTGGATAGAATATCTTCTGGACCTGGCCTGTATTTATGTTAATATTCTGCAGTTGGTAGATTAATTCAGTTCTAGTAATTTCCAAAGTACGCATTGAATTTAAAGTGCATGAGTTGGAGTAATCAAGTAATTGTTGATTGTTTAGCTTAGGAAGTTGTTGTATTATACATTGTGGTGATACAAAAATGATTATTAAATTGATTAGCAATTTCAGTTTGATCAGTAATTTCGATGTTACCGCGAGTGAGGTGAATTCAAAGTTTTTGGTACATTCTTACGGCCTAATAATATGTTTAAGTGCTTCCAGGTTACTTTAGGATTATTTTTAGAAAAAATATGAAAATAATAATCTCTTTTTAATTTTCTAATGTAGGAATTAAGATTATTTCTAAATTTTTAAAAAATATTATAATTAATTTGTGACCTTGATTTTAAGAATTTTGTGAATATTTTATTTTTTTTATTTATCTGATTAAGACAATGCCTTGTTAGCCAAAGTTTCCACTCTTCTTTGGATTTAAACGTGGTTCTTTTAAATGGAAAAGCCTTATTGTACAATCTCTTCAAAGTTATTTCAAATAAATTATAAGCCACATCAGGATTAGGAATTTGCATTATTTCATCCCAGTTCGTATCGTGTACTAGTTTTATGAATAGATTCGTATTATTCTCATTAATAATTCTAGTGAAAGTATTTGTTGGTGTAGAGGCTTGTATATCACTATATGTATAAATTAAGAAAATTGGTAGATGATCACTGAAATGAAAATTAAGAATACCCGATAAAATCGAGTCCGAAGGTATATTTGTTATACATAGATCCAAAATTGAGGCCGTATGTTGAGTTATTCTTGTAGCTGAAAGAATAATGTTATAAAATCCTGCAGTAGCAATTGCAGAAACGAATTCTCGTGGGTATGAAAGGTTTTGTGACAGATCAATATTAAAATCTCCAAGTAACAGTCCTTTTTTCTTTGTAAGACTTATGTCAGATACTGCAGGTTTTTTAATAGGAACAGCACCATGTGACTTCTGGTAAAAGTCTTGGATATCTACTGTTTGCTTTTGTTTAGCTGCCAATAAAGAAATATTCTTTTAACTAGCCACATGACTAGTAATGGCAGACTCACCCATATTTGAAATATCGAAGCAACGATCACATACTTTGCACTTTGCGTTAAACTTAGAAGTATCTTTCCTGTTTCAGCAAAAAATCCTTATACTTGACATTATCTAGCCAAGCTGGATTAAATATTACACTTACCACCTGGCATAAATAACTACACAACAATAATTTATTCTGACTAATAAAACAGAACAATGTTCTCGTTACCAATTTACAAGGAAGACAGCCAAATAAATGCCTCTGCAATCAGCATTGCGCATAGGTCACTATACTCTTGAGTTAATGTAAGACTGTAACACTGTTTAAAATAGAACAGCCTGATTAAAAAGTCTGGGGAACACACAAGAGCGGTATCAGTCCATATGCATCTCACTTCCACGATCATTAATCTCACTTTCGACATTTTTATAGCTTTATAACCTAACATTTATGTAACCATAACAATACTGTAAACTAAAATCAAGGTTTCGAGGATCTTCTCCATTTCATCTCATCCAGCCCCTCCCACCTGCTACTCTCATACCTGCCAACTAAATTTAAGGAACATGCAGAAGATTTCTTTGAAAAATTTAGAAGATTGTATAAAAATTCGGAAGATTTTTTACGTCAATTTCTCACACGATAAAGTGATTTAGAACTCATACTGCTTAAACAAAAAGGAATAAAGGACACTTACCTTTATTTTTTTGTGTGTTTTTATTGAAGGGAACTTTATAGTAATTTAACATTTAGCTAAACTTTTTACCGTGGCCCTTTTGGTTTTTTTTAAGAATTCTTTGGAGTACCCTTTTTGAAAACAAAGTAAATTTTCTTTGCATTTAATTAACAGAAGACTCTCAAGTGATTCACCTGACATTAATGATCGAAACATTGTGCGATTTTTTTAACCAAAGAAAAAATTATTTTGCATTATTAATTATATGGCAAATACACCCTATAATTATTATTTCACTGTGGTGGTCTTTCAAATGACGAGCCACACCATTTTTCTCTCCTATCATTACTGGAGCATTGTCTGCTCCAAAAGCAATGGAATTTTTGAAAGGTATCCTGTGCTTACTAAAAACATCAACTGTAGCTGAGAACCATGAATTCTGATATCAGAGCTTTCACTATTTTAGATAAATGGTGTAATTTTCAGAGAATTAATACTTTTTTTAACACCATGCATCAATTCTTACAAATTTCCAAACTTCGTCACTTCCGTTTTTTGAAATTTCCTCCACCCTTATCAAGCTAAAATGCACACACATTTGTGAGGGTGGTGACATTTAACAACTACATAGGAGTGGGGAACACATCGCGCGGGGGGAGGGGGATACAATTACCGAAGAAATCTTCGCTCCGTCTGACTTCCGTTTTCGGAAATTTATCCAACATTTTCAAGCTGAAATACAAATATTTATGGAATAAAATTATATCTAACAATACTCAGTAGAGGAAACATCGCGAGAAAAAAAAATTACGATTACGAGAGAAATCTTACCGTCTACTTTCCGTTTTCGAAGGATGAAATTCCGTTCTCTGACGGAGAAAACGATACTCTCTCGCCCACCCCCAATCCTCTCAAAATTTCAGTTCAGTTGTGCACTGATCGCGTAAATGGTCCAAATGATAACAAAAAAGACGTAATTCCTTGAATCAGCGTAAGAATCTTGTGGCCGAAGATTACGGGGAAATTTTCGGGCGGCATAACTAACTTCCGTTTTCAGAAATTGTTGCCTACAATTTCAAGCTGAAATTATGCAAGGATATTATGTTTAACGACAATACTGAACAGAAGCAACATCGAGCGAGAGAAAAATACGATTACGGGGGGAGGGGGTCTGCATTCCGTTTAGCTTCTGTTTCCGAACGTTTAAAGAGACAAAACAACGTCCCGAGACGGAATATGACCCACACCCAACTAATACCCCGAAAATTTCTTCACTTTTGCATCAATCTCGAAAATGACAAAATAGGGGGAGACTCATGAACCCACGGAAGAATCTGACGTACGAATTAACCACTGAATCGATTTCGAATCGCGTATGATTACGCTAAAACATCGATGACCGGTAAATTTGAACTTTTGGCGCAAAATTAGCGCAGATTTCGTCCTCAAAATCGCAATTTTCTTAGCAGAATAGTGCAAGAACAACGTTTTGGCGTGGGCTGGAGCAATTGGCACAGGTCTGGCAGCCCTGAGATTAAGACTTGTAAGTTACGACGTAGAGCATTCTGCCTCCTCCTTCACTTGGTATCAATTATTTCAACTTTTCACTCAATAAACATACTTTTGTAACTACTTCGCTGACAGTGTTGGGGTTTTTTATTTTATGCTACATTGATATATGCTATTTACCATCCAGAACTGATGTCACAATGACTTGAACATTTGCACTTCATTTATGTTGATGACGCCAACCCAAATACTCAGCGAAACTATAGTTGGTTTTAAAATAAATATTTATTGTGAATAAATGACCTTAAAACAAAATATTTTATTGTGAATTCCCATTTTCCACTCCTTGGAGGTTATTGTTGTCGGAGCTCGCACACCATGTGCTGTGTTGTCATGATGCTAATTTATGCTGATAACTTATCTCCAGTACTCACAAATTTGCTTATCACCATGTTTCCCCTTTGAAACCATAATATCCCTAACTTTTGTTACCACTGCATATGTTCATCATCATCATCATTGTCAACCATTATCAATCCACTGCTGGACGAAGGTCTCCCCAAGTTTCCTCCACAACGGTCTGTCTTGTGCCAGTCTCCTCCATGTCACTCCCGCATACTTTCGAATTTCATCCACCCATCTTCCATGTGGTCTTCTTCTGGGTCTTTTCCTGTCCCTTGGAATCCAATCTAAAATTTCGGCTGTCCATCGATGGTCTGTCCTTCTGGCAGTATGTCCAGCCCATTGCCATTTCAGGGATTTAACTCTGATCATGATGTCTTCCACTCTTGTCATTCTTCGGATCCACGTGTTCCTCTTCTTATCTCTCCTGGTTACACCAAGCATGCACCTCTCCATGCCTCTTTGAGTTGTCTGCAGCCTTTGTATGTCTCTTTTAGCTAAGGTCCACGTCTCTGCAACATACGTAAGCACTGGAAGGATGCATTGATCAAACGCTTTTCTTTTACGACATAATGGCATATTGCTCTTGAAAATTATGCTGTTTCTTCCAAAAGCTCTCCAGGCAAGTTTTGTACGCCGATTAATTTCTTCATCAATGTGACCCTCACTTGATATCTGCTGTCCAAGATAAACGTACGTGTCTGTTATCTCTAGCTTTTCTCCATCAATCGATAAATCTTCATTTCTTGTAAAAGCATTGTACATCACTTTTGTCTTCTGAAAGTTCATTTTTAATCCCACTTCTTTACTCTTGTCAGCAAGTTCCTGGATCATACTCTGTAGCTCTGATGGGGTAGTTGCAAAAATGACTATGTCATCAGCAAAACGAAGGTGGGTTAGATAATCTCCATTAATCTTTATCCCTTTGTTTTCCCAGTTCAGTGATTGAAAGACATTTTCCAATGTGGCATTAAAGAGCTTCGGAGATATGGTGTCACCTTGTCTCACTCCTTTTCCAATTTTTATGTGTGTTGTATTTTCAAACAGCCGAATCTTTGCACTTGCATTTTCATAGATGTTATTAATAATATTAATGTATGCATCTTCAATACCGCAGGATTTCAGAGCCATTGCAACTGCTGATGGTTTCACCGAATCAAAGGCTTTTTCATAATCGATAAAAGCCACGCACAATGGAAGTTCATATTCCCTCGCTCTTTCAATTAGTTATCTCAGTACGTGGATATGATCTATTGTGCTGTAGCCACTCCTGAATCCAGCTTGTTCTCTCGGTTGAGCCATGTCCAGTGTCACCTTCAAGCGGTGTGAAAGAACTTTAGTGAAGATTTTATAAACCACTGATAGGAGGCTGATAGGTCTGTAGTTCCTGAAATCCTCAATGTCACCTTTTTTATGTAGCAAGATCATTGTAGCGTTGTTCCAATCCTCAGGAATTTTCCCTTCATTAAGGCATCGAGTGAAAATTTGGGCGAGTACTGTTTCGATTTCTCCACTTGCTTCTTGTATGATGTCTACAGTAATTCCATCTTCTCCTGGAGCTTTTCCCCGCTTCATGTTCTGATTGCATGTGCAACTTCTGCTGGAAGGACTGGAAGAACTCTGGTACTGGTACCTTTCATGATGTCTGGAGTACATGTATCATCTCTTTCATATAATTTGGAGTAGAAATCTTTCACTCTTGTCAAAATTTCACCTCTATTTCTTGTTACAGAACCATCTTCTTTTCTCAGTGCCATAATCTGTTTTTTTCCCTTACTGAGATGTCCCTTTGCTATCTTTAGGCTTTGGTTGTTTTCAATTGCTTTCCTTACTAGTTCACATTTGAATTTCCTTACGTCTTCAGTGATACTTTTTCGTACTGTCTAGCATAGCTCTATATATTCCACTTTGGAAGTCACATCTTCTTTAGTTGTCCTCATCACTCTTCTTTTTTGCATCAACATTTTGGTTTTTCCTGATATTTTGTTCACATGCAATTTGTTCTTAGACCCAGCTAATTTTGTTGCTGTTTCCATAAGAGCTTTGGTTAGTTTTCTGTTAACTTCAGAAATATCCACTTCTTCCGATGTTAGGCCTTCTAAAGCAGAGAACCTGTTCTTCAGTTCCAATTTGAAGGTATTATGGTGTTTTTTAAGGTTGGTTATGTCAATACATTTTGTTTGTCTTATGAGCTTGCTACGTTCGAGTTTAGTGTTGAGGTGCATCTTACATCTCACCAATCTATGGTCACTGCCTGTGTTGAACTTATATATATATATATATATATATATATATGTATATATATCAAGAAAAAGCCACACAGGAAATGGACATGGAGACATCCAAATGGGACGACAAGTGAAATTGATTTTATTATGTGTAACAAAAAATTCGTCATAGAAGACTGCAGTGTGCTAAACAAGTTCAACACAGGTAGTGACCATAGATTGGTGAGATGTAAGATGCACCTCAACACTAAACTTGAACGTGGCAAGCTCATAAGACAAACAAAATCTATTGACATAACCAACCTTAAAAAACACCATAATACCTTCAAGTTAGAACTGAAGAACAGGTTCTCTGCTTTAGAAGGCCTAACATCGGAAGAAGTGGACATCTCTGAAGTTAACAGAAAAGTAACCAAAGCTCTTATGGAAACAGCAACAAAATTAGCTGGGTCTAAGAACAAGTTGCATGTGAACAAATTATCAGGAAAACCAAAATGTTGATGCAAAAAAGAAGAGAGATGAGGACAACTAAAGAAGATGTGACTTCCAAAGTGGAATATATAGAGCTATGCAAGACAGTAAGAAAAAGTATCACTGAAGACGTAAGGAAATTCAACTGTGAACTAGTGAGGAAAGCAATTGAAAACAACCAAAGCCTAAAATTGGCAAAGGGACATCTCAGTAAGGGAAGAAAACAGATTATGGCACTGAGAAAAGAAGATGGTTCTGTAACAAGAAATAGAGGCGAAATTTTGACAAGAGTGAAAGATTTCTACTCCAAATTATATGAAAGGGATGATACATGCACTCCAGACATCATGAAAGATACCAGTACCAGAGTTCCTCCAGTCCTTCCAGCAGAAGTTGCACATGCAATCAAGAACATGAAGCGAGGAAAAGCTCCAGGAGAAGATGGAATTACTGTAGACATCATACAAGAAGCAAGTGGAGAAATCGAAACAGTACTCGCCCCAAATTTTCACTCGATGCCTTAATGAAGGAAAGATTCCTGAGGATTGGAACACCGCTACAATGATCCTGCTACATAAGAAAGGTGACATTGAAGATCTCGGAAACTACAGACCTATCAGCCTCCTATCAGTAGTTTATAAAATCTTCACTAAAGTTCTTTCACACCGCTTGAAGGTAACACTGGACATGGCTCAACCGAGAGAACAAGCTGGATTCAGGAGTGGCTACAGCACAATAGATCATATCCACGTGCTGAGAGAACTAATTGAAAGAGCGAGGGAATATGAACTTCCATTGTGCATGGCTTTTATCGATTATGAAAAAGCCTTTGATTCGGTGAAACCATCAGCAGTTACAATGGCTCTGAAAAACCTGCGGTATTGAAGATGCATACATTAATATTATTAATAACATCTATGAAAACGCAAGTGCAAAGATTCGGCTGTTTGAAAATACAACACACGTAAAAATTGGAAAGGGAGTGAGACAAGGTGACACCATATCTCCGAAGCTCTTTAATGCCACATTGGAAAATGTTTTTCAGTTGCTGAGCTGGGAAAGCAAGGGGATAAAGATTAATGGAGATTATCTAACCCACCTTCGTTTTTGCTGATGACGTAGTCATTTTTGCAACTACCCCATCAGAGCTGCAGAGTATGATCCAGGAACTTGCTGACAAGAGTAAAGAAGTGGGATTAAAAATGAACTTTCAGAAGACAAAAGTGATGTTCAATGCTTTTACAAGAAATGAAGATTTATCGATTGATGGAGAAAAGCTGGAGATAACAGACACGTACGTTTATCTTGGACAGCAGATATCAAGTGAGGGTCACATTGATGAAGAAATTAATCGGCGTACAAAACTTGCCTGGAGAGCTTTTGGAAGAAACAGCATAATTTTCAAGAGCAATATGCCATTATGTCTTAAAAGAAAAGTGTTTGATCAATGCATCCTTCCAGTGCTTACGTATGGTGCAGAGACGGGACCTTAACTAAAAGAGACATACAAAGGCTGCAGACAACTCAAAAAAGCATGGAGAGGTGCATGCTTGGTGTAACCAGGAGAGATAAGAAGAGGAACTCGTGGATCCGGAAAATGACAAGAGTGGAAGACATCATGATCAGAGTTAAATCCCTGAAATGGCAATGGGCTGGACATACTGCCAGAAGGACAGACCATCGATGGACAGCTGAAATTTTAGATTGGATTCCAAGGGACAGGAAAAGACCCAGAAGAAGACCACATGGGAGATGGGTGGATGAAATTCGAAAGTATGCAGGGGTGACATGGAGGAGACTGGCACAAGACAGACCGTTGTGGAGGAAACTTGGGGAGACCTTCGTCCAGCAGTGGATTGATAATGGTTGACAATGATGATGATGATGATATATGTATCACTGGAGACGTAAGGAAATTCAACTGTGAACTAGTGAGGAAAGCAATTGAAAACAACCAAAGCCTAAAGATAGCAAAGGGACATCTCAGTAAGGGAAGAAAACAGATTATGGCACTGAGAAAAGAAGATGGTCCTGTAACAAGAAATAGAGGCGAAATTTTGACAAGAGTGAAAGATTTCTACTCCAAATTATATGAAAGGGATGATATATGCACTCCAGACATCATGAAAGATACCAGTACCAGAGTTCCTCCAGTCCTTCCAGCAGAAGTTGCATATGCAATCAAGAACATGAAGCGAGGAAAAGCTCCAGGAGAAGATGGAATTACTGTAGACATCATACAAGAAGCAAGTGGAGAAATCGAAACAGTACTCGCCCAAATTTTCACTCGATGCCTTAATGAAGGAAAGATTCCTGAGGATTGGAACACCACTACAATGATCCTGCTACATAAAAAAGGTGACATTGAGGATCTCGGAAACTACAGACCTATCAGCCTCCTATCAGTAGTTTACAAAATCTTCACTAAAGTTTTTTCACACCGCTTGAAGGTAACACTGGACATGGCTCAACCGAGAGAACAAGCTGGATTCAGGAGTGGCTACAGCACAATAGATCATATCCACGTGCTGAGAGAACTAATTGAAAGAGCGAGGGAATATGAACTTCCATTGTGCATGGCTTTTATCGATTATGAAAAAGCCTTTGATTCGGTGAAACCATCAGCAGTTACAATGGCTCTGAAAACCTGCGGTATTGAAGATGCATACATTAATATTATTAATAACATCTATGAAAATGCAAGTGCAAAGATTCGGCTGTTTGAAAATACAACACACGTAAAAATTGGAAAGGGAGTGAGACAAGGTGACACCATATCTCCGAAGCTCTTTAATGCCACATTGGAGGGCGTTTTTCAGTCGCTGAGCTGGGAAAACAAGGGGATAAAGATTAATGGAGATTATCTAACCCACCTTCGTTTTGCTGATGACGTAGTCATTTTTGCAACTACCCCATCAGAGCTGCAGAGTATGATCCAGGAACTTGCTGACAAGAGTAAAGAAGTGGGATTGAAATTGAACTTTCAGAAGCCAAAAGTGATGTTCAATGCTTTTACAAGAAATGCAGATTTATCGATTGATGGAGAAAAGCTGGAGATAACAGACACGTACGTTTATCTTGGACAGCAGATATCAAGTGAGGGTCACATTGATGAAGAAATTAATCGGCGTACAAAACTTGCCTGGAGAGCTTTTGGAAGAAACAGCATAATTTTCAAGAGCAATATGCCATTATGTCTTAAAAGAAAAGTGTTTGATCAATGCATCCTTCCAGTGCTTACGTATGGTGCAGAGACGTGGACCTTAACTAAAAGAGACATACAAAGGCTGTAGAAAACTCAAAGAGCATGGAGAGGTGCATGCTTGGTGTAACCAGGAGAGATAAGAAGAGGAACTCGTGGATCCGAAAAATGACAAGAGTGGAAGACATCATGATCAGAGTTAAATCCCTGAAATGGCAATGGGCTGGACATACTGCCAGAAGGACAGATCATCGATGGACAGCCGAAATTTTAGATTGGATTCCAAGGGACAGGAAAAGACCCAGAAGAAGACCACATGGGAGATGGGTGGATGAAATTCGAAAGTATGCAAGGGTGACATGGAGGAGACTGGCACAAGACAGACCGTTGTGGAGGAAACTTGGGGAGACCTTCGTCCAGCAGTGGATTGATAATGGTTGACAATGATGATGATGATGATGATGATATAATATATATATATATATATATATATATATATTGTAAGGTCAGGTGATGCGTAACATCACAGCCTCTCCTTGACAAATGTCAACCCCGCCTTCTCGTGGTGCATCCTGTTCCCACTAAAGGGGCTCTGACGACCGCAAATAGCGGTATAACTATACCATCGGGATCAGAGGAAATGCTATCCCACACTCAGCAACCCGCTTGGCCAGCGTGGTGAGTTATGGCCAAACACCTCCAAAATGACTCTACAACTTAAATTTTGGCCCTCAGTCTCCGGCAGCTGGAATGTACCTGGCCAAGGCAGCGGCCAGTGCGACATGAAGGCAGAGGGTGCTAAGAATCCCCGGAGGACCGGACTAGGCTGCCATTTGATGCTGACCTTGGCTACCTACAACGGACGCTCCCTATCTTCTGATTCAAGGCTTCTTGAATTGGAAGAGGAACTACAAAGGATCAAGTGGGACACCGTCGGGCTGAGTGAGGTAAGGAGAAAAAAGAAGATCTCATTGAACTGAAAAGTGGACATCTCTTCTATTATCGTGGGACAGATACTGGCAGAACTAGTGGTGTTGGATTTATAATAAACAAGAAACTGAAGGATAAAGTGGTAGAAGTTGAAAGTTCCTCTGACAGAGCTGCACGACTCCTTATCCAACTATCGAGAAGATACCAGGCTCAGATTATTCAAACTTATGCACCCACCACAAGTCATCTTGAAGAAGAAATTGAAGAATTTTATGAGGAAATTCGTCATCTAAATAATAAAGGTAAGCAGCACTTGAAGATAATTATGGGAGATTTCAATGCAAAAATAGGGCACCGGCAACAGAATGAAACTTCAGTAGGTAAATTCGGTCATGGCAACAGAAACCAGCGTGGAAATACTCTCGTTGAGTTTGCAGAGGCAGAAGGATTTTTCATCTTGAATTCCTTTTTCAAGAAAAAGCCACACAGGAAATGGACATGGAGACATCCAATTGGGACGACAAGTGAAATTGATTTTATTATGTGTAACAAAAAATTCGTTATCGAAGACTGCAGTGTGCTAAACAAGTTCAACACAGGTAGTGACCATAGATTGGTGAGATGTAAGATGCACCTCAACACTAAACTCGAACGTGGCAAGCTCATAAGACAAACAAAATGTATTGACATAACCAACCTTAAAAAACACCATAATACTTTCAAGTTGGAACTGAAGAACAGATTCTCTGCTTTAGAAGGCCTACATCGGAAGAAGTGGATATTTCGGAAGTTAACAGAAAAGTAACCAAAGCTCTTATGGAAACAGCAACAAAATTAGCTGGGTCTAAGAACAAGTTGCATGTAAACAAATTATCAGGAAAAACCAAAATGTTGATGCAAAAAAGAAGAGAGATGAGGACAACTAAAGAAGATGTGACTTCCAAAGTGGAATATATAGAGCTATGCAAGACAGCACGAAAAAGTATCACTGAAGACGTAAGGAAATTAAACTGTGAGCTAGTGAGGAAAGCAATTGAAAACAACCAAAGCCTAAAGATAGCAAAGGGACATCTCAGTAAGGGAAGAAAACAGATTATGGCTCTGAAAAAGAAGATGGTTCTATAACAAGAAATAGAGGCGAAATTTTGACAAGAGTGAAATATTTCTACTCCAAATTATATGAAAGGGATGATACATGTACTCCAGACATCATGAAAGGTACCAGAGTTCTTTCAGTCCTCCCAGCAGAAGTTGCTCATGCAATCAAGAACATGAAGCGGGGGAAAGCTCCAGGAGAAGATGGAATTACTATAGACATCATACAAGAAGCAAGTGGAGAAATTGAAACAGTACTCGCCTAAATTTTCACTCGATGCCTTAATGAAGGGAAGATTCCTGAGGATTGGAACAATGCTACAATGATCCTGCTACATAAAAAAGGTGACATTGAGGATCTCAGGAACTACAGACCTATCAGCCTCCTATCAGTGGTTTATAAAATCTTCACTAAAGTTCTTTCACACCGCTTGAAGGTAACACTGGACATGGCTCAACCGAGAGAACAAGCTGGATTCAGGAGTGGCTACAGCACAATAGATCATATCCATGTACTGAGAGAACTAATTGAAAGAGCGAGGGAATATGAACTTCCATTGTGCATGGCTTTTATCGATTATGAAAAAGCCTTTGATTCGGTGAAACCATCAGCAGTTACCACGGCTCTGAAATCCTGCGGTATTGAAGATGCATACATTAATATTATTAATAACATCTATGAAAATGCAAGTGCAAAGATTCGGCTGTTTGAAAATACAACACACATAAAAATTGGAAAGGGAGTGAGACAAGGTGACACCATATCTGCGAAGCTCTTTAATGCCACATTGGAAAATGTCTTTCAATCACTGAACTGGGAAAACAAAGGGATAAAGATTAATGGAGATTATCTAACCCACCTTCGTTTTGCTGATGACGTAGTCATTTTTGCAACTACCCCACCAGAGCTGCAGAGTATGATCCAGGAGCTTGCTGACAGGAGTAAGGAAGTGGGATTAAAAATGAACTTTCAGAAGACAAAAGTGATGTTCAATGCTTTTACAAGAAATGAAGATTTATCGATTGATGGAGAAAAACTGGAGATAACAGATACGTATGTTTATCTTGGACAGCAGATATCAAGTGAGGGTCACATTGATGAAGAAATTAATCGGCGTACAAAACTTGCCTGGAGAGCTTTTGGAAGAAACAGCATAATTTTCAAGAGCAATATGCCATTATGTCTTAAAAGAAAAGTGTTTGATCAATGCATCCTTCCAGTGCTTACGTATGGTGCAGAGACGTGGACCTTAACTAAAAGAGACATACAAAGGCTGCAGACAACTCAAAAAAGCATGGAGAGGTGCATGCTTGGTATAACCAGGAGAGATAAGAAGAGGAACTCGTGGATCCGAAAAATGACGAGAGTGGAAGACATCATGATCAGAGTTAAATCCCTGAAATGGCAATGGGCTGGACATACTGCCAGAAGGACAGACCATAGATGGACAGCCGAAATTTTAGATTGGATTCCAAGGGACAGGAAAAGACCCAGAAAAAGACCACATGGGAGATGGGTGGATGAAATTCGTAAATATGCGGGAGTGACATGGAGGAGACTGGCACAAGACAGACCGTTGTGGAGGAAACTTGGGGAGACCTTCGTCCAGCAGTGGATTGATAATGGTTGACAATGATGATGATATATGTATTCTCTTATGATTAAGAATACATGAATTGTGTTCGAAGCCTATGAAAATAACGAAATGAACACATGGTGTATTTGTTTTGTTAATAAATTTTTGTGACCACCAATGAATTGAAACAGGAAAATAATTTATACATTTTAGAAATTTCAGTTAATGTTATGTACAAAAATAAACAGACAGAAGAGCACAGCACGGTGTCAGAGCCAAACAAACTGGATCGGAATGCTCTTTTCATAACTAATTTGCATACAAATTCCTCAAAAATATGTTTCACCATACGTATTTTATATATACAATAAAATAAAGTACTTACAATTATTTATAGCCTACGTATTGCAATGCATTTGGAAACTAAAGGAGAAACTTGAGAATTGTAATTCCTAAGCACAAGAATTAAACTAGAGACGTTATGCTAAACAAACTTCCTCTAATACTAAGACAATCATGACCAAAAATTAACACTTGTGTATTTGGTCTTTAAACATTGTGCACCCTCAATGTTTAAAGACCAAATACACAAGTGTTGGAAAAATACAAAGCAACTCGCATACCAAAATAAAATAAGGCTCTTCTCTGTAAAAATACAGAAAAAATTATAGATAAATATAAACTGGGATATAATATGCACAGACTGCAGGTGGAACACAGATAGCCTTTAGCTACATTTAAAAGAAAAATTAAAAACAAGGCTCTGAAAGCACTACTTGATTTATCTCACAGCATTTCACCTCACTTTTTCTAATCTATCAGCAAAGTTTCAAACGTGTCTGAAAAACTGCTATTAATGACAATGCAATTGACCCCATTTTATGTTTCAATGCTTTGGACGTTAGTGATATCAAAATACCTACCTTATGTTACCGCCGTTTTTTGTCATACCAATTAAATTTGAGCAACTGAATTCCCAAGAAAACTGCAACAGCCACGATGAAGTCACTAAAATGGACATGTCGACTCAAAACATTTTACAAAGTCCTATACCTTGTGAACAATAAAAAATATATAATGGTTAGAGATTGTGTTGCAGTAATCACTGTGATAGAAATGCTTTCTTTTTTATAACATTACTCCCCTAACAAAGACAACCACTTATGATGCTTCGTCAAAAACAAGTGGTAGTAAAATAACTTTTAAGAACAGGACAAGTTTTGTGAAGGGGCAATCATGTTATGAAAATTATTTTTTATGGCATTTTAAATAAGATAACCCTTTAATATTTCATTAAAAATAAGGGGAAATAAAATAACTTTTAAAGGAACTCAACAAATGTTTTCTGAAAAAGCGAAATTCATCATCAGGGGGACGAGGGGGGTGTTAAAACACCTCAAAATTTGGAACCTTTCGATATTTTTAAAACACGATTTTAAAAGGCAATTTTTTGTTGTATTTGAAATTGTTTTTATGTCTCATGACAGCAACTGTGCATGTTTTCTCCATTAAAACGAGGAAGGGGCAAGAAGCTAAGGACCAGAATGTTCCATTGCAATGAAAAGCCAATGCATTAGTATACCGAAAATTTCTGCGGTGATAAGGCAACGTCAAATTTCAGTTCCATGACGTCTTCATTTCACTAGGGCATGGACAACTGTCTTACGATTCAAGCTCAAGTCTGTGTAGGTCAGGTATAATTGATATGAAGCATTGCACTGATATACACCTGCCTTGATAATGTTACAGTCATTCTTCACAGCACCCTTGATGCTTTTGAGACAAATATAAAGAAATTACTTTATCCTGTTAAATTATTCCAACTCATAATTACAGAAATAAGAAAAAAAACAAAAAAACTTTACTTTCTTCTAATTTGGGTTACTTTTATAACAGCAGACAGTTAAAATCCCTAGATGTTAACCATGATCGATTTTCAAAGCTCTAACAACAGTAAAATTAAGATTATCCTTACACCCAGTGATTCATCATTCATCATATCACTAAGCTGTTCTCTGATATTCAGAGGTTAGCTCCACAAAGAAATACAAACTACCAGATAATTTTTACTTACTGTTACCGAATCAAACTTCTCCATTTACAGCGATCTTGACATACAACTCAGGCTCCACTGACATCCATCACATGCCGTACAAGATCTTCTATACTTCATACTCATAATCTTTTTCTCATGCAGACACCTCTCAATCTGATTCTCTCATGACTTTCTTGGCCTTCCTCTACCTTTCATTCCTGCCACTTGGGCTAAAAAAGATTTTCTTAGTAAGCATCTCATCACTCATTCTTTCAACATGGCCAAACCACTAAAGCATATTAGTCTCCACCTTGCTAACAACATTTTGCTTCACATTACACAACTGCAACACATCTTCATTCCTCACACAATCAGAACATGTCTTGCCACAAACCCCTTGTAAGTAACGCATTTCTCCTACACATAAACTACTTCTGTTTCTTATGTAGTACCCAGGTTTCACTACCTTACATCAGAGTAGGAACAATTACACTTTCATATACAGCCATGCGGGACTCTCTAGAGAACCCATCATTCCTGTGAAACTCTCCCAAAGCAGTAATGACTTTCAATGAAGAATTCACTCTCCTACTAATTTCACCATCCAATTTGTTCTCTCTGTCAAACATGCTTCCTAAATACACAAACTCATTCACCTGGTCAATCACTGTGCCATTTAGACATATATTACATTCAATTAAAAGATTTTAGTACATTTAATTAAAAGATTTTAGTAGGAAGAGTTATACTCATCGGGTCAGGAGACGTCTCACACGGGGCTCGTTGTTACGGCGAGCACTTTCTGCGGTACGTTTACAGCCATCTTCAGGCCATTATTTCTACACGAGGGTTCTTCTCGCGTGTGTGTAGTTTTGGAGTTGCATGTCGGGAATCGATAGGAAGGTTTGCTGCCTGTATGTGTTAGGTGATTTGTTTCCAAAGTGTCTCCATCTATTGGATGAGTTGGTAGGTATCAGTCGTAAGTATAATTATATTATGTGTCTCTATGTGTTAGGTGATTTGTTTCTAATGTGTCGCCATCTATTGGATGAGTTGGTAAGAACCTGAAAATTTGTACAAATTTTCAGGTTCTTTCCCTTTTATTAGAGGACTAAGTGGAAAATTTCTAAGATTAATGAAGAAACACCATTATTTTTAGACATTCAGTACAGAATATTAATGACTTAATTATAAAGAAAAAAAGTAACAATAATATACTACAATCAGCAGGTGTATATGAAATTCCTATTGTTTCACAGAGTTCTGAAGACCACATATCATACATTGGCAGCACAAAAAATAGATTAATAAAAAGATTACATCAACGCATAAAAAACTGGAACAAAAAAGAAGAAAAAACTGCACTTATCCAACACTGTGTTAAACATAAACAATACCCTGATTTTGAAAATATTAAATTACTAACCACCCTCACAAACAAAAAAGAATTAAGAATTTCCGAAAGCATTATAATTGAACAAAAAAAAGATAAAATATGCAACTTACAAGACCCCACCGCACTAGACACAGCCTGGAAATCACTTATAAAAAAAGAAAAAATCCATAAAAAAAGGCAAAAAAAAAAGAACATTACAAAAAATTACACCAATAAACAAAGGGGGAAAAATACATCTGCTTCTATGAACAAATAATAATAGCCCAAAAATATTTACACAAAAGAATTATACTTATGACTGATACCTACCAACTCATCCAATAGATGGCGACACATTAGAAACAAATCCCCTAACACATAGAGATACACAATATAATTATACTTACGACTGATACCTAACAACTCATCCAATAGATGGAGACACATTGGAAACAAATCACCTAACACATACACAGGCAGCAAACCTTCCCATCGATTCCAAACATGCAACTCCAAAACTACACACACGCGCGTAGAACCCTCGTGTAGAAATAATGGCCCGAAAATGGCGGTAAATGTACCGCAGAAAGCGCTCACCGTAACAACAAGCTCCGTGTGAGAAGTCTCCTGACCCGATGAGTATAGCTCTTTCTACTAAAATCTTTTAATTAATAGTAAATTTTAAACGTTTGATTGTGCAAGTGAGTGAATGTGGAACTGAAAATATATATTCTAACTGTTTTATTTCTCCAAAAAAAAATTTTTTTTTTTTATAACTAACCAAAGGTCCGTAACGTAAGAGACCTCTCGGGGCCGGAAGCACGTGCCTCACAGAGCAAACAACGTGAGAAATACTCTGACAATATCAGGTAAAATACCTTAGATATTATGTATAGTTTAATTAAAATCATGTTTATAACATAAGACAACCTATAAAGTTGTCTCATGAATTGCATTTTTCGTAATTGATGGCTTAGTTATACTTTTACTCATTCCTTGACGTATACCTGTGCATGTAGTGTTTCCAGCAGTACAATGTGTCGACAAAAGCAGAACAGGAGACCTCTGTGATTTTTTTCTTGAAGGCAGCAATAAGAATAGGACCCATACGGAAATACTTCACTTCACCAATAGCAATTTTACTGTGAAAGGGTGCTGGTAGGAATTTTCTGTTTTTCCGGATGCTTCCTGTTACAAATATTCCTGCACTATATAGTGTTTTAGCCAGAGGAACACTTATGAAAAAGTTATCCATAAAAACATGGTACCCTTTAGACAAAAAGTTTCCCATTTTCAACAATCTCATTACAACAGAGTATGCCCGTCCATGTTCTTGTTCTTGAATCTCTGCTTTCGAAGTGGTGTCTTTAGCTCCTCGGTATATAAAAAAGACATACAGTAGCTGGATACTGAATCACCGAGCATCCAAAATTTGATACCCCAATGGTGGTGATGTTTGTTGGGTAAATACTGCATAAGTTGTGTGTGGTTTTTTGTTTCTACTAGGCTTTTATCCACACTTAGCTGCTGATGTGAAGTGTAATGAAGCCTGTTTGCATGGTCAAGTAGTGGCTGAATTTTTGTGCAAGGATCATAGCCAGGTTCACCAGGAGCTGCTAAGTTGCTATTATCCACGAGATGAAAGAATTTCAAAATCATTTGAAAACGATCTTTTGAAAACATTCGTCGAAACCATGGCAAATTCCGTGAGGAATTTGAGTACCAATAGGAAGCAATAGTTGGTTGTCGTTTTACTCCCACTTTAGAAGGCATGCAAGAAAACCTTTTATTTCAGCATTTGTAACATTTTTCCATTTCCTAGCTCGAGATTTGGGAGAAAGATTTGGATGCTCCTGGAGAAACCTCTTTGCATACTTATTTGTCTCAGAAACGATAATTCCAAGGATGAAATTGGTAAAAAACAAGTAAAAATATGCAATAGGTGCCGCATCAGTTGCAGGAGCATGTTTGGGCCCCTGCATATCATGATAATCAAAAGGATGCTGAGGTTGTTCATCACTTCCCTCTATTACATCCTCCCATTCACTTTCATGACCTGAAGATTCACTATCAAGATCTTCACTTTCGGAAGAAGATATTGTGTGCGTGGAACAGTGGCTAGTTTTCTGGCTTGATGTTGCTTGGCCAATATGATTCTCAGATGATTCAAAATCATCACTATCACTTGGCAAACTTTCACTCTCACTACAACAAGCCATTTCAAATAACCTTACAAAAAAATTTCACGCAGTAGGAAAAGGCACGTCTGCTAGTCTGAGGAACAAGCTGTCAATAAAGTCATCCTCTGCTAACACTAGTTTGGAAAAAGAGGGGGATTCGTAATTCACAGAGTTTTGCGATTGTGTCTGTTTGTTTGGGGGGGATGAATAACGTGAAGAGCTTCTAGTAATAAAACATCGCATTCCATTCTCCCGAGCACCAAAAGTCCGCAAAAAAATAAATAAATATACACCCATCACCACGGGACCATGCATTGCCATGAGTTGCGCGTTATATTGCACTTCGAACGGGGTTTGAAAAAGTGATTACCGATAGTACGACATTTTATAATTCACCAACAATGCCAAGTGAACAGCCCTACCTCAACTGCAGTAGGAAAAGTTTTGGCTAAAGTAGCCTTTCTCCCGTCACACGGAGAAAGCACGTGGGAAGCACGATAGCAAGCACAAACTATTTCACGATACAACTCTTACGGCATATTACGATTCTTTCGATAATATCTCTGTTTGACGATATGATTCATGGAGATTCCATTTCAAAACGATATGATTGATAAATGATATGATCATCAACATTGATATCTTCCGTCTGATTCGAAAATTACTCGGATCAAAATCGAAGGCCAATCGTTCGGCCCGCCGCACTTTTAGCATAAGACGTGAGGGTAACAAATCGGCCGTGTTGCACTAAAAGGGTTAAGAACTTCAGCACTACTCAGAAATACTTAGGGAGTGACTTAATCATTTCCAAGGTATGTGAAAGAACTGTGAAAAAGAAGTGGACATGTTTTAAGAACTACGTTGTCACTTTTATTCTTTGCGCAAAAACTTTGAACCATATTACGTGGTTCTATAAATCGTTAAAGTTTAAACAACAGTTTTGTTGTACAGCCTATTTACTGTTTCACACGTTAATTTATAGCATTAGCCACGCGGGAGCATTATTCATTGCATTTTGAGAACTACCGTATATGTAATTATTGAACATATTTATAAATTGAACATAGTTTTTTGTTGTTGTTCTTACCTTTTTTTCAGCATATGTCGATATTCCCGCGTTCTATTGTTCAGTCAACGGTTGTGGCCATCCAAGTGCGCCCGAAGTACCATATTGGAAGAATTGCCGTCGTTGTCACTTCACGTAATTAAAATATAATAAAACTATTTGAATTAAGACAATGAACTATAAAAAGAACCTTTAAAAGAATTTGGATGATATAGTAAAAGAAATATTCAAGACTTTGAACGAGTCAACGACCATATTGGAATGTATTGACATTAAGTCAATCAATTAATAAAAAGGTTAAAAGAGGAAACATCCTTGCTAAAGAACATAAAAAGAAGACCTCAAAGGAACAATCACTCCTGTGCAGCTGCACCCATACTAGTTTCGACTGTTTTCTTACAGTCATCTTCTGTGGGATTCACTAATTCCGTCGATTGCGACATCCAATGTTGAACTGTCAAACCAAGATGCATATCCCCCTTGTTCTCATCGCCACGCCATGTCAGTCAGTCTTACATTATCACTGACGGTCAAGAGGTTTGTGGTACTGCAACAGTGGGTAGCATTAAATGAGATGCTTGGTAGAAGAGTGAAATTAAAGAAGCAGTAAAGAAGAAGGAAGCACATTTCAGGGGCATTTCAAGGTAGTCTCTAAGAACGAATATCACTGTAAAAAGTGTTAAGCAGCAAAGCTGGTTCATCATAGCAAAGCAGAAGATAGAAAAGATAAGGTGGAAAGACATACATCAGCTTTTGGATAGATACGAAATCTTTCTGGAAGTACACAAGATGCAGGAGGGACAGAGGAAATGAATTTCTAAGTTGTGTGAAGAATGGGATCAGAGAAGTGATATGGTAGCTCAGAGAGTTAAGCAAAAGACAACATAAGTACTTCTGTGAGCTATATTAGAACATGACTGCAAGAATGATTTTGAGGTAGAATAATATGATGTCACAAAGAGAGAGAGAGAGAGAATAAAGCACATCAAGGATTTTAAAGAGGATTGTAGGGCCTCAGGAGTAGATGGCATAACTGTTGAGATTTGGGATATGAAAAAATCTGTACCACAATCTGATTGCTAAAAATAATGTACTTGTGAATTTCCCATGTATTTCTGAGGAATATTTCTTCCATTATTTCTGTGATGACAGCATGAATGTTCAGATATTTATTGATGCATGCATGTATGATGCCAAAATAGACAATACTGGTTTATGTATTGGTAATCCCCATGTGTGTAGGCTGCTGTTTGCTGATGACACAGTCCTGTTGGTAGAGAGCAAAAGTGAAATGTGAAGTATTTTGTCCAGATGTATGAAATTAAAGTTGAGTATAAATATGGAAAAAGCAAAAGTTATGGTACTTGAGCAAGGAACTGTTAGTACTGAGTGCATGATCAGTCTAAACAGTACAGAGTTAGATCTTATGAATAAGTTTGTGTATTTAGAAAGCATGTTTGACAAAGAAAACAGATTACATGGTGAAATTAGTAAGTAAGTGAATTCAGCTTTGAAAGCCATAGCTGCCTTAGAAAGATTTCACAAGACTGACGGGTTCTCAAAAAAGTCCTTAATGGCTGTGTATGAAACTAATTTTCCTTACTCTGATGTACCTGGGTACTGCAGAGACACACAGGAGTCAATTGTGCACTGGAGAGATTCATTGCTTAGGGATGGGGTGGCAAGACATGTCCAGATCATGTGATGAACAGAGATGTGTTGCAGATGTGGGATGAGAAGCAAAATGTTGTTAGTAGGGTGGAGACAAACATCCTGAGGTGATTTGGCAATGTTGAAAGACTGAGTAATGAAATGCTAACTAAGAGAATAATTTATTTAGCCCAAGTGAGAGGGAAGAAAAGTAGAGGAAGACCATGGAAATCATGGGAGGTCTAGATTCAGGAATGTCTGCAAGAGAGAAAGGTTAGTATGAAGTACTACAGGTCTTGTATGAGACATGTGATGGATGTCAGTGAAGCTCATGTTGTGTGCCAAAATCACTGTAAATGGAGACAGTTGACAATACATCAACAGTAAGTATAAAATCTATTAGCACAATCTGTAACTTTAATTTGGCAGATGAGCTTACATTGAGGAGCTAAATCTCTGGATCCCATACAACAGCGCAGTGAGATGTATGAATGTGTGTTTGTTTGTTTGTAAAAGCATATTACAAACAACAGATGTAATGGGATAACACTTCAGGGCATGTTCATTAAAGTCACCACACACATGTATGCGGTTCAATTTCTCAGAAGTGTGAATTTAGCCTCAGGACAGGTTTCTAACTAGTCTCTTTATGAAACATTTAGGTAGTGTTAAATACACTCATACGAGATACCACAGAAGTATAAAAATCAATGAATAAAAAAAAAACACAAAATAGCGTATAAAAGGAAAGTGTTACCTCAATTTAAATGCTCAGCAAAAATGAATACGGGTTTCCTAACAAAAGTTCTGCACACAGTCCATTTTTGAGAAAAGTTTGGAGTTTTCAATGGAGAAAACTTACCTTATTGCTGTTCAATATACTCCCCTCTGCTGCTAATGACAGCTTACCGGCAGTGAGGTAAGTCCTGGATGCCCCGCAGTACGCCATCATTGTTCAGCTGTCGTATTACTCGGGTTATGTCCAATGATAGTTCATCCAGAGTTTTATACCGGATGCCATGGAGCCGATTTTTTAACTTTGGGAAAAGATCAAAGTCGGATGGACTGAGATCAGGGCTGTACAGTGAGCGGGATAATGTTTCCCAGCCATATTTCGACAAAAATACCTGTACCGATGCTGCACCATGACACGATGCATTGTCATGTAGCAAGATCGCTCCCGCTTCCAACACGTTGGGGCGGTTTGGTGAATTTTCTGTCTCAACTTTGTCCTCAGAAAGTCACGATAATATTGTGCATTGACATTTTGCCCTACCGGCACTCAATCAGACCACAACACCCTTGGCATTGTACACAAAAATCATCATTTGCTTCACTTTGGATTATTGCCGACGACACTCTGAGGGGCGTGGGAAAATTGGATGCCTCCATTCCACTGATTGTGACTTCAGTTCCGGCTCAAAGTCTCATCATCAATTGCGAAAATTCGGTTCAGGAAGGTGTCGCCCTCCCTTTCGAACCTGTGGAGGTGATCCTGTGTGATGCTCACTCTGGCTGCTTTTTTTTTTTGATTGGAGGTTTAACGACCACCGTGAGCAACTCAATGGGCTATAAGCAGTCGCCTGGCTGCTTTCTGCTCAGGGGTGAGTTGATGGGGCACCCAGCGTGTGGCGATTTTTCCTTTTCCCAGTGAGTTGGTCAAAATCCGGTGAACAGACATGGTGGACAAATTTGCCTGATGAGCAAACTCCTCAACTATCAAACAGCGATTCTCTTCAAAAAGCATTGCGAAAATGGTGACAGATGTTTTGTCTGTCGCCGTTTGAGGTCAGCCTGAGCGGGGATCACCTTTGATGCTGCTTCGACCCTTCTGAAAGTGCGATGCCTGGTGAGAAATTGTACTTCGATCAAGAGTTCCTTCCCCACAAACTTTTTGCAAGGCAGTGTGGATCTGTGCTGGAGTTTTCCCTTGCAGAGTTTCTATTTTCACATACGAGTGCTGGTCTAACACTGTGACTCAACCTGAGGAGCTGTATGCTTCAATTTTCAAACCCTCCCACGTCCATGCAGCAAATGATAGTGCATCGTTCTGACACCACTACATTGCTGAAAGTCTGACCTGGACATGACACAAACATTTTCCCGATTGCATCATCTGCTTCCGTTTTAGATTAATGTGTGCAGAACTTTTATTATGACTCTCGTACATACATATTGTGGAAAACGTTTCATTTTATGCAAATGTGCATCATTTTCGCTTACAAAACATTCAGTAATACAAAATACCCTAAGAAACCAGAACTTGCTTTTTTTGGAAATCTAATTTAAATACATATTGAAGTAAGCGCTAAAATTCATAAGCACATCAAAGTAAGAAAAACAGAATGAATGCACATGAGTTATCTTGGTTCAACACATACATGGGGGGAAAGTGCATTTTTTGTTCAAGTACCAACAAGTGCTGTTGAGCTCTGTTGAATGACAGTTTTGATGCATGCCAACTGCAAGCATAGTAATACTACATTTTTATGTGTACCAAAAAATTTGTAATTCATGCTTTAAGGGATGTTAATAATAACTTAAAATTATAATAAACTGTAATTTATAAAACAGCCATGAAAAAATAATGTGAAAGGGAAAAGTTTTCTTGCATACCTGTGGTCTGAAGTTTTCAATTCAGCTCTTCCATAGAAAACAATATGTCCAGGATTCCAATCAGGCTGAACTTTAAATGTTAAGAAAATGAATCACAATATGAAATAACTAAGTACTGATAAATTTGCCACAAAGCTAACTTTGTACCATGAATTTTATGCACCAAAATTACACTTTAGAATAACTTAAATGTTAAATACAGTGAGATGAAGATTCCATAAAAACAAGGCAGCAGAAACACATAACAAGAGACAGATGAAAAGTAAAAAAAATCTAAATGACATAATAGAAATCAACACAGGATATTTACATAGCAAACATTAAAGGAGGAATGCTCCAATAGTAGCTTCTACCTTCATCATCCTAATGGTGAATGGAGACGGCACAAGGTGGTAAACACATGTTGAATCAGGTGTTGCCAGATTTGGGAAGATGTCGAAGCTACAAGGTGGTAAATGAGTGTTAAATCAGCTGTTGCCAGATTTGAAAAGGTGTTTTCGAATTATGGGCAATGATAGGGTGAGTCCAAATTGTAAGGATTAATGCACAAGCAAATTTCTAAGCTTTTGTGAAATCTGAGAGATTGGCGATTCGTGAAAGGGGCGATACATTTTGTATTTTGCCAATTGGGAACTGCCGATGGGTCATGTAGCATTAATAAAGATAACAAAGTGGTAGGATTCCCTTTCTTGACATCAGAAATGTGTTTGGTCAAGCAACGATTAATACTATGGTACATGCTTCCAATGTAAAAAGTTAAGCCTTGGAAGGTGTTTACTGGGATGGAATAAACACCTGAAAAATTAAGACGTTTAACTGGGTCACAATCATTAAGAATGAGCTTGAGAAGTTGGGGAAGGGATTTGACTGTGAGTGAGTATCCACAGGATTTTAAAGATTTTGCAAAGTTTGTAGGAGGAGGAGGAAGGATCAAACAAAGCCAATCTCCCCCACCCTTTTATAGAGACCACCCCATTTGATCTATATTTCACATATCTATTTTAATAAAATGCAAGAGTGGGGATAACTTGCAACCCTATTGCACTGCAGTTAATATCCAACCTTCTTAACATTTTCTTAAATGTTAATTACTCTGTATGACTGTTACAGCCAAGGCTTTCAACTGACTTCAACCTCTTGCCTTTCATTCGATAGTTCATCCACACCTTGAGCAAAGTTCTCCTAAGAGCATGTCAAAAAAGTTTTTTTGGCATCACCATCTACTAAATAAAATAAAATTCAGGTTTTTACCTCATGGAACTTTACAAAAAAATGTCTGAACATGAATATATTATCTTGAACTACATCTGCCATTCCTAAACTCACACTATCTTTCACTCAGCTGATTTTGCACCACAAATCTAAGCTTCTTACTCAATATGCTTGACTAAACTTTGTAAAATACACTAATATTCCACAAGCAGTTACCGTGCTCCTGCTTATTTTCTTTCTCGTAAACTGGAACAGTGCTTGACATCAATAAGTAATCAGGAACCAAGCAGGTTTCTCATACTAAATAAATGATTTTGCATAACCAATGGGCACCTTCTACCCAATTATGATTATTTTTGGATTATTTAATCAGCATTTGTGCATATCCTCCAACCCTTCTTCATTGAAAAGGAGAAATCTCTTACTTTATGAACACCTACCATTTTTTAGTCATCATGCTCATCACTGACACCCACATCATTATTAACTATCTATTCACTTGTCTCTGGATTTTCATGCAATATAGCTTAAAAATGTATTCATTACATTTATTCAACATATCCTCCTATAGTATTAGAAATGTGCTACCTTAAAACTAAGTAAACCTCAAATTAAAGGCTTTCCTCTCTTTTTCAGATATTTAACATTTCAAAATACTTCAAGAACATTTTGGAAATCTGGAAATCTCTCATGTAAAACCCAAATTATCCCTGTAACTTTATTTTATAAACTCTAACACATGGTTTTTCCCATAGACAATCTCTTTTATAAGCCTGTCAGTTAGTCTTTGACCTTGATATAAGCCTGTCAGTTAGCCTTTGACCTTGAGCTCAGATACTTCCTGTATAAGCAGTTTTCTTTTCTCAACCAGATTTACTCATTTTTGCTGCCCTCTAGCATGTTCTAATTTTCATATGTTCATGATACTGTAATACCACATTTTTCCATACAGCCTCAACTACATAGATTTTATACCTGCACCCCCCTCAACCTATGCTGCTTTCAATTGCAACAAATTTGTTTGTAATTCTCTCTGGAAATTAACTGTGTCTTAATATTCTTAATAGTCTCTTAACTATGTCAAAATTGATTCTAATAGATGAAATTAAAAACTAATCTTTGCTTATTCAAACCTATAAAAACCTTGTGCACTCTGTCCTTAATCACATTTCTTAGATCTTTTCCTATACTTTGAGCTTTTTCCCACCAAGTAACACAATCAATCAATTACTCTTTCCCTGCTTTGAGCATCTTTCAGTAAACCTATGGATATTTGTGTGACTGAAAATAGTGTTAATAATTTTGAATTCAAGGTTTAAACACAAGTAACTCATGATTGAAAAAAATAGGGCAAAAGTTTGCAACCATAATGACCCTAATATATTGAGAAACAGCTGGAGAAATTTAATTAAAATTGAGCAAAAAAATGAAAAAGTTCGAAAAATGAGATCAGTGACCAACAAGAGATGGCGCCACAACGCCCAAGAAGAAGCGATAGCCGATAACAGAAGCAGCCCGCGAGAACCACCGAAATGCCGAGCTGACACGCTCCGTGCTAGTCGGAGCAAAACGTCCCCTAGATGACGGTAATGGATTATTACCGAAAGTACTCGGGTTATGAAAAATTATTGAAGTAAATGAGGAGGCGGCAAAGCCAGTTAAATACCAATGGAAAAAAATGAAGTGGACCTACAACTAAATGAAAAAACCCCATGCCGCATCCACATAACGGAAATAGGAATTGAAAGCCAAGTCCCACGTGCGGTAAGTGTTAATCGAACTTTACCAACAAAAAGGGAAGTTCAGAAATGCAAACAAGTAACTCAGTTTTCCCCAAAAATCTATTTGCCTAACAGTGTTCCTCAATTTTTTTCAACCCATCTTCAATTCCCCTGTTTGTCATTTCCGAAACAACCTTTCTCTTCTGTTTGGTTTCAGCCACCATACCTAAATCTTCAAAAAAGAACTTATTTCTTCTGAATTAGTATTTTATACATTCATAGGCTGCCACAATTTTTAAGACTATGCCATCCAGTTTGAAAACAGTCCAAAAAAATGCATTCATGTACAGTGTCAAATATTAAGCCTTAATCAAATACAATGAACTTACTTTAAGTAATTACGAACTCCAATCTAGAACATAAACTTTAATTTCATAACAACGATCCTCGTTCACTTTTTATCAACACCGCCATTACCATACAAACCTGGTTGCCACAACAACCCACGTTCCTAGTAATTCTTGATTATGTTACATCTCCTTTCCTTTCTAAACAACCAAGAATACTCACATATACAACACATAATGTCTTAAATAAGTTGGTGGTCTTGTTTGTCGTTTTGGTCTGTGCACGCCAGTCTCTTTTAAGAACACAGGAAGACTGTCACCCGTTGAACTTTTAGGTTGTACAGCTTCCGCCCCTGGCAACTCCTCTGCCTGGCTCTCTTCTTGTCTCGGGTCTGTAGACTGTCATTTGTTTCACCACTGGGCTCTTTGGTCTCGAAGTCCCTAGATAGCAGATTCCGGGCTGGATTGTAAGACTTTAAGTAGATTCTGTTTCTGCGTACAACAGCACCATTGGCCTTCTTAACTGTATAAGACCTAGGACTAGAATACACTCCAACAACTGTTGATGGCTCCCATGAAGCAATGTTTAAGTTTCTTATAAGCACACTGTCTCCTTCCTTTAATGGAGGAAGAGGTTTAGAGCGCTTATCATAGTAATGCTTCTGTTTTTGTTGTCTTAGTCTTAATCTTTCTTCAACGTCTTCAAATAGGTGTGCATTTCATAGTTTTGCCTTTATCAGCAATTTGGTTCAGAGTTGGCGACCAAAGACCAGCTGAGCAGGAGAGAGCATGATTCCTGCTATTGGTGTATTTCGGTACTCTATCAGACCAACATAATAGTCCCTGTTGTCCGCCTTGGCCTTTTTGAAAATTTGTTTCACAATATGCACTCTCTTCTCTGCCATGCCATTACTCCTAGGATATCTTGGACTTGAATATATGCACTCAATATCCCATGATTTAGCAAATGACTTAAACTCCTAACTGTTAAAAGGGTTATTATCAGAAACAAAAATTTCTGGAACTCCAAACCTAGAAAAGACAGCTTTTAATTTGCTTATCACTTCTTGAGTTGTCTTTGTTTTCAGACTGCAGACCTCTATCCACTTTGAATAGTAATCTGTTAGGACCAAATAAGTGACATTTTGAAACTCTATAAGGTCAGCAACAACTTTCTGAAATGGTATTTGTGGAACTGCATGAGGAATTAAAGGTTCTTTGGTATTGCTAGATTGGAATCTCTCACAAACTTCACACTTAGATACATTTTGATCAATCTCAAAATTCATTCTGGGCAGTACATAATTTCCCTTGCTCTTAGTTCGCACTTCTCCATTCCAAGGTGTGACTCGTGTACTAGCAGTAACATATCTTTCCTTAAATCCCTGGGTACCACCAATTTGTCACCAAAGAATATCAGACCATCCTCAAGGTATAAGTCATTTTGTAATTTGTAATACTGCTTTAAATCCCCGTTCTCAGCTTTAAAGCATTTAGGCCACCCTTTTGTACAATATTCCATGACTATTTTTAGTACTTAATCCTCTTTGGTGGCTCTTCTAAATTGTGTCCTTCTTTCATCACTCATTGGCAATTACTTGGACACACTGTGTATCACATTCTGCAACTCTGGATCGCTCTGGGTCTTTTCACCACTTAGAAATGCCCTAGATAGTGTATCGGCAATGTACATCTTAGAGCCTGGTACATATTGCACAACAAAAGTGTATTTCATCAGTTTTAGCATCATACGTTGCAGTCTTGCTGTGACTTTAAGCAGCGGTTTTCTCACAACGGACTCCAATGGTTTATGATCTGACTGCACTGTTACTTTTCTGCTATAAACAAAATAATGGAATTTTTCGAAGGCAAAAACTATGGCTAATAACTCCTTTTCAATTTGTGCAAAGTTTGGCTCATTTTGAGTTAATGCTCTTGACACAAATGAAACTGGATGTCCATCTTGCATGAGACACGCACCCATCCATCTCTAGAGCTATCACATTGTATTATGACCCAAGTAGCAGTGAATATCGGCCAGCTATCGGGCCGATATTGGTTATGTTGGCTGAATGTTGTTAATATCAGTCGACATTGAACCGATACCGGCATTGTTGAGATATCCGACATTGTCTTGCCGTTCTTCAGTCGATATCGGCATTGTCGAGGTATCCGACAGTTTTGCCGTTCTTCAGTCGATATCAGCATTGTCGACATATCAGACATCATCTTGCCATTCTTCAGCCAATATCGGCCCGATATTGGCATTGCCGATATATACGATATTGTCTTGCTGTTGTTTGCCCGATATTGGCATTGCCAAAACCATGATGTTGGCAATGCCCATTTTTCCATTTTTCACTTTTTATGCAGATAGGTAAATTAAATAATCTAAAGTACACCACTATCAGTTTTTATATCATGTAAAATAAAAATAGTATTATATATACTGTATAGCCAAGTAGAAATAACAAAATACTATTATGCTTCTCATATCAGTGCAATGTCAAACTAAGCCAAGAACGGTAGCCCCGGTGGCGCAGTGGTCTAAGGCGCTGGCTTATGACCATTCGCCCGAGATGGGTCCGGGTTCGATGTTGTGTTTTGTTTTTGTTAGGAGGTTTAATGACCACTGTGAGCAACTCAATGGGCTATAAGCAGTCGCCCGTCCCTAATTTAGGGCCACTGGTCCAAGGAAAGAGGGAGAGCCAGCGCGGTAAGACAAACACAACATCCATGCCTCACTGGGATTCGAACCCGGACCCCTCTCGGACGAATGATCAGAGGCCATTGCTTAGACCACTGCACCAGTGGTGCAGTGGATGTTGTGTTTGACTTACGGCACTGGCTCTCTTCCTTCCCTGGAACCAGTGTCTTTAAATTAGGGACGGGTGACTGCTCATACCTCATTGAGTTGCTCACGGTAATCATTAAACCTCCAACACCCCAAATAAAAAAATAAGCCAAGAACGTATGAGTTCTTATCACCTGACGCTGAAGTTTGAACCAATGAATTCTAATCCCGTTTGGATACCATAACCGTAACCTTTAGATACCAGCACATCGCGGTCGGTGCAAATCACACACGACTGACACAGGCTTTATTGTTGATTACTGTTTACTGATTGTACTTTGCTTTGGTGCCCAATTCCTTTGCAACGTTTTTTTTTTTTTTTTATATATATCAGCTGGTATGTATAAAAGGAGAGGCTGTGATGTTACGCATCACCTGACCTATCAGTGGTTTATAAAATCTTCACTAAAGTTCTTTCACACCGCTTGAAGGTAACACTGGACATGGCTCAACCGAGAGAACAAGCTGGATTCAGGAGTGGCTACAGCACAATAGATCATATCCACGTACTGAGAGAACTAATTGAAAGAGCGAGGGAATATGAACTTCCATTGTGCATGGCTTTTATCGATTATGAAAAAGCCTTTGATTCGGTGAAACCATCAGCAGTTACCACGGCTCTGAAATCCTGCGGTATTGAGGATGCATACATTAATATTATTAATAACATCTATGAAAATGCAAGTGCAAAGATTCGGCTGTTTGAAAATACAACACACATAAAAATTGGAAAGGGAGTGAGACAAGGTGACACCATATCTCCGAAGCTCTTTAATGCCACATTGGAAAATGTCTTTCAATCACTGAACTGGGAAAACAAAGGGATAAAGATTAATGGAGATTATCTAACCCACCTTCGTTTTGCTGATGACGTAGTCATTTTTGCAACTACCCCATCAGAGCTGCAGAGTATGATCCAGGAACTTGCTGACAAGAGTAAAGAAGTGGGATTAAAAATGAACTTTCAGAAGACAAAAGTGATGTTCAATGCTTTTACAAGAAATGAAGATTTATCGATTGATGGAGAAAAACTGGAGATAACAGATACATATGTTTATCTTGGACAGCAGATATCAAGTGAGGGTCACATTGATGAAGAAATTAATCGGCGTACAAAACTTGCCTGGAGAGCTTTTGGAAGAAACAGCATAATTTTCAAGAGCAATATGCCATTATGTCTTAAAAGAAAAGTGTTTGATCAATGCATCCTTCCAGTGCTTACGTATGGTGCAGAGACGTGGACCTTAACTAAAAGAGACATACAAAGGCTGCAAACAACTCAAAGAAGCATGGAGAGGTGCATGCTTGGTATAACCAGGAGAGATAAGAAAAGGAACTCGTGGATCCGAAAAATGACGAGAGTGGAAGACATCATGATCAGAGTTAAATCCCTGAAATGGCAATGGGCTGGACATACTGCCAGAAGGACAGACCATAGATGGACAGCCGAAATTTTAGATTGGATTCCAAGGGACAGGAAAAGACCCAGAAAAAGACCACATGGGAGATGGGTGGATGAAATTCGTAAATATGCGGGAGTGACATGGCGGAGACTGGCACAAGACAGACCGTTGTGGAGGAAACTTGGGGAGACCTTCGTCCAGCAGTGGATTGATAATGGTTGACAATGATGATGATGATGATGTATAAAAGTAAACCTACCAAATCTCGTTTTGTGCAAAAACGTGTCGCAGCTGACATGCTTACGGTTTTTTGTAGTGGAGCATCTGATAATCGCCATAATATTTTGAACGTTAACGGAGTTCCTTGTAAAATGCCTAAAATTAATGAAAACTCCCAACAGCCTTTTCCCGTTTTTATTGCAGCTAATAATCCTGTTTTTCATGGTGAAACAACTTCACAGAACGCAGTGTTAATTGAGAATGCTGAAGTGCACAAAGATAAGGCTGGACATTCGGGCGCGTTTCACAATGAACTTTCTGCATGGGGTATCAGAAATAATATTACTCATAAAGCACTAAATGAGCTCATAAAAATATTGAAACTCATGAAACCTGATCTTCCTGATGATTCTTGGACCCTATTAAATACTAATGTAAGCGATTGCATGTTGCCCATGAAAGAAATTGTTGGAGATTGGGGGGAATATTGCTACATTGGATTGAGGCAAAGCATTTTAAGAGCAGCTCAGGTTTTTGAAATTGTGCAATGTGAATAATCGCAGATTGACATTTTCTGTAAATGTTGATTGCTTGCCATTATTCAAAAGTTCTTCCTTACAACTTTGGCCGATATTAGGGAAAATCGATGCTACAAACAGCTCGGAAAGATTTGAGCCTTTTTTAATTGCAATGTTTAGTGGCAGAAAGACGCCGAAGTTGAATGCCTTTCTACATGACTTTATTACAGAATACTGCACATTAAAAAATAAAGGTACTGTCTATGATGGTAATACTTACAGTATAACCTTAAGCATGATTATTTCAGATGCACCTGCAAGAGCATACATTAAATGTATAAAAGGGCATGCTGGGTACTTTAGCTGTGAGAGGTGTACTGTTAAAGGTCAAAGAGTATGTGGACGCATGGTGCTTGATGATATTACAACACCAAATAGAACTAAAATGAGTTTTGATGCTCAAATTCAGTATGAGCATCATACTGGTATATCACCATTGCTGGATACAGGAATCAACATGGTAAGAGATGTACCTTTAGATTATATGCATTTGATATCTTTAGGGATTATGAGAAAAATGCTTCAGCTATGGATCCGTGACCCCAATGAAACACGTATTAGCTGCAAACTAAAGAAAAAATTAAATAATCATTTAGAGGATCTGAAAAAGTACATGCCAAAAGAGTTTTCACGCAAACCTTGATCTGTAAATGAACTTGATAGGTGGAAGGCAACAGAGTTCCGACAATTTTTGTTATATATTGGACCAGTTGTTTTAAAAGGTGTTTTAAAAAAGAAAGTCTATAACCATTTTCTTCTGCTCTTTGCTTCTATGAGTATCTTAACCAATGAAGAATTTTGCCATGAACATTGTAAGTCTGCTGAAGACTTACTGAAATTATTTGTCAAGGAATTTTCTAAATTGTACACTTACAATGTCCATTCAGCAATCAGTGTACTTACACAATGTCCATTCAGCAATCAGTGTACTTACAATGTCCATTCAGCAATTCACATTGCAGATGATGTTAAAAACTTCGGCAAACTAGATAATTTTTCAGCATTTCCTTTCGAAAATTTTCTAGGCAAGTTGAAAAAACTTATACACTCACCAAATAAGCCTTTACAGCAAATATTTAGATGATTATCAGAACTAAAAAGTGTTCCTGTAGTAACAAAAAAAAATTCTGCTAATAAGAAACAACACAATGGACCACTAGTGGGAGATCAGGATGTTGATCAGTATTTGGAGGTAAAATAATGTCTAACATGATGATGTCTGCATCATCACAGTGTAATAGCCATTTTATGCTCTCAAATGAAACCATAATAAAAGCCAAAAATTTTGTTTCGAAGTTCACAAATCGAAGCCATTCTTGTTTGGCGGCTTGCTTTAACGTTATTGGATATGAATTTAAGGAGAAAAAGCCATTTTTTAAATATCCTCTTAAATCATCTCATTTGAATATTTATGAAATCTCCAACTTGTCCTCAAACCTCTCAATCTGGACATTACAATCAGTTCAACGGAAGTGTGTAGTTTTACCAAAAGGCCTTTCATTTGTTTCTTGTTTCATTACCTTTGTTACATGAGCCACATTTGTAACCCCCTACTGTTCAGATTTATTAAAAATCTGTAAAATGTGTACTTATGATAGAATATGGATTAGAGATCCTGCCATATTCTCATGACAATGTGGTGCAATCAGGGTTGGAAAGGTAGCTTATTCGCTACGTAAATTACGCGTAATATACAAGTAATTTACTTGACGTAGAAAACCAGTTTTTTACACAGACGTAAAAAACTGCTGTCAGGTATGATATTGTGTTCAGAGGAACACAATACGGTTACCCTATTCATGTTGAAAACATCTGCTCCATTGATAAAGTTGTGTTATCTGCTCAGGTTTATTTCATAGTGCACAGAATTGGGATAAACCTTAAGTTCTGAATACATGCCCAAGTTTTTACTCAAGGATCCGAAATGTAGCCACAAACCAAAATGTTCTATAATACGTATGTGAAAACTTTTGCAGCATGCATAAAACAAAGTTCTCAACTTTTATATGGATTTCTTGCCAATGCAAAGGCACTTTTAGTAATTTTAGTTTTAAAACCTTTAGATGTTTCAAAACTTGTTTGTAGTGAAAGCAATTATTATTAATTTGAAAGTGTATTTTTTTGGGGGGGGGGGGTGTTAATTTGTATCTCATCTTTTCTTTGTTGCTCTCTTTCACTATGCAGAGAGCACATATAATGGCAAAGTACCGCATTCTTGAGTTCATGGATGAAGGCACAGTGGAAGCCATTCCAATGAATTGGTTGTCACCAAAACAACTACAGCAAAGTGGTCAAAAGTAAATTCTGTAATGAGATACCAGATTATGAAGGGAAAGGAATATGCAGATACTCGCTGGAGCCAAGTTAAGGTGCGACAAATTGGCAAGGCTGGTACGTATATTTCAGCATTTCTAAGGGTGTGTGTGTGTGTGTGTGTGTGTGTGTGTGTGTTAAATTACGACAGAAGCTGCTTGGTTTCCTGTGCATATTTATATCTTCATGATTCATGTGTACTGTTAATAAATGAGTTCTTTTTTTTTTTTTTTTTTTTTACACAGTTGCAGGTCAAAACATTAGCATATTTTTGTAACTGTTGATTCATCTCACGAGGTCTGTGGATAATAAATGTGATGTAATACAGCTTAAATTGAATGTTGCGTCAAATGGGGGCAAAATGCTCAAATCGAACCCATGCATTGTAAATATTGGGAAGAATTAAATGTGTTAATGTGTTTGTGCTACTGAAAACATGTATAATTATCAACAGACATGAAAAACTTACACTGAAAAATATATTTCTGGTTGTACGTGCAACACTTATCACGATAGTACTTGTAGAAGTTTTGACCATAAATATCTGTCTAGTGGGGAAAAATGCAATTTTTTAAAATTTAGGATGGGGGAGGGGGGGGGGGGAGGACATCTTCAAAAAATTTCAAGTTTCTAGGAAATGGGCACTGTGCTTTACCATAGACACTATATGGTAAAATACCATAAAATGGTATCATATCAGTTTAAGGTAGTGTGGGTTTGGGAGTTTTTGCTATTTTTTTCCAGTTCTTCTCTACTTGCCATTAATATTGCCATTGGTATGTTTCCTGCCAGCTCTTGTTTTTTTTTCTGGTAATTTTTTAAATTTGGGACTACTTTCAACGGCAGTTTTAATACTTCTGCCGTCTGTTTATCTTTGTTCCGTTGTATTCTTGGTATACAACGCATTCTCTTCTCTGTTGTCAGAGTTAAGATGGCGTCCTTGTGGTGTTGGGTAGTTTCCCCACTATGAGTATTTTTAGGAATTTTGGAATATGGATACTTGCCCAATGGTATTATTCCTGCGTTATTTGCTTTCCTCATCGTTGAAACCCGAAGCCATTTCTTCAAGTAGCTAAGTTTCTTAGATCCAATCATTTCTGCAACTTTAACGGCTTCATGCCTTCTTAGCCGTGGCGGTGGCGTTCTGCACAGGACATCGGGTTCTTGAAGCTGTGGGTTACGAGTGCTTGTTTTCGATCGAGCAATGGCGGGCACATCGAGCTGCCTCGGCTTCAACGCCTACAGATTCAGAAGGGAAACGCAAAAATTCGCCGCCAAAAAAAAAAAAAGAAGTGTGGCGGATAACAAGACCGACGGGAATATTAATATCTCGAAAATAGGGGTATTCCGAGCCCCTTTGAGGTCAAGAATTTGTGAACTCGGTTGTTCATCCAAAATGTCAAAAGAACCATAGGTCCAGCCTAAGGTTATATGAGAACAAAAGATAAATAATTCCTAGAAGGAGACTTAGAAAAACTAGGGTTCATAAAAACTAAATATGGACCAAAAAGTAGAACAATTGACAGAGTATTACGTACAATATTTGAAGTGAACACAGTCAGTTTGGGTTACATACTGAGTTGGATGACATAATGTTGTATGGCAAATTCTTCTGCAAAATGTCAAGGTCTCTGAAGTACATAGTATGACTGAATGATGAAGGGATGCTTGCACCAACACATTGAGGTGTAGTTCCATTTTCACAAGTTGTTTCTTCCTTGTTTCTTGGATGTTATTGTCATTATTCAAAATCTGTGAGGTAGCAGACTGGGCCATAACAGGGTCAGCGAGCAGCACTACCTTTTTTATGTCATTCATTTTGTAGACATTAGGGCTATTCTGTAGAGCTGGATTGCTCATCACATGCTTCCCTTTACGAACTCTCATCATATATGTTATATTATGTCTATAGTGACATAAAACCTTTTTTTTTTATGTTTTGCATTTGTTTTATATTTTTAGGTAATTACGACTCTGCAAGGAAGAAAGCGAGAAAAGCAGAGTTTACATCAAATGTGGACTCAACCGATTTTTATAAACCTCAAAGAAAATGCAGGCACATGGAATCTGAAACATCGCAGACAACTTGTAAAATAATTGATGTATCTCGTGAAAATGATTTTCCCAAAACCATTCCTCTACTGTCTGCAGATGACAGTTCAGGAGACAGCACAGACCTAGAACTAATGGAAATAGACAAAAGAACAGCAAGCCCTCCTAGGAATTTGGGTGTGCAGACAAATGATAAGCTTTTTGATAAGTTCTTCATTTTACATTGAAAATGGTAAGATATCTAATTTGTTGTGGAAAAAGAAATTAATTAAAAAATATTAGTGTCTTCTAAGCTTCTTTTTACAGTGCGATTCACCTGCTAGTGATCCCAGGTTTTAGGCTGTAAGCTGTAACACCTCACTATTTTTTGCCTTAATTGCATTGATAATATTTTGTCAATGCCTTTCAGCCCTGTGAAATTGTAGCTAACACCTTGCCAACAAGCAGTAGCCTCTTCCAACGGAGACAAGGTTTATGTTAAGATAGTTCAATGCGCTGGATATATGAGTGGAAAATATGCCATTTGTGCAGAAATAAGGAGGTTACTGGAAATAATTGAATATTTATGAGTAACAATATATTTGAGTAACAATATTATAATGAGTAACAATATTATAATGAGTAACAATATTATAAAAGTAGGGTTGAGCAGTATCTTGTAATAGGGGATGGCATCCATGCACATGCTGCCTGCTGCAGCTATGAAAGGATGAATCGGAGAAAAGATAAACAATGGGGTAAAGGGCATGCAGTGGAAGAGCAGTAGCAGATTAACAAAGCATCGGGTGGACCCATCCATAACTTTGAACAGAGCCCCTCAGCTTGTGTGTGTATGGGAGGTGGTGACGCACACAGTTGGATTCATATGCATGGGGAAAATTGTGACTTGTAGGTCACTTTTCCTTTTACAAGTTTTAGTGGAATGACATCTGATACACAGATTGTGGGACACCCCCAACTGCACATGAGTAAAACCCTTATTTTTATGGACCTCTTTGTGAGGGGTTACCATAAGATGTTGGGTCGATAAAAACCCTGAAGATATTGTGCATTTAATGACAGTGATTGCAGTTTATACAAAGTGTTTCCCAAAGTCGCGGCTCACTTCAATAACTCGAGAATGAATTGGAACAGAAAAACAGGGTCAACAGGTATTAATAAGAGATGATATAATCTATTTAAGGGATATGTGAATGACCCCCAGGCACCCTGATCAGGGGCTTGGGGGCTATCTCGTAAACAAAGCAAGTTAGGAAAAAATATCTAATTACAAAGTTATACAGAGCTTTTACCTTAGTGTAAATCCGCAGAAAAATTTCTAATAGCTCTCCAGGTTCGGGCTGTGCCCTCGAGTTATTGCACATCTACAAGGAAAAGTTGTCTTCCCCGCAAATCTTGAAATGTTTCTGCCTTTTCCTGAGCTTCGTAAGAAAAGGCATCTGAGGGGATGATTTTTTCGTTGGCAAAACTAAGCGTTTGTTGCCCCCCCCCCCACCGACTTCTCTCGCTTTTCGCCAAGAAGCCGTAAAAAGCCACCTAAACTTTGCGCAAAATGCAACTGTGTAGTAAATTTTGGGTTTCAGTTTATGTATCTAGAACTTTAGAAGGAAATCTTGGAAATTATGGTGCTAATCTATCCCCGAAATAAATTATTGCCTATGGTAACCCCTTCAGGAGCTCAACAAATACAAAAATCAACAGATATTTCAGGGGAAAAGCAACTCACAGTAAGAGACCCTTGCAGTAGTGATTGATCTATCTGGACAAAACAAAGTAGATGATTTTTTTTACCACCAACTTGATAGCTGAATTCAACCAAGCAGTTATTCTCACTTGTCCCAGTGGCTTGTAGTAGAAAATCACGCTGAACTGTATAAACTTGCCATTTTAATGTAGTAACTCGTTCTAATAACAATACCATCAGTAATAGTGGCAGAAAGATCACATGTAAATCATTCACAAAATTCAAAATGTCCGCCATCAGCTACAACGCATGTTTGAATTCTACGAAGTAGTTTCTGGCAACTACTTACGCAGCTGACGTGAAGGAATACTCATACAAGCATTAATATTTCGTTGTTTCAAATCATTCCGATCATCGGGTGGTGTTGCATAAACTTGGGATTTCAAATGGCCCCCAAAATAAAAATCCATTGGTGTTAAGTCCGGTGACCTGGGTGGCCATTCTACGTTCCCGCCATATCCTATAATCCTCTCCTTGAAAGTTTGTTTGAGGAAATTTTGCAACAGGCAATACTTTATGTGCTGGGGCTCCATCGTGTTGAAACCACATAAGAAGACAGCTTTGAAGCAGAAGACCATAAAAAAAATCAGAAAGTATTTCCTTTAGAAGGTCACAATAACGTCCTCCAGTAAGCGGACCTTCAAAGAATACAGGGCCAAGAATTGTGTTTCTCCATATCCCACACCATACTGTAACACCCCATTTTCTTTGATGACAAACATCTCTTGTCTCATGAGGATTATCCAGAGCCCAAAAATGAGAATTGCGTTTGTTTGTTACACCCTCACGAGAGAAACAGGCCTCATCAGTCCACAAGACATCATGCAGAAAGGAAAGTTGATCATTTTTTTCTAGAATGAAATTGCACCAATCCAACCGTCGTTCATTATCACCTTCATATAAAGCCTGCTGTAAATGGACGTGGTAAGGGTGCAAACCATGCGGATTCAAAATTTTCCAAATTTTGGCATTGGAAAGATCACATGCTAAGCTCATTTCTCTGGTACTGATCTGAGGGTTTAAAAGAGCATAAGTGACAACATCTTCATCATGAACCAGTGCACCAGATCCTTGAGGTCTTCCAATGCGTGGTCGGGGACTCACAGTGTCTGTTATTCGTAAACGCATAGCAACACGTCTTATGGTGGAAGAACTTGAACACAGCAAATCAGGGAAATGTTCTGCGTATAATTTTCTAGCAGCTCGAGCGTTTCATCGACATTCTCCAAAAATTAATATAACTTCATAATATTCAGTAAATGAATAACTTTCCACTAGTAGGGTTTGTTCTTCGCATACAACTTAGAATTAACTAACTTTTTCACCTTTTCATAAGCCCGGCACAGCAAAGGTGTTCTGAGGCAAAGTTCTTAGCAATTAGAAAAAACGACTTAAAACGTTTGTAGACTGGCGATATGAGTGAAATCAAAAGACGAATTGGGCTTCGTACATTAACGCTCTTCGCAAATGGACTTTTACTTCCGCAAACAGCATTCTCAGAATAAAAAGTAACTTTGCATAGTGCCATGATCATATGGTGGGTGCAAATTTACAAGTATTTGTATAAGTGAGTGACACATTGTCCACAAAAGACACCCACCAGCTCTACAGCTCTAAGAGAAATTGACTGCATTGCTAGAATCCTGTGTTCTTATAAGGTTTAACTGAACAAATATACACATACGAGTCTGCTTTTGTTCTGATAAGTATCTTTTTTCAGATCCAAATGTTTCTGCAATCCAGTTTAAAACACTATAATTTTGCGTTAATTGTTAACCAATATTCTTTATTCATTACAACTCGAACTCTGTTTCTTTAACTAGTTTGTAAGAATATGGTTTATTTCTGTTAATAATGATAGCGTATCACTGTAATCCACACATTAGGAAAAAATAATGATATGTTGGTTATTTTAATGTGAGGAATTTTAAAACTGTTGCTTATGTCACTAGCTGCAGTATGGAATTCATGTGTGCAGATGAACACATACTGTTTCTTTTGTTGTTTTCAGTCCTTTCCTACCGGTTGACACATTCCACGAAAACATTCCCAAGGGAAATGCGCATTTACTTGATTTTTTTTTTTTTTTCAATCCCTGATACATCAAGACTTCCGAGAGATTTGATACAGAGTGGATGCTTGGCCCGTTGAACGAGTTCAGGAATAAAAGCATTTGACCCATTGTATACATGATACAGGAATCACCGTAAGAGATAAGCATAATTCAACTTCGGTACAAATGTTTTTCTCGATAATGTAACAAGGTAAGTAAAAGAGCGTGGTCTGCTACGGTAAATTTTAACTGTGCTATTATTTCACAAATTTCGAATTGAAGAACCCATATTTCCTGATGTCAGAGGTCAAGAAATGCCAATAACAACGCACGACTGTAGCACGAGTCTTTGCATCTGCTAATTCTACAGCCTACATGGACTATGTAAGAAGCCAGGGGATATTTAAATGGGGGGGCAACGGGGATTCCCCTTTAGCTCCCTTAACTTACATTTGAAACAGGTGCATTAATTTTTTCTTGTATTTTTTATTAAATTTAATTTTATTCTGGTAGATTTCAAAACTTCCATTTTTTTGCTAGACCCCGAAAAAGAATTTTATACGCCCCTGTAATAAGGGCAACACAGTCCAAATGATTGCTTAAAACTACAAGCAGCTGGTATGGAGCTGTTTGTAGTTTTAGGCATTGGATAGACTAAATAACTGTTGATTTTTGTATTTGTTGAGCTCCTGAAGGGGGGTTACCATAGGCAATAATTTATTTCGGGGATTCGGGGATAGATTAGGACCAAAATTTCCAAGATTTCCTTCTAAAGTTCTAGATACATAAACTGAAACCCTAAAATTACTACACAGCGGCATTTTGCGCAAAGTTTAGGTGACTTTACAGCTTCTTGGCGAAAAGCGAGAGAAGTCGGGGGGGGGGGGCTGCTGCTTTCGAACCCTTAGTTTTGCCAATGAAAAAATCATCCCCTCATATGCCTTTTCTTACGAAGCTCAAGAAAAGGCAGGAACATTTCAAGATTTGCAGGGAAAACAACTTTTCCTTGTAGATGTACAATAGCTCAAGAGGGCACAGCCCGAACCTGGAGAGCTATTAGAAATTTTTCTGCGGATTTACACTAAAGCAAAAACGCTGTATAACTTTGTAATTAGAAATTTTTTCCCTAACTTGCTTTGTTTACGAGATATCCCCCCCGAGCCCCCTGGTCAGGGGGCCTGGGGGTCATTCACATATCCCTTAAATAGATCATATCTCTTATTAATACCTGTTGACCCTGTTTTTCTGTTCCAATTCATTCTCGAGTTATTGAAGTGAGCCGCAATTTTGGGAAACACCCTGTATATACACAGGGTAATTCAGAACTATTCGTTCAAACTTTGTGGGGAGGTAGGGAATAGCACAAGAAATCAGTGTCACATAGGAAAGTGCGGCCGCAAGCATCATGTACATGGAACAAAAGTGTCATGAAAGTGAAAACATGGAAACAATACACACAAGTGCTAACAGATGTTAAATGTAATAATGTCAGCATGGTTAGGTACATTATCACAGTTACATGATCAGGTTCTGTACATTAGCATCCTCATCACAGAAGGTGCTCAAAATTGTGACCATTCACACGAATATGAGTGACAGCGCCGTTGCATGGACTGTCTAACAGTTTCAAAAATGCCTGGCATTTCACGGACGTTGCCTGTGGCGACTTCTGGTCATGCAACAAGGTCCATGTCACGGTCAACGGGGGGGGTCTCGTACACCAGGTTTTTCACGGACCCCCAGAAAAAGAAATCGATAGGCGATAAATCAGGTGACCTTGGTGGCGAAGAGATTGGTGCACCTCGGCCAATCCATCTACCTCTGAATGTTCTGTTCAAATACTCACGCACAACAGTTGTGTAATGGGCGGGAGCGCCGTCATGTTGAAACCACATGTCCCGTCGAATATTCGCAGGAACATCGCGCAACAAAGTCGGCAATACCGTCTCAAGAAATATTAGGTGTTTCCGCCTGTCCAATCGGGGTTGTGACAAGTAAGGTCCCAACAAACAGTCACTAATGATTTCTGCCCAAACATTGATGGCAAAACGTTGTTGCGCACATCGCCTTCTACTCACTCATGCGAACGTTTGCAATCGTACTTTCCTATGTGACATCAATTTCTTGTCTATTCCCTACCTCCCCACAAAGTTTGAACGAAAAGTTTGGAATCACCCTGTGTGTGTGTGTGTGCGTGCGTGTGTGTGTGTGTGTGGGTGGGTGTGTGTGTATCCCCTCCCCCATACATGATGAAAACTTGGCTCTGCCTAGTGTACTTACAATTTGAAAATTTTATATCAATTAACTTGTGAGTTTATAAAACTGTCCAACTTTAAATTGCGGCTTTTTTATTTTTATTTCTAGGTATGTTTGAAATTATACTGAAGAAAATTGAAGGGCTGAAATATGACGTGAAATTCCTGACTAAAGACAACAGAGATGCAATTCAAGCTCTTCAGAGCTGCAATAACTTGCAGCAGCCAAATGTCATTCAGAGCAGTTTTTCTTTTCCAATTTCTTCAAAAGAAGAAATGAGTGATGTTGAGACAATGCTGCAGAAAGATGAAAACAAGAACATTCTGGTAAATTTGAAACTTAATTAATTGTTCCAGTGTTAACTGAAGTTTGATAATAACTTTTTCATGTTGCTGATATTATTCCTTGCTGCGTTAATGCGGGACAGTAGAGAAAATTACCACTGGACAGTAACACACAATAAAGTCATGTAGGTCTTTCTAGTAAACTCTTTTTTCAAACAGAAAGGGCCACAATTCTGGCCTCATCCGACTGCTTCTCCACTTGACTAGTGTTGGGGCTCTGCCCATTTCACACTCATTTTGAGGAACACTTCGCATGACCTCTTGGAGTTAACATGCTTGTGCTTTATAATTGGGCAATTATATGCGTGAGTAAAAATGAAAAAATATTGCAGAGAACTACTCTATTTACTAGCATTAACAGTGATAGGTATGATTGTGTTAATCAAAATGGAAGGGGGTCTCATAAAAAGTATATATACCATGGAATTTACTACGACGAGATGTTCTGCTCGTTACACCAGAGTGCTTACTAAATCTTACCACTTGGCCTGGTGAAAATTCCTTTAGTTTGGTGTCTTGTGGCTGATGAGGGTAGGCTGCTATGCTGAGTATTCTTGCTTATGGTAATTACCTAATCCCTAGGGAAATGTCTTATCCTGCTGACACCAAAGAGCTTTATTTTCAGGTGACAATATTTTTTTGTGATATTTTAATGTGTGATTTTAATTTCCAGATTCAAGACTTCTTCTCTCCATGAAAGACACTATCTTAGCTAGCCCCAGATAAAGTACACTATCTTATTGGTATTTAGAAATACAAAGGAACAAAAATGATAATTGTAATTTAATTCTGTGCATTAAATTACATACTATGTATGAATTCTTAACAGCTAGAACAAGTGTATAAATAGGGAAAGAGCTCCAGAAACAGCTACCTTCCCCACAAAAAAAAATTCAATCGCTGCTGTACAGCTGCAGTATTCTACTTTTAAAAGTCTGGAAATAGTGTGTTTTTTTTATTTAAATATTTTTTTTATGTCGAAGAGATGTCTACCTGAGCAGTCAGCTAATTTCAAGGAAAATGCAATTTTTAAAATTATTGTTCACCGGCATTTCATGTAATGACACACATTACATGAAACGCCGCTGAGTCTGTAATTCAACAATAAAAGAATTTGGCAGGCCAGCTAGGTTATTTATTACAATTCAAGCATGAGCAACGCCAAGCAGTTAACAGAATCAAAGTATAAAATAAAGAAAAAATTTAGTCAGTTGTAAAGCAATGATTAATAAGTCATATGAAGAAAATTGAAACATCCTTTTTATCCCCCTGCCCCCAAAAAGGTACACAAAACATCTTAATACTTTTGAAAAAATACTTAATATTGGCATATAGGACACTCTTTTTGAAGAAATACCTAATTTCTGCAGATTAGCATCTGTTTTAAGTGCAGCACTTTTGGGAAATCTGGCTTTTAAAAGCACATGAGAAGCTGCCGATAAATTGAAAAAATTATGTAAATGAAACTAAACTTCCTACTTTAAGTCCAGTTTTTAAAAATTACTTTTAAGCAATTAATGGTGCAAATGAAAGAGCCAGTATTCCCAGATTTTTAAGCCTGAACCAGCATTTTTAAAATAGAGCACCAACAACAACTACCACCCCCCCCCAAGTGCTTTTCCTCCAGAAGCTTTGTAGTAACATTCCCTTCCCCTTAGATGGCACTTGCAACTTACCTTTCCTTCATGTTCCCATGGCTGCCCCTCCCCCACCCCCGCACAGATTGCACTTATTTTGCTGAAATTCAGCTTATTTTTGTTTTTCTTAATTTGGGAAAGGAGTAAAGCCATCACTTTGCCTTCACAAATTTGGAACTTAATGAGTGGGGGAACAGCTTTTGGTGTTGCATTATTGCATTTGGGTTCTGAGGCTGTATCTTTCGACGATTGATGAATTGACGATTGCTTAGTTGGGTGGGGGAGCAAACTGCCTGGGCGGCCCACCCCGCAAAAAGGCTATAGGGAGAACACTAAGTTCTGGGGGAAAGCAGGGCACATTTTTACTCTCTAAACAGGGACAGAGTGCATGTGATCATTTAAAGAATGGGCAGGACAGTGCGCCCTGCGAAAACTGCCTAAAGTGAACACTATAATTTGTGATAATAAAAAGTATCCTTACTATGAATGTTTTTTTCCCCTCCAATTGTTTAATGATGTTGAAAGCCAGCACTAACAAATTTTCTTTTTGCATTTGTAGGTCCAGCAATTGTCAAGAACTGGAGGAAATGATGCAAAACAGTAGTATATCTATCTCATTATGAAGAAAGTACTGACAACTGAAATGGCTTTGGGCTTCAGTTTCCATGGAAAGAAGGGGAAGCAAGCCTTTAGTGCTACCCTGTTATGTGATGCAATAATGAGTAAGTAAACAATTTAGAAATATTCTGATATCACGAATAAAAATATTTTGCATTAACACTGGATGCTAAATATCTCATTAAAAGACCAAGTTTCGAAAACATTGATTTCTGTAAGACAGGTTTGGCAAGACAAACTTATCGACACACACACACACACACACACATATATATATATATATATATATATATATATATATATGCTTTTTCATAATCGATAAAAGCCATGCACAATGGAAGTTCATATTCCCTCGCTCTTTCAATTAGTTCTCTCAGCACGTGGATATGATCTATTGTGCTGTAGCCACTCCTGAATCCAGCTTGTTCTCTCGGTTGAGCCATGTCCAGTGTTACCTTCAAGCGGTGTGAAAGAACTTTAGTGAAGATTTTATAAACTACTGATAGGAGGCTGATAGGTCTGTAGTTTCCGAGATCCTCAATGTCACCTTTCTTATGTAGCAGAATCATTGTAGCGGTGTTCCAATCCTCAGGAATCTTTCCTTCATTAAGGCATCGAGTGAAAATTTGGGCGAGTACTGTTTCGATTTCTCCACTTGCTTCTTGTATGATGTCTACAGTAATTCCATCTTCTCCTGGAGCTTTTCCTCGCTTCATGTTCTTGATTGCATGTGCAACTTCTGCTGGAAGGACTGGAGGAACTCTGGTACTGGTATCTTTCATGATGTCTGGAGTGCATGTATCATCCCTTTCATATAATTTGGAGTAGAAATCTTTCACTCTTGTCAAAATTTCACCTCTATTTCTTGTTACAGAACCATCTTCTTTTCTCAGTGCCATAATCTGTTTTCTTCCCTTACTGAGATGTCCCTTTGCTATCTTTAGGCTTTGGTTGTTTTCAATTGCTTTCCTCACTAGTTCACAGTTGAATTTTCTTACGTCTTCAGTGATACTTTTTCGTACTGTCTTGCATAGCTCTATATATTCCACTTTGGAAGTCACATCTTCTTTAGTTGTCCTCATCTCTCTTCTTTTTTGCATCAACATTTTGGTTTTTCCTGATAATTTGTTTACATGCAACTTGTTCTTAGACCCAGCTAATTTTGTTGCTGTTTCCATAAGAGCTTTGGTTACTTTTCTGTTAACTTCAGATATGTCCACTTCTTCCGATGTTAGGCCTTCTAAAGCAGAGAACCTGTTCTTCAGTTCTAACTTGAAGGTATTATGGTGTTTTTTAAGGTTGGTTATGTCAATAGATTTTGTTTGTCCTATGACCTTGCCACGTTCAAGTTTAGTGTTGAGGTGCATCTTACATCTCACCAATCTATGGTCGCTACCTGTGTTGAACTTGTTTAGCACACTGCAGTCTTCTATGACGAATTTTTTGTTACACGTAATAAAATCAATTTCACTTGTCGTCCCATTTGGATGTCTCCATGTCCATTTCCTGTGTGGCTTTTTCTTGAAGAAGGAGTTCAAGATGAAAAACCCTTCTGCCTCTGCAAACTCAACTTTGATTCGGTGAAACCATCAGCCGTTACAATGGCTCTGAAAACCTGCGGTATTGAAGATGCATACATTAATATTATTAATAACATCTATGAAAATGCAAGTGCAAAGATTAGGCTGTTTGAAAATACAACACACGTAAAAATTGGAAAGGGAGTGAGACAAGGTGACACCATATCTCCGAAGCTCTTTAATGCCACATTGGAGGGTGTTTTTCAGTCACTGAGCTGGGAAAACAAGGGGATAAAGATTAATGGAGATTATCTAACCCACCTTCGTTTTGCTGATGACGTAGTCATTTTTGCAACTACCCCATCAGAGCTGCAGAGTATGATCCAGGAACTTGCTGACAAGAGTAAAGAAGTGGGATTAAAAATGAACTTTCAGAAGACAAAAGTGATGTTCAATGCTTTTACAAGAAATGAAGATTTATCGATTGATGGAGAAAAGCTGGAGATAACAGACACGTACGTTTATCTTGGACAGCAGATATCAAGTGAGGGTCACATTGATGAAGAAATTAATCGGCGTACAAAACTTGCCTGGAGAGCTTTTGGAAGAAACAGCATAATTTTCAAGAGCAATATGCCATTATGTCTTAAAAGAAAAGTGTTTGATCAATGCATCCTTCCAGTGCTTACGTATGGTGCAGAGACGTGGACCTTAACTAAAAGAGACATACAAAGGCTGCAGACAACTCAAAGAATGCATGGAGAGGTGCATGCTTGGTGTAACCAGGAGAGATAAGAAGAGGAACTCGTGGATCCGAAAAATGACAAGAGTGGAAGACATCATGATCAGAGTTAAATCCCTGAAATGGCAATGGGCTGGACATACTGCCAGAAGGACAGATCATCGATGGACAGCCGAAATTTTAGATTGGATTCCAAGGGACAGGAAAAGACCCAGAAGAAGACCACATGGAAGATGGGTGGATGAAATTCGAAAGTATGCAGGGGTGACATGGAGGAGACTGGCACAAGACAGACCATTGTGGAGGAAACTTGGGGAGACCTTCGTCCAGCAGTGGATTGATAATGGTTGATGATGATGATGATATATATGCAGTGGTGGAAATGGGCCGGAACGCACTGGAATGCCAAACCGGGAATGAAACCCTGCCTTCCGGAAGCAAAACCCTGCGTTCCGGCGTTCCGTTATTGACACCAAAAGAAAGGGAGCATTTAATTTTCATAAAACATTTCGTAATGCATAATACATTTCAATTAATGACACCATCTTGTATTAAGTGTTCTTCGTTTCAATTTTTTTTTTTATTTTCCTCTAATAAAGCTCACTCGCCATTTGTGTAGGTACTACCGGAGTTGTAGCTGTAGTTCTCAAAAACTTTCTCTTCGCCATCTGGTGTCCTTCCTTCGCGATTTCCCGCCATGGTGACGACTGCAACGCCGCTTAATTCCACGATGAGTGCGAAGTGTTTGCGTGAGAGCGAAGGTCATGACAGGAGCTGATTGCTCGATGACCTTGCAACCTCTCTCTGCTCTTGGCATAAAATGACTTTGCAGTTCCTGTAACTTGGCAATGAGCTTAATTACTACACTCTACACATGCTGTCACTTCAACTCCAGCTCCTGTCGAGGGATGACATGACTTTTTGACTGATATTGTAGTTGTTGCTGTAAGTTTTGATTCGTTCTTGCGTGAGAAAAGAAATCAACTGAAAATAATGAAAAGAACACTAACAGATTTATTTGGGAAAAAAGATGAGTCAAAAGAAAAAAAAAACAGAACTCGAAAATTTGGAAACCTTTCCCCTCTGTTCAAGCTCGGACTCCGTGTGAAGTATCACCGTGAAAATCGCCGAAAATACAACAATCAAAGGAAATCACTGCATTAGGAAGTTCATTAGAAGAATCTGAATCTCGGCAAAGCTCAACAAATGGTAAACCCGAGTGTTGGACTGAGGATCAAAGTAAGTATTTTTTGAAATAGTTCTCTTGGCTTGTTTAAAAAAATGGGTGTTTAGGATGTGCCGTCGGTAAAACCGCCAGGAATATGAACGTTTCAGAATTTTTAACTGGTGCAAGGCTTTCTAAGGAGTGGACAGATTGCAAAGTTAGATCTACAGCTCACGATAAGAAGAAGCAAAATACGGCTCTAAGGAAAACAAAGGAGCACAGAGAAAGTCACGCTCATAAAGAAGCTTCTAAAATGACCGCAAAACATTCTGAAGGCGTCTTTGAAAATACTGTTGAAAAAATAAATAAAAATAAAGTACGTACAAAAATATAGTATACGTACAAAATATTCAATACCGCATATTTCATTGCGAAGAACAATAGACCTTTTGCCGATTTTCCTGGTTTGATTGATCTTCAAAAGAAAAACGGCACTGAGATGGGGAGGATATTGCAGTCTAGGAAGACATGTACGGATATTTGCGATTCTATAGGAAATGACATGCGTAAAAAACTTTGTGAAGAAATCATCTCCCAAAATATAAAATTCGGTATCTTGGTTGATAAGTGTACAACTGTAAGCCGACTCTCAGTACTCATAATCTGCATAAGAATGTCTATAGATCTGGATGCTATAAATGCCCAAACTCTATTTTTTGACTTGGTTGAATTACACGATTTGAAAGCAACAGCAATAACTGAATCGAATATGAACTGCTTGGTGAAATACTTTCCAAAAGAGCTTATTAAAAATAATCTGATACCTTTCACTTCCGACGGAGCTGCAAACTTTGCAAGTTCCATATCTAGTGTGGCTCAACAGCTTTAAAAAAATTCCCGAACTTATAATATGGCACTGTGCAAATCATAAGGTAGAACTTGCTGTCGGGGACGTAATTAAAGAGGTTCACGGTATACAGAGTTTTAAATCGTTTTGCGATAAATTATACTCTTTGTATCATGCTTCACCAAATAACACCCGCAAGTTGCATCACTGTGCTGAAGAAATTGAAGTTCTGTTTTCTTCAATCGGGAGAGTTCTTAGAACAAGATGGGTTGCATCTAGTGAACGAATAGTATCTGTTGTCTGGAATATGTTTCCGGCCTTGGCTTTGCATTTTAAAGCTGCATCTGCTGATGCTTCAAGGGATAATAAAGAAAGAAGCATGTTTTCTGGCTAACTGAAAAGACTTACGAGCACATGCTTCCTGGAAAATTTGGCACTAATGAAAACCGCCTTAAAGGAACTTAGTTCATTGTCACTGCGTCTTCAAGGAAATTCTGTATCGTTAACAGAAGCACATTCGCATATTTCCCTTACAGTGAATGTTTTCCAAGGTTTAGCTGATGGTGGTTTTGACGAGTTTTATTCAGTAGCATCAGATGCCATAAAAAATATGGTGTTCAAAGGGGTGGACTTACATTCAAAAGGATATAAATCTGACGGGAAAATAAACCGTGTTCAGTTTTTTCGGAGTGTTGACAACAATTTATCTGCCAGATTATTCAGCAGCGAGGACATTCTAAATCAACTTCAGGTTTTGTATCCGTTTTTTTGGCCGACCAACATAAATATTTTATATGGAGAAGGAGAGGTTCTAAGTTTATGCCGAATATTTGCATTGGAGGAAGAAAGGAAAATCACTGAAGAGTTCAGACATTTCAAGGAAACCAAAAAAGTTTCACATCATTTAAAAATCTTATTAAAATCTTTTGCTACGGTTGCTATATCAACAGCTGAGTGTGAAAGAGGTTTTAGCACCATGAATTTGATAATAACTGATTTAACAAACTCTTTGAACGTTACACACGTCAGCAACCTCATGTTCATAAAAATAAACGGACCTCCTTCAAAGATCTTCAATCCCGAGCCGTACGTACGGAAATGGTTGAGTGACGGAAGGAGAAATGCAGATTTTTTGGCTTGCAGAGAACGTGAAGAAAAGATGCAAGAAGACTTGTTGAAACAAAAACTTTTGAGATTATTTTAGGAGATGATTTTTTTTTTTTAAATCGAAGTTATAATAGATATTGCAGCTAAATAAATGGATATTTCAGACAAAGCCAAATTTCTTTACTTTTCCACCCCATATACAGTAGTTCCCTTACATATATCTGCCTCAAATACGAGCTGACGTTTTTTCTCCGATGTTTGTTATTTGAGGACACCTCCAAAAAGGGTGATACCTTTAATTGCACCGGCACACATTCGTGTGGTCTTTCTAATAAGAAACGTACTTATGAATAAAAAAAAACAGCTCTGACTTTAGCTAAATGTGACTATTTCATTTTAAAGTTTAATAACATTTCCTTATATGGTTTTATATGTACAGCAAATGGGTTTGCGAATATTAAATTTTTAATGCATTCACTTGTACCGTTGTAGTGTTGTCGTCAAAACGGCGTTAAGCCTTTTTGACGAATTCTGACTATGGAGTCAGAAACAGACAGAACGTTGCGACGTCATTTTGACAGCCTTTGGTGACAAAACTACAAGTTGTACGTTGCGTTCCGGCAGCGAAAAATTCCCATTTCCACCACTGCATATATGTATACAATACAGTAATTGTACTGGTCTATCTGCAGTCATAAAAAACAAGGGTTTGCCAGATTTTTATGGCCCTGCTTTTATTGCCTTTGACTTGGTTTTACTCCATGTTGGCAATTTCTGTGTCTGTTACTACATATATATTAGGTAATTTGCACCAGAAACAGTTAAAACATCGGACCTTTGTGATTGTTGCAATTGGGTGTAATGGTTCTCTTGGCCATGACTGAGCAAAATCTAATCTTGCCAATTCCAATTGGAGGGTTTTTTCTATTACCAAAATGTGATATGGCAACACTGTTTTGGTTATATATATATATATATCATCATCATCATTGTCAACCATTATCAATCCACTGCTGGACGAAGGTCTCCCCAAGTTTCCTCCACAACGGTCTGTCTTGTGCCAGTCTCCTCCATGTCCCTCCAGCATACTTTCGAATTTCATTCACCCATCTCCCATGCGGTCTTCTTCTGGGTCTTTTCCTGTCCCTTGGAATCCAATCTAAAATTTCGGCTGTTCATCGATGGTCTGTCCTTCTGGCAGTATGTCCAGCCCATTGCCATTTCAGGAATTTAACTCTGATCATGATGTCTTCCACTCTTGTCATTTTAGGAATCCATGAGTTCCTCTTCTTATCTCTCCTGGTTACACCAAGCATGCACCTCACCATACTTCTTTGAGTTGTCTGCAGCCTTTGTATGTCTCTTTTAGTTAAGGTCCACGTCTCTGCACCATACGTAAGCACTGGAAGGATGCATTGATCAAACACTTTTCTTTTAAGACATAATGGCATATTGCTCTTGAAAATTAGGCTGTTTCTTCCAAAAGCTCTCCAGGCAAGTTTTGTACGCCGATTAATTTCTTCATCAATGTGACCCTCACTTGATATCTGCTGTCCAAGATAAACGTACGTGTCTGTTATCTCCAGCTTTTCTCCATCAATCGATAAATCTTCATTTCTTGTAAAAGCATTGAACATCACTTTTTTCTTCTGAAAGTTCATTTTTAATCCCACTTCTTTACTCTTGTCAGCAAGTTCCTGGATCATACTCTGCAGCTCTGATGGGGTAGTTACAAAAATGACTATGTCATCAGCAAAACGAAGGTGGGTTAGATAATCTCCATTAATCTTTATCCTTTTGTTTTCCCAGTTCAGTGATTGAAAGACATTTTCCAATGTCGCATTAAAGAGCTTCGGAGATATGGTGTCACCTTGTCTTACTCCCTTTCCAATTTTTATGTGTGTTGTATTTTCAAACAGCCGAATCTTTGCACTTGCATTTTCATAGATGTTATTAATAATATTAATGTATACATCTTCAATACCGCAGGATTTCAGAGCCATTGTAACTGCTGATGGTTTCACCGAATCAAAGGATTTTTCATAATCAATAAAAGCCATGCACAATGGAAGTTCATATTCCCTCGCTCTTTCAATTAGTTCTCTCAGTAAGTGGATATGATTTATTGTTCTGTAGCCACTTCTGAATTCAGCTTGTTCTCTTGGTTAAGCCATCTCCAGTGTTACCTTCAAGCGGTGTGAAAGAACTTTAGTGAAGATTTTATAAACCGTTGATAGGAGGTAGATAGGTCTGTAGTTCCTGAGATCCTCAATGTCACCTTTTTTATGTAGCAGGATCATTGTAGCGTTTTTCAAATCCTCAGGAATCTTCCCTTCATTAAGGCGTCGAGTAAACACTTGGGCGAGTACTGTTTTAATTTCTCCACTTGCTTCTTGTATGATGTCTACAGTAATTCCATCTTCTCCTGGAGCTTTTCCCCGCTTCATGTTCTTGATTGCATGTGGGACCTCTGCTGGGAGGACTGGAAGAACTTTGGTACTGGAACCTTTCATGATGTCTGGAGTACATGTATCATCCCTTTCATATAATTTGGAGTAGAAATCTTTCACTCTTGTCGAAATTTCGCCTCTATTTCTTGTTACAGAACCATCTTCTTTTCTCAGTGCCATAATCAGTTTTCTTCCCTTACTGAGATGTCCCTTTGCTATCTTTAGGCTTTGGTTGTTTTCAATTGCTTTCCTCACTAGTTCACAGTTGAATGTTCTTACGTTTTCAGTGATACTTTTTCGTACTGTCTTGCATAGCTCTATATATTCCACTTTGGAAGTCACATCTTCTTTAGTTGTCCTCATCTCTCTTCTTTTTTGCATCAACATTTTGGTTTTTCCTGATAATTTGTTCACATGCAACTTGTTCTTAGACCCAGCTAATTTTGTTGCTGTTTCCATAAGAGCTTTGGTTACTTTTCTGTTAACTTCAGAAATATCCACTTCTTCTGATGTTAGGACTTCTAAAGCAGAGAATCTGTTCTTCAGTTCCAACTTCAAGGTATTATGGTGTTTTTTAAGGTTGGTTATGTTAATACATTTTGTTTGTCTTATGAGCTTGCCACGTTTGAGTTTAGTGCTGAGGTGCATCTTACATCTCACCAATCTATGGTCACTACCTGCGTTGAACTTGTTTAGCACACTGCAGTCTTCTATGACGAATTTTTTGTTACACATAATAAAATCAATTTCACTTGTCATCCCATTTGGATGTCTCTATGTCCATTTCCTGTGTGGCTTTTTCTTGAAAAAGTAGTTCAAGATGAAAAACCCTTCTGCCTCTGCAAACTCAACGAGAGTATTTCCACGCTGGTTTCTGTTGCCGTGACCGAATTTACCTACTGAAGTTTCATTTTGTTGCCGTTGCCCTATTTTTGCATTGAAATCTCTCATAATTATCTTCATGTGCTGCTTACCTTTATTATTTAGATCACGAATTTCCTCATAAAATTCTTCAATTTCTTCTTCTGGATGACTAGTGGTGGGTGCATAAGTTTGAATAATCTGAGCCTGGTATCTTCTCGAGAGTTGGATAACGAGTCGTGCAGCTCTGTCAGAGGAACTTTCAACTTCTACAACTTTATCCTTCAGTTTCTTGTTTATTATAAATCCAACACCACTAGTTCTTCCAGTATCTGTCCCACGATAGTAGAAGAGATGTCCACTTTTCAGTTCAATGAGACCTTCTCCTTTTCTCCTTACCTCACTTAGCCCTACGATGTCCCTCTTGATCCTTTGTAGTTCCTCTTCCAATTCAAGAAGCCTTGAATCAGAAGATAGGGAGTGTCCATTATACGTAGCCAAGGTCAGCATCAGATGGCAGCCTAGTTCGGTCCTCCGGGGATTCTTAGCACTCTCTGCCTTCATGTCACACTGGCTGCTGCCTTGGCCAGGTACATTCCAGCTGCCGGAGACTGAGGGGCCAAGATTTAAGTTGTGGAGTCATTTTGGAGGGGTTTGGCCATAACTCACCACGCTGGGCAAGCGGGTTGGTGAGTGTGGGATAGCATTTCCTCTAATCCCGATGGTATAGTTATACTGCGATTGGCGGTCGTCAGAGCCCCTTTAGTGGGAACAGGATGCACCACGAGAAGACGGGGTTGACATTTGTCAAGGAGAGGCTGTGATGTTACGCATCACCTGACCTTACATCCCATATATATATATAGTGTTGTATTAAAACTGATTGACTGAGCAGAAGCAGTTGATAACTTAGAAAAATTAAATTGTTAAAAGAAATTGCTTCAAAACTCAAGTTTTAAAAATAAAATTCAGAAAAAAATTGCCCCATACTCAGATTTCAGTCATGATGTTTTTCATCATTACACAGTATTGCTTAAGTATCAGCTTATGCAATATTATAGCATAATTTTATAATTAATAATATAATATTGCAATATATAGACATATTATATCCTAGATTATAATAAAATTACCTGATAATACCAGGGGTAACTTTTTTTGAATATCATGTGTATGGCTGATCCTAATTTTTCTTCCATTTGAAGTTAGGTTGGTTTTGCCTTGGTGAAAAATCTGAAATAAGAACAGATGGTGCGAGGCCACACAGATCGAGAGTGACCTGTAACAAAATCAGATAACTGAGCTGGGAACTTCTGCTGCATCCAGCTTATTCTCAAGATATTGACCCGAGCAATTACCACCTGTTCCGGTTGGTGCAGCATTGCCCGGATGGGAAGCACTTCTCGAACTGAGATGATGTGGAACGAGCTCTTACTGACTTCTTTATGTCCAAGTCACCTTTTTTCTACAAGGCAGGTATCGGAAACCTCCTTACACGATGGGAACAGGTTGTCTAGAATGAAGGAGACTACATTTGAGACTGATTTCGGCCTCTTTATGTATGGTGCATTGCATTTTCTCATGCCTCTCATTTTAGGACATTACTTTTAGTTGCTCAAACTTCTATTGTTGTAATCTTATTATTCTTACCCAATAATTGCATGTGCTACTGTTGTACAAAAGTAATGAGTGATATTCACATTCCATCACAATCACCATCATCTGTGGTATGAAAAATCTCACACTTGCTATCATAGGAATAATGTCACAATCATGTGATCAGTGGACACTGTTTGGTTGATGCCATAAGATTACTGCATCTTGGAATATAAAGTATGAATAATCTCCTTTTTGTACCTTAGACTTTGATGATAGACATCACGCACCTCGTATTTTCTTCAAATTCAGCCGTCATATGCAGACAATATCATCATAACAAAATGACATTACTGTCTAGCAGCTTTAAAAAGGACAGCATGCAGCACTGGAATGTTTTTTTTTTCAAATTTAGTCATCATACAAAACTAATGTCCTCATGAAATGGTCTTTAAATTTCTGAAGAAATGCACAAACTAAACCTCCCACCAGGACACAAGACACCCTGTGAATTAAAAAAAATCGCATCCTGACAGTGCTTGAGTGCTGTCAGGAAACATTTTTGTTTAGTTTATTACCAAAAATTAAAATATCAGTAAAAATTACAAACAAAACAAAATCTGGCAACTTTGAATTTTGAAATCTGGCTCAATGTACACTGCTGGCCACCCAAAATGCAACACCAAGAAGGAAGCATCCGATTGGCCTGAAATTCGCAGCATGCCTCGCCCGCGAGAGGACATGCAAACGATTAGCATTGCAGGGCATATGCAAATCATGTGCGCCTGGCTCGCCACCGAGAAGCACTATAAGAAAGGTGCACAGAAGGCAGGGTGTAAGTAGTGGAAGTGTGTTGTGCTGCCGGACCTGTACGTGGGAAGCTTCCTGATGCATCGTCACAGAATACGGCATTCATTCCAGCACGTTTTGGAGTTCGACAGAGGACGAATAACGGCTTATCGCGACAGCGGTTTATCGTACCGAGACATCGGCACCTGTGTGGGACGACATCCAGCCATAGTGAGGTGAGTATGGATTCGGTGGGTGCAGGGGGGACGGACGGACCTACGTGAGCGATTGCTGCAGCGGCGGCTCACCACTGGACGGGAGGACGGTCATGTTGTGCGGCAGGCATTAACGGCTCGCACCGCCACATCACGAACATTAGCGCAGGAATTAGGGTGTGTTGCACAACAACCTGTGTCAGCACATACCGTTCGACGTCGTCTGCAGGAGCAGGGACTTGTCGCACGGCGGCCATTGCTCCGATTACCATTGATGTTACACCACCGGAGAGTGCGGTGGCAGTGGGCCGTTGAACACCGTACCTGAACTACGGAATGGCACGACATTGTCTTCTCTGACGAATCCCGCTTCTGCCTGCAACACCACGATGTTTGGATCCACGTGTGGCGGCACCGCGGCGAGAGACTGTATGACGCCTTAATTACGCATCGCCATACTGGTCCGTCGCATGGCATTATGGTTTGGGGAGCAATTGGATATGACACCCGCACCACTCTGGTATGCATCGCCGGTACACTCAACAGCCACCACTACATCTCTGACGTTTTGGAGACTGTAGTCCTCCGTCAGCTGCAGAACCTGCCAGCGGCCACGTTTCAACAGGACAATGCGCGCCTGCACGTGGCACGCATTGTGCAACAATTTTTCACGGCCCACCAGGTGTCACTGCTGCCGTGGCTTGCCTGTTCTCCCGATATGTCGCCCATCGAACACGTCTGGTCGCTGATCGGCAACCGAGTGGCCCGGCAAGCACCACCTGCAGCTACGCCTGATGAACTGTGGCAACGTGTGGAAGCAGCTTGGACCGACATACCCCAAGCCCGCATCCAAAGCTTCTTTCGTTCGATGCCGCAGCGTATAGGGGCCGTTATTGCCAGCCATGGGGGCCACACGAACTATTGATGTCTGCGTGTTCTGCAAGTCACACAGGCCTGTAAGTTCAATCGTTTCATCTTTGTATCTGTTGCTATGTGTCCAGTAAATCTGGCTTTGCTATCTCGTATCCTTCTTGTGTTGCATTTTGGGTGGCCAGCAATGTATGTTACCTAAGAACTGCTATCATTTTAAACTGATCCACATGTTGAAATTTAATGATACGGAGCGAAATGCTCGATAAAGGGCAGCCCCATCATAACAACTCAGTGTGATCTCAGTCTTGGTGTTGCATTTTGGGTGGCCAGCAGTGTATATATTAAAATGTAGTAAGAAATGTTTATCTGCTTTATTGTAAAGCAACTTTCTTCTTCCTATTTCTCTCCTAAGGAGCAGTTTAAGTAAAAGTGACAGATTTAGAATTTAGCAAAATAATTGGAAAGTTCTTAGCTACTGCATCAGACAGAGATGGAGGTAGAAAGGAAAGAGCAAGTATTAAAAATGTAACAATATAACATCAATGCCATATTGGGCTAGTTAAAAGAAAAAATATTGTTATTACTGTAAATAAAGAAATTGCTTACCTTTGCATTGTGTTTTAACTGGTTTTCTAATAGAATTATAGCATTGTAATTACTGTAAGTGAGACAAGGTGACACCATATCTCCGAAGCTCTTTAATGCTACATTGGAGGGTGTCTTTCAGTCGCTGAGCTGGGAAAACAAGGGGATAAAGATTAATGGAGATTATCTAACCCACCTTCGTTTTGCTGATGACATAGTCATTTTTGCAACTACCCCATCAGAGCTACAGAGTATGATCCAGGAACTTGCTGACAAGAGTAAAGAAGTGGGATTAAAAATGAACTTTCAGAAGACAAAAGTGATGTTCAATGCTTTTACACGAAATGAAGATTTATCGATTGATGGAGAAAAGCTGGAGATAACAGACACGTACGTTTATCTTGGACAGCAGATATCAAGTGAGGGTCACATTGATGAAGAAATTAATCGGCGTACAAAACTTGCCTGGAGAGCTTTTGGAAGAAACAGCATAATTTTCAAGAGCAATATGCCATTATGTCTTAAAAGAAAAGTGTTTGATCAATGCATCCTTCCAGTGCTTACATATGGTGCAGAGACATGGACCATAACTAAAAGAGACATACAAAGGCTACAGACAACTCAAAAAAGCATGGAGAGGTGCATGCTTGGTGTAACCAGGAGAGATAAGAAGAGGAACTTGTGGATCCGAAAAATGTTAAATACCTGAAATGGCAATGGGCTGGACATACTGCCAGAAGGACAGACCATCGATGGACAGCCGAAATTTTAGATCGGATTCCAAGGGACAGGAAAAGACCCAGAAGAAGACCACATGGGAGATGGGTGGATGAAATTCAAAAGTATGCAGGAGTGACATGGAGGAGACTGACTGACACAAGACAGACCGTTGTGGAGGAAACTTGGGGAGACCTTCGTCCAGCAGTGGATTGATAATGGTTGACGATGATGATGATGATGAATTACTGTAAATAAACTGTTTTTTTGTTTTTTAATTATGTTTTATGGGACTTTCTAATATAATAATAGCACTGCTGTTACTGAAATCTAAGGATATAATATTTTGGAATTTGATGTGCACTCCTTACACAGGGTTCCCACTGGTCAGGGAAAACCTGGAATTGTCAGAGAATTTGATTTTGTCCAAAAAAAGTAGACGAAAATAGCTATTTCTCGCCTAAACCTGGAAAATCCGCACAACTATCCTGGAAAATGAGCGATCCCTTGTCAGATCTGCCAAATGTTAAGATTTTGCCAAATTTTGTGCCTGAATCCTCCTTCGCTAGCCCGGTTCCATTCGCTGATGAACCCGGAAGTCCGAGGGAGAAACAAGGAGGTCATGTGCCGCTCTTGCTGAGAGAGAGAAAGGGGGATTGATCAGAGGGGAGCCCACAATATTCACACACCTCTGCTGTCTCCTCAGGAAAGGGGGAAAGGAATGCCAGTGCCCCCTCTCCCCCCAGCTCTTTGTTGACGCAAAGTTGCTCCAACGAATGAGAACGCAATTGTAAGTACAGGTTATCGTATTTTAGCGTTATCTTTTAGGTGGAAGCACATGAGATTAGCTTTGAGCAGTCTTTGAGTTAAAATATCTTCCTGCTTCTTTTACATTGTTGCACGTTATAGCATTTTGTTTAAAATGAGCAATCAGAAAATGGTTTTCAATTTGGAATTGGCTGATAAAGAATTGAATCCACAATGGACAGAAAAAAACATTCAAAGCAAATAAAAATTGAAGAACAAATTATCGAACTACAGAAAAAAAAAAGATTTTGTACATGTACGAGTAATTTATTTTTCCAAGCAATGTAAGTTAATACAGCCAATTCCTGAGGGTCCCAATTTTGCTAAAGTCCCCCGTTTTAATGATTCCCCAATTTAGTGATTATTTTTGCCAGTTCACCGAGTCATAAATTGTGCTTTAATTGCATTTTAAAATATTTTGCTTGCTAATTACTAGTATGGTATATGGTTTTATTATTAATCTGCTATGTTAATACGCTTAGGATAATCTTTGCTTTGGTTGATTTTACTTCATATTGAGTAGAAATCCTAGTTTTTCTACTGTAAAAGTGCCATGAATTGTAAAAGTATGGTCTTGAATTTTTCTGGAAAAGTCAGGGAATTTCATTTCTGAAATTGAGTGGGAACCCTGTTACATTTAATGTAAGGGGAGTTAAAAAATCCCCATTCTTTGCAATGCAAATACATACAAGGAAAAACAATATCAGAATCACAGTATGTTTATTCTCATGTTGTAATGACTTTAACTGTCAGCAATAAAGGTGTTGTTACGTGAAAAAACATGGGGAAATTGTTAAAAGTAAAGGCAAACTGCTGAAACTCTTATATAATTCTCCATGATTAGATACACTGTACTATTGCATTCTGCCAGTGGCTTAGAGACCTGATAATTCTGACATCTGTTAGGTGAGGACATTGAAACAATATTACAAAAAGTTATCCCAAGTATTCAGCCGAGATTGGACCAATATTCTAACACAGCACTGTGTTACTCAGAGCTAAAGATATAATATTTGGAGTAGGTATAAAAAGAGTGAAATTCAATCTGTACTCATTACATTCCATGTAAAGGTACTTTGACAAAAAAATAAATAAAACATTCTTTGCAATGCAAATATACATATAAGAAAAAAAATCCAAATTACAGTACATGTTTATTTTCTAATGTAATAAATTAAAAAAAACACAATTTAAAAAACACTTGGAAAAAGAACACTGCTCACACTTTTACATAATATTTCTTGATTAGATTCACTGTACTATGACATTCTACCAGTGGTTCTGACCTAATATAGTTCTGACATATATTAGGTGAGGTCATTGAAACAATATTACAAAAGGTTATCTTCCCAAGTATTCAGATGATACTGGCTAAGTATCGTTTGCATTAAATCCGACAAACAGCCAATATTGGTTAGATGACAGTTATATCTATAGATATAACTGTCATCTAACCGATGTCAGCTCCATGTCGGGAGTGGGGATGTTCTTTGAACTATCAGACACTTTTAGAACTGGTGCTGAGCTCAAATGATGTTTTCATTCTCTTAAGGCCTTCTCATGTTCTAAGTCCTATTTGAATTCCTGGCTTTTCTTAGTCAAAGCTCTCAACGAGTGAGTTGCGTAAGGTATTGATCAAACGGTTGTCCTTCCTGTTTACACTTGAAGAATTTAAATTGTTTGAAAACAACATTTTTCTGTGGTAAACAATATGATTCGAACTTATCGACGACTTTGGTAAGATAATCAGCCGCCTCTGGGTCTAAGTCAAATGTATTAAATATTTCCACTCCATCATCACCGATAAGATTTCATAAAATGGTGACTTTTGTTTTATCAGGTTTGTTGATTTTCTCTGCGGCCAGGAGAAAATTTTCTAACTTCTGTCTCCACTTCTTCCAATTCTCAGCAACATTGCCCAGAAATCTTAATTCTTCTGGAGTATGAAACCTATCCATTATGATTCTGACACCAGGTGAAATATTAAGCCTTAATAAAATACAATAAACTTATTTTAAGTAATTACAAACTCCAATCTAGAACATAAACTTTAATTTCATAACAACGATCCTCATTCACTTCTTATCAACACCACCATTATCATACAAACCTGGTTGCCACAACAACCTCTGTTCCTAGTAATTCTTGATTATGTTACATACAGACTTATGGCTAAACAATCTTTTGGTCACTGTGTTATCAATAGTTAATGCTACACAAACTCATGATCAACCCTTTTCTGCACAAGTGCAGTTTAAGTATATACCATCTTAAAATTATTCTATGTCTGATTCACATTTTAAATACAGGAACATTAATTTTCTAATATCAATTCTTAAATGCTATACTTGCATATAATTAATACAGCTTGTCTTAAAAGTTAATTACACAGACATTACATCCCTGAATTGCAAACAAACCAATGCATAATTTTGCAGATGACAGCAAACCTCATGTTTTTAGATCTAAAAGATAAATGAAAAATTGGTGCTTTTATGTTACCTCTTTCTTCAACTCTGACACTGGGGCTGTATGGAACTGGTGTTACAATAATTTTGTTGACTTTAATTTTCACGAAACATAGTATTTCACTGCAAGTAACAAAAACTGTTGATAACACACATTCCTCCTATTCTTCTGCAATACAGGCCTTAAATAATATGCACCATTACACCCACACTCTTAGTCTAAATATTGCTGTTAAACTTTCAATGGGCAATCATGTTTCTTAAATTCCAACATCTAGAGCACAGGATCAACTTACAAATCAAATCATATGTACAACATAAAGAAAAGTCACTACATATACTTTGTCCATTTGAATTATTAACCAGTATGAAAATTTTTTATTTTGGTGCTTAACATTTCAATATCTTTAACCTTTTGCAATAAAAATGGGTCATTATGAATGCCAGAAAAAAACTAACAGTATAAAAATTTCTGGGGTTTCTTTTGCTTCCCAGCAAAAACAGTCTTGCTGGCCCAGCACTCTGTTGCCGCTGCCAAACCTTCAATAAAATATCCGGGAGGCCAACAGAAGGGCCAGCAGTTCAGGCCAACAGCTGGCCAACTGTTCAGGCCAACAGCTGGCCAACAGTTGGCACTCCATCAGTTGTCATATGCCACAACAGGGCCATCAGTGGTCCATCACAGGCAGTAGCTGCCACAAGTGGCCCTTCAGTGGCCCTGCAAGCACGTGCCAGAAATGATGGCTAGCCTAATGTGGTCCGCTAGTGTGCCGTTAGTGGCAGCCAGCAACCACGAGACATAACTGGTGGCTTGCCAAATCTTGTTCGCCAATTTCCCAGTAGTAGCCATAATAATAATAATAATAATAATAAAAAAAAAAGCAAGGATAACCGCAGTTTCCCAAAGCTACATTTTTTTTTCTACCCTTACGAAACTTGTGAATTAATGCAATGCGCTGGGGAAATTTTATCAACAGACCAGAAAAACGTTCATCTGACTGGATTTGAACCAGGGCCGTTTGCATGACAGCTGAGCTCTCTACCGACCGGACTAATTTACCACGCTCGAGCATATGCTTAAAGCTGTCTGTTTGGTATGCAATGTGTAATCGAATGCTTCCCTCTTTCATTTTACAATATTGCGAGGCATTTTTCATGAAAGTCAGTTTCATAAAATTGATAAATTAATTTTTTCAACGTAACGATAGTTTTTTTTTTTTTTACCTTAAGGGAACCTCACTCATTTTCAAGGCGTGTACATACTTAGAGTCGCTTTCCAAAGTTTTGTACTGTCCTTGCCATCTTGAAATGAGATTGTTGAATAAATATATATTTACCCGGGTTCATGTCACACTCTGTTACATTTTTAACGTTGTGTCTTTCCTTTCCGTTGTCCGAAGCTACATTTGTTTTAAAGAGTAAAAGATATTTTATTTTACTTCTCGTTATTTTTAGAAGCGAATTCCTCCCAGTCTTGTGTATTCAACCCATGGATGAGTACACCACATAGCGTTGCTTTTTTCTTTCTTTCAAATAATTAATAAATTTTGTACGCATATAATTCTTTTTTTTTCCCCCAACAAACATTGTTTTAATGGTTTTCCAGGATATTTGTTTCAAGCGGTTTCAAATTTTTTCTTGTTATTCATCCACTCCATTCCATAAATTGTTATTCATAGGAATGGAGTGGGTGTATTTCATGGCTGTAATCTAGTATTTCACGGCTTAATCTGATATCTTCATCGACGTAAAATTTCATTAGGAAATTAATTCGCCTCTCCACATATGGATTTTTTTTCTTAACATCTACTAAAATAACACGATGGTGATAGCATCGTCTTCAACTAACTGGTACCATGAGAGACATAGCAAGTGTTTCTTCTGCGCATGCGCGGTCCCGTTGCTTCCACCTACTGTTGGGGGTTGCATTGGTTGCTAGCAACGGGCCACTAGTGGCACTAGCTTGGAGGTCCACAATTCACGGCGATGCTGCAGGGCCATCAATGGCTTGCCAACTGATAGCGCTGCCACCAACGGACCACTACTGGGCCGTGAGTGGCAGATTTCAGCCAGCAGTTTCCCAGCACTTGTGTTTTTGCTGGGTTTCTTGTGTGCATATTCTTTCAGCCTGATTATGCTTTACCAATACTGTAAAATTATTCAATGTAAAAAATAAACTACTTATTCATACCATACAAAAATAATGATTAATCTTAGCTACATATACATCTGTAAAATCTGAAGATAAAAAAATTCCTAAATAAGGACTGAGGTAACTAAATCAAAATTGAAATCAATTTTTCATATAAGGTATGAGATTAAAAAGTCTATTACACTCAATCTACATACTAATGGTCCTATTAGAACCATGGGGGATTTTTTTTTTTCAATTTCATGCTTATTGTCCACATAATGAGAATCTGGAAAATTTCGGGGCTTTTAAAAAATTTTCACCACATGAACATTTACAAAATAACTCTGATCATAGCATTTTCAATTACATATTTTAATTTTATGCAAATTGACCTAAAAAGATATTTACTTCTGGCCCCTGGTGTCCAAAAATCTTGGAACTGAGGGGATTAATATCCCCTTAGCTACTATACTTCATTGCTCAAGAAATGCTTCTTCATCTCCTGTCATATCACAGTATTTGTTATTTCCCTACACAGTTCTCCCAACAGAATTTCTCTTTAATTCATCACTTCATGTCATCCTCAGTCTTTCTCACTTTTTGTTTTTCTGAACTAGGTTTTTATACAGTTAACTTTCTTTCAAGTCTCTCTCTCTCTCTCTCTCTCTCTCTCTCTCTCTCAGTCATTCAGACAATGTGTTCCACCAACAGCCATTCTGCTTTTTTGAGACAAACTAGCCGATCTTTAACCTAAATTATGTACTTTATTTCCTATCTCTGGTTTTTTCCTACCAAGCACCACTTCACTCTTCTTTGAAAAACTTGTATATAGCAGTTTTACATACAATAAAACTTTTGACTCTAATAAGTATGTCGCTGCTTCTGAACTTTTCAAATACATACTAATTAATATGGTTAAAGGAATTTAACCTCATGAAATAAATGAACAAAAGTTACAGGATGCGAAAACAAATCACTACAGATATGCATATATGTTCCTAACATTAACAGCTAATAATGAAGAAAAAAAAATTATGGAAAACACTTGTCAAGTTCAAAGAACTATCACTAACCTTCTTCAGGTAACAAACACTTTCTACTAAATAAAACTCTGTCAGTCCAGGATGGAATTCTATTCTTTTCACTAGTATCGTAATCATCAGAGAAAATGTCATACTTGTATGTTGGTGCAAAGTTAATTGGCCCCTCAATAAAGTTCTTAAAAGCCTGTAAACATTGAGATATTACCATATGAAATACCTTGAAATTAAACCTTAATTAATACTGCATGTCACAAGAAGTAGTTAGGTGGGGGAATGAAAAAAAAAAAGTTTCCAAGAACACATACAAGAGTAGAAATTCAAGTTACATTTACCACATCTTGGTCTAATGTATTTCTTTTCATATATCACACAGATACACTGTCATCTTATTTGCACAAGATTTTCATGACTAAAAGATGATACTTTGCATTAAAAACATAAAAACACACAATGAACCTCATGCATAATTTCAGTTTGTAGCTGGGTGAAACCACACAACAGTACATCTGAATACTGTTAACAAAAGAGCTATGTTACAGGAAAAGCATACAGATCATTCAGGTGAGCTTGTTGGCATACACTGAAAGTTCATCGAATGTAAAAGTAAAGTGATTTCTAAATTATACAGCACTGGAATTTTCAGATAATCCAATACTAAAGATAATAGCTCCCAATCCCCAATGACACTTCATACCAACATAACAACAATCAACAACTCTCTACCAAGAAAAGCAGTGTATCATAAAAATATTCAACAAGCACAAAAAAGTAGCATAAAACACAGTTTATAACACTATATAACAAAGTTTTTTTTAATTTGTTCCTGGGTCGTAACTGTTACTCCCTAACTGTTTATGCCTCAAAAGTATCGCAAATGGCTATTATTCCCCACAAAATTTGCTTTTGTGACCAGTACAGTGATACTTTGAAATTTACCTAATTTTCAGAACCTTCCAGATGGATTGAGTGCTGAATAAACTTGGAGTAACTTCTGGAACTTTTTAGCACTCTTGAAAACTTACCCGATTAAAAAGACAAAAAGAAATATTAAGAATGACTCAAGTGTGGGATATGGTAGACCTACCACACTTGAGAAGGACGGTCCACCATGGAATTGACCTGGACTTTCTAAACGGCATATGAGAAAGAGATCTCGGCTGAGTGAATGTAAGATTGGTGTATGGAATACTAGAGGTATAAATGGCAAGATGAGTGAGGTGATTGAGGAGATGAATAAGTATAGACTGGATGTTCTGTGTGCAAGTGAAACCAAAAGAAGGAAATTGGGGTAGAAGAAGTGAATGGCACGTTGAGTGCGTGGTCTGGAGTATTGGATAATATAAGATGACAGGCTGGTGTAGGTGTGATTTTAAGTGAAAAGATGAAGAACAACTTGATTTACTATAGTTGTGTAAGGGAGAGAATTCTCTGGATTCATTTGAAAGTGAAACTTCAGAGAAGTGTAATTGTTGTAGTGTATGCTCCTTGTGACTCGGAACCTTCCAATAAGATGAAAGATTTCTGGAATGAGCTAAAAGCTATTTTGAGCCAGTTTGGTGCTAAAGAAAAAGTTATAATAGCAGGGGATTTCAATGCTAGAATAGGTGTGCAGAATGCAATTTCTGACAATGTTCTGGGTAAGTTTAATGATCCTTGTGTGAATGATAATGGTGAAAGATTAATTGAACTGTGCATTGAGAATGGTCTGTGTGTATCTAATACATTTTTCAACCACAAGTATATCCACTCATATACTTGGGAAAATCGTACTCTTTGTCAAAAGAGTGTGATAGATTTTAATGCCTACGATCAGCGCCTGAAACACTTAGTTGTTGACACCCGTGTGATGAGAGGTGGAGGATGTTGGTTCTGATCATTACTTGGCAGTGTCACGAGTGAAACTGAATGTTGGTTGGAAAAAAAGGAATAGGAAGAGACCCAGTATAGAAAGAATAAATGTTGATAGGCTCCTTGAAGATCATCAGCGTTATTCTGACTTACTCAGAGAACGACTGAAGGAGCTGAAGTCAGGTGAGAGGGATGTAGAAATGAAGTGGGAATGTTTTAAGAACTGTGTTGTCACTGCTGCTAAAGAGGTCTGTGGCACCACAATAGTGGGTAACAATAGAGGTGATGCTTGGTGGAATAGTGAGATTGAAGAGGCAGTAAAGAGAAAGAAGGAAGCCTATTTGGGGATGTTGCAAGGTAGAGTCTCTGTGGATGAATATCGCTGTAAGAAGCATGAAGCTGCTAAGTTGGTTCGCCAGAGTAAGGCAAAAGATAAGAAGGAGAAAGTGGAAAGGCATGAACTGGCTTTTTGGAAAGATAGGAAGTCCTTCTGGAAGTACATGAGACTCAGGAAAAATAGGGAAAACAAAGTTGTAAGTTGTGTGAAGAATGAGATCGGGGAAATGATATGGGAGCCCAATGAGTTAAGTGAAAAATGGGGTGAATACTTTTGTGAGTTATTAGATCAGGAAAGCAAAGATGATTCTGAGACAGATGCAGATGATGTCACAATGAGGGATGGAAGCACAGAAGGGATCTCAAGAGAAAAAGTGTGTAAAGCTCTAAAATCTTTTCAGAATGGTAAGGCTGCGGCAGTTGATGACATAACTGCAGAGTAATTGGAATATGGTGGTGACTCTGTAATTGACTGGTTAACTGAAATTTGCCAGTTGTGCTGGGTGTTAGGAATGGTTCCTCAGGATTGAAAGAATGCTATCATTGTTCCCTTGTATAAGGGAAAAGGTGATCAGACTGAATGCAAGAACTATCGTGGTATTAGCCTACTAAGTGTGTCAGGGAAAGTGTTTGGTAAGATTGTTGATTGAAAAAGTACGGGGTCTTGCTTCACAGAAAGTGTGGAATGTTCAGAGTGGTTTTATGCCTGGTAAAGGCTGCACTAACCAGATTTTTCAATTACGCACGATGATTGAAAAGTATCTCGCTGTTGGGAAGAAAGTTTTTGCTGCCTTCATAGATTTAGAGAAAGCTTAAGACTGAGTGAATACGACACTTTTGTGGAAGGTATTGAATGAATATGGTGTTACTGGGAATCTACTTAATAGTGTAAAGGCCATGTATGCGGGTAGCAGAGCTTGTGTACGAGTGAATGGTGTTTTATCAAAATGGTTTTCTATTGGTGCAGGAGTTAGACAAGGTTGTGTAATGTCACCATGGATGTTTAATATATTTATGGACGCATGCATGCGTGATGCCAAAATAGATGATAGTGGTTTACGTCTTGGTGATATCCGTGTGTGCAGATTGCTGTATGCTGATGACACTGTCATGTTGGCAGAGAGCAAAAGTGAGTTGCAGAGTATGTTGACTCAGATGCACGAAGTTTGCATGAAATTCAAACTGAGTATAAATAAGGGAAAAACCAAAGTTATGGTGTTTGAGAGAAGAACTGGTAGCACTGAATGTAATGTAAGTATAAATGGCACTGTGATTGACCAGGTGAGTGAGTTTGTGTATTTAGGAAGCATGTTTGACAGAGAAAACAAATTGGATGGTGAAATCAGTAGGCGAGTGAATTCTTCTTTGAAAGTCATAGCTGCTCTGGGAGGTTTTCACAGGAATGATGGGTTCTCCTCTAGAGAGTCCCGCATGGCTGTGTATGGAACTGTAATTGTTCCTACCTGATGTATGGCAGTGAAACCTGGGTACTGCAGAAGAAACATAGGAGTCGTTTGTGTGCTGGAGAAATGCGTTACTTACGTCGGGTTTGTGGCAAGACACAGTCTGATTATGTGAGGAATGAAGATGTGTTGCAGTTGTGTGATGTGAAGCAAAATGTTGTTAGCAAGGTGAGACTAATATGCTTTGGTGGTTTGGCCATGTTGAAAGAATGAGTGATGAAATGCTTACTAAGAAAATCTTTTCAGCCCAAGTGGCAGGAAGGAAAGGCAGAGGGAGGCCAAGGAAGACATGGGTGGATCAGATTCAGGAGTGTCTGCATGAGAAAAAGATTATGAGTATGAAGTATAAAAGATCTTGTGTACAGCGTGTAATGGATATCAGTGAAGCACGAGTTGTATGTCAAGATCGCTGTAAATGGAGAAGTTTGGAACAACGCTACAATGATCTTGCTACATAAAAAAGGTGACATTGAGGATCTCAGGAACTACAGACCTATCAGCCTCCTATCAGTGGTTTATAAAATCTTCACTAAAGTTCTTTCACACCGCTTGAAGGTGACACTGGACATGGCTCAACCGAGAGAACAAGCTGGACTCAGGAGTGGCTACAGCACAATAGACCATATCCACGTACTGAGAGAACTAATTGAAAGAGCGAGGGAATATGAACTTTCATTGTGCATGGCTTTTATCGATTATGAAAAAGCCTTTGATTCGGTGAAACCATCAGCAGTTACAATGGCTCTGAAATCCTGCGGTATTGAAGATGCATACATTAATATTATTAATAACATCTATGAAAATGCAAGTGCAAAGATTCGGCTGTTTGAAAATACAACACACATAAAAATTGGAAAGGGAGTGAGACAAGGTGACACCATATCTCCGAAGCTCTTTAATGCCACATTGGAAAATGTCTTTCAATCACTGAACTGGGAAAACAAAGGGATAAAGATTAATGGAGATTATCTAACCCACCTTCGTTTTGCTGATGACATAGTCATTTTTGCAACTACCCCATCAGAGCTACAGAGTATGATCCAGGAACTTGCTGACAAGAGTAAAGAAGTGGGGTTAAAAATGAACTTTCAGAAGACAAAAGTGATGTTCAATGCTTTTACACGAAATGAAGATTTATCGATTGATGGAGAAAACCTGGAGATAACAGACACGTACGTTTATCTTGGACAGCAGATATCAAGTGAGGGTCACATTGATGAAGAAATTAATTGGCGTACAAAACTTGCCTGGAGAGCTTTTGGAAGAAACAGCATAATTTTCAAGAGCAATATGCCATTATGTCTTAAAAGAAAAGTGTTTGATCAATGCATCCTTCCAGTGCTTACGTATGGTGCAGAGACGTGGACCTTAGCTAAAAGAGACATACAAAGGCTGCAGACAACTCAAAGCAGCATGGAGAGGTGCATGCTTGGTGTAACCAGGAGAGATAAGAAGAGGAACTCGTGGATCCGAAAAATGACAAGAGTGGAAGACATCATGATCAGAGTTAAATCCCTGAAATGGCAATGGGCTGGACATACTGCCAGAAGGACAGACCATCGATGGACAGCCGAAATTTTAGATTGGATTCCAAGGGACAGGAAAAGACCCAGAAGAAGACCACATGGAAGATGGGTGGATGAAATTCGAAAGTATGCGGGAGTGACATGGAGGAGACTGGCACAAGACAGACCGTTGTGGAGGAAACTTGGGGAGACCTTCGTCCGGCAGTGGATTGATAATGGTTGACAATGATGATGATGATATATATCATCATCATCATCATCATTGTCAACCATTATCAATCCACTGCTGGACGAAGGTCTCCCCAAGTTTCCTCCACAACGGTCTGTCTTGTGCCAGTCTCCTCCATGTCACCCCTGCATACTTTCGAATTTCATCCACCCATCTCCTATGTGGTCTTCTTCTGGGTCTTTTCCAATCCCTTGGAATCCAATCTAAAATTTCGGCTGCATCCATCGATGATCTGTCCTTCTGGCAGTATGTCCAGCCCATTGCCATTTCAGGGATTTAACTTTGATCATGATGTCTTCCACTCTTGTCATTTTTCGGATCCACGAGTTCCTCTTCTTATCTCTCCTGGTTACACCAAGCATGCACCTCTCCATGCTTCTTTGAGTTGTCTGCAGCCTTTGTATGTCTCTTTGTTAAGGTCCACGTCTCTGCACCATACGTAAGCACTGGAAGGATGCATTGATCAAACACTTTTCTTTAAGACATAATGGCATATTGCTCTTGAAAATTATGCTGTTTCTTCCAAAAGCTCTCCAGGCAAGTTTTGTACGCCGATTAATTTCTTCATCAATGTGACCCTCACTTGATATCTGCTGTCCAAGATAAACGTACGTGTCTGTTATCTCCAGCTTTTCTCCATCAATCGATAAATCTTCATTTCTTGTAAAAGCATTGAACATCACTTTTGTCTTCTGAAAGTTCATTTTTAATCCCACTTCTTTACTCTTGTCAGCAAGTTCCTGGATCATACTCTGCAGCTCTGATGAGGTAGTTGCAAAAGTGACTACGTCATCAGCAAAACGAAGGTGGGTTAGATAATCTCCATTAATCTTTATCCCCTTGTTTTCCCAGCTCAGCGACTGAAAAACACCCTCCAATGTGGCATTAAAGAGCTTCGGGAGATATGGTGTCACCTTGTCTCACTCCCTTTCCAATTTTTACGTGTGTTGTATTTTCAAACAGCCTAATCTTGCACTTGCATTTTCATAGATGTTATTAATAATATTAATGTATGCATCTTCAATACCGCAGGCTTCAGAGCCATTGTAACTGCTGATGGTTTCCACCGAATCAAAGGCTTTTTCATAATCGATAAGCCATGCACAATGGAAGTTCATATTCCCTCGCTCTTTCAATTAGTTCTCTCAGCACGTGGATATGATCTATTGTGCTGTAGCCACTCCTGAATCCAGCTTGTTCTCTCGGTTGAGCCATGTCCAGTGCTACCTTCAAGCGGTGTGAAAGAACTTTAGTGAAGATTTTATAAACTACTGATAGGAGGCTGATAGGTCTGTAGTTTCCGAGATCCTCAATGTCACCTTTCTTATGTAGCAGGATCATTGTAGCGGTGTTCCAATCCTCAGGAATCTTTCCTTCATTAAGGCATCGAGTGAAAATTTGGGCGAGTACTGTTTCGATTTCTCCACTTGCTTCTTGTATGATGTCTACAGTAATTCCATCTTCTCCTGGAGCTTTTCCTCGCTTCATGTTCTTGATTGCATGTGCAACTTCTGCTGGAAGGACTGGAGGAACTCTGGTACTGGTATCTTTCATGATGTCTGGAGTGCATATATCATCCCTTTCATATAATTTGGAGTAGAAATCTTTCACTCTTGTCAAAATTTCGCCTCTATTTCTTGTTACAGAACCATCTTCTTTTCTCAGTGCCATAATCTGTTTTCTTCCCTTACTGAGATGTCCCTTTGCTATCTTTAGGCTTTGGTTGCTTTCAATTGCTTTCCTCACTAGTTCACAGTTGAATTTCCTTACGTCTTCAATGATACTTTTTCTTACTGTCTTGCATAGCTCTATATATTCCACTTTGGAAGTCACATCTTCTTTAGTTGTCCTCATCTCTCTTCTTTTTTGCATCAACATTTTGGTTTTTCCTGATAATTTGTTCACATGCAACTTGTTCTTAGACCCAGCTAATTTTGTTGCTGTTTCCATAAGAGCTTTGGTTACTTTTCTGTTAACTTCAGAGATGTCCACTTCTTCCGATGTTAGGCCTTCTAAAGCAGAGAACCTGTTCTTCAGTTCTAACTTGAAGGTATTATGGTGTTTTTTAAGGTTGGTTATGTCAATAGATTTTGTTTGTCTTATGAGCTTGCCACGTTCAAGTTTAGTGTTGAGGTGCATCTTACATCTCACCAATCTATGGTCACTACCTGTGTTGAACTTGTTTAGCACACTGCAGTCTTCTATGACGAATATATATATATATATATATATATATATATATATGTGTATATTAGGGTGGTCCTTAAAATACTATGAAAAAATTTTTGACAATTTATATGCTCTGAACCCACAAAAGTGTTCCTCGATGTAAAAAAATAATGTGTGTAAAATTTCTACCATTTTAATTAACATTTAGTGGTAGCTCAATGTGGTCAAAGTTTTACTTGTGATTGCATATATTGTACATCATAAAATTATACGTCAAAATATTGATTTATCAATTATACATCAAATACTGATTTATTAATTACTTTCAAAAATTCCAAACACAAATCCTTATCTAAATTAATTATGCCTATCAAAGACAACAGAACATTGTTTCCACTTGAAGAAATATTCATTATTAACTCTGAGAAAATCAGTTAAATCTCTTAAATCAGAGTTCCTTGTAACTTTACTCATCTGAAATTAAGTTTTTTTCCTGCAGTCAGGATAACGACGCCTATGTTGTTCTACAACTTGTAATAATATTGTTTTTGGTCTTCAATCTTTGTTATAAGGTCATTGTACTCTTGAATAAGTACCACACCCCTTTCAGATTTACCATTAACAACCCTTAAATGTGTAATTGTCACCCTTGCTTGCTTGTAGTCATCTCCGAGATGCCATGTTTCAGGATCAAAATCTAAATAATCTCTCGGGATATTAAGGCGATTAAAGAAATTCATAGTGTTTTTTTGTCACAAAATCTTCAATCTTCATATCACGAGAAATCTTGCCACTCAGCTTGATGCGTTTAAGAGGTTTGTTGACTCCGTCCCTTTCGTTAAGGGATCGAAGCATACCTTTTTTTTTACTTATAGGCACGTTTTTATCAAAAAAGGCTAAAGCTACAAGCTCCTCACTTAAATACTATAGCTGTCCTTCTAGTTTCTTGCCGGCAACTTTAGAGAAAGCAGCATTTACCTTCTCGTAAGCACTAAGTTGCTGCAGTAAACTCAGGTCATTAGAGGGTGCTGAAATATATGAAGAGGAGTTGCCATCCATCAAGAATGATGAAGAGCCCCAAAATATATAAAGCATACTCCATGTGGAGGAATGCCTCACAAGAAAATAATTGCAAGCTCTAGAAATTCCCTGTAATCATCTCTGACATGAGTTTCTTGAAGATGGCTAACTACAAATTGAGTCACAATGTCTTTCTCATCTCCTTTTAGCTGCCATAGCTGTTGCACTACTGGTTGCACTTTCGCAAGCTGATTGATCGATCTTATTCCAATATTATTTAAAACATTTAAAAATGGCTATATCATGGCCAGATGATGAACATTACATAGCCTCGTTGATCACACTTACAATAATGTGTTTTAATATGTGGTGACGACATGCTAGGTGGAGGAGGTCCTTTTGTAACTTTTGTTCCAAAAGTACTCAAGCTCCATTTCTGTGACCTGTGTTGTTGACAGTGATCTGGTCATGTTTTCCGATCTCTAAATTAACGGGCCCAAAAATATTTTTAGATCGAAAAACCCATTACCAGATGCACGCACTCTCAATGAGAGTGATTTTTTTTTCTATGTTGTTACCTCAAAAAGCACCTTTTGGCACTAGAAAATATAGGTCAAGAAAAAATCATGTAAATTTTTTCATTCTTTTTTTCTCTCAGAACTTTATCTTCTCTCTGTAAATTTGTTCAATTTCCATTGTATAAGTGTAATGACTTTTTTTTTTTTTTTTTTGCATTTGTGATTTGGCAAGGTAAGCTATTCCTCAGGTTTTGATGGCTATGTAGGGGCAAAATTACTGGTTAGTTTAGTTAAGCAAGTATTCAAGTGTTTGATGAATACCGCCTCGGTATTATGTTGTGCTCTTGTTTGAATTTTATTTTTGAGTGCTGATTTTCATTGTAGTGTGTAGTGATGGAAAGTGTGCACAAATTTAGTAAAGTGTCTTTAAATCTAGTATTTAGTGTAGCATACATGAATTTAGTTAACGCCTAAGATATTAACTTGCATAGCATATGTAGTGGTAAAGAATCTTTAATTTTGTCGCCAACCCCAACGATCGAAATGTCGGGTTTATGGGGAAAATATATAATACATATCATCATCATCATCATTGTCAACCATTATCAATCCACTGCTGGATGAAGGTCTCCCCAAGTTACCTCCACAACGGTCTGTCTTGTGTCAGTCTCCTCCATGTCACTCCCACATACTTTCGAATTTCATCCACCCATCTCCCTTGTGGTCTTCCTCTGGGTCTTTTCCTGTCCCTTGGAATCCAATCTAAAATTTTGGCTGTCCATCAATGGTCTGTCCTTCTAGCAGTATGCCCAGCCCATTGCCATTTCAGGGATTTAACTCTGATCATGATGTCTTCCACTCTTGTCATTTTTCGGATCCACGAGTTCCTCTTCTTATCTCTCCTGGTTACACCAAGCATGCCCTTCTCCATGCTTCTTTGAGTTGTCTGCAGCCTTTGTATGTCTCTTTTAGTTAAGGTCCACGTCTCTGCACCATACGTAAGCACTGGAAGGATGCACTGATCAAACACTTTTCTTTTAAGACATAATAGCATATTGCTCTTGAAAATTATGCTCTTTCTTCCAAAAGCTCTCCAGGCAAGTTTTGTACGCCGATTAATTTCTTCATCAATGTGACCCTCATTTTATATCTGCTGTCCAAGATAAATATAAGTGTCTGTTATCTCCAGCTTTTCTCCATCAATCGATAAATCTTCATTTCTTGAAAAAGCATTGAACATCACTTTTGTCTTCTGAAAGTTCATCTTTAGTCCCACTACTTTACTCTTGTCAGCAAGTTCCTGGATCATACTCTGCAGCTCTGATGGGGTAAGTTGCAAAAATGACTACGTCATCAGCAAAATGAAGGTGGGTTAGATAAACTCCATTAATCTTTATCCCCTTGTTTTCCCAGCTCAGCGACTGAAAGACACACTCCAATGTAGCATTAAAGAGCTTCGGAGATATGGTGTCACCTTGTCTCCCTCCCTTTCCAATTTTTATGTGTGTTGTATTTTCAAACAGCCAAATCATTGTACTTGCATTTTCATAGATGTTATTAATAATATTAATGTATGCATCTTCAATACTGCAGAATTGCAGAGCCATTGTAACTGCTGATGGTTTCACTGAATCAAAGGCTTTTTCATAATCGATAAAAGCCATGCACAATGGAAGTTCATATTCCCTCGCTCTTTCAATTAGTTCTCTCAGTACATGGATATGATCTATTGTGCTGTAGCCACTACTGAAACCAGCTTGTTCTCTCGGTTGAGCCATGTCCAGTGCTACCTTCAAGGGATGTGAAAGAACTTTAGTGAAGATTTTATAAACCACTGATAGGTCTGTAGTTCCAGAGATCCTCAATGTCACCTTTTTTATGTAGCAGGATCATTGTAACGTTGTTCCAATCCTCAGGAATCTTCCCTTAATTAACGCATCGAGTGAAAATTTGGGCGAGTACTGTTTCGATTTCTCCACTTGCTTCTTGTATGATGTCTACAGTAATTCCTTCTTCTCCTGGAGCTTCTCCCCGCTTCATGTTCTTGATTGCATGTGCCACTTCTGTTGGGAGGACTGGGAGAACTCTGGTACTGGTACCTTTCATGATGTCTGGAGTACATGTATCAACCCTTTCACATTATTTGGAGTAGAAATCTTTCACTCTTGTAAAAAGTTCGCCTCTATTTCTTGTTACAGAACAATCTTCTTTTCTCAGTGCCATAATCTGTTTTCTTCCCTTACTGAGATGTCCCGTTGCTCTCTTTAGGCTTTGGTTCTTTTCAATTGCTTTCCTTACTAGTTCACAGTTGAATTTTCTTACGTCTTCAGTGATACTTTTTCGTACTGTCTTGCATAGCTCTATATATTCCACTTTGGAAGTCACATCTTCTTCAGTTGTCCTCATCTCTCTTCTTTTTTGCATCAACATTTTGGTTTTTCCTGATAATTTGTTCACATGCAACTTGTTCTTAGACCCAGCTAATTTTGTTGCTGTTTTTTTAAGATCTTTGGCTACTTTTCTGTTAACTTCAGAAATATCCACTTCTTCCGATGTTAGACCTTCCAAAGCAGAGAATCTGTTCTTCAGTTCCAACTTGAAGGTATTATGGTGTTTTTTAAGGTTGGTTATGTCAATACATTTTGTTTGCCTTATGAGCTTGCCACGTTCAAGTTTAGTGTTGAGGTGCATCTTACATCTCACCAATCTATGGTCACTACCTGTGTTGAACTTGTTTAGCACACTGCAGTCTTCTATGACAAATTTTTTGTTACACATAATAAAATCAATTTCACTTGTCGTCCCAATTGGATGTCTCCATGTCCATTTCCTGTGTGGCTTTTTCTTGAAAAAGGAATTCAAGATGAAAAATCCTTCTGCCTCTGCAAACTCAACGAGAGTATTTCCACGCTGGTTTCTGTTGCCGTGACCGAATTTACCTACTGAAGTTTCATTCTGTTGCTGTTGCCCTATTTTTGCATTGAAATCTCCCATAATTATCTTCAAGTGCTGCTTACCTTTATTATTTAGATGACGAATTTCCTCATAAAATTCTTCAATTTCTTCTTCAGGATGACTTGTGGAGGGTGCATAAGTTTGAATAATCTGAGCCTGGTATCTTCTCGAGAGTTGGATAACGAGTCGTGCATCTCTGTCAGAGTAACTTTCAACTTCTACAACTTTATCCTTCAGTTTCTTGTTTATTATAAATCCAACACTACTAGTTCTGCCAGTATCTGTCCCACGATAGTAGAAGAGATGTCCACTTTTCAGTTCAAGGAGATCTTCTCCTTTTCTCCTTACCTCACTTAGTCCGACGATGTCCCACTTGATCCTTTCCAGTTCCTCTTCCAATTCAAGAAGCCTTGAATCAGAAGATAGGGAGCGTCCATTATATGTAGCCAAGGTCAGCATCAGATGGCAGCCTAGTCCGGTCCTCCGGAGATTCTTAGCACCCTCTGCCTTCATGTCGCACTGGCCGCTGCCTTGGCCAGGTACATTCCAGCTGCCGGAGACTGAGGGCCAAGATTTAAGTTCTGGAGTCATTTTGGAGGGGTTTGGCCTTAACTCACCACGCTGGCCAAGCGGGTTGGTGAGTGTGGGATAGCATTTCCTCTAATCCCGATGGTATAGTTATACCGCTATTGGTGGTCGTCAGAGCCCCTTAAGTGGGAACAGGATGCACCACGAGAAGGCGGGGTTGACATTTGTCAAGGAGAGGCTGTGATGTTACGCATCACCTGACCTTACTATATATATATATCATCATCATCCTCATCATCGTCAACCATTATCAATCCACTGCTGGACGAAGGTCTCCCCAAGTTTCCTCCACAACGGTCTGTCATGTGCCAGTCTCTTCCATGTCACCCCTGCATACTTTCGAATTTCATCCACCCATCTCCCATGCGGTCTTCTGGGTCTTTTCCTGTCCCTTGGAATCCAATCTAAAATTTCGGCTGTCCATCGATGATCTGTCCTTCTGGCAGTATGTCCAGATCATTGCCATTTCAGGGATTTAACTCTGATCATGATGTCTTCCACTCTTGTCATTTTTCGGATCCACGAGTTCCTCTTCTTATCTCTCCTGGTTACACCAAGCATGCACCTCTCCATGCTGCTTTGAGTTGTCTGCAGCCTTTGTATGTCTCTTTTAGTTAAGGTCCAAGTCTCTGCACCATACGTAAGCACTGGAAGGATGCATTGATCAAACACTTTTCTTTTAAGACATAATGGAATATTGCTCTTGAAAACTATGCTGTTTCTTCCAAAAGCTCTCCAGGCAAGTTTTGTACGCCGATTAATTTCTTCATCAATGTGACCCTCACTTAATATCTGCTGTCCAAGATAAACGTACGTGTCTGTTATCTCCAGCTTTTCTCCATCAATCGATAAATCTTCATTTCTTGTAAAAGCATTGAACATCACTTTTGTCTTCTGAAAGTTCATTTTTAATCCCACTTCTTTACTCTTGTCAGCAAGTTCCTGCATCATACTCTGCAGCTCTGATGGGGTAGTTGCAAAAATGACTACATCATCAGCAAAACAAAGGTGGGTTAGATAATCTCCATTAATCTTTATCCCCTTGTTTTCCCAGCTCAGCGACTGAAAAACACCCTCCAATGTGGCATTAAAGAGCTTCGGAGATATGGTGTCACCTTGTCTCACTCCCTTTCCAATTTTTACGTGTGTTGTATTTTCAAACAGCCTAATCTTTGCACTTGCATTTTCATAGATGTTATTAATAATATTAATGTATGCATCTTCAATACCGCAGGTTTTCAGAGCCATTGTAACTGCTGATGGTTTCACCGAATCAAAGGCTTTTTCATAATCGATAAAAGCCATGCACAATGGAAGTTCATATTCCCTCGCTCTTTCAATTAGTTCTCTCAGCACGTGGATATGATCTATTGTGCTGTAGCCACTCCTGAATCCAGCTTGTCCTCTCGGTTGAGCCATGTCCAGTGTTACCTTCAAGCGGTGTGAAAGAACTTTAGTGAAGATTTTATAAACTACTGAGAGGAGGCTGATAGGTCTGTAGTTTCCGAGATCCTCAATGTCACCTTTCTTATGTAGCAGGATCATTGTAGCGATGTTCCAATCCTCAGGAATCTTTCCTTCATTAAGGCATCGAGTGAAAATTTGGGCGAGTACTGTTTCGATTTCTCCACTTGCTTCTTGTATGATGTCTACAGTAATTCCATCTTCTCCTGGAGCTTTTCCTCGCTTCATGTTCTTGATTGCATGTGCAACTTCTGCTGGAAGGACTGGAGGAACTCTGGTACTGGTATCTTTCATGATGTCTGGAGTGCATATATCATCCCTTTCATATAATTTGGAGTAGAAATCTTTCACTCTTGTCAAAATTTCGCCTCTATTTCTTGTTACAGAACCATCTTCTTTTCTCAGTGCCATAATCTGTTTTCTTCCCTTACTGAGATGTCCCTTTGCTATCTTTAGGCTTTGGTTGTTTTCAATTGCTTTCCTCACTAGTTCACAGTTGAATTTCCTTACGTCTTCAGTGATACTTTTTCTTATCGTCTTGCATAGCTCTATATATTTAACTTTGGAAGTCACATCTTCTTTAGTTGTCCTCATCTCTCTTCTTTTTTGCATCAACATTTTGGTTTTTCCTGATAATTTGTTCACATGCAACTTGTCCTTAGACCCAGCTAATTTTGTTGCTGTTTCCATAAGAGCTTTGGTTACTTTTCTGTTAACTTCAGATATGTCCACTTCTTCCGATGTTAGGCCTTCTAAAGCAGAGAACCTGTTCTTCAGTTCTAACTTGAAGGTATTATGGTGTTTTTTAAGGTTGGTTATGTCAATAGATTTTGTTTGTCTTATGAGCTTGCCACGTTCAAGTTTAGTGTTGAGGTGCATCTTACATCTCACCAATCTATGGTCACTACCTGTGTTGAACTTGTTTAGCACACTACAGTCTTCTATGACGAATTTTTTGTTACACATAATAAAATCAATTTCACTTGTCGTCCCATTTGGATGTCTCCATGTCCATTTCCTGTTTGGCTTTTTCTTGAAGAAGGAGTTCAAGATGAAAAACCCTTCTGCCTCTGCAAACTCAACGAGAGTATTTCCACGCTGGTTTCTGTTGCCATGACCGAATTTACCTACTGAAGTTTCATTCTGTTGCCGTTGCCCTATTTTTGCATTGAAATCTCCCATAATTATTTTCAAGTGCTGCTTACCTTTATTATTTAGATGACAAATTTCCTCATAAAATTCTTCAATTTCTTCTTCAGGATGACTTGTGGTGGGTGCATAAGTTTGAATAATCTGAGCCTGGTATCTTTTCGAGAGTTGGATAACAAGTCGTGCAGCTCTGTCAGAGGAACTTTCGACTTCTACAACTTTATCCTTCAGTTTCTTGTTTATTATAAATCCAACACCACTAGTTCTGCCAGTATCTGTCCCACGATAGTAGAAGAGATGTCCACTTTTCAGTTCGATGAGATCTTCTCCTTTTCTCTTCACCTCACTTAGCCCCACGATGTCCCACTTGATCCTTTGTAGTTCCTCTTCCAATTCAAGAAGCCTTGAATCAGAAGATAGGGAGCGTCCATTGTAAGTAGCCAAGGTCAGCATCAGATGGCAGCCTAGTCCGGTCCTCCGGGATTCTTAGCACCCTCTGCCTTCATGTCGCACTGGCCGCTGCCTTGGCCAGGTACATTCCAGCTGCCGGAGACTGAGGGCCAAGATTTAAGTTGTGGAATCATTTTGGAGGGGTTTGGCCATAACTCACCACGCTGGCCAAGCGGGTTGGTGAGTGTGGGATAGAATTTCCTCTAATCCCGATGGTATAGTTATACCGCTATGGGCGGTCGTCAGAGCCCCTTTAGTGGGAACAGGATGCACCACGAGAAGGCGGGGTTGACATTTGTCAAGGAGAGGCTGTGATGTTACGCATCACCTGACCTTACATATCATAAGTAGTATGTATAATTAATTTCAAAATTACTGTCGTGAAATTGCTATTTCTTTGTTCATTTTAACCTGTAAGCTATAATTATATTAAAGTATTTATAAATAGGGATGTAAGGTCAGGTGATGCGCAACATCACAGCCTCTCCTTGACAAATGTCAACTCCGCCTTCTCGTGGTGCATCCTGTTCCCACTAAAGGGGCTCTGACGACCGCCAATAAGGGTATAACTATACCATCGGGATTAGAGGAAATGCTATCCCACACTCACTAACCCACTTGGCCAGCGTGGTGAGTTATGGCCAAACCCCTCCAAAATGACTCCACAACTTAAATCTTGGCCCTCAGCCTCTGGCAGCTGGAATGTACCTAGCCAAGGCAGCAGCCAGTGCGACATGAAGGCAGAGGGTGCTAAGAATCACCGGAGGACTGGACTAGGCTGCCATTTGATGCTGACCTTGGCTACTTACAATGGATGATCTCTAACTTCTGATTCAAGGCTTCTTGAATTGGAAGAGGAACTACAAAGGATCAAGTGGGAGATCGTCAGGCTAAGAGAGAAATGGAGAAGATCTCATTGAACTGAAAAGTGGACATATCTTCTACTATCGTTTTACAGATACTGGCAGAACTAGTGGTGTTGAATTTATAATAAACAAGAAACTGAAGGATAAAGTTGTAGAAGTTGAAAGTTCCTCTGACAGAGCTGCACTACTCGTTATCCAACTTTCGAGAAGACACCAGGTTCAGATTATTCAAATTTATGCACCCAGCAAAAGTCATCCAGAAGAAGATATTGAAGAATTTTATGAGGAAATTTGCCATCTAAATAATAATGGCAAGCAGTACTTGAAGATAATTATGGGAGATTTCAATGCAAAAATAGGGCAACAGCAACAGGATGAAACTTCAGTAGGTAAATTCGGTCAGAGCAACAGAAACCAGCCTGGAAATACTCTCGTAGAGTTTCCAGAGGCAGAAAGGTTTTTCATCATGAACTCCTTTTTAAAGAAAAAGCTGCAAAGGAAATGAACATGGAGGTATCCCAATGGATTGACAAGTGAAATTGATTTTATGTGTAACAAGAAATTTGTCATGGAAGACTGCAGTGTGCTGAACAAGTTCAACACAGGTAGTGACCATAGAATGGTAAGATGTAAGATGCACCTCAATGCGAAACTCGAGTGTGGCAAACTCATAAAACAAACAAAGTGTATTGATGTGACCAACCTTAAAAAGCATCATAATACCTTCAAATTAGAACTGAGGAACAGATTCTCTATTCTGGAAGGTCTAACATCAGAAAAGTGGACATCTCTGAAGTTAACAGAAAAGTAACCAAAGCTCTTAAAAAACAGCAACAAAGTTAGCTAGGTCTAAGAACAAGTTGCATGTGAACAAATTATCAGGAAAAACAAAAATGTTGATGCAAAAAAGAAGAGATGAGAACAATTAAAGAAGATGTGACTTCCAAAGTGAAATATATAGAGCTATGCAAGACAGTACGAAAAAGTATCACTGAAGACGAAAGGAAATTCAACTGTGAACTAGTAAGGACAGCAATTGAAAACAACCAAAGCCTAAAGATAGCAACGGGACATCTCAGTAAGGGAAGAAAACAGATTATGGCACTGAGAAAAGAAGATGGTTCTGTAACAAGGAATAGAGGCGAAATTTCGACAAGAGTGAAAGATTTCTACTCCAAATTATATGAAAGGGATGATACATGTACTCCAGACATCATGAAAGGTTCCAGTACCAGATTTCTTCCAGTCCTCCCAGCAGAAGTTCCACATGCAATCAAGAACATGAAGCGCGGAAAAGTTCCAGAAGAAGATGGAATTACTGTAGACATCATACAAGAAGCAAGTGGAGAAATTAAAACAGTACTCGCCCCAGTGTTTACTCGACGCCTTAATGAAGGGAAGATTCCTGAGGATTTGAAAAACGCTACAATGATCCTGCTACATAAAAAAGGTGACATTGAGGATTTTAGGAACTACAGACCTATCAGCCTCCTATCAGTGGTTTATAAAATCTTCACTAAAGTTCTTTCACGCCGCTTGAAGGTTACACTGGACATAGCTAAACCAAGAGAACAAGCTGGATTCAGGAGTGGCTACAGCACTATAGATCATATCCACGTACTGAGAGAACTAATTGAAAGAGCGAGGGAATATGAACTTTCATTGTGCATGGCTTTTATCGATTATGAAAAAGCCTTTGATTCGGTGAAACCATCAGCAGTTACAATGGCTCTGCAATTCTGCGGTATTGAAGCTGCATACATTAATATTATTAATAACATCTATGGAAATGCAAGTGCAAAGATTCGGCTGTCTGAAAATACAACACACATAAAATTTGGAAAGGGAGTGAGATAAGGTGACACCATATCTCTGAAGCTCTTTAATGCAACATTGGAAAATGTCTTTCAATCACTGAACTGGGAAAACAAAGGGATAAAGATTAATGGAGATTATCTAACGCGGCTTCGTTTTGCTGATGACGTAGTCATTTTTGCAACTACCCCATCAGAGCTGCAGAGTATGATGCAGGAACTTGCTGACAAGAGTAAAGAAGTGGGATTAAAAATGAACTTTCAGAAGACAAAAGTGATGTACAATGCTTTTACAAGAAATGAAGATTTATCGATTGATGGGGAAAAGCTGGAGACAACCAATACCTACATTTATCTTGGACAGCAGATATCAAGTGAAGGTCACATTGAAGAAGAAATTAATCGGCGTATAAAACTTGCCTGGAGAGCTTTTTGAAGAAACAGTATAATTTTCAAGAACAATATGCCATTATGTCTTAAAAGAAAAGTTTTTGATCAATGCATCCTTCCAGTGCTTACGTATGGTGCAGAGACGTGGACCTTAACTAAAAGAGACATACAAAGACTGCAGACAACTCAAAGAGGCATGGAGAGATGCATGCTTGGTGTAACCAGGAGAGATAAGAAGAGAAACTCGTGGATCTGAAAAATGACAAGAGTGGAAGACATCATGATCGGAGTTAAATCCCTGAAATGGCAATAGGCTGGACATATTGCCAGAAGAACAGACCATCGGTGGCCAGCCGAAATTTTAGATTGGATTTCCAAGGGACAGGAAAAGACCCAGAAGAAGAACACATGGGAGATGGGTGGATGAAATTCGAAAGTATGCGGGAGTAACATGGAGGACTCTGACACAAGACAGACCGTTGTGGAAGAGGCTTGGAGAGACCTTCATCCAGCAGTGGATTGATAATGGTTGACAATGATGACGATTCATAAATATGTAGTAAAGGAATCATTTAATCATATTGTAACTGGTTCATGACGAAAAAACGAACGCGTGGGTCGTGTCTTATTTCCATGTTCTATAACTAACCGTTATTTAGTTGTGTATTGATTTAATTTTGTAACTATTAGTGATTAGAACTGTATGTAATGTCAGCATTTAACTTTCTAAGAGGACTATTTAGGATGAGTAATTCCGTATCTTTGAGGAAGAAAAAATAAGGCGATGTTTGTGAAGTTCTTCTTCTGTAATCGCGAACTCGATTTAAACTCGAAATGGGATGGAAGGGAAATTGATAATAATAAATTGCAGGAAAAGAGTTCTCATTCATTTGAGTAAAAATGACAAGCAGTAAAGCATTATTATTCGTTTGTTTTTTTCATACTTCTGATCGCAGAAGAGGAAAAATATTGTCCTTACCGTCGGCGAGGCACGGATGTTGGTCTTTAGTGTTACATACTATTTTAACGCAATCTAATTGTATGAAAGATGTTAGTTAATTTTTCTGAATTTGTAAAGGTGGTTACCATTTTTGCTCGGGTTTTTAGGGGTTTCTTTGTTCAAAATAAGCTAAAAGAAGGCCTACCAATAAGTAAGGGAGTGGGTTCCTCTAAAACGCGATCATAAATTGTAAACCTGGTGCAGTTCCGAGTTGGATGCTTCGCATTTTTTCTAACCAGCTCTGCAACTGTTTTTGCCAAATATTTATGCGTAAAATGTCGGGAGAATGTCTCAAAATCTGTTACCAATTGCTAATCCATGTGCACCGAGAGAAATTCCATTCGTCGGCCATCTTTTCTTTTGGGATGTCTGGTCAGAGTTCACTTCACTTCAAGAATTCAAGAATCGTGAGGCGGCCATTTTCTGGGATTGCGTCTCTCTCTCTCTCTCTCTCTCTCTCTCTCTCTCTCTCTCTCTCTCTCTCTCTGCCTCCCATCTTACCTTCGGGCCAATTGCCTTCGGATATTCCATGCGCATGTGCAATGGGTTTGGCGAGGAACCGAGAACTCGCGTGTCGCTCTGGCATTTAAAATTTTTCCAGCGTAAGAGGCAGTTGCCTCTACAGGAATAAGCCGTCCGCAAACAACGGAGGTCCGGATGAAGACCCTCTCGCCGTAACCCAAAACTCCTACTCCAGCACCTGAGTTGATCTCAACCAAACAGAAGTTGAGATGGGACGCAAGAGTCACTTGACCTTGTCCCGACGCATCACTGAAGGCATGAGCAGGCATTACACCTTGTAACCCGCCCCGCAGCATCGCTGTCGACTGTCATCATGAGAGAGAGCGACTTCTCTAGGGCAAAGCTTCAGGAGTAAGTTAAAAAGAGAAGAGAACAGAAAAAAAAAAGGAAACACCTACCATGACATCGTAACTGCACCAGGCCCCGTTTCTCGACGGCTCTCGTAACAACAAACAACAACTTTGGCATAGAAAAATTCAAAAAGGAGAAGAAAAGAAAGGAAAAAAAACGAAGAAGAAAAAAATGAGGACCACCTAATTTGAAAATGTGAAAAGAACAAGAAAAAAATGTGTCTGGATCGAAAAAGGAATGATGTAAAAATTAAAATTCGAGGGTAAGAAAAAAATGTGGGGAAGGTCTAATTAAAATGAGAGAATAAAAAGGAAAGCAAATGTATGTGTGGAGTTTATGGTCTGGCCAGAACCAACAAATGTTGTACAATATCACTGTGTTTTATTGTTTGTAGAGCTGTCCTAGTTCTGTCAGAGATTGCCTAATAGGTAGTGGGGAGTAAAGGTTTTTTTTTTTTTTTTTTTTTTTTTTGAAAACAACATAACTTTTGCTGTGATGAACTGGAAGTAGCCTAAAATTTAAGCAGTTGGTTATTGTAATGGCATGCCTTCCTTAGGGTAAAAGTTCTTAGAGAATAAATTTTTTTGTTTTGTTTTTGGCTCAGTGAGTGGAGTTTGCTTTGCTGATGGCCTAGTCGTCTTAACTCATTTTTACCAGTAAGGGACATAAATTTAAAATGAAAATACTTTTCTGGCAATCACAGTAAGAATCCTGGCAGCAACTATGGAGCTGCCAGGACTCCTACTGTGTTGTAACAAAAATCAGAAAAACACTTTTTTCCAGGTTGTACATTTTATTGTTAAAAAAAAAAAAAAAAAAAAAAGAGAGAAAACTACGTACCTATGTGTAATAACTGCATACCTAATATGTAAGCATACTTGTTATACTTAATACCTATGCTAGACAAGCTTTAAGCTTGTGGTACTTTGAATCTGTAACACAAAAACCTATAGTTGTAAAGCAGGCCATTTTTAAAAAAAAACAACAATAATCTGCATCCCTCACTTCAAAAATCATACAGGTGAAAGGAAAAAAACTTGGAAAAAACAAACATTTTGTGAGGTAAGATTTAAGATATTTTTCAATATTAGGACTGTACTTTAGTGAACTTTCAACAAAAATTCAGTTTTTTTGTTTTTTTTTATCTTAACTTGGTTTTGGCCTAGTTGCAAAAAAAAAAAAAAAAAAAAAAAAGAAATCCAAACAAGAAATCGCACTCACTGTAAACTTTCTCATTCATCTGCCTGAGGTTAAATAAAATCTGTTCAACCTGGATTACATGTTTCGAGCAAATCACTCACAGTTGTTCATGTTTTTCTCTTGTCAGTCGTGGTGGAATCACCTTCCATTCATTGGGAGTTTTTTTGTTTTTTTTTGGATCGAACCTTGGGTGTTAATCTATTAATTAAAATTTCTTTCTCTTTGGGGTTTTAGATAAATCACCGGCCCTTTTTTTTTTTTTTTTTTTTTTTTTTGATTTTGAAAATCAACTTGTTGAAATATTTGTTTTTATAATAACAAGGTTCTGTGGGAGAATTAATTGAAGCATTGTAAAGGCTACATATTTTACACAGTGAGATTATCGCCAACTGAAGACATGATTGAGTGATATAAATCTATTATTTATTATCGCAATAAAAATAGCTTATAAACATTTAAAAATCAAACAATAATAGAACACGGCTATGACTACTGACTTCATCCTAACGCCACAAAGGCAGGAACAACTCTGAATATATATTTTGCCATTACAGCACATACATCAATAGTGCTTGTCACGAGAACAATGCGTGACGTGATATATATACATCTCACTTGACTTGAATTAAGAAACATAATAACATATGAACAATTGTCATTACATGAGATTAAACAGCAAAATAAGGATTGATTTTCTACAATCTCCCTCACAATTCTTATTTTCAATATATACAAACATTTTGTGAGTTTTTCCCCCTCATAAATATATTACTCAGCACTAGTGAGTCAATAACACTTTCATGTTAAATTAAACAATAATAAGTTTCAATAACTCGCAACACTTTTTATGCTTATTTAGATCATTTTCATTTAAATGGCCTTATCTTAGATGCCATTTTTGAAATTCTGTAACCATAGCTACATTTTCATAGCTTGGCGTTACATAATACAATTCACCTTTTCTATCTGCTCGGAGAAGAGTGGTACCATTGGATTCAAAGACCCTGGCCTCTTTTTGGGTGAAAACAACTGAACGGCCATTAGCGGTGGCTTTTGACACGGACAAAAAGTTATTCTTCAGATCAGGAACACAGAGCACATTTTCTAATTGAATGGTTTTTGTATCTCTTCCATTCGGCACAGTGATTCGTATGGATCCTTTTCCAATTACTTCAGCTGTTTTATCTACTGGAAGATTCACAAAGCAGTTTGCTTGTTTGTTTATTTCTGTAAACAGATTCTCATCGTTGCACATATGTGATGTTGCTCCGCTGTCTATGCACCATATAGACTTTGTATTATGAGCGGCATTCATGGATATGGCTGTATGCATACTTTCATTTTTTGCTTTTATCACCATGGAAGCCTCTTGTCTGAAGGATTCTGCCTTTTTATCGGCAATCAGTTTTCGACATTCAGATGATTTATGACTTACCTTCGAACAGTAGTTACATTTGTAGCTATGGAACCCTTTGTTGTTCCTTTTGTCATTCTTACCCTGATTTTGCCTCCAGTTATTAGAGGTGGATTTCAGGTTCGAATCTTTCTGCCTGTTGAAAGACAAATGCGCTGTTTGGCAATTTGGATAGCTCTTTGTTTTTCCGAGCTTCCAATTCTTCCAAAAGCTTGACTTTCAGAATGTCAGGTTTCGGTAACTCATCTCTTGACTCTATGGCACAACGAAAGTTATTGAATGTATCTTAGGGGTGGGCATATCGAATGTATCTTAGGGTGGGCATATCACAGTTTTCGAGCCGCGTGCGGCTCTCTCAGGTGAGTGGTGCGGCTCTTATGCAAATTGAGTCGCACCATGTATGTATGAAATATGGTAAACTAAAACTGATCAATGTCCAAAAGTAATTATTTTATTTCATTTCTTGTTACAAAGTTATTCAAAAACATAAAAATAAAAATAAAAATGTTATTCAAAAAAATATTGTTCCGATTCCATCAAACAATTTTGTAAAGAAAATCTTTAAAAATTAGATTTGCTTGTGGATGCTTTACAAATGTTGTCCATCTTAGCAGTTAGCTGACAAAAGTTTGGTTGATGACTTGTTAGGGCAGTTCGCACAAGCTCAGTTAAATGCTGATCTGTTAAAACAAACTGATGCTTATTTTTAATAAATTTAAGTGTTGAATACAAAGACTCACAACAATATGAAGTACCGAAAATTGAGATTAGTCTCAGCGCACACTTTTTGGTTTTAGGATATTTTTGTTCCAGAACCTGTTTCCAAAACTCAATAGTTGAACAACCATTTTGTTTTACCTGTTTCAATCCTTCGTCATCTTGAAGCTCTAGTAGCTCCAACTCTACAGCCTCTATATCCCCAGCAATTGGTGGTGAGACGGGACAGCCATTCTTCGAAATATCAACAAGAAAAGGGTTTTTTAAAAATGTAAATGATGACTTCAGTCCTCTTAAATCACTAAATCTATCAGTAATATCTTCTGCCAGTCTGTGCAGCTTGCATACATAATCTGTAGCTATAATTTCATACCAGGGTAAAGTTTCCAACATTTTAGTAAGACACGTGAAGTGAGTGAAGGTTTTAGAAACCAGGTCTTTCTCGAAGAGTTTAAGTTCGTTATGGAAGCTGAAGACACTCTGTGCTAAATCCGAAATAAGTTTACCATGTCCTTGCAGCGATAAATTTAATGATTGTAAGTGCTTCACTACATCTGTGAAAAATGCCATATCTATTAACCAGTTGGCATCTTAAAGTTCTGGGAAAGATTTCTCTTTTTCAATGACAAATTGTTTGATTAGTTCTAGCAAATTAAAGAATTTTGTTAGAACATTGCTAACTGAGAGCCATCTTACTAAACAAAACCACGATACATCATCCGGAAGCTCATCATTTTCTATTTCTTGTATGAAGGCTTTGAACTGTCGATAAGTTTTGGCGCTTGAGCGTATGTAGTTGACAATTTTTAAAACTACCACCATAATGTGGTCATATTTAAAATATTTAGCTACTAGGTGCTCCCCATGAATAATGCAATGGACAGGGATAAAATTGGGATACAATGTGTCTGCATTTAAAATTCCAAAAGCCCTTTAGTAGGACCTCTCATTGCTGGAGCGCTGTCAGTTGCGACGCTGACTATCTTTTCAGTCAGTACGGAATGTTTTCCAAGCACAGCATCAAGGGCGTTTTTTATATCAGAACCTCGAGTCGTATTCTTTAGTGCAATAAGGTCCAATAATTCTTTTTTCACTTCTACAGTATCTGTTACATAACAAACAAATATAGCTATTTGTGGTTTATCTTCAATGTCTATGAATTCGTCTAAGGCCAGACCCAGTGCTGAGCAGTTCGTCAAATCCTGTTGCAAGTTACTTATAACGTCATTGGAAATAACAGAAACTCGCCTTTCCACAATATGTCTAGATGCAGGATTTTTATTTTCTGGATTTTGTTCAATCAATTTGAGCATTTTTTTATTTTCTGGATCTAAAGCAGAAATTACTTCAGCAATATTTCTTTTTATGAACTCTCCTTCTGTGTAGGGGCGTTTTGCCCAAGTAATATTGAGGGCTATAATAAATCCGGCCTCTGTTGTTACATCTGCCTCTTTACTAAACATTGACATAATCTTGGTTTGGTTATTTAGTTTTGCTTTTAAAGACAATATTTTAGTTCATCTTAACTCGCAACCAGCAGGAAATTGTTGGCTGAAAGAACAGTGATTTGATTCATAATATCGCTTAAGATTACTGGCCTTGAACTGTGACAGTGTTACTTCACGTAAAAGACACATTGGTTTCCCGTTCCTCTCCACAAAAACAAATTCTTCTTCCCACTCCGCTTTAAATCTCCTGTTCTTGTCTTCATATTTGCGTTTTCCAGATAGCATGATTACTTACATTAGATGGGAATCTTTTTAAAAAAACTTATAATTTTCTTTTTCACACAAGTTAACTCACGGAATGTAAAAAAGTACTATTAAGCCACATGCCTAGTAATCTACGGCACGCACTGATATACTGCTGACTTTTACCGTTGCGGTCATATGTCTACTCTTAGCCACGAAATAGCGTGCTGAACACTCCTTCTGATTGGCTGCAGGTGTCCGAGGGGGGATCTGCGAGAGGCTGATAGCCGAAACACAAAACTGCGTTGCTTTCCTCGTTTACAACACCCTTACGGCAATCGCTTTGAGAGCGCACCAACAGCAGTGTTTTTCGTTGGCTATTCTCTTTTGAGGAAGAAATTAAAAAAAAAAAAAAACTTTCAAAATCAAAGTTGCCCTTCTCTTTTACACTCATATTGAAGCAAGTAAAAGATATTACAAAACAACAATTGCTTACGTTTGTGAGCTTTGTTATGTGCGAGACTCATGCGACTTACGTTGTCAAACCAGCGCTCAGTCTGCAAAGCGATATTGTGATATTTTTCACACATTTCTTATGCTGAATCTTTTGCTTTGAGTCAAAGTTGTCTCAGCTAAGAAAGCAACACAGTTTCGTCTTTCAGCTATGAATCAGGCTGGTGGGGGGAGGGGGGATATGTGGGTAAACTTTAGAAAATTGAACTAATTTTCAGTTTGTTTTGTTATCAAAAATAAATAAATGGCTCTTTCAAATATTCTTTCCTGAAATGTGGCTTCCAAAGGTAGTGTAGCTGGCCACCCCTGCTATATAGCATTAGTATTGAAAGGAGATCGTCAGCTATTACGATGTCCATTTCGTTAAGTTTATCAACTATTTCGAAGAATTCAGTCAGGTGTTCTGACATGTCATTAATATCATTGGTCTTGCGAAATAGTAGTCGCTTCAGTAACGTAGCTTTTCTAGCTGGTCCTTTCGATTTGTAAGTTGATTGAAGCTTCTGCCATATTTCATTTGAAGTTTTGCAATTTTTTACATTAGAAAGCTCGCTTGGACAAATGGAGAGAATTATATCAGCCTTTGCCTTCTGATCACCTAGTGTCCACTTCTTAAGCGCTTCTAATTCAGCTTTGTTTGTTTCGTCAACAGGTTTTGGAATTTGACATGTCACGTAACCCCAACAGTCGTTTTGGATTAGAACAGCTTCGATTAGGATTTTACAAGTGTCATAGTTGCTCTTGTTCAGCTTTTCTATAGCTATCTGCGACATTTCTTATTTAGTAATGTAGTCGAAAAGAATAATAATAAAGGCTTAGTTACCAAGGGCTGGATCGAAGTTCAGACTTTCAGTCATTCACCTACTACTCAATCGATCTTAATGAGTGATTATGCAGCCTCCCTTTTAGCGGTAGGAAAAAAAAACGTTCTTCTTTAAACAGTTTTTTTTTTTTTTTTGTGCATCCTAGTTTGCTTTGCTGGATGCTTCTCTGGCTGCTGGCTCGGGTAGTGCACTTAACTTGGATGGTACAGTGGAAGCGTGCTGGGCCCATAACTAAAATTGTGGGAGAATTAATTGAAGCATTGCAAATGCTATATATTTTACACAGTGAGATTATCGCCAACTGAAGACATGATCGAGTGATATAAATCTATTATTTATTATCGCTATAAAGATAACTTGTAAACATTTAAAAAACAAACAATAATAGAACACGGCTATGACTACTGACTTTATCCTTACGCCGCGAAGGCAGGAACAACTCTGAACATATATATTTTGCCGTTACAGCACGTACATCAATAGTTTTTTTGTTTTTGTTTTTTATTGGAGGTTTAACGACCACCGTGGGCAACTCAATGGGCTATAAGCAGTCGCCCGTCCCTAATTTAGGGTCACTGGTTCCAGGGAAGGGAGAGAGCCAGTGCCGTAAGACAAACACAACATCCATGCCTCACCGGGATTTGTACCCGGACCCCGTTCGGACGAATGATCAGAGGCCATCGCTTAGACCACTGCGCCACCAGGGCGGTGTACATCAATAGTGCTTGTCACGAGAACGTCACGTCACGCATTGTTCTCGTGATATATACACATTTCACTTGACTTGAATTAAGAAACATAAAAACATATGAACAATTACGTCATTACACGAGATAAAACAGCAAAATAAGGATTGATTTCCTACAGGTTCATCATCATCATCATAATAGTAATTTTCTAAACACCGAAATTTTCCAACATATCAAACTGGTTTCCGTGACCAGGATTCCATCCACTGTACTAGAGAGATTCACATATGTGATTTGCTCATTCTGATTAGGTAAGGCTGTGCTGTGAAACTGTAAAAAGAGCAGATTCGCTGAGCCGTAGGGAAGGACAACAAAATTAGGCTTCGCACATAGGGCACAAGTGATTAGGAAAAATCTCATGTTAGGCTTCTTTTTGAAATTTTACTCATTAACAAGTGTTTTAAAATTGCAGTGTATGACAGTTTGTATAGTAAGAAAACTAAGATACTGTAAGCCGATACTCTGCAGAAAACTTTCTTTGACAATAAGTTAAGCTCACTGTGGGATATTTCAGGTTTTCTGTCTCTTATATAAACAAGGTGTCCGAGAATTATTGAACACATTACAAAATTATATAAAACAAAACATTAAACAGATAGAAAGAAACTGAAGTCTTGTACTAACTTACAATGTAACTACACAAGTTAATAAATTTCGATGTGAGATCCCTTGGTTACTCGTAAGTACATCCAAGGGATACTCGATTTCATGCCATGTATTGGTAAGCATCTGAGGAGTTATGGAATTAATAGCAGCTGTGATATGCTGCTTCAGTTCCTGCAAATCAGTACAAGGCGTCTGATAGACACGGTTCTTCACATAACCCCACATGAAATAATCCAATAGAGTTAGATCTGGAGAGCGAGGAGGGCACGAAATGGGGCCACCACACCCAATCCATTTGTTGGGGAAATGCTCATTTAGGCATTTACATACACACATTGACCAATGTGGAGGCGCGCTGTCTTGTTGGAAAATGACACTGTCATAATATCTTTTGATCTAGGGTACAGCGAAATTTTCCAGCATATCCAAGTAAATGTCCCCATTTATGTTTTTTTCGCAGAAGAAGAAAGGGCCAATCACTTCTCTTTTTGATAGGGCGCACCACACATTAACTTTTGGAGAATCACGTTCCAGTTCAATAGCAGCACGAGGCAGTTCACTGCCCTATATCCTACAGTTGTGACGATTCACAATACCTGATACATGAAATGTGGATTCATCACCAAAAATTACAGTACTGAGAAAGTTTTCGTCGTTTTCCACTTGATTCAGCATATCCACAGTGAAATTGTATCGCACAGTGTGATCATTTACATGCATCTTTTGCACTATTTGAATTTTAAGCATGAAACTTTAGCTTCTTGTGTAAGATATCGTCAACTGTCGATTTCGGAATGCACAGTTCTCTGCTTGCTTTATGAACGGATTTCCTGGGGCTTCGTCGGAAACTTTCATTAACTTGGTCAACTATCTCACCGCTGAAGCTAGGCCTACCGGCTCCTCCACTATGTTCCACAGTGCCAGTTTCTTTAAACTGTTTCATCCACCGCTTAATTGGATTTGTTGACGGAGGATTACAACCGTACTCTAAACGGTACCATCTTTTAAGTTTAATGACAGACTTCAATTCTGCACGCCATAACACACACATCACCTTCTGCTGTACAGATGACATGACTACTGATTGTGCATTTCTCATACATTCCTCATCAGGCCACACCTAGTGCCATCTATCAGATTCTGGGAATAACAATTCTGCAAAACAAAAATATAGAAACTGTGTTAGTAATATGTGACATAGAAAAACAAACAATGCTCATCGTTTTTTTTTTTTTGTACATAATTTTGTAATGTGTCCAATAATTCTCAGACACCCTGTATGTCTTTGTAGCAGCACCTACTTCTATTTTCATTTGTGTGTGTGTACAGAGCTGTAGGAAAGATGGTTATACCAGGGACAGCGGAAGTAGCTGGTTCAGCAGAGGCAGGAAATAATGAGGGAAATGCAAACCTCAATATTCCAGTCTTGATGAGTTTGGTTTCATCATTTTCAGGGGGATCAGTAGTGTTACTATTGCAGAGTTTTTTGAGTCAGTAGAGGATGTAGCAGGTTTGGATGGTTGGACAGATGAACAAAAGTTGTTAGTGGTGAAATGCAAATACAAGGGAGAAGCAAAACAATTTGTTAGAGACTTGTTGGCCAGGGAATGAAGGTTGACTTTTGTAGGTTTAAAAGAAGCATTGTTGGAAAGGTTTTCGTCCGCAGTTCCTTTGGCAGTACGCATGGGGAAATTCACTGGCTGTAAACAAGCTCTGGGGAAATCAGTGAAACAATATGCCTCTTGCTTAGAAGTACTAGCATTTAGGTATCTTGAGGAGGAATCAGATTCAGCTGCAGTGTGTTCATTCAGGGATAAGTCTCCTATCACAATTTCTTGCTTACCAACAGGCCAAAGAAAAGGCCTTGTTGGAAGAGAATAATGAGGCATGTATGGGGAGCTATTTGAGGAGCTTGAGTTTCGTTGAAGCAGAGGTAGAGCAACAAGAGTGTAACAAGGCTTCCTCAGAAAACTTTGCAGAGGTCGCAAGAGAAAGCCAGGCAGAAATTCAGGCTCTGGTGGGAGAAGTGAAAAAATAAATAAAAGATCAGTTAAATAATTTGTCACTACGTAGTTCAGAATGCAAAAGTAGGGAAAGTTCTCTGGCTAGGGATTTCAGGAACAGAAACCGTTCCACTCAATCTGGTCCACCAGAGAGATACAGGAGAAGCAATCACTCCACAGTTACTTGTTATAGGTGTAGGCACTTGGGGCACTATGCTAACGAATGCCGGGAGAGCAGTTACCAGCCACGACAACAGTATGATGACAGGGGTAGGAGAAATCAGAGCCCTGCAAACAGAGGCCCTCAGGGAAACATAAGTATGCCAAGAGAGTACCGTAACCAACAGCGAGCCCAAAGTGAAAGAAATTGACATCCCAGTAATAATAGTAGGAATTTAAACTAATAGGGGGGAGAAACCCCCTGCTGTAGAGGCTCCTATTGAGTCCTGCCATGCAGATCAAGTGCAGTTTGCAATGCCAGTTGTTCAGGGACTGGTAAATGGAAAAGCCCTACGATTTTTAGTGGATACTGGAGCCACCATTAGTCTCATCACAGATAAATGTTTGAGTTCTCTTCCAGGAGACAAGTTGTGGGTAGACTGCTCAGACATGATAGTCATGGGTGTTTCAGGGACATCCCTGCCCATCAGTTGTTGTGTCAAGCTCCAGTTCAAGTTTTCAGGAGAAAAATTTGTTCACCTTATATACATAAGGTGAACATACAGCTGGAAAACTAATGCAAAATTGTCTTCGGCTTATGATGCTATTATAGGATTTGACCTTCTAAAATATTAAAAATTTATTTTTGATGCTGCCACTGGGTGTGTATGGAAAAGGAAAGGCAGAGCTCCGCAGTGTGAAGTAGGAAAGAAACAAGCTATTGCATTAGTAAAAGAAGTTGTTGGTCCAAAGCAAAGTAACGGTGAGAGGGAAAGAGCAAACACAACCCCATGTAGACCATTCACCCATACTAATCCCAAGTTAACTCAGTCACCATCTCATGTGCATGTTCCAAGTGAGATTACAGCTGAATTCATTTTCTGACTTGGATGAGAATGCTGTTTCTAGATGTAAACAAACCTCAAAAATTAGGAAGTTGAGAGAAGGAAAGGCAAAAATTACACCTGTGAAACCAACTCAGTTAAATGAATCTTGTTACTTTCATCAGACATATCAAGTCATTGTCTCATATTTTGTTTTGGTTGATTACTTTGATTAGTACCTTGGTACCTCACAAAATTCTTTTACCTTTTTTCCCTTGGAAGAAATTTGAAAAATTTCAAAAGCCAGAACAGCTACCGTGCCCAGTGTTATTTGGGAAAGTTTTTCAAAAGGTTATGGTACCTCCACGGAGCAAGAAACTCATTCCTATCCATGTTCCAAATTGCTCAGTTCTCGGAGATATTATGCTTTTACAGCCAGTTAACTCTCCGGATAAATTTATTGTGGGTTGCTCGGTCAGTAAATGATACCAAAAAAGAGGTTACCATAATTTCGGGTTGATAAGCCGCGGCGTATATCTAAATTAAATTTTCGGCCTGCGCTGCTTATACAGCTTTATCTTTTCTTTTCTTTTTTGGCGGAGCAAAATTATGTAACAAAAAACGTTTTGGCTTGTTACATTCTTTTTTCCGCAAGAAGATATCTCAATAGAGAGGGAATGGAATAACGATGTTACAGCCATGTGCAATAAATTTCACCCACCCTCTCTTAAAACAAGACATGAAAATAATTGGTTATAGGATTGAAGTGGGAAGTTATAGGATTGAGGAGAGAGGTGACTGATAAAACTCAGAAAAATCCGTGGCTGGGGGAAATTTCGTAGGGAATTGATCTTGTTAGCAAGGATCGTCCTTGTTTCATGCTCTTAGCAACTAACTCTCTTTGAACTCATGACGTCATAAGCTTCGCTTTGAGGATTCGGGTAACGCTCTCGCTCCCCTCTTGAAACGGGATATCTGACTACCATCCAGGATCGACTGTCATTGGTCGATGACATAACCTGCAAATTTTGTCAGTGACGTATTCATTCATTGCATTCAGTTTTCCAAATCGCATTTTCTCGAGTATGCTACGCGTAGTTCTACATTATCATGGAAAGTAAAATGACGAAATGCAGAAGTTATACTTCTAGTTTTAAGCTAATGGTAAATAAATATGTTTTTCCAAATCCTGGAAAAACATCAAACCTTATGGGCTTCACTGAAGCAAACATTATTTCTAAAAACTGCGGTGAAACGCCAGAAGACAGTTAAAGTGATGCGGCAGACCCCGAAGTTTTTTTAGATGATGAGCTTCTAAAACTTTTTAATTCAGACAGTGAAGTTTCAGATTTTGATGGATTTGATTGAAAAACTATTTGTACCAGATCTTTTCAAAATGTTGTGCGTGTATTTTTAAAAATTCTTGAGGTATAAATGTTTTTCAATTAGTTTAAGCACCTTATGAATGTTTCGAGTAAATTTTTATAAAATAGGTAGTAAAGTAGGTGTTATCCTTAAGATTGAATCTTGTTTAATTGATATTTTTATTTATTATTTGAAAGATCAGGTACTATATTTTTATCTACGTCAGAGCGTGCAAAACTGCCCGTCCGCGGCGGTCGCGAATTCGTTGCAGACGATTAATTTCCCGACCACGACTTCCGCACATACGGCCCTTTTTTCCGCAAACTTGCAGTATGATTGTGATTAGAACATTTTTATTTTACATTTCTTTTTTTTTCTTTTTTTTTTTTTTGCCAATTTAAAATTTGCGCATTTCAAATGCCACAATCTTATGAAATTACGCATTCTCTTAAAGGGATAAGCCGTTCTTTGTTTTGGCAATAAAGTACCGCGCCGACACCCTCCCTTCCAAAATTTTAACGTACTAAGCCAATGTGCTGCTTTCTCATTCCCTCTCAAAGTTTTCCCCGTGTGAATTTTACGCCTGAAGCGGGAGGTGTAACTGTAAGGATAGCGACTTCGCATTTGTTGTTTTTTTTTCTTCTTCCTTTCTCTCCCGTCTATCTTCGTCCCCCCAGTCATCCTTTGTTTAGTTTCATTTGTTAATACTGGAGTGACCCAGTATTAACCAATGCAACTAAACAACGGTTGCTTCTTCCCTTCACGTGTGCCTTGACATCTCGCACGTGTGATGCCCGCCGTAATATTGGCTTCCTGTGCATTACCGTTTTCCGCATGTTTCCTGGCATCCTTGACAACGATCGTACCTAATGCCGCACATTCCATCTCTCATCTTTTGACATTTTGCAGTTGAAAATTCTAGATTCCGTGTAACAAGCTTTTTGCTATGAAAGCAGAAATGTATTTATTTTCTGTATGTACATAAAAAAAAAAAAAAAAATTCAGTAAAGTGACGATATTTAATATGCACTTATTTCTCGATGTATCGAGATTAAAAATCATGTTTTATATACGTTATTCTTTTTTAGTTAAATCCATTCAATAGTGGTTTAACTGTTGGAACTTTTTACATGTTATAGTTCCTTTGTGTGAAATGCAATTTCCAGTTGGAAATTATTAGTATTTACTGCGAACAAATACCTCGGTAATCAAATGTAATTCAAGGTAAGACTTTTCACGTACCTCTCAGTTGTAAGTGGTCGATGTTCAAATCTTTGTATGGCTGTTCTCATCAGGCTCTTGAGTTTAGACTTTTAAGAATTTAGTCGGCACATTTTCTTCACGGGTTTCGAAATCGGATAGACAAATTCATCGAATAAATTAATTTGTCTATCCAATTTCGGGACCCGTGAAGAAAATGTGCCGATTAAATTCTTAAAAGTCTAAACTCAAGAGCCTGATGAGAACAGCCATACAAAAATTAGAACCTCGACAACTTACAACCGAGAGGTACATGAAAAGTTTTTCCTTGAATTACATTTGATTACTGAGGTATGTGTTAGCATTAAATACTAATAATTTCCAACTGAGAAATTGCATTTCACACAAAGGAACTATAACACGTAAAAAGTTCCAACAGTTAAGTCACTATTGAATGGAAAACTGAAAAAGAATGATGATATTTAAATTCTACGTAGTTATGGTATTTATACGAGTCTGACCGGTTACTTTCAAAGGAGGACGGGTACATTTTTAGACAAACCGTCGGTAAAATTTCTGAGATTTTTCGTGCCCTGATCTACGTAATGTTTTTAAGACTCCGCCGTGGTACTACCCCACCTTACTGCGAAGGTGCAGCGTTTCTGAAGATTTTTTTTTTCATTCCGCCCCTTTTTTTATTGCTGCGCCATATACGCCAGTGCGGCTTATTTACCCAAAATTACGGTACATTCATTAAGGTTATCAATACCTCCGATCAAAGCATTCATGAGAATAAACATACAAAATTGGTCACTGCTGAATCCATTAAAGTAGGAAGTGTCGCTTCTGTGGAAAGCCAGCTTGATGAATGTTCATCTTGGACAAATAACTTTGATGTGTCCCATTTACCTTCTCATCAACAGGAAAAATTATTGGCATTTCTAAACAAGCACAACAAAATTTTTGCAAAGAGTGTGCTCGAATTAGGGAAGTGAGAGACTTTATTGCACCAGGTTCATTTGACTGATGATATTCCAGTAAACAGCATCCTATGCTTTAAGACCTGAGCTGGACAGGCAAATAAATGAATTATTAGAGGCAGGCATAATTAGGCCCAGTGACAGCCTGTACTCAGGACCAGTACTCTTGGTACGAAAAGCTGACAGCACCTTTCAGCTCTGTACCAATTTCCGGCGTCTCAATGCAAAAACAGTCCCCGATTATTTTCCCATTCCAAATTTAGTTGAAATGGTTGACTCCTTAGCTGGGGCAACTTATTTAAGTACCCTCGATCTCACTTCAGGTTTTTTTCAAATTGCTCTGCATCCTGAAGATGTATACAAAACTGCTTTTGTGACAGATGGAGGATTGTATGAATGGTTATGGGTACCAATCGGAATGAGAAACAGTCCCAACAGTTTTCAACGTCTCATGGAGATAGTTTTGTCTGGCCTCAGACCTCTCCAAATTGGCATTTATATTGATGATATCGTAGTGGCTAGTAAAACATTTGAGGAACACCTTGAGAAACTTGAACTTGTTTTTCAAAGGCTCCAATCTCACAATCTCAAACTTAAACCGGATAAATGCCATTTTCTGCAGTCTTCAATTCACTACTTAGGATTCATTGTGAGTAAAGACGAAGTAAAACCCGATCCTCGAAACATAGAAGCAGCGAAAAATTTTAAAGTTCCCAAGACGATTAAGCAAGTAAGAGCTTTTCTTGGACTTATGGGTTTTTATCGTAGATTTATTGAACAATATGCTAAAATTGCACTACCTCTCACCAACTTGATAAAGAAATCCCAGACATTCAATTGGACCCCTGAAGCTCAATGTGCTTTTGAAGAGTTACAACAAGCTTTGCTGAAAGAACCCTGTATTAAGCTCCCAGACTTTGAAAAGGAATTTACACTGGCTTGTGATGTGTCTCTATCGGAGCAGTCCAGCAGAAGGAACATGAAGGAAAATCACACCCCATTACTTTTGTTAGCCGCAAATTAAAGGGCACAGAAATAAATTATTCTGTAGTCCAAAAGGAGATGTTAAGTGCGGGATTTGCTGTAAATTATTTTAAACAGTACTTGTACGCCTGTCATTTCACTGTTATAACTGATCAGGCTAGTTTGGTGTGTTTTCAAACTGAAAGATCCTACTTCTCGTATTGCACGATGGTGCATGTCTCTTCAACAGTTTGATTTTACCATCCTTCATTGACCAGGAAAATCTAATGTAGTAGCAGATTATTTATCTAGGCATTTACAGGCAAATGAAGCAGAAGAGAAAATTTCCAACGCAACTTTGGAGCGAGCTAGGGTTAGAGAACTTCAGCGAAAAGATAAAAATGGTCTAAGCAGATTGAACTGCTTGAGGGAATGGGTGATGGGAAAAAATGCAAAATTTCAGATGAATTCTATTTGGATGATGGTATTCGATGGCATTATGCCCTTCCAAAATCAGGGAACACCAGGAATCAGCCAGTTGAACAGTTCGTTGTGCCTGAAGCAATTATTCCAGAGGTACTAAATGCATGTCATGATCATCAGGGTTTTCACAAAACACTGGAACGAATTAGGGCATAGTTCTATTTTCATAACATGTATGTCATTACAAAGAATTATGTCGATACTTGCCACTCCTGCTTAAGCAAGAGGGGGCACAAACTAAATATGAAGGCAGCTCTGATAAGGTCTCACTTAGCTAGCCAGCCTTTTGAGAAAGTAGCAATGGATATAGTAGGTCCACTTACAACTACTTTTTCAGGGAATAAATATATTCGTGTGATAACTGATTATTTTACTAGGTGGCCTGAGGAATATGCTTTGCAGGATGTAAAAAGTGAAATGATTGCCAAAGTTTTGGTGGAGAATTTTATCGCCACCCATGGAATCCCGGATAAAATTTTGACGGACAGAGGGTCTAATTTTCTCTCAAAGGTTATCATGCATCTCTATGAAAGGTTAGGCATAAAGAAATTAAACACCCTGAGTTTTAGGCCCCCAGAAAAATGGGCAGGTAGAGAAACTCAATCACATGCTTATACAGGCAATTAGTCATTTAGTTTCTGAGAGTCAAGAAGATTGGGATAGATGCCTCTCTCTAGTTTTACTGTCCCTTCGCATATCAATACATATTAGCACAGGAGAGACTTCCACATTTTTGACATATGGAAGAGATCTTGTATTACCTTATAACTTAATTGGAGGCCCTGCTATTTGTACCTACGCATCACAGTTAGAATACTGCGATGAAATGACCAATCAACTTAACCTTGCATTTGAGGCTGTTAAGCAGAATTTGGAAAAGGCTGCAGACCTGCAAAAGAAGCAGCAGGCAAAAACAGTTGTGGATAAGCACATTAAGTTGGGATACAAAGTTTATCTGTATAGTCTAGTGGTGAAACCAGGTAAGTCGAAGAAGTTGAGCAAGTTGTGTACTGGACCATTTAGAGTTACAAAATGTGTATCCTCAGTAAACTATGAAATTGTATTTATCGCTGATCCTCATAGAAGAGAGACAGTGCATGTGGATAGGCCTACAAAAATTAGGGGCATAATTGTTTTCTCAGGAGAAGATAGTAGTTCACACAGTCCTGTGCAACAAGAAGAGCATTAGGAAGCTGGGAATCAGCAGGAGAATGACCTAGAGGAGTATGTTAATGACACAGTTCTGTATTTTCCTGCTCAAAGGAGGAGTACCAATATACGTATTCTCAGAGGCAATCCAGAGTTCATTGTTAATCGGAGAAGCTCAAGAAGTAGCACTTGTATATCACAGTCTCCAAGCCAAATAGTTGCTCCAAGAGAGAGGTTAAGAAGTAATGTGGTTAACTCCAATCCGTCGAGATATGTATTACGTCCCAGGGACAGCCGTGGTTTTGTGATCAGACAAAACCCTGTGTGAGAATTTTGTTTTGCAAGAAAGTTATATGGAAGCTTCATTTGTATATACTTGTACATTGGTAAAGGTGTACCTTGTATGTAAAAACAGAATTGTGTTAAGCCTATGGGTTTCTTCTGAGTGTAGTTTTTGTTTGTGGTATGAAAGTGAATGCATCTTGTTCTTACCTTGGAGTTTTTTTTTTTTTTTTTTTTGTTCAAGAAAAAAAAAATTATGTTTCCTTTGGAGGGGGATGTGATGATCTGGTGCTTTTTTTTTATCTCTAAATTAACGGGCCCAAAAATATTTTTAGATCGATAAACCCATTACTAGATCCACCCACTCTCAATGAGAGTGAAATATTTTTTCTGTGTTATTACCTCAAAAAGCCCCTTTTAGCTAAGAGGAGGTTAGAAAATATAGAAGTCAAGAAAAAAACAGGTAAATTCTTTCATTCTTTTTTTTTCCTCTCTCAACTTTATTTTATCTTTGTAAATTTGTTCATTTCCATTGTATGAGTGTGATGAATTTTTTTTTTTTTTTTTTTTTTTTTGCATTTCTGATTTGTCAAGGTAAGATACTAGCCCTCAAGTTTTGATGGCTATGTAGGGGCAAAATTACTGGTTAGTTTAGTTAAGCAAGTGTTGAAGTGTGTGATGAATATTGCCTTGGTATTATGTTGTGCTCTCCTTTGCATTTTATTTTTGAGTGCTGATTTTCATTGTAGTGTTGGAAAGTGTGCAGAAATTTAGTAAAGTGTCTTTAAATCTAGTATTTAGTGTAGCATAAATGAATTTAGTTAATGCCTAAGATAGTAACTTTGCATAGCATATGTAGTGGTAAAGTAAATATAATTTTGTCACCAACTCCGACGATCGAAATGTCGGGTTGATTGGGGGGGGGATATCGTAAGTAGTAGTATGCAGTAGTATGCAATTTCCTAATTACCGTCATGTAATTACTATTTCTTTGTTCATATTAACCTGTAAGCTATAATTATGTTAAAGTATTCATAAATATGTAGTAAAGGAATCATTTAATCGTATTGTAACTGGTTCGTGACGAAAAAACAAATGTGTGGGTCGTATCTCATTTCTGTGACCTATAACTAACCATTATTTAGTTGTGCATTGATTTTAATTTTGTAACTATTAGTGATTAGAACTGTATGAAATGTCAGCATTTAACTTTCTAAGAGGACTATTCAGGAAGAGTAATTCCGTATCTTTAAGAAAGAAAGAAATAAGGCGATCTTTGTGAAGTTATTCTTATGTAATCACAAACTCGATTTAAACTCGAAATGGGATGGAAGGGAAATTGATAATAACAAAAAGCAGGAAAAGAGTTCTCATTCATTTGAGTAAAAATGACAAGCATTATTATTAGTTTTGTTTTTTCGTAATTCCGATCGCAGAAGAGGAAAAATATTGTCCTTACCGTCGGCGAGGCATGAATGTTGGTCTTTAGTACTACGTACTATTTTAATGCAATCTAATTGTATAAAAGATGTTAGTTAATTTTTCTGAATTTGTAAAGGTAGTCACCATTTTTGCCCGGGTTTTTAGAGGTTTCTTTGTTCAAAACGAGCTAAAAAAAGGCCTACCAATAAGTAAGGGTGTGGGTTCCTCTAAAACGCAATCACAAATTGTAACCCTGGCGCTGTTCCAAGTTGGATGCTTCTGCATTTTTTCTAAACAGCTCTGCAACTGTTTTTGCCAAATACACTGACGGAAAAAAATCCCACCACCACGAAAAAATAGTTGTAGAGGAATGAAACGGCGGCAATACATTTGTATAGGTAACATATTTAATTGATTAAGGTTTCAAGATCACAGCTTAATGTAAGCACGAGAAGAGCCATTTTAAATGTGAATTGATGGTACATTAATAACCGGTGTAACCGCCAGAATGTTGAATGCAAGCACGCAAACGTTCATGCATTGTGGCGTACAGGTGCTGGATGTCAGTTTGTGGGATGGAGTTCCATGCCTGTTGCACTTGGTCGGTCAATACAGGGACGGTTAATGCTGGTTGGGGGTGACGCTGGAGTTGTCGTCCAATGATGTCCCATACGTGCTCGATTGGTGAAAGATCTGGTGATCTAGCAGGCCACGGCAACATGTCGACACTCTGTAGAGCATGTTGGGTTACAACAGCGGTATGCGGGCGAGCGTTATCCTGTTGGAAAACACCCCCTGGAATGCTGTTCATGAATGGCAGCACAACAGGTTGAATCACCAGACCAACGTACAACTGTGCCGTCAGGGTGCGTGGGATAACCACGAGAGTGCTCCTGCTGTCATAGGAAATTGCTCCCCAGACCATAACTCCAGGTGTAGGTCCAGTGTGTCTCGACCGCAGACAGGTTGGTTGCAGGCGCTCACCTGGCCTCCTTCTAACCAACACACGGCCATCACTGTCACCCAGGCAGAACCGGCTTTCATCAGAAAACACAACAGATCTCCACTCCGTCCTCCAATGAGCTCTAGCTTGACGCCACTGACGTCGCAAATGGCAGTGGTTTGGAGTAAGTGGAATGCACGCTACAGGGCGTCTGGCTCGGAGCTGTCCTTCAAGTAACCGATTTGTAACAACAGTTGGTTGTGTCACTGTGGTGGCAACTGCAGCTCGAATTGCTGCCGCAGACGCGGTACGATGCGCCACAGCTATACGCCGTACACGGCGGTCTTCCCCTCAGTAGTGCCACGTGGCCGGCCGGAACCCGGTCTTCTTGAGGCAGTACCTTCCCTTGACCACCGCTGCCAACAATCATGCACAGTGGCTACATTCCTGCCAAGTCGTTCTGCAATACTGCGGAACGAAAATCCACCTTCTCGTAGCCCTATTACACGACCTCGTTCAAACTCCGTGAGCTGTTGATGATGGCTTCTTCGTCTTCTTAAAGGCATTCTTGACTAACATCAACACCCTACGTCGAATCTCAATGATAACTAATGCTCATGAACGTTACAGCGCGTATTTACAGCAAACCTGCTTTGCATGTTCCGAGGCGCTAGTAGCGCCACACGTATGCGCCGAGCGCGTAATTTGCATAGACATCATCTTACAGATGTACTCTCACCGCCTACCAACTGTCGTTTATCTAACACAACCCCTTCTTGGTGTTGGGATTTTTTTTTCCGTCAGTGTATTTATGTGTAAAATGTCGGGAGAATGTCTCAAAATCTGTTACCAATTGCTAATTCATGTGTGCCGAGAGAAATTCCAGTCATCAGCCATCTTTTTTTTTTTTGGGATGTCGGGTCAGAGTTCACTTCAACTCCGAGAATTGTGAGGCAGCCATTTTCTGGGAATTGCGTCTCTCTCTCCGCCTCCCATCTTAACTTCGGGCCAATTGCTTTCCGCCATTTCATGCACGTGCACAATGGGTTCGACGAGGAACCGAGAACTCGCGTGTCGCTCTGGCACTTAAAATTTTTCCAGCGTAAGAGGCAGTTGCCTCTACAGGAATAAGCCGTCTGCAAACAACGGAGGTCCAGATGAAGACCCTCTCGCTGTAACCAAAAACTCCCACTCCAGCACCTGGGTTGATGTTAGCCAAACGGTAGGATCTCTTTTTTTTTTTTTTTTTTTTTCCTATGTTACCAAATTACTTTGCTGGGCCCTGAAGAGAAAGTTGAGACGGTGCGCAAGATTCACTTGACGTAGTCCCGACGCTTCACCGAAGGCACGAACGGACATTACACCTCGTAACTCGCAAACACAACATCGCTGCTGACTGTCGTTATGAGAGAGAGCGACTTCTCTATAGCAGGGCTTCAGGAGTAAGTTAAAAAGAGAACAGAAAAAAGGAAATACCTACCATGACATCGCAACCGCACCAGGCCCCGTTTCCCGGTGGCTCTCGTAACAACAAACAACAACTTCGGCATAGAAAAATTCAAAAAGAGGGAGAAAAGAAAGGAAGAAAAACGAAGAAGAAAAAAATGAGGACCACGTAATTTGAAAATGTAAAAAAATAAGAAAAAAATATTGTTTCTGGATTGAAAAAGGAATGATGTAAAAATTTTAATTCAGGGGTAAGAAAAAAATAGGGGGAAGGTCTAATTAAAATGGGAGGATAAAAAAGGAATGCAAATGTATGTGGGGAGTTAATGATCTGGTTTAAACAAACAAATGTTGTACAATATCACTGTGTTTTATTGTTTGTAGAGTTGTCCTAGTTCTGTCAGAGATTGCCTAATAGGTAGTGGGGAAAATTTTGCTTTTTTTTAATTTTGAGAACAACATAATTTTTGCTGCGATGAACTAGAAGTAGCCTAAAATTTAAGCTAGTTGGTTATTGTAATGGCATGCCTTCCTTAGGGTAAAAGTTCTTAGAGAATTAATTTTTGTTTTGTTTTTGGCTCAGTGAGTGGAGTTTGCTTTGCTAAAGGCCTAGTTGTCTTAACTAATTTTTACCAGTAAGGGACATAAATTTAAAATACATATACTTTTCTGGCAATCACAGTAGGAATCCTGGCAGCAACTATAGAGTTGCAACAAAAATCAGAAAAACACTTTTTTCCAGGTTGTACATTTTATTGTTGAAAAAAAGAAAGAAAACTACTTACCTGTGTGTAATAACTGCATACCTAATATGTAAACATACTTGTTATACTTGATAGCTATGCTAGACAAGCTGTAAGCTTGCAGACCTCAGTACAGACTTCATTGCAAAAAGTAGTGAGAAAAGTGACTTTTTTGGAGAAAAAGTGAGAAAAGTGACTTTTTTGGAGAAAAAAGTGAGAAAAGTGACATTTTTCTTTTCTTTTTGTGACTAAATAGTGACTGTTCAAACAATTGAAAACCAGACTAAACTGTTTAAAATGATAACACACACACACAGTATATGGATAGAACATATAATTTGCACTTTGAATGGATTTACTTTATTCTTTGCTCAACAGTGAACGATTCACTTTATATTTTGTGATAGAACATATGTTAATCAATGTGATTATCTGTTGTAAAAAAAGCCAATATATTGGATGGGCAGGTGATTCCTTTCAATATTTTTTATACACTACTGTTTGTGAAAATTGCAACACCAAGAAGGAGGAACCATGCGATTCGAATGAAATTTATACCAAACATTACTTATATGACTGTACATAAGTGATTCAATTTTTGGAACACAACAATTTTTACCTGTAAACCTCAGTATCTTGTGAAGCCTCTGCGAGCTGCAATAAGAGCTTTGAGACGAGTTGGCATTGAATCGAAAAGGCGTTGGATGGTGTCCTGGGTAATTGCTTGCCAGGCAGCGTGTATATGCGGACACAGATAACTGGTACTGACCGCTGGAGGACTTTGATGGGCCAGTTGCCAAGTGACCATATCCCAGACATGTTCAATAGGTGACATGTCTGGTGAACGTGCAGGCCAGGGAAGAAGCAGTATCTGCTGTGCAGCGAAGAGGGCTTGAACATTCCTGGCAACATAAGGTCAGGCATTGTCCTGCTGGAATATAGCGCCTGGAGTGCTATGAAGGAAGGGTATGACTTCTGCCTGTACAACTTCACTGATGTAGTGGTTGCTGGTGATATTACCCTCAAGTCATAGCAGCCGAGATCGCGAATGTTACCCAATGGCACCCCACACCATCACACTTGGCGTTCGGCCTGTATGACACTCAACAATGCATGCTGAAAGAAGGCGCTCACCACAATACCATCTAATGTGCATGATGCCATCATGGTAGTCCAAGCTGAATCGGGACTAATCCGAAAACACGACATGTTGTCAATTAGCACGCCATTGTCTGCATTGAAAACCCCATTGTAGCTGAGGCATCCATGGTTCAGGGTCAAAGGAATCTGCTGCAAAGAGATGCATGCAACCAGTCCTCTGTGCAACAGACGTGTCGAACTGTGGAGGCAGACAATGCCACACCTGTTTCAGTGCTCCACTGTTGTGCTAACACTTGCGAATATGCGGAACGGTTTGCCACTGCCATGCGGACGAGGTGTCGGCCATCCGAGGTGTCGTCACATTTCTCGGTCCACTGCCAGATTGTTGATGCACCTGATTCTCCTTAGTCCACTGCCACCACACGCACAGCACTATCATGGCGTTATGTCTTGTCCGAGCCGCAATGCCACGGTACGAAAATGCACCTTCACACAGACCAATCATTCGTCCCTGTTCAAACTGTTGTATGGTGATATTGCGCCCTTCGTCATCGTCAAAGCATTATTGAATCCTGGAGACACTTTCACAACTTGCTGTCTGCGAAGCACTACTGGTGTGTATCCTAAACAGCCCTCTCTTTATATCCCTCATTCAACTGTTCAGGCGGCGCTTGCTGGGCCAAGACATGCGCAATGACTGCATTTCTAATCATTTGCAAGTCCTACCCTGCTCTGCATATCCTGTAAGTTTCATGTGATTACCATCATTCCTTCATGGTGTTGCAATTTTCACAAACAGTAGTTTATTTTACCAGCATGATGGCATTTGACGATTTATATACTGCACTAGCAAAATAAGTATGCTCTAGAAATGATTACATATACAAACTACCATAGGTTTATACGTATAATGAAAGACTAATAATAAAGAATGAATGTAATGTTTAAAAAAAGTACAGTAACCCTTTGCATTTTTAACTCTCCACTGCCTGCATTTTCTTACAATCATATTAACAAATTCAGTTTCCAACGATGTTTCGACAAATTTGCCTGTTAATTAGTTAGATTTAAATGAATTTTTACTTGTAAACTATTCATACATACACATTTCACCAAACCTTTAATTTGTTAGCAGATGTGTTTTACAGTCTGACACTGGTTATATACCTTTTTCAAACATCAATGCAATTGAAAATGGAAGCACAGAGCAACATAGCAATAAAAAATGCAATTCTGAAGATTTTGGTTATAAATCAAAATGGCACCAGATATATTCAAACTAAAGTCGTTGACGAAATTCGTGCCAATAACATCAATTGCTAGAATGCCGTCGTTGCACGATATAAGATGAAATTCAAATTTAACGATGGAAAATTGCCTTTTTATTACACTGAATCAAAAGCTAAAAGTCAAAATCACATCACTAGATCTTTCATGCTGGCTCCCAGCACATCCTCAGGTGAATTCTAAAACAGGTATCATAAAAATTTGAAAAAAAAAAGAGTCCACCGTGGAATGTCGCTTTTGTTTATATACATCGCGTTCAGCACACAAATGACTTCAAAACGTCACCATACTCTGACTTATGATTGTTGTGTCTTAATTGTTATTGGGTGAGTTCCGAAATCAAGTTCGAGTTATTGGTTGATTTGCTTCTTCTTGTTCGAAATTAACTGCATCCAAGTTGGAGGTATGAATCTGGGTATTTCATCGTTACAACATTTATCAGCGTTATTGACGATGTGTAAACTCTCCGCTAGCAAAGTCGCATTTTTGTTTTTGTGAGAAGAAATAACTCTTGCCTCATTCCACAGAGGGATGTGAGCTCCCTGGTTAACTAATCTTGCAAGTGCTGTAGAGTTTGAATGTGTTTTGACACTGTACTTGTGTTCCGCAATACGAAAGTTCAAATTCCTCATGGTGGATCCAATATAAATTCGATCTATGTCAACAGTATCCAGGGCCTGTAAAGGTATTTTGTAAACTCCGAATCTGCTATTACTCGAAATTGGGTCCCGATCTTTTTTAATAGTTGACATTAGGTTGTTTGTTTTAATTCCAAAATTCAAGTTGTATTTTTTACAGGAAGATTTAAGTATATTCATAACTTTCGGAATATAATATCCAGTGACCCAACATATTTGCGTTGACTGGATTCTTTAGTTAATGTAGAAAAGTGTGTGCTTCTTATTTGTCGATGGATCCGGTTTACAATATTTCTGGGGTACCCATATTCGTCTGCTATGGCATTTATTTCATTTAATTCTCGTCTCCTAGCAGTAACGCTTGAGCAATGTGTGTATGCTCTACGGATGAGAAACTGGAATGCAGATAGTTTATATGTATTAGGATGTGCTGAATAATATGGTATAATTGCTGATGTTGCACTGGGCTTGCGGTATACTGAAAAAGAAATAATTTGTGATATAGGGTTTCTCTTTAACAGAAAGTCTAAAAAAGGGATAGTACAATTCTTTTCTAGTTCAACTGTAAAATTAATTGAGGTAATCTGCGAAGACAACAGTTCAGCAAATTTATATAAGGAATCTACGTCATGGTTCCAAAAGACAAGAATATCATCTATGTATCGTAGATATAGGCACGGAGCTACAGGAGTAAGTTGTAAAACTCTTTCCTCTAAATCTTGCAATACAATCTCTGCCAGGAAAGGTGAGAGTGGGGAGCCCATAGGTGCTCCTTCCTTTTGTTGGTAAATGACATCTTGAAATTTGAAATAAGTTCTTTTGTAAACCAATTTCAGTGCTTCCAGGAAAGCTTGGATTTCCAGATCATTCATGGTTCCCAGGGATTGTAGTTTTTCTTCTATTAACTCATGTGCATATGTTATCGGTACACTTGGGAACAATGACTCGACGTCCAGTGACGCAAACCAAAATGGAGAGCTCTCTGGTACAAAGTCTTTAATTTTCTTTAAAGCTGCAACAGAACTGGGTACTGAATAGGTTGAATTAGAAGTTAAAGGTGATAACAATTGTACTAGAGCTTTTTCAAGCGGTCTCAGAGGGTTAGTGACACCTGAGACAAGTGGACGAATCGGGTAACCAACTTTGTGGATTTTTAGTCTTCCGAAAAGTTCTGGGATTCTAGGTCCAATTGTTGGGTATAAAGTTCGGGTGAACGATGTAGGTAAATTACTATGATTTCTCAATCTGCTTAAAGCATTCACAGTTGCTGCTGTAGGATCTGATTTTATGACACTATGAGGAATTTTGTTGATGGCTTCTAAGACCTTAGTATGGTAATCCTTTCTATTCATAATAACGATTTTATTTGTTTTGTCGGCAGCTACTATTGCTATGTCAGGTTGATTTTTCAAGTTCTTGAGTTGAAATTGTTCCTTGGCAAATTGTGTATTGCGGTCCCTTGTTGTACTTCTTTGTTTCAGGTTTGTGATAGCTTTTGCTATCTTTATTCTGACTGAGTCCTGATCAGAAGAAGGTAATGTACTGATGATATTTTCAACTTGAGGAATAGTTTTAAGCCCAATTAATATGCATCTTGGGAAAATGCATATTAATTGGGCTTAAAACTATTCCTCAAGTTGAAAATATCATCAGTACATTACCTTCTTCTGATCAGGACTCAGTCAGAATAAAGATAGCAAAAGCTATCACAAACCTGAAACAAAGAAGTACAACAAGGGACCGCAATACACAATTTGCCAAGGAACAATTTCAACTCAAGAACTTGAAAAATCAACTTGACATAGCAATAGTAGCTGCCGACAAAACAAATAAAATCGTTATTATGAATAGAAAGGATTACCATACTAAGGTCTTAGAAGCCATCAACAAAATTCCTCATAGTGTCATAAAATCAGATCCTACAGCAGCAACTGTGAATGCTTTAAGCAGATTGAGAAATCATAGTAATTTACCTACATCGTTCACCCGAACTTTATACCCAACAATTGGACCTAGAATCCCAGAACTTTTCGGAAGACTAAAAATCCACAAAGTTGGTTACCCGATTCGTCCACTTGTCTCAGGTGTCACTAACCCTCTGAGACCGCTTGAAAAAGCTCTAGTACAATTGTTATCACCTTTAACTTCTAATTCAACCTATTCAGTACCCAGTTCTGTTGCAGCTTTAAAGAAAATTAAAGACTTTGTACCAGAGAGCTCTCCATTTTGGTTTGCGTCACTGGACGTCGAGTCATTGTTCCCAAGTGTACCGATAACATATGCACATGAGTTAATAGAAGAAAAACTACAATCCCTGGGAACCATGAATGATCTGGAAATCCAAGCTTTCCTGGAAGCACTGAAATTGGTTTACAAAAGAACTTATTTCAAATTTCAAGATGTCATTTACCAACAAAAGGAAGGAGCACCTATGGGCTCCCCACTCTCACCTTTCCTGGCAGAGATTGTATTGCAAGATTTAGAGGAAAGAGTTTTACAACTTACTCCTGTAGCTCCGTGCCTATATCTACGATACATAGATGATATTCTTGTCTTTTGGAACCATGACGTAGATTCCTTATATAAATTTGCTGAACTGTTGTCTTCGCAGATTACCTCAATTAATTTTACAGTTGAACTAGAAAAGAATTGTACTATCCCTTTTTTAGACTTTCTGTTAAAGAGAAACCCTATATCACAAATTATTTCTTTTTCAGTATACCGCAAGCCCAGTGCAACATCAGCAATTATACCATATTATTCAGCACATCCTAATACATATAAACTATCTGCATTCCAGTTTCTCATCCGTAGAGCATACACACATTGCTCAAGCGTTACTGCTAGGAGACGAGAATTAAATGAAATAAATGCCATAGCAGACGAATATGGGTACCCCAGAAATATTGTAAACCGGATCCATCGACAAATAAGAAGCACACACTTTTCTACATTAACTAAAGAATCCAGTCAACGCAAATATGTTGGGTCACTGGATTATATTCGAAAGTTATGAATATACTTAAATCTTCCTGTAAAAAATACAACTTGAATTTTGGAATTAAAACAAACAACCTAATGTCAACTATTAAAAAAGATCGGGACACAATTCCGAGTAATAGCAGATTCGGAGTTTACAAAATACCTTTACAGGCCCTGGATACTGTTGACATAGATCGAATTTATATTGGATCCACCATGAGGAATTTGAACTTTCGTATTGCGGAACACAAGTACAGTGTCAAAACACATTCAAACTCTACAGCACTTGCAAGATTAGTTAACCAGGGAGCTCACATCCCTCTGTGGAATGAGGCAAGAGTTATTTCTTCTCACAAAAACAAAAATGAGACTTTGCTAGCGGAGAGTTTACACATCGTCAATAACGCTGATAAATGTTGTAATGATGAAATACCCAGATTCATACCTCCAACTTGGATGCAGTTAATTTCGAACAAGAAGAAGCAAATCAACCAATAACTCGAACTTGATTTCGGAACTCACCCAATAACAATTAAGACACAACAATCATAAGTCAGAGTATGGTGACGTTTTTTGAAGTCATTCGTGTGCTGAACGCGATGTATATAAACAAAAGCGACGTTCCACGGTGGACTCTTTTTTTTTTTTTCAAATTTTTACGATACCTGTTTTAGAATTCACCTGAGGATGTGCTGGGAGCCAGCATGAAAGATCTAGTGATGTGATTTTGACTTTTAGCTTTTGATTCAGTGTAATAAAAAGGCAATTTTCCATCGTTAAATTTGAATTTCATCTTATATCGTGCAACGACGGCATTCTAGCAATTGATATTCAAACTATACTGTTTCACACAAATCTGTTGTAATTTTTTAAGCTAATATTAAATTAATGGTGTATTTAAATGGCAATAAGTTTAATATCCTCACTTACCACATCTGCGAGTAATCTGGGACTGATGTGCTGGTGGTTTCTCTATATTTGGTTGTTGGGTTAGCAAAATTGACATGCTTTTTAATGTCAACATTATGAAGTTTCAATCATTTTCAACTTTGCTGTCTCATAAAAGTATAATGAGTAAAATTGGGAAGCAGATTTCTTTCCCTACATTATATAAAGGCTTTTTATGTACAGGGTGCTTTAAAGTGAAATCCATAATGAGTCAACAGAGTCTACAACAGGAAATTTGATTTTGTAATTGCAATTAGCAAGAAATGTAGATTTAGGAAAGCATAAAACTCCAGGGTGTCTAACAAATTTGGAAAATGCAATTTCATGACCAATTAACAATTTTCATGACGGTTTTTAAAAGTCATGTACGTGTGTGTGTGTCCAAGTATGCATGCATGTGTGAGTTCATACATATACGTATTAAAGATGGGAGACACTCTGCTTCCCATTTTTTCTACGGAAAAAGTACACCCCTGCTCTTCTGCTAGTAACAAAAATATGACTCATCAAACTTTGACTACGCCTGAAGTAAGCTGAAATACTCAACATTGTGCTAAAACAATTTCATTACACACCTTTCTTCAATATTTATATTTGAAAATGTCAATGACTCTATAAGCAGTATAATTTAAATTGCTAAATTGATCATAACATTTTGCAAACAACATTTACACATATATAATTTTTATGCTAAAACATTGTTTGCTGTAACAGTTCTTTGTGGAGGAGAGCACAAGTACCCCCTTTTTTTTATAACTCTTATACCGTTATATGGAAACAACCACATTTATGTCTTATGTGGTTGGTGCATGGAGAATTACTCAGATTGTCACCAGAAAATGAACAATTACTAAATATAAAAAGAAATTCATGACCCCAAAGCAAAATGTGTACTTTTTCTTGACTTTTATTACTCTTTTCTGAATTTGTGCCTTTTTCATGACTAGTAGACACCCTGAATTCCTACAATTCTGAAAATACTAACACAAATCCACAATTTCTTTACTCATTTATTTTTTGAAGTTTAAAATCCTAATAAAAAAAGGGAATTTTACTGCTATTTATGCAATATTAAACATTACTGGAAAACATGAACGCAACAAAATTTGCAGTTTCGCAAACTTAATAACCTTGAAAAGATTTAGATAAAAACAAAAATGAAAAATAGTGAGCTCTTCACGATTCAGCCTAAACCAAGGGAATCTCGAACCAGAAAAGAAAATTAAAACAAACAAAAAACAAAAACAAAAAATGCTGAAAAAAAGACCATCAGATTTGCCCACTATTCCTGCATTTTTCAACAGAAATTTTGTTTTTTCAGCTTATATTTAAAATAATGCCGATTCACATGGAAAAAGCAATTCCACAACTTTGCTGACCACCCCAGGTCCCAAGGTAAGCAAGTTTTGGTGGTTTATTTTTCAAGAACCAGTTTGGAATAGGAGATGATGGGTTTGATTCCCCGTTGCTGACTACCCTGTCCACTGGTTTTCCAGTGTTTTCCTTCGACATCCTTACATGAATAGGTGGGGGAAGGGGATAGTTCCCATTGAAGTTGGTCCTGGACACACCCAGACCCTCCTCACCCAACACTACCATGTCCAATAACCATGCCCGGTTGGGTTTCAACACAAACATCAGAACTTTCACTAAATATTTTATATAAGAATGCGTCCGCCAAACTTTTATGGGGGAGGGGAGGGGTCAATTCAAATTTCTGCACTTCTGCCAAAAATAAAACAGATAGTGAAAAAAAAATAGAATAAAATTCCACTAGTTCACATAAAAGTTAAAATAATATGAGGGTTGAGCCGAAAGTAATGCAAAAGTGGACATAACTTTTTTATTAACTGAGTGGAAATAAGTTTTTAATTAACGTTCAAATTGCACATGTTGGTAGAGTAACTCAACATAGTCTCCATCACAAGCGATGCATTTGCATCATCGTTGAACCAAACTCTCGAATCCTCTTTGAAAAGATTCACGTGTGGACTGTTGTACCCACTTCTTCACAGCCACTTTCATCTCATCTGTGCCATCAAATCGTTGTCCCCGGAGACTGTTCTTCATTGGACCGAACAGGTGGAAGTTGGATGATGCCACAGCACGGTTGTACAGCGGATGGGGGACCACTGACCAGCCTAATTTGCTGATCACCTGATTTGTTCCCAAAGATGTATGTGGTCTCGCATTGTCAAGGTGAATGTGGATCCTTTTCAGATTCTTGTTCGTTCTCTTCCTTCTTATGGCTTCTCTAAGCTTCTGGAGTGTCTCAATGTACCGCTTGCTGGTCACAGTACGGCCACATTCCAGAAAATCAAGAATGACACCCCTGTCATCCCAAAAACAGTCACCATGACTTTCTGAGCTGATCGCTGGCTCTTAAACTTCTTAGGCCTTGGTTAAGAGGTGTGACACCATTCCATGGATTGATTCTTTATTCCAATATTCCGGATCATAAAGATACACCCATGTTTCATTCCCTGTCACCAGATCGGAAAAAAAACATGTCTTCATTGGCTTCAAACGCTTCCAGCAAATCAGAGCAGACTTCCACCCTTCTCTCCTTCAAATCAGGTGTCAACTGCCAAGGTACCCACTTTGCACACACTTTCCAATACCCTAAGTCTTCCACCATCTTCTGTATGGCATTGTGACCACAGTCCAGTTGTGCAACAAGCTCACGGATTGCGATTCATTTCTCTGCGCGAATCAATTCCACTCACTAACTATTCGTGTCACTGGTCACAGATGATGGTCTCCCACTGCGTGGCTTGTCGTCAATGCTGGTTTCCTCTTTTTTTAAACTTCTTTATTTATCTGTGCACATTACTCTTGTCAATAGTGTCATCTCTGTAAATATTTTGTAGCCTTCTGTGGATGTCAGACAGAGTGCACCCTTCCTTCCTTCCTTCGTCAAGAACTCAATGACAGCATGTTGCTTCTGCTTGCAATGCATTATTTACCTGCAATGAAGAAAAATGGTTACTATAGAGGAACAGTTACTGTACCAACATGTGCAACTGAACGACCTCTTGTCAGTTAATAAAAAAGTTATGCCCACTTTTGCATTACTTTCGGTACAACCCTCGTAATTAAAAATGTTAACTGCAAGTAAAAATATGGATGGCACTGAGAAAAAATAAAAAAATTAACACCTTCAAGATCTTCATTTTTTGGCAGCATTGTTACATGCTTTTGACTGTCCATCTTTTCGCTGTTTTACGAAGAAAATATTCTCAAATGTTTATCAACATGAGCGGTATCGGTCCACGAAAGAATTTTTTTTAATTGAGCTTTTAGAAGCTCAGATTTTTCTGCAAATACCTACGAAGCAGAAATTAACTCTTACGCCCCCTGGTGGACAAACCATATTTTATAAAAAAAATTAGAAATTACAATCAAAACATTTCCCACCAGGAACTCTATCTGGTGCAGGAAGAATTTTTCAAATCAGAGTTTTAGAAGCAGAGTTATCAGGGAAAGTGCAATTTACCTTTACTCCCCATAATGGACAGTCCATGAATTACTTGAAAATTTTGAAATTATATGGAAATCATGTCGCGCAGAAAACTCTATCCAGCAAAGAAGAAATTTTTCAAATCAGACTATTAGAAGTAGAGATATTGACAAAAATAAGATATGCATTTACGCCCCTGGCAGAGAAACCATGTAATATTTTAAGAAGAAAATATTCTGAAAAGGGATTTAATCGACGTGAGTAGTATCGGTGCACAAAATAATTTTTTCAATTGAGATTTTAGAAGCCCTGATTAGGCTGCAAACATATCAGAAGCAGAAATTAACACTTACGCTTCTTGGTGGCCAAACCATTTTGTACCAAAAATTAGAAATTACATGAAAAATATTTTCCATCAGGAGCTGCATCCGCTGCAGAAAGAATTTTTCAAATCGGAGTTTTAGAAGCAGAGATATCGGGAGAAAAGCAATGTACTTTTACGCCCCCAGCGGAGAATCTATGCATAACTTAAAGAAGTGGCCATACCTAAAATAGTCTTAGACATAAATAGAATCAAAAGGTAAAAGAATTTTTTCAATCGGCCGTTTAAAAGCAGATATATGGAATAAAATGTATTTTGAATTTGGCATTATCCGCATTTATGCTTTCTGGAGGATAATTGTAATTGGCGAAAGAAAAAAAAAATGAAATAAGGGATCATCATTACCACATTTCAAGCTTCCCAATGCAAAAGAATTTTTGAAATTGGGCAATTGGTTGCAGATATATGGTGTCCACAGACGGACGGACAAACCGATAACATAAGCCCAATCTTTTTTTACAAACCACGAGCTAATAAAGGCACACACAAAATGCCTAGCTACCAATCAAAACTAGAGCATCAAAAGACTGCCAGCTTTCTTCCTTCCTTGGCTCCCAGCAACAGCGCCTCCTCGCTTTAGTTTTCCCCATGGCAGGACTAGATAAAACAAGAAAGATGACACCGAATTTTTGGGTGTAATTAGCACGTCTTTTTAATCCATTCTGATGCAAATTAAATTTATCAAAGCTATTCAAAGTCAATTGAACCGATATGGAAAACAATGGTATCTGACGGAAGAAAGAAGTTTTTCTATCGGGTTTTTAATCCCTCAGATATTGCTGTAAATGGAATTGTGAGCTATGCCTTCTGGTTGCAGACTTGTGCGTTAAGAAAAATATGAATTTATATGAAAAACATTTCGCACCGGAAACACTCTCCAACACAGAAAGAATTTTTCAAATCGGACTCTTAGAAAAAGAGTTATCGATAAAAATAAAATGACTTTACGCCCCTGGTGGGAAAACCATGCATTATTTTAGGAAGAAAGAATTCGCAAAAGGTTTTTCCATATGAGCAGTATCAGTCCAAGAAAAAAAAAATTTTAGTCGAGTTTCCAGGAGCCCAGATTTTGCTGCAAATACATCAGAAGCAGAAATTAACACTTATGCCCCCTGGTGGCCAAACCATTCTTTACCAAACATTAGAAATTATATGAAAAATAGTTTACATCAGGTGTTGTATGTGATACAGAAAGAATTTTTCAAATCTGAGTTTTAGATGCAGAAATAGTGCAAAAAACGCAATTTACCTTTGCCCCCCTTAGCGGAAAGTCTATGATTTACTTGACAATTTTGAATTTATAGGAAAAACATTTCGCATCGGAAACACTATCCAACAAAGAAGAAATTTTTCAAATCGTACTCCTAGAAGTAAAGATATTGACAAAAATAAGACATACATCTACGCCCCCTGGCGTAGAAACCATGCATTATTTTAAGAAGAAAATGTTCCTAAAAGGTTTGTCAACATGAGTAGTATCGGTCCACAAATGACTTTTTTTTTTTTCAATCGAGATTTTAGAAGCTCATATTTTGCTGGAAATACATCAGAAGCTGAAATTAAGACTTACGCCCCCTGGTGGCCAAACCATTTTTTACAAAAATTAAAAAAATATGTGTAAAGGATTTCCAGGGTTCGTACTCTTTTTGGGGGAAAAAATTCAAGGACTTTCCAGGCCTTTTCCAGGCCATATACAAAAAATTCCAGGATGATTACTACGCTTTACAGTATCATGCTCAAATTAGTTTTTAAAAGCAATTTCAGTTTTAAGTAATAAAAATGATGAAAGATGCAAATGGATTAGGGATGATAGGGGGAAGGGAATAGAACTGTCCATAATTAGCATGTTCTCGTTGCGCTAGGCGCTTAAGCACTGCTGAATTCCGTCAGACCCCCAATGGTCAAATGATTGAAATGTGCTGATGTTCATGGAATGAAATGGTTGATCAGCTATGATAACCGCATAAAAGTTCGAAGGGGGGCGATTTCTTTTTTACGTTATGCAACATTCTACATTACTCCAGTATTTATCTTGTCATCATCAACAATAGCAATGTAACTACCACTTACGATCGCGGATATCGGCCAACTGAAAATCTGCCATACAACTAAGGGATACAACACACAGGTATCATGTTACAGTGTATTGTAATTGAAAAAAAAAAAAAAAAAAAAGATTTCAGAAATTAAAATCGAAAAAAAAAAAAAAACTTTCAGAAATTAATATCATCAAGTCATGGTGTTTCAAAAATCCGCTTTCCTTTATAATGTTTAAAAACATGTAATGTTTTTTCTTTTTTACCTGTCGTGTATAATAAAATGGGTTGATTTTTTTATGGAATCAGACGTCCATATGTCCGATTGTCTTCGTCTGAGTTCACACGTTAGCTACTGTGTACAAGTAGACATATTTTTTCAGCTCAAAAATATGTAGTTTTGTGTGTATTCACAGTATAACTCATTCCGTATTCCCACAGAACAAAATTCAGCAGATACAAATGAAGAACATCAAGACCCACCCAACACCATGTTTCCGATTGTCTGCTGTTTATATTCAAGAAATGCGAATATGGATCAATGGTGAATGCAGCAACTATGGTTTTTATTTATTACCAAGAAAAAAAAAGGAGCCTGAAAGCTGTAAAGCTGAAACGGATATTTCTCCCCCTCCCGAAAACATTCAGATTAAGTTCAAACAGCAGGAGCACGCGTCCACGCACACTCAACCTCTGGAATGTCCTGATGGAACGGCTTCTTTTCATTTGGCACATCGCCATAAATCACCACCTGCAGCTCACTGAAGTGTCTTCCTCCTTCACCCTAACTATAGGAGAAAACGTAAAAAAAAAAATGCTGCCCAATTTTCGACAAAATGACCAAATTTACGTCATAACGTTGCAATTTACTAAAATACGTTTATCTGCTGAATTTCGCCTAAATCCATTGAAAACTTTTTAATTATAGATTTTTTTATTAAAACAGTAACTCAGACATCTGAATAAAAATGTATGTTTGTAATTAAAATAGAGTCCATATCATCACAGAAACAAAATTTAAGGATCACTCTGTTTAAATAAACCATGGCATCTAAAAAAAAATAATTTGCTTGCTTTTCCCGTAATTTATAATTGCCGTTTCTTTTTTTCGAATCCGATTTTGCAACGGAAGATTTTTTTTTTTTTTTTTTTGCATCTGCTAAAGTTTCAAACGGAATTCGGCGAAATTTGCACTAGAACTTTATTGTGATGTATTTTAACCACTGTAAAAATTTTACTGTGTTCTTTTCAAAATTCCGGAAAATGGATTTCTGAAAATATCTCTTAGTCCTTTTGAGCCGTGGAAGTGATAAACAGGTGTTTGCTTTCTTCCCAACCAAGGGCTTCGGATCAGCGCTCCCAGCTGTCAATCAACCGTTGCTATGGTAACACCCTTTCTGCTCAAGGCTCACTGTCTAAAGAGGCACACATAATAAAAATTTCCAATGCTAACTTTTTGAGTTTTAAACCGATTCAAATGGAATTTTGGGAGTGAGCTTCTGTAATCCAATTATAGTAATTGTAAAAATTTCAGCCACTTTTGTGAAAAATTCGCAAAGATAGTTTTCTTATTTTTTATCATAAGTAGCCGAAGTCTCTTGAGGGGTGGGCCGGAAGCAAGCGTCTTAATGCAATAAACAAGGAGGAGATGAATGTGTTGTTCAGGCATACTTTTCACTGGTGGATGCCAGCTGACTTGGTAAACACGCGACCCCCCTGCAAATGCTAAATGTCTCTTCTTTCCAATTCTGTTGTTCTCAGTAGTTGTCGGACGGACATCAAGCTCAGGGCTAGAGAATGCATCAAGCTTCCCTTCCCTAACAGACCTGCTAGTAATCATCCAATTTTATTGCACTGGAAGTAGTGCTTCCCCCCCCCCCCAGCCAAATTAGGATTTGGGCACATCCGAAACACCACTGTAGCCGGCGGTTTCTTTGAGAACAGAGGAGAGGAACTTAAAAAAATTAAGGGGTAACAGTCAGTAACACGATTTCCTAAAAGGGCATTTTTTTTAAGCACTAATTTCAAATTTCAAGGCTTTTCAAGACAGCATTAAAAAAATACCGTTTTTCCAGGATATTCCAGGCCTTGAAAACGTAATCATGATTTTCCAGGACTTTCCAGGTTTTCAAGCACGCGTGCGCACCCTGGATTTCCCACCAGGAGCTGTATCCGGTGCAGAAAGAATTTTTCAAATCGGAGATTTAGAAACAGAGATATAGGGGAAACACAATTTACCTTTATGCCCCCTAGGAAAAAGTCTATGAATTACTTGAAAATTTTGAAATTATATGAAAAACATGTCACACCGGAAACTATCTAATAAAGAAAGAATTTTTCAAATCGGATCATTAGAAGCAGAGATATTGACAAAAATAAGATATATGTCAACGCCCCCTGGCGGAGAAACCATGGAATATTTTAAGAAGAAAATACTCCGAAAAGGTTTATCGACGTAAATGGCATCGGTCCACGAAAGAATTTTTTCAATCAAGATTTTAGAAGCTCAGATTTTATGGCAAATACATCAAAAGCAACAATTAATGCTCACCATCCCTGGTGGCCAAAGTATTCTTTACGAAAAATTAGAAATTATATGCAAAATATTTTTCATCAGGAGCTGTATCCTCTAAAGAAAACGTTTTTCAAATTGGAGTTGTAGAAGAAGAGATATCGGGAAAAACATAATTTACTTTTACGCCCCCTAGCAGAAAATCTATGCGTAATTTGAAAAAGCAACTATTCCTAAAATACTCTTCGACATAAATGGAATCGAAAGGTGAAAGAATTTTTTCAATCGGATGTTTAGAAGCAAACATGTGGAATAAAACGTATTTTTGAATTCGACATCATCTGCATTTACGCCCTCTAGCGGTGAAATTGTACATCTTAAAAAGTAAATAATGAAATGAACGATCATCATTCGTATATTTCAAGCTTCCCAATGCAAAAAGAATTTTCCAAATCGGACTAATAGTTGCAGAGATATCGTGTCTACAGACGGGCGGACAAACCGATAACATAAGCATGATCTTTTTTTACAAAAGACGTGCTAAAAAAATTAAAAAAACTATTTTTCCGAATTCTTCACGTAACTGGCTGAAATTTGTACATATACTATAATTGGCTAGGAGACAGTGACGTGCATTCCACCCAAGCAACCCAAGCAGTGCTTGGGCAATGGGCAAAGGAAATGATGGATAAATAAAAAATCTCTAATCCTTTAAATTTCTGTTTTTGACACAGATAATAATCACCACAAGGTTATAAATTCGTTCTTATACCTCTGAAGTTTTCATAAGTGTATAATCCACGCACACCGGCAAAAAAACAACAACGACAAGACAGGAGAAAAAAATTATGCAGCACTGCGATTGGTCGTAGCCGCCGAGCGCATGCAACACCTGCCCCCGTCATCCAAGCGTCACCGCCGCTGAAGGGGTGTTGCTATGACAAACTGACGGCACTAGTCTGGTAACCAATGAGAAAGGCTCCCTAGAAACGACTGTCTTACCGTGTCTCTGCTCTTAGCCAAGCAGTCGGTGGACTGCTTGGGTTATGGGAGCTGACAAGTCACCTATGGATGCATTATTTGAAGTTCTTTTTATATCGCGTGTTGTGAATTACTGAATATATCATGCATGTGCATTAAAAAAGATTCTAAACAGGGATGTCTGATTCCATAAATGAAGACATTATAGCCGATTTGTTGCAAACTCCGTTTTCTCGCCGAACTTTTGAAGAAAAAAAAATGTGTTTTCAAAAGGAAGACCGATGCTTGCATTGCCAAGTTTAACGCAGCAACAAAAGAATATTACTCTACATTTTCAAAACGCCAATTATGAAAGATCCGAATGGCTTGCCGGAAGTATGAAGACCAACAAACTGTTTTGTTGGAACTTTTTGCTGTTTAGCTGTGACAGAAGCTCCACTTGGACAATAGAATACAGCAAGCTGAACAATTTAACTAAAGCAATACGGGATCATGATGTTGCTGTTAAGCATATTCGTGCATCCATTGCACTCGCAACTTTTGGAACTGTTCGTATTGAAACTGAGGTCAGTGACCAGAAATGACAAAACATAAGTCGACACAATGAAAAGGTAAAACGCAACAGAAATATTTTGAAACGGCTTATAAATGCCGTTTGCTTCCTTGCAAAGCTAGAAATTTCATTTCGAGGAGATGAGTCAAAAACTTCCAACAACCGCGGAAATTATTTGAAACTTTTGGACAGTACGATCATGTACTAAAAAACCATTTGGAGTCTTCGACAGTATTCAAAGGAGTATCAAATCGTATTCAAAATGATTTAATTGATTCTGTCGCCAATGCACTGTGTAATTAAATTAAACGCCAGTTAAAGCAGTCCGATTTTGTTGCCATATTAGCAGATGAAACTACTGACGTCTCGAATAGGTCTCAATTTTCTCTTGCTTATCGGTATGCAAATGAAGGGAGGGTGATAGAAAGATTTGTGTACTTCCAAGAAGTTATTGAAGACAAAACAGCGGCAGCACTTTCTGGTCTTAGTTTGTCCCATATTAAGGATTTTTCAGACTGTAGTGGAAAACTCGTCGCGCAGAGCTACGACGGAACTGCAGTAATGGCCTCTTCCTTGCATGGTGTACAGTCGAATATTAAGGCATCCTTTCCACAAGCCGTCTTTGTTCACTGCTATGCGCACTGTTTGAATTTAGTACTTTCCCAAAGCGCTTCAAGTATTCCTGAATGTCGTATCTTTTTTGCTACTCTTAGTGGGCTTGCAGCGTTTTTTTCGAGATCACTAAAGTGCTCAAAATTTCTTGATGCCATTTTGGGACGCCAACTACCCAATGTTTGCCCAACAAGATGGCATTACTCATCATGACTCGTCAATACTGTCCACAAAAAAAAAAGAAGAACTTCAAGAGACTTTTGCTGGCATGTTGGAACATCAATCACAAGTAGAAAGGGATATTCTTGCTGGTGTTCAGGGACATTTGTCCAATTTAGAAAACTTTGAATTTTGCTTCTTGCAGCCTTTCACAGTGTTTTTTCTCTTACTGATGTTTTTTTGTTCAGCATGCTTCATTAGACATTGTTTACTGGAGAAGTAAGGTAACAGAAACACAAAATGCTCTGAAATCTCTGAGAAGTCGTTTTCAGGAAGTGTACGAAAAAACCATTGCTGATGTTGGACTCCCAAGAAAACGAAACTGAAACCTTTCTGAAGACATTACGATTACCACTAAATACACAAGATTATATTTTGAAATTTTCGATAATTACGAACAACACATTAATACAAGATTTCAGGATTATGAAAAGCTTACATTTTTGTGCTTACTGCATTCTTTGAAGTACAGCTCTTGCGTTCACACTTTCCCAACTGATGGTTTGAAAATTATGCTCGCTACTTCGATGAAGTACATTTGAAAAACGACTTAATCGTAGCATACAGTTCACACGAATTTTCTGACAAGTCACCTATACAGCTAATGAAGATGTTAGCAACTTCAGCACTTGGAAAATCCATGCCACAACTTTCCCTATTGGCTTTACTTATAAATAAGTGTGATACCTGTGTCCACTTCAACAGTTGAAAGATCATTTTCTGCATTAAAGCGAATTAAGACATATGCATGAAACAGAACAGGACAGAAACAACTCTCACATCTTGGACTGATATCAATTGAAAGTGATCTATTAAATACTCTGAAAGAAAAAAATACTTTTTTCGATTCTGTAATAGAACCTTTTGCTGCAAGTGATCAAAGAATGGAGTTTACTTTTAAATAGAAAGGTATGTTAAGTGACTTCAGTCTATTCGGAAAACAGAAGTCTTTTGTTTTAGATTTTGATGTGTTGTGTAAAAGAATAAATATAAAAAAGTAGCTATGGTATCTATATCGTACGCCATGTTTTTCCACTTTTATTATTTCAAAAATCTGAACCTAATGTCAGTTGTGAAAAAGTAATTGCCTTTGCGACTGCTTGGGTAGTCTGTTGGGTCACCGCACGTCACTGCTAGGAGATGATGACCTTAAAAATTTCAAGTGAATTGACAAAAACAATTTTAAATTAGCCATAAAATGCCGATTACGAATTCTGGTCATGCCAGCCACATGATAAAGAGCAAATAAAAAAAAATTATGGCCAGTTTAAAAAGTTTTTAATTGATTTATGCGAAATTTGGAGGGCTCATTCTTATTAGCGACTTATGCCATTGATCAAAATTTCAGAGATTTTCATGAAAACTCCACAGAGATAAACTTTTGTCATTTTTATCCCACTAGAAAAAATCCTTGAGAGAACCTGCTGGCTGCTATGGGAGGGGTTACGGGAAGAGGTGCAGTGTGTGCATCACTGCCTCAGAGCGAAAGAGCTCCTTGCTTCGTTACGAAGCTCGCTCTTGCTGCTGCGCTGAGTGGTGAGTCACGTTTACAACTCGTGATGTGTGTGTTCGACAGGGATGGGTGTTTAACAAAACAATTTATTTTTGTTTCAGGATTTCTTTTTTCATCTGACAAAAAATCCCCTAGATATAAAAAACAGCAATGCAAAACTATAGCTAAATTGAAAAAAATACGGGCACACTTCAGAAAAAGGTGAGAATAGTGACAAATTTTAAAAAAGGTAACAAAAAGTGAGAAAAGTACTTGTGCCGAGGTCTGAGCTTGTGGTACTTTGAATATGTAACACAAAAACCTATAGTTGTAAAAAAGCAGGCCAATTTTTAAAAAAATAAACTATCATCTGCATCCCTCACTTCAAAAATCATACAGGTGAAAGGAAAAAATTTGGAAAAAACAAACACTTTGTGAGGAAAGATTTAGGACTTTTTTGAATATGAGGACTGTACTTTAGTGAACTTTCAACAAAAATTCAGTTTTTCTATTTTTTACCTTAACTTGGTTTTGGCCTAGTTGCAAAGAAAAAAATCCAAACAAGAACTAGCACTCCTGTAAACTTTCTCATTCACCTGCCTGAGGGCATTAAATAAAATCTGTTCAACCTGGATTACATGTTTTGAGCAAATCACTTATAGTTGTTCGTGTTTTTCTCTTGTCGGTGGTGGTTGAATAACCTTCCATTTACTGGGAGTTTTTTTTTTTTTTGGTGTTTTTTTTTTGTTTTATTAATCGAACCTTGAGTGTTAATCCGTTAATTAAAATTTCTTTCTTTGGGGTTGGTTTTAGATAGATCACCTGCCTTTTCCTTTTTTTTTTTTTTTTATTCTGAAAATAAACTTGTTGGAATGTTAGTTTTTTTAGAGGAAGTAAGTTCAACTTCATCATCATTATAAAATAATTTTTTTGTGTAATCATCAAACCCCAATTTTCCCCACATATTAACAGCAGTGTCAAAGCACATTGCGCAAGTGAGCATTTTGTCTGAAGTTCTTCCTTTAAATTCATTGCAAGCTCTTCACATACTTTTCCTCGATATCTCCAAATGGCAGACCTGTTAATATTAAGATCATTTACTTTGTGGCCGAGGCCATCAGGAAAGCACAGGAGGGATCTCGTGTGCAGAATGCAACTTCTGACAATGTTGTGGGCAAGTTTAATGATCCTTGTGTGAATGATAATGGTGAAAGATTAATTGAAAATTGCATTGAGAATGGTTTGTGTGTATCTAATACATTTTTCAAACACAAGTATATACACACATATACTTGGGAAAATCGAACTCTTGGTCAAAAGAGTGTGATAGATTTTGTTGTCTACGATCAGCGTCTGAAAACACTTAAAAGGTTGACATCCGTGTGATGAGAGGTGCGGATGTTGGTTCTGATCATTACTTGGTAGTGTCACGAGTGAAACTTAATGTTGGTTGGAGGAAAAGGAATAGGAAGAGACCCAGGATAGAAAGAATAAAGGTTGATAGGCTCCTTGAAGATCATCAGCGTTATTCTGACTTACTCAGAGAATGACTGAAGGAGCTGAAGTCAGGTGAGAGGGATGTAGAAAAGAAGTGGGAATGTTTTAAGAACTGTGTTGTCACTGCTGCTAAAGAGGTCTGTGGCACCACAATAGTAGGTAACAATAGAGGTGATGCTTGGTGGAATAGTGAGATTGAAGAGGCAGTAAAGAGAAAGAAGGAAGCCTATTTGGGGATGTTGAAAGGTAGAGTCTCTGTAGATGAATATCGCTGTAAGAAGCATGAAGCTGCTAAGCTGGTTCGCAAGAGTAAGGCAAAAGATAGGAAGGAGAAAGTGGAAAGGCATGAACTGGCTTTTTGGAAAGAAAGGAAGTCCTTCTGGAAGTACATGAGACTCAGGAAAAATAGGGGAAACAAAGTTGTAAGTTGTGTGAAGAATGAGATTGGGGAAATGATATGGGAGCCCAATGAGTTAAGTGAAAGATGGGGTGAATATTTCTGTGAGTTATTAGATCAGGAAAGCAAAGATGATTCTGAGACAGATGCAGATGATGTCACAGTGAAGGATGGAAGCACAGGAGGGATCTCAAGAAAAGAAGTGTGTAAAGCTCTAAAATCTCTTCAGAATAGTAAGGCTCCGTGAGTTGATGGCATAACTGCCGAGATGTTGAAATATAGTGGTAACTCTGTAATTGACTGGTTAACTGAAATTTGCCAGTTGTGCTGGGAGTTAGGAATGGTCCCTCGGAATTGGAAGGATGCTATTATTGTTCCCTTGTATAAGGAAAAAGGTGATCAGACTGAATGCAAGAACTATCGTGGTATTAACCTACTAAGTGTGCCAGGGAAAGTGTTTGGTAAGATTGTTATTGAAAAAGTATGGGGTCTTACATCAGAGAAAGTGTGGGATGTTCAGGGTGGTTTTATGCCTGGCAAAGTCTGCACTAACCAGATTTTTGCATTACGCACGATGATTGAAAAGTATCTCGCTGTTGGTCAGAAAGTTTTTGCTGCCTTCATAGATTTAGAGAAAGCTTACGACCGAGTAAATAGGACATTTTTGTGGAAGGTATTGAATGAATATGGTGTTACTGGAAATCTACTTAATAGTGTAAAAGCCATGTATGCTGGTAGTAGAGCTTGTGTATGAGTGAATGGTGTTTTATCAAAATGGTTTTCTATTGGTGCAGGAATTAGACAAGGTTGTGTAATGCCACCATGGCTGTTTAATATATTTGTGCATGCGCGATGCCAAAATAGATGATAGTGGTTTATGTCTTGGTGATATCTGTGTGTGCAGATTGCTGTAAGCTGATGACACTGTCCTGTTGGCAGAGAGCAAAAGTGATTTGCAGAGTATGTTGTCTTGGATGCACGAAGTTTGCATGAAATTCAAACTGAGTATAAATATGGGAAAACCCAAAGTTATGGTGTTTGAGAGAAGAACTGGTAGCACTGAATGTAATGTAAGTATAAATGGCACTGTGATTGACCAGGTGAGTGAGTTTGTGTATTTAGGAAGCATGCTTGACAGAGAAAACAAATTGGATGGTGAAATTAGTAGGCGAGTGAATTCTTCATTGAAAGTCATAGGTGCTCTGGGATGTTTTCACAGGAATGATGGGTTCTCTAGAGAGTCCCGCATGGCTGTGTATGACACTGTAATTTTTCCTACTCTGATGTACGGCAGTGAAACCTGGGTACTGCAGAAGAAACATAGGAGTTGTTTGTGTGCTGGAGAAACGCGTTACTTACGTGGGGTTTGTGGGCAAGACACGATATGATTGTGTGAGGAATGAAGATGTGTTGCAGTTGTGTGATGTGAAGCAAAATGTTGTTAGCAAGATGGAGACCAATATGCTTTGGTGGTTTGGCCATGTTGAAAGAATGAGTGATGAGATGTTTACTAAGAAAATCTTTTTAGCCCAAGTGGCAGGAAGGAAAGGCAGAGGAAGGCCAAGGAAGACATGAGTGGATCAGATTCAGGAGTGTCTGCATGAGAAAAAGATTATGAGTATGAAGTATAAAAGATCTTGTGTACGGCGTGTAATGGATATCAGTGAAGCCCGAGTTGTATGTCAAGATCACTGTAAATGGAGAAGTTTGATACGAAACAGTAAGTAAAAATATCTGGTAGTTTGTATTTCTTTTTGGAGCTAACCTCTGAATCTCAGAGAACAGCTTAGTGATATGTATGTATGTACGTAGGAGACAAATCTGTGGATGAGGTCGACATTAGGTTGCATCTCACGAAAATAAATAAATAAATTTGAGTTTCAAATTCAAAGAATTTTACCTTTCGATCAAAATTAGCAGCTGGTTAAAACAGTCTTTCAATGAAGTGAACATTCGATAAAGTGATCTTTCAGTGAAGTGAACTTTTCGGTGAAATGAACTTTTCGATGAAACCACCTTTCGGCGAAATGAACTTTTCAATGAAACGACCTTTCGGTGAAATGAACTTTTTGATGAAGTAATTTTCAGTGAAGTGACCCTTCGGTCAAGTGGTTTTCGGTGAAATGGACCAAACCCGCCAAAATGGTAACTTAAAGAGATCAACACACAGCTCACATGTTGTCATCTTTCACATCGCCCAACAGATGGCAGCACATCAGCGCTCACTCATCCGTCGTGCAGAGTGGGGAAGGGATGAAAGTATAACCTATCTTTCTACACAGTTTACTAAGAATAAATAATTAATCCCTAGATATGTTTATTTACCAAAAAACATAAAAATCAGTTTAGACATTAATGGTTTCATTACTAAAACCTCGTTGTTTTATTGTTCTGTTCAACACTTTTCAAAAATTTGTTTAATCACGACCCAGTACAATGGTGGATATTCACAATATGATTCGATCATCTTTGAATATCCACCATTGTAATGGGTCATGATTAAACAAATTTTTGAAACTTGTTGAACAGAACAATAAAACGACGTGTTTTTAGTAATAAAACCGTTAATGTCTAATCTATATTCCATGTATTCTGATAACAAGCACTGAATAACGCCATGTCTTAGGATATATTTATAAAAATCAGTTTCTTTAAAAATTAGATTGATTTTCAGCCATGCAGTTTTCCTATAAGTTGCCTAATTAGAGACTACTGTGAAACTAACGATTCTCTTTCTCACATTTTCATATAAAAAAAATAATAAAAAACCAACGGTGCACCTTAAAAAAAATGTTGTATTCATGCCTAAATGACTCCAGTTTTGTTAAGTTACTATGTAGTACAGTAGATTCCACTTAATTGGGACACATCGAGGCTAGAACACTTTGGCTCAATTAGGCGAACCTTCATCTCGAACAGTTAATTTGGGATGTTCTTCAAAAATTGCCCCAAATAAATTATTGTTCCAATAACTGATGGCCCAACTAACCAGAATCTACTATACTCCTAAAAATGATGAGATTATCACTATCTACCTGCAAGTAATGCTCCTCTGAAGAGAGCACTTACACTACAGTAAGATTACACTTCCATTTATGCTCAGTTTTCACTATAAAATAACACACTTGCCTTGAAGCCCATCCTTAAATGCATAATTATTAAATACCTTTTTCAGGAGAGCGAAGAAAAAGTCTAGCATGTGCACATGCACTAAGACCCACACCAAAAAGGTAATCACTCACAAACAAGTACACAAGATGTGATCAAAAAAAGTATCCAGACTGGTTGCGTAAGTTTGGAATCGTGCGACAAAGCACGAAGCAGTTTGACACAGGTTGACCTTGGAACGTACTACACATGTGCCATGAGTCACGTCTCTCCTGCTCATCTGGTTTTTTTTTTTTTTTTTTTACAGAAGTGTTTTGTTCTTAAGTGTGTGAAGCTGTTCATCGCATTTGTCATGTCAGAAAAAAATTGATCAACGAATTTGCGTCAGATAACTTGAAGTATGGGTCTTATTGTAGTTAATTGTGCATTACGGGGATTTACTAGGATACAAGTTTTCGCAATAAAATAAAAAAATATTTTCCACAGTTTAAACAAAAAGAAAATAACATGCTACTACAAGAAGGAGTTATCTACAGTGTAAACTGCAATTGTGGTAACATATATGTTGGAGAGACTGGAAGACAACTCCCCACCTGTGTAGCTGAACACAAAGCTGCAATTAGGAACATTACAAACAAAACAGGCCTTGATAAACATTTACAAAGTACTGGACATTTAATGAACTGGGAATCTTTAAAAATTCTTGCACATCAACAACACTATCTAAAACGGAAACTTGAAGAAAGTCTACACATTGAGAGAAGAAGAGGTTCCACGATTAACGAACATAGCAGTATGACATTACCACTTGAGTGGCAGCACCTTCTATCTTAGTCAGTCCTGAAGAAGGGTTGAGGTACAACTCGAAAATTTTACAAAGTGAAAACTTATATTCTAGTAATCCTTGTAATGCACAATTAACTACAATAATTCTTCACTAGGATTTGCCATGTCTTAATTAATTCACAAGTATGGGTCTTTGCGAGTTTTGCCAAAAAACTTGGCAAAACTTGCAAAGACACATACTTCAAGTTATGGAAAGTCTATGAGGAGGATTGTATGGGTCATGCACAAGTTTCTGAGTGGTATAAATGTTTTAAAGATGGTCGTGAAAGTGTTGAGAGTTATGAACAGTCTGAGAGGCCCGCAACCAGCAACAGTGAAAACAACATCAAAATTTTAAAAAATGGGCTGTGAATCCACCAAGAATATTGACAACACCGTAACGGATTGCTAGCTTTCAATGTCTTCGGCGGTAAAAGGTAGCAATATAGTTTTTAGTTTGTACTCTTATGCCAATTAAACGGAAATCTACACGCTCGTGTTGTAAAAAGTGAAAACAATGCTGAACTGGTATGCACAGCTGTGTGAGAAAATCACCGAATCACTATTCGTGAGTTATATGAAGACTTCAACATTAGTTTTGGTTCAGTTCATTCAATTATTACAGATAAATTGGGTATGACATGTGTCTTAGCCAAATTTGTGCTAAAATTGCTCTCAGCTAAGCAAAATAGGCTTGTGATTCAGCTGCTAGTGACCAGCTTGAGTGCATTGAAAATAATGAAAACTTTTTAAATTACCATAACTGGTGGTGAATCGTGAGTTTACGGGTATGACCCTAAAATTAAGGCCCAGTTTTCACAGTGGAAGACCCCAAACTTTCCCAGATCCAAAAAAACACAACAGAGCCACAGCAAAGCAAAGACTGCTGGTTTTTTTCAAATCATGAAGGAATTGTGCATCATGAATACACTCCGTCAGGCCAGACAATCAACAAGGAGTACTACTGCCAAGTTTTGCGGCATTTTAGGGACACAGTTAATTGCAAAAGACCTCCACTGCATGAGAGCGGCGACTCCACCATGACAATGCACCTGCCCATGCATCACAACTTGTGCAGCAATTTCTTACTAAGCACCTCATTGCGCAGGTCTAACAGCCACCATATTCACCAGATTTTTCTCCCTGTGACTTTTTTCTCTTCCCCAAAATCAAATACCACTTGAAAGGAAAAAGATTTCACAGCATTGAGGAGATACAACACAATGTGACGAAGCAGCTGTTCTTTATTCCAGAAGTTGACTTCAAAAATTGTTTCAAGCAGTGGAAACAGTGCTAGGCTAAATGTGTGGCTTTGGAAGGGGACTACTTTGAAGGTGATGAAGTTTTAAATCTGTAAGAGTCTTGTACTTTTTGTTTAATAAATTCAGTCTGGATAATTTTTTATCACACCTTCATGTTAAAAAACATTCTGCTGGTTTCATAATACCAAAAAATCTCTGGAAGTTACAAGACAACAGCAACACATGTACTCACACATATGGAATATATTTAAGATGGTAAATTAAATGAAAATAAATATTTTTAAGAAAGAGTACAAAAAACTAAAAGCCACACAGTTTGAATAAGGTCAGGGAACAGGGGAATCAGTTTCTGTATTAGGAAAGTGTAGCTGATGAATATATGACACAACAAACAACAGGATCAATATCATTACAATTCAAAGATAAAAATAATAGCAGCTTGATACATCACATTTCACACAAGAAATATCAGATGTTAGTTTATGAGATTCTGTGTGTTCCTGCTGTTGGTGTGTGTGACATAAAAATGAGGTTACATGAAGTAAAAATATAAACAATTAAAAAGAATGAAATTAATTATTCATGAAATATATTTAACATAGGGGACTACTACACATTGTTTTTAGTTATACAAAATAATACAACATACATTAGTGAAATATGGCTTGATAAAAATTGCATAGTTTTTGGAAAAATAAATATAACAATGTGAAATTCTTTTCAATAGAAATAGGAATGTTTCAAATAACACCTTTCATTATTACCACTTAATATATTCATTTTGCACTTAATATAAAACATTTTTTTTATATGACTGAAAAAAAAAAAAACATGAAAGTTTACCTGTCCTGCTTGCTGCTGCACCTTTAATTGATCAGCCATCAATAAAGCATCCCAATTTTGTTCTTTTACTAACTCTTTCACCTTATCATTTGGCAAATCAATTCGATAATTAAAATCACCACACCAAAACACATAGTCATGAGAGTTCAATGTTCGTCCCTATAAAAAATCATTGAGATCAACTCGCATTAAAACAGATTTTCTGGATAAATTTCTCAATACTTCAAAAAGCTTTTACAGATAAACAGTGTGTGTGTGTATATATTAAAGAGCAAAGCCGAAAACATAAGAAAAACTTCAGAATTTAAAACGAAAGTTGCAAAATAACCTGAAACGCGCAACGCTGCAGTTATGAAAATTCAGAATTTAAATTCTATTAAGAAGAGACTGAAGCAAAAAAAAATTTTTGACTCATACCAAGTACAACATAGAAAAGGTTATGTATTGACCGGTGTGAGTAAAAAGAGAAAAAAATAGAACAACTGAATGTAGAAAGTGTCGAGAATACTGAGCCTTGGCTTTATCAAGGACCAGCAAAAACTCTGCATTTTCTCACCTCCACAAAGACCTATTTGGAAATGGGTTTCTGCAAAGTCATAGATGCAAGTAATAAGCCCACCAAAAAAAAATTAAAAATATATATATGTCATGACCTCCGCAGAGTAGTATGACCTAGCTTTAGTTACCAATTTAGCTTGCATCCATAACTTTCCTGGCCCAACCCATGCTCTTCATCTGTTACTATTAAACAGAAAGAAGATGATTATAGAAAACTCAAGTTGTAAGAGTGACATAATGAATCAGAAATAATGTTCAGCAATAACAAATTGCCAAGTTTGCCTGAGAGAGAATTTAAACCTGAATAGCAATACAAAAGTATTACAAATTCTTAACATTGCAATAAAAAGGAAATATTAATTTTTTTCTAAAGCACAGATTCCTGAAAAAAAACTGGATCCACAACTTCTGACAACACAAAAACGAGAATAAAATAAAGACAATAATAAACTAAAGAAATGCTTTGTGAAGGTTATGTGACATAAACAATTAGTTGCAATATGTACAAAGTATTTCAGAAGTGCTTTAAGTGCATAATTAAGTAGTTATTAAGACCTTAACTACATTGAAAACACAGCGCAGACTACAAGAACAATGAAACGGCCGGCTGCTTGGCCTTAGTTCCCTAAAAAACGCGCAAAAATACCAAGAAAAGAAAGAGTTAAAATCTGCAAAAAAGTTAATACACTTGCTAGTGCCTAAATGCTTAAAGCAAAAAAAAAAGAAAAAATGTTCAAGTTCAAATATTGAACCTGGAAAACCTAAAACCCAAAGACAATGAAGAGAGCTTACCTCTTATGCAACTTAAATTCTTCCACTCTAGAGGAAACATGGCCGACCTTTCAACCCAAACTTCCAAACACCCCTGCCACTCCCTAGTCGCTGGGGGGCAGTGTGGGTGGGGATGAAGGCCTCCACACTCTGAAAAATCCTACTCGCGGAGATTTTAACTGGAGAAAAAAATATAATTAAGATTGTGGACCTGTATGATCAGAAAGAGCAGAATTAACTCTCCAGAATACATGAGAAATATTATGAAATACACAAGTAGTGTATTTAATAATCTTTGCATGTATTTAATCACCTTAGTGAGCTTCTGTAGACTATTCAGAATCCTATTAATTTTAATGTTAGTTTTACTATTTTTAGTATAGCTATTCTAGTAAGTGAATAACTAGTTTTCTTTTATATTTATTTTTATTTTCTTTTATAAACAGATTTTTAAGTTTTTTTTGTGATTTTGTCCATATTATTTAATTTTTTATTTTTAATAGGACCTTCTTATCCATAGCACTAAGGTTCCTTTTTGTAGTTAATATCATCCTCTAGCCAACTTCCAAATGGCTTTCATTGGTCAGAATCATATTATTAACTGTGTAGAAAATTAAAGCAGATCTGCCAACCTTACTCTATTATTCAGAATAATTTTTCTTAAAGTTCTTTTAATGAAAGAAGTAGGAATTTTGTTCTCTAGAAAACAGTCTAATAGTATATTAATGTGGTAATTGAAGTCCAAATTGTTGCTGCAAATTCTTGAAATTCTAAGCACCTGAGAAATTAGTACATTCTCAATTACTTTGGTGGATATGTTATTATTCCAGTGTAGATATTTAATTACTTTGAAAGGAAAGTTAACTCTTTTATCAAAGAGGCTAATAGATGGGTTACCTCTGTTAAGCGCCTGATTACTGTGGTTGGTGTCTAGGAACTCAAGTTCCTGATTACTGTGGTTGGTTTTACATAAGTTAAGAGAGCTAGGATAGATATTATCAAAATCACTCTCTATAACTTCTGAATTATTTATACACAGTAGATCGTCAATATATCTAAATGTGTAAAGGTAGTTATCGGAGCAAGTGGAGTGATTTTTAATGAATTTATATTCCTTAAAGAACAGGAATAGATTTGCAATACTTTTGGATGTTGACGTTCCCATAGGGATACCGTTTACTTGCTTATAGAGAGAATTATTATATAAGATATGGTTATTTTTTATGCAGCAATTGAGATATGATTTCCAGGCTCCTACATTAACAAATTGGTTAAGTTTAAATTCTGCATACAGCTCTTTAAAGGTAGTGATTATATCTGATAGAAGCAGATTAGTATATAGGTTCTCAAAATCATAACTATTAATATCTAAGGGATTTACTTCGAGTATAGTGGAAATTACTTCTGCATTATTATTAATTATCTAAAAATCTCTGTACTTCAAATTAGTACAGTTACTAATGTGTTTCAAGACCTTCTTCAAGATGTCTTCAAAAGCCAGATCAATTTTCTTTTTATGACTCCTGACTCCACTAGCTATGAATCTGAACCTCACTGGATCTTTATGAAACTTAACAGTTGCAAAAAGAAATGGAAATTTAGGCTCATATCTTCTTATTTGTGGAATTTTAAGTTTCCTGAAGAATGCCTTAAAACGATTTTCTAACTGCTTGGTAGTATAACTTACGGGCTCGAAGGTTACTCTATTATTGAGTTCCTTAGTTAACAATTCAAAATAGAACTTCTTACAGATAATTGCAAAATTATAGCTAGCTTTATCCGTAGTGGTAAAAATAAATAGGTCTTGTAGTTTGGAGAGTGACATTTTAGCTTCTCCAGAGAAAAATAGATTTCTATCAAAACAAAAATCAAGACCTGCCAACTCATTAGTGAAGCCATTGATTACATTATATTTCCATTCTGCGAAGGCCTCAATAGGCTGATTGTATGTTAAACTGGTTTTTATAATGTACCTAAAAACATCTTGAGTGAAGCTCTCAAGAATCCTCTCTTTGGAGATTTGGGAGGAAGCTGCCATCTGATGCTGACCTTGGCTACGTAAAATGGACGCTCCCTATCTTCTGATTCAAGGCTTCTTGAATTGGAAGAGGAACTACAAAGGATCAAGTGGGACATCGTCGGGCTAAGTGAGGTAAGGAGAAAAGGAGAAGATCTCATTGAACTGAAAAGTGGACATCTCTTCTACTATCATGGGACAGATATTGGCAGAACTAGTGGTGTAGGATTTATAATAAACAAGAAACTGAAGGATAAAAGTTGTAGAAGTTGAAAGTTCCTCTGACAGAGCTGCACCACTCATTATCCAACTCTCGAGAAGATACCAGGCCCAGATTATTCAAGCTTATGCACCCACCACAAGTCACCCTGAAGAAGAAATTGAAGAATTTTATGAGGAAATTCGTCATCTAAATAATAAAAGTAAGCAGCACTTGAAGATAATTTTGGGAGACTTCAACGCAAAAATAGGGCAACAGCAACAGAATGAAACTTCAGTAGGTAAATTCGGTCACAGCAACAGAAACCAGCGTGGAAATACTCTCGTTGAGTTTACAGAGGCAGAAGGGTTTTTCATCTTGAACTCCTTTTTAAAGAAAAAGCAGCACAGGAAATGGACATGGAGACATCCAAATGGGACGACAAGTGAAATTGATTTTATTATGTTTAACAAAAACTTCGTCATAGAAGACTGCAGTGTGCTAAACAAGTTCAACAGAGGTAGTGACCATAGATTGGTGAGATGTAAGATGCACCTCAACACTAAACTCGAACGTGGCAAGCTTATAAGACAAACAAAATGTATTGACATAACCAACCTTAAAAAACACCATAATACCTTCAAGTTGGAACTGAAGAACAGATTCTCTGCTTTAGAAGGCCTAACATCGGAAGAAGTGGATATTTCTGAAGTTAACAGAAAAGTAACCAAAGCTCTTATGGAAACAGCAACACAATTAGCTGGGTCTAAGAACAAGTTGCATGTAAACAAATTATCAGGAAAACCCAAAATGTTGATGCAAAAAAGAAGAGAGATGAGGACAACAAAAGAAGATGTGACTTCCAAAGTGGAATATATAGAGCTATGCAAGACAGTACGAAAAAGTATCACTGAAGACGTAAGGAAATTCAACTGTGAACTAGTGAGGAAAGCAATTGAAAACAACCAAAGCCTAAAGATAGCAAAGGGAAATCTCAGTAAGGGAAGAAAACAGATTATGCCACTGAGAAAAGAAGATGGTTCTGTAACAAGAAATAGAGGTGAAATTTTGTCAAGAGTGAAAGATTTCTACTCCAAGTTATATGAAAGGGATGATGCATGTACTCCAGACATCATGGAAGGTACCAGTACCAGAGTTCTCCCAGTCCTCCCAGCAGAAGTTGCACATGCAATCAAGAACATGAAGTGGGGAAAAGCTCCAGGAGAAGATGGAATTACTGTAGACATCATACAAGAAGCAAGTGGAGAAATTGAAACAGTACTTGCCCAAATTTTCACTCGATGCCTTAATGAAGGGAAGATTCCTGAGGATTGAAACAACGCTACAATGATCCTGCTACATAAAAAAGGTGACATTGAGGATCTCAGGAACTAGACCTATCAGCCTCCTCTCAGTGGTTTATAAAATCTTCACTAAAGTTCTTTCACGCCGCTTGAAGGTAACACTGGACATGGCTCAACCGAGAGATCAAGCTGGATTCAGGAATGGCTACAGCACAATAGATCATATTCACGTACTGAGAGAACTAATTGAAAGAGCGGGGGAATACGAACTTCCATTGTGCATGGCTTTTATCAATTATGAAAAAGCATTTGATTCGGTGAAACCATCAGCAGTTACAATGGATCTGAAATCCTGCGGTATTGAAGATGCATACATTAATATTATTAATAACATCTATGAAAATGCAAGTGCAAAGATTCAACTGTTTGAAAATACAACACACATAAAAATTGGAAAGGGAGTGATACAAGGTGACACCATATCTCCGAAGCTCTTTAACGTCACATTGGAAAATGTCTTTCAATCACTGAACTGGGAAAACAAAGGGATAAAGATTAATGGAGATTATCTAACCCACCTTCGTTTTGCTGATGACATAGTCATTTTTGCAACTACCCCATCAGAGCTGCAGAGTATGATCCAAGAACTTGCTGACAAGAGTAAAGAAGTTGGATTAAAAATGAACTTTCAAAAGACAAAAGGGATGTTCAATGCTTTTACACGAAATGAAGATTTATCGATTGATGGAGAAAAGCTGGAGATAACAGACACGTACGTTTATCTTGGACAGCAGATATCAAGTGAGGGTCACATTGATGAAGAAAAATAATCGGCGTACAAAACTTGCCTGGAGAGCTTTTGGAAGAAAGAGCATAATTTTCAAGAGCAATATGCCATTATGTCTTAAAAGAAAAGTGTTTGATCAATGCATCCTTCCAGTGCTTACGTATGGTGCAGAGACGTGGACCTTAACTAAAAGAGACATACAAAGGCTGCAGACAACTCAAAGAAGCATGGAGAGGTGCACACTTGGTGTAACCAGGAGAGACAAGAAGAGGAACTCGTGGATCCGAAAAATGACAAGAGTGGAAGACATCATGATCAGAGTTAAATACCCAAAATGGCAATGGGCTGGGCATACTGCCAGAAGGACAGACCATCGATGGACAGCCAAAATTTTAGTTTGGATTCCAAGGAACAGGAAAAGACCCAGAAGAAGACCACATGGGAGATGGGTGGATGAAATTCGAAAGTATGCGGGAGTGACATGGAGGAGACTGGCACAAGACAGACCGTTGTGGAGGAAACTTGGGGAGACCTTCGTCCAGCAGTGGATTGATAATGGTTGACAATGATGTAGATAATGATATACACTGAAGAGCAATTGAATTAGAGATACCTGTCTAGTAACGTGTCGGACCACCTTTCGCCCTGATGACGGTGGCGATTCATCTCCGCATGGACTCGAGAAGACACCGGAAGTGCTGGGAAGCCATACGGATTCACGACCCCTGAAAAAGCTCCCACAGTTCACGAAGATTTGATGGAGGGGGGGGGTCAGAGCCGTGACCTAGCTGGCCAAGGAAGGGAGGTCACGTCGGAGGAGTGTTCATCCAACCATTCGGATACAATTCCGCAGCGATGGCATGGTGCATTGTCTTGTTGCAGGATGAGGTCCCCAGTGGGATGTTGAAGACGCACAAACGGGAGCAAATGGTCATCCAGGATATCCCAGTAACGTTGACCTGTGAGGGACGATGTCACATGTACCAGGGGTCCCATTTCAGTCCACGTAAATAGTCCCCAGACGAGAATGCCACCCCCGACCAGCTTGAAGAGTACCCTGCTGGCAAGAAGGTTGGTTGGTTGGTTGGTGGATTTTAATGGCGCAAGGGCCAGATTAGGCCAAAGAGCGCCAGACACAAGACAAACAGACAGTATTAAAAAACGTGGCATAAATCTCCAAATCTGGCTGACCAAGTAAAACCGAACCATGAGAACCATGGAAGGGCCAAAAAAGACAATGAAACAAACAGTATGAAAAACATGGTACAATGGTTAGAAACAAGCCGATTAAGTAAAACTGAGGAATGAGAATGATAAAACACATCACGAAATCGAACACAACTACACATAGGATGAGTCACCAGGAGGGGGACGACTGGCAAGAAGGATCCATCGCTTCATGTGGTTTGTGCCGTACTCGTATCCTGCCATCCACATGTACCAACGTGAATCTCGACTCATCAGTCCAGGCAACATTTTTCCACATGTCTAGGGTCCAGTGGCGATGTTCCCGCACCCATGCTAATCTTTGCACCCTGTGATGTGCGGTCAGCAGCGGTACCCTCGTGGGACGATGGCTTCTGTACCCCATAGCGAAGAGATGGTTCTGGATGGTGTGGCTGCTTACATGTTTTTGTGCACCAGCGTTAAATTGCAGAGTGATTTCTTGCACTGTGGCCCGTCTATCCGCTGTTACAATACGAGCTAGCCGACGATGACCTCGTTCATACACACGCTGTTGTCCACGACAGTTGGCCCTTGCAGAGATGGTTTTACCGGATTCGATGTGCTCACGGTGCTCCTGTGACACAGTGGCTAGTGAAAATCCCAGTGCCTGCATGACTTCCGAGATGGAGTGACCCATTCGTAGGGCCCCGACAATTTTCCCACGATTAAATGCGCTTAGATCCTTCGTCTTACCCATACTGCTTCCGACTCTTACTGAATCCCGTCGCATCACTCCTTATATTGTCGGATCGCTGCATACGTCATGTCGTTTCCATTTACAGGGCCGCCCACAGTGCCATATTTGCATAACACCAGCTGTCTCTAATTTAATTGCTCTTCAGTGTATATATATAGCAAAAACCAATAAAAGGAAAATAAGCAAAAGCCAAGTACAAATTTGAAATTCCAAAGGGCCAGAGACTGCATAGAAGAAAGATAAAATCAAAATAGAAATGTGAAACCAAGGAGCAAATTTTGAAACAAAGAAAAAAATAATAATAAAAAAAAATATCCGAGAACGAGCAGAAGTGTAACAACAACCACCAATCTCCAACCGCCCGAAGCAGGAAAGCTTCAAACGATTGAAAATTAACGAACAGAAGAACACAGGGAAGCATATTAATGACTGATTCTCTGATGGCTTTGTCAAGGGCAAGTATTCAGAAAAACACTCATTAATCTACTGAGACCAGAGAATTGTGGGTTTCTGCTATTTTAGTTTGCTATAAGGACAGATTAAATTTAGGGATAAAATTGTCAAATTAAAAAGGGATTTCTAATAAAACCAGCCCAGCAAACTAAAAAACATTGCCCGACTGCACAACAACCAAGATAATCACAACTAAAAAGAAAAAGGAAGGGAGCCGAGCACCCTAAAAAAGCAAAACCAGGGAAGAAATTAGTTTTAAAATATCAAGAAAAAACCTAACCAAAGAAGGGTACAGAAAGGATAACTTTAAGCTAATCACAGAAAAAATTAAAACTTTTAACCTGCCAGATAAAAAGAAAAGTAGAAAACATCAGAAAAAATGTATATAAAAAAATAATAAATTTAAACAAAAAGAGTAACTTTACAATTTTGAAAAAGGCAAATTCAAAGCCACGATTTTAGGAAAAAAGAAGCAAAAAGTGCACAAGGAACAATGTACAGTTAGTTGCAAATCCCAAGAGTGAACCCAAATAACCAAGTTGCATGTCTCAGAAAGGCAAGGTAAAAGCCCAATACCAACAGCAAAAAAAAAAAAAAATTAAAAATAAAGTTTAATACCAAAGTGCTAGGTTGCAAGTCACAGAGAGGCAAATTATATGCCCTAGACACACAAGAAAACATTGAAAATATAGTTAAGTTTAGGGCACATTTATAATAAATGAAAATTCACTAGATTCCTAAAAAAATAAAAACAACCTACAAACAAAATAAAAGATGAAATGACATGTGAGGTGAGATGGCATGTGCTGGTACAAGTTAAAATATTTACAAAATATTGTACTAATCATTAGGTCCACAGAAAGGCCCAAAACCTACGAAAAATGAACTTTTGTAAAACCAACAAAGGGACACAAAACACTTACCTAAGTTCTGCCGGAAACTTTAAGCATGGCCAAAGCGAACAACCAACTTTCAAAGAGTGTAAAACAGCCCCAAAAAATAATTCCAAGAAAAAATAAAAGTTAAATTAAAAGAATGAACATACAAAACAGAGAAACGACTTACCATGCCTGAGAAGTGTATGGGTGCTGTCCATCACCTCCTCTGGCGTGGAAGAAACTAACTGCAAGGGCATGTCCATCGCAGCGCCATCTAGCGGCCAAATTTAGAACCTTCCTGGGATGTTAACAGTGAAGTTTCCCAGAGTAAACTTCAAACAGCAGATTAAATGCTCTGAAAAAACCGCTACAAGTTTTCAGAGTAAACCAAAATACTAAAATGCTCTTCCTGGGAGTAGGGAAAATGTATCTCTGCTCCCAAGAGTTCAAAAAGTATTATATAACCTAATTAGCAGCATTCTTCACAAACCTTTGAAATTTAAGTATTACTATTTTTTGGGCTTTTATTTTTATAAATATTTTTAAAAAAATTTCTTAGGAGTTTCATGCTTTTTTCTTTTTTTTGGGGGGGTAATTTTTTTAATTATAACCTTTTTTTTTTATAATCAAAGGAGAGAGATAGAATAGTGTTTTATAGGTTCCTTAATTGATAGTTGACCACATCATTACCTAAACCTCTAAAAATTAGCTAATTTGCTGTTAGTTTCTTCCACTCCAAAGGAGGTGATGGACAGCACCCATGCACTTCCCAGGCATGGTAAGTTATTTTTCTGTTTTGTATGTTCATTCTTTTAATTTAACTTTTATTTTTTCTTGGAATTAATTTTTTTGGGCTGTTTTACACTCTTTGAAAGTTGGTTGTTCGCTTTGGCCATGCTTAAAGTTTCCCGCGGAACTTTGGTAAGCATTTTGTGTCCCTTTGTTGGTGTTACAAAAGTTTATTTTTCGTACTATTTGGGCCTTCCGATTAGTACAATTTTTGGCTTAATGATTAGTACAATATTTTGCAAATATTTTAAATTGCACCAGCAAAGCACCACCTCACATGTCATTTCATCTTCTATTTTGTTTGTAGGTTGTTTTTAATTTTTTAGGAATGTAGTGAATTTTCGTTTATTAAAAATGTGCACTAAACTTAACTATATTTTCAATGTTTTCTTGTGCGTCTAGGGCAGGGGTGCACAACCTTTTTATAAGTGGGGGCCAAGTTTATTTTTACATAATAAGTGGCGGGCCGCAAGTTACCTTTTCACATAGGCACTTGTCAAACCCTACCGCTAAAGCTAATTTTACTATTATCCGAATAACCTATTTTACCAGCAGACAAAAAATGTGTTTCAATACCATTTTTGTGTCCTCTAAATGGTTTAAATCCATTTTTGAAGTTTTTTGGCAAATTGCGTTATTAAGTTATCAAATTACTGATTTACAATCAACTTACTCCTAATTGGAAAAGGTTTAGGGGTATATAAAATAAAATAATACTATCACAAGGTTGTAAAATTTTTATTTTTACAAAAAACAGAATTCTTAACATCAAAGTATATAAAAAATTAAAATCAGTATATCGTCAAACTGACCATCAAATCAAGTAGTAGCCTAATGCTCCTAATGGGATGCTTGGCATTGTTTATTTTTCAATAGTCAGTCAATATCAGGTTCAATGTTAGAGATAGTAATGCGCAAGTTTCCCTCCAATAGTGTATCACTTAAACGGGAACGACACTTTGACTTTATTTGTTTCATCAAAGAAAATGATTGCTCGCATAAGTAGGTACTTCCAAACAACGTTGACGTTTTTAAAGCATGATCTTTGAGCAATTTCATTTCTTTCGGTAAGTAATTTTTGTAAAATTCTAGGAGAGAAACTTCAGAGTATTTTGTTTTTAACTCATTGTTACACTGAAGATCAATTAATTCCATCTGGAAATCTAGTGGCACTGACGCAACGTCAGTAGTGAATGGTAGAGAAAACATATCAAACAAAACCTCACATTTTCTTATATCTTAAAATCATCTTTTAAACTCATTGTGAAGGTCCACTACAAGAGATGCATATTTAGCCACATTTACATGGAATTCAGAACTTTCAACAAAACTTTTCATTGTTGGAAAATTTGCTAGTTAACGAAACATTTTCATAATTTTCTTATTTCAACTAGGGCCTACAATAATGGGAAAAAATCTCATCAATCACAATATATATATTCACGTTTTCAATAGTATAAAATATTTATCCGCGGGCCGCATAAACTGACTTTGAGGGCCGCGGGTTGTGCACCCCTGGTCTAGGGCATATAATTTGTCTCTCTGTGACTTGCAACCTAGCACTTTGGTATTAAACTTTATTTATTTATTTTTTTTTATTTTTTTGCTGTTGGTATTGGGCATTTACCTTGCCTTTCTGAGACATGCAACTCGGTTATTTGGATTCACTCTGGGGATTTGCAACGGTACATTGTTCCTTGTGCACTTTTTGATTCTTTTTTCCTAAAATTGTTGCTTTGAATTTGCCTTTTTCAAAATTGTAAAGTTACTCTTTTTGTTTAAATTTATTATTTTTTTTTTATTAATTTTTTCTGATGCTTTCTGCTTTTCTTTTTAACTGACAGGTTAAAAGTTTTAATGTTTTCTGTGACAAGCTTAAAGTTATCATTTCTGTACCTTTCTTTGGTTAGGTTTTTTCTTGATGTTTTAAAACTAATTTCTTCCCTGGTTTTGCTTTTTTGGGGTGCTTGGCTCCCTTCCCTTTTTTTTTTTTTTTAGTTGTGATTATCTTGGTTGTTGGGCAGTTGGGCAATGTTTTTTAGTTTGCTGGGTTGGTTTTATTAGAAATCACTTTTTAATTTGACAATTTTATCCCTAAATTTAATTTGTCCTTATAGCAAACTAAAGTAGCAGAAACCCACAATTCTCTGGTCTCAGTAGATTAATGAGTGTTTTTCTAAATGCTTGCCCTTGACGAAGCCATCAGAGAATCAGTCATTGATATGCTTCCATGCGTTTTTCTGTTCGTTAATTTTCAATCGTTTGAAGCTTGCCTGCTTCGGGCGGTTGGAGATTGGTGGTTGTTGTTCTTCTGCTCATTCCTGGAATTTTTTGTTTTATTATTTTATCATTCTTTCAAAATTTCCTCCTTGGTTTCACATTTCTATATATCATCATCACTGTCAACCATTATCAATCCACTGCTGGATGAGGTCTCTCTAAGCCTCTTCCACAACAATCTGTCTTGTGCCAGTCTCCACCATGTTACTCCCGCATACTATCAAATTTCATCCACTCATCTCCCATGTGGTCTTCTTTTGGGTCTTTTCCTCTCCCTTGGAATCCAAACTAAAATTTTGGCTGTCCATCGATGGCCTGTCCTTCTGACAGTATGTCCAGCCCATTGCCATTTCAGGGATTTAACTCTGATCATGATGTCTTCCACTCTTGCCATTTTTTGGATCCACGAGTTTCTCTTCTTATCTCTCCTGGTTACACCAAGCATGCACCTCGCCATGCTTCTTTGAGTTGTCTGCAGCCTTTGTATGTCTCTTTTAGTTAAGGTTCACGCCTCTGCACCATATGTAAGCACTGGAAGGATGCACTGATCAAACACTTTTCTTTTAAGACATAATGGCATATTGCTCTTGAAAATTATACTGTTTCTTCCAAAAGCTCTCCAGGCAAGTTTTGTATGCCGATTAATTTCTTCATTAATGTTACCCTCACTTGATATCTGCTGTCCAAGATAAACAAACGTATCTGTTATCTCCAGCTTTTCTCCATCAATTGATAAATCTTCATTTTTTGTAAAAGCATTGTACATCAGTTTTACCTTCTCAAAGTTCATTTTTAATCCCAATTCTTTACTCTTGTCAGCAAGTTCCTGGATCATACTCTGCAGCTCTGATGGGGTAGTTGCAAAAATGACTACGTCATCAGCAAAACGAAGGTGGGTTAGATAATCTCCATTAATCTTTATCCCTTTGTTTTCCCAGTTCAGTGATTGAAAGACATTTTTCAATGTCACATTAAAGAGCTTGGGAGGTATGCTGCCACCTTGTCTCACTCCCTTTCCAATTTTTATGTGTGTTGTATTTTCAAACAGCTGAATCTTTGCACTTGCATTTTTATAGATGTTATTCATAATATTAATGTATGCATCTTCAATACCACAGGATTTCAAAGCCATTGTAACTGCTGATGGTTTCACCGAATCAAAGGCCCTTTCATAATTGATAAAAGCCATGCACAATGGAAGTTCATATCCCCTTGCTCTTTTAATTAGTTCTCTCAGTACGTGGATATGATCGATAGTTCTGTAGCCACTCCTGAATCCAGTTTGTTCTCTCGGTTGAGCTATTTCCAGTGTTACCTTCAAGCGGTGTGAAAGAACTTCAGTGAAGATTTTATAAACCACTGATAGGTCTGTAGTTCCCGAGATCCTCTTGTCCCCCTTTTTATGTAGCAGGATCATTGTAGCATTGTTTCAATCCTCAGGAATCTTCCCTTCATTAAGGCATCGAGTGAAAATTTGGGCAAGTACTGTTTCAATTTCTCCACTTGCTTCTTGTATGATGTCTACAGTAATTCCATCTTCTCCTGGAGCTTTTCCCCACTTCATGTTCTTGATTGCATGTGCAACTTCTGCTGGGAGGACTGGAAGAACTCTGGTACTGGTACCTTTCATGATGTCAGGAGTACATGTATCGTCCCTTTCATATAATTTGGAGTAGAAAGCTTTCACTCTTTTCAAAATTTCGCCTCTATTTCTTGTTACAGAACCATCTTCTTTTCTTAGTGCCATAATCTGTTTTCTTCCCTTACTGAGATGCCCCTTTGTTATCTTCAGGTTTTGGTTGTTTTCAATTGCTTTCCTCACTAGTTCACAGTTGAATTTCCTTACGTCTTCAGTGATAGTTTTTCGTACTGTCTAGCATAGCTCTATATTATCCACTTTGGAAGTCACATCTTCTTTAGTTGTTCTCATCTCTCTTCTTTTTTGCATCAACATTTTGGCTTTTCCTGATAATTTGTTCACATGCAACTTGTTCTTAGACCCAGCTAATTTTGTTGCTGTTTCCATAAGAGCTTTGGTTACTTTTCTGTTAACTTCAGAAATATCCACTTCCTCCGATGTTAGGCCTTCTAAAGCAGAGAATCTGTTCTTCAGTTCCAACTTGAAGGTATTATGGTGTTTTTTATGGTTGGTTATGTCAATACATTTTGTTTGTCTTATGAGGTTGCCACGTTCGAGTTTAGTGTTGAGGTGCATCTTACATCTCTCCAGTCTATGGTCATTGCCTTTGTTGAACTTGTTTAGCACACTGTAGTCTTCGATAACAAATTTTTTGTTACACATAATAAAATCCATTTCACTTTTCGTCCTATTTGGATGTCTCCATGTCCATTTCCTGTGTGGCTTTTTTTAAAAAAAAAGGAATTCATGATGAAAAACCCTTCTGCCTCTGCAAACTCTACGAGAGTATTTCCAAGCTGGTTTTTGTTGCCGTGACCGAATTTACCTACTGAAGTTTCATTCTGTTGCTGTTGCCCTATTTTTGCATTGAAGTCTCCCAAAATTATCTTCAAGTGCTGCTTGCCTTTATTATTTAGATGATAAATTTCCTCATAAAATTTTTCAATTTCTTCTTCAGGGTGACTTGTGGTGGGTGCATAAGTTTGAATAATCTGAGCCTGGTATCTTCTCGAGAGGTGGATAACGAGTCGTACAGCTATGTCGGAGGAATTTTCAACTTCTACAACTTTATCCTTCAGTTTCTTGTTAATTATATATCCAACACCACTAGTTCTGCCAGTATCTGTCCCACGATAGTAGAAGAGATGTCCACTTTTCAGTTCAATGAGATCTTCTCCTGTTCTCCTTACCTCACTTAGCCCGACCATATCCCACTTGATCCTTTGTAGTTCCTCTTCCAATTCAAGAAGCCTTGAATCAGAAGATAGGGAGCGTCCATTGTAAGTAGCCAAGGTCAGCATCAAATGGCAGCCTAGTCTGGTCCTCCGGTGATTCTTAGCACCCTCTGCCTTCATGTCGTACTGGCCGCTGCCTTGGCCAGGTACATTCCAGCTGCCGGAGACTGAGGGCCAAGATTTAAGTTGTGGAGTCATTTTGGAGGGGTTTGGCCCTAACTCCCCACGCTGGCCAAGCGGGTTGGTGAGTGTGGGATAGAATTTCCTCTAATCCCGATGGTACAGTTATACCGCTATTGGCGGTCGTCAGAGCCCCTTTAGTGGGAACAGAATGCACCACGAGAAGGCGGGGTTGACATTTGTCAAGGAGAGGCTGTGATGTTGCGCATCACCTGACCTTACATCACTATATATATATATACACTGAAATGCCAGAAAAACTGGTACAGACGAGCCTATGCAAAGTACATAGCAACGTCACCTATGCGCATACTCTGTTGCATCTGCCAGTGCATTTATAAAGCGATAGACATCATTGCCAGCTGTCAGAGCTGTTTTCGACATGAGAATGACAAGTAATAACGATTTAAGTGGTTCTCAACGCGGTGTCACAGTTGGCGCTCGTGAGATGGGCTATAGTATTTCGGAGGTGGAAACGAAGTTCGGATTTTCACGGACGACTGTTGCAAGGGTGTACCGTGACTATGAGAATTCCGGCAAAACCTCCAACCTACGATACCAGTGTGGCCGTAAAAAGACATTAGGTGAACTTGACCATCGTCGGCTGTCTAGAATCGTTTCACGCGATAGGCATGCAACACTCTCTCAGGTATCATCGGAATTCAGTGGTGGAACCTCAACAAGCATGAGCGTTACTCTGCACGATATGGGCTTTGGGAGCCGACGCCCAACTCGAGTCCCCTTGATGGGTGCACGACACAGAGATAAGCGCCTTGCTTGGGCACGGCAACACCGCCACTGGACACTTGATGACTGCAAACAAGTAGCCTGGTCTGACGAGTCGTGTTTCCAAGTGCATACCTGCCAACTTTCAGAAACAGAAATCAGTAAAAAAAAATTTATCGATATATTCAATGAAAATTTTAATCGGTATATTCGATTAGATTACTTATCGCGCATATGATTAAATGTGCCGAACATATCGATTTAAAAACAATGTTACCCAAATCAAGTATAAACTTGTAATTGAAGTGACTACAGATGTTAGAATTCATCGTCACATTTATATCGAATAAAATAGATTCTACACATAATTTCTCATTACTATGCTATCATTATGATCAATAAAGTGATAAAAATTTACTTTTAAAGAAGTTTGCATCTAAAGAGAAGGATGTTTTACCCTTTCAATGGGATCGTGTTCCACGCCGTCATGAAACATAATAAAATGTTTTCAAAAACAAACCATTTTCATGTTAGGCTTTTATCTTACGAAGACACGGGCGATGAGACAGTCAAATAAAAAAAAATTAAATAAGTAAGAGTGACTGAGAGACACTAACTGGTAAGTTATGTTCAACTAGAAACGAAGTGAACAAATATTTTGTACGAATCGCATCCAGTTCATTATAACTTTTAACAAAGGAAGTCAATTTCGTTATTTATTTTTTCCACGCAGTCAACATTATATTTATGCTTGTCACTAGAAATATGATTTATATTATCATTCGTTCCACCATGTGAAATGTTGAAATTGCATCGATACGTAGCACTATATGCATATTTTCCATTTTTGAAGATTTCGCAATAAACGGGAATTCCGCAGAACACGCATCGCGGAATGTTTGATAATACTTTTTTCACTTTTATATTGCTGCTCATAGCAAATCACTAATACAAAATTTATTACCACTTGGAAAAAAAATGCAAGTAAAAACTGCTATAGTAAAACAGTAGCAGCTTAAAGAGTTGCAATTTGAAGAGGAAAAAAATACTGATTGCAGAGTTATCCGATTTGAGCTGGTCAGCTAGGAAAGCAGAAAGCAACTGAAAGGCTCTTTCATCTAGAAACAAAGGTTTAGGTTTTAGTTACGAATGTCATCCTCTGGGGTCCTCCCCTCCCTCCCCATCATTCCTCACAGGCGGATCGATTCCTTGTCTTTTACCAAATCCGACCCCTTTAGCAGCATCCTTTATACTTCCAAATGGCACTGATTGTATAGTTCTGTCTTCCCTTCCTGTCCTCCCCCTCCCCCTCATCTTACTGAATAGAGCTGCTCGAGTCCAGTTATTCTTTTACAAAAACAATCTGGGCCCATCAACGTCTGAACTACCCCCTCTCCTGCAGTAAGCTAACACAATGTATTTTGCCGGAACAAAACCAAAAGCCTTTTACATCAGGCGTCCCAAAAAATGATACAGCCACTTCGTCGGTGACATCCTCCCCATCTCGTCCCCTGCTCCCTTTGCGGCGTAGCCACGGCACAAAACGTTTAAACCAGGATTATAATTCCGATCTTATATCTCTGCAAAAAATATATATATATAAATATATATGGCTCAACACAACAAAATGCGGAACACATGTATTGTGTTTTAAAAAATGAAAATTTCTAAATATCACACAATTCGGTTTGATAGAAGTTACAAAGCCAATGGCGTTTTGTGTGTTTTTTCAAACAGATAAAAAAATAAAGTCTACTCCCTCAAACTCGTGCTGTCAAAATCCGGATATTTTAAAATTCAGAGCTGTTTCCTAAAAGCCTAAAATTTCATACCTACAAAAAAAAATGTGGGTTTGCAAAAGCAACAGTGTTCTTCACAATACTTTACTGTTTTCTTTACGAATCTCTTAGTATGAATTAATTGATACTGTATATTTTGCGTGTTTTTGTTTTATTATAGAACATTTTTTGTGCCTGTTAATTTCTAAATTAAAAAGCTACCCCAAACGTGTCATTTATAATTAAAAATTCTATCCAAATTGGTCAATTTCCATGGAAGATATTGTGCTGAAATTCTAAAATGCGAGCGAACTAATCTCGCTCATGTACTACAGCACTGTCCTCGTGAATGCTGATAGCAACCATTTTCAATAGGATAGGTTCACTATGGGTGCTGAACAGCATACCCAAACTTCATCACAATCATGCTTTGATTTTATGCAAGTCATTACGCAAAAGGGCGGAAGTATGAATAGGAAAGCAGAGAGCAACTGAAAATAATGTCTTGACCATTTTCAATAGGGATTTGACAAATTAGTATGTACCCCAACATATTAGTTTCGTTGAATCAAACCAAGACATTTTTATGAACGTTATTGAGCGATGAAAAAAGCACGGTTGGAAAGCGTAGAAAACTTACTGACTAACGGACCAGCAAAATAAATCATTGCTGGAGCAGCACTGACTCAAATGAACATTGCACTTACTTTTTTTTTTCTTTTTTTTTTATAACTTCCTCTTTTAATAGCATTTTTTGGTTAGGTTAAATTTATTGCCAGAGAAGAAGTCACAAAATCATGCTCCAGTGCATTTTTAATTTCACAAAACTGGCAGTTTTTGCTTAATTTCATCATGTTGGGTATCGATCTGGGCTTAAAAATTCCACAGATTTAAAATCCGTTTGAATTTTTTTCTATGATAACTACATTCTGAGATAGCATCTCGAACTATGAGGAATAAAAAAAACACCTGCTCCAATGCAAGACACACCCCATGCTGGCCTGCTGAGAAGTTTCAACTCGGGAGACAAACAATGCATTGTCTGAAAAGAAGGTGGGAAACGGTGCGCGCGAGAGAGGGGGATTGAACCAAGCCCAAGGTTAAACAAGCCCAGCTGGTTGGTGTTCTAGTGCTTGAAAAAAGGCAAAACAATAACCTAAAACGAGGGAAAACTACAGCAAAATGTTCCCAAATAAACACATGTAACTGAAAACTTATTCGTAACTTATATCAACACTTTACTTTTGAATGAATTAAGTTTAAAAAAAAAAAGTTTAGATGTGGGTGCTAAATCATCAGAAAAAGAAAAAATCTCGGAGAATCACCAAATCCGTAAAATTAACATTTTGCCCGTTCAACAAGTCGCATTTCCGTAAATTTTATGGGTAAACCGTAAAACCTGGCAGGTATGCAACTGTATCGGGCAGATGGAAGGATTCGTGTGTGGCGCAAACCCCATGAAGCCATGGATCCCGCCTGTTAACAGGGAACTGTACCAGTTGGTGGTGGTGGTGGTGGTGGGTCCGTAATGGTATGGGGTGTGTTTAGCTGGACTTCACTGGGAGCCTTGGTACCTCTACAACGTCTGTGACCGCCGCTATGTGCGCATCCTTTCTGATGAGATGCACCAGTTCATGTCCTGCATTCATGCTGATGGGTTGGGAATGTTCCAACAGAATAATGCACCTCCACACAAGTGTTGAGACGTCACATTATAGTTAGAGGAGCATTCATCTGAGTTTGGGGTGTTGCCATTCCCACCCAAGTCCCCAGATCTGAAAGTGATAGAACACATTTGGAATGCCATGCAACGCGCTATCAAACACAGGAATCTGAGACCTCGGAATACGCCCTAATTGTTGAACAATCCAGGAAGTATGGTGTGCATTGCCCACAGCATATTTTCAGAAGCTAGTGGAGTCCATGCCCCATCATATTTCTGCAGCCCTGCGCTCCCGTGGGGGACCTACAAAGTATTAGACTGGTGTACCAGATTTTCTGGCACTTCAGTGTACATATACAGAAACAATGCAAAACCTGAAGAAAGAATTTTTTTTAAGAAAATGAAGAGGAAAAATAAAACAAATAAAAACCAAGAACAAACCAGAGACAAAACAAAACAAATAAAAACCAAGAACAAACCAGAGACAAAACAAAACAAACATCAAGTCTCCGAAGCAAAGGAGCTCCGGAGTAAGCAAAGACAAAAATTACCCAAATAAAAAAATGTCAAGCAGAAGAACATGGGGATGTAGACCGATGACTGATTTCTTTATGGCTTTGTCAGGGGCAAGCATGAAGAAAATCACCACTCATCTACAAAGACCAGAATCGTGAGAATTTCTGCTAATCTAGTTTGCTTTACGGACTAATTAAATTTAAGATAAAATTCAACTGATGTTAAAAAGGACAAAAAAAACAACCCAAAACAGCAAATTAGATCACATTGCCCAACTCACACACTCACAATATAACCATTCCAAGAGAATTTTAGCAAACGCATAAGTAGGGGGACAAACATCCCAATTTTTACCAAATGAATGAAGAAATTAATTTACTGAAGAAAACTAAATATCTTAGCCTAATGAAAAGGAATACAAAGGTAAACTTGAGTCCATAAACTTTGAATTACAGAACAATTTTTTCAAAAATACTGAAAAGTTTTTTTTTAAAGAAAACACTAGTAAACCATTCCCGAGTATTAAAACATGAACTCGCACACTACCGTAAAACCAGTCCAAGAGAATTTTAACAAACTACACTTAGGAAAGGGGCAGACACACCAAAATTTACAGAACAAACAAAGAAAATAAAATACTGAAGTAATGTGAGGAGCATGTCTGAAAGAAAAGGATTACATATGCAGTAACACTTATCCTAAAACTTTAAAAGACTGAAAAATTATATTTTAACAAAAACAGTAGTTAATTGTGCATGAGTATTAAGTCACTGTGGTAAAATGAGTGATTGAATCCATAGAACCAAGTTGTTAAACTCAGAGAGGTAAGAGATAAGCCCAAACACCCAAAAAATACAAAAGAAGTTAAGTTTAGGGCACATCTAGAATTAACTAAAAAACACACCACTTCTAAAATAGTATAGAACAACCAAAAATATACATATATATAATATAATATGTAATACATATAGTTGATAGTATGAGGTACCTATTTACAAAATCTTGTTTCAATCAGTCAAATACCAGCAGCAAGGCTCTAAGCCTAATGCATTGTACCTGTAACAGTAAGTCTGGTTACTACAAGAAAGGGACCCAGAACGCCGACCATTTATCTGGCGAAAAAACTACCAACACTGCCTAAAATAAAAATCAACATCTAAAGAGGCTATTGAAGAACCCAAATAAAGAAAAAATAAAAAAAACATATGCAAAACAAAATTGTAACTTACTTAACTAATGCAGCATTAAGAGCCAATAGCCCACGACTACCCAACATGGCAGCCAAATCCAAATGAAAGGGTATTCCTGCCGCAGCAATATCTAGCGGCCAAGTTTAGAACCTCCCTGGGAATAAAAAGTTGGGTGGTTCCCAATATGGAAGCCCCCAACAAATCCAGAATTATAATGCTGAAAAAAACTGCAATGAATTTTCAGAGTAACTCAGAATACTGTAACACTTCCTGGGAGTAGAGTAATTTTTTATCTCTGTTCCCAGAAGTTTTCGAAGTATTTCAATAACCCAAATAGCAGCATCCTACCTAGTCCTTTGATAATTATATATTACTATTTTTTTATATTTTTTTTTATTTATTTTTAAGAAAGAGTTATGTATTTTTTTGTATATTTTTAATTATAAACTTTTTTTTAATCAAAGGAAAGGGAAAAAATAGTGTATTATAGGTTCCTAAAATTGTAGTTGACTACATCATCTAAACCTCTAATAATAGCTTTAATTTAGACAATTCATTTGGTCATCAAGATTTAAATTAAGTCATCCATCCTAACTCTATGTTTAAGAACTATTTTTCTTAATGCGACTTTTAAGAAGCGTTTAGGTACTTCATTATTAATAAACTGATTAATTAATATACTAGCATGTTTATCTAGTTCAAAATTTAAGCTACTAGAATATGTAGCTTAAATTCTGAACTAGATAAACATGCTAGGACTTGTGAAATAAAAACATTTTCTATTACCTTATTGGAAATATTGCTCCACCATATACCATATTTGACTACTTTAAAGTTAAATTGATTTCTCTTATCATAAAGGCTGATAACAGGATTGCCTGAATTTAGATTGTCTAAATCTAAAAAGTCAAGTACTTCGTTATTGTCATTGGTTTTATTTAGTTTAAGGCACTTAGGATATACAGCAGTAAATTTTTTTCAACAATTCTTGAATTATTTAAGCAAAGTAGGTCACCAATGTATCTGTAAGTATGTAAGTAAATACCCTGATTGGAAGAATTAGACTTCAAAAACTGATATTCTTTGAAGAACAAGAATAAATTGCAAACACTTGTGGAAGGAGAACACCCCATAGGGATACCATTTACCTGTTGGTAAAATTTATTATTGCAGAGAAGAAATTAGTTTTAATACAGCGATTTAGAAGAGTATGCAAAGAATTTTCCAAAATGATGTTAGAGATACCAAATTCTATAAAGAGAAGCTTGAGTGTACTGATAATGTCCTCTAGAGGGAGGCTTTCAAAGTCATGAAGCTATTTGGCCTCCACAGTCTTTAAGTCCAGAATATCAGAAATGACCTCAGCATTGCTTTTAATAATACAGAAGTTCTTACATGTTAAGTTTACCTTGGATTCAATTAGGTTTAAAACCATTTGATTTGCAAAACAGATTCAAAATACTGGTCTATTACTTTTGGTCCCACTAGCTATAAAACTGAATTTCACTGGTTTCTTATGAAATTTTGCTGGGGCAAAAAGATAAGGAAATTCAGGCTCATAACTATTTGCCATTCCACGCCCCAGCTGCCTGTGAAATGCTTTAAATTTATTAGCAATTTCTTTACTGCATATTGAAGTTGGCTTATAAGTAACTCTATTGTGCAACTCTTGAGAAATTAAATCATAATAGAATTTTTTACAAATAATTGCAAAATTATTATTGGTTTTATGTGTGGTAGTAAAAATAAAGTCTTCTTGTACTTTGGCAAGGGATATTTCCAACTCAGGGAAAGAGTTAAACTGCTATGGTAAAAAATATTTTGCTTTGCTAAGTTCACTTTAAAATTTGGAATAATATTGCATTTCTATTCGGCAAAGGCCTCGATTGGCAGGTTGTAGGCTAAGCTAGTTTTGACTATATACTTATCTAAGTCCTGAAAAAAAGACAGACTTGATTCTCTCTTTCGAGAGGTGGAAAGATGGCCTGAACTTAGCTCCAAAACCTAAGACCCTTCTTAAATGAGGATTATCAATGAAGTCCAGATTACCTGTAATTATGTGCTTGTGAAAGTTGTCATAAAAAACAGTACCATGATAGTCTTTACAATTACAGCTAAGATTAGCAAACTGGGCATGGGTAGAAGGTGATTTGTTTTTCTTAACATAAGAACCTAACATTTTAACATATTTGTAACTTACTACTGTTTGGTGATAGGTTCTTATGTTAATAATTACAAATCACCTTCTACCCATGCTCAGTTTGCTAATCTTAGCTGTAATTGTAAAGACTATCATGGTACTGTTTTTTAAGACAACTTTCACAAACACATAATTACAGGTAATCTCGACTTCATTGATAATCCTCATTTAAGAAGGATCTTAGGTTTTGGAGCTAAGTTCAGGTCATCTTTCCACCTCTCGAAAGAGAGAATCAAGTCTGTCTTTTTCAGGATTTAGATGAGTATATAGTCAAAACTAGCTTAGCCTACAACCTGCCAATCGAGGCCTTTGCTGAATGGAAATGCAATATTATTCCAAATTTTAAAGCGAACTTAGCAAAGCAAAATATTTTTTACAATAGCAGTTTAAATCTTTCCCTGAGTTGAAAATATCCCTTGCCAAATTACAAGAAGACTTTATATTTACTACCACAGATAAAACCAATAATAATTTTGCAATTATTTGTAAAAAATTCTATTATGATTTAATTTCTCAAGAGCTGCACAATAGAGTTACTTATAGGCCAACTTCAGTTTCCAGTAAAGAAATTGCTAATAAATTTAAAGCATTTCACAGACAGCTGGGCGTAGAATGGCAAATAGTTATGAGATTGAATTTCCTTTTCTTTTTGCCACAGCAAAATTTCATAAGGAACCAGTGAAATTCAGTTTTATAGCTAGTGGGACCAAAAGTAATAGACCAGTATTTTGAATCTGTTTTGAAAATGGTTTTAAACCTAATTAAATCCAAGGTAAACTTAACATGCAAGAACTTCTGGATTATTAAAAGCAATGCTGAGGTCATTTCTGATATTCTGGACTTAAAAGCCTGTGGAGGCCAATAGCTACATGACTTTGAAAGCTTCCTCTAGAGGACATTATCAGTACACTCAAGCTTCTCTTTATAGAATTTGGTATCTCTAACATCATTTCGGAAAGTTCTTGGCATACTCTTCTAAATTGCTGCATTAAAAATAATTTTCTTATCTGCAATAATAAATTTTACCAACAGGTAAATGGTATCCCTATGGGGTGTTCTCCTTCCACAAGTGTTTGCAATTTATTCTTGTTCTTCAAAGAATATCAGTTTTTGAAGTCTAATTCTTCCAATCAGGATAATTACTTACATCCCAGGCAGCACACCCTTCCAATTTAACGTAGGCACAACTCCGTGCCATCGTATTCTATTCCCAATCTGGAAGGCAAGACGTCAAAATTGAATATTGACGTAAAGCCAACGATTTTCTAACTTATGAGCTACCAAAGGGCATTTGGGTAATCCGATTACAGTCAAGCGCGAGAGA